>CM057341.1:773002092-774482092 GCA_030015575.1 Agapanthus africanus
TGTCACTGTTAGGCTCACTAGGGTTTCTGGATGAGTTCGCTCATCAACCTCCCTTGAGGTCAGTGCATGGGCAGCCGTTACGCACAGCTAGTGCCGCTGACGGCTTGTGGTTAAACCCACTGCCAGGGTACTGACGAGTCATTAGAGTCCCTCACAGATAGTTTCCCAAGTTCGGGCGAAACGTTGTATAGGCCGTATGGTTTTATGGCAGGGTTCGGAAAATGCACGTGCGTTTACGCACGTGTCATATTTCGGGCAGATAATACTGGTGGGCTTTGGTTTAAGCCGGATCCGAGTATTATATTGAGTAGATATAATATCTTTGTCTCAGTTGCATTTGTATTCAGTCATAATACAAACGCGGGTGTGTTTATACTGTTACAGGGTTGTCCTGAAATTCGTTTCGGGATCGCTTTTGGAAGTTGCCGGTTTCCAGTTTTTTATCACCCGTATTAAACATTCGGTTTAATGCGGATTTATCTTTTCTTCACTTGGATAAGTCATGAGGTGAGTCATGCTTCTAGAAGGTTCTAGAATGGTGACTAGGTTAGTGACTCATTATTGTTCATTTAATGATTTGCTAGGTGTATTAGTGAGTCACCTTTACCATTAATGCTTTTTGTTTTTGCTTTGATATTTCTTCATGATAAGTATTGCTTATGGTCACCCCCTCTTTTCCTACACTCACCTCCCTCCTTCTATATATGTGGCCGGCCCCTCTTGGAGAAAGAATATGGTTGTTGTTTAAAAAAGATGATAGTTTTTTGTGTATGGAAATTTCATAGCTCCTTTTATTCCATCACCCGATTCAAATGGCAACTTCATTAACCGTTCGTCCATGGCTTTGGACGAAGCGAGATAAAGTGTTCTGCTCATTCTCTACATCAATCTTGGTCATCTCTTTTAGCAAACTTGAT
Source organism: Agapanthus africanus (assembly GCA_030015575.1). Taxonomy (NCBI): domain Eukaryota; kingdom Viridiplantae; phylum Streptophyta; class Magnoliopsida; order Asparagales; family Amaryllidaceae; genus Agapanthus; species Agapanthus africanus. Next base: position 773,003,010 of record CM057341.1, read on the forward strand.
GACCGAGTTGCCTCGGGTCAGAGACGGGAGCCCGTTTAAAGATCCGTTGACGTGGTGCCACCTGGACGAGGAGATCGGAGATCGACGAGATCGGAGCAGCTGCAACGGAGCGTGGGATGATGGTTAAAGAACGAAGGACTCGGATCGTTCGGTATGACCTTTCTACCCTCTTTGTAGTTTTTTAGTTTAGCAATAATGACAGATCCGGGTTATAGTATACGATAGCGCCAGTTAAAAAGTTTTTGTTCCGCATTTGGCGTCTGTTAGATGGCCGGGGCGCTACCGTGTACTTACAAATGTATGAGCGGAAACGAATTAATATTCAATAAGCAACATCTGAAAATACGTCTCAATATGGGCTCACATCAAGAAATGAAAGCTGCGGAAAATAACTAAAACTAAACATCACCAAACTCAATTCCTCATTGCTCGGCTTGACACCTAAAGTATTGTTGTTCAGCCTGCGATAGAGATAGAGGAACTGGGCCATGCAAAATCCAGACGTCAGTGTGTCATAACATCAAGACAACAGTAATAACCAGGATGTAACAAGATATATAGACATGAATATAAATCAACAACATGAATATAAACAGCGAGGTGTGTGTGTATGTGATGTGTAACCTAAAACCGGGCTTCTAGGTTATCTAATCTAAAGTCTTCGAAATCAATTAATGTAATCCTTATCGTAACCCATTAGTCTATGCCCCGTTCATTCCCCATGGGACCACGGTAACAAGATTATTCCGTAACGCCAGGAAAAACGACAAACAAGATATTCCGTAACACCCGGAAAAAGGGCAAACATGTAATAATAGCCTTTTGAGTTACGCTTTGGATACATCCTTGATTTTCCCTTTACCCCAGGTTTGTGTTCATGTCAGGAATTGCAAAGATAGATCTAATGCCAATACAGTATCAAGCAGGTACAGGTTTTCGTCTATGCGGACAACAGGTAACGTCCGTCAGGACAACAAGTCAGGATTGTTGGCATTAGTAACTAGATCCATGTAACAAGTCAGTAGTTTGTCGTGAACCTGTCAGGTGATGTATATGCATCAACTAGATATCCAATGTAAACTGTAACGAATATCGAAGCACGGTTAATGAACGTATGCACATGTAAGTATCTGTGATAACCTTTATGAGTCCATGACTACGTATGATGCACATTAGAGAGCACGTTGCACCAATAGAACAATAATATGATATAATGAGGTTCCGGCATGTAACTAGATATGCCATAGACAGTACGAATACGTACGGGTATCCAAAACGGTAAATCTATAACATAGGATGCATAATTAAAATACATGTATTATTTTTATTCATATAGATATAAATATAGTAGCATAGCATGTAGCAAGATAAACCTGTCTGATCTGATCTCATGTCGGGGTACATACGTCATGTTCGACGCCGGTAAACGTCGTGATGCACACACGCGCGTATAAGACTGAACCTGGATACTCAAAGACATGACCACGCTGGATGGTGACGACGACTGGATCGCCCGAATCGTCGGTGACGTGCACAACTCCGGCGACTTCAAGAACCGAGAAAGCAAGAAGGCAAAGAAGGCAAAGAAGAAGAAGAAGAAGAAAGGGTGTGGCTTAGCTCTAAGTTCTGGGACAGAGTGTAGGTGACGGCGGTGTCAGGGTGATCTCCGGCAAGGGCTACATTGGCGATGGGCAGTAGGGAAGGTTGCCGTCGGGGTCGGGATTTGCAGTGGTGTCAGGGTGTAGGGACTGCTCGGGAATGGAGGAGAAGGTAATGGTGATGGTGGTGATGAGGAGGTGAGACGAGGGTGGTGGCGACGGCGAAGTTTTCCGGCGGTGGAGGTCTAGGTCGCATTAGGTTTCTTGGGTGTTTCTTGGGTTTGCAGGGGTCGTGGTTAGGGAACAGGAGATGAGAAGAGGTGGAGGTGAGGTCGACGAGGGTGTGGTGGTGAGGTTGGGAGGTCGGCGATGAGGCTAGGGCTCGGACGTGGATTCGCTGTAAGGTGAGGTTGCAGATGCAGGGATGGGTTCTCGGGGTCGTGATGGTGGCGTTTGAAGAGTGAGGTGATGAAAAAGATGAGGGTGAGGAGATGGTGAGGGGATGAAGGCGAAAAGGTTGAGGGCGACGGCGAGGGTGAGGCTAGGGCGAGGGTCTCGTCGTGGGAGACAGGGAGAAAAGAGAATCTTGAGGAAGAGAGAGAGATGTGTAAATATAGTGGGTTTTATATATAAATAGGTAGAGAGAGAGACAGGAGAGAGAGTGTGAGAGTGTAGAGAGGGGGGGAGATAGACGTGAGGATTGGAGAGAGAGAGAGTAGAGAGAGACGGTGGGATTATTAGTTAGGATTTGAATATATATATATATATATGGAAGAAAGAGGCCATAGGAGGGAATTTCCTCCTATGGCGTCGAAAAAATACAAACTCCATCGTGTTTTCCGACGATCGGACTCATCATCTTCATCGTTATCATCTAAGATGTGGGTACACCAAATTTCATGTGATTCTACAATTTTTTCACCGTTGATTTAGCAATGTAAAAAGTTCTATTGTCGGTAAATCGTTAATTTTGAACCCACTAATTCAACGGTGAAAAGGTTGTAGAATCACATGAAATTTGGTGTACCCATATTTTAGATTATAACGATGAAGATGATGGGTGTCGATCGTCGGAAAAAACGATGGAGTTTGTATTTTTTCGACGCCATAGGAGAAAATTCCCTCCTGGTATCTTTCCTCCATTACACACACACACTTATAAATATAACTGTTAATATATATATATATATATATATATATATATATATATATATATATATATAATATTATAATATATATCCTAAGATTTTATAGCTAATACAAAAATACTCTGAAAAAATACCCGGGTCCTGTCAAAAATCTAGTTTGAAAATACGGATAATATACGTATCAACTAAAATCATAATGCGACATTCGGTTAAAGAAAATGCATACCCCCAAGAACGGATACACGTAAAATACGTAGCGATCCAAACGAGTCCGTTTCATTAAACGGGACAAGAACACGATGTCAGGATGCAGCCATAGGGTATGGGGTATGATGCAGGCCATGCTAGGTATTTAAAATATATTATCAGGTTATAATTTGTATTATTTAAAATATATGCAGATACATGTATATAGGACATATATGTGTGCACGGATTCTCTGTACTAGTAAGGATATATCGAAATCTAGAACCAAGATGGGTTTCAAGCATGCGGGTCGGGTCGGATATAACCACAGATACCAAATATGCTATTCGCTCTCAAAACAAATAGTAATCAAGAAATAGCCACAAGATTAGGAAAACACAAATAACTTATGGTATAAATGAACCAGGGTGTTACCGTAGCCCCCAGGAATCTAGTGAGCGTACGTGGACGACATATCATCTGCTACGTGTCGTAAATCTAGGGGTTCCCGTCTATGAGCCTCATCATTAGCCTTCCACTCTCGCCCTGATCTATTTATGGGTCAGGTCGAGAGTGGTAAGCCCAGTTTTTAACAATTCATCCTCAGATTTCCCCGCAACGAGTTGTCCGAGGAAGGTGCGATGTTTGGCGGCTAATCCTCTCGGATCCTTGGGTCCAGGCGGCGGCTCACGAAACGCTTTAATTCCCGCGCGTATCTTTGGTGACGTTAGCGGATCAGTGAAATGATTGCGCTTTAAAAAGGGGGCGCCGTTTCGCTCACTCGGACGGTTTGACTACTCGCCACGTGTCCACCACCGGATGGCGGGACATGAGGGGATGCTACCCAAATTCCGGCATGAGGGGATGTATCCAATGGTCGTTCGCCATATGAAGTCCCGGTGGCCACTAGGTGTGGCGCTTCGTTTTGGCGGGAACGGATTTGGGCCGTTGAATGCCTCCTTGCTGAGTGTATAAATAGAGGGGCATCCCACGGAAGATACTTTGCCCTAGTCATCTCTTGTCGTCTGAAGATTGCCCGGCGCACAACCGCTTAGGTCAGAACTTTAGCTAAAAAAACTTTTCTCGGCAAAGCCTTCCTTGAATCAGGTTAGATGTCTTCCTCCGAAGTATCTATTAATGTAGTAGGGGTTGAGTCAGGCGATGAGGCTTCAGCTTCTGAAACTGAGTCCAGCGGGTCTTCTTCCTCCTCGGCTTCCGGTATCCAAGAGAGTTCTTCTTCTTCATCATCTTCATCTTCTGTGTCAGGCTTGCCCCCAGAGGAAACGACGCCCTTTTCCCTCATCGTCGTGGGGCGAAGAGAACCCCCAAGGTGCGCATCGGGAATACTCACGATGCGCCCTCAGTTTTGAACCGTCTGGATGAGCTTTCTGAAATTCGGGCTCGTTTTCATATCCCTTCTGGTTATTCACTCCATTTGGCCAGGGAGAGCAAGCGGGCAGACCAGGTGCAGGGCAAAGAGGTTGCTCTGTACTTGGAAGCGTTCCGGGCTGCAATGCATCTGCCCTTCTCGCCTGAAGTTTGTGTCGTGCTCCATTGTTTCCGTCTCGCCCCGGACCAGCTAGCGCCGAATTCATGGAGAATCCTCCTCAGGTTTCTGGTCCGGTTGAAGATTGATCGGATCCCCTTTGATTTGAGTCTCGTCCTTTATTTTTTTGCTATAAAAATCATCCCGGTATCAGCAAGGACGAACCGAGCTGGGTGTACCTTTCATTCCAAAAATATAAGGGTAAAGCGGCTGGGTGTCACGCCCCGCTTCCCGGTGTAAAGGAAGGGGACGCGGCGAGGCCCGCTACGTATTTACTCAGAAGTAAACACGCTAAGCGTATCTAAGCAATATAAAGTAAATGTTCACAAGAAAAACGACAATAGATGTAATTGAACATCAACTTTTATTTATTAAACATTCTTTTACAGGTATAACTGGAATGTAAATATATGAATAGAAAGCAATGCCTAAACAATGGCATAATTGAAATGAAAAGTATGTACAAGTAACTATAGTTCGGGGTCTTCAGTGTACTGCTCAGGGGGTCTGCTCCAAGTGTTCAGTACTGGGCTCGATCTCCAGTGAGTCCGATTCACCTGACAACATTCCAAAGAAAGAAGAAAATGAATGTCGCCAGCGAACAATCACTCGGTAAGTCCCAAAGAAGGAGAGAAGTAGAATAGACAGAAAAGAGAATATATCTATTATAATGTTTGATTACTATGTTAACGTAGTTGTTTGTAGCTTGGTACAGAATATGCCAGTGTATACGAGAGGAGTCCAACTTACACCGTGGACTTTGGTAACCCGTAGTACAAGACTCCGTCGAAAATACCATGGAACAACGGCATGGATGTAATTACATCTTAAGTGACCACCTCGTACCACCTTTAACATGTTCCGTACCATTCTACCCCTTTATAAACCCCGTAATGTCTTATTGATTGTTTTGATTGTACTGATTGTATTATATTATACTGTCTTGTAATAAATGGAAGACTTGCCGAAACCATGATATCAGTAGACGGAATGGATGTAAATGGATAATCATGTAATCAGAGTATATCCATGGTTCGGTTCGGTCATGTTCATGTTGTTATAAATTATATTCTGGCATTCATGGATTCATGTTATATGGTAGTTATACTTGAATCGAATTCAAGTCAGATGGATCTCAGATTAGACTGTGACTCGAACTGAGTCAGACTTTTCAATAGAATTGAAGTCCTGATTATTTTGATGTTATCGGTAACTGCTGCACATGGACGGCGGGATTTATGTCTTTTTCCAAGACAATTACCGTGTTGATAACACCGTTTTTAGTTTGTCTACCTTAAATAGGCAAGTACTCACTTTCTCCGGATCCCCGAGGCTCAAGAGAATTGGTCCCGCTTTAACCTATGTTTACTAGGGTTCTTATTGTAAATTAGTATAACTTGAGCGGGTTTTATGTAAAAATAGTTTTTGATATATTTTCAAAATACACCTCAAGTATTTAATTTTCGTTTTTATGGTTTTTATAGATGTATCTTTTATAAAAGTGAAATTTCTAGTGAGTAGAACCTAGTTTTCATTATATATGGTATTTTATTGAAATATTGGAATCTGTATTGTATTGAAATGGTACTTTCATGTAATTGTGATTCCTTTGATTTAGAAACATGGAATATTTGTATAATATATTTAAAATAGATCTTTTGATAATATTCATATATATATATATATATATCTATATATTTAATAAAAATAAATTTTATTTATTTTCTAGAAATCTCATTTTCTTAAAAATAGTATTAAAAATTCCATCGAAATCGAATGCTCCTTTCGGAGGTCTGCATCTCGCTCCACTAAGCCCGAGGACGTGCGATAACCCACACCATCTCGATCGGGGTTCCCCAAAATGGGTTGTAGAGGCGTAATTGTAAGGAATTAGATAACACTTTTTTTAAAGAAAACGGTTTTGTAATAGTTTAGGGTATTTTATTGTAACTCGTAATATTCCCACAAATATTGTCCAAAAGTAAATCGTGCTATGTCATGAATGCATGTTGTGATGAGATAGGTCGTTATCTCGTGAGTTTTCTAAAAGTAATACGGTAAAAAGTGGTTAACAATATCGTTTGTAATCATGGTGATATTTTACTGTAAAAATGAAATAAAGATTGCAACATGAATTATTTTGAGATGAAACTTGTTCTAATGTGTTTATTTATGTTTGCTAAATATTATATTAGAGTGTGGTATTTTATGTTTTAAGGAAAATAGAATTTTTAAAGAAAAACGAATCGGAAGTCGGATTAACTCCGCTTCCGTCAGGTTTTGAAAATATAAGTGTTTTAGAATAGAAAAAGAGAGGGGAAGAGGGGACTTACTGGCTATAAGGATAGAGGGGAGGTAGGGTAAGACTATGGAACCGTCGGGGTGTCGTTTCGTCACCGGAATCTCCTCGAAATTTCGTCGGAACTTCACCCTTTGCTAACTCCACTTGTACAACTTGGGACTTGGAATTTTTTGAGAGTTTTTGTAATGAAATTCTGAGTGAGGAGGGGTAAAATGGAGTGTGGTATTTATAGGGAAAATTAGGGTTTTGGGGTAATGAAGAATGAATTAAAAATGCATTAAAAATTTGGTTTAATGCCACTTTAAAATTCTTTGTTTATTTTTAATAAAAACCAACAGTACAGGGGTTAACGGGGGAAGCCAAGGGACTAGGGTTAGCAATATGAAGCATTACCTATGGAGGGGGGGCCGGCAACGCCGGGAAAAAGAATGATATCGCCGGTCCATTCCTGATGATGGGTGCTGGATCTTTGGCCACGTGTCCCTATCGCTCGGTATACCCCAGTGCACGTGTTTGATTATTCTGTAACTCTTCATTTTACGTGTAGTGCACGTGTAAACTGTTGGGCTTCTAAAAGTTTAAAAGAAAATACAATAAAAATAATATGTGGCTGGGGGATTCGATCACAGGGGTTACGTCACAGCAGCGCAAGGCTTTACCAATGAGCTACAAGTACTTTCTTGCTGTTTAAAAGCAAATCAAATTTATAACTTGTGCTCAAGCTTAGGTATTCCTTCTGTATTTTGGAAAAAAATTGTACAGAAAGTTTAGGGTTGTTATACTTGGTCGGGGGTAGTGGTTGTCCCTTCTTCTATCCACGAATGGAAAGAGAAGTTTGTCTTCGCCGGGCCATCGGAGGGTGAGGATTGGCCTGTGCCCATCAAGTGTCATAGGGCTGACTGTCCTAAGGTTAGGCAGTCGAATGCCCCCAAGGCAAGAGTGGTGTCTCAATGGGACCGATCCAGCGGGCTGATATCCTGCTTTCCGAGCAGGCTTTGAGCTGGGTGAGACTCGGTCCCGCGCGCTTTGTGGGTAAGTTAGGGCTTTAGCTGATCTATTTAGACTTACAAAATTTTGTTGCTGTTTTTGGTCGCCGATCTCTTTTTTATGTGTATCTCGCAGAGTCGATGGATCGCTCGAAAATTATGGCTGCCATGGCCGCCAAGGCCCAGGGGAGGAAGGGCGATAGAGCAAGCTCGTCCCGGTCTGCTCCGAGCGCGGCTCCCCGGCAAGCACCTTCAGCCAAGGCTTCCGCAGCGCCCCCGTTCTGGAGGAACGCCGTGGGGGAGGGCAGAAGCACGCACGAGATCTAGCGCCCCGGGCTAGGACGGAAGCGCCACCCCCTACCGATTCCCCACTCAAGAGGCAGAAGAGGGTGGTTTCTCGGCCCCCCGGTCGGGATTCAGGTGCAGGAGGGCGACTTCTGTATCGAGGTGCTTTCGAGGCTTTCTGTGGCTGACAGTTTACTGGCGGACATAGAAAAGGCAGTGGGGACTAAGATTCCCCGATGAACCATGAAGGCCCAAGTGGCGGCAATAGCTCAGGAGGCTGTTCAAGTTGGTAACTCTCCGAGAATTTCTCCATGTGTTTTTTGCTCTGTTTTATCCTGTTTTAGCTTCTAACTTTGTTTCCGTTTTCCTCAGGTCCTCCAGCATTGCGCCCTGCTCGCCGCAATGGAGTCTGAGGAGGTGACCTTGACGATAAAGAAGGCGGACGAATCTTCTTTGCGAGAAGAAGAGCTCATTGCCCGACTGTAGCAGGGGGAAGAAAATGCGGCCCTTCTCGACTCGCGGTTGGTCGCGAAGGGCCTGACGGTTGCTAAATTGAAGGAGTTCCATCGGCTCCTGACCAGCTCTAACCGGGATATCTAGGCCCAGATGGAGGAGGTCAACGGGCTCTTCGATGCCGTGAAAAAGCAGAGGGACTCGTTCAAAAGTGATGCCCGGGCTTCCCTCTAGGTGGCGAAGTTGGCAGAGAGCAGAGCAGATATGGCCGTGGAAGAATACAAGGCTTCCGATCAGTTCTATATTGACCTCACCAATTCCACGGCCGTTGGGTGGCATAACGCCCTTGATGCCGTCAAGAAAGCCCTGCCCGAGTTTGACGATCAGGAGCTTTGCGTAAGGTATCCACTTGCCGAAGAAGTGCCACCGGGGGCGTCACCAGCCGGTTGGGGGAGGCCAGGCGGGCGGAAGTGCTAAGCCGGAGATTGCCATCGTAGCCCCTAACGGAGGCACCGAGCCAGAAGAAGTAGTGGCCGAGAAGGCGGTTTGAGCAACTCCCGAGACGGTTATGTTGTTAATTTTTTTGTAAGCCTCCGGGCATTTTTGTAAGGCCGGGGAGCCCATAGTACCTTGTACACAATTTTGAATATAAATAAAGTACTTTTAGCTCGTAATTATTTTTAGCTCGCTTTTGGAGTGCTTCTATTTTTGCAAGTGCGGATAAGTCGGTGTCTAGTATGTGTAAAGTCGAGTGTTGAGTGTTGGGCGAGCTCGACCTAAGAGCGAGCGAAAAGCCAAGTATAGGTAGACCGGCATGCTCCCTCACCTGAAGTCGAGGTGATGATCGTGCGTCGTGTCTGAATCGAGTGAACGCCAAGTGTGGGTAGGCCGGCATCCACCCTCACCCTGGAGTCGAGGTGACAATCGAGCGACGCGTCTGAATTAGACCTTAAAAGGGTCGAGCAGGAAACTGCTCAGCCGCCTCTAGACAAGGGCTTGGGATCCGCAGAGTGGCCAGGCAGGAAGCTGCTTTCAGCGGATGAGCCGAGTAGGAAACTACTTGGCCGCCTCTTGACGAGGGCTTTGGATCAGCAGAGGGGCCGGGCAGGAAACTGCCTTCGGCGGATGAGCCGAGCAGGAAACTGCTCGGTCACCTCTGGACGAGGGCTTGGGATCCGAAGAGTGGCCAGGCAAGAAGCTGCCTTCAGCGAATGAGCTGAGCAGGAAACTACTCGGCCGCCTCTTGACGAGGGCTTTGGATCCGCAGAGTGGCCGGGCAGGAAACTGCCTTCAGCGGATGAGCCGGGCAGGAAACTACTCGGCCGCCTCTTGACGAGGGTTTTCCAGATTCTATGGTTTTCCTGGGAATGTCATTCAACCTTCCTTGACCCGTATGGGGGGGGGGGTCGACCAACTATCAGATGCCACATGGCCGTGCCTTATCAGGAAAGTGTGACATTCCGTGATTTGAGCTATGGCAAGAGAAAATCTCGGTCGTTGGAAGATTTTTGTTGAGGCAATAAATATTAAAGGTATGGCCTCATCTTTGAATTCCTACATTGACTTCCTCCTAGTTGCTACGTTTCTTCAAGATGACGGGCCGTGTATACACCATCAGGGAGATCGTATCTCGGGACGACATGTATTTCTATGATCTCGACCGTTCTGAGGCGACGTATGAGGCCGTGATATGCCGTTTGGAAGGTCACTATGGGCGTCTACTTCCCCGACGGTCTCCTTTCCTGCAAGTGCTAATCTATGCGATATGGAGGTCTTCTCCGGGTCTTTACAATGCCTTGTCCCCGCAATCGATGGACGATGCATTTGATAAGATACATACAGTCCACGAGCTTGGCCTGATCTTGAAGAGCAGGCGGGATCGCTCGGTGGACATTCTTCTCGAATGTTTTCAACAGAGGTTGGTCGCGGCGTCGTGTTCGACGATTGGGGACCCCGGCGAATCTATGGCTTCTAGGATCTATGGGTACCGTCAGAGGGAGCGGACGAAGGTTGCCTGGGCTTGGCTAGAGGAGCTCTCTTCCGAGTATCATCGTCAATGTTTTCTTAATTCTCTTCCTCCTTTGCTGTAATAGTTGTAAGGTTGCGGAGCCAAGAATACCTCCGAATAAAGTATAAATAAATTCCCTTTTGGTCAAGGTTACGGTGTATTATCTCTTTGTCCCTTTTTTTTTATACTTTTGTGCATTGGCCGACCTATGCCTCCTCCCTACCCCCTAGCTTGATGCCGAAGACAGGAAGGAAAGGTTGGGGCCCTAGGTCGGTGCAGAAGTCTATTTTGCGTGAGGACACAGTTTGGAAAATTTAGTCGATGCGGAAAGGAATTGCATTGTTCGAAAAAAGGGGTACATGTTTTATCTGTACAACCTAAGCTTTTCGGCGTTATATGGCCGAGGGAAATTACGCCCTCTAGAGTCTTGGAGGCGGTAGGCTCAACCGGGTAATGCTTCTGTCACGAGGAATGGTCCATCCCACTTAGGGGAGAACTTATATAGTTTCCCTTTGTCTACGAACTCGAAGACCAGGTGTCCTGTCTTGAAGGCTCGATACTTAACTCGTGCATTGCAGTAGCGGGCGGTTTGCTGCTGATAGGTGGCCATTCTGATTTGCTCCCAATCTCGTTTCTTTAACAAGATGTCTAAGTTGCTTCGTAGCGCCAAGGTGTTAGCCTCGTCGTCAAAGTGTTCGACGCAATAACTGGGCAATCCAATTTCTGTGGGGACCATTGCCTCAATACCGTAGAAGAGGCTGAACGGGGTTTCTCCCATGGGTGTTTTTCTCGACGTCTGCAGTGCCCACAGTACCCAGGGTAGTTCCTCGATCCATCCGCCTTGCCTTCCCTCTAGGCGGGCTCGGAGCTCGCGAATGACGCTTCGGTTCGCTATCTCGGCTTGCCCGTTGCATTGGGGATGTGCGACCGCGGCAAACTTCATCAATATGTGATGGTTCTAGCAGAATTCTTTGACTCTGTCATTCTCGAAGTTGGTTCCATGGTCGGTGATGATGCGCCTTGGGATTCCGAATCGGGAGATTATATTGTTCTGTAGAAATTTGATCATAGAGGCGACGTCCGATTTCCTAATTGGAACGGCTTCAATCCACTTTGTGAAGTAATCTACGGCGACAAGAATGTACCTGTGTCCACCCGTGCCAGTGGGGAGCTGGCCCACCATATCCATCCCCCACTGCGCAAATAGCCAAGAGGAACTTAGTGGCGTTAGTTCGGTGGTGGGAAGATGAGGGATGCTGCCGAAGAGTTGGCAGCTCTTGCATCTTCTGACCAATTTCTCAGCATCTTGGTGTATTCCCGACCAATAGTACCCATGGAGTAGTGTCTTTTGGACCAGGCTGCGGGCTTCTTGATGTACCCCTTCGTGTATTTCTCGTAAGACGTAGTCTGCTTCGTGGGAATCGACGCATCAGAGCAGAGGTTGAGTGTACGACTTCTTGTATAGGTTTTCTTTGCTCCATACGAAATGGTGAGCTTTTGCTCGAAGCCGACAAGCTTTGGCCCGGTCTTTTAGAAGTACCCATCTTTCAGAAATTCTACGATGGGCTTTCTCCAATCCGGGGTATCTTCTCGGGTCATGTAGATTTGGAGTGTTACATCTCCATCTTCCATGCTTGGCCGCGGCAGGACTTCGAAAAGGATGTTTCTCTTGTGATTGGCCGAATATGAAGAGGCAAGTTTGCTCAGGGCATCGGCATAGGTGTTCAAGTTTCTGGGAATCTGTTCCATTTAGACTTCATCGAAATTTCTCCGAATCCTTCTACTTCTGCCAGGTATTTTATCATTAGTGGTTCCCGGGCTTCGAAACGCCCGGTTACTTGGCCGACGACTAGCGCGGAGTCGCTGCATACCCGGATGGTTTTCAGCCCCACTCCGGAGGCGATTCGTAGTCCGGCCAATAAGGCCTTGTACTTTGCGGCATTGTTTGATGCTGTAAAACTAAGCCTTAGAGAGTACTCCATATCCGCCTCATTTGGGCCGCGGATGATCAGGCCGGCCCCACTCTCCTCCTCCGTGGAGGACCCATCCACATAGAGTACCTAGTCCGGAATTGGGCCGGTCACCTCCTCGACCGAGGGTCGTGGGTCGGGACCCTGTGTTGTTGTTCCTTTCTTAGAGGGAATGGTGCATTCGACAACGAAATCGGCCAATGCCTGTGCTTTGATGGCCCGTCCGGGTCGGTATTTAATGTCGAATTGGGACAGCTCCCTCCTCCATTTCTCTAATCGGCCCGATGATTCGGGAGAGGCGAGGATATTCCCTAAAGGTCGTTCAGTGAGGACGAGAATTGTGTGTGCCTGGAAATAGTGCTGTAGTTTCCTGGTGGCAACAACAAGCACGAGAACTATTTTTTCTATGGCCGGATATATGGTTTCTACGTCCTTGAAAACGTGGCTCACGTAGTAGAGTAGTCTCTGCGTGCCTTCGAATTCTCTGACGAGCACTGAGCCAGCCGCTTGGTCGGAGACGGCTAGATATAGTAACAGCTCGTCGCTGTAACGACTCTGAAATCTCTGTACGGAAATTCTTCTGTTAATATACAGAAAAGAGTTTAACAGCCTGTGTATGAGTTATAAGTCACTTTTGTTAAATAAAAGTAAGAAGCCGCTTGTAGCTCACTGGTAAAGCCTTTGCACTGCTGTGACGTAGCATGTGTATTCGATTCACATCAGACACAATTATTTTTCTGATTTTTCTTTTTAAATTTTTGGAAGCCCAAAAGGTTGCACGTGCAATACACGGGGAAATGAAAAGTTCAGAAAAATCAAACATGTGCAAAATGGTGTACACCAGAATAACCCACATGGCACAAATCTCGAGGCCAAAGCTCGAGATCCGGCCAAATTGACCAATAGGCCGGTGGGGACGGTCATGATGGGGCCAAAATGCTCCGTGCTTTGCACACATATCTCTTCAACTCCCCTCAACTCCTCTGCACTGTTTGATTTCTCTGCAATCAAATAGAGACCTTTCATTTCACCATTGTTCACCGCCGGAAGACGGACCGGGACGTCGGGACGACCGACCTGAATCCTGGAGGCAGATACTATTTGGATTTATCCGTCCACCTCTCCGAAGATACCAAGTTGATTTATGGCACCGTACATCGGAGGTTTAGACAGACGCGACCGTTTTAGCAGACTTCATCAGATTCCCCCTCGTTTGCGAAGGGTTTTTTGATTGTGGGAACGCTCTTCCCTGCAATTACAAGCCCTTGCAGTTAATTACATTACTGCATCACGATAAACACTTTCTCCTGCTTCGGAAGTTCACTTAGTGTCATGTGTGTTTTTGTTTGTTTAAGTTGCCCGTGGATTATATACGGAGAATAATTTATGTTGTCGCTCGTATGGCGTAGATTAGTCCAAATCCGTATATTTTAGATTTGGGGTTTTTATTTAAGAACCGTTAATCTATTTTGAGATTAAGACCGACTTAAATGTATGTGAGCATTTTGGGCTCGATTTGTTTTTGTTAAGGATACATTAGTCCAATTTGAGACTAAAATCCACTTAACGAGGTCTCAGGATCATTTTTGTTTAGGATCCAACAAATGAGCGTTTGAGCTCTATTATTTTAGTTTAAGAACGTTTCGGTCCATTATCGTCATTTTGGAAGCGGGTATTAGTTTAAGGACATTTTGGTCCATTATCGCCATTTTGGAGGCGAATATTAGTTTAGGGACATTTCGGTCCGTTGTTAGTTTAGGGACATCTCGGTCCATTATCGCCATTTTGGAGGCGAATATTAGTTTAGGGACTTCTCGGTCCTTTATCGATCTTGCGCACACGTGTATTTGTTACGTGACGAAGTGAATAATGGTGATATGGAATGCACCCAATTTGGGATGCGATCCGATTTGAGGTGTGCACGCCAATTTGGAAGTGCATCAACGTGGGATGTACCATTCGCAGTCTTGATGAAGTTTTATATCAAGTTGGGTCAAGAAATGAGTTATTGGTTGTCGGGGCCCGCCACCTCTATGAAAATGTTGAGGAATTACAATGACATATATCAGAGGTGTGGAAAAATGTACCCTTGAACCAAATCCCGTATTTGAGGGAAAATGGGGTTATTGTGGCCTTAAGGATTTTTGTTAAGGATACGTTAGTTCAATTTGAGACTAAGATCTACTTAACAACATTTTAGGATCTTCTTTATTTAAGACCCAGCAACATAGCATTTGGACTCAGTTGCAAGACTTTAGCAACGTAACCAATTTCGGCTTTAGTCTTCTTAGTCTTCCTTCTCTTTTTTTTGAAAAAGTGTTTAGCACTTGTTTGGGCTCTATTTAATCAGGACCCTTTTTTATGCAAAAAGTGCTGAGCACTTATATGAGTTCTAACGCCCACATATGATCATGTGGAACTTTCAGTCATGGGGATTGCCCAATAATGTTGAACACTTAACTTCTTTTGTCTATATATGGGGTGCTAGACACTCTTTATGGCGTCCACGTGGAGAGCGCGTGAGGCGCTGGGCGTTGCCCAATGAGTGTTGAACACTCAGCCATTTTGGGCTGCTTGTGGAGTGCTAAGCACTATCTTTTTTCTTTTGCGGCGCACACGTGGGGAGCACGTGAGGCGCTGGGCTCTGCCTAGTGAGTGCTAAGCACTCTTCACTTTTGTAGCGCCCACGTGAGGAACACGTGCGGCGCTGGGCGCTGGTCGCTGCCCAGTAAGTGCTAAGCACTCTTCTCTTCTGTGGCGCCCACGTGAGGAACACGTGCGGCGCTGAGCGCTGGACGCTTTTCTCTTCTACTGATAGCATTTTTGCCCATTAATGATCAATAGATCATTGTTTTGTAGATCTAGGATCAAGCTTCATTTTCAAGAACCAAGTTCTTTTATGAGAACTAGGTTTCTATTATATTCTTTGTTTTGAGGAATTCGATTCCTAGTTCTTTTCTGAATCTTTGATTCTTAAGAACAAGTTCCTCCCGATGAGAATTAAATTCCCAATTTGTGGGAGACTTGTCTTGTGGATCTCAGATCCAGAGAAAGAACTAAGTTCTTTGAGAAGGGTTAAGCCTTTTAGATATGTAAATGAGATATTTTTATCTCTATATATTTTTTCGTTTACCTAGAGATTTTAAGGAGGGAGATCTTCTTCCTTGAGAATTTAATTCTCTGTTTCTTTTTGAAGCTTTCTGTTTTTGTTTTTGGAAGCTTATGGGGGGTTCCTCTCTATCAGACTTGAAGTCTTCGGTCCTTTATATAGTGGAGGCATGTTTGTTAATTGGTTTTGAAGAAATCTCTCATTAAGAGATCCCAATTGATTTGGGGAATTTTACCAACCATTAGATCTTTGATCCAAGGGTTATTGTTTTTACAGAATATATTTTCTTGTTTTTAACAAGATTGGGGAAATATTTTTCATATGCGGAGTTTTACTTTGTGAAATGGTGATTTTTAATCACCATTGGATTTTCAATCAGAGAGTTCTCTGTTTTACAGAGGGCATAGAATTTTATTCTAAGATCCAACCGAAAGTATCTTTCTTATTTTAGAAAGATTTGGGGAATGTTTTCTCCCCAACAGAATTTAATTCGGTATCTTTATGATTTATCATCTCCATTGGATTTTTGATCCAACGGCTCTGTTTAACAGAGAGTAGAATTTAATTCTACCTGGGCGTCGGCGCTCACGTGTTCCTCACGTGGGCGCCACTTAAGAATTTGGTCCTTAGGGTGGGCATTCTGTGCTTTGCACACCGGCGCCCGCTTAAAAAGCACGTGCGGCGCTATATGAGAGTTTTGACTCTTATTTAATCTAATAGGTTCTTTTGTGCTTTGCACACTGGCGCCCGTGTGAGGAGCACGTGAGGCGCTATATGAGAGTTTTAAATCTTATAGATTCTTTTGTGCTTTGCACACTGGCGCCTGCATGAAAAACACGTGAGGCGCCACCATAGGATTTGATCCTATCGGCGCTGGCGCCTTTGTGGAAGGCACGTGAGGCGCTGCCTCATTAATTTTGAATAGAGCTTTGCTATTTTATTAGGGGAAAAAATGCCCTCCACCGTTGCGCTCACGTGGCTCGCACGTGAGTGCATCGGTGACATCTTTTCCACCGTTCAATCTCCTGGGGAGTTGAACCGTCTCCTTGTGTTTATAAGTAGGGCCTTTGGCCCTTGAGATGACTGTTGTTCATCTTCTTTAGTCTTCTTCCTTTCTTGAGAATTTAATTCTCTTTTCAGAGCTCAGATCTCTGTTCAAATAAACTCCTTCAGAGTTAAAACTCTGGCAAAATTGGTAAGAATCATGACTATGTCTTAACTCCTGAAGAAACCTTTGGAGGAATCTCTTCATGTTCTAGGGTTTTTAACCCATTAACAGAGCTTTGCTCTTCTTTTGTAATGATCTCTTAGAGATATAAACTTTTACTTGAGTAGCCCATAGATCTTAAAGATCTTTAGGGTTTTACCTTATTATTAACTTTGATTTTTGAAGGTTATTTGGAATTTAATTCCATTTCTCGAGTGGATTTCTGGAATTTTATCTCGTTGTTCTACAGAGTTTGGCTCAGAAAAATTTCTTTAAAAGAAATTCTTTTGGGAGTTTTATTCCCTTTCTTATTTTCCTTGCAGATTTGAAATCTGTTTGCAGAACACATTTCTCAAGGGAGTTTAACTCCAGAGTTCAATGATATTTTCTCATAAAATGAGAATGCTTTTGAATTCTTTCAATGAGTGTCTGCCTCATCATTGATGGGGCGTTACCTTGATTTTGTAGGGGCCCTTGTCCCTTTCTCTTTGAACTGTGACGTAGTACTATTTTAGGTGTAAAAGGATATTGTGTCGATAATTATCCCCTCCCTTTTTTGTGTGCAGGTACTATGGCTTTCGATTCCTCCTTTATCTTCGTTCGCTCGGAGAGTGCTTTCACCGACGCACCTACAGATCGGGAAGTCTTCACACTTATTCAGGGCCATGACCCAGAGTAAAAGTCTCTTCATTTGTGGGGGTCATGGTACAGTCAAATTATCCGGGGTTGACGCAGTTTTACTTGCGCAGCGCCTTCAGAACCGATCCCGGCGATCCATTATGCCGATCCGCCGCCGGTAACTTACGCAGTAGAAGTGGTCAATTGGACCTCAGAAGGTCGTCTTCAGCCTTCCATGGCATAAATACCAGTGCAGCCGCCGATGGCCTTGGACATTTTAGGGCGACGCATATACCAAGGAGAGTCACGTCCTTAGGGGCGGGTTTACATGATAGGAATGACTCCCCGTCATTCGGCTGGCTATCTGCAGTGGGCTTGATATATCCTGTCGGGTAAGAAATCGCTGTTACTGAAGACCGGGTTGTATCCCGCGATCTATGCGCCCCTCTTTCACTACCATACTCCTCATGTGTGGTGGGTCAAATATTTTCTGGAACAATGGAACATCCCGACCCACACCTTTCTCTTATCAGATCGGGAGGTTTCAATCTCATTGGAGGAGTTTGCGGAGATATCCAAATTACCCGTCAGAGGGGAACATTATGAAGAGATACTTCCCCCCGACGAGTATATATTTGCCACCAAATCAGCGGTGATGGGTCTTACCCCAGAGAATGCCATTCAACATAAGTTTCCAAGCTTGATTAAGGTGTTGAACATATACGAGAGCTTATTCCTGGAGTCGGGCGGGCACGGAGTTGGCTTTACAGATTTCATCGTCCGCTTCCTTCGTCCGGAGGCTTTGCCGAAGGAAGCTGCCAAGTTCGCCATGCTTGATGATCCGTCTGGATTTGGCTTGGACAAACTACCGACCGCAGAAGCAGATTTAAAGCAGTTTTTTATTCTGGATACTCTGATCATTTCCTTCGCAGAGGTCGTTGCTCCTGACATTGATGAGGAGATATTCTTCATGGGGTTCATTAGCCTATGGTTGAGCTAGTTCGCACTCCCGATGCATCCTCGCTATATGAGGTCGTCTGTCTTTTATCCGGCTCACCGTATTGTGATGGGGACACGCTTGGCCGTTGGGATTGCAGGTCTGGCTCACTTATACCACGGCTTGAGTCTAGCGGCTAACACTACTCAGCCGGGTCTGAAGCCCGTCAATCTGCCACTGCATTACTTCACCTCATGGATTGAGATGCTTGTATTGGGTGCCTTTTAGATGCATAAACCACCCAAATTTTACGAGGGATACAATTTTCCTCGGGTCATGCACTTATCTGATGCTTCTTTATCCGACCCGACACAACGGGAGACTCGGCGACTGCTTCTTCGCCCGCGCATGGTCGGGGATAGCATGACCTTCGTTGACAAATTCCTGACCATCGGCAAAGAATCTTTAACAGCGATCCAGCCGCTGCACGTTGTTTTAAAGGACGGAGCTTCTGTGTTGAGGGCTTGCGAAATCGTCCATTTGTATTCTATCAAGCCAGGTTTCCTGGTATTCAAACAAAACGCCTCGGTTTTATTTATGAGATATAACCCACACCGCTTTGCCCAGCAATAGGGTTACAACTGTCACGACCCACCCCCAACACAGATAGTATTGTCCGCTTTGGCCGAATCCGCACGGTTTTGTCCCTTTGAATGAACCGGACTTAAGAAAAGGGCTACTTCCCGGTAGGTCACCCATCCCAGAATTTCCTTAGCTCAAGCATGCTTAACCACGGAGTTCTTCAAACTCCGGAGTTCCGATTCATCCAAAAGGCGCCTCTATGTTATAGGAGTGGTATCATTCCATTTATAGTTCAGATATTGCCCAATTCGGAATGGAATTCGATACTCCCTATTGTTCTACAGTGGGTCCCTGTGTGTATCCGTATCGGTTACATCCCCACCTCGATACCGGATAACATCTCATTTCTCATGGGGTAGGTGGTATTCATTCCAAACCGCACCAGGGATATTACATTCCCCCTCACTAGAACAATGATTCGTCCTCGAACCACAGACCTACTTTTTTTGAGGGACTGGCTCTGATACCATATCAGGCCAGGTTTCCTGGTATTCAAACAAAACGCCTCGGTTTTATTTATGAGATATAACCCACACCGCTTTTCCCAGCAATTGGGTTACAACTGTCACGACCCACCCCCAAACACAGATGGTATTATCGCTTTGGCCGAAACCGCACGATTTTGTCCCTTTGAATGGACCGAACTCAAGAAAGGGGCTACTTCCTAGTAGGTCACCCATCCCAGAATTTCCCTAGCTCAAGCACGCTTAACTCCGGAGTTCCGATTCATCCAAAAGGCGTCTCTATGTTATAGGAGTGGTATTATTCCATTTATAGTTCAGATCATGCCCTCTTTCAGAATGGAATTCGATACTCCCTATTGTTCTAGAGTGGTTCCCCGTGTGTATCCGTATCGGTTACATTCCCACCTCGATACCGGATAACATCCCATTTCTCACGGGATAGGTGGTATTCATCCCTAACTCCACCTAGGGTATTACATTCCCCCTCACTTAGAACAATGGTTCGTCCTCGAAACACAGACTTACTTTTTTTGAGGGACTGGCTCTGATACCATATCAGGCCAGGTTTCCTGGTATTCAAACAAAACGCTTCGGTTTTATTTATGAGATATAACCTACACCGCTTTGCCCAGCAATTGAGTTACAACTGATACCACCTACCCCCAAACACAGATGGTATTGTCCGCTTTGGCCGAAACCGCACGGTTTTGTCCCTTTGAATGAACTGGACTCAAGAAAGGGGCTACTTCCCAGTAGATCACCCATCCCAGAATTTCCCTAGCTCAAGCACGCTTAACTACGGAGTTCTTCAAACTCCAGAGTTCCAATTCATCCAAAAGGCGCCTCTATGTTATAGGAGTGGTATCATTCCATTTATAGTTCAGATCATGCCCTCTTTCGGAATGGAATTCGATACTCCCTATTGTTCTACAGCGGGTCCCCGTGTGTATCCGTATCGGTTACATCCCCACCTCGATACCGGATAACATCTCACTTCTCACGGGGTAGGTGGTATTCATCCCCAACTCCACCTAGGGTATTACAACAACCAAGGGGTTCCTCTCGAGGCGTCCATCATGGACCCAGTTACTACTGAGGAAGGTGTTCGTAACGCGACGCACCATTTCATGCGTCTAAATATGGGGTCCCACTTCCTTTTCAGTGAGCCGCGTTATACTCCAAGGGCATCGAATGCTTATGTTGCTTAGTACCAACATGCAACGGGTGCTATCATTAGGGTGGAGAGGCGGCTGCTGCTTGACCATAAGGATGCCGTTCTCGCTAGTAATCCAGCGGTCCCGCTGAAGCGATGGACAATCGTTCATTCTTCTTTAAGAGATATCGCTACGGCTGTAGTCCCACAAGATTTTCCTGATAAGCTTCGACCGGATGTTCCTGCGACTGCGGTAGCCGTGGCATCCCTGGAGTCGGGCATTGGTGCGGAGATTGGGACTCACCGTCTGAAGAAACCCGTCAAGCGAAAACTCTTATCATTGGGTGTTGGTGCCAGCTTGTAGAAGAGAAAGAAATCCTTATTTTTTGCTGACGTCGTATTCGGCCAGGAGCCCCATGCCCCCTATAGCGAGGACTTGTGTGAGTATGGTACCAATGTCGGTCTGTTCGATGCGCCTGTGACTGATACCGATCTTCAGGCTGCCATTGAAGCTTCCAAACGACTGGCTGGTGAACAGGCGGCGTTAGCCTCTATCGCGGATGTAACATTTTAGAAAATTATAAATATTTATTTATAATTTTAAATATAAAAATAATGAATTTAATGAGTTTATAAAACTGATATCACATACAACTTTTGGTATCGGAATTATATCCGTAAAAGAGCAATTATATTGGTAAATATGAAGAAAATGTGTGATATCATAAGAATGATATTTTGATTGTTCTAAACATGACATGAGATGTTATTATAAGACAATGGTATTTAAGTGTTATAAAAAGTATTGTGTTTCTTTTAAAAACATGGATTTAGATTTTATGACATGAAAGGTTTAATTAAGGGAAAAAGAGTTTTCTTTAATTATTGCATTTTTTAAAATCATGGTTGGTATATGTTAGTTAGCTTAAACCCTCACCCTCAACATACCCTCACCATGCTCAACTCCCTCCACCTCCTCCTTCCACCATACCACTTCCACCTCACAACCCTCCACCTCATGCTCTTCTACACAACACAACACATATGAATTTCTTAGGCTTCCTCAAACCGAACACAACTAGTTCTCCAACCCCAACAAAAATATTCTAAGTGTTCATCAATTTTAATGAAGAAAATCCTTAATCCCTTCATCAATTTTGTTCACACCATCAACCTAGAGCTTCTACAAACCTTTGATGCTTCCACAAACACTTCTTGAGCTGAAGTTCCTTTGTACATCATCCTAATAGGTATATCTCACTTTCCTTTCAAATTCAATTCTGTTTAATATATGTTTTTATATGCAGTATAGGAAAATTGTTAGTTTAGTGATATTTAGCCTATTAAAATTGAATCTGGAGCTATTAGGTTATACCAATAGAAAAACTAATAAGACAGTAGTATGCTGAGACCACTAGGAGACTTCACTTAAAGCCCGAGCCTTAAAATCCTCACTTGATCATGCGACATTCATAAATTTTCCAGCACCGCCGGGCCCACTAGGTTATTTTGTGTTGGGTTTTTCTCTGTAGGTCTATTTGTGTATTTTATGATCAACAGTATTGTTTGAATTGTCCCAATATTCATATAGTGAAATCTGGGAATCTTTTACTAAGGGTTTTATCAAATTTTCGACATTTCGATACGGTTTTTTGTATTTCTTTAACGTCACTAAAACGTTGACGTTCGTATGTTAAAGTTCAGCGGCATTTGTTCATTTTTGGGGTAAGTGACCTGTAGGTTCTAACCTATGGGTGCATATCTCGTTGTTTGGGTTTTGATACGATATTTACTCGAGGTGATTTAATTACGATTTTAGGTACGATCGTGAAG
Source organism: Agapanthus africanus (assembly GCA_030015575.1). NCBI lineage: Eukaryota > Viridiplantae > Streptophyta > Magnoliopsida > Asparagales > Amaryllidaceae > Agapanthus > Agapanthus africanus. The sequence goes on from CM057341.1 coordinate 773,025,455, forward strand.
GTTTCCGAGATGGAGTTGACGGACGTAGCGATCATGGAATCAACGAGCTCGACAAGTCGGTAAGTAGATTTACATTTATGGGGGAAGTCGGGTGGATGGCGTATAGCACCTCCGCAACCTTATAATAGGATAGTATGAGATATAGTTAGTTTTAGTAGTTGTTTAAGATGATGATATTGAAGTTATGTTGCATTTAGTATATATATTCATGTGCATATAGTTTATTCATGATTTGGTGGATTGGTATGAAGGATTATGCCGTACTTGAGAGGATTTAGAGTTTTGTGATGATGTAGATACGGTACGAGGAAGCATACCGTACTTGTGATGACGAAATTAGTATGCCAAATAACGATCAAGTTTTCTTTAGTCTCGTAACGTAATATTTTATTTCGTGTTAGGATGTAATACTTGAGTGAGTTATACTCTTTTAAAAACTAACGATTCGTTTCCTTTTTTATTGATAAGTGACAAGGATGCGATGCCAATTTCCAAAACGAATATCCATTTTCAAACCAAGGCAGCTTCCTTATTTCAAAACCAACGTTTCGTTTCATTTTCAAAGATAATGGTATGGCCCATAGCAAGTAGTTACATTTATTAATTACGCTTAGATTTACTTTACATGTTCGCGTTATAATTATCGATGTTATACGTTTCCGTGATACGAACACTCTGATAGAACACTGCACAACTACCAATGAGTATTATGTTGCACGAGCACGTATGCACATGTTACACCACACCCCATTGGTACTGCCATGTCACTGTAGGACCGTTATACTAGGTAATACGTATGTAGCTATTGATATGAGTATGCTATTACACTTATAGAACACTAGTAAAAATACTAATGATTGCTATGCTACACTAGTACAGACACATATGCCATACTACACATCATTAGTATTGCCATGACATAGTAGGATTGTCACGTTTATTACTTGTATGATTTTATTTACGTGCTTTACTTGTATTACATGTTAATTATTGCGAATACCAGTACTGTGGGTATTCATATTTGATTCGTATGAGTTTTCTGGATGTTTTACTTTTGATGATATATATCAGTGGTATGGGACACTGTTATATATGTATATATATATATATATATATATATATATAATATATATATATTGACATCCACCATGAGCTTGATGTTTTCTGATTGTCTTTATTCCGAACCGAGTGGGGGAGATATACGATTACGGACTTACTACTTATCCGGATTGAGTGGGGGAGTATACAGTCGGATATATGGTGGACCCGGTCGAGACCGAGAGGCAGGATAGCCGCACGTGAGGCGGGGAGCCCAGCGAGAATACTCGATACTGGAAATAGAGATGAGCACGGCAGATATCCAGGGGATACTGACCGGGGTTTGATTTGGGCATGGCGGATATCCAGGGGATACCGACCGGGGCCAGGGATATCAGGTGGCGATCATCTGTTGAGATGGTATCGACGGTATCTGCATTTGCGTGTCGGTGACGGACACGAGAGATTTGAGGATTTGCGTATCGGTGATGGACACGAGGGATTTCTGATTTCGGGTGTCGATGCTGGACATCCATATATATTGATATGTTGCTATCAAGAGGTACACAGTTATATTATAGTTATTGTAGCCGACCAGGACTGATCCGGGTGGACAGTACCGGCATATCTCTTTACGGGTTATTGCATATAAAAAGGATTTCAAAATCGAGCTATAGTCTCATTATTTTGACGTGTCTGATATGACACTGGGATTTTTTAAATTGTAAACATCTTAACACTCTTCACTAAAATAGTAAGAAGTATATCTTAAATAAGATACCTATTATATATTTAATACTATCACGTCTGCTTTTATGCCGTGACATATGTATTTTGTGGCTATTTTAAGGAAGAGGTTTACATATATATTTTCGGCTACTTATGGGCTTATACCTAGATACAGGTTAGTTGCATGATATATTCTATTTTGAGTTCATGTGATAGATAGAGTTGCATTTACGATACATATGCATATCATATATCATATTAGTACAGGATATGATAGTACTATACTTATGACCTAGGTATTGTTGTGCATTTTGATTTCTACCTTGTGATGTACTTTTATTCACTGAGTTGGCAACCCACCCCCGTTGTGCCATAGTTTATTGCAGGTTTTACTGCTTGGATTATCAGCGGCTTGGGGTACACATTCCTTTCGGTGATTGCTTTGGTAGGTGGGTTACTGTAGTATCGTACTCACACTTGTATATTCATATCTTCTTGTATCTAATAAAACTCCATCAACTTAGAAATGGTATATTGTGGACTTAGAAGCGAGACTTAGAGTTTGTGTGTTGTGGTTGTCGCACTCTTGGAGTCGACTTTGCATATTGTTGATGTTGTTTCTCTTTTCTTTCCTTCGCCTTTGAGCGTCGTATATTGTTTGTTTGTTTGCTCCGCCAATTGGGCGTGGAAGCTAGCTCCCGTGGGGATGCTATTGATTTTGTTATGTATGTATCAGGTTTTATGCAAAATTTACAAAGGAGGTGCTATCGAATTTTAAAACGTCATAAATGCTTTTCAAACATACTTAGTTAAAGTCAAATGGTTATTTTAAAATATTTCCATCTGATGACTATTTCAAACTTCACCTCCAATGTTTTCAAAAAAAAGGGTTTAGATTCCGGGCTTCGGCTTACTTGAACCGCGTCGACGTCTTTAGATGTCACATCATTTAAGTGCCGGTCATGTGCCACATTCGGGTCATGAAAGCGGAGTCCGATATACTTCATTGATACTCTCCTGTATATATCCCCTCCTTTTTTTTTGAATTTATTATGCTTTACTAACGCTCTCTTCCTTAATAGGTATTTCTGCTAAAGAGGCTCTCTCGGCTTCCCTCAAGAAGTTTGAAGAGGAGGAGAGGCTCCGTGCCTCCTTGGGCCTTGGTATGATTCGCTTCACTACACCTTTATATTTTTAGTTCATTTTATTTATGATCTGACCATTTTCTTTATCTTATTACAAGAACCACCACAACCCAGATTGTTCCGAATGTAGTGCCAACCCTGGGTGATGATGTAGAAAAGTCTTCAAAGCCATCGGCTACGGCTGAGGCCTTTCCAAGGCCACCGCAGGAGGTGTTGCTGAAGCAGCCGATGATGGATGCCACAGCGGATCTGGAGGCCGAGCTCGATTTGGACGATGATGTCCCCTTATCAGAAGTTTTGAGGTGATCGGCTCATACAGCCCAGGCTGAGAGGAAGCGTAAAAAGTACATTGCGAAGGAATGTCAGGCTCTCTTGGCTGTGGGCGTGGGTTCGAGTAATGCTCAACCCTCTGACGTTCCTATGGTGGACGTTCCTTCTGCCCTGTCTACTTCCCATAGACAGGTTGCGCGTGCGGCCCGAGAAAATATTGAATGACTACTTTAAGGTAGAACAACGCACGGTTCTTAGTAACAGCCTTTTTCTTGCATCATAACACACGCATTTCTTAACAGGGCCAAATTTAGGTGATGGCATGGCAAGTGAAGTGTCGGCGACTAAAGAGCCTGAAGTGGCCAACCTTTCTCTGGAATCTGGGATCGATCCGACTGCCGCTTCTTCTCCCTGTGGATCCTTGATATTGGTGGGGGATGCAAGCATTATGACGGCCCTTATCGAGTCAAGGGATGAAGGTGTGGGTACTGAATCCACTTTCCCAATGGAAACGGAGGAAGCCGTCACAACTGGTGATGCTTCGGGCACTGTCTCAGTTTCTGCTATGTCAGGTACTCCTCGAGTTATTATCTTTGAGTTTTTAATCCCACTAGACATCTAACGATATCTCCTTTATTCTGAGTATAGGCGCGGTAGACCCTGATGTTGTACTGACTGAAGAATTGCCGCCGGTCATTGCTCTGACTGCCACGGTTCCATCCCTTTCTTCTGCGTCTCTCCGAACTCTGGAAGGTGAAGATTTCTCATTTCTTTGATTCAGTGTGGATACCATTTTCCTGCATTAACCATATGTTGTCACAATCCTGCAGGAGTGCTCTTTGATCGCTTATACTAGGTGTTAAGCTAAAAATTTTCCTTCCAGTCAGAATTTGTTCCCCCTTCCGGTATTGGTTAGTATACTCATCGCTTGGTGTTTTTTCTTTTCATTCTATTGCTAATCTTTCCTCATATTGGCCACAGTACCACGGCTCGAGGGAGGGAGCGAAGGAATTTCCGAGCCTCCTGTGCTCCCTGTCGTGCCACTTTCAACAGTTGGTACGGTAGATTTCGTCCATCGGCTTTTTTATCTTTCAAGTTGAAATCTGACCCTTATTCGTGCGCGGTTTGTTTTGCAGCAACTATTCCGGCTTCGGTCCCTTTTGATTCTCGCATTCCTATGCCTACGGGACCTTTTGCTAAGCGTCAATCTTCCAGGGGCGCTGTGACTAGTAGGCGAATGTTAGGCGAATTTATCAAAGATCTTGATACCGAGGCTTTCACCTCTGCTGCGGATTTTGCTGACAAAGTCAATCCTATACTGGCGACGCTTGTGAATTTCCACAACGAAGATTTCATCGACTTTTGGGTCGACTATTGTAAGAGGATCGAAACTTGTCTGCATGAGATCGAGCTCAAGCGTCTCGCTCCTGAAGTATTAACCTTGAAGGCTCAGCGGGTCACGTGGATCAAGCAAAGTGTCGATTTCATTCAATATTTTGAACAAAAGTTTACCCTGAAGCGAAAGGAGCATGAGACGGCTTTTGGTGAATCCATCCAATTGCGCGCCCAGATCGAGGCAAATGCCGCACAGCTGCAAGTCATTTTCGAAAACCTCCAACAATGTATTTCTGATGGGCTAGCGCTGAGGCGGAAACTTGACTTTACCGAGCGGGGCATGCAAGATTGTGAAGTTGCCAAGCAGGAAATCGCTGAGAAGCTTTCATCATATGTAAATCCCCGTTACTATCTTAATAAAAGTTTTTCCTATTTTTCCTAATCCCAGAGATTTACTTTTCCTCGTAATTATTTTGTGTCGAAGGTGGTTGCTTGAATCCCAATGTCTATATTTTTTCCTTAACCCTAAAAGTCAAAACCCTAGAATTATTTTCTAAATTAAACCCCAAACCCTTTTTACAAAATACCCTCAGCCCATTCAAAACTTTTTTAAAAAATCCCTAAATTAAAAGACCCTAGCCGGCCCCTCACTACTTTCCCCAGCCCACTTGGATTTTAAATAAATCCTTTTTTAAATATAAAGTCCCCGGCCCACTCTCCATTCTCAGCCCACATCTCATTTTCTTAAATAATTCTTCAATTATTTTAAATCCCGGCCCACTCCCATTAACCCATGCCCGCCTCCTTAGACCCGACCCGACCCCACTCCCCTGTTCATCTTCTTCAAATTATTCCCAACGGTAACCTCCCGTAACTCGCGCGCGCGATCCCTTTCCTCCGCCGCGCCTTACGCCCACACCCACGCCCCCGCTCCTGCCGTTACCCCCACGTTTTCAACCCCGTTTCCCACTTACTCCTCATCTCTCTCTCTACATTCACCGAGCCCCCAAACCCGAGCACCTAAACCTTCCTCGAACTCACTGCACCCCACCGACGACGATCACCCACCTCTTCGATAACCCATCAACAGCCCTCGCTCACTCCTCCTCCACTAACCTTCTCCCTCTACGATTTCACACCTCCATCGACTTGAGTTTCCCTTCACACCTACTCCCCTGCACACCAACCCAGTGCACCCGAGCCGATCACCACCTTGCACCCTCGACGCCGGTGAACTCCCCATCACTTTGCCGACCACCCTACGACCTCCTCAGCATCATCACCGTCACAGTAATCCCCAAGCCACTGCTTAATCCCTCCCTCTCTCCAAAAACCCACACAAAACCCATTCTTGTTCTTTGCACTTCACTGTGCACGCCGCCAGAGCGACCACCGCCGACATCATCGACCCCAGCAAGTCCCAGGCCAACCACAGAGCACCACCTCCGCTTCCAGCAAGCACTTGACGGCTCCGGGCAACTCCGACGCAAATTCCGTATCGCGAGCCAAGCTCACGCATTTTCATCTTGCGGCGTACAACGCGCGTTCGTGACACCGTTGCTGCCGTGCTACCTCGAGACATTCTCCAGGCAAGTGTTTACTTGCTTCATGCTATAATAATAGCAGTACAAACTTAAATAATCTCGTTTACGAATTTACCGATTCCCGATACGTATTGCGACCTAAGTGTTTGATGCTAGATCCCAATGGAAATAATAGTTTATTTTGACGGAAACTGATATTTTCTATTGGCCCATTTGATAATAAATATTGGGTATGAATCTCGCTGGAAAATACGATTGTTCGTGACAAAAAATTGATACCCCCAAATATGCCGTTAAAACTAGAATTTTCTCGTACCTGAAAACGAATAAAATCACCATAAATTATATTCAAACTGGAATGCTGTGTTCGAGGGCTTAAATCAAATCCGACTCGACGAACTTTAACCCTATGTAAAATTCTAATGATTTCTGTTCTGTAACCGTGATGATAATTGGATCGGAATGCGACTCTGGACTGCAGTCCAGAGCGTTTCTGATTATTGTGTTCTGTCCCAAGACTTGTGTCACTGTGTTTCCTGAAGTAGTATGTTACGGAACTCTACCGTAGATTAAAGATAAAACAGGTGGTTCCATTCCGTTTCATCGCCATTTGCTATTTTAAACTGTATTTAAAAGGGCAGAACGTATATCTGTCCAGAACAGATTCAGAAGTGATATACTGACATTAAACTGTGTATAACTTTCAACGTACAGATGCGATTGAGGATCCGTCTATTGCGTTGAATACCCTATCGGAAACCCTAGATTTCATTTAACTGTGACATCGCTAAATTCTGAGCCCAACTAGGTGCAATTCGTGTCGCGAAACGGACGCTCAGTTCTGAAACTGAATTTCCAGCCGCGGGTAGTTAGAATGAAACAGCTATATCTTGAAAATCGGAATTCCGATTGAACTGAAACAAATTTTGATGAATTGCTGACTGAGTGTTCTATTTATCTTACTTGTATCATTTTGCTGAATTCTTAACATATTAATTTATGCAAATTATTTAGTTAATGACATGCATGTTGATTCATAACATACAGAGCTTATTGGTAGCATACAATACATATATCATACCCTTGCCATATACTCGGTGTTAGTGCGTGTGGACATTGCATTATCGTGCGTGATAGATGTTGGTTTAGGAGTGACGAGTACACCAATGGAAAGTGAATATTCGTGACAGTGATTGATACAGTGAACAGTGATAAAACCGTGCCATTAGTATACTTGTACACAACTAGATCAAGATCATAAATAGTGTAAACCTGGGGAAAAGGGGGAAATCAAAGTGGAAAGAGTATCGTATTTAGCGGGACCGTGTTTAGAGGATGATCATTCGAACCATAATACTGATACGTGTAGGATAGGATCTAGCGATCCGGTTGACAGGGTTATGTCCCGGGCATGTAGGCCGTTGTCTCGGGTATGTACGAGACTCCTGTTAAACATGATCCTCCTTCCACTATGTGATTTCAAACATGACCTAGAGACCGATAGGGACACATAACATATTCTGCATCATATAGTGACATAGTGATTACTTACATTGTTCATACTCCAGTATTACCTGTTTCACCTTATTATAATAATATTGTTATTGTGTCGCTCTGACGACCTGAGTATGCATGCTCAGATTCCGCGGGAGGACCAGCACAGGAGACGGATCTACCCATCGAGTTCACGGAGATATAGTCTGGTGTACTCCCTATCTTTACTGCTTTCCATAGAGTGATCGTGAGATTGAACTTGGTTAGTTATTGTTCTTATTATCTGTAATTTTGTGAACAATGAAATTTTAATGTAATAAATTAGTGATGTGATTCCTTTAATACTGTTCTTTATTTACTGATTACCATGTAGTGCTAGAAGCCGAAGTGTGACTACGGTGGGATGATCCCTTGACCGTAGGAGCATGGTTGGCCTAGTCATACCTCATATTCCGTATTTTGGGAAGCGGGACGTGACATCATACTTGCAACAACGGGCTCAAATTGAAGCGGGGCTGGCCGCAGTAGTAGCATGCGAGGAGGAGCTGCGGGGAGCGCGTGAGCGGGTTGCCAATTTTTTGAAAGCCCTGCTTTCTTAACAATTGTAATTGTATTCTCCCTTCTGTATTAATTGTATCTCTTAAACACTTTGATTCGTGAATAAGAATATACATTTTTTTGCATGCGCTTATATGTGTTTTGATGTCTTAATGCGGCGCTAATTAGTTTACTTACTCGTTTCGGAGTCCGTAGTTTATTCACTCGTTTTGGAGTCTCTAGTTTATGTACTCATTTCGGAGTTTGTTGTTTATTCACTCATTTCGGAGTTTCTAGTTCATGGACTCATTTCGGAGTTTGTTTAGTTTACCTCCCTTGGGTTTGCTGGCAAACTTATCTTAACGTTATATATAGATAACCCCTACTCTTTGCGACAGAGGTCCGTTAGGTTTTGTGCTACTAGGACTTTGGTCCGTGGTACCATATCATTGGCTGATGTATTCCTCGATATGCGGTCTTTAAGCCGTTGTTCGAGTAGCCCCGTCGTGTCTCTGATCCCTTCGGGGGCTGGACAAGACGTCTTCAAGTAATCTCCTTAGGTTATATGACCGTCGGAAGAACAGGCGTTAGGAATTTGCCATGTCGCTTTTTACTTAAGGTTAGGCTCAATTTGGAGCCTTGATGAGCCATAACCACTCCGCGCTGGTGTGGGATGATCCCCGATAGTCTTTTAGGCTTTATATAAGTTGTCGTCGAGACCCTGAAGCTAGGAATTTGCCATTGCTTCATTTTCGTTTGATGATGCCCCTTGCTATTTTCTGTACGTAGTATACTCTCCAGAATGTAGGAGGGGATTTATGTCAGCAGTTGCTGCACTCTTTCGCCGTACGTTATCAGCTCTGGCTTGCACGTCTGATAGTCTCCATTTACTTGGCTAACGATCACCTGGGAGTCTCCATATATGAGGAGGTCTTTGATTCCCATGTAGACAGCGATCTCGAGACCTGCTATCAAAGCTTCATATTCAGCTTCGTTATTAGTCCTTGGCTCCGTTAAGGAGAGGGCATAACAAAGTATCCATCTTTGTGGAGTCATGAAGATAAGGCCCACCCCGGCTTTGATTATGTGGGTGTTTTGCTTTCGCCTCTTTATGGACGATGCTCCATCGAAGTAAAGTTCCCATCGGGAATCATTTTCTTCCTTCTCTCCTTCGATGGTGTCAAACACATGTTCATCCGGCAACTCACAATTTAGGGAGGAGTTGGCTGGTATCGGATGCTCTGCAATAAAGTCGACAATGGCCTGGCCTTTCACTGCTTTGAGAGGCCGATACGTTATCGAGAACTCCATCAGGAGGATGGCCCATTTGGCGAGCCTTCCCATTAGTATGGCCTTCGACATTAGATATTTGAGAGGATCCATCTTTGATATAAGATGTACCTCATGTGCCAAGGCGTAGTGTTTGAGCTTCGTTATCGCGAAGATTAGTTCTAGACAATGTTTTTCGATGGGGGAGTAGTTGTTTTCTGCCCCGGGAAGAACTCAACTCAAATAGTATAGAGCTCTTTCATTTCCCTGATCGTTCTCTTATGCCCATAGCGCGTCTAGAGAACCCTCAAGGGCTGTTGTATATAGGATGAGGGGTTTTCCCTTCATCGGAGCGGTCAGTACCGGCGGATTTTGTAAGTACTGTTTGATTTCATCTAGTGCATTCTGGCACTTTTGATCCCAGACGAACGGGGTCCCCTTCTTCATTAGATGACTGTAGGGACGACATTTTCCTGACAGGTTAGCTTTGAACCGCCGGATATACGCGAGCTTTCCTTGAAGGGATCGCAATTGCTTGAGAGTCCTTGGCGTGGGCATTTCCGTAATCGCCTTGATCTTTGAGGGGTCAATTTCGATACCCCGGTGCTGTATGATGAATCTTAGGAATTTGCCTGAGGAGACTCCAAACACGAATTTTAAAGGGTTCATCTTCAGATTATACTTCCGAAGACGTTGAAACACCGTGTTTAGATGTTCCAATGTTTCTCGTATGACTTAATTTTCACCACAAGGTCGTCGATGTAGCATTCAACAATCTCATGGATGAGGTCATCGAAGATCTTCTTCATGGCCCTCTGGTAGGTAGCGCCAGCGTTCTTCAGACCGAAAGGCATCACTTTATAGCAGAATATGCCCAGCGGAGTCCGGAAGGTATTATGCTTTTGGTCTTCGGGATGGATCTTTATTTGATTGTATCCTGAAGATCCGTCCATGAAGAAGAAGACCTCATGGGTATACATGTTATCGATCATCAGCTCGGTAACATGTACTTGGAAATCATCCTTCGGGCAAGCTTTGTTGAGGTCCCGAAAATCTACGCAGACGCGCACCGTCCCATTTTTCTTCATCACCGGAATGATGTTAGCGATCCAGTCAGGATATTGAATTTCTTGGATAAAACCGGAGTCAATTAGTTTCTTAACTTCGGCGTTGATACTCATCTCGAGTTCGAGCCGCATTCTTCTTGGCGCTTGCTTGACGGGCTTGATGTCCAGCGATACGACCGGTTTATATACTGCTACTTTTTGATCTAATCCCGGCATCTCGGAATAATTCCATACGAAGCAGTCTTTAGATTGCATGAGCACGTCTTTTAACGTGGCTACCTATTTTCTGGACAGCAGTTCACTGACGAACGTTAGTCTCGGATCGTTTTCCGTTCCTAAGTCAATTTTCCTTAAGTTGTCCGCCGTGATGTATATCCCGTCTTCCAGCTCTTTTGGTGCTGGCGGAAATTCTGAGATCACCGTCCTCATTTATGAAGCACATGAAAAGGTCATCCATAGCCTCATGCCCTTCCCCTTCTGAAAGTGTTATTATATGGCAGGTACGAGTCTGCTTCCATTCTTGATGCTGGGATGGTCCTATCCTTGCGATATAGGTCCTCTTTGGCTCATGGTTTTGCGGTGGGGTTACCCTCCAGCTGTCGGATAAAGCGAACTTGCCTTGTTGATACTGGTCTTCAACCCAGTCTTTGAAGGTGAAGCAGTCTTCAAGGGGATGGCATATTGCTCGGTGATAGGAGCAATAATCCGGATGATGGACCTCGTTTATTTGTTCGGGGTGCCGAGACTCCGGAAGTGCCATCATTTGGTGCTTCATGACAAGGTTGAATATTTTCCTTGTCTTGTCTTGAGGGAAAGAGTATTCCCGGCCCATCTTCTTCATAAAGGACGGGTTCCAGCTGGCTTTTCCTCGAGTGTACGGCTTCTTGGATTCATTTTGCTGTTTTCGGGCATTGTTTGCTTTCTTCGCCTTGTTTTTGCCTCTATTTTGGGATTTTCCTTCGAGGCGAGAACGTACATCTGGCTGAGGATGAAGGGTATTATAGTTTTCTTTCTCTGTGGATCGTTGGTTGAGGCGTTGCGTCCTGGCCTTTTCATAAATAGCCATTTCGCGACTGTGGTCATCCCAAATCTTTTGACAGGTCTCTTTTATTAGCTGGTCAACCTGTTCTTCGAACGATGAACTTGACATTCTTAGAGCGGGATTTTGCTTTGTTTCAACGTCACAGCTATTTGTAAGAGCATTCCCTTCTTCACCGGAGTTGTTTATGACGTGGCAGCTGCGGAATCGCTCTCGTTTCTTAGACCGAACGTATCCGAGCCCGGTTGTTTCCATCTTTCCGTTGGGCATCTTTCGCTGGGTCGCAGGGATATCCCAAATCTTCTTGTAGAATGGGGATTGTCGAACAGTATGTTCAAGGGTACACTTTGACATCTCAACAACCTTTTTAGTCCCTCCGCGTACTATCTTGGCAGACGGATTGGTTGAAGCCTATCAAATGCATAATCGGCATCGTGCCAGATTTCTTTTTCTACTCTAGTCTCCATAGATTGGTAGAAGAGGATCGCATTTTCACCTCTTTGTCTGGGAGGTATATAGAAAGTCTGTAGCTCTTGTACGCTATATGTATCGAGTGCATCGAGTTCCTTATAATGCTGAGGCGGAACCATTGTGATTTGTAAACTCTGATTGGCTCTAGGAAAGGTTTGCATTGACAGGAGGATTGAGAATACTGCGTTGGCCTCGTCCTCAGAGTCGCTGCCAAAGACCAGAATAGGGGTAGATGGTCCGGGCCTGTTGCCTTGGGGTTGCCTCTAGTAGACTATTTCTTCATCTTCCTCGGTATTACTCCTAAATATCGGGATGGTGGCAATGGACTTCCGTTTATCCTCCAGCTTATGACACATCTCCGTATCTTCGAAGTTTGGTAGGAAGTACTTTACGTCTTCATATTTTCGGACCTCATTTACGGAGAACGGGTTTAGCTCTCCCGTGACGGTGTATTCCAAGCCGTCTTTGAAATACTTCATATATTGATGTTGTGTAGAAGGGATGACGTTGTACTCATGCAGCCAGGGCTTGCCGAGCAAAGCGTTATAGCAAGTCTTGACGTCAATGACGTGAAATATGATGTCAGTGACGAGCAATCCGAAGCGTAACGTCAGTATTACGGACACCAGTGTTCGTGACTATTGTGAGTCGAACCCGGAGATGGTAATTTTGTCTCGGGCTAAGTGCTGAACGTTTATGCAGATCTCCTTCAACACTTTCACGTTGAGAAGGTTGATGGAGGATCCATTGTTGACAAGGATTTTGCCTATCTTGATGTCGTGGCAATACCCGGTGACGTATAGAGGACGGTTGTGCTCGCACGTTCCGAGGAGGAGATCTTCATCGCTGAATGTGATGTCAGCTGTGTGAACCTCTGCCAGCTCGTCCTTCATCTTTTCTTTAGCTAAGAAAGCTTGGAATTGATCAGGCTCTTGCAATACCTTGATCAGAGAATCTCGTGCCTCTTTGGACAGGAGGAGAGCATCCAGTATGCTCAATTGCGAGGGCATTTTCCTCATATGTGCTAAGACATTGTAATCCACTTTATTTTTCTTAGACGGGTCCTTGGCTACGAACTATTTGACAACTCGATCATCGAGGGAAATTTCCTCAAGGATTTTCTCTTTCCCTTTGTCTCTTTTGCTCGAACCTTTGTTTGTAAGTCCAAGGTTCTTTTCAGGTAGAGTGCGGCTACGCAACTGAATGTTCTCGCAGTTCTTCTCCTCCTCTTCTTTTTCGGAGGTGGAATCCTTGAAGAGAGGGCTGAGGGTTGTTTATTCATCAGAATCGCTCCCGAATGTGAGAACTTGGAGTTTTGCTTTTTCCGAACTGGTATCAACCATACGACAGTTGCCAGTTATTTTCTCATGCGCATTCGTCGTACTTTTTCACTGTCGATGAGCTTCACGCTTCATCCTCTTAAAGTGTTATTGATGGGCAACGTATACTTGCCACCACTTCTTAAAGGCACTGCATTCTTCGGTGGGATGAGTAAACCTCCGATGATATAGGCAGTAGTTCGGATATAAGTCCTCTCTGTTGAGGCTTATGACCCCGGGCATGTTTTCTTTGAGAGGTGGCAGCTTCATTCCCACTGACAAGGCTTTGGCAAACCGCTTCTCTGTCTTGATTCTGCTCTTATTTTCCGCAGGTGTGCTTTGGTCTGGTCGGAGTACTTTACGACTCCTCCTTGCCGCAGCTTGTTCATCCTGACGCTGACGCTTAGCCTTTTCATATATGGTTGTTTCGCGTTCTCTGTCACCTTTGCTTTTTCGAAAGGCTTCGTTTAACAGCCTATAAATCGGGTCTTCTTCTAGCAGTTCCAGGGATTTTAGCGCCGCACCTTCCCCCAATTCCTCTGCGTTGTTTTCTGACACTGAGGGTGCTTCTTCATCATTTAACGACGAATGGGAAACCATGTGGCAACTTGCTACATAGTCTTCGGTTTCTGATGAGTCATTTTCCTCATCGTTGTCACTCTTTTCGTTCTCAAGAATATACTTGAGAAACTCTTCTAGGGTGACTGGTGTCCGCGCCTTCTGGTTGTACTCCTCCAGCACGTCAATGTACTTTTGTATGTTTGTGCGCTTGTTGTCATACTCGGCAGGCTGCACATGCTTCTTGGTCTTCTTCTTTTTCTTCGAAGACTTTGAAGGCTTGACTTGTGGATTTTGCCCTTTGTCGACAGTTTTCGGTACAGGACGCGGTTTCAGCATCCTTTCAATGATTTCCGGTTCAAGTGGGTTTCTCCACCTGACTGCCGGACATACATGAAGACCCTTCAGCATTCTTTTGGTTTTAGCTGAGAGAATGACTTCCTATGGAGCTTCTTCCACGAACGAGCATGATGCCCCCGGTGCATCCATCTTTTTGGGAGTGTGCTTCTGTGGCGGGTTCACCTTCCAGTTCTCAGACAGCGCGAATTTCCCCTGTTGATACTGGTCATCGACCCAGTTCTTGAAAACGTAGCAATTCTCAATTGGGTGGCTCACCATTTTGTGATAGGTGAAGTAGTTAGGGTTGTTGACGTCGCCGGCTTGCGGTGGACGCCGTAGGTCTGGCAATGTGATGAGTTGGTTGCGCACTGCCAGCTCGAACAGTCTCCTCGTCTTGTCACAGGGAAACGAGTAAGTGCATCCTAGCCTTTCTTCCAGGGATAGGTGTGGATGCATGTTGTTTTGACGAGCAACCGATTTCGGGTCACTCGGTTGCTGTTGAGAGTTGGCAACGGAGGCCGCTTTCCCTTTACCCTTGGTATTTCGAGGGTCCATTTTTGAGGAGGAAGGCCCGTGGCCCATCTGGTCCATTTGGGCCAGCTTGTCGATCAGGGCCTGGAAGGTAGTCGACTTGAAGAACGTCATGAACTGGGACACAATCGTTTGCGGATCTAGGGTCCCGATGAACATGCCCACGGCAGGAGATTCTTCGATCCGTTGTTCGCACTTTGACCATAAGTTCCGCCACCGGATCGCGTATTGGACCCAGGTTTCTCCCGGCTTTACCCTGGCATTGATTAATGTCCTGATCGGGGTGCGCTCGCTTGCGCTGGCAAACCGCTGTGTGAACAGCAGTTCCATTTCTGTGAATGTTCTCACGGAGTCATTTGGGAGCTCCGAGTACCATTCAAAAGCCGTTTCCGACAAGTTGCCAACGAACTGGCGAAACAACAGTTTGTCATCGCCTCCAGTATTGCCGCACAAAGCTCTGAACTGAGCTACGTGCTGGTGTGGATTGCCTATCCCCTTGTACACATGGAATTTGGGGATCGTATATCCCGGCAGGTACTTGATTTGATCATACCAGCCTAGATACGGTCGCCCAGTTCTGACGATTTGGCCAGCCGCTTCATTCGCTTGATGAGCTCGGATTTGTTAAGCTATATAGTCATAAAGAGCAACCTTGGAGATTGTTTCCTCCTTAGCTGTTGATAGAGCTGGAAGAGGGTTTGATGTTTCCCCTCTGTCATCCTCGACGATTATCGGTGGATCTTCGGCTGAAGGTTCTGGCTGGATCATCATTCCAACCATGTCCTGGAACAGAAGCGCCATCTGCTTTATGTTAGCAGATTGTTCTGTGGCCTCCTTATCCTTCCTTTCAAGCACTCTTCGCAGGAACTCTGTATCGGTCTCCTACTCTTGACACTGTTCAGATGCTGATTCCGGGCTTTCTTTCTGCCCGGTAAGTGCTGACATTTTGATCAGCATTTCCAGGAGCTTTTGTTGTTGCTCCTGAGCTTTTGTTAACGACCGAGTTTGCGGTCGATGAGCCACGGAAGCACGGCTTTCCTCCTTTCCAGAAGCCATGTAAACCATGTGTACGATTATACCCCCAGACTTAGGGCGTTTGTGTCCAACGCCTTTGGAATTTGCCGCTGGCGGTGGGATTTTCTCCGGCCTCATCCTTTTGTGGGAGGTCGAAGTTGAAGGAGCCGTTGTAACAGGCACCCGTGTGGAAGAAATCCTTCGCTGTATGATGGAAGGATGGTATTTGTCTTGCCGAACCTTCATTTTCTTCAGTTGGCGAGAGTAGTCTTTATCGATTACAAAGTCTTGGACTTCCCGCCAGACCCTGTGAATTTGGGTGGAGAGCTGTTGGTGGGACTGCTTCGGTTTTGTATGCATTATGGCTTTTGCAGGTGGGGGAGATTTCTTCAGTACCGCAGTTGGAGAGTTCTTTTGCACCCTCCTAAGCAGATCAAAGTTGTTCCCGGTTGGAACAGCAGTGTCAACTTCCACCATTGGAGCCGGCGAAGTGAATCTAGAGGGGGAGTTGCCCCCAGCTTTTCTCACTCGGCGCCAGTGGCGACGTCGAGCGTGTCTTGCAGACGGGACCGCCTCAGTTTTGGAAACGGCTATGGCTTGCCCTTGGTTTTGTTGAGGAGCTCCAGCAATTGTTAGCCTGTTAAAGACCGACGTCCTTGGCAAGATTTGATTGAAGACGGTCAGCCTCTCGAAGACCGATCGCCTGATTGGTGAAGCACTTTTGACGGCTTCATTTGCAGCAGGAATTAGGAGGGCTATCCTTTTTGGGTTAGCCCCTTCGGGAATCACGGGCTTCTTTGCGGGCCCACGTGAGCTTTGGCTCATCCTATTAAAGACTGAGACCCCCTTTTTGGACGGCTCGTCGAGAGGAGCCGTTGCGGTCGTTAGTTGATGGAAGATCGACCTCTTGGGAACATCGGATTGCTGCGTTGGGGCACCGATGCTCATTGATGGGAGCATAGTTCCGAAGAACAATCCAGTAGTGACTTCTGTTACTTGCCCCACCGACATTGATAAAATGGAGGCCGCGTTGGGCCCATAAGTCACTCCTCCAGTTGGGGCGGAGTGGGAGTTGCTGTTGCAGGTTGTGCAACTGGAAGCCATTGATCTTTTTCTTCTTCTTCCTGCACAGGAGCAAGACACCAAATCTTAATACCACAAATCCAAGAGCAACTATAACGAATCGCGATTTTGTTCGCGAAACACGACATATGAAGTGTGGAGTGGAAAGAGAAAAAGGTCCCACCGGGCGTGCCAGAATCTGTTCACCGCCGGAAGACGGACCGGGACGTCGGGACGTCCGACCAGAATCCTGAGGGCAGATGCTATTTGGATTTATCCGTCTACCTCTTCGAAGATGCCAAGTTGATTTATGGCACCGTACATCGGAGGTTTGGACAGACGCAACCATTGTAGCAGACTTCATCAGATCCCCCCTCGTTTGCGAGGTTTTTTTGATTTTTGGGACGCTCTTCCCTGCAGGCGCAAGCCCCTACAGTTAATTACGTTACTGCATCGCGATAACCAATTTCTCCTGCTCCGAAAGTTCACTTCGTGTCGTGTGTGTTTTTGTTTGTTTAGGTTGCCCATGGATTGTATACGGAGACTAATTTATGTTGTCGTCTGTAGGGCGTGGATTAGTCCAAATCCGTATATTTTAGATTTTGGGTTTTTATTTAAGGACCTTTAATCTATTTTGAGATTAAGATCGACTTAAATGTATGTGAGCATTTGGGGCTCGATTTATTTTTGTTAAGGATACATTAGTCCAATTTGAGACTAAGATCCACTTAACGAGGTTTCAGGATCATTTTTATTTATGATCCAACAAAAGAGCGTTTGGGCTCTATTATTTTAGTTTAAGGACGTTTCGGTCCATTATCGTCATTTTGGAGGCGGATATTAGCTTAAGGATATTTCGGTCCGTTATCGCCATTTTGGAGGCGAATATTAGTTTAGGGACATTTCGGTCCGTTATTTGTTTAGGGACATCTCGGTCCATTATCGCCATTTTGGATGTGAATATTAGTTTAGGGCCTTCTCGGTCCTTTATCGATCTTGAGCACACGTGTATTTGTTACGTGACAAAGCGAATAATGGTGATATGGAATGCACCCAATTTAGGGTGCGATCCGATTTGAGGTGTGCACGTCAATTTGGAAGTGCATCAACGTAGGATGTACCATTCCCAGTCTTGATGAAGTTTTATATCAATTTGGACAAGGAAGGAGTTATTGGTTGTCGGGACCCGCCACCTCTCTGAAAACGTTGAGAAATTACAATGACATATATCAGAGGTGTGGAAAGATGTACCCTTGAACCAAATCCCGTATTTGAGGGAAAATGGGGTTATTGTGGCCTTAAGGATTTTTGTTAAGGATACGTTAGTCCAATTTGAGACTAAGATTCACTTAACAACATTTTAGGATCTTCTTTATTTAAGACCCAGCAACAGAGCATTTGGACTCAGTTGCAAGACTTTAGCAACTTAACAAATTTAGGCTTTAGTCTGCTTAGTCTCCCCTCTCTTTTTTTGAAAAAGTGCTAAGCACTTGTTTGGGCTCTATTTAATCAGGACCCTTTGTTATGCAAAAAGTTCTGAGCACTTATATGAGTTCTGACACCCACATATGATCATGTAGAACTTTCAGTCATGGGGATTTCCCAATAAGTGTTGAACGCTTTACTCATTTTGTCTTTATATGGAGTGCTAGGCACTCTTTATGGCGTCCACGTGGGGAACGCGTGAGGCGCTGCCCAATGAGTGTTGAACACTCAGCCATTTTGGGCTGCTTGTGGAGTGCTAAGCACTATCTTTTTTTTCTTTTGCGGCGCACGCGTGGGGAGCACGTGAGGCGCTGGGCACTGCCTAGTGAGTGATAAGCACTCTTTCCTTCTGTGGCGCCCACGTGAGGAACACGTGCGGCGTTGGGCGTTACCCAGTGAGTGCTAAGCACTCTTCTCTTCTGTGGTGCATACGTGAGGAACACGTGCGGCGCTGGGAGCTGCCCAGTGAGTGCTAAGCACTCTTCTCTTCTTTGGAGTCCATGTGGGGAACATGTGCGGCGCTGGGTGCTGCCTAGTGAGTGCTAAGCACTCTTCTCTTCTGTGGCGCCCATGTGAGGAACACGTGCGGCGCTGGGCGCTTTTCTCCTCCGCTGATAGCATTTTTGCCTATTAATGATCAATAGGATCTTTGTTTTGTAGATCTAGGATCAAGCTTCATTTTTAAGAACCAAGTTCTTTTATGAGAACTAGGTTTCTCTTCTCTTCTTTGTTTTGTGGAATTCAATTCCTAGTTCTGTTTTGAATTTTTGATTCTCAAGAACAAGTTCCTCCCGATGAGAATTAAATTCCCAACTTGTGGGAGACTTGTCTTGTGGATCTCAGATCCAGAGAAAGAACTAATTTCTTTGAGAAGGGTTAAACCCTTTAGATATGTAAATGTGATGTTTTTTTCTTTATATATTTTTTTCGTTTACCTAGAGTTTTTAAGGAGGGAGATCTTCTTTGAGAATTTAATTCTCTGTTCTTTTTGAAGCTTTCTGTTTTTGTTTTTTGGAAGCTTATGGGGGGTTACTCTTTATCAGACTTGAAGTTTTCGGTCCTTTATATAGTGGAGGCGAGTTTGTTAATTAGTTTTGAAAAAATCTCTCATTAAGAGATCCCAGTTGATTTGGGGAATTTTACCCACCATTGGATCTTTGATCCAAGGGTTTCTGTTTTTACAGAACATATTTTCTTGTTTTTAACAAGATTGGGAAAATATTTTTCATATGCGGAGTTTTAATCTGTGAAATAGTGATTTTTAATCACCATTGAATTTTCAATCCAAGGGTTTTCTTTTTTACAGAGGGCATAAAATTTTATTCTATGATCCAACCGAAGGCATCATTCTTATTTTAGAAAGATTTGGGGAATGTTTTCTCCCCAACAGAATTTAATTCTGTGTCTTGATAATTTATCATCTCCGTTGAATCTTTGATCCAACTGCTCTGTTTAACAGAGAGTAGAATTTAATTCTACCTGGGCGCCGGCGCTCACGTGTTGCTCACGTGGGCGCCACTTAAGAATTTGGTCCTTAGGGTGGGCATTATGTGCTTTGCACACTGGCGCCCGCGTGAAGAGCACGTGCGGCGTTATATGGGAGTTTTAACTCTTATTTAATCTAATAGATTCTTTTGTGTTTTCACACTGGCGCCCGCGTGAGGAGCATGTGAGGTGTTATTTGAGAGTTTTAACTCTTATAGATTCTTTTGTGCTTTGCACACTGGCGCTTGCGTGAGGAACACGTAAGGCGCCGCCATAGGATTTGATCCTACCGGTGTTGGTGCCCTTGTGGAAGGTACGTGAGGCGCTGCCTCATTAATTCTGAACAGAGCTTTGCTCTTTTATTGGGGAAATAACCATTTAACAAAATTTTTAATGCTTATTAATCCAAATTTGAATTCCCAAACCCTAATTCTCTATTATAAACACCATCCCATACTTTGGCTCAACACCATTTTGAAAATTCTAGCAAAAACTCTCTCAAAAGTTCCTAGGTGCAAGTGGAGTAAAGTGGAGTTAGCGAGCAAGCTTCTTCCGTCGAAGATCGAAGCCGATTCTAGAGCTCCCGTGACGCCACGAAGCCTCCCTCTTCTTCCCAACTCTTTCTTTGTTATATTCAAACCGTAAGTCCCTCCTAAACTCTCTTTTTCTTCATTAAAATTCATCTTTAAACTTATATCGGTAAAGTGGAGTTATTACCGATATTCTTTTTCTAAACCCTAGAAACTTCCTTTTTCTTTATAATTTGATCAATCTAAGTTTACCACAATACTTGTAACCTTAAATATCAATGTTTATAATCAAATTTAACCAAGAATCTCATGTGAAACAACCATAATTAAACTTTTTCATTAAAATACCTTGAACTTTATTATCGCTTCTTTTCGATTTCGTTAAAACTATACTTTTAGGAAAAATTTCACGGGGTAACGACCTACCCCACACGTACACTTTGGTTTCATAGCACGATACCTATTTGTATGTATTTTTGTTTCGTAAAATAGTCTTTACAATAAAATACCACATACTTTAAAACCGGGTTTCTTTTAAAGCTCTACTTCGTATTCCTTTGCAATTATACATTTAAATCCCTCATTAAGGGACCCGCTAATGGATGGTGTGGATTATCGCACATCCTTGGGAAAGTAGAACGAGATGCAGCACTCATCGCGGAGTATTCGATCTCGAAAGGATATAAATACGGTTTTCAAGAAAAACGAATTTTCTAAATAAAACTAACTTTTTAGAAATTAAAATTATATAAAATTATAAATCCATATTTTCATTATATTATGAAACTATATTTTTATAAAAATGAAAGATTAAAAAAATGTCAATAAAATACCATCAAGTTACTAATAAGAACTAGTTTTCAATAAAATACCATAAATTTTTAAAAACTAGGTATTCATCATTAAAATACCTCAATACTTAAAACACATGCTCATAAAAACCCTAAGTAATACAAATCACTCTCAAGGTTTTATTTTAACTATATTAAAAATATTTTTCATAAAACCCCCTCGAGACATACAAAATAATATTTTAAGGATTCTAGTAAATATGGGTTAAACGGGATCAATTCTCTTGAGCCCCAGGGAGACGGAGAAAGTGAGTGCTTGCCTATTCAGGTTAGAAAACTTAACAGGAGTTATCAATGGCAATTGTCTTGGAAAAAGACACAAATCCTGCCGTCCATGTGCAGCAGTTGCCGATGACTCCCGAACCTAAGATTTCAAGAGTTAAATCAGTTTACAAGTGTCTGACTCAGCCTGAGGCCAATCTCAAACCTGAATCCAAAATCAAACACGAATACTTGATCATGAACATGAATACTCGAATTCAAACATCAAATTCAAATATGTATACTTGACTTGACTTGACCAAACCATGATTATAATTTAACATGAACTTAACATGAATACCAGAACAGAATGGTTGCTATTAAAACTGACTTGACTCAAACCATGAATACAACTTGATATGAATACATGAACACTTGACATGAATACTTGATATTGACATGAACTCAATCTTACCACTTGATGTATTCATGGATTCGAGCAAGGCTAGTAATTTTAACGGTAACGTAGAATACACGGGGTGTTGGGGTAGTTCATGTGTGAATCCAACGAAATCTCAGGAGTCCCCCTAGATCATGAATCCATGTCTACTAACACAAGCAAGCTATCATGAGGGCCCGTGTTTCGTTGCTCCTGTATTATAGCCTGTTGAGTTTGGAACTTCAACACTAGGTTGAAGTCCAATTACTAACACTTGATTCGGGCCCGTGGTTCCTTATCCCTGGATTACAGCCTGTTGGGTTCGAGAACACTCTTGAGATTGGTTGACATTCACTCTTGAAATTACGTCATATTATTTGACCCATGTAAAGACCTTTTAGGTCATTTACATTCACTTCATGTTCACTATACCTACACCGCACGGCCATGCTATACTATGCTCATGTTATTTTGCCATGATATATATATATATATATATATATATATATATATATATATATATATATATATATATAACTATATATAACTGCATGTTAAATAGAATTTCCATGCTTACATTAAATTACATATTTAAACAACATATCTCCTAATCCATTACTTCATGATATCCATTTTTTTATCAATATACTTCACACCCAAATTCTTGGGGACTTACCGAGCGAAAGTTCGCTGACAGGCATTCCACCCATCTTTGTTTCTTGGAATGTTCGTCAAATACTGTGGAGACTGAAGAGGTGGACACCACCGAGGAGGAGCACGATCAGATCACGACTCAGGACTAGACTAGTTATCCTCTCTTTCAATTTATGTATGCCACCTGTTTAGGCATTTCTCTTCTTGTATTTTCTTTCAGTTGAACTCATGTATTGTAAATGTATCAGGTTGAATGTAAATAAAGTTGTTAAAGTTTAAATCTCATGTTAATTTCTTGTCATTTTATATTGCTCAATTACGCTTAGCGTATTTATTCCGAGAAATGACCTTCTTGAAATAAATACGTCGCGGTCTTGCCACGTCACCATTTCTGTCTATTGGGAAACGAGGCATGACAGGTTTTGTTAGTAGCCCATGCTGGTCTGATCTGCATGAAGTCTTAAGCAATATATTACAAGGAATATGAAATTCAACAACTTTACATTCCTTGGAAGTCAATATCCGTTGAATCTATCCTAATTTTTCTTCTCTATCTACGGTGATGGATTCTCCCAACAACCATAGCACCAACGTCAATGGAAGTACACTACCATAACCTACCCTTACCGTTCTACCACCTCCACCTACCGTAGCCGCTCCACTCACAGAACAGATGATGCTTTTGGAGGCTATCATAAGCCTACTGGAGGGTCAGCAGGCTCAAAGCACGATTTTGCAGGAGCATACTGCTCTCCTTCAACAGAGTTTCATCCATTTTGAAGCAGAAGCACCGGGAGTGAAACAATTTCGAGCATTACACCCGAAGAACTTCTTAGGGAAAAAACCTGCTTAAAGCCAAGAAATGGGCTCAGATCATAGAAGACGACCTAGCCGCAGCCCAAGTTCCAGAGGTGGCTTAGGTCAGAATAGCAAAACTCCAGCTTACTGACAATACCAGAGTCTGGTGGAAGGCCAAGGAGTGCCTGTCACGCCCCGCTTCCCAGTAGACGGATACGGTGACGTGGCAGACACAATGCATTTACTAAGAAATAAATACGTTAAGCATAATTAAGCAATATATAAAATGTACAAGAATGACAAGTGATATAAAATAACAACTTTATTTACATTCATTTTTACATACAACCGTTTGAAAAGAAAAGATACAATGATATAAAGCAGTGCCTAAACAATGGGATACAGGAAAATGAAAGTACAAGGAACTAGAAGTCAGGCTGTGCCGCAAGCTGGTCCAAGTCCTCCTGGCTAGGCTCGACCTCCTGAGAGTCCTGTCCTCCTGATGAACATTCCAAAAAAAGAAATAGAAATGAATGTCGTCAGCGAACTAGCGCTCGGTACGTCCCAAAAGAAGAAAAAGAATATAAGGAGTAATGTGAAAAGAACAAGTGAGTTGTACATGTATATGATGGTTATTATAACGTGGTTGTTTGCAACTTGATACAGAAGGTATTCATGTATACGAGAGGCACCCATCTTACCCCATGGACTATGGTAACATGTAGTACAAGGCCCCATCATAACCCATGGGACAACGGCATTAGATCTCATGTATGTGTCTTTTAAGTGACCTCTCGTGCCACGATATACGTTCCGTACCAATCTACCCCTTTTATCCCCGCGTAATGTATTGTATAGATTATGATTATAAGTCTTGCCGAAACCATGGATACAAATGTTCAAGTAGTCATGTTCAGGATGTAGTCAAGTCAAGTTATAACCATGGTTCAGTCAAATCAGGTGAAGTATACATGTTTGATATTGATTTTTGAATTCGAGTATTCATGTTCATATTCAAGTATTCATATTTGATTTTGGATTCGGGTTTGAATTGGACTCAGACTGAGTCAGAAACTTGTAAACTGATTTGGATCTTGAATTAGGTTCGGGAGTCATCGGTAACTGCTGCACATGGACGGCAGGATTTGTGTCTTTTTCCAAAACAATTACCATTGATAACCCCGTTAGGTTGTCTACCTTAAATAGGCAAGCACTCACTTTCTCTGGCTCTCTGGGGTTCAAGAGAATTGATCCCGTTTAAACCTATATTTACTAAAGTCCTTAATATTGTTTTTATATAACTCGAGGGGGTTTTATGAAAAATATTTTAATATAGTTTAAAAATAAAACATCAAGGGTGATTAGTATTATTTGAGGTTGTCATGAGTATGGATTTTAGGTATTTGGGGTATTTTAGTGATAAGTACTTGGCTTGAAGTATTTTATTGTAAAACTTGCCTTTTTGATATCTTGATGGTATTTTACCGACATTTGTTAAACTTTTCATTTTTTGAAAAAATATAGATTTATTATATTTTGGAAAATGTGTATCTATAATTTTATATAATTTTAATTTTAAAAATAATTTTATCTTATTTAGAAAATGCGTATTTCTTAAAAATCGTATTTAAATCCTTCGAGATCGAATGCTCCGTGAGGAGATCTACATCTCGTTCTACTAGCCCAAGGATGTGTGATAACCTGCACCATCCATTAGCGGGTCCCCTAAAGAGAGTTGTAGATGCGTATTCGCAAAGGATATGAAATATCGATTTAAAAGAACTCCGGTTTTTTAAGTTATGTGGTATTTTATCGTAATATTATCTTTGTAACAAATATCCATACAAAAGAGACACCGTGTTATGAATCCAAGTGTGCGTGTGAGGTAGGTCGTTACCCTGTGAAGTTTTCCTAAAAGTATTGTTTTAACAAATACTAAAAGAGGTGTTTATAAAGTTCAAGGTGTTTTAATGAAAAAAATGCTACTATTGTTATTTCATATGAGAATTTTGATAAAATTTGATTCTAAATATTAGGTTTAAGGTTACAAGTGATGTAGTGAAGTTAGATTGATTAAATTGTAAAGGAAAAGAGAGTTATGTGTTTTAGAAAAGATGATGTCGGTATAATTCCACTTTTACCGATAAAAATTAGAAAATGAATTACAATAGAGAGGAAGGGATTTAGAAGGGACTTACTGTTTGATTATGTTAAGAAGAGGTAGAAGAAGAGAAGGGTGTCGTCATGGCGTCGCGGGAGCTCCGGATGTTGCTTCGATCTTCGCCGGAAGTTGCTTTCTTGCTAACTCCTATTTACTCCACTTGTACTTAGGAACTTTTTGAGAGAATTTTACTATATTTTTCCGAATGGTGCTGAGCCAAGGTAGGGGATGGTATTTATAGTGGAGAATTAGGGTTTTGGAATTAAAAATTTGGATTAAAAAGCATTAAAATGTGGTTTAATTGTGAAATGAAGGGTCTATGTTTGATTATAGGGAAATCAAATAGTGCAGAGGTGTTAGGGGTAGCTGAAGGGGTGTGTGTGCAAAGCCCAGGGCTCTTTGACCAAATCCAGACCGTCGGCGCCGGTTTTTAGGTTAATTCTGTCGGTCGATTGGAGGCATCTGGCTTTGAGATTCGTGCCACCAGATAAAATTAAGGTTTACTCCATTTTCCACATGTTTGATTTTTCTGACTTTTCATTTTCCTGTGCATTGCACGTGAAATTTTTGGGCTTCCAAAAAGTTAAAAATAAAAATCAGAAAAAATATTGTGTCTGAAGGGGATCGGACATACAGACTACGTCACAACAATGCAAGGCTTTACCAGTGAGCTACAAGTTGTTTCTTGCTGTTATTTAACAAAAGTGACTTATAACTCAAACTCAGGCTGTAAACTCATTTCTATATATTAAAATAGAAAATCCAGTACAGTAAATTCAGAGTCGTTACAGAGCCGTCTTGAGCATCCAATCGAGTGGAAGACTTTCCGTGATCTCTTTGACGCCAAGTATTTTCCTGAAACCACGCACTTCGAGATGGAACAGAAGTTCATTCACCTGCAACAAGGATCCATGTGGGATAAGTCGGTGGATGAGTATGATGCATAATTCACCATGCTCGGCAGATTCGCCGCCTATCTAATTCCTACTGCAGAAATCAGAGCCAGGCGCTTCCAGCAAGGATTAGACCCTGAGATCCAGACTGCCTTAGCAACAGGAGAATACCTAACACATGAAGTAACTTTGAAGTTAGCCCGTCGCTATGAAGCTGTCATTAAGAAGAAAGGAAAGCCACAGTCGGTCGGTATGAAACGTCCCGCCAACCAGATTACCGGAGGAGCCTCTTCTAGGCCAACTCTTCCAGCACCAACTATGAGGCCAGGAGGATCATTTTCCGAGGCTGAACCAAACTTCTGTATCTATTGTAAGAGGACCGGACACCAATTCAAGGAGTGTCGTCGAGCAAATGGTCTTTGTTTAATATGTGGATCACCCTCGCACACTGTAGGAACCTGCCCACACAATCGAACTGACCCAGCCCCCATAGCTAGACCAGCTATTCAAGTTCCACCTACTCGGCTAGCCCTTCCTGTACCACCTCCACATGGATCACCTTTACCCTGTCAGCCATCGATGTACCATCATGCATAAAGAAATGTGTAGAGACGTCAGGCTTTCACTTTGGCGGCTGTAGAGGCCGAAGCTATAGGTCAAGATAATACTGGTAAATCTCCTCCCATCTTTTTCAGCCTTTTCAAATTCTTGCATCCTTTCTTTCTACCCAAACATTTTCATGTACTTTCGGTACAATATAAGTAGTTCCTTCACTACTGTTTTAATTAAATTTTTCTTGAATCTGTTACAACATCCTTGTATAAATTTCAAGGACGAAATTTTTATAAGGAGGGTAGAATGTAACGACTCTGAAATCTTTGTACGGAAATTTTTCTGTTAATATACAGAAAAGAGTTTGACAGCCTGTGTATGAGTTATAAGCCACTTTTGTTAAATAAAAGTAAGAAGCCACCTGTAGCTTACTGGTAAAGTCTTTGCACTGCTGTGACGTAGCATGTGTGTTCGATTCCCATCAGACACAATTATTTTTCTGATTTTTCTTTTTAAATTTTTGGAACTCCAAAATGTTGCAAGTGCAATACATGGGGAAATAAAAAGTTCAGAAAAATCAAACATATGCAAAATGGTGTACACACAGAATAACCCGCATGGCACGAATCTCGAGGCCAAAGCTTGAGATCCGACCAGCCAAATTGACCAATAGGACGGTGGAGACGGTTATGATGGGGCCAAAATGCTCTGTGCTTTGCACACATGTCTTTTCAACTCCCCTCAACTCCTCTGCACTGTTTGATTTCCCTGCAATGAAACAGAGACCTTTCATTTCACCATTTAACATCATTTTTAATAATTTTTAATCCAAATTTTAATTCCCAAACCCTAATTCTCCACTATAAATACCATCACATACTTTGGCTCAGCACCATTCTGAAAATTCTAGCAAAAACTCTCTCAAAAGTTCCTAGGTGCAAGTGGAGTAAAGTGGAGTTAGCGAGCAAGCTTCTTCCGTCGAAGATCGAAGCCGATTCCGGAGCTCCCGCGATGCCACGAAGCCTCCCACTTCTTCCTAACTCTTTCTTTGTTATATTCAAATCGCAAGTCCCTCCTAAACTCTCTTTTTCTTCGTTAAAATTCATCCTTAAACTTATATCGGTAAAGTGGAGTTATTACCGATATTCTTTTTCTAAACCCAAGAAACTCCCTTTTTCTTTATAATTTGATCAAACTAAGTTTACCACAACACTTGTAACCTTAATATCAATGTTTATAATCAATTTTAACCAAGAATCTCATGTGAAACAACCATAATTAAACCTTTTCATTAAAATACCTTGAAATTTATTATCGCTTCTTTTTCGTTTTCGTTAAAACTATACCTTTAGGAAAAACTTCACGGGGTAACGACCTACCCCACATATACACTTTGGTTTTATAGAACGATGCCTATTTGTATGTATTTTTTTTCGTAGAATAGTCTTTACAATAAAATACCACATACTTTAAAACCGGGTTTCTTTTAAAGCCGTACTTCGTATTCCTTTGCAATTATTCATCTACAACCCTCGTTAGGAGACCCGCTAATGGATGGTGCGGATTATCGCACATCCTGGGGATAGTAGAACGAGATGCAGCACTCCTCGCGGAGTATTCGATCTCGAAAGGATATAAATACGGTTTTTAAGAAAAACGAATTTTCTAAATAAAACTAATTTTTTAAAATTAAAACTATATAAAATTATAAATCCATATTGTCATTATATTATGAAACTATATTTTTATAAAAATGAAAGATTAAAAAAATATCAATAAAATACCATCAAGTTACTAAAAAGAATTAGTTTTCAATAAAATACCATAAGCTTTTAAAAGCTAGGTATTCATCATTAAAATACCTCAATACTTAAAACACATTCTCATGAAAACCATAAGTAATACAAATCACCCTCGAGGTTTTATTTTTAAGTATATTAAAAATATTTTTCATAAAACCCCCTCAAGATATACAAAATAATATTTTAAGAACTCTAGTAAATATGAGTTTAAGCGGGATCAATTTTATTGAGCCCCAGGGAGCCGGAGAAAGTGAGTGCTTGCCTATTCAGGTTAGAAAACTTAACAGGAGTTATCAATGGCAATTGTCTTGGAAAAAGACACAAATCCTGCCGTCCATGTGCAGCAGTTGCCGATGACTCCCGAACCTAAGATTTCAAGAGTTAAATCAGTTTACAAGTGTCTGACTCAGCCTGAGTCCAATCTCAAACCTGAATCCAAAATCAAACACGAATACTTGATCATGAACATGAATATTCGAATTCAAACATCAAATTCAAACATGTATACTTGACTTGACTTGACCGAACCATGGTTATAATTTGACATGAACTTAATATGAATACCAGAACAGAATGGTTTCTATTGAAATTGACTTGATTCGAACCATGAATACAACTTGACATGAATACATGAACACTTGACATGAATACTTGATATTGACATGAACTCAACCTTGCCACTTGATGTATTCATGGATTAGGGCAAGGCTAGTAATTTTAACTGTAACGTAGAATACACGGGGTGTTGGGGTAGTTCATGTGTGAATCCAACAAAATCTCAGGAGTCCCCTTAGATCATGAATCCATGTCTACTAACACAAGCAAGCTATCATGAGGGCCCGTATTTTCTTGCTTCTGGATTATAGCCTGTTGAGTTTGGAATATTTCAACACTAGGTTGAAGTCCCATTACTAACACTTGATTCGGGCTCGTGGTTCCTTACTCCTGGATTATAACCTGTTGGGTTCGAGAACACTGTTGAGATTGATTGACATTCACCCTTGAACTTACGTTACATTAGTTGACCTATGTAAATACCTTTTAGGACACTTACATTCACTTCATGTTCACTATACCTACACCATACAACCATGCTATACTATGCTCATGTTATTTTGCCATGATATATACATACATACATATATATATATATATATATATATATATATATATATATATATATATATTGAACTGCATGTTAAATAGAATTGCCATGCTTACATTAAATGACATGTTTAAACAACATATCTCTTACTCCATCACTTCATGATATACATTTTCTTTATCATTATACTTCACACCCAAATTCTTGGGGACTTACCGAGCGAAAGTTCGCTGACGGGCATTCCACCAATCTTTGTTTCTTGGAATGTTCGTCAGATACTGTGGAGACTGAGGAGATAGACACCACCGAGGAAGAGCATGATCAGATCACGACTCAGGACTAGACTAGTTTTCCTCTCTTTCAGTTTATGTATGCCAGTTGTTTAGGCATTTCTCTTCATGTATTTTTTTTCAGTTGAACTCATGTATTGTAAATGTATTAGGTTGAATGTAAATAAAGTTGTTGAAGTTTAAATCTCATGTTAATTTCTTGTCATTTTATATTGCTCAATTACGCTTAGCGTATTTATTCCGGGAAATGACCTTCTCGAAATAAATACGTCACGGGCTTTCCACGTTACCGTTTCCGTCTATTGGGAAGCGGGGCCTGACAGTTGCCTTCGACTGGTCGGGTGAGAAGTGGGGGGAGGGGTTGCCAGGTGTGCCTTGAGTTGTTCGAAAGCGTTTTGGCATTCCTCAGACCATTCAAACTTGGGGATTTTCCTCCGGGCTCTGAAGAAAGGGAGGCACTTTTCTCCGGATTTGGACATAAAGCGACTCAATACGGCCACCCTCCCGGTGAGTAGCATGATATCGACATTGCTTTCGGGCGTCTCTATGTTGATGATGGCTTTGGATTTTCTCTGGGTTCACCTCGATTCCACGGTGGGTAACCATTAACCCCAGGAATTTCCCGCTTGTGACGTCGGACGCACATTTAGCGGGATTCATCTTCATCTTGTATTTTCGCAGGACATCGAATGTTTCGCTGAGGTCTGTAGTGTGTCCGGCCGCTGAGGTGGATTTCGCGAGCATGTCGTCGACGTAGAGTTCTATGTTTTTCCCAATTTGTGGTTTGAACAGTTTGTTGACTAGTCGCTGGTACGTGGCCCCGGCGTTCTTGAGTCCGAATGGAATTACCCTGTAGCAGTATACTCCCAGATTCGTGGTGAAGGCGGTCATCTCTTCGTCATCCGGGGTCATTCAGATCTGATTATAACCGAAGAAAGCTTCCATGAAGCTTAGTAACTCGTGACCTGCTGAGCTGTCTCTTAGCTGATCTATCCGTGGAAGCGGATAGTTGTCTTTGGGGCATGAATTGTTCAGGTCAATGAAATCGACGCATATATGCCACTTCCCATTCGCTTTCTTGACTATGACCACGTTCGCCAGCCGATCCGATTAGTCCAGATTCCTGACGAAGCCGGCATCGAGCAGTCGGTCCACTTCCTCCTCTATCGCTTTTTGTTTCATTGGTGCGAAACTTTTTTTTTGTTGGATTGGTTTGGCTTTTGGGTCGACCCCTAGCTTGTTGGAGATCACTTTGGGGTCGATCCCGAGCATGCCTGCTGACATCCAAGCGAACACATCTGAATTGTTCCGGAGGAACCGGATTAGGTCTTCGCGGATGCTTCCTGTCAAGAGAGAGCCGATCTGGATAGTCCGGACGTCAACTCTTTCTATGAGGGGAACTTCCGCTAACGCCTCCACCTGGGTGCCTCGAATTTCCTTCCGGTCGTCGCGTGTGTCCAGGGAACCCCTGAGGTTCATGCGTATCTTCAAAATCATTGCCCTGCTCCCCGACGGGGGATGTCGAGGCGAGACAGATCCTGGCAGTTTGCTGGTCTCCATATGCCCGGCCAATCCCCCCGTTATCTAAAAGGAACTTGAGCGCAAGGTGGTAGGTTGAGATCCGAGCTCGGGGGGGTGTTTAGGGTGGGGCATCCCAGGAGGATATTATAGGAGGACGAGATCTTGGCAACGAGGAAGTTCACCGATACAATCTGCGTTTCGCCTGCATCCCCAACATTGAGGAGGAAGGTGACTAAACCTTCGGCCATGATGGAATGGTTGGTGAACCCGGAGAGAATGTGGGAGGTCGGTTAGAGGTCGGACGGATTTAATCCCATACATTGGAAACAATTGTAGAACAGGATATCCGCTGAACTCCCTAAATCAACCAATATTCTCCGAACCTCGTAACGGTGAACTCGGGCTGTTATCACAAGGGGGTCATTGTATGGAAGTGATATGCCATGAAGGTCTTCGTCGATGAAGGTGATCGGGTCATCCTTCCTGCACTTCTTGTGGGGCGGATCACTTATGGATATGACGGGTAGGAGGCAGTGGTACCCTTTACTGTCCGGAGCTGGACCCATCGAAATGACCATGATCTGCCCGATCGTGAACTCCCCGGGAGGGGGTTGGTCTTTTTGCTCATGCTCTGCCTGCCGCTTGTCTCGTAGGTATTTCGCCAAGTGACCAGAGCGGATCAGTTCCTCAATATAGTCACGAAGCTTTTTGCAATTCTCGGTCGGGTGCATCTGCGACCTATGGTAGGTGCAGTACGAGCCACGGTGTCGCTTGCCCGTCCACTGGGTAGTCGGCGGGAGTTTAAAAAAACTCTCGCCCTTAGTCTCCTCTAGTAGCACGGTCTGGGAGACGTTCAGTGGAGTATACTCGTGGAACCTTGGGGAATAGGGTTTTGGTCGATCGGCTTTCTTTTTCTCCTCTCTGTCCCGTCTTTTTCGGTCTACCTGGTCGCCCCGGGGTAGCTTGGCGTTCACCTCCGACTCGAGTTGGATTTCTCGCTCGGTCTATGCTTTTACTTTGTGTCATGCCCCACTTCCCAGTGTACGAGCAGAGGACGCGACGATGCCGCTATATATTTACTCTGAAGTAAACACGCTAAGCGTATCTTAAACAATATAAGTAAAATGCACAAGAGATAATGAAAATAGATATAATTGAACAATAACTTTATTTATTAACATTCTTTTTACAATACATCTGGAAAGGTAAATACATGGAATGAAAGCAATGCCTAAACAGTGGCATAACAGAAATGTAAAGGAAATGTACAAGTGAACTAAAGCTCTGGATCTTCAGCAAACTGGTCCAAGTCCTCACTGCTGGGCTCGATCTCCAGTGAGTCCGAATCACCTGACGACATTCCAAAGAAGAAGAAAGAGAATGCCGTCAGCGAACAAATCACTCGGTAAGTCCCGTAAATAGACAAGAATGGAATAGACAGAAATAGAGAGTATATTATTATAATGTTGTATTTAGTGTTAACGCTGTTGTTTGTAACTTTGTACAGAAGAATTCCAGTGTATACGAGAGGAGTCCCACTATTCCGGAGACTAAGGTATACGGAGCACAAGGAACCGTTCAGCCACGGTACAACGACAATGGATATTCAGGTTAGGTGTGTTATGGTTACAGTCTCGTGCCACTTCTAACACCTTCCGTACCAATCTACCCCTTATAAACCCCGCGATGTCTTGATTGTATTATTTGTATTGTTTGAATTGTATATTGTATATAGATGGATGACTTGCCGAAACCATGATATCAGTAATGGAACGGATATAATGGATGAACTTGTAAATGGAGTATATCCATGGTTCGGTTCAGTCAAGTTGTATAGATTGAATAGATTGAATATATGAATTCATGGATTCATGTTGAATTTTAGTTTGTACTTGAATCACATTCAAGTCAGATTGATTAGGTTGAGACTCAGTTTGAATCAGACACTTTTAAAAGAACTTGAAATCCTGATTGTTTTGGTGTTATCGGTAACTGCTGCACATGGACGGTAGAATTTGTGTCTTTTTCCAAGACAATTACCGTGTTGATAACACCGTTTGTTAAGTTGTATACCATAAATAGACAAGCACCCATATCTTCGGCTCCCTGAGGCTCAAGAGACTGGTTCCGCTTAAACGTATGTTTACTAGGGTCCTTATTGTAATTTAGTATAACTTGAGGGTGTTTTATGTAAAAATAGTTTTAGTATAATTTCAAAATACAGCTCAAGCATTTAATTATCGTCTTTAGGGTTTTCATTGATGTATCTTTTATAAATGTGACATTTCTAGTGAATAAAACCTAATTTCATAATATATAGTATTTATTTGTAATTTGAATATTGTTTTGAATTATCATGGTAGTTTAATGTAATATTTGAATTCTTTTCTTGAGTTTTGGAAACATGGAATAATATATATATATATATATAAAATAAGTATTTTGGTAGTAATTATATATACATAATTAATGAAAATAATTTTATTTATTTTCTTGTAAAAATCTCATTTTCTAAAGAAAAATGTATAAAAATCCATCGAGATCGAATGCTCCTTGCGGAGGTCTGCATCTTGCTTTACTAAGCCCAAGGATATGCGATAATCCGCACCATCCCAAACTGGGTTCCCAAAATGGGTTATAAAGGCGCAATTGCATGGAAATGTTTTAATACGCTTTTTAAAGAAGACGGTTTTATAAGTTAAAGGTATTTATTTGAAAAATCGTATTTCCCGTATTCTATTGTCCCAAAAATTCATCGTGCTATGTTAGATATGTGTGTTGTGAGGAGGTAGATCATTACTTCATGAGTTTTCTAAAGATAACACGGTTAAAATGTATAAACATGTCGATATGAAACATAAAGGTATTTTAATGTAAATTTGAAATACAACTTGCTATGGTTATCATTTTGATGTCAAACTTATTCTATTATCTTTGTTAATGATTACTAAACAATATATCAAAAGTTGTAGGTTTGTTATTAAGAAAAAAAATGTATTTTTAAAAGAATAGAGAATCAAAAGCCGGATAACTCCGCTTCCGATACGTTTTAAGAATGAAGAGTTTGGGAATCGCAAAAGAGATAGAGAAGGGGGACTTACTGGCTTTGATGAGAGGAGAGAGGTAGGAGGAGGTCTAGGATTCGTCGGTGCTTCGTTTCGTTACCGAAAACTCCTTGTATCGTCGCCGGAACTTCGTCGGAGCTTCGCCCTTTGTTAACTCCACTTGCACGCTATGGGAACTTGGAAATTTCTTGAGAGTTTTGGCAGGGAATTGTGAGTGAGGAGGTGTGAAATGAGGGTGGTATTTATAGGGAAAATTAGGGTTTAGGGTGTTTAAAGAATGCATTGAAATATGCATTGAAATTGGGATTAAATGGCATTTTATTGCTCTATGGAAATATTCAGAGTAAACAAACAATGTGGGGTTAGTGGGGTAGCTGAAGAGGTGCAGGGGGTGAAGTTTGGAAGCATTTGGGATGGTTTGACCCGATGGTGCCGGTTTTTCTAAGCTTTTCGACGGGTCAATTTTGACGGGTGGACTTGGGGTTTTGGCCACGTGTCGGGGTCGATTGGTATTCTTCAGTGTATATGTTTGTTTTATTTGTGACACTTCAGTTTACGTGTAGTGCACGTGCAAACTCTTGGGCTTCTAAAAAGATTAAAAGAAATTTAATTAAAAAGAATGTATGGCTGATGGGATTTAAACTCTGGTGCTATGGATCAGCAATGCAAGGTCTTACCAGTGAGCTATAAGCTCTTTCTTTCTGTTCAAAAGCAAAACAAATTCTTATAGTACTCACAGGAAATGTAAATACCTCAATTGTACATAAACTTTTAATCAATTTTATGTACACAAGAATTGGAGTTGTTACAGTCTACACTCCTTACAAAAATTTTATCCTCGAAATTTACAATTTATTTTAAGGAATAGTTTACAAATAGGTGAGGGTATCTTGCACGCATCTAGTCTTCCCTTTTCCATGTTGAATCTCCTGACGTGTCTTTACTCCACATCACTCGAACTAAGTTGACTTCATTGTTCCGAAGTGACTTTACTTTTCTATCCAGGATCTTATGTAACATTTCAGAAAATATAAAATATTATTTTTGGAATTTAATATTAAAATAATATGTTTCGTGAAAACTACCCGATTTGCGAATTTGGGGTTTTCGTAAAATGGTATAAATATATACCAATATTTATGAAATAATTGGAGATTAAAATGATTTATTCATTTAAAAAATATATTTATTGGATTTGGCATTTTTATAATTAATTATATGCAGTTTAAATAAAAATTGATTAGTGCACTACTAATCGCGATTAGGCCAAATCCGTAATTCTACATTTTTCCATGGTCACCATGACATGTTGCATTTGGTTGGATATTGTTTCATTGGTATTTGTTGATATTTGGTTGTAGAAAGAAAGAGAATTATTGAAGAGAGAGAGAGAGAGTGTGTGTGACATGGCATGAATAATTGAGAGGGTGAGCATAAGGAGAGTGAGGATAAGAGAGAGAGAGAGAAAGAGTGGGCTACCCCTTCACATTTCCTCTATTGTTTTCTTCATCTCCTCCTTCAACTCTTCCTCCACCACTTCTACCCTCATATATCATCTCAATTTCTACACCAAAACCCTATACTCCCATCATTAAAAATGATCCCCACCTCTTTACAAACCCATTGGACCTTTCGAAGTTGGATTTTAAAGACTTTGAGCAACTCAAGAAAATTCTTGAGTTGCAAAATGAGATATATTTCCTATCTTTAGTTAAGTAATTATGTTTAATATATCTTAAATTTAGTTTAGAGTTAAACAAGTGTGAATTGTGATCTTATAAATTTCCTAGATGAGGGTTAGGGTATGAGTCGTGTTGTGGTGATGAGTAGTGGCTGTTTACAAGACCTTAGTGTTGATTTTATGGCCTAGAACACTGAATAGAAACCAAAATACGAACTTAGGAATTTCCCCGTGTCGGTTTTGTGAAGTTATGTTGGCCTACAGGGAATCTGGAGCACCCTGAGATGTTTTTGAGGAAAACAAGCAATGTCACTGACCTAGATTAACCACTAGAAACCCACCACTAAAATTCGAGCCAATTCCACCCTCCTTTGGCCGGCGAGCTCGGACTTCATGGCAATGTCGCCGGATTTCCAGTGGGGTCTGGTGTTGAGCTTTTGCCTGTAGCTCCCTTACCCTGTAACCTATCTCCTGTACTTGCTTGTTTAGTCCCAATTAACCTGAGCTAAAATCTGGGAGTATATTAGGTTGGTTTTGGTTAAGTTTTCCCGATGTTTGAATTCTTGGTTTTGGTATTTGATATTGTATTGGGTCGTTTGATGTTTGTACGTCAACGACGAGGGTTGTTTGGTTGTTTTTGCATGCGTAGGCTATAAGTTTTAACCTATGAGCGCACCGTATGCCGTATTGGTTTTCCGGAATTGATTTTAATAGCATTGTGACTATATATTTATTGTAGGTACTTTCGCGTGGATTCCGAGACGACGAAGCACACCGACTACGGCTGAACAAGGAGTTCCGCAGGTGAGTAGATTTATATATAGGGGGGAAGTCGGGTGGATGGCGTATAGCACCCCGCAAATACTGATATGTGATTTATAGTTTAGAGACAAGATATGCCACGACTTAAGGTTATAGTTTAGGTTTAGTATGAAATGATATGATATATAAGGATGTCTCGAATTGATATACAAGGATGTGAATCACGATATATACATATGTAGTTGCAAGAGAATAAGTACGAGGTTATAGTGGCATGTAATAAGGTCGATAAATACGACATGAGATTTATAAGATGACTTGATGTGAGGTATTGATGTGAGATATTGATGTGATGAAAAGAGTATACGATGAGATATGATGACTTGGTTGGATATGTCATTATACGGATGCGAGTCGATATGAGATAATTGATACTTTTGTCGGTCCCATGATATGAGGTGGATACAGATGTGACCTGAGATATAGGTATATACATATAGAATGATGTGAATAATGAGTGATATGCCGTACGAGACGTCAGGTCCGTACCCTCATTGTCATATAGGTTGATATCATCCCTAATTGTTTAATGCCGCCGTACGATGAATTACTGTACGTGATGAGTTTTATCTGATGATTAATCCATACCCTTGACTAGAGAATGTCGTACGATGTATTATACCGTACGTGATGTTGTGAGGCTGGATGTCGATTGATAGATTCACCGACTCAGTTATGTTGTAGATACGTATACCTTATAGCATTGTGCTCACGATGTACTTTATGCTACGTTCATGACATTCTCATTGCATTACATATACCTGTGCTAGTACACCTACATAATTATCAAGGATGCGTATGTTACACTTACACAGATTGCCGGCTCACAAACTTTCATCATCGATAATTGCTATGTCACTTACACAGTAGAATTGTTACATCATGCTATGATATATTGCTTTGTTCACATCACTATACTGTGTCGCATGATATACTTGATATGCTCACATTTCTGTTCTATATTTGCATACATCATGCTTTTTGATTATACGCATTGAGATGCTGTTTTCATGAGATTCTGGATTTGAGAACCGTGGTTATATTTCAAAGGAAATTATGTATTGTTTTAAAAACCAGGTTTCTCTTGATATGATATTTTGAGACGTCCACCATGTGTTTTCTCGGTTATGAGTTATGTGATACCCGATTCGAGGAGCTGGATGAGGCCGTTTGCGGGTACATGGTGGACCCGGTATGGTACCCCGTGGCAAGAAATGTATGTTGTGCAGTAGACGATGAGCCTGGCAGAGGGACCACTACCTACCGGTGATAGTATTTAGGCTCGGCGGTTATCCGGAGGATACCGACCGGAGTCGTGAGATGATATGGGCCGATCCGGACTGACGGAGCCCGTGGGCCGATCTGGACTGACGGAGCCAGAGATATGAGGATTTACGTGTCGATGTTGGATACGGGTTTCATGATGTTTCGAGTGTCGGTGTTGGACACTTAGGTTCCATGATTTTGATGTGTCGTTGATGGACACACGTTGATTGATACCCTCATATTCACATGC
The DNA here is from genome assembly GCA_030015575.1 of Agapanthus africanus. Lineage (NCBI taxonomy): Eukaryota > Viridiplantae > Streptophyta > Magnoliopsida > Asparagales > Amaryllidaceae > Agapanthus > Agapanthus africanus. Next base: position 773,064,067 of record CM057341.1, read on the forward strand.
ATATGCTTTCATGATATTTCGAGTGTCGGTGTTGGACACTTAGGTTCCATGATATTGTTGTGCCATTGATGGACACATGGATGATATCCACATGCATACATGCATTGATTATATTGTTGGCATATATGCAGATACGGTCACCCCAGATATCATAGTATTACTTTTATAATATAGTTGACCTAGGAGTCGTTGTTTTTTTCGATTTCTACCCGCTGATGTTTTTTACTCACGAGTTGGCAACTCACCCCCGTTGTGCCACAGTTCTTGCAGGTTTGACCGTATGGATCAATAGCGGTATCGCTGGCACACAGCTTGCTTTCGGGTGATTTGCTTTGGTAGGTGTATATTGGATCGTGACACTCTTGTATTATTATTCCTGTTGTATCTAGTCAATTCCATCAATCAGAAACTAGTATTTGTATAAGTAGTAAGACTTAGAAAGGCTTGTGGTTGCGAGACTTAGAGCGATGGGTTATATGTTCGCTTGGTGGATTTGATGTCTTGCTTTATTCTTTATCTTTTTGTGTTGATCTTCGTCGTTGGACGTCGTATACATATATTTATGACTTGCATGGTTGTGATTCCGCCGATTGGCAAAGAGCTAGCTCCCGCTTGGGGATGCCTTTATTGTTGTTATGTATATGTGGTTTTGGATCGAAATATATAAGGGAGGTGCTGCCCAAATTTTTTAAAAAAAGACGAAACATGTTTTTCAACTAGTATAATCAACTTGCATTTTCATGTTCCATTATCTATACATTTAAGAAAACTTTTGATTTCATCATACCTTTATTTCAAAACATCACCTCTTCTATTTTCTTTAAAAAGTTTTAGATTTCTGGGCTTCAGCTTACTTAATTTACGTTGCGCCTTTAGACGTTGCGTGATTTAAGTACCGGTCACGAACTAAATTTCGGGTCGTGACAAAGTTGGTATCAGAGCGCTAGGTTTAACCTTGGGCCGAGTCTAGGTTTGACTATGTGGAGTCTGGGGCGTAATCTATTTTGGAACCTTGGCTTGACCTTACGGAACTTAGACTTGAACAGGGGGTTATTAGACCCGAACTTTCGTTATATAGGCTGACCCTGATTGATGGAGTAGGTAACTCAAGTAGAGTAACATACCGTGCGTATGTTCCACGACATACTTACGATACGATACTCCGCTTAAGTGACCTTAGGATATACATATCTTGAGACTTGTGATTCTCTTCGTTCCCTTAATCATACATCCATTTGAGATCCTTGATTCTATTCGTTTCCATGATCATACTCTCACTGATTCCGTTCCTCCTTATGATCATGTATCTATTCTGGATCTGTTGAATCCTTTCATCCTTTTGATTTATCTTCATTGATATATGCTTGAGGTTTCTGTCACCATGGTTTGAGCGCAGATTGAGCTGTTGCTAGTGATGCGGTCAGGGCGAGCTCGTTATGGACGAGGACTGACCATCATGTTTTTTGGTGACATGGGAACGCATCGATTTAGTGTTTGTGTTGTGACCTCTCGTTTGAGGCGATTGTTTGGTTTTGCACCGGATGATCGGGCCATTGTTAGAGGATGCCAGATTGGGTGAGGACTGTTGATGTACAGCCTACCTCAGAGTTTGTGATGTCGTCTTCCTTACAGACAGATGACCCAGCTTTTGCTGAGATTGATGGGATGTATCCTCCAGACTATGAGCTGAGATCGCTGGAGCTTTCAGGCAGAGATGCGACAGAAGATAGCTAGTCTATCTTGAGTTGAGTTGAGCGACTGAGATGATTCGTCTGATTTGATGCGCCGACGCATGCCCAGTTGAGTTGAAGATTTCCAGTATGGAGAATCTTATTCAGATCTAGAGTAGATCGATCCAGAGATGATGTTGTTCGTTGGATGATCCGATAGGAGATCGGTAAGTTGACCAGTTTCGGATAGAGGACCTTATCCAGATGCGTTGTGAGTTGATCGTGAGAGGATGAATAAAGTATATTCCTCCGATGGTTGGGACGAGTTTCCGAGGACGTGTTCTGCTAGATATCTTCTACAGAGTGATGAAGATACCGAGTTCATATTACGAGTCCGTGTGAGAGATTCCAGATTGACTGTAGTCGAGAACAATTGCAGTACACAGATAGCCTGAAGTGACGTCGAAGTGGACGATAATAAAGACGAGTGGAACAAGAGATTCATGCGAGATGTTAACGAGATGTTGTTACTCCCCGTTGAGATTAGAGATCTGATATGTATACAGAGGCGTTGGGATATGGCCAGTTCCCTTAGAACGCAGATGTCCAGAAAACGAGAAAAGATTATGTAAGAGTACCAGCCTCTGTATAGTTCGGCATAGGTGAGATCGGAAGAGACCTTGAGCAGGTTTCTTCTAGGACACTGCTGCTGCGTAATGAACTTGATCTCGTTGAAGGAACCTGATAGCTTTTTATAAAAATATAGTGGTGAAAACCTTTGCTAAAGAGGTCACTCCCGGTGAAGGGATCTCGGCTCTTTCCTTGTGGAATGAGGTGCAGGATATTCTAACTGAATACCGCGATGCAAAACAACTTGTAATCGACTATATTGAAGTTATTACCCTGACGTAAACTTCTGCCCAAGGGGTCACTCCAGGTGAAGGGATCTCGGCCCTTGCCTCGTGGAATGAGGTGCTGGATATTCTAACTGAATACCACTATGCATAACAAAAGAAAACGTCTTTGTAATAACTCCTTTTTAAAATTTATTCCAACAACATCAAATATAGGTTTGTTTTATCCTTGCATTGAAAAGAATCAATGCAGTCCCATCAATTAAACACACCAGAAAAGAACGAAAATATAATGTACGTATATGCCATCCGTATTCGCCACTGGGTCCCGTCATCACTCGTTAGGTTACTTAACTAACGACAGAGCGGGGACTGGGCTAGCGCGGGTGCAAAACATATACAACATCTACTAGTATATATACAAATATATAATAATCGCTCCAGGTATGATAAATGCAACATTACAGAAAAGTAATAAGCATCACAGAACAATACAGATAATCTGGGATCCCCGGGTTTCACAGAGCCGCTACTGAAAGCCGACGTTCCCGTGGTCGTGTGGATAGCCTGTGTAATGAAACCTAGACCCCTACAGGTGCGGCAAGTTACCCGCCAAAACCTGAAGCGAGGCAGCCCCCTACAGCAAAATGAATGGACCACCCGGCACTTCACGGAATCCGGTAACTTGAGCTCCCCTCCTTGGGTCAACCAGTACCCCCTACGAGTGTGGCGAATAGTCTGCCAATTCTAGAGTGAGGCCCCTCTGCCTCTCATAGCCATGAGATACGGACCCGTTTCCCTCCAGAACCCGGCTATCCGTGACTCCGTCACGGGGTAAACCTAGTACAGAAATAAAAATATGTACAACGGGTACATCGACCTCATCCCGGTCGTGCCCCAAAAGAATATTATACAAACAGGCAGTGACGACAGTCCACATGTTGGACGCTCGCCCCGCAATATCAAATGTACAAATAAATCCAAACAGCACTACCATTGCACACTGCTATCCACCACGACATATCCGCAACACCACAGTACAACACAGAACATCAACGCGAATGTCCCGTTCGCAAATTTGTCTAAAAGAACTATAACAATTAGACGCAATTTACCACTCAAATGACATTCCCGGTCGGAGATATAATATAAGTACTGCATACTAACAAGTTTAAAATTTCGCTCGACAAAACTTCCCGAAGTGGGCCCCACGCACATCTGCTGTACAGTAACAAAATCTGGGCCCAAAAGAACAGTACCAGAAACCACAATTTCCAACAAAGAAACATCAGAAGAAAAATGGCTAAGTGAGTCACCATGACTGCCGCGGTTCCGCGGTCAAAGCTAGGATTTGGCCGCGGTTCCGCGGTCAAAGCTAGGATTTGACCGCGTTTCCGCGGCGGTACGGTCGAATCACTTGATCATTTTTATTCTGTATTCTTATAAAAGCCTGCTTGATTTTCTTGTATGGTCAAAATGATTTTTAGACCCCTTTTAAAATCGACAGAAACTTTAAAACTGAAAATTGTGATTTTCGAAAATCCGTTCGATCGATATTTTAAACGTGTTAGCACAAGTTAGTAAAGCTTAATGGCGAGGCTCTGATACCACTGTAAGTCTACGGTAGCGCCCCGGCCGTCTAACAGACGCCAAATGCGGAACAAAAACTTTTACAACTGGCTCTATCGTATACTATATCCCAGGATCTGCCATTAAAGCTAAACTAACAAACTACAAAGTGGGTAGAAATGTTATACCGAACGATCCGAGTCCTTTGGTCTTCAACCATCTTCCCACGCTTTGTTGCGGCTGCTCCGATTTCCTGAATCTCCAGTCTTCTCGTCCAGGTGGCACCACGTCGACGGATCTTTAAACGGGCTCCCGCCTATGAACCGAGGCAACTCGGACATCAAGTTTGCTAAAAGAGATGACCAAGATTGATGTAGAGAAAGAGTAGAACACTTTGTCTCGTTACGTCCAAAGCCATGAACGAACGGTTAAAGAAGTTGCCATTTGGATCGGGTGAAAATGAGAAATGAACTTATGAAATTTCCATGAAGCAAATTTCATATACTTTTATCAAATGAACCACCATACCCTTCACTAGAATGGGCCGGCCATATCTATAGAAGGAGGGAGGTGAGTGTAGGAGAGAGGAGGAGGTGACCATAAGGAAATGATACTTATCATAACACAACATCAAAGAATGAATCACTAAAATCATTTAATGCAAAATGGTGATTCATAATAACACATCACCATTTCATTAAATGAACAATTAATGCTAATGAATGATACATGAACCTAGTCACCATAATCTAGAACCTTCTAGAACCATGACTCGCCCAATGAAAAAGATAAATCCGTCTTTAACCGAATGTTAAACACGGGTGATAGAAAACTGGAAACTGACAACTTCCAAAAGCGACCCCGAAACGAATTTCAGGATAACCCCATAACAGTATTAACATACCCGTATTTGTATTACGACCGAATAAAAATGCAACTAAGACAAAGATATTATATCTACACAGTATAATACTCGGATCCGGCTTAAACCAAAGCCCACCAGTATTATCTGCCCGAAATATGACACGTGCGAAAACGCACGTGCTTTTTTCGAACCCTGCCATAAATCCATACGGCCTCTACAACGTTTCGCCCGAACTTGGGAAACTGTCTGTGGGGGACTCTAATGACTCATCAATACACTGGCACTGGGTATAACCACTAGCACGTCAGAGGTACAAGCTGTACGTAACGGTTGCCTATGTATCGATTGGAAGGGAAGCTGACGAGCGAATTCATCCAGAAACCCTACTGAGACTAACAGTGACAATATCCGTACAGTCCGGTCCATTCGTCTATGAGTATCGCATATAGGGCCTAGAGGGCCGGTAAACGTCAGACCCCCAATAGCAGTATAAATCGTGTCAGAGAGAGAAGCCCAGAACACCCTGAGATACTACTGGAATGCCTACCAGTAAATCTCGATTACCCTGGCTAGGGATTTCGTGTAATGGCTCTCCTAAATACAGCGCGATCTCACCCCCAATACCGGGAGAGACGAATCCCCGATGATCTGCTCACTGCCTCCATGTGGCTCGGGACTGTACCCAAAAAATACCTATTTGCACGACTCCTTTGAGCCGTGGTAGGGTAGAAATCAAAGCACAGTGGGAACTCACACGAGACGAATGACGACCTCAGGTCAATGAACTAACCTGTACACATGTCACCTGGGAACTGCTATCTGACGATATGTATAATACCAACTTAGCATGTTCCCGGCGAGTCCAGTCCGGTGTACTCATAACTCAATAAGCACCTGTATACATCTTAGGTGAACAAACTGACACCAATGGCTTGTGAGACCGGCCACCGCCCCTCGTCGGGGTCTCGACTGTATACACTAGTCTACACTGGAGTATCGATGCCCTGTTTCGAAACTCCCACGACTAGAGACACTTTAAGGATGTGCTTATAGACCCCAGCTCTCGCGTATATGATCGCCATCATACTGCCGTCAGTCAAGCAAGAATTCTATTGGCTCTATTAACATGCAATAGTGAACTAAAACATGTATACGATGATAAAGACAAACCAGATAGCATACTATCATCTCGAGCAAGACTTTCATATCGGTATAGGTCCTCCCTCAATCATTGCAATCACGTACCTGCGATCCAATAATTGACTTAGAGGGCACTATATCCAACAATCTCCCACTTGTACTTAAGGCTATTATTGCGATGTCGCATACTCATAGCCTCTGTGAGTGGATCCGCCCCGATGTTTCTTTCTATGTCTCTCTTAATCTCAAGTTCGCGGAGAAAGCCATCTCCCGAATCGAGTAATAGGTGTCTTAGAATATGTCTGGATATCTGATGGGACTTAGATCATAAATGAACTCCAAATCCAAACTTCTTAGACTGTATTGATAACTGAACCTAATCAGTATCGCGCACCATGCCTCCCACAGTATCCTCTTGGACCACCTGTCCATGATACTGTCCCTCGTCAGAGGGAAAACTATAACTCTGACAATCACTCTGTCATCCAGGTCACCTTGGAAGCCTGGAATGATAACCGTCTCCTCAAGGAGGCTGCCATTATCAAATCCATAGAACATCCATTCATGTTCTAAAACTGCTTCCTAATGTTTCTCCAGGATTGGATTAATATAAACTTATCGCATCTAGTGCAAAAAATAACATCTGGTGTGGTACTTGACATCTCACGATTGACTCAATTGCCTAAGCAAGTGATCTGCCAATCATGCCAGGAGTCATCTATTCTAAATACCTTTAGAATACTGTCAAAGTATCCCAATTGGGAAACTACCCAATTCTAGATCTAAAACCATAGATCTAGTAACCAGAATGTCAAATATTATATCCATGTCCTTTGTGGAGAAACAACTGTATGACAACCACAGTATAACCGATCGTAGTATAGGAATTTTACTTCCTACTCCGTGTATGTCATCCAAATACCAAGACATCACACCCTACTACCTTCTTAACAGATCCATCCCCTATTCTGATGAAGTCAAAGTCATGACTGTTACATCAAAATTAGATGATCTAATCTTTGCTATATCTGCTTACGCCTATAAATAGACATAAGCTACTTGTCCACTATACTTCTGCTGCTCCCACTGACCACAACAACCCTCTGGCAGAATAATATATACGTGTACTTCTAAAACTAGTTTAGAACGACGCTATACATATCCGCCTGCCGGGTCTCATAGTCTGGAACAACAGTAGTGTCAAGTCTGGGTAAACAAGAACCTCCATGTCACTGTCCTTGAGGCTACCGGAGTACCTCTCGGGAGTCTGAGGTTACCCTCCATATCTGCGGAGTGGCTAATGGAATGTCAAACCTGATTGAATATATAGATCCTATTAAATTTTCCGTAATCGTTTGCGGTTCTAGAATCACTTCCAGTTCTACCATACTCCCACTACTGTTTTTCTGAAAAAAATCCATTTTACTAAAACTGTGGCGAGTCAAGAACAATATCACTATTGATCTTCCAGATGGTAGAAAATCAATCCTCGTCAAAGCTAGGGTCAACTCGCAAACTGCCATTACAGAAACGTGCCTTGAGTTATCCAGTGTCTGGTTTTAAGCATAAGCTGGACAACTCCCATTACCTTAACATTGTTAAGATATGAAGCATTCTTTATCCAATATAGAAACTTTTTCACTTATTTAATTGGAACCAGATTCAAATCATGCAGCTGTCTCCAGTGCATATTAACTTAATGGAGAGAGGCTAATCAGCATTACTCAACTTAGGAATCCATCCAATTATGAGTAACCCGAAAGAGAAACAAGTTTCTCAAAACTGTTACTATCAATTGAATAGCAATCACAAGAATCTACATCTTCGATTTCTTTGAAGAATCCCGATACTTGCGACACCTGGTTCTCTACTTTATTCCTATACTCACAACTTCTCAAAACTTAGACATTGTATTTCTACGAAACACTTGTCTAAAAACTAGAGAAGTCACAAGTAAATAGAACATAGTACGAGGACCAACCCTTTTGTCCTGATGGACACTGGACAACATACAATACTTTGTATAAGTCCGCTGAGTTTAATAACTCAAAACCTGTGCGTCGTAGGTTGAAAACTGTACCCAGGCGATTTCCTCAAATATCACCAATTACAACGAATTCCGATATAATGAGGATGATCACCTAATTCCCAATAACTTACTACCACTCATCATCTGTAAAACCATACATATGTGAGAATTATACATGGTAAATACATACCTTGGAGCAAGGGTCTAATTGGGAAATCAGTTTTCTATTAACAATACACAGTGAAAATGAAACATGAATATGTTTCGTAGGGGTATCCCTGTATTCCTAGCAATGCCTCTTCCATAATCCAATTCATGACTGTAATCGTATATTTCCCTGCCATCTCTCCAATTCCCTTTATTTGTCTTTAGTCGTTACCTTTTGTACACCATCATTAGGCTAAATGGTTTTCTTCCTTCCCTACCGTTCGGCACCAGCCTATGGTTTGGAAGAAGACTATCCAGTAAGCATAATAGGTGTACTGTCCTAATCCTAGGAGTACTCGTAACTAGAGAGAAAGTGATGATAAAAGACAACTGAATAATACCTTATTCTATTTAAAGGTGAAATAGGAGTGGCGATGAAGTACGCGGTTTGGTCGTGAATGATAACAGTCGCAATTTATTTTTGCCCTCTTTCTAATCACTTTATTTTGTCTTTGCATATTACCTTCTGCACACTCTACTTAGGCTAATTGGTTTTCTTCATTCCCTATCTTTCGGCACCTGCCCATGGTTTGGAAGAAGACTATCCAATAAACGTAATAGGTGTACTCTCCTAAACTAAGGAGCCCTCGCAACCTGAGAGAAGGTGATAATAAAAGACAACTGAATAAACCAATTCTATTTCTCCTGAACCTGGATCCATCCTCGAAGAAGTCCTTTCGAGTTCGTATATAACCATACGATGGATCTATCCAATGGAAGTGGATGTCCGTAGTAATACGGGGTGTTCTGATAAATACAAAGGGTAAAAGAAGGAGCGACAATGACTTATGCAACTTTAGACAATCCAAAGCCAGTATTTTAAGAAGGTTCGGTCAACTTGGTCATTAAGTCATAGTCTATTGTCGGTCAAAGGTCGCTGCCAAAGAGAGAGAGAAAAGAAATACTCTGCGTGCACTCTAACCTAGATCAGAATGGTTATCACTTTATCTAATCAGGAAACCTCCCACTATAATCTCAAATTCTCCTCCAAACCTGAAAGAAGAATTAGTCGAGATCACCCGAAGAGTAAACCAACTCTTCAGTGGGAATCGGGATCCAACTCTCATCGCATGATAATGTGACGGTATCCACTCACGTTATCACACTCCAGAAGGTATGCGCAAGTTTGGCAAGTTTCCTGTATGTTTGAAACTCCCGATATAATTTTTATCCCATGCTCTTATGACCTTGACGTAGGCCAACAAATCATAAGCCACATGTCAAGTTCTACCCATCGTTGTCCTGATTAATTTAGGTCATCGTACATGCCCTTGACGTAGGCCAACAAGGCTGTACGTCTGTCCTAAACTAATGCATCTATCAATGAAACAAATGAATACCCCAGTAGCTACCAAACACTATGCCTTGACATAGGCCAACAAACATAGCTTGAATACTACTGACCATCCATAAGAAATGACGGAGAGTTACGGCTGGTTCTTGGCGAAAAACCTTTAACGTAATGAACTTGATCTCGTTGAAGGAACCTGATAGCTTTTTACAAAAATATAGTGGCGAAAACCTTTGCTAAAGAGGTCACTCCCGGTGAAGGGATCTCGGCTCTTTCCTCGTGGAATGAGGTGCAGGATATTCTAACTGAATACCGCGATGCAAAACAACTTGTAATCGACTATATTGAAGTTATTACCTTAACGTAAACTTCTGCCCAAGGGGTCACTCCCGGTGAAGGGATCTCGGCCCTTGCCTCGTGGAATGAGGTGCTGGATATTCTAACTGAATACCACTATGCATAACAAAAGGAAACGTCTTTGTAATAAATCCTTTTTAAAATTTGTTCCAACAACATCAAATATAGGTTTGTTTCACCCTTGCATTGATAAGAATCAATGTAGTCCCATCAATTAAACACACCAGAAAAGAACTAAAATATAATGTACGTATATGCCATCCGCATTCGCCACTGGGTCCCGTCATCACTCGTTAGGTTACTTAACTAACGACAGAGCGGGGACTGGGCTAGCGCGGGTGCAAAACATATACAACATCTACTAGTATATATACCAATATATAATAATCGCTCCAGGTATGATAAATGCAACATTACAGAAAAGTAATAAGCATCACATAACAATACAGATAATCTGGGATTCCCGGGTTTCACAGAGCCGCTACTGAAACCCGACGTTCCCCTGGTCGTGTGGATAGCCTGTGTAATGAAACCTATACCCCTACGGGTGCGGCAAGTTACCCGCCAAAACCTGAAGCGAGGCAGCCCCCTACAGCAAAATGAATGGACCACCCGGCACTTCACGGAATCCGGTAACTTGAGCTCCCCTCCTTGGGTCAACCTGTACCCCCTACGAGTGCGGCGAATAGTCTGCCAATTCTAGAGTGAGGCCCCTCTGCCTCTCATAGCCATGAGATACGGACCTGTTTCTCTTCAGAACCCGGCTATCCGTGCACTCCGTCGTGGGGTAAACCTAGTACAGAAATAAAAATATGTACAACGGGTACATCGAACTCATCCCGGTCGTGCCCCAAAAGAATATTATACAAACATGCAGTGACGGCAGTCCACATATTGGACGCTCACCCCGCAATATCAAATGTACAAATAAATTCAAACAACACTACCATTGCAGACTGCTATCCACCACGACATATCCGCAACATCACAGCACAACACAGAACATCAACGCGAATGTCACGTTCGCAAATTCGTCTAAAAGAACTATAGCAATTAGACGCAATTTACCGCTCAAATGACATTCCCGGTCGGAGATATAATATAAGTACTGCATACTAACAAGTTTAAAATTTCGATCGACAAAACTTCCCGAAGTAGGCCCCACGCACATCTGCTGTACAGTAACAAAATCTGGGCCCAAAAGAACAGTACCAGAAACCACAATTTCCAACAAAGAAACACCAGAAGAAAAATGGCCAAGTGAGTCACCATGACTGCCGCGGTTCCGCGGTCAAAGCTAGGCTTTGACCGCTTTTCCGCGGTCAAAGCTAGGCTTTGACCGCGTTTCCGCAGCGGTACGGTCGAATCACTTGATCGTTTTTCTTCTGTATTCTTATAAAAGCCTGCTTGATTTTCTGGTATGGTCAAAATGATTTTTAGACCCCTTTTAAAATCGAAAGAAACTTTAAAACTGAAAATTGTGATTTTCGAAAATCCGTTCGATCGATATTTTAAACGTGTTAGCACAAGTTAGTAAAGCTTAATGGCGAGGCTCTGATACCACTGTAAGTCTACGGTAGCGTCCCGGTCGTCTAACAGACGCCAAATGCGGAACAAAAACTTTTACAACTGGCGCTATCGTATACTATATCCCAGGATCTGCCATTAAAGCTAAACTAACAAACTACAAAGTTGGTAGAAATGTTATACCGAACGATCCGAGTCCTTCAGTCTTCAACCATCATCCCACGCTTTGTTGCGGCTGCTCCGATTTCCTGAATCTCCAGTCTTCTCGTCCAGGTGGCACCACGTCGACGGATCTTTAAACGGGCTCCCGCCTATGAACCGAGGCAACTCGGACATCAAGTTTGCTAAAAGAGATGACCAAGATTGAAGTAGAGAAAGAGTAGAACACTTTGTCTCGTTACGTCCAAAGCCATGGACGAACGGTTAAAGAAGTTGCCATTTGGATCGGGTGAAAATGAGAAATGAACTTATGAAATTTCCATGAAGCAAATTTCATATACTTTTATCAAATGAACCACCATACCCTTCACTAGAATGGGCCGGCCATATCTATAGAAGGAGGGAGGTGAGTGTAGGAGAGAGGAGGAGGTGACCATAAGGAAATGATACTTATCATAACACAACATCAAAGAATGAATCACTAAAATCATTTAATGCAAAATGGTGATTCATAATAACACATCACCATTTCATTAAATGAACAATTAATGCTAATGAATGATACATGAACCTAGTCACCATAATCTAGAACCTTCTAGAACCATGACTCGCCCAATGAAAAAGATAAATCCGTCTTTAACCGAATGTTAAACACGGGTGATAGAAAACTGGAAACTGACAACTTCCAAAAGCGACCCCGAAACGAATTTCAGGATAACCCCATAACAGTATTAACATACCCGTATTTGTATTACGACCGAATAAAAATGCAACTAAGACAAAGATATTATATCTACACAGTATAATACTCGGATCCGGCTTAAACCAAAGCCCACCAGTATTATCTGCCCGAAATATGACACGTGCGAAAACGCACGTGCTTTTTTCGAACCCTGCCATAAATCCATACGGCATCTACAACGTTTCGCCCGAACTTGGGAAACTGTCTGTGGGGGACTCTAATGACTCATCAATACACTGGCACTGGGTATAACCACTAGCACGTCAGAGGTACAAGCTGTACGTAACAGTTGCCTATGTATCGATTGGAAGGGAAGCTGACGAGCAAACTCATCCAGAAACCCTATTGAGACTGACAGTGACAATATCCGTACAGTCCGATCCATTCGTCTATGAGTATCGCATATAGGGCCTAGGGGGCCGGTAAACGTCAAACCCCCAATAGCTGTATAAGTCGTGTCAGAGAGAGAAGCCCAGAACATCCTGAGATACTACTGGAATGCCTACCAGTAAATCTCGATTACCCTGGCCAGGGATTTCGTGTAATGGCTCTCCTAAACACAACGCGATCTCACCCCCAATACCGGGAGAGACGAATCCCCGATGATCTGCTCACTGCCTCCATGTGGCTCGGGACTGTACCCAAAAAATACCTGTTTGCACGACTCCTTTTTGCCGCTGTAGGGTAGAAATCAAAGCACAGTGGGAACTCACACGAGACAAATGACGACCTCAGGTCAATGAACTAACCTGTACACATGTCACCTGGGAACTGCTATCTAACGATATGTATAATACCAACTTAGCATGTTCCCGGCGAGTCCAGTCCGGTGTACTCATAACTCAATGAGCACCTGTATACATCTTAGGTGAACAAACTGACACCAATGGCTTGTGAGACCGGCCACCGCCCCTCGTCGGGGTCTCGACTGTATACACTTGTTTACACTGGAGTATCGATGCCCTGTCTCGAAACTCCCACGACTAGGGACACTTTAAGGATGTGCTTATAGACCCCAGCTCTCACGTATATGATCGCCATCATACTGCCGGCAGTCAAGCAAGAACCCTATGGGCTCTATTAACATGCAATAGTGAACTAAAGCATGTATACGATGATAAAGACAAACCAGATAGCATACTATCATTTCGAGCAAGACTTTCATATCGGTATAGGTCCTCCCTCAATCATTGCAATCACGTACCTGCGATCCAATAATTGACTTAGAGGACACTATATCCAACAAGGCCGACGCCAGTGACGTGCTGCTTTACGAGTGGTCATGCTAATTGGCCGAGAGATGACCAGAGAAGTGCCAGAGCGGAATTATTTCCGTTAGTACCCCTGACCGGGCCGACGAGCCGATGGATTGCGAGAGTGGTAATCCACAGAGAAAATGAGGACCCAGAGACAGAGGACGCCAGACCGTGAGCAAGAGGCAAGCGAATGTTCTTGCTCTGCCAGTTTTGGGCGCACCGACGTTTTATCGACATTGTAGGAGGTGTACCTCAATATCATTTGTTGCGATTTGCATTTGTGATCCGAGTATCACGCTTATATCGCTTGGATTTGAGTTTTGATAATTGAGTTTCATGATATTGTTTTCGTGCACCATGGCTGCACCTACTGGGTATTTACATTTTGTGCATAGTTATTGCACTTGATTTATATTTATACACCGCTACATCGGTTTGCGATTTGTGCACATCTATTGCACTTGATATTGGTTTTGTGCCTTGGCTGCACGTGTTTATGGTTTCGTGGATTCGATACTGTTGATTTGATTTTGTGCATGTGGTACGCACTCGATTTGATTTCTGCACTCGGTATAGCTCACATATGCTTGCAGTGCATTGATACGTGTTTTGTGCATGCAGTTGCGCACGCTTATGATTTTATACACCTTGGTACACTCGGTGTTGTTTTTATACGCATTTGAGTTATTGATGAGTTTCCGTGCACTTGTTGCACCAGATTTGTATTTTGTGCATTGGTTGCACTAGATTTATACTCCGTACCTTGGTTGCACCCGATTTATTTCTTTGAGCATTTGTTTTACTAGTGTTTTTGGTGTGTGTTTGCACTTGACGTTCGTTTTCGTGCTTGCGACTGCACTAGATACTTTATACGGACCTGACGCGCTTCGGTTGGATTTTTTTTTGCATATTAGGCGCTTGGTATTGGATTTTGTGCGCATCGGATGCACTTGAGTGAGATTTTATTCGTGCATGACGGATGCACTTGATTGGGATTTTGTTCGTGCATGTTAGATGCACTTGATTTAGATTTCATTCGTGCATGACGGATGCACTTGATTTGGATTTTCGCGCATGTTGGGAGCACGATATGAGATGTGATTTTGTGCACACCGGATGCACTCGATTGGGATTTTCATTCATGCATGTTAGTTGCACTGGGTTGAGATTTTCTTGCACTATAGATGCACTTGATATTATTACCGTGCACACCCGTTGCACTGGACAGATGCTTTCATGCACACACCCATTGCACCTAGTTTTGCTTTTGTGCATATCGTGGCACTTGTATTGGATTTGATTTCCGTGTGCACCAGACGTAGGTGATTGTTGGATACGCCTTCGAGGCTGATTTTGCTCTTGAGCACCTTGTTTTCATGATGGACACTATATTTTGTAGTAGCCGAATATGACTGATCTGAGGACAATACCTGAATACTTTGCATGCATTAAAAGTTTAACAAGAGGTTTTCAAAAAGGAGTTATAGTCTCGCTATTTCCTATGTGTCCGCGAGCGACACGAACGTTTACAAAGGAAAACCTTTTGGGATATTTCAAAATGGCGGAACATATATTTGAGCAAAACATATATAAACGTATATTTATTACTTTATAAATGAGCGTCCGTCACTTGTGCCGTGAGTTACGCATCACACGGCGATTCAAGAAAGATTTTGCATGAGTTTTATTCAGTTTTAGGAGATTTTTCCAAGAATGCATACTATATACGTATTATAGTATTTGACTAGTGCATATTAAATTTTGAGATCTGTATCTCTATTGTAACTCCGATGATTTGTGTGCAAATCCGATGATTTGCGTGATGCTTGACGGAGTTCGATTTTGAGTTTCATACTCGTTTTCAGGCGCACACGAGGCGCTGTGGTATTTCTGTATCTTTCGTGATTTCGGAGCCCCGTTGATTTGAGCTGATTATTGAAATGTTTTAGCATTTAGGGGTTTAAATTTAAATTCGGGAACCGAATTTATTTAAGGGAGGAAGATTGTAACAATTCAGAAAATATAAAATATTATTTTTGGAATTTAATATTAAAATAACATGTTTCGCGAAAACTACCTGATTTGCGAATTTGGGGTTTTCGTAAAATGGTATAAATATATACCAATATTTATGAAATAATTGGAGATTAAAATGATTTATTCATTTAAAAAATATATTTATTGGATTTAGCATTTTTATAATTAATTATATGCAGTTTAAATAAAAATTGATTAGTGCACTACTAATCGCGATTAGGCCAAATTCGTGTTTCTAAATTTTTCCATGGTTAGTGCACCATGACATGTTGTATTTAGTTGCATGTTGTTTCATTGGTATTTGTTGATATTTGGTTTTAGAAAGAAAGAGAATTATTGGAGAGAGAGAGTGTGTGTGACATGGCCTGAATAATTGAGAGGGTGAGCATAAGGAGAGTGAGGATAAGAGAGAGAGAGAGAGAGAGAAAGAGTGGGCTGCCCCCCCTTCACATTTCCTCCATTGTTCTCTTCATCTCCTCCTTCAACTCTTCCTCCACCACTTCTACCCTCATATATTATCTCAATTTCTTCACCAAAACCTTATACTTCTTTCATTAAAAATGATCCCCACCTCTCTACAAACTCATTGGACCTTTCAAAGTTGGATTTTGAAGATTTTGAGTAACTCAAGAAAATTCTTGAGTTGCCAAATGAGGTATATTTCCTATATTTAGTTAAGTAATTATGTTTAGTATATCCTAGGTGTAGTTTAGAGTTAAACAAGTATGGATTGTGATCTTAGAAATTTCCTAGATGAGGGTTAGGGTATGAGTTGTGTTGTGGGGATGAGTAGTGGCTGTTTACAAGACCTTAGTGTTGATTTTATGGCCTAGAACACTGAATAGAAACCAAAATATGGACTTAGGAATTTCCCAGTGTCGGTTTTGTGAAGTTATGTTGGCCTACAGAGAATCTGGAGCACCCTGAGATGTTTTTGAGGAAAACAAGCAATGTCACTGACCTAGATTAACCACTAGGAACCCATCACCAAAATTCGAGCCAATTCAACCCTCCTTTGGCCGGCGAGCTCGGAATTCGTGGCAATGTCGCCGGATTTCCAATGGGGTCTGGTGTTGAGCTTTTGCCTATAGCTCCCTTACGCTGTAACCTATCTCCTGTACTTGCTTGTTTAGTCCCAATTAACCTGAGCTATCTGGGAGCATATTGGGTTGGTTTTGGTTAAGTTTTCCCGATGTTTGAATTCTTGGTTTTGGTATTTGATATTGTATCGGGTCGTTTGATGTTTGTACGTCAATGACGAGGGTTGTTTGATTGTTTTTGCATGCGTAGGCTATAAGTTCTAACCTATGAGCGCACCGTGTGCCGTATTGGTTTTCCGGACTTGATTTTAATAGCATTGCGACTGTATATTTATTGTAGGTACCTTTGTTTGGATTCTGAGACGACGAAGCACATCGACTGTGGCTGAACAAATAGTTCCGCAGGTGAGTAGATTTATATCTACGGGGGAAGTCGGGTGGATGGCGTATAGCACCCCCGCAAATACTGATATGTGATTTATAGTTTGGGGACAAGATATGCCATGACTTAAGATTATAGTTTATGGTTTAGTATGAAATGATATGATATATAAGGATGTCTCGAATTGATATATAAGGATGTGAATCACGATATATACATATGTAGTTGCAAGAGAATAAGCACGAGGTTATAGTGGCATGTAATGAGGTCGATAAATACAACATGAGATTTATAAGATGATTTGATGTGAGGTATTGATGTGAGATGTTGACGTGATGAAAAGAGTATACGATGAGATGTGATGACTTGGTTAGATATGTCGTTATACGGATGCGAGTCGATATGAGATAATTGATACCTTTGTCGGTCCCATGATATGAGGTGGATACAGTGTGACATGAGATATAGGTATATACATATACAATGATGTGAATAATGAGTGATATGCCGTACGAGACGTTAGTCCGTACCCTCATTGTCATATAGGTTGATAGAATCCAAAATTGTTTAATGCCGCCGTACAATGAATTATCGTACGTGATGAGTTTTATCTGATTGATCCATACCCTTGACTAGAGGATGCCGTACGATGTATTATACCGTACGTGATGTTGTGAGGCTGGATGCCAATTGATAGATTCACCGAATCGATTATGTTGTAGATACGTATACCTTAGAGCATTGCGCTCATGATATACTTTATGCTACATTCAAGGCATTCTCATTGCATTACATATACATGTGCTAGCACACCTACACAATTCTCGATGATGCGTATGTTACACTTAAACAGATTGCTGGCTCACACACTTTCATCATCGATAATTGCTAT
Source organism: Agapanthus africanus (assembly GCA_030015575.1). Taxonomy (NCBI): domain Eukaryota; kingdom Viridiplantae; phylum Streptophyta; class Magnoliopsida; order Asparagales; family Amaryllidaceae; genus Agapanthus; species Agapanthus africanus. The sequence goes on from CM057341.1 coordinate 773,082,084, forward strand.
GTCACTTACACAGTAGAATTGTTACTTCATGCTATGATATATTGCTATGTTCACACCACTATACTATGTCGCATGGTATACTTGATATGCTCACATTTCTGTTCTATGTTTGCATACATCATACTTTATGATTATACGCATTGAGATGCTGTTTTCATGAGATTCTGGATTTGAGAACCGTGGTTATATTTCAAAGGAAATTATGTATTGTTTTAAAAACCAGGTTTCTCTTGATATGATATTTTGAGACGTCCACCATGTGTTTTCTCGGTTATGAGTTATGTGATACCCGATTCGAGGAGCTGGATGAGGCCGTTTGCGGGTACATGGTGGACCCGGTATGGTACCCCGGGGCAAGAAATGTATGTTGTGCAGTAGACGATGAGCCTGGTAGAGGGACCACTACCTACCGGTGATAGTATTTAGGCTCGGCGGTTATCCGGAGGATACCGACCGGAGTCGTGAGATGATATGGGCCGATCCAGACTAACGGAGTCCGTGGGCCGATCCGGACTGGCGGAGCCAGAGATCTGAGGATTTACGTGTTGATGTTGGACACGGGTTTCATGATGTTTCGAGTGTCGGTGTTGGACACTCAGGTTTCATGATTTTGATGTGTCGTTGATGGACACACGTTGATTGATACCCTCATATTCACATGCATATGCTTTCATGATGTTTCGAGTGTCGGTGTTGGACACTCTGGTTCCATGATATTGTTGTGTCATTGATGGACACGTGGATGATATCCACATGCATACAGGCATTGATTATATTGTTGGCATATATGCAGATACGGTCACCCTAGATATCATAGTATTACCTTTATGATATAGTTGACCTAGGAGTCGTTGTTTTTTTCGATTTCTACCCGCTGATGTTTTTTACTCACGAGTTGGCAACTCAACCCCGTTGTGCCACAGTTCTTGCAGGTTTGACCGTATGGATCAGTAGCGGTATCGCTGGCACACAGCTTGCTTTCGGGTGATTTGCTTTGGTAGGTGGTACATATTGGATCGTGACACTCTTGTATTATTATTCCTGTTGTATCTAGTCAACTCCATCAATCAGAAACTAGTATTTGTATAAATAGTAAGACTTAGAAAGACTTGTGGTTGCGAGACTTAGAGCGATGGGTTATATGTTCGCTTGGTGGATTTGATGCCTTGCTTTATTCTTTATCTTTTTGTGTTGATCTTTGCCGTTGGGCGTCGTATACATATATTTATGACTTGCGTGGTTGTGATTCCGCCGATTGGCGAAGAGCTAGCTCCCGCTTGGGGATACCTTTATTGTTGTTATGTATATGTGGTTTTGGATCAAAATATACAAGGGAGGTGCTGCCCAAATTTTTTTAAAAAAGACAAAACATGTTTTTCAACTAGTATAATCCACTTGCATTTTTATGTTCCATTATCTATGCAGTTAATAAAACTTTTGATTTCATCATACCTTTATTTCAAAACTTCACCTCTTCTATTTTCTTAAAAAGGTTTTAGATTTCTGGGTTTTGGCTTACTTAATTTACGTTGCGTCTTTAGACGTTTCGTGATTTAAGTGCCGGTCACGAACTAAATTTTGGGTCATGACATCTCAACAGGTTGATGCTCACAGGATAAATCTGGCTATACATTGAGCTCGGAATGATCAAGAATATGGCTGGGGTGACTCACATACCTTCAGAGTTGGGATATGTGGAACACGTTGTGCACTCCTTCCAATGAGGGTGGAAGTGCCAAGTGATATGCCACTTCACCGACTCGTTCGAGTATGTCGAACGGTGCAATATATCTCGGACTTAGCTTACCTCATCTTCCAAAACGGATCACACCGCGTTCGGAGATATCTTCAAAAATAGATGTTCTCCTGGCTGGAACTCCAAATGACGGCGCTTTGCATCAGCCCAGTGCTTCTGTCAATCTTAGGCTATGCGCATCTTTTCTTTGATAGTACGAACCACATCAACAGTTGCTATTATCATCTCAGGTCCAAGAAGTTTCCTATCACCGATGTCATCCCAACTTAATGGCGATCGACACTTCCTTCCATAAAGTGCTGCAAAAGGTGTCATTCCTATGCTTACTTGGTAGCTGTTGTTGTACGAAAACTCCATAAGATGTAGGTGATCTTCCCACGATCCTCCGAAGTCTAGCATACACGCTCTTAGCATATCCTCCAAGATCTGAATAGTTCACTCAGACTCACCATCTGTTTGTGGATGATAAGCCGTGCTGAAGTTCAGACTTGTTCCCAAGCTCGCTTGCAGAATTTGCCAAAATTGTGATCGGAACCTGGTGTCACGATCGGAGACAATGCAGACCGGTACTCCATGAAGTCTCACGATTTCCTGTATGAGTTCATGGGTATCAGAGATAGTACATTTTGAAGAGTTTAAATCTTACTTAGATTCTTACCTCCATGTACTTCTTTGCTAGTGTTTCAGTAGATCGGCCAACTCGAAATGGGATGAAGTGAGCCGACTTTGTGAGTCAATCCACAATAACCCATACCACATCGTTACCCTTTGTGCTGCGAGGGAGTGCAGTCACAAAATCCTTTGTGATTTGTTGCCACTTCCATTCTGGGATCGGTAACGGTTGAAGTAATCCAGCAGTCCTATGATGTTCAGCCTTTACTTGCTGACACACCAAGCATTTAGCGACACTTCTGGCTACTTCACGCTTCATTCCATGCCACCAGTAATTTTGACGCAGATCTTTGTACATCTTTGTACCTCCAGGGTGTACTGAATAAGGAGAGTTGCGAGCTTCCTCATCAACTCTTCTCGCACAGAATCTTTTGGTACACACAATCTGCTGCCGTATCTCAAAGATCCGTCTTCATGGATGATGAAGTCTATTCTGAGTCCATTCTCCACTTGTTCTCTGATCTTTTGAAACTTAGCATCACTTGCTTGAGCTGCTTTGATCTGATTGACAATGGTAAATTGAACTTGTAAATTCATCAAACTTGAAGCGTTACCTGGCATGACTACTTCAATCTCCATCTGATGCAAGTCCTGTTGAAGCTTCCACTGCGCGGTGGGATTCATTGATAATGGTTGGCGACTAAGTGCATCAGGTACTACGTTCACCTTCCCTGGGTGATATTGCAGGTTGATGTCGAAATCCGCCATCAATTCTAACCATCTTCTCTGCCGCATATTAAGCTCCTTCTGAGTAAACACATATTTCATACTCTTGTGATCTGTGTATATGTCCACTCGTTCACCAAGAAGATAATGGCGCCAAATCTTAAGCAAAGATTACGGCCGCCAACTCCAAATCATGTGTCGGGTAATTGCACTCATGAATCTTCAGCTGCCTTGAAGCATAAGCCACAACTTTACCGTGCTGATGTAGAACACATCCTAATCCCTTACCGGATGCATCACAATACACTTCAAAACCTCCAGTTGGTCCGATATGACGAGAATAGGCGCTGATGTCAACCTTGACTTGAGTTCTACGAAAGCTTGTCCGCATGCTTTTGACCACACAAATTCTTCATCTTTACGTGTGAGCTTGGTCAAGAGTATTGCTATCTTCGAAAATCCTTCAATGAACTTTCTGTAATATCCAGTTAGACCCAAGAAACTTCGAATGTCCTTCACTGACTTTGGTGTCGGCCATTCGCTTACTGCTGAAACTTTCGCTGGATCTACAGAGATTCCTGTAGGGTGTTTTTCGTCACCCAATTGAGATGGGAATACGCGCGCGCTTGTCAGGCGCATTACAGATTCCCCCTGCCAAGGGTAGGCGGGGGTTTATGGATTGCGGGGATCCGAATTTCCGGCAGCCGCGGACTAAGCTGCCGTTAATTACACCTCGCCTTTGGAGCAAGAGAACCTCCGATTGACGGGTCAACTATTCATGCGAACTCAATATGCAGTGTTGTATTTTGAAGGGGTTTTGGATATATCGAGGGCCCCGCAGAGTTTTTACGGGGGTCCCGCTACCCGGATAGCAGGCTGGGGGTCAAGGGGGCTAGCAACCCCCTTGCGGGGTGCGGGGCAGCGCCCCGTTAGAAATTTTTTTCTAGCAGGGACAGTGTCGTGGAGTATGTGTGTGCATGCGTGTGTGTGTGTGTATATATATATACATGTATATATATATAAAAGGAAAGGGGAATCCAAAGGATACGTGGGCCAGCGCCCCACGTGCCAGGCACGCGGGCGCTGTGCGCCAGAGCGCCAGCGCCCCACGTGCCTGGCATGCGGGCGCTGTGCGCCAGAGCGCCAGCGCACCACGTGCCTGGCACGCGGGTGCTGTATGCCAGAGCGCAAGCGCACCACGTGCCTGGCACGCGGGCGCTGTGCGCCAGAGCGCCAGCGGCCCACGTGCCTGGCACGTGGGCGCTGTGCCCCAGCAGCAAAAGGGACTTGGTCCCTGCACTGGGAGCTGTGCTCCCGATTTGACTTATGGAGTTGAACTCCTAAGATATTTTTGGAGCTGATGAAAGGGGCTTCTCCCTTGAGCCCTGGATCTTCCCGAAAGTGGGATTTTTGGAGATGTGTCTCCTTCCTCCTCTTCTGTCGGCTGGATCTTGAAGAACCAGAAGTATGGGATTTTAAAAAAATCTCTTATTTTTGAGATCTGATGGGAGATCTGAGTTCCCCTTTGTGGGTTTTGTGGTGAAAACTATTTAGTTTTGGAAGAGGAAGAGTAAAACTCTTGATTTAATTCAAAAGAAAGAAGAAGGTTTAGAACCTTGAGGAAGGAGAAGGAGGCACAAGAACCCTAGTTTTTGGGGGGGAATGAAAAGTGTCTATTTTATTCATCATCATGTTGCCTTTTATAGGCTTACATACTTACGTATAGCCCCTTGGACTTTATAAAATGACATTTTGCCCATCCCATGGCTCATGTGCCATTTCTTTTTGCACATAAGCCACGGGCTTTACAAAAATTTGGCTTTATGCCCATTTTGTTTACATTCATGCATAAAAAATTACATAAAAATTATTTATTACATGATTTTTATTTCGTCATGGGGTAGGTCCGGCCGCTTCATGTTCGGACTCGACCTGATTATGGGCCCACTTGATCTGGGCTTGGGCCCACTTGGCTTGGGGTTGACCTTGACTTTGACTTGGTCAACCGGGGTGCAATTTTCGACCCCAACAAAGTGCCCCCCATCAATAAATGCACACCACATATGTGGGTCGTGTGCATGAAATTGATGGATCTTCTATCACATGGATGCGACTTGCTTTGGTTCCCACTTTTTGGGATGCACTGCCCTTTTTACGACATGGACGGTCGACGCTTGACGCGTCTCCGAGACGGAGTATCCGTGGTAGACGTTTCCCTGACCCGGAGTGATTTGGTTCCCGCTTTGTAGGAAGCGTGCACTGCCCTTTTTACGACATGGACGGTCGACGGCACTGAATGTCGCTGGTTGTTCAACTTGTCCCCGGCACGGAGCGTCGTTGATCGACTTGTCCCCGGCGCGGAGTGTTGCTGGTTGTTTGACTTTTTCCCGGCCCGGAGTGTCGCTGATCGACTTGTCCCCGGCACGGAGTGTCGCTGATGTTCGACTTATCCCCGGCACGGAGTGTCGCTGATCGACTTGTCCCTGGCACGGAGTGTCGCTGATGTTCGACTTGTCCCCGGCACGGAGTGTCGCAGATCGACTTGTCCCCGGCATGGAGTGTCGCTGATGTTCGACTTGTCCCCGGCACGGAGTGTCGCTGTTCGACTTGTCCCCGGCACGGAGTGTCGCTGATCGACTTGTCCCCGGCACGGAGTGCTGCTGTTCGACTTGTCCTCGGCACGGAGTGTCGCTGATCGACTTGTCCCCGGCACGGAGTGCTGCTGTTCGACTTGTCCTCGGCATGGAGTGTCGCTGATCGACTTGTCCTCAGCACGGAGTGTCGCTGTTCGACTTGTCCCTGGCATGGAGTGTCGCTGATCGACTTATCCCTGACACGGAGTGTCGCTGGTTGATTCTGAGCCGAAGCATAATTCCGACAGGGAAGGCAGATACGCCGAGGCGAAGCATGATTTCGACACGGGGTATATTCTGGGACGAAGCATGATTCCGCCTCAGAGGTTTTTGGTTTGATTTGGGTTGGCATTAGCATCGCTACACTGGAATATGGTACCAGAAGCGAATCATCATTTGCCATGAGAGGATTTTTTTTGGCACCTGCATTGCTGCACTGGAGTAATGCCAGGAGCAACTCATCATTTGCCCCGGGAGGATTTGGGAATTGGTTTTTAGGTCGGCATTTGCATTGCTGCACTGGAATAATACTAGGAGAAACTCATCATTTGCCCCGGGAGAACTTGGGAATTGGTTTTTGGGTCGGCATCTGCGTTACTGCACTGGAATAATGCCAGGAGCAACTCATCATTTGCCCCGGGAGGACTTGGGAATTGGTTTTTGGGTCGACATCTGCATTGCTGCACTGGAATAAAGCCAGGAGCAACTCATCATTTGCTCCGGGAGGATTTAGGAATTGGTTTTTGGGTCGGCATCAGCACCGCTACACTGGAATATGGTACCAGGAGCGAATCATCATTTGCCTTTGCTTATTGGGAAGCGACGGCTTAGGGGACAGGTTTAGATCCCTATCACCTAAGGCTTTTCAATTTTATGGGCCGTAAGGGTTCCATAAAAGCATTTTCTCCCTACGAGTCGTAAGGATCCCGTAGGCGCATCTTCTCCTTAGGAGTCGTGAGGACTCCCAAGTGTGTTTTTCCTTTGTGAGTCATAAGGATCCCACGAAGGTGTTTTCTTACGAGTCGAGAGGATCTCACAAGTTTTTTTCTCCTTATGCATCATGAGGACACATGAGTGGATTTCCCTCGTTCCTAGTTTAATGACTTAGGGGTCATCTGTTTCCATTTTAACGACTTAGAGATCATCTGTTTCCAGTTTAACGACTTAGAGGTCTATCATGCCCAGTTTAACGACTTAGCGGTCATCTGTTTCCAGTTTAATGACTTAGAGGTCTATCATGCCCAGTTTAAAGACTTAGTGGTCATCTGTTCCCAGTTTAAAGACTTATGGGTCTATTGTGCCCAGTTTAACGACTTAGCGGTCATCTGTTCCCAGTTTAAAGACGTAGGGGTCATCTGTTTCCAGTTTAACGACTTAGAGGTCATCTGTTTCCAGTTTAGCGACTTAGAGGTCTATCATGCCCAGTTTAACGACATAGCGGTCATCTGTTCCCAGTTTAAAGACTTAGGGGTCTATTGTGCCCAGTTTAACGACTTAGCGGTCATCTGTTTCTAGTTTAAAGACTTAGGGGTCTATTGTTTCCAGTTTAACGACTTAGAAGTCATCTGTTTCCAGTTTAAAGACTTAGGGGTTTATTATTTCCAGTTTAACGACTTAGAGGTCATTTGTTTCTAGTTTAAAGACTTAGGGGTCCATTGGATCGATTTGGAATTTCGGGATAGGGGCCGGCATCAGCGTTGCTAACACTGAAGCACAGGTACCAGGAGCAATTCATCATTTGCCTTTACCCGTTGGGGAGCGATGGCTCAGGAGACAGGTTTGGGTCCCTATCACCTAAGACTTCTCAATTTCATGGGCCGTAAGGGTCCCGTAAAGGAATTTTCTCCATACGGGTCGTAAGGATCTCGTAGGTGTATTTTCTCCTTAGGAGTCGTGAGGACTCCCAAGTGTGTTTCCTTTGTGAGTTGTAAGGATCCCACGAAAGTTTGTTCTCCTCATGCATCGTGAGGACACATGAGTGGGTCTTCCCTAATGGAGCATAATTCCGAGGGCGGAGACCAGCCGCGTAACTGGTGATTGCAGTGGGGCATGGGTATGATGAGAATTATTTGAGCCTATGGATTGTATACGGTAGTCAACTTGGGGACCAACCGTAGGGCCAGGAGAATTTTGGGAGATTGAATTTTGGTTGGCGTCTGCATCGTTGCACTGGAATATGATACCTGGAGCGACTTATCATTCGCCGTTTGAGAATTTGGATTTTGGTTAGCGTCTGCATCGCTGCACTGGGATATGGTACCAGGAGCGACTCATCATTCGCCGTTTGAGACATTCAAAGTTTTGAAATTTTTATTGGTGTCTGCATCGCTGCACTGGAATATGGTACCGGGAGCGACTTATTATTCGTCGTTGGGGTATGCGATTTGGAATTTGGTTGGCATCTGCATCGCTACACTGGAATATGGTACCAGGAGCGACTCATCATTCGCCACTTTTTTCTTTTTCTTTTTACCGCGATTGTTCTATCATTTCAGCTTTTCTTATCGCGAATGTCGCGATTGCCCTATCATTTCGGCTATTTATTCGCGGTTGCCCCATCATTTCGGCTTTATTTTCATTTTTATTTTTACTCGCTGATTTTTATTGCGAGTTTCACCATCATTTCTGTTTATTTATTTATTTATATATATATATATACATATATATATTTTTTTTATTTACACATTTTTACATCCCCAGTTTAACGACTTAGATGTCGACTGTTCCCAGTTTAATGACGTGGTGGTCAGCGGTTCCCAGTTTAAAAACTTAGAGGTCTATCATTCCCAGTTTAACGACGTGGTGGTCAGCTTGCTTATCCTAGCTCCTTGAACTTTGATCTTGGCGGAGTTGTGTTGATGACCGTAGCTCTGTGGCTTGTAGGTACATCTGACGACTGCGGGGCTTCCTAAGTTTGTATTGGTTCTCCACCCAATCTTTGAAAATATAGCAGTCTTCGATGGTATGACTCACCATCCTATGATATGGGCAGTATATGGGATTGCCGGTCATATTCATTTCATGTGGCCTCTTCGGAACAGGAAGTTGCAGACCGTTGTTCAAGGCGTCCGTGAATATTTTGCGGACTTCATCCCTCCTGAAGGAGTATACCTTCTTCTTTCTCTCCAATGGAGTAGGTGCCTTTACTGATGCTGGTCCTTGAGGCCGATCAGTCTTTGGTTCGCCCTTTTTAGATAATGGCACATGTCTGAGAGAATCAGGTTCCCGAAGGGCCCCGGTCTCCATTTGTATGAAATCGGCGGTCGTAGCTTGACTGTTTACTATCGCGCCTTTAGACAGTTCCATCTCTCCCGTCTTGTATTTCCTTTCAACCCAATCTTTAAAGATGAAGAAGTCCTCAATGTCATGACTTATCACTCTGTGATAGGGGCAATATTTTGGGTCGTCGGTCATATTCGCTTCTTGCGATCTCTTTGATTCTAGCAGTTGTAGACCGTTTCTTAGGGCATCCTTGAATATCTTGTGGACTTTGTCCCTTTTGAAAGAATAGACTTTTTTCAGTTTCTCTTTCAGAGGCGATTCCCCTTCGGTGTATGTATCGGAGGGACTGGAGGCTGAGCGCGGCCGTTTTTCGCGAAGGCGCTCCGCTCTTAGGTTGAAGGGGGTATCAGTTGGCTGCCTCCGGGTATCAATCCCTGGCTCATGAACGAAAATTTGATTCTGCGGTAATTGCAATCGGGCTACTTGGGTCGTGAGATTTGCCACGACGTTTACCAATTCGTCGACCTTAGACTGTACCTTGGCTAACTTCTCGTCTCTGTCCTGAAGCTGCCTCTGAAGCCATCGGAATAATGCTTGTTCTGTAGTTCTGGTTATGACAACTGGGTCATCCTTATTGCCTGAGCACAATTCCGCAGGAACCTCGGGCTCTTTTGGCTTATCGGCCTGAGCGAGCTCTTCATCGTTTAGACCGAGTCGACGTTGGGTAGCGTCCACCATATCATCACTGTTCCCGCCAAAAAATTTCTGTGCAAAAGAGCCCAAGGTATCAAATGGCAGCGATGCGTTTAAGAAAATGCGAACCAGTATTTTCCGGGCTGTATTTTGACAAACTCCCGAATGAGAAATAGCTAAATTCTGATGGTATCGAAAGTGTCTCGAAAAATCCTTCGATTTGATATATTATGGGCCTCATAATTCATCCGGGATCAAAAGTTATGAGGCATCACGTGCCCACATGTGACCGGGCATCACGTGCCCACACGTGACCATTTACAGGCAAAGCCTGTAGGCACTGAATAAAATAAATAATTAAATGGGATCATGTGCCATCACGTGATGGGCCTTTAAACCCACTGAAAGGAATTAAAAAATATTATAAAACAGCAAGGAATACCCCAATGGGGCATCACGTGCCCACACGTGACCAAAGGTCACGTGCAGACACGTGATGGGTTCCTAAGCTCTCTGAATTAATAGAATTAAATTCTAATTAAATAATTAATCAGTGGGGTCACGTGCTAACACGTGATGGGCTCTTAAACCCTCTGAAATAATAAGAATTAAATTCCAATAATGGGGTCACGTGTCAACACGTGATAGGCCTTTAAACTCACTGAAAAGAATTAAAAGTATAATAAAATAACAAGGAAAAACCCCAATGGGGCATCACGTGCCCACACGTGACCAAGGGTCACGTGCTGACACGCGATAATTCCTGAGTTCTTTAAAACAACAGAATTAAATGCTTAATCGAGGGGGTCACGCGTCAACACGTGATGGGATCCTAAAATCTCTGAAATAATAGAATTAAATTCTAATTAAGGGAAATCAAAAACCCTAACTGGAAAATATTTCTTTAAATCTTTCCAAACAAAAAAGATGGTGCTTTGTAAAATGGAGCACCGTTGGATTAAAAATCCAATGGTGATTAAAAATCACCAATTTATGGAAAGATTTTATACAAGGAAAGATTTTCCTAAATTTGCCAGGAATAACAGATAAAAGATCTTTTGGATTAAAAATCCAATGGTGAATAAAATTCACTGAGTGATCTAAAAAATCATGTTGATTACAAAATCAATTAAAAATTTTCAATGAAAGATTCACAAAACAAATTGATTATTTTCTTTCTCCTATAAATAGGAGCCAAGAAAAGAAGAGAAGGATCTACTTTTTTGGGAAATAACAACAACGGAAAAAAAAGAAAGGAGAATTTAATTCTCAACAAAGAAAACCCTAGGTGAGAAAAGAAAGGGAATCAAAACTTCAAACAGAGAATTTAATTCTCAAATCCAAGAGTTTAACTCTTCTGCACAAAGAACTTAGTTCTTCCCCTGGTTGAAGATCTGCAAAGAGCCCATCTCCCCATAAGTTAAGAATTTAATTCTCATCGGGTTGAGATCCTGCCATGCAGATCCAAAACTTAGAGAGGGAATTGAGTTTTGAGAATTTAATTCTCCCAAAACAAAATTAGGGTTTAACCCTATATGAGAATTTAATTCTCCCAAACTCACAGGAATTTAATTCCTTCATGATGAAACTGGGGTTTAACCCTATCTGAGAATTTAATTCTCTTAAAACTATAGGAATTTAATTCCTTCAAGATGGACAAAAACCAGGGTTCAACCCTAATTGAGAATTTAATTCTCCCAGATTTATAGGAATTTAATTCCTCCAAAACAGAACTAGGGTTTAACCCTATATAAGAATTTAATTCTTTCACAATAGGAATTTAATTCCTCCAAAATCATAATTAGGGTTTAACCCTATAAAAAATTTAATTCTTAAAGAAATAAAGAGACTTGAAAGATCTCCATGCACCTGATCACGTGGTAACACGTGACCCCCATTCTCAATGAGCTGAGAAGAAAAAACAGAACTTGATCACGTGGTAACACGTGACCCTCCCCCTCAATGATCAAAAGAGAACGAACAAGACTAAGGTCACGTGTCCCCACGTGACCCCTGAAAAGATTCTCCAAAATGAGAAGGAAAAAGCTTTGAGGCAATGCCTCACGTGCTCCCACGTGACCTCTAAAACAAAGAGAATAAAAGCAAAGGAAATGTTGGCTCTGGGCGCTCTCACGTGTTACCACGTGACCCCTAATAAATGCCTTAATAAATCAGTGCATGAGTGCTTATCACGTGCTCACACATGATGGTCAAAAACCAAAAAGTGTTTAACACTTATTTGCAGAACAAAGCGAGGAGATCTGGCCCCACCTTTGGGCGCCCTCACGTGTCCCCACGTGACCCCTTTTTCTTTAGTGTTTAACACTACTTTGAGAATCTTAATTCCAGTGTTTAATACTGTTATCTTTAGTGTTTAACACTGATTCGAGAGCTTTATTTCCAGTGTTTAACACTATTGTTCTCTAGTGTTTAACACTATTTTTAGCCAAATTGGCTAATTTTCCAGAGGCAAAAGTCTCTCCTCCAGCTGAATCTCAAAATTGAGTAAAACTCGGAGCTATAATGTTTAATGCTCGGTCAAAGACAAAAATGATATCAGAGCACTCAAACTCTTGTTTAGCATTGCTAAGTGATGAGGGGCTGAACCCAGACAAATGTCTAATGGTCCAAAGGGGCAATATTTCAAATTTAATTGGACTTAGCCTAAGTTGGCCATAAGTCCTCAATTCAGACTTTACTGAGCCAATGTGTTCATAATCTAATTAATGGATCTTAGTTCCAAATTGGACTACAGATCACCCAATCAACTCTGGTTCGAGGGTACATCTCTTCACTCCTCTGATATTTGTCGTTGTAATCCATCAACGTTTTCAGAGAGGTGACGGGTCACGACAACCACCCATTTCACGGACTATGATGTCCTTAACCTTGACCGTGAAGTCTTTAAACTCACGGACTATGATGTCCTTAACCTGGACCACTATGTCCTTAAACTGGTATTGGACCACTATGTCCTTAAACTGGTATTGGACCACCATGTCCTTAACTTGGCAATTGACCGCAAAGTCCCTGGACTAAAACAATAGAGCCCAAATGTTCTTTTGTTGGATCTAAATAATCCTGTTAAGTAGATCTTAGTCTAAAATTAGATTAATGTATCCTTAACAAATGGTTAAGTTGACCTTAGTTTAAAATTAGACTAACGTGTCCTTAACAAACTGTTAAGTTGATCTTAGTCTAAAATTAGACTAACGTATCCTTAACAAACGTTTAAGTTGATCTTAGTCTTAAATGAGACTAACGTATCCTTAAACCCAACCCCCAAACCCAAATCTAAGAAAATACGGATTTAGACTAATCCACGCCCTACGGGCGACAACATAAATTAGTCTCCGTATACAATCCACGGGCAACCAAAAACAAAACAAACACCCACGACACGAAGTGACCATCTGGAGAAGGAGAAAGTTGTTTCCGCGATGCGGTAGCGTAATTAACTGCAGGGGCTTGCGCCTGCAGGGAAGAGCGTCCCCACAATCAAAAACCCCTCAAATGAGGGGGAATCTGAAGAAGTCTGCTACATCGGCCGCATCCGTTTAAACCTTCGATACATGGTGTCATAAATCCACTTGGCATCTTCGGAGAGGTGGACGGATAGCACCAATTAGCATCTGCCCCCAGATTCAGGCAAGACGTCAGTCTTTCCCGATTTCCAGCGGTAAACAGATTCTGGCACGCCCTGTGGGACCTCTTCCTCTTTCCACTCCACACTTCGTGTGTCGTGTTCGCGAACCAATCGTGGTTTTCTGATGGTTGCCCTTGGGTTCGAGGTACTAAGATTTGGCGTTCTGTTTGGTGCAGAAAGCGAAGGGTTAATGGAGTTCACCTGCTCGAAGTGTTCCACATGCAACTGCAACCCACGTTCTGCCTCAACTGGGGGCATAGCTTACGGGCCCCAGGCAGCCTCCGTGTTCACGATGCCGGTGGACCAGGTCACGCAGGCCACCATTGGATTATTTTTCAGGACCATGCTCCCGCCAGCGAGCTTCACTGTTCCTATGCCCACACCAGAAGCTCCCAAGAAGTCGGTCTTTGATCGGCTTGCAACTACAGCGGCCCCTCTCAACGGGTCGCTCAAATCCAACGCCTCAGTCTTTGACAGACTGGGCCAAAGCTCATTTGGGCCCATGAAGAAGCTCGTGATACCAGAAAGGGTTATCCCAAAAAGGATAGCCATTCCTGCTCTCGAAGTCGTCAAGGCGGCTTCTCCTGCAAAAGGGTCGGTCTTCACAAGACTGACTGTTTCGGCTCCCGCTCCGGCTCCCATTCCTGCTCAAAAGTCTGTCTTTGACAGGTTGGATACCGCTACTCAACGGACGTCAGTCTTCAAGAGGCTGGCACCGGCGACGCCTCACTTGAACATGGGACATGACGAAGCCATCCCCATCACCGAACCAACACCATCGGCTCGACGTCGCCACTGGCGCCGAGTAAGAAAGGCTGGGGGTAACTCCCCCTCTGGGCTAACTCCACCAGCTCCAACGGTGGAAGTCAATGTTGTTGTTCCAACTGGGAACGGCTTTGAATTGCTGAACAAGGTGCGCAGGAATTCTCCTACCGCCGTACTGAAAAGATCTCCTACATCGGTGGAGAATGTCGCGGAAGCAAAGCCAGAACAGTCCCCTCAACGTCTGTCCTCCAAAATCTACAAAGTCTGGCGGCAGGTTCGGGACTCAGTAATTGATCAAGATTACCCTCGCCGACAGAAAAAGGCGAAGGTTCAACAAGAAGAGAACCATCCTGCCAAATCACAAAAAGCTGTCTGGGTGCCCGCTGCGACGCCCCCTCAACTTCAACTGCTCAAAAGAAAAGGAGGCCGGAGAAAGCCCTTGTGGCTGCGGCAGACCGCAAAGGCATTGAGCCCAAACGCCCCAAGTCTGGGGGCATGATGATACATACTGTCTACATGGCTTCCGGAAAAGAAGAAAGCCGCACTTCGACGGGCCACCGACCGCTCATCCGATTAATAACAAGGGCTTAAGAACAACAACAGCAGAAGCTTCAGGAGATGCTGACTGCAATGGCTGCGCTCACCGGGCCAAAAGAAAGCCCGGAGACGTCATCGGAACAACGTCACGAACATGGGACTAATGCTGAATTCCTTCGGATAATGCTTGAAAAGAAGGACAAAGAGGCAGCGGAACAGGCGGCCAATATAAAGCAAATGGCCCTTCTGTTCCAAGATATGGTCGGGATGATGACGGACCCTCCAGCCGAAGATCCTCCAGTAATAATTGAAGATGACAGAGGAGAAACATCGAATCCTCTGCCGGCTCTGTCGACAGCCAAAGAGGAGACAATCTCCAAAGCTGCACTGGATGACTATATTGCTCAGCAAATAAGAGTTCACCAGGCGAATGAAGCGGCTGGACAAATTGTTAAAACTGGACGACCCTATCCGGGTTGGTACGACCAAATAAGGTACCCGCCGGGATATACGATCCCTAAATTTCATGTATATAAAGGGAAGGGGAATCCGCATCAGGACGTTGCTCAATTCAGGGCTCTATATGGCAACACTGGAGGTGATGATAAACTTCTGCTCCGCCAGTTTGTTAGTAGCTTGTCGGAAACGGCGTTCGAGTGGTATTCTGAACTTCCAAATGACTCTATCAAGACATTTGCGGAGATGGAGCTACTATTCACCCAGCATTTCGCGAGTGCTAGTGAATGCACCCTAATAACGGCATTGATCAATGCCAGGGTGAAACCAGGCGAGACATGGGTTCAATACGCAATACGATGGCGGAATCTGTGGTCAAAGTGCGAACAACGCATAGAGGAAGCTCCAGCCGTAGGCATGTTCGTAGGAACCCTCGACCCTCAGGCGACCATTTCTCAATTCATGATGTTCTTCAAGCAGACCACTTTCCAGGCCTTGATTGACAAGCTGGCCCAAATGGACCAGATGGGCCATAAGCCTTCCTCTTCAAAGACAGAGCCTTGGAATGAAAAGGGCAAAGGGAAAGCAACCTTCGTTTCCAATACTCAACAACGGCCGAGCAACTTAAAGCCTGTTGTTCACCAAAACAACATGCGTCCACGCCCATCCCTCGAGGAAAGACTGGGACGTCCTTACTTGTTTCCCCAGGATAAAACGAGGAGACTGTTCGAGCTGGCAGTGTGCAACAGACTCATTAATCTGCCGGATCCAAAACGTCCGTTGCAGCCAAACGACGTCAACGATCCCAATTACTGCCCCTATCACCGAGTATTGGGTCATCCGATCGAAGACTGCTACGTCTTCAACAACTGGATTGAGGACCAATACCAACAAGGCAAATTCGCATTATGGGAAAACTGGAAGGTGAACCCGCCGCAACCTCATACCCCTAAAAAGGTGGACACGCTGGGGGCATCGTGCTCTTTTATAGAAGAAACTCCGTGGGAGGTCGCTCTTTCAGCCAAAACTAAAAGAATGCTGAAGGATCTCCAAACGTGCCCGGCAATCAGGTGGAAAAATCTACTGGAACCCGAGGTCGTCGAGGGAATGCTGAAACCGCGCCCGACTCCAAAAATTGGTGGTGATAGCCAAAGCATTCACACCCAACCGTCGAAATCTTCGAAAAAGAAGAAGAAGCCCGTGAAGCCTGGTGACAAGCGCACGGACCTGCAAAAGCAGATTGACGCACTAGAAGAGTATAACCAGAAGTCACGGACTCCAGTCACACTCCAAGAGTTTCTCAGCCACGTCCTTGAGGACGGAGATGATGGAGAAGACTCGTTGAGGGAATCTGAAGATTACGTAGCAAGCTGCCATGTGATCTCTCACTCATCGATAGACAATGAGGAAGCTCCTCGCACCGAGAAAATGGGGGAAAATCCAAAGACAAAACCCTTGGAACCGTCTGACGAGATGATCGACTTGCTACTGAACGAAGCCCGTCAGAAAAGCAAAGCCAATCGAGAGCTTGAACTGGCTATATTTAAAAAAACCAAACGCCGACGACTGGAGGAAAAGGTCGAGACACCCCGATTGGAGCAAAGCATCCCTATCTCCAGCAAAAGCAAGCTTAAAGTAAGGAATCAATTCGCTGGGGCCCTGGCAATAGGAATGAAGTTGCCCTCTCTCAAAGGAAATTCCCCTGTCAATATACGTCTTGATGAAGCGGACATACATCCTAACTTCTGCCTATACCATCAAAGGATTTCACACCCCACCGAGGAGTGCATAGCCTTTAAAAACTGGTGGCAGGGATATGTTGCCCATCGGTGACACGTTCAACGAGTAAAGCGCAAGGCTCGTCGGGAATAGAAAAGCACAACAGATGAGCGCGAAAGAGCTGCTGGCAACCGTCACATAGCCAACACCAAGGGATCGCAAGTTATCACCTTTGGAAGCGACTCTGACGAAGAAATCGCCCTCAGCCCTCTCTTCAAGGAATCCACCTCCGGCACAAAACATGCGAAGATTTGCGGCAAAATCTAGCTGCGTAAAAGTACGTTGACAAATGACCTAAATGTCGTTAAACTACTACCAGCCCGCGGCATCCCCAGGCCGACGTGTTTAAAAAAAAAAGAAAGCAAAAAAAATGGTATGTCCACAAGCAAGAGGGGCACGGATGAAAACCCGAAAGGGCTCCGTGAGTAAAAACAGCAGGACTACCGACGATGTTTGTGAAAACCCGAAAGGGCCCACACTCGTTAAAAAAAAAGAAAAAAAAAAAGAAAAAAAAGGGTACGTCCACAAGCAAGAGGGGCACGGATGAAAACCCGAAAGAGCTCCGTGAGTAAAAACAGCAGGACTACCGACGATGTTTGTGAAAACCTGAAAGGGCGCAGACTCGTTAAAAAAAAGGGTACGTCCATAAGCGAGATGGGCACGGATGAAAACCCGAAAGGGCTCCATGAGTAAAAACAGCAGTACTACCGACGATGTTTGTGAAAACCCGAAAGGGCGCAGACTCGTTAGGCAAAAAAAAAATGGTACGTCTATAAGCAAAATGGGCACGGATGAAAACCCGTAAGGGCTCCGTGAGTAAAAACAGCAGGGCTACAGGCGCGTTTTGTGAAAACCCGAAAGGGCGCAATCTCGTTAAAGGACACTTGCAAGGTCCCCTCGACCTTGTGAGGAGAAACCACCTGTGTGAGATCCTTACGACTCACAAAGGAAGCAACACACTTAGGGATCCCCACGATCCCTAGGGAGAAATTACACTTGCGAGATCCTCACGACTCGTAAGGAGAACTCTCTTATGGGACTCTCACGGCTCAGAAGATTCAAAAGTCTTAAGTAACAGGGACCTGAACCTGTTCTTAAGCAGCCTCCACAACCTTCAATACTGCCCTACAAGCGACTCAATGCTGATCATTGTATACAATCCACGGGCGTGAATAAACATTTCCCTAACAAAGTCCCATCCGTGACTAGGGATATGTTTACATGGTGAACAACCCTTGTAAGTCCTCTCGATTTGTAAGGAGAAAACACTCTTGTAAGATCCTTACAACTTATAAGAGAACTGATTGGTTGATTCGAAAGAGTGTGTTTGTAGTTTAACCACAATCAGAACGGTGTCGCGCGTAGCTAGACCGAGGTGAGTACGGGTCGTCCTCAGGGAAACGTGGAACCTTTTACTCTTACTTTAGATGTGTTGAAAGAGAGGAGGAATAAAGAATTTTGTGAAAAGTTTCTAGATCTACGTTAAGAAAGAATGCAAAAATATAGATCTAGATTATTTTAGAGATTTAGATAATATAATAAGAGGGCTTGTAGGGTTCGTTAGGATTTAGTAGTCATGGACGATTAATTAAAAGTTACCCTTTTTATCCATTAATAGATTTAAAACTAGAACGACGGTGATGCGTGTAGATTAGGGTTTCTGGAGGGAAAAGGAATCTCACTCTTAACCCTTATCTCGACACGGAACTCCGTTCAAATCTAGCCTTTACCAAAACAATCATTAATCTAATCTCTAATCGCGGTCGGAACTAGAAAAGAATTGCTAGCGCGTCCGATTAGGATGTTAATGATTCTTTTGATAAAGTTCATAAACTTTATAGGACTTAAAAAGGGTTTAGGGATGTTCATTATCCATTAGCCTACCCTAATCCTACGAACCCTAACAAGCGGAGAATTACTCGCGCATGTTGGGAGAAGAAGATGAAAAGACAGAGAGGGGAAACATAATGTAAAATGAAAAAGAATTAAA
The DNA here is from genome assembly GCA_030015575.1 of Agapanthus africanus. Lineage (NCBI taxonomy): Eukaryota > Viridiplantae > Streptophyta > Magnoliopsida > Asparagales > Amaryllidaceae > Agapanthus > Agapanthus africanus. The sequence continues at coordinate 773,100,899 of CM057341.1, forward strand.
TAAAATAACTACCTTTATTAATCACTTGAACAATCTACACTTTTATTCCGTAGAAAATGATTACAAACTAGTTGCTTCTCGATCTTTCCTAAGGAGGTAGACGAACAGTTGATGATCAGCCTGGATGCGTGAGCGTCTGGGGCTTCGTGATCGCGTCGGCTTGATGATTTTTCCAAGAGACTCTCGGTCCTTATTTATAGTCACAGAGCCAGAACCCTAGTTTCCTAATATGGAAACTAGTTGTTAGGATCCTAACCACCACAATCCCATATCTTAACTCTTCAAATCCGCGGCAGAACCGCGACCATTGGATAGGTTTGGCCGCGGATCCGCCCCCTTTTGGTGAGATCATGGCCTCTAATTTTTGTAGCTTCATATCTGTAACACCTGGTAATCTTTTGAGTATCTAGATTTTGAAAATCTTTTCTACATTTCTACCAGAATTAGTTTCTTGAATATTTTTGGTAGATTTGATTTGCCAACTTTGATTTCCTTGATTTCAGCCCTGAAAATTTTGCACAACAACTTAAATAATATTTAGTAGACTTATTTCTACTAGGATTAGGTCAATGATATTATTTGCATACATTTTCCTACCAAATTCTAATTATAATATATCAACACATGGAAAATAGTATTTTTACACATAAACCCTCATATGTATGATATATTATAATAAAGACCTTTTTTAATATGGAAATGGTAGGAAAAATGTAATAACAAATGTGCAGTTTTATCAACTGAACAAATACCCCCAAACTTATCTTTGATCGTCCCGAGCAAACTAGTTTATTCAAGAGAAGGAGAAAAAGAAAGGAGAAAACTAAGCACACTTTCATAGGCAAACACGATTGCACAGAGCATGTGCAACAAGCCGTTAAACCTCTAGGTGTCCCTAGTAGGAGGAGTGTTGTCTCCTGAGGGTTTTCAGCGGATTACACCCACAAAATCCTATAACAAAAGAGAGATGGTGAAATTTACATATAAAGATAAGAACCATAAAAGAAAGACTTTGAAAATAAGAGTTTCCAACTACACTAGCTTTTCAGTTGTCATGAGCCCCATCTTAATAGTCATGAAAAAAAATGTTAGAAATCACTTCATCCCTCAATAAAACATCGTCTTTATTCTTCATTCCTACCTTTCATCCAAACATTGATCATATAACCCCACGTGTGTGTAAAGAACATCCCTACACTCGGAGAATTCAATTCAAGCTATCATACTCTTGTTCATCTACCTCAGTACTTTTTAACTTGATGAATATTTAGATTTGCTCATACATTTTCATGCGACCGTTAATACTTCTTGAGGTACTAACCGACCGATTACTCAAGTGTTTGCTGATTAGGTGATAATATTTTCCTCGTCTTGCACCACCTAAGGCTTAGCAGTGACTCCCAGACCAGTTGGCCTTAGGGCACTAGGTGAAGAGGCACCCTCGCTATATTTTTTTATTGCTGCCTTGGCGATACAAAACCAGTGTTCATTTTTTTCTTTTCACCATTTTTATATTTTCTTCATTTTTTTTATTTCCTTCATACTTTGGCTTTTAGACAAGAGCATTTCAAGGTATCCTCTACTATCCCGTGTTTCAAGACGTGTGTAAGTGCGTATAGTAGGGTATCAACATTCAAATGTTTGGCTTCCAGAATAGAAACTATTTTTCAGACTTATTTTTATCCTCATATTAGTGACTTCCTTCATCTTACTAACCCTTGGGACAACAACTCATAACTACTTATTACCAGTTCGTTTAAGAAAACTTCTAATTTTCTTGGTTTTCTTAAACTATTCCTATCTTTTGGATGTAATTTGTCACTTTCTACTCTTTTGTTTTAAAAGAAAATTTTTGAATTTTTTTTTTTTGAAAATGTTGTGCTTATGCAAAATATGATGCAAATTGATGTGTAAATAAGCACAAACCTCCCCCAAACTTGTTTACAGCAGTGTCCTCACTGATGTCATCCGTTAAGCTCAAAAACCTGTAGATTTGGGAGAAAATAGGGGACAAGAAATAATGCAAGTGAACTCCTCCCCCAAACTTATTTCTTGGCTCACAATTTTGTAAAAATCATTTTCTTTCAAGAGCCAAAATATACCCCCCCAAACATGAGTTAAACAATTTTAATCTTTTAAAATCACACGAGGGGGTCAAGGTTATTGGTCAATGCCAAGTTTTGCAAAGACCGAAGATCAACACCAACCATTCAAAAATTTTATCGATGAAGCACCAAGGTTGGTGGAAGAACATGTCACCTTTCGACAAGAAGAAGTGGGGAGGTGATAAGAGGTGTAATGGAAAAGAATTGCGTCTCAATTTGGAGAGACGACACAGTGATAGTAATGATGGATTACTCGCATTATCATGATTGTCCAAAAGAGGGGGTGGAGATCCAATTTCTTCATCTTGGAGTTGATTTATCTCAACACCCGTATCTTTTAAAAATGCGAGTTCATCAGCGAAAATTTCTTCAAAGCTTTCATCGATACCCCGAAGAATAATGTCATCAGAAAAAATGGGGTGATCATCAGACTCTATAAAAAGTTCCTCATCAGCGTTAGATGTTGACCCGGACAACTCGGTGGAAGAGTACATGGTTGGGTCAAACAACAACATATGAAAAGAGTCAGTATCGTGAGGTTGATCAAATTCGCTGCTGTCGACATCCATTAATTCGACAGAACACACATGAGCATAGGGTTCGGAGGGTTCACTTCCCAACTTGTAAATGTTAAGCTCAATTGACTTCTTTCCAAAGGATAGGGTCATAGAGCCGTTTCTACAATTGATTACTGCGTTGGAAGTGGCCAAAAAGGGTCGACCGAGTATTACCGGGATTTGATTGCGTGGGTTTGCTACAGGTTGTGTATCTATAACGATAAAGTCCACAGGAAATATGAATTCCCTGACTTTGATTAACACATCCTCTAGCTCACCCCTAAGTTGGGTGATAGATCGATCGGCCATCTGAAGAGTGCAATGCACAGGTTTTAACTCTCCGATCCCTAATTGCTCATAAACAGAATACGGAAGCAAGTTAACACTAGCACCTAAATCAAGTAGAGCACGATTGATATTTTTACCCCCAATAGAAATTGAAATTGTAGGACTTCCGGGGTCCTTTCGTTTCTTGGGTAGTTGTTGTGTAAAAGCCGTGCTCACATTACTCGCAAGGAAAACTTTTTTAGGTACTTGAACTTTTCTCTTCCTAGTGCACAAGTCCTTTAAGATTTTTGCATATGACTGAACTTGTTGAATAGCATCTAGGAGAGGAATGTTTATGTTAACTTGCTTAAAAATTTCCACAATCTTCTCCATTTGTGGACTTGGTCTGTTGCCCCTTAACCTGTTTGGATAAGGTGCTTTATCAATAAGTTTTGGGTTCAACGTTTGTGGAGAAGACTGTGGGGATGGATTCGATCCCAAAACTGGAGTGGGAATCGACTTAGATAGATTTGGCGAAATGGGCGAAGGGTTCGAGCCTTAGGGAAAACGGAGAATAGGCTCGGGTGAAGGTGGGAGACTAGACGAATTAGGGGAAGAAGAAGAAGTTGGGGTATCATTGGTGTCACTATCATCATATTGCTCACCCACTCGGTTATTCAACACTTTTCCCGATCTCAACGTGGTAACAGCACTCACATTATAACTTTGTGAGTGGCCAGGATTAGGTATGGGTTGAGATGGGAGTTTCCCTTTTTCTCTCGCACTCATTGCGGCGTTTAACTGTGCGATTTGGTTTTCTAATGATTTAATACTCTCACCATGGGAAGTGGAGTTTTTTGTTATGGTATCAATAGAAGACCTCATCTCAGCCGAAATTTGCATGGATTGTTTCATGAACATATCCAAAGTTTGTGCAAGTGAGTTGTCAGTACCGGCCATTTGTGGTGTAGAAATGTTGGCCAGATTTTGGAGATTCTGTGACTGAAAGGGGGGCTGATTCTGTGGTTGTGGTTGCTGTGGAGGAGGTCTTTGATAATTGCTTTGTTGGTTTTGATTCCAAGCAAAGTTAGGATGATTCCTCCATCCTTGATTGTACGTGGAAGAATAAGGGTCGTTTCTAGGTTGTTGCTAAAAAGCAGCATTAGCTTGAAACGATGCATTCATAGGACATTCTTCCGTTAAGTGTGAAGGATCGGAACAGCAACCACAGACGGTCTTAGGAAGCATGACCTGATTTAGGGAGACAGATGAAAGTTTGTTCTCAATAGCATCGAGTTTCTTCTGCATCGCTGCCATTTCGGCTTTCACTGCGATGGAAACATCGATCTGGTGAATACCTCCCCTAGATGAAGGTGGTCTTACGCTTTCCCACTGCAAAGTGTGTTCAGCGAGGTCTTCCAGATACTTCCAAGCTTCACCGTCATCTTTAGATATGAAATTGCATTGACACATTGTTTCAAGCATCTGCTTTGTCGCTGGATTAATGCCCTCATATATAATCCAACATAAATCCCATCTATTGATTCCATGATGAGGACATTGGACAAGCAGATCTTTGAAACGTTCAAAGCACTTCCAAAATGGTTCATTGGGAAGCTGGGTGAACTGATTGATCTCGCTCCTAACACGTGCAGTCTTATGGTTTGGGTAAAACTTCTTAAGAAATGCTATGACGAATTCATCCCAATTTGTGATAGAGTGTGCGGCAGTATTGTAAAGCCATTTTTCTGCCAAGTCGCACAGTGTGAATGGGAGAAGACGTAAGCGCATAGCATCTAAAGTCAATTGTGAAGTACCCATCATTGCGCATACGTTTTCGAATTTGGTGATGAAAACGTACGCGTCTTCCGACTCAAGCCCGTGAAATTTGGGCAGCAGATTGATGTAGTGGGGTTTAATTTCGAAATTATCCCCGTTAGGTGGTGGAAGAGATAGACAAGTGGGAAGAGGACTACGGATAGGATAGCATCTCTCTTGGAGAGAGATGCGCGGTGGATTCTGCGCACCTTCGAGCGGTGGCACGTGGTGTTATAATTTGATGGAGTGCCGTCCATCTTGGTCGTTGTGGTGTGTGGTGGGGGAAAAGAAGATGAAGAAGTACCGACTTCGGCGTCGATAGCAGAAACGCGGACAAGACGGGCACTAGGATCCCGTGTCCAACCGAGCATACACTAAGCGGGTTTAGTGCAAGTGGCAGCGTGTGTGTGATTTAAAATTGGCTTGTTTTGAAAAAGTGGGACTCAAGACAAATCTCCCTAAGATGCACAAGCAACCCTAGAACTAAGGTCACCTAGGTCCAGTCTCTAGACCGCTCCTAGACTTCCAAAGGACAAGCCGCAGGATCAATCCTCTACCGCCTCTGTACTACCCTTGTAGCTAGGTAAGTGGGAAGGAACCATAGTAGTGGGCCTAATTAAAAACCACTAGCCTTTGACACACTTGCCTAGACACTACAAAAGTAATGCGGATAAGCGATAGATTACCCACGACCTTCCTCTGTCCTTATTGAGCGCGACAGTCCTTAGAGTCTGGTCTAGATATTTTTTAAATTATTGTAGGGTTGATGCAGATACTCGGTTTGTGATTTGTGGGGCTTAGGAAGGGTGATGAAATCCCCACCTAATCTTGATTTGTTCTTTGCCCCTTAAAGTTCGTATTAAAATATGCAAAACAAAACCAATCACAAAACTTTTGCAAAAAGATTTTTGAGCGGCGCTATTTTGCAAAGAATCCTGTAGAAAATAGATTTTATTGGATTTTAGAGGAGAGAGAAAGAGTTAAGAAAGATACCCGAGAAATGTGAAACCCTAGATCTCCTGTTTCCTCAAGTCCGTGACTCCAGATAACCTCGCAAAATTCACACACAAATCATTAAATATGCAATTTGCAGTTTTGTTTTAATAATGATATGAATCGTCTAAGAATTCAACACAAATAGTAAGAATAAAAAATTACGCACGTATTCCCCTGCAACGGCGCCATTTGATTGGTTGATTCGAAAGAGTGTGTTTGTAGTTTAACAACAATCAGAACGGTGTCGCGCGTAGCTAGACCGAGGTGAGTATGGGTCGTCCTTAGGGAAACGTGGAACCTTTTACTCTTACTTTAGATGTGTTGAAAGAGAGGAGGAATAAAGAATTTTGTGAAAAGTTTCTAGATCTACGTTAAGCAAGAATGCAAAAATATAGATCTAGATTATTTTAGAGATTTAGATAATATAATAAGAGGGCTTGTAGGGTTCGTTAGGATTTAGTAGTCATGGACGATTAATTAAAAGTTACCCTTTTTATCCATTAATAGATTTAAAACTAGAACGACGGTGATGCGTGTAGATTAGGGTTTCTGGAGGGAAAAGGAATCTCACTCTTAACCCTTATCTCGACACGGAACTCCTTTCAAATCTAGCCTTTACCAAAACAATCATTAATCTAATCTCTAATCGCGGTAGGAACTAGCAAAGAATTGCTAGCGCGTCCGATTAGGATATTAATGATTCTTTTGATAAAGTTCATAAATTTTATAGGACTTAAAAAGGGTTTAGGGATGTTCATCATCCATTAGCCTACCCTAATCCTACGAACCCTAACAAGCGGAGAATTACTCGCGTATGTTGGGAGAAGAAGATGAAAAGACAGAGAGGGGAAACATAATGTAAAATGCAAAAGAATTAAATAAAATAACTACCTTTATTAATCACTTGAACAATCTATACTTTTATTCCGTAGAAAATGATTACAAACTAGTTGCTTCTCGATCTTTCCTAAGGAGGTAGACGAACAGTTGATGATCAGCCTGGATGCGTGAGCGTCTGGGGCTTCGTGATCGCATCGGCTTGATTATTTTTCCAAGAGGCTCTCGGTCCTTATTTATAGTAACAGAGCTAGAACCCTAGTTTCCTAATATGGAAACTAGTTGTTAGGATCCTAACCACCACAATCCCATATCTTAACTCTTCAAATCCGCGGCAGAACCGCGGCCATTGGATATGTTTGGCCGCGGATCCGCCCCCTTTTGGTGAGATCATGGCCTCTAATTTTTGTAGCTTCATATCTGTAACACTTGGTAATCTTTTGAGTATCTAGACTTTGAAAATCTTTTCTACATTTCTACCAGAATTAGTTTCTTGAATATCTTTGGTAGATTTGATTTGCCAACTTTGATTTCCTTGATTTCAGCCCTGAAAATTCTGCACAACAACTTAAATAATATTTAGTAGACTTAGTTCTACTAGGATTAGGTCAATGATATTATTTGCATACATTTTCCTACCAAATTCTAATTATAATATATCAACACATGGAAAATAGTATTTTTACACATAAACCCTCATATGTATGATATATTATAATAAAGACCTTTTTTAATATGGAAATGGTAGGAAAAATGTAATAACAAATGTGCAGTTTTATCAACTGAACAAGAACACACACTTAGGAATCCTCACGATTCCTAAGAAGAAAACGCACCTACGAGATCCTCACGACTCGTAGGGAGAAATACCTTTATGAGACCCTTACGGCTCATGAAATCAAAAACCTTAGTCGACAGGATCCTAACCATGTTTGCTAAGCCATCTTTGTTCGACATCGACAGAGGCAAATGATGATTCGCTCCTAGTAATATCCCAGTGGTAGCGATGTTGATGCCTAAAACGGTATCAAATTCCAAGTCATTTTACGGCAAATGATGATTCGCTCCTGGCAATATTCCAGTCGCAGCGATGCTGATGCTAAGATTGGTATCAGATCCCAAATCCCCTACTCGCGAGAAAAGAATCAGCGAGCCAAAAGAAAGATGCATATGAAATAGCCGAAATGATGGGGCAACTTGCAACAAAATCAGCAAGTAAAAATGTATGCATACAAAAACAGCCGAAATGATTGGGCAACTCGCAATAAAAAGCAGCGAGTAAAAAGAAAAATAGCCGAAATGATTGGGCACCGCGAAAAATAGCCGAAATGATTGGGCAATCGCGATTTTCGCGATATAAAAAGCTGAAATGATAGAGCATCACGGAAAGAATAAAAAAATGATGAAAGAATAAAACTTTTTGCCCTACAGGTGAGATCACATCGATCCCTGTATACAATCCAGGGGCACAAACAAAGAGGGAACCATACCTTCCCAAAAGGCTCCATCAGAAAGCGAAGCCAAATCTCGACGGTTCATAGACAACCTAGAGACAATCTCGACATTTGTCGCAATATTGCAGACATAATGTCAACAAATGAAGCAAAGGAAGATCCCTAGCTTCAGGGTCTCGACGTCAACATCGACAACTTAGAGATCACCAACGGCGTTTCTCCTCACTCCAACCAGATGCACACGTGATGTCAACAATCGACCTCAGAGTCGCAACGAAACGGAACCATGGCAAAGTCCCTAGTTCCAAATCTCAATGGCCACATCTGCAGCCTAGAGACCAAAAACGGTGGGCCTCCTCAGTCCAGCATGGCACAGATGTTACACCATCAAACGGAGCCATGGCAAAATCCCAGTTCCATCTCAGCATTCGTCTCGATACAGCAGACGAGATGTCAACAACGGCGTTCTTTCGCAGTCCAGCAGGATGTAGATGCAACGTCAACAAATGACCTCATGGTCGAAACAAAGCAGAGCGACGGCAAAATCCCAGCTCCACCTCAGCATTTGTCTCGATACAGCAGACGAGGTGTCAACAATGGCGTTCCTTTGCAGTCCAGCAGGATGCAGATGCAACGTCAACAAAAGACCTCACGGTTGAAACAAAGCGGAGCGACGACAAAATCCCAGCTCCACCTCAGCATTCGTTTCGATACAGCAGACGAGAGGTCAACATTGGCGTTCCTTCGCAGTCCAACAGGATGCAGAAGCAACGTCAACAAAAGACCTCATGGTCGAAATAAAGCGGAGTGACGGCAAAATCCCAGCTCCACCTCAGCATTCGTCTCGTTACAGCAGACGCAATGTCAACAATGGCGTTCCTTCGCAGTCCAGCAGGATGCAGATGCAACGTCAACAAAAGACCTCACGGTCGAAACAAAGCGGAGCGACGGCAAAATCCCAGCTCCACCTCAGCATTCGTCTCGATACAGCAGACGAGAGGTCAACAATGGCGTTCCTTCGCAGTCTAACAGGATGCAGAAGCAACGTCAACAAAAGACCTCATGGTAGAAATAAACCGGAGTGACGGCAAAATCCCAGCTCCACCTCAGCATTCGTCTCGTTACAGCAGACGCAATATCAACAACGGCATTCCCTCGCAATCCAGCACGATGCAGATGCAACGTCAGCAAAAGACCCCATGGTCAAAACAAAGCGGAGTGACGGAAAAATCCCAGCTCTACCACGACATTCGTCTCGATACAGCAGGCGCAGTTCCAGCAAACGAAGCGAAGGCCAGATTCCTAGCTTCAGGGTCTTGACGGTAACTCATATAAAACCTGAAAGACTATCGGAGATCATCCCACATCAGCGCGGAGTGGTCACCACCTCGACGTTCGTCTCGATACAGCAGACGAGATGTCACTGCGGCATCCTTCCTCCAACAGGATTCGGACACGCCAAAGCAAACGAAGCAAAGGCCAAATTCCTAGCTTCAGGGTCTTGACGGTAACTCATATAAAACCTGAAAAGACTATTGGAGATCATCCTACATCAGCGCGAAGTGGTCACCACCTCGACATTCGTCTCGATACAGCAGACGAGATGTCACCCCAGTGTTCTTCCTTCAACAGGACTTAGATGCGACAATCAAACAACGGAGCCACGGCAAAATCCCTAGTTCCAAACCTCGACGGTTCACATGCAACCTAGAGACAACCGCGACATTCGTCTCGATACAGCAGACGCAGTGCCACCAAACGAAGCGAAGGCCAAATTCCTAGCTTCAGGGTCTTGACGGTAACTCATATAAAACCTGAAAGACTATCGGAGATCATCCCACATCAGCGCGGAGTGGTCACCACCTCGACGTTCGTCTCGATACAGCAGACGAGATGTCACTACAGCATCCTTCCTCCAACAGGATTCGGACACGCCAAAGCAGACGAAGAAAAGGCCAAATTCCTAGCTTCAGGGTCTTGACGGTAACTCATATAAAACCTGAAAGACTATCGGAGATCATCCCACATCAGCGCGGAGTGGTCACCACCTCGACGTTCGTCTCGATACAACAGACGAGATGTCACCCCAGCGTTCTTCCTCCAACATGACTCAGACGCGACAATCAAACAACGGAGCCATGGCAAAATCCCTAGTTCCAAACCTCGACGGTTCACATGCAACCTAGAGACAACCGTGACATTCGTCTCGATACAGCAGACGCAGTGCCAGCAAACGAAGCGAAGGCCAAATTCCTAGCTTCAGGGTCTTGACGGCAACTCATATAAAACCTGAAAGACTATCGGAGATCATCCCACACCAGCGCGGAGTGGTTATAACTCATCGGGGCTCTCCAAAATGAGCCTAACCTCAAGTAAAAAGCGGCATGGCAAAATTCCTAACGCTTGCTCTTCCGATGGTCAAACTGCCTAGGAAGATTGCTTGAAGATGTCTTGTCCAGCCCCCGAAGGGATCAGAGACACGACAGTCGCAAGGCTACTCGAACAGCAAGATTGCCTATCGAGGAATACATCAGCCAACGCGACGGTACGACGGACAAAACCCTAGTACCACAAACCCTAACGGACCTCTGTCGTAAAGAGCAGAGGTTAATTGTGACGTTAGGACATCCTTGCGAGAATACCTCGATTCGTTTCAACTCCAGGGAAAATAGTGTCCTTGGCAAAATCTCGATTCAGGGAAATCAGTGTCCTTGACGAGAACATCTCGATTCGCGCCGATCCGCAGAGAAATCAGTGTCTCTGCAGGAATATACAACGTCAGCAAAGCGGAGCCACGACAAAGTTCCCAGTTCCATGACTCAGCGGTGTACAGACAAACCAGTCAACCCTCGACCTCCCTGTTGAAGCAATACTTTAACTCGGAAGTAGGTCAACTCATCAATCACTTACGAGTCCTTTCGACTTGTAAGGAAGAAAATTCTCTTGTGAGATCCTTACGACTCTCAAGAGAAAACACACTCAGGAATCCTCACGATTCCTAAGGAGAAAATACACCTATGAGATCCTTTCGACTCGTAGGGAGAAAAAAAATCTTTATGAGACCCTCACGGCTCATAAAGTTGAAAAGTCTTAGGCGGCAGATCTGAACCTATTTCCTAAGCCATCGCTTCTTATCTCGATTTAGGGAAATCAGCGTCCTTGGCGAGAACCTTTCGATTCGTTTCGACCCGCAAGGAAATCAGCGTCCTTGCGAGAAATGCTCGATTCGTCTCGACTCGTAGGGCAAAGCCTTAGGCAATCGGGATAAGAACCGGTTTCCTAAGCACTGGGGCCTTGCAAGTCGGTCCAAAATGGACTTTTGCATACTATTCACGGGCCACACTCTCCAAAGTCGAATCTCGACAAGGAAGGAAACAAACGCTTACGGGTCCTCTCGACTTGTAAGAGGGAAAACTCTCTTGTGAGATCCTTACGACTCTTAAGAGAAAACGCACTTAGGATTCCTCACGATTCCTAAGGAGAAAATACACCTACGAGATCCTCTCGACTCGTAGGGAGAAAAGTTTTTATGAGACCCTCACGGCTCATAAAGTTAAAAAGTCTTAGGTGGCAGATGCTACCCCTGTCTCCTAAGCCATCACTATCTTATAAAGAGTTCAAGATTAACTGTTATCTACCATCTATGGGCCACACTTGCCAAAGCTACATGCCACTGAAATGGAGAAGTTACTCATGAAGCATATAAACTACTTCATGCTAGAGTAAAACATAAAGAAATAGAAGGATGCGGCTCATGGAGCTGAGGGTTTGGAACTATATCCCTTAAGAGTCGAGATTTGAGTCAATGATAAATGACGACGCTTGTGTCCGCTCGTTATCTTCTCAGATCAAGATCCTGAAGATTATATACCAACCCAAAACTGGTCATACGCTATGTATTACTCTGCACTACTTCACCCACGTATATACTTACGTGGGCAAAGTAGTGGGGGGCATTTGTTCCCGCCAAAAAATTTCTGCGCAAAAGAGCCCAAGATATCAAATGGCAGCGATGCGTTTAAGAAAATGCAAACCAGTATTTTTCGGGCTGTATTTTGACAAACTCCCGAATGAGAAACAGATAAATTCTGATGATATCGAAAGTGTCTCGAAAAATCCTTCGATTTGATATATTATGGGCCTCATAATTCATCCGGGATCAAAAGTTATGAGGCATCACGTGCCCACATGTGACCGGGCATCACGTGCCCACACATAACCATTTAAAGGCAAAGCCTGTAGGCACTGAATAAAATAAATAATTAAACGGGGTCACGTGTCATCACATGATGGGCCTTTAAACCCACTGAAAGGAATTAAAAAATATTATAAAACAGCAAGGAATACCCCAATGGGGCATCACGTGCCCACACGTGACCATAGGTCACGTGCAGACACGTGATGGGTTCCTAAGCTCTCTGAATTAATAGAATTAAATTCTAATTAAATAATTAATCAGAGGAGTCACGTGCTAACGCGTGATGGGCTCTTAAACCCTCTGAAATAATAAGAATTAAATTCCAACAATGGAGTCACTTGTCAATACGTGATAGGCCTTTAAACTCACTGAAAAGAATTAAAAGTATAATAAAATAACAAGGAAAAACCCCAATAGGGCATCACGTGCTCACACGTGACCAAGAGTCACGTGCTGATACGTGATAATTCCTGAGTTCTTTAAAACAACAGAATTAAATGCTTAATCTAGCGGGTCACGTGTCAACACGTGACGGGATCCTAAAATCTGTTGGATATAGTGCCCTCAAAGTCAATTATTGGATCGCATGCACGTGATTGCAATGATTGAGGGAGGACCTATGCCGGTAGGACAGTCTTACTCAAGATGATAGTATGCTATCTGGTTTATCTTTATCATCGTGTACTGCTTTAGGTGACCTTACAAGTTGCTATTACACGTTGATAGAGCCCTTAGGATTCTTGCTTGACTGACAGCAGTATGATGGCGATCATATACGTGGGAGCTGGGGTCTATAAGCACATCCTTAAAGTGGTCCCTAGTCGTGGGAGTTTCGAGACTGAGCATCGATACTCCATTAGTAGACTAGTGTATACAGTCCAGACCCCGACAAGGGGCGGTGGCCGGTCTCACAAGCCATTGGTGTCAGTTGGTTCACCTAAGATGTATACAGGTGCTCATTGGATTATGAGTACACCGGACAGGACTCGCCGGGAACATGCTAGTTGGTATTATACCTGACGTCAGATAGCAGTTCCCTGGTGACATGTGTACAGGTTAGTTCATCGACCTGAGATCGTCATTTGTCTCGTATGAGTTCCCACTGTGCTTTGATTACTACCCTACCACGGCTCAAAGGAGTCGTGCAAACAGGTTTTAGTTGGGTACCGTCCCGAGCCACATGGAGGCAGTGAGCGGATCGGCAGGGGTTTCGTCTCTCCCGGTATTGGGGGTGAGATCGCGCTGTGTCTAGGAGAGCCATTACACGAAGTCCTTGGCCAAGGCAGGAGATTTACTAGTAGGTATTCCAGTAGTATCTCAGGGTGTTCTGGGCTACACTCCGACACGACTTGTACCGCTTTTGGGGGTCTGACTTTTACCAACCCCCTAGGCCCGCCATGCGATGCTCATAGACGAACGGACCGGACTGTACGAATATTGTCACTGACAGGCTCAGTAGGGTGTCAGGATGAGTTCGCTCATCGACCTCCGTTTTGGTCAATACCTGGTAGCCCGTTACGTACGGCTAGTACCTCTGACGAGCTAGTGGTTAAATCCACAGCCAAAGTATTGACGAGTCTTTAGAGTCCCCCACAGACAGTTTTCAAGTTTCGGGCGAAACGTTGTAGAGGCCGTATGATATATGGCAGGGTCCGATCATATACGTGCAGTAGTGCACGGATCATGATCGGGCGGATCATACTAGTGGGCTTTGGTTTAAGCCGGATCCTAGTATTAGATTTGTTGGATTACTTTAGTCTCATCGCGTCCGCATTCAGTCGGAATGCGGATGCATGTATGTATATACAGGTGAGGGGTATCCTTGTGATCCGTCACGAGTTTATTTTAGATGTTACTGTATCTTTTTACTATTGTAAACATTTGGGTTAATGATACAAATGGAAATTGTGAGCTTAAGCCATCATTTTGTGCATTAAATGAGACATGTACTTCCTAGATGACTCATGGTCTCATTTCTTGTGCAAATATCACATTATGTGATTGATTAGTGTGTTGAATTGATGTGAGGAGAGAGGGAGGGCAGCCAATTGATATTGGGTTTGCTCTTGTATTTTCATTCTAGCTCTCACATAATAATTCAACACAAGAAAAGAAAAGAAAAGGAGAGCATCTTCTTCTTCTTCTTCCTCTAGCTCACAACCTCCATTGATTTCTTCATCTTCAACCTCCATCCATGCAATGGATACAAGAGACAAAGTTGTCACAAACATTCTCTATTTCGCCTTGGACACGTCGGCTAGCGAACTTCGTACCCGAGTTGCTTCGGATGAAGCGGGAGCCCGTAAAAAGACTCGAAGATGTGGTGCCCTTTCCGACGAGGAGATCAAGACCGGAGATGCCGCGAGGAGCTTGGGATGGTGGCCAAAGACCGAAGGACACGGATCGATCGGTATAGCTTTCTATCCCTTCTCTAGTTTGCTAGTAGTAGGTTAATGGTTCGATCCGGGTTTTAAGCATACGATAGCGCCGGTTTAAAGTTTTGAAAAAGTTTTCGTTTCCACATTTTGGCCTCGGACAGACGGCCCGGGCGCTACCGTAGTCTTACATGGTATCAGAGCCACGCCATTAACCTTTACTAGCTTGCTCTAACGTGTTTAGAACTTTGATCAGACAAAATTTCCAAAAACCGCATTTCCAATTGTGAACTTTCTGTCGATTTTTTTTGTGGTCAAAATATTTTTTTGTGTATTGCAGAAAATCAGGCAGGGTTTTCTAAGAACACTGCAGAAAATTGGTTGCATGATATCACTATAGCGCCGCGGAACCGCGGCCGTACCTACGTTTTGGCCGTGGTTCCGCCGCGGTACTGTAGTAACATAGCACCAAAATTTCTGCAGTGCTCTCTGACTTGGAAATGGGGTTTCTAGTATTTTTTGTTTGGGCCCAGATTTGTCTGAGTACTGGGTATTGTACTTGGGGGCCCACTTCGGGAAATTTTGTCGATCGAAAATTTTTAAACATGTTAGTTCACGGTATTTACATTATATCTGCGACCGTTAATGTCATTCGAGCGGTAAATCCTGTCTAATTGCTATAGATCTTTTAGACGGATTTGCGAACGTGATATTCACGTTGATGTTCTGTGTTGTGCTGTGATGTTGCGGATTTGTCGTGGTGGATAGCCTGGATGCAATGGTAGTACAGTTTGGTTTTATTTGTACATTTGATATTGCAGGGCGAGCGTCCGACATGTGGACTGCCGTCACTGCCTGTTTGTATATTATTCTTTTGGGGCACGACCGGGCTGAGGTCGATGTACCCGTTGTATATATTTTACTTTCTGTACTAGGATTACCCCGCGGAGGGGTGCACGGGTAGCCGGGTTCTAGAGGGCAACAGGCCCGCATCTCATGGCTTTGAGACGGAGGGGGCTTCACTCTAGAATTGGCGGGCTATTCGCCGCACTCGTAGGGGGGACAGGTTGACCCAAGGAGGAGTGCTCAAGTTACCGGATTCCGTGAAGTGCTGGGTGGTCCATTCACGTTGTTGAAGGGGGCTGCCTCGCTTCAGGTTTTGGCGGGTAACTTGCCGCGCCCGTAGGGGTCTAGGTTTTCATTGCACAGGCTATCCACACGACCAGGGGAACGTCGGGTTTCAGTTGCAGCTCTGTGAAATCCGGGGCTTCCAGATTATCTGTATTGTTCTGTGATGCTTATTACATTTCTGTGATGTTGCATTTTATCACGCCTTGAGCGATTATTATATATTGATATATATACTAGTAGATGTTGTATATGTTTTACACCCGCGCTAGTCCGATCCCCGCTCTGTCGTTAGTTAACCTAACGGGTGATGACGGGACCCAGTGGCGAATGTGGATGGCATATACGTACATCATATTTTCGTTCTTTTATGGTGTGATTAATTGATGGGACTGCATTGATTCGGATCAATGCAAGCTAAACAAACCTATTCTGATGTTTTTGTAACATTTTTCAAAAAAAGCCGTTATTGCAAGGACGTTCTCTTTTGTTTTGCACAGTGGTATTCGATTATGAATATCCAGCACCTCAATCGACGAGGCAAGGGCCGAGATCCCTTCACCGGGAGTGATCCTTTGGACAAAAGTTTGCGTCAGGGTAATAACTTCACTATAGTCGATTACTTTTTTCTTTGCATTGTGGTATTCAGTTGGAATATCCTGCACCTCATTCTACGGGGAAAGAGCCGAGATCCCTTCACCGAGAGTGACCTCTTTAGCAAAGGTTTTCACTACTATATATTTATAAAAGGTTATGCAGTTCCTTCAACGATATCAAGTTCATTACGTTAAAGGTTTTCCGCCAAAAACCAGCCGTAGCCCTCCGTCATTTCTTACAATTATTACTTAGTATTCATGCTGCGTTTGTTGACTGTGTCAAGGCATAGTGTGCGGTAGCTAAGTAGTGTTTGTTTGTGGCATATTAATGCGATTGGTTAGGACAGTCGTGCGGCCTTGTTGACTGTGTCAAGGGCTCGTACGGGTGGGTTTAATGCAATCCAGGATAATGACGGGTTGAACTTGACTAGGACTCTTTGATTTGTTGACTGTGTCAAGGTCACTTGGGTCCTGGAGGTAAAAACACACATCGGGAGTTTCTAAAGAAACTGAAACTTGCAAGATATGCGCATGCCTTCTAGAGTGTGATAACGTGAGTGGATTCCATCACGTTATCATGCGATGATAGTTAGATCCCGATTCCCACTGATGAGTTGGTTTACTCCTCGGGTGATCCCGACTAATTCTTCTTTCTGGTTTAGAAGAGAATTTGAGGTAACAGTGGGAGGTTTCCTGATCAGATAAATTGATAACCATTCTGATCTAGGTTAGAGTGCACGCAGAGTGTTTCTTTTCTCTCTCTCTTTGGCAGCGACCATGGCCCGACCCTATACTATGACTCAGTGACCAAGATTAACCGAACCTTCTTAAAACACTGGCTTTTGGATTGTCAGAGTTGCATACCTCATTGCCACTCTTATTTTTTTCACTTTTTCTCCAGAGTTGGATATAGTGCCCTCAAAGTCAATTATTGGATCGCAGGCACGTGATTGCAATGATTGAGGAGGACCTATACCGGTAGCACAGTCTTACTCGAGATGATAGTATGCTATCTGGTTTGTCTTTATCAGTCGTGTATAGGTTCAGGTGACTGATCACGATTACACGTTGATAGAGCCCTTAGGATCTTGCTTGATTACCAACAGTATGATGGCGATCATATACGTGTGAGTTGGGTAGTCCATAAGCACATCCTTAATAGTGGTCCCTAGTGTGGGAGTACCGAGACAGGGCATCGATACTCCGGAGTAGACTAGTGTATACAGTCGAGACCCCGACGAGGGGCGGTGGCCGGTCTCACAAGCCACTGGTGTCAGTTGGATCACCTAAGATGTATACAGGTGCTCATTGGGTTATGAGTACACCGGACAGGACTCGCCGGGAACCTGCTAGTTGGTATTATACCTGGCGTCAGATAGCAGTTCCCTGGTGACATGTGTACAGGTTAGTTCATCGACCTGAGGTCGTCATTTATCTCGTGTGAGTTCCCACTGTGCTTTGATTTCTACCCTACCACGGCTCAAAGGAGTCATGCAAACAGGTATTTTTTGGGTACAGTCCCAAGCCACATGGAGGCAAGTGAGCGGATCGGCAGGGGATTCGTCTCTCCCGGTATTGGGGGTGGAGATCGCGCAGTGTCTAGGAAGGCCATTACACCAAGTCCTTGGCCAAGGCAGGTGAGATTTACTGGTAGGTACTCCAGTAGTATCTCAGGGTGTTCAGGGCTTGTCTCCGACACGACTTATACCGCTATTGGGGGTCTGACGTTACCAGCCCCCTAGGCCCGATGTGCGATACTCATAGACGAACGGACCGGACTGTATATACATTTTCACTGTTAGGCTCAGTAGGGTTTCAGGATGAGTTCGCTCATCGGCCTCCCTTGAGGTCAGTACATGGGCAGTCGTTACGCACATCTAGTGCCGCTGACGGCTTGTGGTTAAACCCACTGCCAGGGTACTGACGAGTCATTAGAGTCCCCCACAGATAGTTTCCCAAGTTCGGGCGAAACGTTGTAGAGGCCGTATGGTTTTATGGCAGGGTTCAGAAAATGCACGTGCGTTTACGCACGTCTCATATTTCGGGCAGATAATACTGGTGGGCTTTGGTTTAAGCCGGATCCGGGTATTATACTGTGTAGATATAATACCTTTGTCTCGGTGGCATTTGTATTCGGTCGTAATACAAATGCGGGTATGTTTATACTGTTACGGGGTTATCCTGAAATTCGTTTCGGGATCACTTTTGGAAGTTGCCAGATTCCAGTTTTCTATCACCCGTCTTTAACATTCGGTTAAATGCGGATTTATCTTTTCTTCACTTGGGTGAGTCATGAGGTGAGTCGTGGTTTCTAGAAGCTTCTAGATTGGTGACAAGGATTGTGACTCATTCATTAGCATTAATTGGGTGGTGACTAGGTTTAGATGAGTCATTCATTGCATTAATGCATTTGTTTGTGCTAAGATATTTCTTCATGATACTTTATTGCTTAAGGTTACCTTCCTTGTTCCTACACTCACCCTCACCTCTACAAAATGTGGCCGGCCCATTCTTGTGATATATAGATGGTTGTTGATTAAAAAGTTTATGTGATTTGGTGTATGGAAATTTCATAGCTCATTTCTCATTTCATATCATTCCAAAAGGCAACTTCATTAACCGTTCGTCCATGGCTTTGGACAAAGTGAGACAAAGTGTTCTACTCATTCTCTACATCAATCTTGGTCATCTCTTTTAGCAAACTTGATGACCGAGTTGCCTCGGGTCAGAGGCGTGAGCCCGTTTAAAGATCCGTTGACGTGGTGCCACCTGGACGAGGAGATCGGAGATCGACGAGATCGGAGCAGCCGCAACAAAGTGTGGGATGATGGTTAAAGACCGAAGGACTCGGATTATTCGGTATAACATTTCTACCCACTTTGTAGTTTGTTATTTTAGCGATAATGGCAGATCCGGGTTATAGTATACGATAGCGCCAGTTATATAAAAGTTTTTGTTCCGCATTTGGCGTCTGAAAGACGGCCGGGGCACTACCGTAGACTTACATGGTACCAAAGCCTCGCCATTAAGCTTTACTAACTTATGCTAACGCGTTTAAAATATCGATCGAACGGATTTTCGAAAATCACAATTTTCAGTGTTAAAGTTTCTGTTGATTTTAAATCTGGTCTAAAAATCATTTTGACCATACCAGAAAATCAAGCAGGCTTTTTTTAGGAAGCATAAGAAATTCGATCAAGTGAACCGACAGTACGGCCGCGGAAACGCGGTCAAAGCCTAGCTTTGACCGTGAAACCGCGGCCGTCTTGGTGATTCACTTGGCCATTTTTCTTCTGGTGTTTCTTTGTTGTAAATTGTGGTTTCTGGAACTGTTCTTTTGGGCCCAGTTTTTATTACTGTACAGCAGATGTACGTGGGGCCCACTTCGGGAAGTTTTGTCGATCGAAATTTTAAACTTGTTAGTTTACAGTACTTACATTATATCTCCGACCGTGAATGTCATTCGAGCGGTAAATTGCGTCTAATTGCTATAGTCCTTTTAGACGGATTTGCGAACGTGACATTCGCGTTGATGTTCTGTGTTGTGTTGTGATGTTGCGGATTTGTCGTGGTGGATAGCAGTGTGCAATGGTAGTGTAGTTTGGATTTATTTGTACATTTGATATTGCGGGGCGAGCGTCCAACATGTGGACTGCCGTCACTGCCTGTTTGTATAATATTCTTTTGGGGCACGACCGGGCTGAGGTCGATGTACCCGTTGTACATATTTTTCTTTTCTGTACTAGGTTTTACCCTGCGATGGAGTGCACGGATAGCCGGGTTCTGGAGGGCAACGGGTCCGCATCTCATGGCTTTGAGAGACAGAGGGGCCTCACTCTAGAATTGGCAGACTATTCGCCGCACTCGTAGGGGGTACAGGTTGACCCAAGGAGGGGTGCCCAAGATTACCGGATTCCGTGAAGTGCTGGGTGGTCCATTCACTTTGCTGTAGGGGGCTGCCTCGCTTCAGGTTTTGGCGGGTAACTTACCGCACCCGTAGGGGTCTAGGTTTCATTGTACAGGCTATCCACACGACCAGGGGAACGTCGAGTTTCAGCAGCAGCTCTGTGAAACCCGGGGATCCCAGATTATCTGTATTGTTCTGTGATGCTTATTAATTTTCTGTAATGTTACATATTATCACGCCTGGAGCGATTATTGTATATTGGTATATATACTAGTAGATGTTGTATATGTTTTACACCCGCGCTAGTTCAGTCCCCGCTCTGTCGTTAGTTAAGTAACCTAACGGGTGATGACGGGACCCAGTGGCGAATGCGGATGACATGTACGTACATTTTATTTTCGTTCTTTTCTGGTGTGATTAATTGCTGGGACTGCGTTGATTCTGATCAATGCAAAGGAAAACAAACCTGTTTGGATGTTGTTGGAACAGTTTTAAAAAGTGTTATTACAAAGACGTTTCCTTTTGCATAGTGGTATTCAGTTGGAATATCCTGCACCTCATTCGACGAGGCAAGGGCCGAGATCCCTTCACCGGGAGTAACCCCTTGGGCAGAAGTTTGCGTCAGGGTAATAACTTTACTATAGTCGATTACAAATTGCTTTGCATCGCGGTATTCAGTTGGAATATCCTGCACCTCATTCCACGAGGAAAGAGCCGAGATCCCTTCACCGGGAGTGACCTCTTTAGCAAAGGTTTTTGCCACTATATTTTATAAAAGGCTATCAGGTTCCTTCAGCGATATCAAGTTCGTTACGTTAAAGGTTTTTCGCCAAAAACCAGTCGTAGCCCTCCGTCATTTCTTTTGGGTATTCAGTAGTATTCAAGCTATGTATTTTGACCAACGCCAAGGCATAGTGTTTGGTAGCTGCTGGGTATTCATTTGTTGCATAGATAGATGAGTTGGTTTGGGACAGTCGTTTTGCCATTTTGGCCAACGTCAAGGGCATGTGCGGGTGGGTTCAAATTTACAAGATAGTGATGGGTAGAACTTGGCATGTGACTTATGACATTTTGACCAACGCCAAGGTCATAAGAGCATGGGGAAAAAATCATATCGGGGGTTTCTAAAGAAACTGAAACTTGCCAGGCATGCGCATACCTTCTGGAGTGTGATAACATGAGTGGATTCCGTCACGTTATCATGCGATGAGAGTTGGATCCCGATTCCCACTGATGAGTTGGTTTACTCTTTGGGTGATCCCGATTGATTCTTCTTTCAGGTTTGGAGGAGAATTTGACAGTACAGTGGGAGGTTTCCTGATTAGGTAAAGTGATAACCATTCTGATCTAGGTTAGAGTGCACGCAGAGTGTTTCTTTTCTCTCTCTCTCTTTGGCAGCGACCTTTGACCGACCCTAGACTATGACTCAGCGACCAAGTTGACCGAATCTTATTAAAATACTGGCTTTTGGATTGTCTAAGTTGCATAAGTCATTGTCACTCCTTCTTTTACCCTTTGCATTTCTCAGAACACCCCTTATTACTACGAACATCCACTTCTATTGGATAGATCTATCGTATGGTTATATATGAACTCGAAGGGACTTCTTCGAGGATGGATCAAGGTTCAGGAGAAATAGAATTGGTTTATTCAGTTGTCTTTTATTATCACATTCTCTCAGGTAGTGAGGGCTCCTTAGTTTAGGAGAGTACACCTATTACGCTTATTGGATAGTCTTCTTCTAAACCATAGGCAGGTGCCGAAAGGTAGGGAATGAAGAAAACCAATTAGCCTAAGTAGGGTGTACAGAAGGTAATATGTAAAGACAAAATAAAGGGATTAGAAAGAGGGCAAAGTAAATTGCGACTGCTATCATTCACGACCAAACTGCGTACTTCATCGCCACTCCTATTTCACTTTTGCCTTTTTCCCCAGTTCGGGAGAAATAGAATAAGGTATTATTCAGTTGTCTTTTATCATCACCTTCTCTCAAGTTGCGAGTACTCCTTGGTTTAGGAGGGTACACCTATTATGCTTACTGGATAGTCTTCTTCCAAACCATAGGCTGGTGCCGAACGGTAGGGAAGGAAGAAAACCATTTAGCCTAATGATAGTGTACAGAAGGTAATGAATAAAGGCAAATAAAGGGATTTGGAGAGATGGCAATGAAATATACGGTTAAAGTCATGAATTGGATTATAGAAGAGGCATTACTAGGAATACCAGGATACCCCTACAAAACATTTTCATGTTTCAGTGCATTGTTAAAGGAAAACTCATTTTCCGATTAGATACTTACTCCAGGGTATGTATTTACCAGGTATGATTCTCACATCTGCATGGTTTTATAGATGACGAGTGGGACGAAGTTATTGGGAATAAGGTGCTCATCCTCATTATATCGGAATTCGTTGTAATTGGTGATATTTGAGGAAGTCGCATAGGTTATTGCCGGCAGGCATGTATTTGGTTTTTGAGTATCCGTTGTTGTGCACCAATTTCAAAATGATATATCTGTACGTTTATTTTTATAAAGTGAGATATAACCTTTTGATATTATGTCGATGACATTTACCTATATCGGTTGGCGATTGGGTAAGGAGCATTGAATAACGGAGTAGTTCTTAACCATAAGTACAGTTTTCAACCTACGATGCACAGGTTTTGAGTTATTCAACTCATGGGACTCATACAAAGTAGTGTATGCTGTCCAGTGTCCATCAGGACAAAGGGGTTGGTCTTCGTACTATGTTCTATTTCTTATGACTTATCTAGTTTTTAGACAAGTGTTTCGTAGAAATACAAGGTCTAAGTTTTGAGAAGTTGTGGGTATAAGAATAAAGTAGAGAACCAGATATCGCAAGTATCGGGATTCTTCAAAGAGATCGAAGATGTAGATTCTTGTGATTGGTATTCAGTTGATAGTAATGGTTTTGAAAAACTTGTTTCTCTTTCAGGTTACTCATAATTGGATGTATTCCTAAGTTGAGTAATGATGATTAGCCTCTCTCCATTAAATTGATATGCACTGGAGACAGCTGCATGATTAGAATCTGGTTCTAATTAAATCAGTGCTAAAGTTTCTATATTGGATATAGAATGGTTCATATCTTAACGATGTTAAGGTACAGGGAGTTGTCTGGCTTATGCTTAAAACCAGACTCTGGATAACTCAGGGCACGTTTATGTAATGGCAGTTTGTGGGTTGACCTGGGCTATGTCGAGGGTTGACTTTCTACCATCTGGAAGATCAATAGTGATATTGTTCTTGACTCGCCACTGTTTTAGTAAAATGGATTTTTTCAAAAAACAGTAGTGGGAGTATGGTAGAACTGGAAGTGATTCTAGAACCGCAAACGATTACGGGAAATTTAATAGGACCTATAGATTCTATCTGGTTTGACATTCCATTAGCCACTCCGCAGATATGATGGGTAACCTCAGGCACCCGAGAGGTACTTCGGTAGCCTCAAGGACGGTGACAGGGAGGTTCTTGCTTACCCAGACTTGACACTACTGTTGTTCCAGACTATGAGACCCGGCAGGAGGTTAAGTATAGCGTCGTTCTAAACTAGCTTTAGAAGTGCACGTATATATTATTCTGCCAGAGGGTTGTTGTGGTCAGTGGGAGCAGCGGAAGCAGCGGAAGCATAGTGCGCAAGAGGCTTATGTTTATTTATAGACTTGAGCAGTTATAGCGGAGATAGATCATCTAATTTTGATGTGACAGTCATGGTTTTGACTTCATCAGAATAGGGGATGGATCTGTTAAGAAGGTAGTAGAGTGTGTGATGTCCTGGTATTTGATGACATACACAGAGTAGGAAGTAAAATTCATATACTACGATCGGTTGTACTGTGGTCGTCACACAGTTGTTTCTCCAGACAGGATATGGATATAATATCAGACATTCTAGTTTCTGGATCTATGGTTTTAGATCTAGATTTAGGCAGTTTCCCAATGTGGGTACTTTGACAGTATTCTAATGGTTTTTAGAATAGATGACTCCTGGCATGGTGGTGTACCTGCAGGTGATGGAGTCACCCTCTCTATAGGTGTCTTACAGACTAAAGGGGAGAGGGATGTGCATGATTGGCAGATCACTTGCTTAGGCAATTGAGTCAATCGTGAGATGTCAAGTACCACACCAAATGTTATTTTTGCACTAGATGCGATAAGTTTGTATTAATCCAATCCTGGAGAAATATAAGGAAACAGTTTTAGAACATAAGTGGATGTTCTACGGATTTGATGACGGCAACCTTCTTCGGGAGACGGTTATCATTCCAGGCTTCAAAGGTGACATGGATGACAGAGTGATTGTCAGAGTTATAGTTTTCCCTCTGACGAAGGGGGCAATATTATGGACAGGTGGTCCAAGAGGATACTGTGGGAAGCATGGTGCAGGATACTGATTAGGTTCAGTTGACGATACAGTCTAAGAAGTTTGGATTTAGAGTTCATTTATGAACCAGGTCCCATCAGATATCCAGACATATTCTAAGACAGGTATTACTCGATTCGGGAGATGGCTTTCTCCGCGAACTTGAGATTAAGAGAGACATAGAAAGAAACATCAGGGCGGATCCACTCACTGAGGCTATTTCTCGAACACAATAGTTTTACAAATGGGCTTTGTGAAACTGATTAGTAGAGGAGTTGGGTGCTCGGTATCACACGGGCTGTGAGTATGCGACATCGCAATAATTAGCCTTAAGTGCAAGTGGGGGATTGTTGGATATAGAGCCCTCAAAGTCAATTATTGGATCGCAGGCACGTGATTGCAATGATTGAGGAGGACCTATACCGGTAACACAGTCTTACTCGAGATGATAGTATGCTATATGATTTGTCTTTATCAGTCGTGTATAGGTTCAGGTGATTGATCACGATTACACGTTGATAGAGCCCTTAGGATCTTACTTGACTACCAACAGTATGATGGCGATCATATACGTGAGAGTTGGGTAGTCCATAAGCACATCCTTAATAGTGGTCCCTAGTCGTGGGAGTACCGAGACAGGTCATCGATACTCCGGAGTAGACTAGTGTATATAGTCGAGACCCCGACGAGGGGCGGTGGCCGGTCTCACAAGCCACTGGTGTCAATTGGATCACCTAAGATGTATACAGGTGCTCATTGGGTTATGAGTACACCGGACAGGACTCGCCGGGAACCTGCTAGTTGGTATTATACCTGGCGTCAGATAGCAGTTCCCTGGTGACATGTGTATAGGTTAGTTCATCGACCTGAGGTCATCATTTGTCTCGTGTGAGTTCCCACTGTGCTTTGATTTCTACCCTACCACGGCTCAAAGGAGTCGTGCAAACAAGTATTTTTTGGGTACAGTCCCGAGCCACATGGAGGCAAGTGAGCGGATCGGCAGGGGATTCGTCTCTCCTGGTATTGGGGGTGGAGATCGCGCAGTGTCTAGGAAAGCCATTACACCAAGTCCTTGGCCAAGGCAGGTGAGGTTTACTGGTAGGTACTCCAGTAGTATCTCAGGGTGTTCAGGGCTTGTCTCCGACACGACTTATACCGCTAATAGGGGTCCGGCATTACTAGCCTCCTAGGCCCGATATGCGATACTCATAGACGAACGGACCGGACTGTATATACATTGTCACTGTTAGGCTCAGTAGGGTTTCAGGATGAGTTCGCTCATCATCCTCCCTTGAGGTCAGTACATGGGCAGCCGTTACGCACAGCTAGTGCCGCTGACGGCTTGTGGTTAAACCCACTGCCAGGGTACTGACGAGTCATTAGAGTCCCCTACAAATAGTTTCTCAAGTTCGGGCAAAACGTTGTAGAGGCCGTATGGTTTTATGGCAGGGTTCGGAAAATGCACGTGTGTTTACGCACGTGTCATATTTTGGGCAGATAATACTAGTGGGCTTTGGTTTAAGCCGGATCCGAGTATTATACTGTGTAGATATAATACCTTTGTCTCAGTTACATTTGCATTCGGTCATAATACAAATGCGGGTATGTTTATACTGTTACGGGGTTATCCTGAAATTCGTTTCGGGATCGCTTTTGGAAGTTGCCAGTTTCCAGTTTTCTATCACCCGTCTTTAACATTCAGTTAAATGCGGATTTATCTTTTCTTCACTTGGGTGAGTCATGAGGTGAGTCGTGGTTCTAGAAGCTTCTAGATTGGTGACAAGGATTGTGACTCATTCATTAGCATTAATTGGGCGGTGACTAGGTTTAGATGAGTCATTCATTGCATTAATGCATTTTGTTTGTGCTAAGATATTTCTTCATGATACTTTATTGCTTAAGGTTACCTTCCTTGTTCCTACACTCACCCCCACCTCTACAAAATGTGACTGGCCCATTCTTGTGATATATAGATGGTTGTTGATTAAAATGTTTATGTGATTTGGTGTATGGAAATTTCATAGCTCATTTCTCATTTCATATCATTCCAAAAGGCAACTTCATTAACCGTTCGTCCATGGTTTTGGACGAAGTGAGACAAAGTGTTTTACTCATTCTCTACATCAATCTTGGTCATCTCTTTTAGCAAACTTGATGACCGAGTTGCCTCGGGTCAGAGGCGGGAGCCCGTTTAAAGATCCGTTGACGTGGTGCCACTTGGACGAGGAGATCGGAGTAGCCACAGCAAAGCGTGGGATGATGGTTAAAGACCGAAGGACTCGGATCATTCGGTATAACATTTCTACCCACTTTGTAGTTTGTTATTTTAGCGATAATGGCAGATCCGGGTTATAGTATACGATAGCGCCGGTTATATAAAAGTTTTTGTTCCGTATTTGGCGTCTGAAAGACGGCCGGGGCGCTACCGTAGACTTACATCCAGAACACCCCGTATTACTACGAACATCCACTTCCATTGGATAAAACTATCGTATGGTTATTTACGAACTCGAAGGAACTTATTCGAGGATGGTTTCCGGTTCTATAGAAAACGAATAGGACTATTTAGTTCTCTTATCCTTTTACCTTCTCTCAGATTGCGAGTGTTCCTTGGATTAGGACAGTACACCTATTACGCTTATTGGATAGTCTTCATCCAAACCATAGGCAGGTGCCGAACCGTAGGGAATGAAGAAAACCATTTAGCCTAAAAGGTGTACAGAAGGTATTAAGTAAAGACAAATAAAGGGATTAGTAAGAGGGCAAAGTAAATTGCGACTGCTATTCACGACAAAACCAAGTATTTCATCGCCACTCCTACTTGACCTTTGTATTTCTCCAGAACACTCCGTATCACTACGAAGATCCACAGTTATTTGGATACTCCATCGCATGGTTATATACAAACTCGAAGGAACCTGTTCCAGTTCAGGGATGAATTCTGGTTCAGGAGAAATAGAATAAGATTTATTCAGTTGTCTTTTATCTTCACCTTCTCTCAGGTTACGAGTACTCCTAGGATTAGGAGAGTACACCCATTATGCTTATTGGATAGTCTTCTTCCAAACCATAGGCTGGTGACGAACGGTAGGGAAGGAAGAAAACCATCTAACATAAAAGGGTGTACAGAAGGGAACGACTAAAGACAAATAAAGGGATTTGGAGAGATGACAAAGGAATATACGGTTATAGTCATGAATCTGATAATGGAAGAGGCATTACTAAAAATACCAGGATTGTAGGGTTGCTAGGCACGCGCACAAGGGTCTACGAGGCATCAACCATGCCCGAATAAAAATTTAGCCATGCCGAACTACCCTAATACGGAACTTTAAACTAGAGATTATGCGATAACTTGCATGCTAAACACTTTAACACTAAGTGAGAGGGATTACAACCTTTGTAGATCCGGTCCTTCACTTCATATGCTCCGTGTTGTGGTCCCTTCGCTGCGATCATCGGGATCCGGACTCTCGAGAGGTTCCACGAAGAGAAAGTCGCAAGCTTTGCTTCCGATCTTCGATACTAAGATGATCTATCTCGAAGTTTCTTTAACACAAGCTAACACTCATGAAATGATGTGAACACCCTCATCTAAATGGCAAGGGAAGATGAGGATGATGAAGTAGGAATTTTGCTCTATTTATTTCTCTTTTTCTCATATTTATTCATCACCTTTGAAAAATCTAGTGAGCTTTTTCATGGAAGAAATGAAGGAGGAAGAAGAAGATCAATCATTTTTGATGAATAGGAAATAATAATATGATAGATAAAGCAACCATGGTTCACTTAACCTATGTAGAGAATTGACTAGGGTTAGGGTTTTGGGTAATTAAAAGAATGAGTCATTTGTAAATATCTTACACATGACAAAACAAATCCTTCTAGAAACTTCTAGAAAGATTAACCCTAATCCGAACCCTAATCAAGTTTAAACTCCACTAAACGAGTTGCATTAGTTATCATATCATGTTACAATATTATATATCACATATATAATATTTACCGTAACAAAATAAAATAATACAATTAACATATATCGCATATATATCAATGTATTACCCGAGTGAGAAAAAGAATCTTTTAGTGAGCAAATATTAGTTAATGCAATTTAATATATCACATATATTATTATACATTAAATTATCGAATCAACACTTGATCCGACAATCCGGCTATATCGCATATAACCGGCTAATATTTATCCGTACCGATTCATCGAATCAACACTTGATCCGACGACCCGGCTGATATCAAATATCGCGAGAATAGAATACGGTATCACATATCGCATTATCCTCGGTCCCGCACATATCACATATGTGCTCCTACTCCGTTTTGCCTGAGTCAAGAAACCTCTGTGTAGGACTCTGAAGAATCGTCAATACGCCGGCAATAGGTGATGATCATATCAAACACCCACAAGCTGCAAGCGGTCAGCTAAACGTAACAGCTACCCAGGTATTGAGCGCTCAGAAGATCAACAAGCAAGCCTGTACATTCTCCTGTGGATCCAAACAGTAACACTCCCGTACAGTCCGGTCTCGTCGTCTGATATGTTGCATATCTCGCCTAGGGGTGGTAAACATCAGACCCCAGTAGCTCGATAAGTCGTGTCGATTTGAGGTCTATAACAGTTCGAGAAACTACCGATAACACTTACCAGTATATCTCAGCAACCCTGGCCAGGGATTTCCGGTTATAGCCAATCGAACACAGCACAACATCAACTCCCTATACCGGGAGAGACGAATCCCCTCCTATCGCTCATTGCCTCCATGTGATTCGGGACTGTACCCAAAAGCCACCTTTTTGCACGCCCTCTTGGACGTGGTATGATGGAAATCAAAGCACAGTGGGAACCACACAAGACTCTATAACGATCTCGAGTCAACAGACTACTCTGTACCAGTGTCACCAGAGAACTGCCATCTGACGTATGGTATAATACCATCTGGGAGTTCTCGGCGAGTCCGTCCAGTGTACCCAGTCTCCACTGAGCACCCGTACACCATCCTTGATGTCAAACACCGATGGATATGGGATCATCCATCGCCCATCATATGGGTCAAGATGCGTATACGCTAGTCTACACTGGTGCATCGATGCCCTGTCTCGATACACCCACGACTAGGAACAGTTATAGGATGTACTCGTCGACTACCGTGGCCCCACCAGTATGATCTCATCATAGTCCCAGTAGTCGAGTACATATCCTAAGGGCTTTATCAACATGTATCTGTTCCCCTCCGAACGGCGGCCGAGACGTTAGGACGTCCGTGCTTGAGGTTCGGGGCAGATGCTATTTGGTTTTATCCGTTTATCTCTCCGAAGATGCCAAGTTGATTTATGGCACCGTGTATCGGAGGTTTAGACGGATGCGGCCGATGTAGCAGACTTCGTCAGATTCCCCCTCAGGGTGAGGGGTTTTTGATTGTGGGGACGCTCTTCCCTGCAGGCGCAAGCTCCTGCAGTTAATTACGCTACCGCATCGCGGTAACAACTTTCTCCTTCTCCAGAATTTCACTTCGTGTCGTGTGTGTTTGTTTTGTTTGTGGTTGCCCGTGGATTGTATACGGAGACTGAGTAATGCCGTCGCCCGTAGGACGTGGATTAGTCCAAATCCGTTTTTACTTAGATTTGGGTTTGGTTTTTTTAGTTTAAGGATACGTTAGTCGCGTTGCGGCTAAGATCAACTTAAACATTCGTTAAGGATACGTTAGTCCTGTTTGAGACTAAGATCAACTTAACGTGATCGTTTAGATCCGACAAAAGAGCGTTTGGGCTCTATTGTTCCAGTTTGGGAGATTCATAGTCCAATTTGGGACTAAAGTCTGTTTGAAGGATACGTTAGCCATTTTTGAGGCTAAGATCGACTCAAACGTTTGTTAAGGATACGTTAGTCTAGTTTGAGACTAAGATCAACTTAACGGGACCGTTTAGATCCGACAAAAGAGCATTTGGGCTCTATTGTGCCAGTTTAGGGACGTGGTGGTCCATCGCCAGTTTTAGGGACATGGTGGTCCATTATTAGTTTAGGGACGTTTCGGTCCGTCGCCAGTTTAAGGACGTAGTGGTCCATATTAGTTTAGGGACGTTTCAGTCCGATATTAGTTTAGGGACGTTTCGGTCCATCATTAGTTTAGGGACGTTTCGGTCCGATATTAGTTTAGGGACGTTTCGGTCCGATGTTAGTTTATGGACGTTTCGGTCCGATGTTAGTTTATGGACATTTCGGTCCGATGTTAGTTTATGGACATTTCGGTCCAACATTAGTTTAGGGACGTTTCGGTCCAATATTAGTTTAGGGACGTTTCGGTCCATATTCCAGTTTAGGGACGTGGTGGTCCGTCGCCAGTTTAGGGACGTGGTGGTCCATTATTAGTTTAGGGACGTTTCGGTCCAATATTTTAGTGTATGGTCGTTGGGACCCGTCACCTCTTTGACGTCGTTGAGGAATTACAGCGACAAATGTCAAAGGAGTTCGGAGATGTACCCTCGAACCGGTCGTGAATTGGTTTATGAGAGCCATTTAATTTAAGGACTTACAGCCGAGATTGGGTTAAGTCCAATTTTTTTTATTTATCTTAGGCTCTGACTGACTAAAAGAATCAGTCCAAACAGGGCTCTGCCCCTTTTTTTTATTTTGCAATCAGATTTGGGCCAGGCCCTTTTAAATAATGAATTACAGAAACTCAAGAGTTTTCCAAACAGGGCTTTGCCCTTTTATTATTCTGCAATTGGGCTAGGCCCTTTTAAATAATGAGTTGCAGAAACTCAATAATTTTCTTGAGTTGGGCCAGGCCCTTTTAAATGATGAGTTGCACTTGTGCAGAAATTCAAGGATTTTCTTGATTTGAGAACAAAAGTGCATAGCACTTTTGATCTAAATTTAGATCAAAGGAAAACAAGTTCTTGTTTTCCCTGATTTTACAGAACCAAGGGTTCATATCAAGTGCAAGGCACTATTTATTATTCTTTGATTTTTCAGAACCAGGGGTTCATATCAAGTGCAAGGCACTATTTATTAGATCTAAGAAAAAACAAGTTTTTCTTATCTTAGAGAACCAAAGGTTCATAGCAAGTGCAAGGCACTATTTTTATTTATTTATTTATCTGAGAACCAGAGGTTCATAGCAAGTGCAAGGCACTATTTTTATTTATTTATTTATTTATCGTTAAAGATCTATGATCTTGTTCATAAGAGAATTTTCTCTTCTTTAAAAGGTTTTTACCTTTTATTCTTCAAGAGTTCTCTTCTCTTTTCTTTTTAGCAAGATCTTGATGCCTTTGAATTGAGGTCTAGGGTCCTTTTTATAGTGCCCATAAATTAGTTAAAGTTTGTTAAAGAGATTATTCTCTAAGTGATTTGGGGAATTTTCCCCACCGTCGGATCTTTAATCCAAAGGTCTCTGTTTTACAGAAGAAATCTTATTGTTTTAACAAAAACAGAAAAGATTTTCTCAAATCTTTATTCTGTTTTTGTAATAAAGAATTTTATTTTATTTTTTTAATTTTTTTTTATTTTTTTATTTTTTGCTTGCGCAACTGCGCGTTGACACGTGTCGCGAAACTGCGCAGTTGCAGCTGCGCAGTTGCGCACTGCGCAGCTGCGCGACACGTGTCGCGCAACTGCGTACTTGCGCAGCTGCGCGCCACGTGTCGCGAAACTGCGCACTTGCGCAGTTGCGCACTGCGCAGCTGCGTGACACGTGTCGCGCAACTGCGCACTTGCGCAGTTGCGCAGCTGCGTGCCACGTGTCACGAAACTGCGCACTTGCGCACTGCGTGACACGTGTCGCGCAACTGCGCAAGTGCGCAGTTGCGCACTTTTTTCTTTTTTTTTTTCTTTTTTATTTTTTTTAAGAGCTTTGCTCTGAAGCTTTTGTGGAGCATATTTTAACTTTAATTTTCTTTTTAATTTTCAAGACAGAGCTTTACTCTGATTGGAGAAAAACAGAAGTATTGCTTCTTTTCCCGCCTTAGAATTTAAACAGAGCCTTGCCCTGATTGAGGTAAACAAATGCCCCCCCACCGTTGCGCTTACGTGGCCTCCTAACGTGAGCGCAGCGATGGCAGACTCCGAACCGTCGCGCCATCTCTTGGAAGCTGAAAGGGCACTTGATGCCTATAAATAGGACTTTTGGTCCCTTAGATGATTCTCATCTCTAAAATTTTACTTTCAGAACTCAGAGCCCTGCTATCTTATTTAAACACTTTTAAAAGTTCAAACTTTTAGAGAATTTTAGGTAAAAATATTAATTTTAATTAAATTAAATCAATTTTAAGAGCATTGCTCTCAATAGATCCCAGATCTAAAGAGGACCCATTTAGGGTTTCACTTAGTAGAGCTTTGCTCTAAGGGGGTCTATAGAAGACTGAGGAGAGCCCTATTAGAGTTCCATTAATAGAGCTTTGCTCTATAAAAGATTTTTCTTATATCTTCTTAATTAATGGAGTTTTGCTCCTCCCAACTTATATGGCACTTGAGAATATTATTATTATTATATGATTTTTTTTCCCAGAGCGGAGCTCTCAATATTTTCAGGGAATTTTCCTCAAATTCTCCTCATAACTGATTTTGACTGGTGTCGCTCCTGTCTGCAGAGCATTGCTCTCGAGGAGTTTAACTTTTAACTTTCTGTATTTTCTTGTTTGTTAATATCCCTGTATTGTTTTCTTCAGGTATTATGGCGGTGCGTCTATACAGCTTGCACGAGTTCATCACTTATGAGGATATCCGTGTACAGGGCCGTCAACAGAACCAGGAGTTTACGGACGCTCAATGTGCAGAGGTCATGGGTCGCCTGAATGCCAGCGGTGGCTGGCTGCTACCTCGTCGTTCGGCCCTTTTGAAAGTCGTGCTGGGGTCAATATGGAGAGCACTCCCAGGTCTTCACGAGGCCTTACCGCTCAATGCGCTAGATGATGCCGAAGACAAGGTGCATTCAGTGTACCTGACGGGGCTGATTTCGAAGAAACGGCGAAACAACCTCGTTGACATCCTACATCAAATCTTTCAGCAGACGACAATCGTTGCTGCTTATCGAAGGCCGGAGGGGCTTGCCGATGATATTGATACCGAGGAGCGCGAGAGGCTGCGCATAAGAATAATTAGAAAGGCCAAAAGAAGTTTGGACGGCCTTACTTTTGAATTCCTCAATCCCTGCCCCGGATCTGAAGTTATTCCATTGTAATAATGTTTTCATTTTACCGCTTTTCAAAATTGTAAGAATTTTTGCCAATATGAATGGAAATTTTTTACTTCAGCTTCTCTTATCTCCCGTCCTGAGTTTTCTGTCCATGCATAAATGAATGCGTCACGCATGCCAGATCAAATGTAGACCGGATATTCTCTCTGTCATCTTCTTTCTTTTAAAGTCAGCAGGCTGTCTTAATAACCATGGTTGATGGATGTCTAAAACGAGTATTCTGACTTCCTCCGGAAATAGCGATGGCTTAGGCCGCAGGTTCAGGTCTAATGCCTAAGACTTTTCAATTCTATAAGCCGTGAGGGTCTCATAGAGGCTTTTCTCCCTACGGATCGAAAGGATCTCATAGGTGGATTTTCTCCTTAGGAATCGTGAGGATTCCTAAGTGTGGTTTTCTCTTATAAGTCGTAAGGATCTTATAAGAGAATTCTCCCTCTTACGAATCGAGAGGATTCGTAAGTGGTTGTTTCCCTCCTCGTCGAAATTCGACTTCGGAGAGTGAGACCCGTGAATAGTATGCAAGAGACCAGTTTGGATTGACTTGCAGGGCCCCATTGCTCAAAAAGCAAGCTTTTCAATCCTTGCTGTCTAAGACTTTATCTCACGAGTCGAGCCGCCTCGACAATTTTTCGCAAGTCGAGACGAATCGAACGTTTCTCGCAAGAACATCTTAACGTCGCATTTAACCTCTGCTCTTTACGACAGAAGCCCGTTAAGGTCGGTGGTACTTAGGGTTTTGGCCATCGTACCGTCGCATAAGCTGATATAGTCCTCGATAGGCAATCGTGCTGTTCGAGTAGCCCTGCGACTGCCGTGTCTCTGATCCCTTCGGGGGCTGGACAAGACGTCTTCAAGCAATCCTCCTTGGCAGTTTGACCGTCAGAAGAGCAAGCGCTAGGAATTTGCCATGCCGCTTTTTACTTGAGGTTAGGCTCATTTTGGGGAGCCCCGATGAGTCATAACCACTCCGCGCTGGTGTGGGGATGATCTCCGATAGTCTTTCGGGCTTTATATGAGTTGCCGTTAAGACCCTGAAGCTAGGAATTTGGCCTTTGCTTCGTTTGCTGGCATTGCGTCTGCTGTATCGAGACGAATGTTGCGGTGGGAACTAGGGATTTTGCCGTGGCTCCGTTTGTTTGATGACGTTACGTCTGCTGTGTCGAGACGAACGTTGGGGTGACATCTCGTCTACTGTATCGAGACGGACGTCGAAGTGGTGACCACTCCACACTAGTGCGAGATGATCTCCGATTGTCTTTCCGGTTTTATATGACTTGCCGTTAAGACCCTGAAGCTAGGAATTTAGCCTTCGCTTCGTTTGCTGGCATTGCGTCCTCTGTATCGAGACGAATGCCATGGTTGTCTCTAGGTTACTGGTGAACCGTCGAGGTTTGGAACTAGGGATTTTGCCGTGGCTCCATTTGTTTAATGACGTCGCGTCTGCTGTGTCGAGACGAACATTGGGGTGACATCTCGTCTATTGTATCGAGACGGACGTCGAAGTAGTGATCACTCTGTACTGGTGCAAGATGATCTCCGGTTGTCTTTCCGGTTTTATATGAGTTACCGTCAAGACGTCGAAGCTAGGAATGTGGCCTTCGCTTCGTTTGCTTTGGTGTGTCCAAATCCTGTTGGAGGACGAACGCTGGGGTTAACATTTCGTCTGCTGTATCGAGACGAACGTCAAGGTGGTGACCACTCTGTGCTGATGCGAGATGATCTTCGATTGTCCTTCCGGTTTTATGTGAGTTACCGTAAAGACATTGAAGCTAGGAATGTGGCCTTCGCTTCATTTGCCTTGTCATGTCTGAATCCCTGCTGGAGGAAGAACGCTGGGGTCGACATCTCGTCTGCTGTATCGAGACGGATGTCAAGGTGGTGACCACTCTGTGCTGGTGCGAGATGATCTCCGATTGTCTTTCCGGTTTTATGTGAGTTACCGTAAAGACGTTGAAGCTAGGAATTTGGCCTTCGCTTCGTTTGCTTTGGCGCGTCCGAATCCTGTTAGGGGAAGAACACTGGGGTTGACATTTCGTCCGCTGTATCGAGACGAACGTCAAGGTGGTGACCACTCTGTGCTGATGCGAGATGGTCTCTTATTGTCTTTCCGGTTTTATGTGAGTTACCGTAAAGACGTTGAAGCTAGGAATGTGGCCTTCGCTTCGTTTGCTTACACTGCGTCTGGTATATTGAGACGAATGCTGAGGTGGAGCTGGGATTTTGCCATCACTCTGCTTTGTTTCGACCATGGGGTCTTTTGTTAACTTTGCATGTACACCCCGCTGGGCTGCGAAGGAACGCCGTTGTTGACATTGCGTCTTTTGTAACGAGACAAATGCTAAGGTGGAGTTGGGATTTTGCCGTTACTCCGCTTGATGGTGTAACATCTGTGTCCTGTTGGAATGAGGAGGCACACCGTTTTTGGTCTCCAGGCTGTAGACGTGGCCATTGAGACCCTGAAGCTCGGGATCTTCCTTTTGCTTTGTCTGTTGACATTATGTCTGGGATATTGCGACAGATGTTGAGGTTGTCTTTGGGTTGTCTATGAACCGTCGAGATTTGGCTTCGCTTTCTGGCGGAGCTTGTTGGGAAGGTATGGTTCCCTCTTTGTTTGTGCCCCTGGATTGTATACAGGGATCGATGTGATCTCACCTGTAGGGCAAAAAGTTTCATTCTTTCATTTTTTTTATTCTTTCCGCGATGCTCTATCATTTCAGCTTTTATATCGCGAAGGTCGCGATTGCCCAATCATTTCGGCTATTTTTCGCGGTGCCCAATCATTTCGGCTATTTACTTTATTTTTACTCGCTACTTTTTATTGCGAGTTGCCCAATCATTTCGACTGTTTATTTTATTTTTACTCACTGTTTTTTTTTATTGCGAGTTGCCCAATCATTTCGGCTATTTTTCTTTTTACTCGTGCATACATTTTTACTTGCTGATTTTGTTTGCAAGTTGCCCCATCATTTCGGCTATTTCGTATGCATTTTTTTTTTTATATGAGTAGGGGATTTGGGATCTGATACCAATCTTGGCATCAGCATCGCTGCGACTGGAATATTGCCAGGAGCGAATCATCATTTGCCGTGAAAGGACTTGGAATTTGATACCGGTTTAGGCATCAACATCGCTACCACTGGGATATTGCCAGGGGCGAATCATCATTTGCCTCTGTCGATGTAGAACAAAGGTGGCTTAACGACCAGGGTTAAGGTCCTGTCGACTAAGGCTTTTGACTTTATGAGCCGTAAGGGTCTCACAAAGGTATTTCTCCCTACAAGTCGTGAGGATCTTGTAGGTGTGTTTTTTCCTTGGGAATCGTGAGGATTCCTAAGTGCATGTTCTCTTGTAAGTCGTAAGGATCTTACAAAAGGGTTTTCTCCTTATAAGTCGAGAGGACTTACAAGTGTTGTTTGCTGTACAGGCATATCCCTAGTCACGGATGGGACTTTGTTAGGGAAATATTTATTCGTGTCCGTGGATTGTATACAAGGGTCAATATGAGCCGCTTGTAGGGCAATGTCGAAAGTTGTGGGGGTTGCTTAAGCACAGATTTAGGCCTCTGTAACTTAAGACTTTTAAATCTTATGAGCCGTAAGGGTCCCACAAGAGAGTTCTCCTTACGAGTCGTGAGGATCTCGCAAGTGTATTTTCTCCTTAGGAATCGTGGGGATCCCTAAGTGTGTTGTTCCTTTGTGAGTCGTAAGGATCTCACGCAGGTGGTTTCTCCTTACAGGGTCGAGATGACCCTATAAGTGTTTCTCAACGAGGTTGCGCCCTTTCGGGTTTTCACAAACACTCGCCGGTAGTCCTGCTGTTTTTACTCACGGAGCCCTTTCGGGTTTTCATCCGTGCCCATTTTGCTTGTGGACATACCGTTTTTTTTTATTCTCTTTTTTTATTCTTTTTTCTTTTTTTCTTTTTTCTTTTTTTTTAAACGAGGTCGCGCCCTTTCGGGTTTTCACGAACACTCGCCGGTAGCCTGCTGTTTTACTCACGGAGCCCCTTCGGGTTTTCATCCGTGCCCATTTTGCTTGTGGACATACCGTTATTATTATTTTTTTATTTTTATTTTTATTTTTTAACGTCAGCCTGAAGATGCTGCGGGTTGGGAGTAGTTTAACGACGTTTCGGTCATTTGCAAGTTTTTAGGACATTGCGGTCCATCATTAGTTTAAGGACATCTCGGTCCATTGTTAGTTTAAGGACGTTTCGGTCCGTTATCCAGTTTTAGGACGTAGTGGTCCGTTAGGCTTTCTCTATGAATGAGCATGATGCCCCCGGCGTGTCCATATTTTTCGGAGCATGCGGTTGTGGTGGGTTCACTTTCCAAATTTCGGACAACGCGAACTTGCCCTGTTGGTATTGGTCTTCAACCCAGTTCTTGAAGACGTAGCAATCCTCGATCAGATGACCTACCGTTTGGTGGTAAGGGCAATAATTAGGATTATTAATATCGCCTGGCCATAACGGACGTTTTGGACTCGGCAGATTGATGAGTCTGTTGCACACTGCCAGCTCGAACAGTCCCTTTGTTTTATCTTGCGGAAACGAGTAAGGACGCTTCAATTTTTCTTGGAGGGATTGCTGCTTGTTGCTTTGGCGAGCAACCGGTCTAGGGTCACCTGATTGTTGGTGAGCGCTGGCGACGAGGGCCTTTTTTCCTTTTCTTTTATCCTTTTTGTTCTCTCCGTTGTTTGCAGGGCCGGGATTCTTTCCGAGTAGCATGCGATTGCATGGCTGAACGTTCTCGCAGCTTCTCAATTCCTTTATTTTTGAAATAGATTCCCCGAGGGAAGAGTTGGGGGTAGCTTCTTCGTCAGAGTCGCTTCCAAAGGTGATAATTTGTGATCCCTTGAAGTCGGCTATATGACAGTCGGCGGTGGCTCTTTTGCGCTCATCTATCGCATTTTTCCGATGTCCACAAGCTTCACACTTTGTCCTGTCGAAGTGTCGCTTTTGAGCGACATACCCTTGCCACCAACAGTTAAAGGATTCGCAGTCTTCGGTAGGATGTATGATCTTCTGATGATATAAACAGAAGTTAGGGTGCATCTCTACCTCAGAGAAAGAATTTTCTTCAAAGGGCGGTAGCTTCATTCCTACTGATAGAGCTTTGGCGAACCGTTTCCTCGTCTTGAATTTGTTTTTATCCGCAGTGGATGGCTTTTGATTTGACGGGAATGCCTTGGCTTTTTCCAGTATGGCCATTTCACGCTCTTGATTGGCTTTTGCTTTCAAACGAATTTCATTTAGGAAGGCATCGATCAACTTGTCTGACGGCCGCGGAATTTCTGTTTCAGGGTCCGCCATTGATTTCTCAGCGCAAGGAGCCTCCTCATCATCCGTCACTGAATGAGAAATCACATGACAAGTCGCCACGTAGTCTTCGGATTCATCCGATAAGTTTTCTCTGTCGTTTTCATCCTCGACGAAAGAACAAGTTGCCCCCGGCGTGTCCATTTTCTTTGGAGAGTGTGGTTGTGGGGGGTTTACCTTCCAGCTTTCAGACAGCGTGAACTTGCCTTGCAGGTATTGATCCTCGATCCATCCCTTAAAGACGAAACAATCCTCAATCGGGTGACTTACCGTTTGGTGGTAAGGGCAATAATTGGGATTATTAAGGTCGCCTGGCTGCAACGGACGTTTTGGATTCGGCAGATTAATAAGTCTGTTGCGCACTGCCAGCTCGAACAGTCTTCTCGTTTTATTCTGAGGAAACGAGTAAGGACGTCCTAGCCTCTCTTCGAGGGATGGGCATGGACGCACGTTGTTTTGGCTAGCGACCGGCTTTGAGTTGCTCGACTGTTGATGAGCGTTGGCGACGATGATCGCTTTTCCTTTCCCATTTCGGGGATCGGGTCTTGGAGGAGACGGTCTATGGCCCATCTGGTCCATTTGGGCTAATTTGTCGATCAAGGCCTGGAAGGTGGTCGGCCTGAAGAACATCATGAATTGCGAGATGGTCGCTTGCGGATCGAGAGTGCCCACAAACATGCCTACCGCAGGTGCCTCTTCTATGCGTTGTTCGCATTTCGACCATAGGTTTCGCCATCGTGTTGCGTATTGGACCCACGTTTCGCCGGGCCTTATCCTGGCATTTATCAGTGCTGTAATCGGGGTGCGTTCACTAGCACTTGCGAATCTTTGTGTAAACAGCAGTTCCATCTCTGCAAATGTTTTGACAGAGTCGTTAGGTAGCTCCGAATACCATTCAAAGGCTATTTCTGCTAAGCTGCCGACGAATTGACGTAGCAACAATTTGTCATCGCCTCCAGTATTGCCGCATAAGGCCCTGAATTGAGCGACATGCTGATGCGGATTCCCTGTCCCTTTATATACGTGGAATTTAGGGATCGTATATCCTGGCGGGTAACTGATTTGGTCATACCAGCTCGGATACGGTCGTCCGGTTCTAACAATTTGCCCAGCCGCTTCATTCGCCTGATGAACCCGGATCTGCTGGGCTATATATTCGTCTAGGTAAACTTTGGAGATTGCCTCCTCCTTGGCTGTTGATAGAGTCGGCGGAGGATTTGACGTTTCTCCCCTGTCGTCTTCAAGGACGATCGGAGGATCTTCAGCAGGAGGGTCCGGCTGTAACATCATCCCTACCATATCTTTGAAGAGGAGCGCCATCTGCTTTATGTTAGCCGTCTGCTCTGCAGCTTCTTTGTCCCTCTTTTCGAGAACTCTGCGTAAAAAGTCAGCGTCGGTTTCTTGTTCTTGACGCTCATCCGAAGACGTTTCAGAGCTTTCTTTTGGCTCAGTGAGTGCAGCCATTGCAGTCATTATTTCCTGAAGCTTTTGTTGTTGCTCCTGGGCTTTCGTCACGGATCGGGTGAGCGGTCGGTGGCCCGTAGAAGTGCGGCTTTCCTCCTTTCCAGAAGCCATATAAACAGTGTGCACCACCATGCCCCCAGACTTGGGGCGTTTGTGTTCGGTGTCTTTGCGATTTGCCGAAGACACAGGGGCTTTTTGCGGCCTCCTTTTTTGAGTGATTGGAGTTAAGGGAGCCGTTGTAGTGGGCACCCAAGTAGCTTTTGCTTTTTGTGGTTTGACAGAGTAATCCTTACCCTGCCGAACCTTCATCTTTTTCTGTCTTCGGAGGTAGTCTTGATCGATCACCGACTCTTGGACCTGTCGCCAGACTTTGTAAATTTTAGAGGACAGCCGTTGAGGGGGCTGCTCTAGCTTCTTCTCTGGAGTATTCTCCACAGGTGAAGGAGTTCGTTTCAACATCGCCGTAGGAGAGTTTCTGCGCACCTTGTTGAGCAATTCAAAGCTGTTCCCGATTGGAACAGCAGTATCGACCCTCACCATCGGAGCCGACGGAGTTATCCCAGAGGGGGAGTTGCCCCCAGCCTTCCTTACTCGACGCCAG
This sequence comes from Agapanthus africanus, assembly GCA_030015575.1. Lineage (NCBI taxonomy): Eukaryota > Viridiplantae > Streptophyta > Magnoliopsida > Asparagales > Amaryllidaceae > Agapanthus > Agapanthus africanus. Next base: position 773,142,118 of record CM057341.1, read on the forward strand.
TGGCGACGTCGAGCGTGTCGTGCTGATGGAGTTGTTTCAGCTATAGGGGTGACCTCGTCATGCCCCCTGTGTTGGTCAGAATATACTGGTACCAGCTTTTTAAAGATCGACGTCCGTTGAACGGGGAGGGCCAACTTGTCAGAAGTAGACTTCTGAACATGGGAAGCAACCTTGGTGATTTTGCCAGGAACGGGAGTTGGAATGGCTATCCGCTTCGGGATAACGCCTTCTGGTATGGCAGGCTTCTTCATGAGCCTGTTAGAGCTCTGGCCTAGTCCGTTAAAAACTGAAGCAGTGGAGTTGGACGACCCGTTGAGAGGGGTCGCGGCAGTAGTAAGTCGATCGGAGACCGACTTCTTTGGAGCTTCTTGCAATGTCATTGGGGCGTCGAAGCTCATTGGTGGGAGCATAGTCCCAAAAAATAGTCCAGTCGTGGCTTGAGCCACCTGCTCCACCGGCATTTTGAAAAGGGAGGCCGCTTGGGGCCCATGAGTCACTCCTCCAGCAATGACGGAGCGAGAGTTGTTGCTGCAGGCGATGCAGTTCGAAGCCATTGATCTTCTGTTTTCTGCACGGAGCAAGACACCAAATCTTAGTACCTTGAATCCACAGGCAATCACAGCAAACCGCGATTCGTTCGCGAACACGACACACGAAGTGTGGAGTGGAAAGAGGAAGAGGTCCCACCGGGCGTGCCAGAATCTGTTCCCCTCCGAACGGCGGCCGAGACGTTAGGACGTCCGTGCCTGAGGTTCGGGGCAGATGCTATTTGGTTTTATCCGTCTATCTCTCTGAAGATGCAAAGTTGATTTATGGCACCGTGTATCGGAGGTTTAGACGGATGCGGCCGATGTAGCAGACTTCGTCAGATTCCCCCTCAGGGTGAGGGGTTTTTGATTGTGGGGACGCTCTTCCCTGCAGGCGCAAGCCCCTGCAGTTAATTACGCTACCGCATCGCGGTAACAACTTTCTCCTTCTCCAGAATTTCACTTCGTGTCGTGTGTGTTTGTTTTGTTTGTGGTTGCCCGTGGATTGTATACGGAGACTGAGTAATGCCGTCGCCCGTAGGACGTGGATTAGTCCAAATCCGTTTTTACTTAGATTTGGGTTTGGTTTTTTTAGTTTAAGGATACGTTAGTCGCGTTGCGGCTAAGATCAACTTAAACATTCGTTAAGGATACGTTAGTCCTGTTTGAGACTAAGATCAACTTAATGTGATCGTTTAGATCCGACAAAAGAGCGTTTGGGCTCTATTGTTCCAGTTTGGGAGATTCATAGTCCAATTTGGGACTAAAGTCTGTTTGAAGGATACGTTAGCCATTTTTGAGGCTAAGATCGACTCAAACGTTTGTTAAGGATACGTTAGTCTAGTTTGAGACTAAGATCAACTTAACGGGACCGTTTAGATCCGACAAAAGAGCATTTGGGCTCTATTATGCCAGTTTAGGGACGTGGTGGTCCATCGCCAGTTTTAGGGACATGGTGGTCCATTATTAGTTTAGGGACGTTTCGGTCCGTCGCCAGTTTAAGGACGTAGTGGTCCATATTAGTTTAGGGACGTTTCAGTCCGATATTAGTTTAGGGACGTTTCGGTCCATCATTAGTTTAGGGACGTTTCGGTCCGATATTAGTTTAGGGACGTTTCGGTCCGATGTTAGTTTATGGACGTTTCGGTCCGATATTAGTTTAGGGACGTTTCGGTCCAATATTAGTTTAGGGACGTTTCGGTCCATATTCCAGTTTAGGGACGTGGTGGTCCGTCGCCAGTTTAGGGACGTGGTGGTCCATTATTAGTTTAGGGACGTTTCGGTCCAATATTTTAGTGTATGGTCGTTGGGACCCGTCACCTCTTTGACGTCGTTGAGGAATTACAGCGACAAATGTCAAAGGAGTTCGGAGATGTACCCTCGAACCGGTCGTGAATTGGTTTATGAGAGCCATTTAATTTAAGGACTTACAGCCGAGATTGGGTTAAGTCCAATTTTTTTTATTTATCTTAGGCTCTGACTGACTAAAAGAATCAGTCCAAACAGGGCTCTGCCCCTTTTTTTTATTTTGCAATCAGATTTGGGCCAGGCCCTTTTAAATAATGAATTACAGAAACTCAAGAGTTTTCCAAACAGGGCTTTGCCCTTTTATTATTCTGCAATTGGGCTAGGCCCTTTTAAATAATGAGTTGCAGAAACTCAATAATTTTCTTGAGTTGGGCCAGGCCCTTTTAAATGATGAGTTGCACTTGTGCAGAAATTCAAGGATTTTCTTGATTTGAGAACAAAAGTGCATAGCACTTTTGATCTAAATTTAGATCAAAGGAAAACAAGTTCTTGTTTTCCCTGATTTTACAGAACCAAGGGTTCATATCAAGTGCAAGGCACTATTTATTATTCTTTGATTTTTCAGAACCAGGGGTTCATATCAAGTGCAAGGCACTATTTATTAGATCTAAGAAAAAACAAGTTTTTCTTATCTTAGAAAACCAAAGGTTCATAGCAAGTGCAAGGCACTATTTTTATTTATTTATTTATCTGAGAACCAGAGGTTCATAGCAAGTGCAAGGCACTATTTTTATTTATTTATTTATTTATCGTTAAAGATCTATGATCTTGTTCATAAGAGAATTTTCTCTTCTTTAAAAGGTTTTTACCTTTTATTCTTCAAGAGTTCTCTTCTCTTTTCTTTTTAGCAAGATCTTGATGCCTTTGAATTGAGGTCTAGGGTCCTTTTTATAGTGCCCATAAATTAGTTAAAGTTTGTTAAAGAGATTATTCTCTAAGTGATTTGGGGAATTTTCCCCACCGTCGGATCTTTAATCCAAAGGTCTCTGTTTTACAGAAGAAATCTTATTGTTTTAACAAAAACAGAAAAGATTTTCTCAAATCTTTATTCTGTTTTTGTAATAAAGAATTTTATTTTATTTTTTTAATTTTTTTTTATTTTTTTATTTTTTGCTTGCGCAACTGCGCGTTGACACGTGTCGCGAAACTGCGCAGTTGCGCACTGCGCAGCTGCGTGACACGTGTCGCGCAGTTGCGCACTGCGCAGCTGCGCGACACGTGTCGCGAAGCTGCGCACTTGCGCAGTTGCGCACTGCGCAGCTGCGCGACACGTGTCGCGAAGCTGCGCACTTGCGCAGCTGCGCGCCACGTGTCGCGAAGCTGCGCACTTGCGCAGCTGCGCGCCACGTGTCGTGAAGCTGCGCACTTGCGCAGTTGCGCACTGCGCAGCTGCGTGACACGTGTCGCGCAGCTGCGCACTTGCGCAGGTGCGCAGCTGCGTGCCACGTGTCGCGAAACTGCGCAGTTGCGCACTGCGTGACACGTGTCGCGCAACTGCGCACTTGCGCAGTTGCGCACTTTTTTTTTCTTTTTTTTTTAAGAGCTTTGCTCTGAAGCTTTTGTGGAGTATATTTTAACTTTAATTTTCTTTTTAATTTTCAAGACAGAGCTTTACTCTGATTGGAGAAAAACAGAAGTATTGCTTCTTTTCCCGCCTTGGAATTTAAACAGAGCCTTGCCCTGATTGAGGTAAACAGTAACATAGAGACAATCAGAGTACATGTTAAGATAAAGTACAACCAGATAGCATACTATCATGTCGAGCAAGAAAGTCCTCCCTATATATGTCCTAGCATCCACTACAATATACATCGTATGTACAGTAATGGCCTCTAGGGCATACATATAACTAACAATCTCCCACTTGCACTAGGGCCATCTGTTATGGTATCGCATACCCAACAATTAGCTGTGGTTGAAGTATCTCATACTCAACCATCCCATAAAAGTTTCTACTGGGAAAAAGGCCTTTGTGAGTGGATCCGCGCTGTCGTCCTCTGTGTCTGCTCTCCTAACCTCGATCTCCCTGGAGATCAACCATCTCTATGATCAGGTGATACTGCCTAAGAATTATATCTGGATTTCTGATGGGACGGTAGTTCCTTGGCTAAAGCCACAACTCCATTGTCACACAATGGTAGGAACGAAGTTCATCTTATGAACTTATATATATCCAGACTTCCTCTTTGGTAGTATCCTTGGTAACGATGTATCTTGCCTTTAATCGTCTAGTATGTCACGGTATCTAGCTTGGAACTCTTCCAACATACCGTCCCTCCACTGAGGGTAAAGACAATGCCTGCGACTGACATTCAGTCGTCCTTATCACCCTGGAACCTTTCCAGTGATTCTCCCCAGGATCGATTGATACCATCTCACTACAACTAGTGAGTACCCTAACATCCAATTAGATCTATCTCATAGATCCAAAACCCAGGATTTAGGAGGTATCACTTTGATCCTATATGGAGAATCCTTGTGATAAGCGGAGATTGACCGAGCGTAGCATAGGAAACTCCTTCCCTATCAAGAGTATGTCATCCACGTACTCTACGAGGATCACCACCATACTCCCTACTACCTTTTCGTATATACAAGGTTCATCTACCATTTTGATGAAGTCAAACTCTTTGACTACCATATCAAAACAGATGTTCCAACTCCGCGATGCCTGCTTTATCCTATAAAGCATCTTTCACACGTTTCCGCTGCTCCCACTGTCTACGAAGCCCTCTGGCTGTGTACTTACAGACGCTCTTTTCTAAAACATCATTTAGAAAAGCAGTCATGACACCCAACCACCAGATATCGTAGTCATGGTATGTAGCCGTGGCAAGTAGGATCTGGATGGACTTAAGCATAGCTTTGAAAGTCTCAACTTTTCCATGTACACCAAGTAATCTTCTCAAGATATACTCGCTCCTGATGGGGATCTAACCCTTCAGATAAAGCAACCAAAGTCCATACTTTGTTGGTGTATAAGGATTCCATCTCAGATCGATAAGCACCCAGCCATTCTTACAGAGTCCCACTCCTGATGGCTAGCTCGAAACTAGTTGGGTCATCATCTCATGATGCAATCCTCGCTCCCACTGTCATAGAGAAACCGAAGTATCTCTCAGGTGGGTGAGGAACCGTACTAGATCGGCGGAGAGGCTGAGGTTCGTTGGAAACTATTGAATCCTTTGGTTCTACCAAATCATCAGCTGCAGTTTGTATAGCTGGAACCATTCCAGTTCTACATAACAGACCTTGCCTTGAGCTTGTCCGGATTTTGCTTTTAGACATAGGCCGGACAACTCCAAATCTTAACAAACTTAAGATATAGGCTCTTCCCCTTCCTTATCACATATGAAGTGGTAGGCAACTGATTTGATTTGAACCCTATTCAATAGGTATGCAGCTTCTCAAGTGCATAACTCCCAAAAGGAAATAGGCAACTCAGTAGTACTCATCATAGAGCACACCATATCAAATAGGGTGCTATTGCTCCGCCCCGATATACCATCGTGCTATGGTGTATACGAAGGAGTAATGCTGAGAGAGAATCTTATTCTCCTTTAGAATAGTCCAGGAATTCCGTGCTCAAGTATTCTCCTCCTTGATCTCATCAAAGGACATAATACTTATACCCGTATTTTGGTTCTCTACTTCTAACTTATATTCTGTGAATATCTCAAAAGGTTCGGACTCGTGTTTCAACAGGAACATATGTCTGAATCTTGAGAGATTATCAGAGAATGTAATGAAGTACAAAGAACCGATCTTGGCATGTGTAGACAGGGGACTTTCATACATCAGCATGTATCAGTCCCAAAAGTTCACTAACTCTTTCTCTGTTTCCAATAAACAGAGCTGTGGTCATCTTATCTTTGTGACATGACCGGCAAGTTTCATAAGATGTAAATTCAAACTAATTTAAATATGCATCTATATGTAACTTCAGCCAGTCGGGTCGCATTGATATGACCTAGTCTACAATACCTCAAGAAGGATTCGTTCATTTCTGAACTCTTCTTCTTGTGTGTGTTCCGTATACTAAGAACTGTAGTTTGATTTAGAACATCAATGCTTTTAGATAACGTGCCTGAACCGATCAACTCTTGATATAGGAAATGTTCAAAACATTATCCAATCAATACAAAATTATATCCTTTCTTTACTAATAAAGAGACTGATATGATTTTGTATATCAGGTTCGGTATCTAATAACATTTGTTCAGAATTAATGTATTCTGGTAATACAGGGTGATAGTGACCAACAGACTTGGCTGCAACACTTGCCCCGTTTTCTGTCTCATGAAACTAATCACCCGTTCTCAGTTCTCTACCTGTCTGTAGCCCATGTAACAGATTACATATACGGGATCCTGATCCGGTATCACATACCCAGGACGTAAAGGATACTGAGAAACAGTTCTGTGTAATGAACACACCCGAAGATGATGCATCAGCATGCACTTTCTTCGTTTGGGCGGCTCGGGAAATCTGGTATTCCCCAATTTCCTGCTCTGTCTTATAACAATTATAAGTTGGAGCGGGACCAACGTTCCCCAGCTCAGTATAACAAGCGGGTTCAGTCAATATATCCGTATTAATATCTTGATTAAGGCGTGATATGGTCGCTATCTGGAGAGAGAGAGAAGAAAACACTCAGCGTATGCTCTTGCAAGATCAGATTGGTTATCTAATATATCTAATCAGGATGTCTCCCACTGTTTTAGTCAAATCTTCCTTCAAACCCTAAAAGGAAAGACTAGCCGGGATTAATTACACGCTACAAGTTCGCCAATCTTTCAGCCAGGCCAGTGTCGGTACTTTGAGGGAGGTCCCCCGTGCTTTCGCACGAACCTAATTACAGTAAACCTCGTTTTCCCAGAGGCGTAACCCCGTTAACACCTTTCTAGACACCTACTTGATCGGCTAATTGTAATGTATAAAACTCTCCCAGGAGTAACTCTTACTCGCAGTGGGTATCGGGATCCAACTATCTTATAGAAGGTATGCAATCTCATTGCAAATTTCAACACTTGAAATTCCCAATAATATTTTACCCCTAGCGTCCTATGACCTTGACGAAAGCCAAACTCTCATAGTCCGCTAGTTAAGTTCAACCCGTACATTTCTTGATTGAATTAAACCCACCCGCACGACCCTTGACGAAAGCCAACAAAGCCGCACGACTACCCTAATCCAATCGCATCGTATGCTAGCAGATAAGGAGCATATAGCTACCGCACACTGCACCTTGACGAAAGCCAACAAATGCAGCACGAATACTATATACAACTTATCTGAAATGACGGAGAGCTACGACAGGTTTTTCAGAAAACCCTTTGCGTAATGAACTTGATATCGTTGTAGAATCGAGTGATTTTTAAATGGAATGCTTTTGAGGCTTTTCTAGTTTTGCTAAAGGGGTCACTCCCGGTGAAGGGATCGTCGGCCCTTTCCTCATCGAATAAGGTGCAGGATATATCATATATACCGCTGTGCAAAGCAGAAACTATAGAAGCAATCAAAAGACAAACCGAGTTTGTAGCATCTGCCAGTTATTGCTAAAGGAGTCACTCCCGGTGAAGGGATCTCGGTCCTTTCCTTATCGAATAAGGTGCTGGATGTTCTACAAGGAACACCGCTATGCAAAGCAAGAACTGTAGCTACCAGTTTTTATAAACAAGTTTCTACAACATCTTAGGTTTCTTTTATTTCATTAATCTCATTAATGAAGACCCATTTTAATATGCTTCACAAGCATCTCTTTTGAAACGAAATCTGCAATATAACATATATCTCATATATATAATATATAAACATTCGTCTCAGGCAGTAATATGATCTCATCACAGAACATTGCAGCAGAAGAAACATATATGAAATATTGGATATACTAGGACGTCCGTGTTTTCAATACGAGCCTGTATAAAACACGGATTCCACGGTCGCGATGAATAGCCAAACCCACATCCTTAGACCCCTACGAGAGCGGCAAGTGACACTGCCAATTCTAGGGTTAGGAGACCCGGTCTCGACTCCTCGAGATGGTCTCCCACTGGACCCTAGAACCCGGTTACTTGTGCTCCCCGCCTTGGGTCTACCTAACGCGGAAAAGTAAATAATATACAACGGTGACATCTTCCGCTACCTGGAAGTGCCCCAATAAAATAATATTACATACAAATGAATTTTACATGAATGAAAAAGAAAAACTCTCATCTCACATAAAACCCCCGGCTATTCAAAAGCGACGATCCAATACAACATATCACAGCAACACATAATATCTCATATCATCAACGTAAGCAAGTATGCGTATCCCGATTGTCGTTGATGTATAGCAACGAAGCCGGCGATACACCACATACTACGCTTACGGTCACAGAAAAGAAAGTGTAAAACTACAACAGTTGGAATCCGCAACTTCCTTAGACATCGCATGCCTAACCAAATGAATTCCTTAGACATCGCATGCCTAACAATTATAAACCCCGCATTTTAGTCTCATTATCGAAAACTCTTTTCAATACCAAGTCGGCCAATTCAACAAGATTCCCGACGTCCTGATCGAATGCTCGTCGCAAACTTTAGTAGACGGCCGCACCCCTGATACCGTCGACGAAGTGCACCAAGGCGGAACACCGCTACCGGGAGCACCCGAACGGATGCTTTCGGTGACGGGGTTCTCCTACGGTCACTTGGTCGGGGCTATGGAGTGAGGCTGTCTATTAAGTTTACCCGGCGAGTATCCGCGTACACTACGTGATTGCGACGGACTTTTGATCACATCAAAATTCCGTAGCAACCGATCAACTGAGACTAAACTGCTATGTCTATAATATTCAAATTAGTTATCACATAACTACCTGTGGATTACAATTATTGTATCACATTCCAGATAAATAGAAAAAGTTAAACTTTCCGATCGAATCATCAAGCACCCAAGATTTACCCAACATATTTCAACACTTGAAAACAGTTTAAAAACATCCATTACATGCCACAGTACCAATGGTCCAGCCGTAGAAGGGTCAAGCCAACGCCTCACATGTGGCACGCCGTACTGCCCCAAACCCTAAGGTTCAAAGGGCAGTTCAAGACGGTCACATAATCGAGTTAAGGTTTGTTGTCTTCTAGAGGGTCCATCGAGTTACTTGCACGACTTAGAACATTCTTAAACACGAGGAAAAATCCAACTTTTGAAAAATTTTCCGACAGGGGAAAAAGTGAGTTATTGATATCCGTTCGAACTTTTTAACAGTTTCTATAAGATATCCGGAAAGCCACATAGACAAAATCTAATACTCCGATCGAAACATCGAATCCCCAAAACAACCCAGCAAATTCAACAGTTGAATAAACATTAAAATTATCCAGAAAACTCAACACTGAATAAAAGAAATTACTGTGTAAAAAGAAGTCAACAAGTCAACATTCTCGCCGCGCAACCGCCGCGCCACGTGGGCATATGCCGCGGTTCCGCGCCGTAATGACGGCGTTAGAGCTCCGTTTTTCACAGTTTTTCTTTAAAAACCCTGCTTGATTTTCTGAGCACTTTTAATTAGGAAAAATCCCAGTTTTGAAAAAATTTCCAGAAAGTGGGTTCGATCGGGTTTTCCGGGTTCGATCGGACTTCAAACTTCGTCTAGACTTCGCCTAAAGCTCTAGCTTGGCTCTGATACCACTGTAGGGTTGCTAGGCACGCGCACAAGGGTCTACGAGGCATCAACCATGCCCGAATAAAAATTTAGCCGTGCCGAACTACCCTAATACGGAACTTTAAACTAGAGATTAGGCGATAACTTGCATGCTAAACACTTTAACACTAAGTGAGAGGGATTACAACCTTTGTAGATCCGGTCCTTCACTTCATATGCTCCGTGTTGTGGTCCCTTCGCTGCGATCATCGGGATCCGGACTCTCGAGAGGTTCCACGAAGAGAAAGTCGCAAGCTTTGCTTCCGATCTTCGATACTAAGATGATCTACCTCGAAGTTTCTTTAACACAAGCTAACACTCATGAAATGATGTGAACACCCTCATCTAAATGTCAAGGGAAGATGAGGATGATGAAGTAGGAATTTTGCTCTATTTATTTCTCTTTTTCTCATATTTATTCATCACCTTTGAAAAATCTAGTGAGCTTTTTCATGGAAGAAATGAAGGAGGAAGAAGAAGATCAATCATTTTTGATGAATAGGAAATAATAATATGATAGATAAAGCAACCATGGTTCACTTAATCTATGTAGATAATTGACTAGGGTTAGGGTTTTGGGTAATTAAAAGAATGAGTCATTTGTAAATATCTTACACATGACAAAACAAATCCTTCTAGAAACTTCTAGAAAGATTAACCCTAATCCAAACCCTAATCAAGTTTAAACTCCACTAAACGAGTTGCATTAGTTATCATATCATGTTACAATATTATATATCACATATATAATATTTACCGTAACAAAATAAAATAATACAATTAACATATATCGCATATATATCAATGTATTACCCGAGTGAGAAAAAGAATCTTTTAGTGAGCAAATATTAGTTAATGCAATTTAATATATCACATATATTATTATACATTAAATTATCGAATCAACACTTGATCCGACAATCCGGCTATATCGCATATAACCGGCTAATATTTATCCGTACCGATTCATCGAATCAACACTTGATCCGACGACCCGGCTGATATCAAATATCGCGAGAATAGAATACGGTATCACATATCGCATTATCCTCGGTCCCGCACATATCACATATGTGCTCCTACTCCATTTTGCCTGAGTCAAGAAACCTCTGTGTAGGACTCTAAAGAATCGTCAATACGCCGGCAGTAGGTGATGATCATATCAAACACCCACAAGCTGCAAGCGGTCAGCTAAACGTAACAGCTACCCAGGTATTGAGCGCTCAGAAGATCAACAAGCAAGCCTGTACATTCTCCTGTGGATCCAAACAGTAACACTCCCGTACAGTCCGGTCTCGTCGTCTGATATGTTGCATATCTCGCCTAGGGGTGGTAAACGTCAGACCCCAGTAGCTCGATAAGTCGTGTCGATTTGAGGTCTATAACAGTTCGAGAAACTACCGATAACACTTACCAGTATATCTCAGCAACCCTGGCCAGGGATTTCCGACTCCCTATACCGGGAGAGACGAATCCCCTCCTATCGCTCATTGCCTCCATGTGATTCGGGACTGTACCCAAAAGCCACCTTTTTGCACGCCCTCTTGGACGTGGTATGATGGAAATCAAAGCACAGTGGGAACCACACAAGACTCTATAACGATCTCGGGTCAACAGACTACTTTGTACCAGTGTCACCAGAGAACTGCCATCTGACGTATGGTATAATACCATCTGGGAGTTCTCGGCGAGTCCGTCCAGTGTACCCAGTCTCCACTGAGCACCCGTACACCATCCTTGATGTCAAACACCGATGGATATGGGATCATCCATCGCCCATCATATGGGTCAAGATGCGTATACGCTAGTCTACACTGGTGCATCGATGCCCTGTCTCGATACACCCACGACTAGGAACAGTTATAGGATGTACTCGTCGACTACCGTGGCCCCACTAGTATGATCTCATCATAGTCCCAGTAGTCGAGTACATATCCTAAGGGCTTTATCAACATGTAACATAGAGACAATCAGAGTACATGTTAAGATAAAGTACAACCAGATAGCATATTATCATGTCGAGCAAGAAAGTCCTCCCTATATATGTCCTAGCATCCACTACAATATACATCGTATGTACAGTAATGGCCTCTAGGGCATACATATAACTAACAAATGTCCACATCATGGAATCCCTAGATGGGATCTGTGCAGAACCCCTGCAGCTAATTTATGTTGTCGCCCTTAGGGCGTGGATTAGTCCAAATCCGTATTTTCTTAGATTTGGGTTTGGGGGTTGGGTTTAAGAATACGTTAGTCTCATTTGAGACTAAGATCAACTTAAACGTTTGTTAAGGATACGTTAGTCTAATTTTAGACTAAGATTAACTTAACAATTTGTTAAGGACGCGTTAGTCTAATTTTAAACTAAGGTCAACTTAACCATTTGTTAAGGATACGTTAGTCTAATTTTAGACTAAGATCTACTTAACAGGATCATTTAGATCCAACAAAAGAGCATTTGGGCTCTATTGTTTTAGTTTAGGGACTTTGCGGTCAATTGCCAGTTTAAGGACATGGTGATCCAATACCAGTTTAAGGACATAGTGGTCCAATACCAGTTTAAGGACATAGTGGTCCAGGTTAAGGACATCATAGTCTGTGAGTTTAAAGACTTCACGGTCAAGGTTAAGGACATCATAGTCCGTGAAATGGGTGGTTGTCGGGACCCGTCTCCTCTCTGAAAACGTTGAAAGATTACAACGACAAATATCAGAGGAATGAAGAGATGTACCCTCGAACCAGAGTTGATTGGGTGATCTGTAGTCAAATTTGGAACTAAGATCCATTAATTAGATTGTGAACACATTGGCTCAGTAAAGTCTGAATTGAGGACTTATGGCCAACTTGGGCTAAGTCCAATTAAGTTTGAAATATTGGCTCTTTGGACCATTAGACATTTGTCTGGGTTCAGCCCCTCATCACTTAGCAATTCTAAACAAGAGTTTGAGTGCTCTGATATCATTTTTGTCTTTGACTGAGCATTAAACATTATAGCTCTGAGTTTTACTCAATTTTGAGATTCAGCTGGAGGAGAGACTTTTGCCTCTGGAAAATTAGCCAATTTGGCTAAAAAGAGTGTTAAACACTAAAGAACAACAGTGTTAAACACTGGAAATAAAGCTCTTGAATTAGTGTTAAACACTAAAGATAACAGTTTTAAACACTGGAATTAAGATTCTCAAAGTAGTGTTAAACACTAAAGAAAAAGGGGTCACGTGGGGACACGTGAGGGCGCCCAAAGGTGGGGCCAGATCTCCTCGCTTTGTTTTGCAAATAAGTGTTAAACACTTTTTGACTTTTGACCATCACGTGTGGGCATGTGATAAGCACTCATGCTCTGATTTGTTAAAGCATTTATTAGGAGTCACGTGGTAACACGTGAGAGCGCCCAGATCCAACATTTCCTTTGCTTTTATTCTCTTTATTTTAGAGGTCACGTGGGAGCACGTGAGGCATTGCCTCAAAGCTTTTTCCTTCTCATTTTGGAGAATCTTTTCAGAAGTCACATGGGGACACGTGACCTTAGTCTTGTTCGTTCTCTTTTGATCATTGAGGGGGAGGGTCACGTGTTACTACGTGATCAAGTTCTGTTTTTTCTTCTCTGCTCACTGAGAATGGGGGTTACGTGTTACCACGTGATCAGGTGCATGTCGATCTTTCAAGTCTCTTTATTTCTTTAAGAATTAAATTCTTTATAGGGTTAAACCCTAATTATGATTTTGGAGGAATTAAATTTCTATTGTGAAAGAATTAAATTCTTATATAGGGTTAAACCCTAGTTCTATTATGGAGGAATTAAATTCCTATAAATCTGGGAGAATTAAATTCTCAATTAAGGTTGAACCCTGGTTTTTTTCCATCTTGAAGGAATTAAATTCCTATAGTTTTACAAGAATTAAATTCTCAGATAGGGTTAAACCCTAGTTTCATCATGAAGGAATTAAATTCCTGTGAGTTTGGGAGAATTAAATTCTCATATAGGGTTAAACCCTAAATTTTTTTTGGGAGAATTAAATTCACAAAACTCAATTCCCCCTCTAAGTTTTGGATCTGCATGGCAGGATCTCAACCCGATGAGAATTAAATTCTCAACTTATGGGGAGATGTGCTCTTTGCAGATCTTCAACCAGGGGAAGAACTAAGTTCTTTGTGCAGAAGAGTTAAACTCTTGGATTTGAGAATTAAATTCTCTGTTTAAAGCTTTGATCCCCTTTCTTTTATCACCAAGGGTTTTCTTTGTTGAGAATTAAATTCTCCTTTCTTTTTTTTTTTCCGTTGTTGTTATTTCCCAAAAAAGTAGATCCTTCTCTTCTTTTCTTGGCCTTATTTATAGGAGAAAGAAAAGAATCAATTTGTTTGGTGAATCTTTCATTGAAAGATTTTAATTGATTTTGTAACCAACTTGATCTTTTAGATCACTCAGTGAATTTTATTCACCATTGGATTTTTAATCCAAAAGATCTTTTATCTGTTATTCCTGGCAAATTTAGGGAAATCTTTCCTTGTATAAAATCTTTCCATAAATTGGTGATTTTTAATCACCATTGGATTTTTAATCCAACGGTGCTCCATTTTACAAAGCACCATCTTTTTTGTTTGGAAAGATTTAAACAAATATTTTCCAGTTAGGGTTTTTGATTTCCCTTAATTAGAATTTAATTATATTATTTCAGAGATTTTGTAAGACTACGGTAGCGACCCGGCCGTCTGTCCGAGGCCAAAATGCTGAAACGAAAACTTTTTCAAAACTTTAAACCGGCGCTATCGTATGCTTAAAACCCGGATCGAACTATTAACCTACTACTAGCAAACTAGAGAAGGGATAGAAAGCTATACCGATCGATCCGTGTCCTTCGGTCTTTAGCCACCATCCCAAGCTCCTCGCGGCATCTCCGGTCTTGATCTCCTCGTCGGAAAGGGCACCACATCTTCGAGTCTTTTTACGGGCTCCCGCTTCATCCGAAGCAACTCGGGCACGAAGTTCGCTAGCCGACGTGTCCAAGGCGAAGTAGAGAATGTTTGTGACAACTAATCCACGCCCTAAGGGCGACAACATAAATTAGCTGCAGGGGTTTGCGCCTGCAAGGAAGAGCGTCCCCACAATCAAAAACCCCTCAAATGAGAGGGAATCTGACGAAGTCTGCTACATCGGCCGCATCCATTTAAACCTTCGATACATGGTGTCATAAATCAACTTGGAATCTTCGGAGAGGTGGACGGATAACACCAATTAGCATCTGCCCCCAGATTCAGGCAAGACGTCAGTCTTTCCCGGTTTCCGGCGGTAAACAATCACCATGGCCGTGAAGCATGGGAGGGTTCGTTTCTTCATGTCCGACCATGTAGACAGTGTGGACCACATATCCAGCCGTCTCTTTATATTTGGCGGGGTAACCCCGTTCTTGGAGCCTCATGAAGCTTAGCCTAGTATGAGCCCTAGCCCTTTTGTTGGCTCTGTATCTGAGCCTTTTCTGCCTTAGCTTCTCGATTTTGAAGGCTTGGCGGGCATCCGTTTTCTGGGAATCCACCGCGAGTTGATTGATGGGGAGCTTAGAGAAGATACCCGATCGAGCAGTTGTCAAGGGCACCGTTAGAGCTTGCTCGAGACATCCTGTTGCTTTGTTGGTGTTGATGGCCTTGCCCCCAGCTGGGGCCATGGAGAGTTGTTCAGAAACGGACTTGCGCTTGGGCTGAGGTGCCCTCGCGACCATGACATTCGGCCTTTTCCCCTTTGAGGCTGGTTTATCCATTACTGGGGCTTGAAGAGCAGGTACGGTGTTAGCCGGCACGAACAGAATAGAGCCGAATGGTAGTGGCGGCTCCTCCTACTGTCGCCCGAGACTGGCCGGAAGGACTGTCCTGGCGTCCATCTTCATCGTGTAGAAGATGGGAGCTGAGTTCATCTTCAGAGACATTGTTGAAAGGTGATTGCTTGAAAATCTGCATGAAAGAGCATTATTTTAGTACAAATATAGATATGTATATTGATTGAGTTCACATGAATGTTTAACTCGAAATATGGGAGGAGAGATAGGTCCCACCAGGCGTGTCAGAGTCTGTAGGGTATTTTTCGTCATCCCATTGAGATGGGAATACGCATGAACTTGTCAGGCGCATTACAGATTCCCCCTGCCTAGGGTAGACAGGGGTTTATGGATTGTGAGGATCCGAATCTCCGGCAGCCGCGGACTAAGCTGTCGTTAATTACCCCTCGCCTTTGGAGCAAGAGAACCTCCGATTGACAGGTCAACTATTCATGCGAACTCAATATGCAGTGTTGTGTTTTGAAGAGGTTTTTTATATATCGGGGGCCCCGCAGAGTTTTTACGGGGGTCTCGCTATCCAGATAGCGGCTGGGGGTCAAGGGGGTTAGCAGCCCCCTTGCGGGGTGTGGGGCAGCGCCCCGTTAGAAATTTTTTTCTAACAGGGACAGTGTCGTGGAGTATGTGCGTGCGTATGTGTGTGTGTGTGTGTGTGTGTGTGTAAGGAAAGAGGGCATCCAAAGGATGCGTGGGCCAGCCCCCCACATGCCAGGCACACGGGAGCTGTGCGCCAGAGCGCCAGCGCCCCACGTGCCTGGCACGCGGGCGCTGAGCGCCAGCGCACCACGTGCCTGGCACGCGGGCGCTGAGCGCCAGCGCACCACGTGCGTGGTACGTGGGGGCTGTGCGCCAGAGCGCCAGCGCACCACGTACCTGGCACGCGTGCTCTGTGCGCCAGAGCGCCAGCGTCCCACGTGCCTGGCACGCGGGCGTTAGGCGTCAGCAGCAAAAGGGACTTAGTCCCTGCACTGGGAGCTGTGCTCCCGATTTGACTTATGGAGTTGAACTCCTAAGATATTTTTGGAGCTGATGAAAGGGTCTTCTCCCTTGAGCCCTGGATCTTCCCTAAAATGGGATTTTTGGAGATGGGTCTCTTTTCTCCTCTTCTGTCGGCTGGATCTTGAAGAACCAGAAGTATGAGATCTTAAAAAAATCTCTTATTTTTGAGATCTGATGGGAGATCTGAGTTCCCCTTTGTGGGTTTTGTGGTGAAAACTATTTAGTTTTGGAAGAGGAAGAGTAAAACTCTTGATTTAATTCAAAAGAAAGAAGAAGGTTTAGAACCTTGAGGAAGGAGAAGGAGGCACAGGAACCCTAGTTTTTTTTTGGGGAATGAAAAGTGTCTATTTTATTCATTATCATGTTGTCTTTTATAGGCTTACATATTTACGTATAGCCCTTTGGGCTTTACAAAATTGCATTTTGCCCATCCCATGGCTCATGTGCCATTTCTTTTTGCACATAAGCCATGGGCTTTACAAAAATTTAGCTTTATGCCCATTTTGTTTACATTCATGCATAAAAAATTACATAAAAATTATTTATTACATGATTTTTATTTTGGCATGGGGGAGGGCCGGCAGCTTCATGTTCGGACGCGACCTGGGCATAGACCCACTTGATCTGGGTTTGGGCCCACTTGGCTTGGGGTTGACCTTGACTTTGACTTGGTCAACCGGGGTGCAATTTTCGACCCAAACATCGCCTGATACGATATGTCCAAGAAAACCAACTTGATTTAGCCAAAACTCGCATTTGCTGTACTTGGCATATAATTGATGTTGTCGTAAGACAATTCGCAGGTGCTCGGCATGCTCTTTTCGACTCTTAGAATACACCAGGATGTCGTCGATGAAGATGACAACAAACCTGTCTAGGTACTCCCGGAAAACATGATTCGTCAGGTTCATGAATATTGCTGGTGCGTTGGTCACTCCAAATGGCATCACAAGAAATTCGTAATGACCATAACGAGTTCTGAATGCCGTTTTATGGATATCAGATTCCTTGACCTTCGCCTGATGATAACCCGAACGAAGATCTAACTTGCAAGCTCCAATTAGCCGATCGAATAAATCGTCGATGCGTGGGAGTGGATACTTGTTCTTTATCGTTACTTCGTTCAAGTCTCTACAATCAATGCACATTCGATATGAACCTTCCTTCTTCTTTACAAGCAGTACTGGTGATCCCCAACTTGAAGTGCTGGGACGAATCCATCCTTTCGCCAATAATTCGTCCAACTGAGTCATGATCTCCTTCAAACCTTCTAGACTTAGGCGATATGGCGCTTTGATCACCGGTTGTGCTCCTAGTACTAAATCAATGTTGAATTCAAGAGCTCGATCGGGAGGCAAACCTGATATATCGTCAGGAAACACATCGTCGAACTTTCGAACTACTTCTGGCTTTGATCCCTCCTCCGCTTGAATTGCTGCAATCATTGCTTCCTTCGGCTTCGCCTTGTATGTACCTTGGCTCCAGGGTACGATCTCCACTTTTGAAATAGAAGACCGGATGATCTGGAATCTCGAATACTACCCTCCTTTGACGACAGTCGATGGTAGCGTAGAAGATTCCTAGCCAATCCATACCCAGAACCACATCGAAGTTCGGTATGTCCAGCATCTTGAAGTCAGCATAGAATTCTCTGCTGCAGACGACTACTGGACACAAGTCGTATCCCGATGTTGCCTTCAGAACGCCGTTCCCTGAACTAACATTCCAGCTGGATACAAGCGGTTTAACTGGAATCGCATGTGTTCGGACGAACCGTTGCGACATAAAGCAATGAGATGCTCCAGTATCGAAGAGTGCTAGTGCAGGAAGTGAGGCTACTAAGATTGTACCTAAGTTATGTGGGATAGGTTTTAGGTATAGGGAAAAATATGTAGGTAGGTGTTAAGACTGAAAGAAAAGCTTGAGAAGAAATGGTCACCGGTGATGACTTGGCCAGTGGCCTCAGCTTCTTCCACGGTCATCGTGAAAGCATGTCGCCATGGTACATTCCTCCTGGCCGGAGGAGCATTCCTCTGAACGTTCCTTTGAGCTTGATGGAACTGACGAGGAGGAGGTGCAGTCGGTGGTCCTTTAGGTGGTGGATCAGGGAGAGCAAGTCTTGGAGCAGGTGCCTGAAGGGCTAGTCTCTGCTGGTAAGTGATTGCTGGCCTGGGTGCAGCAATTGGATTGTGTTTTCGGGGACAAGACCCAATATCATGAGTAGCTGAGCCGCAGACTAAGCAAAGACGGTTGGCTCGCCGGCAGTCTTTCGCCAAATGTCCATCTCTCCCGCAGTAGGTACAAAAGGCTGGGTTGGGCCGGTTGATTGGTACTCCCGGTCTCCTGGGCATAAATGGTGGCCTTGAAGAGGCTCCTCCTGCCATCTGGGTGACAGGGCGCTTCATTCCGGCAGATTGGGGTCTGCCCTTCATCTTTACTACTGCCTCATAACGATGGGCAACCTTTAGAGTCGATTCATGGGTCGGGAAATCCCCTGTAGCTAAAGTAGCCGGGATTTCCGGATCTAACCCTTGCTGAAATCGTCTGGATCTAATCTCAGCGGTCGGTATTAAATGTGCCGTGAATCTGTTAAGGACTTGTGTTAGTTGTGTATTATGTGATATTTGAAAAATCAAATTATTAAGACATATCTTACGGACCGAGCATGGTGAACTCAGCGTCATACTCATCCACGGACTTGGTCCAAAATGAACCCTATTGTAGATGAATGAACTGTTGTTCCATGTCGAATTCGGCAGTTTCAAGGAAGTACTTCGCGTCAAACAAATCGCGAAAGGTCCTCCATTCGATAGGATGAGTGAGACGGCTTTCTTCCGCCTTCCACCAGACCCGTGCATTGTCCGTGAGCTGCAGCTTCGCAACTCGAACCCAAGCTATCTCTGGTACTTGTGCCGCTGCCAGGTCATCTTCAACGCTTTGAGCACATTACTCTGCTTCTAGAGGGCTCTCTTTTCCTGAGAATTGCTGGGGGTGTAAAGCTAGGAATTGCTTTACCCCTGGGGTTTCTGCTTCTGGTCAGTTCATTAGAATAGCTGTCTGCTGCTGCTGTCCTTCCAGGAGGCTGCGGATTGCCTCAAGAAGAACCGTATGCTCGTTGATCGGAGCAGCGACGACAGGTGTAAGTGGTAGAGGCGGGGGAGTGTTGTTGACATTCGTGCTGGTGTTATTTGGGGAATCCATAATCTTGAAAGAAAAAATTTGGGTTAGGACAAATTCAAAATATATGAAATTGGAAGATTCAAGAATTATGAATTATAAAGAATGTTCTTAGTTGCTGGTTCTTGTGTTATATTGCTTAGGTTGTCCACGCAGAACTGACCTGTATATCCATGCAGAACTGACATTCATGTTCACACAGAGATGACCTGCATGGGCCACCAACAAAACCTGTTACGACCCGCTTCCCAGTATACGGGCAGAGGACGCGATGAGTGTTCCCCGCAGAAAGACGCGGGAAGACGCGGTAAACGTCTCGCCTGAATTTCGGGGCAGATGCTAATTGGTGCTATCCATCCACCTTTCCGAAGATGCCAAGTTGATTTATGGCACCGTGTATCGAAAGTTCAAACGGATGCGGCCGATATAGCAGACTTCGTCAGATTCCCCCTCGTTTGAGGGGTTTTTGATTGTAGGGACGCTCTTCCCTGTAGGCGCAAGCCCCTGCAGTTAATTACACTACCGCATCGCGGTAACAACTTTCCCCTTCTCCAGATGGTCACTTCGTGTCGTGGGTGTTTGTTTTGTTTTTGGTTGCCCGTGGATTGTATACGGAGACTAATTTATGTTGTCGCCTGTAGGGCGTGGATTAGTCCAAATCCATATCTTCTTAGATTTGGGTTTGGGGGTTGGGCTTAAGGATACGTTAGTCTCATTTGGGACTAAGATCAACTTAAACGTATATTAAGGATACGTTAGTCTAATTTTAGACTAAGATTAACTTAACGAGATCATTTAGATCCAACAAAAGAGCATTTGGGCTCTATTGTTTAGTGTAGGGACATTGCGGTCAATTAGTTTATGGACATTACGGTCCAATGTTAGTTTAAGGACATTACGGTCCAAGGTTAAGGACATCATAGTCCGTGAGTTTAAAGACATCACAGTCAAGGTTAAGGACATCGTAGTCCGTGAGTTTAACGACCTCACAGTCAAGGTTAAGGACATCATAGTCAGTAGGCTTAAGGACCCCACAGTCCATGAAATGTGTGGTTGTCGGGACCCTCACCTCTCTGAAGACGTTGAAGGATTACAACGATAAATATCAGAGGAGTAAAAAGATGTACCCTCGAACCGGTGTGAGTTGGTTGGAAGATCTGTAGTCCAATTTGGGAATAAGATCTGTTAAAATATTCATGAGCAGATGGGCTCAATTAATATGAGTCGAGGACTTATAGCCAATCTTGGGCTAAGTCCAATAAATGTTTAACATTTTATTTTGGGCTGTTGAGCCTTTATTTGGGCTTGGCTCTTTTAACAATGTTTTTGTCTTTTATTGAATGCTGAGCATTCATCAGAGCTCTGGGCTTATTAAAGAACAATTTATGTTCTGTCAGCGCAACACGTGATGCGCTAGACGCTTTACGCCAGTTAAAGAGCATAGTGCGCTTCTGCCAAGTAGCGCATACGTGAGGGACACGTGTCGCGCTTGGTGCTAGCGCCAGTTAATGAGCGCAGAGCGCTAGTTTTAAGAGCGCAAAGCGCTAACTGTGTGGCGCACACGTAAGTGACACGTGGTGCGCTCGGCGCTGAGCGCCAGCCCATGAGCGCAGTGCGCCATTTCAGAAGCGCAAAGCGCAAGTTGTTAATTGGCGCATACGTGATTGACACGTGGCGCATTTGGCGTTGAGCGCCGATCCAGAGAGCGCAGAAGCGCTGTTCAAGAGCGCAAGGCACATTTTAAGAGCGCAAAGCGCATTTCAAGAGCGCAAAGAGCATTTGATCAATTTTATGATCTGGGAACAAATTTATGTTCTTTTAAAAGAGACTTTGTCTCAAGATTTAAGAACAACAATTCTTATTTTGCAGGAGAGATTTTCAATCTTTTATTTTGATGAAAGGCTTTGCCTTTATAGATCCATGATCTGTGAGAAGAATTATGTTCTTCTTTTATTTTATGATGAGATCTTTGATCTCTTTTGTGAAAGACTTTTTATCTTGTAGATCTATGATCTTTTTTAAAGAAAAGAATTCTTCTTTTTATGGGATGATTTCATCTCTGAGTTCATCATCCATCATCTTTACCTTGAAGAAATATCTTCTTGTAAGAGCTTGCTCTTTATCTTTGAGTTTTTTCAAAGTTTAAGGGGGGGAGGGTTTCTCTATATCAGACTTGAAGTCTTGGGGCCTTTATATAGGGCAAGCTGATTTGTTGAATCAGTTAAGGAGATCTTTCTCTGATTGATTTGGGGATGTTTCCCCACCATTGGATCTTTGATCCTAGGGCTTCTATTTTACAGAAGGCATTCTTCTTGTTTTTAACAAGATTGAAAAATCTTTCCATAACAGAATTCAATTCTGATTAATTAATGATTTATCATTACTATTAGATCTTTTGATCTAACGGTGGGGAGTTTTTTAATTCCAGCGCTAGCGCACCCGTGTTTTGCACGTGGTGCGCTGCTCAGAGCGCAGCGCACTTTGCGCTAGTGCACCTGTGTTTGACACGTGGTACGCTGCTCAGAGCGCAGCGTGCCCTGCGCTAGCGCACCCGTGTTTGACACGTGGCACGTGGCACGTAGCGCGCCTAGTGCTAGCGCACACATGGTGCACTGCATAGGGCGCAGCGTACTTGGCGCTGCATCTGAAGCGTCGCTTCAATTTTTTTGAAATTTGAATTTCAAATAGAGCTTTCCACTGATTGAGGGAAACAAATGCCCCCCACCGTTGCGCTCACGTGGCCTACATGTGAGTGCAGCGGCGGCAGCATCTGCGCCCTTGGATCAACTCAGAAGTTGAAGAGGCATTTCAATGCCTATAAATAGGACCCTTGGTCCTTTAGATTTCTGTTCATCTTCTTACTTAATTTTCTGAGAATTTTATTCTCTCACAGAGCATAGTTCTCCATCTTAAGGATTTTCAAGAGTTAAAACTCTGCCAAAATTTTAGGTAATTTTTTTTAGATAATCTAGGGTTTTACCCATTAACAAAGCCTTACTCTTCATAGATCTTTGATCTAAAGAAAACTCTTTTAGGGTTTCATTAACAGAGCTTTGATCTCCTAAACCCATAGATCTAAAGAGATCTTTTCTTGGGGTTTCTTAGCCCATGAACAGAGCTTTGCTCTTTTGATAACATGTAGATTTTTTAATCCCTTATGAAGAATTCTTAAGAGTTTGTTCATAGATCTTGAAGATCTCAGAATTTTTATTTCATAAAAAAAATTTGATTTTAATTTTTTTCCTGATGGGTTTTTCCATCATTTTTACAGAGCCAAGCTCTTGAGGAATTTTTATTCCTTCATGATCAGAGTTTGACAAGTGTCACTCTGTCATAGAGCATTGCTCTCAAAGGGAGATTTACTGCTCTTCCCGAGAGATCTTTCATTTAATGAGAATTTTCTTGAGGATCTCCTCATTTAATTAACAGTCTCATCAAATGATGAGGCTGTTTTATTAATTGATGAATCGTCATCTAGATTTTGTGGGTCCCCCTTTGGTCCCCTTTCCACTGCATTGCAGTGTGGTACAAATTTTAAAGTACCAAATGTCGGAACTTAAATTATAGCACCGACAATTGACTTTTGTCCCTTTTTTTTTGCGCAAGCGACATGTCTTTCGATCCCTTTTTCCCGTTTGTTCGTTCAGAAGGAGGATTCCCTGGAGCACCTGTAGACCAGGAAGTCCTAGCTTTGATCAAAGATCATGACCCGGAATATAAGAATCTTCACCTTTGGGGGACATGGTATAATCAGATTATTAAGGGTCGACAAAGCTTTTCGTGCGCGGTACCCTTAGAGCCCATCATGTCGATCCATTACGCCGACCCACCCCCGGTGAACTATACCGTGGAAGAAGTCAACTGGACTTCGGGAGGTCTTCTTCAGCCTGCTATGGCTTCAATACCTGTTCATCCTCCAATGGCTTTGGATACCCTGGGGCGACGTATTTGTCAAGGCGAAGCGCGACCGTGGGGGCAACCATATATGATCGGTCTAATTCCTCGTCACCCAGCTGGTTATCTGCAATGGGCCCGCTACATTCTGTCAGCGAAGAAGTCGCAGTTGTTGAGGCTTGGGTTGTATCCCGCCATTTATGCTTCTCTCTTCCAGTATCCTACGCTTCCCGCCTGGTGGGTTAAGGCCTTTCTGGAGCAGTGGAATATTCCTACCCACAATTTCCTTTCGCTGAACCGAGAAGTATTGATCTCCTTAGAGGAATTTGCAGAAGTTTATGGCTTACCGGTTGTGGGGGAGCACTATGAGGAACTACTTCCTACAGATGAATACATTTTTGGTGCCAAGCCAGTGATGACAGGCCTCACCCCGGAGAACGCCATTCAATACCAGTTCCCTTACTTAATCAAAGTGTTGAATATTTATGATGGCCTTTTTCTCGAGTCTGGGAGCCGCGGGGTTACTTTCGAGGATTTTATTGCTCGTTTTCTCCATCCGGACGTCCTCTCGAAGGGTGCTGCTAAGTTCGCCAAACTTGACGACCCTTTCGGTTTAGGGTTAAACAACTTCCCAACGGCGGAGGCAGATCAAAAGAGTTTCTTCCTTTCCAACACTCCAGTTGTTCCTTTTGCGGAGATCGCAGTCCCTGGGATTGATGAGGAAATGTTCTTCTTAGGGTTTCTTGGGCTATGCCTGAGCTGGTTTGCGCTCCCGATGCACCTTCGCCGTATGAGGCCGTCTGTCTTCTATTCGGCTCACCGGATGATTATTAGGGTGAAAGTGGCTGTCAGGGTCGCCGGGTTAGCGCATCTGTATTATGGCCTCAGCCAAGCGGCGGATACTACTGAACCCGGAGTGCAGCATGTGAACTTCTCGATGCATTACTTCATGTCATGGCTCGAGCTACATGCACTTGGCGTTTTCGACATTCATAAGAGGCTGTCCTTCTACGACAGGTGCGGCTTCCCCCGGATCATGCGATTGGTCGATGCATCTATTGTAAATCCATCACCGCGGGAAGCCAGAGGTTTGCTCCTTCGTCCTCGCAATGTTGGAGATGGCATGACTTTCACTGACAAGATCCCGACTATCGGCAAAGAGTCCGCGACAACGGTGCAGCCATTGCGGGACATTTTTAAAGATGGAGCCTCTGTTTTGAAAGCTCGGGAAATCGTTCATTTATATTCCATCAGACCGGGATTTCTAGTGTTTAGGCAAAATGATGTGGCATTATTCATGAGATACAATCCGCATCGTTTTGCCCAACAATTGAGCTATAATCAGGGAGTTCCGCTGGAGGCTTTCTTGCTAGAACCTGCTGCCACTGAAGAGGGGATGCGAAATGCGCTGCATCATTTTATGCGCGTGAACACAGGGTCCAATTTCTTTATCAGCGAACCGAGCTGTGTCCCGAAGGTCCTTAGTATGTACGTGGCGTGGTACCAGCATTCGATGGGCGCCGTTATCAGGGAGGAGAAGTGACTGCTGCTTGACCGCAAGGGTGCACCCCCTGCTGGTGATCGAAACATCCTTTTGAAGCGACAGACCATTGTCCTCCCTCCGCTAAGAGAAGCTGCCGTGATTGAAGTCCCACACGACAGGCCTGAGCTACCGATGCCCTGTGCTCCCGTGGAGACGGTGAATGTATTGCCGGTGACCCGTGCTCCCGTGGAGACGGTGAATGTAGCTTCCCCTGAGTCTGGCGTGGGTTCAGATATCGGGACTCGTCGCCCCAAGGTGCCTGCTAAACGTAAACTTGTGCTTGGGGCGACCGGAGCTCGCTCGCAGAAGAGGAAGAAGAAGTCGATCCTCTCTGCCGACGTCGTATTTGGTCAGGAGCCTCATGCTCCTTATAGTGAGGGCTTGGGCGAATATGGGACCAATAAGGGTCTATTCATAGCGCCGGACGATACTGATCTGGAGGCTGCTATTGCAGCTTCTGTGCTATCGGCAAGCCATAAAGCGGGACTGGCCATCCTCGCGCAATCAAGTAAACATCAGTCGCGCCTTCTGTTATTGCATTATATTTTTATTATCATGTTTTACAGACATTTTTCTTTCTGTAACAGGCTTTTCCACTGAACAGGCTCTAGCGGCTTCCCTCAAGACTTTCGAGGAGGAGGAGAGGATTCATGCTTCGTCGGGAGTTGGTTTATCTCGGCTCATTGCATCTTCATTCTCCTTTCTTATGGACAATCTGACCCCTTCTTCATCTTATCGTAGGGACTACAATGACAATCCTACAAGGTGATGCGGAGATGCTTCCCGGGCCAGCCATCGAAGTCCCGGCTTCCTCAGCACTGCCGAAAAAGGCCTTACTCAAACGACCGATGACGGATGCCATAATGGCTCCAGAGGTAACCCTTGGCGCGGATGATGACGTCCTATTGATGGAGGCTTCTAGAAGATCCACTCTCACGGCCCGAGCGGAAAGGAAGCGCAGAATGCGCGCGGCAAGAGAGCGTAGTGTCGCCTTAGCCGTGGGTGCAGGGTCTAGCACCGCTACCCCTGCCCCTACTCCTTCAGAGGATGCTCCGGCTGCCTTTTCCACCGCCCACAGACAGCCAGCATGTGCCGCTCGGGAAGCAATCGGAAAGTCGACTCAAGGTAACGTGACATTGGGTTGTTCTGTCAAAGTTTTAACTTTCAGGTTCTCATATATTCCATCTTGCAAGGCCGAGTCTTGCCGAGGAGGTGGTGGGCGTCGTGGAGGCAACCACCGAGCCTGAGGCAGCGGCAGGTGAGGCAGCCATGATCACTGAGCCCGAGGTAGCGGTAGGTGAGATGGCTACCATTGCTGAGCCCGAGGTAGCGGTGGGTGAGATGGCTACAGTCGTCAAGCCCGAGGTAGCCACTCTTTCTCAAGAGTCGGGCACTGCTCCAATCGTCGCTCTTTCCCCTTGCGGCTCCTTACCGCTGCCGGGCGCTGTGAGTGTCACGACGATTCTCGTGGAATCGGGGGATGATGCTACGGGTGGGAGACCGTTCCGATGGTGACACTCTTGTCGCGGTCTCGACCGGCGACTCACCAGGTAGATTTTGGGTCATTGCTTTCCCCTTTATTCTGCAATCCCCTTTTAATTTCTTTTTAACAGTGTTTCTCTTATTTCTAATGCAGGTGTGATGAGCGTTGGGGTTGTGCCACCCGAGGAAGCATCTTCGGTTGCTGCTTTAACGGTCACCGCTCCTCTACCTTTTCTCGTACCATCTCAAATGCTGGAAGGTGCGAATTTGTGACCCATCAGTTTTATTTCTAGGTTGTATAATTTATGTACTGACATTGCATTACTGTTTCCTTGCATGAGTCCTTTTTGCTCACCTGTATCATGTGCTACACCCACACTTCTCTTTCCAGTCAGAGATTGCCTCATCTAGTGGCGCTGGTGAGTACAGGCTTCAGCTAATGTCTTTTCTTTTACCGGCAGTCAAATCATTTCTAATTCTTCTTTGTTTTGATTGCAGTACTCCAGATCGAAGGAGGAGACGAGAGAACAGTTGCGCCACTGGTACTCCCGGCCTTGCCACCTGCTGCAGCCGGTATAGTAAACTCCATTGTTCATGAACCTCTTCTACTTCTTGAACCGTAATTTGACTGTGATTTGTTTTGCAGCGGTGATATCAACTTTAGCTCCGTTCGAGTCTCGAGTCATAATACCAGCAGGCCCATTTTCTCAACGTGCATCTTCTAAAGGCGCTGTGAATAGTCTGCGCATGCTGAGCGATTACATTGAGGAGGTTGACGTGGAGACTCCCACATTCGCTGCGGATTTTGTCGCGGAGGTTAATCCTATGCTGGCGACGCTCGTGAACTTTCATAGTGAGGGCGTCGTTGAGTCTTGGGTTAGTCACTGCAGGAAAATTGAGTCTTGTCTGTATGAGCTCGAGGTCGGATGTCCTGCTCCCGAGGTCTTGGATGTGAACACCCAGCGGGCTGCGTGGGTTGAGCAGAGCACTCCCTACTTCCGTCATCTTGAACAAGAGGCGGCCTTAAAACGTAAGGAGTGCGAAGAGACTTCAAGCGAGTCTGCCCGGCTGCACGCTCAGGTTGATGCAATGCTGCACAGTTGAAAGCTATCTTTGAAGGCCTTCTGTGATGCATCTCTGACGGGTTAACACTGAGGCAGAAGCTCGACCTTATCGAGCAAGATGCACAAAGTCATGGGGCAGCTCAGCAGGTCATAGATGAGCAACTTTCATCTTATTTGCAGCAACGGGCTCAGGTTGAAGCGGAGTTGGCCGCGGCAGCTGACCAAGACAAGGGGCTGAGGGAAGTGCATGAGCGGCTGATTGGTTTATTGAAAGCGCTTCCCTCTCAATAATCGTTTTTTGTACCATTTGTAATTTTGAATAAAATGTATCCATTTTTTTAATTCTTTCATATGATGTATTTTGTATCCAATTGAACTCATAAATAAAAGATACATTTCTTTCGCACCATCTTTTGTTATTTCTTGCTTTCTTGTCCTTTCTGTGTTGCCGGCATGTTACCTTAGTAAGCGTAGCCTGTAGAAGATAGAGAGCATTCTGTTTTAAATTCTTTGAGAGGTAGTGACGGCTTAGGAAGCAGGTTCAGATCTGTTGCCTAAGACTTTTCAACTTCATGAGCCGTGAGGGTCTCATGAAGACTTTTCTCCCTACGAGTCGAGAGGATCCCGGAGGTGTATTTTCTCCTTAGGAACCGTGAGGATTCCTAAACGCATTTTCTCTTGAGAGTCGTAAGGATCTCATAAGAGAATTTTCCCTCTTACAAGTCGAGAGGACCCGTAAGTGGTTGTTTCCCTCCTTGTCGAGATTCGACTTTGGAGAGTGTGGCCCGTGAATAGTATGTAAGAGTCCATTTTGGACTGACCTGCAGGGCCCAGTGCTTAGGAAACATGTCCTTATCCCCATTGCCTAAGGCTTTTCCCTACGAGTTGAGACGAGTCGAGAAGTTCTCGCAAGAACATTATTTTCCCCATGAGTCAAGACGAATCGAGAAGTTCTCACAAGGATTTCCTAACGTCACAATTAACTCCTGCTAATAGAAGTTCGTTAGGGCCTGTGGTACTAGGGTTTTTTACCCATCGCACCGTCGTGTTGGCTGGTGTATTCCTCGACGCATAATCTTGCTATTCAAGTAGCCCCGCGACTGTCGTGTCTCTGATCCCTTCGGGGGATGGACAAGACGTCTTCAAGCAATCTTCCAGGTGATATTACCGTCGAAAGAGCAAGCGTTAAGGATATTCCATGTCGCTTTTTACTTGAGGTTAGGCTCAGTTTGGGAGCCCCGATGAGTCATAACCACTCCGCGTTAGTGTGGGATGATCTCCGATAGTCTTTCAGGTTTTATATGAGTTGCCATCAAGACCCTGAAATTAGGAATATTGCCTTCGCTTCGTTTGCTAGCATTGCGTCTGCTGTATCGAGACGAATGTTGCGGTTTGTCTCTAGGTTGTTGGTGAACCGTCGGGACCTGGAACTAGGGACTTTACCATGGCTCCGTTTTGCTGACGTCGTATATCATGCAGAGACACTGATTTCTCTGCGGTTCAACACGAATTGAGATGCTCTCATCAAGGATGTTGATTTCCCTGAATCGAGGTTTTGCCAAGGACACTGATTTCCCCGGAGTTGAGACGAATCGAGAGATTCCTACAAAGACACCAATTTCTCCGCGGGTCGATGCGAATCAAGAGGTTCTCGCTAAGGATGCTAATTTCCCTGAATCGAGAGGTCTTGCCAAGGACACTGATTTCCTTGGGGTCGAGACGAATCGAGAGATTCCTGCAAAGACACTGATTTCCTTGTGGGTCGACGCGAATCGAAAGGTTCTCGCCAAGGATGCTGATTTCCCTGAATCGAGAGGTTTTGCCAAGGACACTGATTTCCCTGGGGTTGGTTGACTTGTTTTCGAGACGGAGCGTTGATCCGGCGGGGAAGTCATTGGTTGACTCTAGGTCGTCTGTAGACCTTAGAGTTTTGGAACTAGGACTTTGCCGTGGCTCCGCTTTGTTGATGTCGCGTCCGAATCCTGTTGGGGGAAGAACGCTGGGGTGACATTGCGTCTGCTGTATCGAGACGAACGTCGAGGTGGTCTCTAGGTTGTTGGTGAACCGTCGGGACCTGGAACTAGGGACTTCGCCATGGCTCCGTTGTTGGATTGTCGCGTCTGAATCCTGCTGGAGGAAGAACGCTGTGGTGACATATCGTCTGCTGTATCGAGACGAATGTTGAGGTGGAGCTGGGATTTTGCCGTCACTCCGCTTTGTTTCGACCATTGGGTCTTTTGTTGACGTCACGTCTGCATACTACTGGAGTAAGGAGAAACGCCGTTGTTGATCTCTAAGTTGTCGATGTTGACGTCGAGACCCTGAAGCTAGGGATCTTTCTTCACTTCGTTTGTTAACATTGTGTCTGCAATATTGCGACGAATGTCGAGATTGTCTCTAGGTTGTCTATGAACCGTCGAGATTTGGCTTTGCTTCGACGAAGCCTGGTGGGATGATATGATTCCCTTCTTGTTTGTGCCCATGGATTGTATACAGGGGTCAATGTGACCTCACCTGCAGGGCAAAAAGTTTCATTTCATTTCATCATTTTTTTATTCTTTCTGCGATGCTCTATCATTTCAGCTTTTTATATCGCGAAAATCGCGATTGCCCAACCATTTCGGCTATTTTTCGCGGTGCCCAATCATTTCGACTATTTGTTTTATTTACTCACTGCTTTTTATTATGAGTTGCCTAATCATTTCGGCTATTTTTGTAGGCATACATTTTTACTTGCTGATTTTGTTGCAAGTTGCCCCATCATTTCGGCTATTTCATATGCATTTTTGGCTTGCTGATTTTTTATCGCGAGTGTGGAACTTAGAATCTGGTGCCAATCTCAGCATCAGCATCGCTGCGACTGGAATATTGCCAGGAGCGAATCATCATTTGCCTCTGTCGATGTCAAACAAAGGTGGCTTAGCAAACAGGGTTAGGATCCTGTCGACTAAGGTTTTTGACTTCATGAGCCGTAAGGGTCTCATAAAGGTATTTCTCCCTGCGAGTCGTGAGGATCTCATAGGCGCGTTTTCTCCTTAGGAATCGTGAGGACTCCTAAGTGTATGGCTTCTTGTAAATCGTAAGGATCTTACAAGAGTATTTTCTCCTTTTAAGTCGAGAGGACTTACAAGGGCTGTTCATTGTGTAAACATATCTCTAGTCACGGATGGGGCTTTGTTAGGGAAATGTTTATCCGCGCCCGTGGATTGTATACAAGGGTCGGCATTGAGCCGCTTGTAGGGCAGCATTGGAGGTTGTGGTGGCCGCTTAAGAACAGGTTCAGATCCCTATAGCTTAAGACTTTTGAATCTTATGAGCCGTGAGGGTCCCATAAGAGGGTTCTCCTTACGAGTCTTGAGGATCTCGCAAGTGTAATTTCTCCTTAGAAGTCATGGGGATCCCTAAGTGTGTTGCTCCCTTGTGAGTCGTAAGGATCTCACGCAGGTGGTTTCTCCTCACAAGGTCGAGAGGACCTTGCAAGTGTCTTTTAGCGAGATTGCGCCCTTTCGGGTTTTCACAAAAACTCGCCGGTAGCCTTACTGTTTTTACTCACGGAGCCCTTTCGGGTTTTCATCCATGCCCATTTTGCTTATGGACATACCGTTTTCTTTTTTTTTATTCTTTTATTCTTCTCTTTTTTTTGTATCAGCCTTGGGATGCTGCAATGCACAGTAGTTTATCGACGTCTCGGTCAACAGCTAGTTTTAGGACATAGTGGTCCATTGTTAGTTTAAGGACGTTTCGGTCCGTTGTTCATAGGTCGGACATGTTTGAAGATCTTTCAGCATTCTTTTAGTTTTTGCCGAAAGAACAATTTCTCATGGAGCTTCCCCTATAAAAGAGCATGATGCCCCCGGCGTGTCCATCTTTTTCTGAGCATGTGGTTGTGGCGGGTTCACCTTCCAGTTGTCAGACAACGCGAATTTGCCCTGTTGGTATTCATCCTCAATCCAGCCTTTGAAGATGTAGCAATCTTCGAGTGGGTAACCCATTACTCTGTGGTAGGGACAATAGTTAGGATGGTTAACGTCACTCGGTTACGACGGATGTTTCGGATCTGGCATAGTGATGAGCCCGTTGCGCACTGCTAGTTCGAACAGTCTCCTTGTTTTATCCCTGGGAAATGAGTAAGGACGTTTCAACTTCTCATCGAGGGATCGTGGCTTGTTGCTTTGACGAACAGACGGTCTTGGGTTACTCGGCTGTCGCTGAGCATTGGCGACAAAGGTCGCTTTCCCGACGGGTACCTTATTTGGTCATACCAGCCCGGATAGGGTCGTCCAGTCCTGACAACTTGGCCAGCCGCTTCGTTCGCTCGGTGAGCTCGTATTTTTTGAGCTATATAATCATCGAGCGTGGCTTTTGAGATGGTTTCCTCCTTGGCTGCTGACAGAGTCGGCAGAGTATATGATGTCTCTCCTCTATCATCTTCAATTATTACTGGAGGGTTTTCGGCTAGAGGGTCCGGCTGGATCATCATGCCCACCATATCTTGGAATAGAAAAGCCATTTGTTTTATATTGGCCGCTTGTTCTGCGGCCTTTTTGTCCTTCTTCTCAAGCATTCTTCGAAGGGACTCAGTATCAGTTTCTTGTTCCTGACGCTGCTCCGAGGTCTCTGGATTTTCTTTTGGCCCAGTGAGTACGGCCATTGCAGTCAGCATCTCCTGAAGCTTCTGCTGTTGTTGTTCCTGAGCCCCTGTTATTGACCGGGTAAACGGTCAATGTCCCGTAGAAGCACGGCTTTCCTCTTTTTCGGAAGCCATATAAACAGTATGCACCATCATGCCCCCGGACTTGGGGCGTTTAGATTCAGCGCTTTTACAGTTTGCCGTAGTCACAGGGGCATTCTCCGGTCTCCTTTTCTTGTGAACGGTTGAGGTCGAAAGGTCCGTTGCAGTGGGCACCCAAACAGCTGTTGCCTTTTGTGGCTTGGCAGGATGGTTCTCTTCTTGCTAAATTTTTTCTTTCTTCTGTCGGCGGGAATAGTCTTGATCAATCACCGAGTTTCGGACCTGTTGCTAAACCTTGTGAATTTTAGAGGACAGGCACTGAGGGGGCTGCTCCAGCTTCACTTTTGTAACATTTTCCACAGGTGGAGGAGATCTTTTCAGCACTGCAGTAGGAGAGTTTCTGCGCACCTTGTTGAGCAGTTCAAAGCTGTTTCCGGTTGGAACAGCAGCATCGATCTCCACCGTTGGAGCTGGTGGAGTAAATCCAGACGGAGAGCTGCCCCCAGCCTTCCGTACTCGGCGCCAGTGACGACGACGAGCATGTCGCGCAGATGGTGTTGGTTCAGCTATGGGGATGGCTCTGTCATGCCCCTTGTTCTGGTGAGACGCTTCTGGTACCAGTCTCTTGAAGACCGACGTCCGTTAAGCAGCAGTATCCAATCTTTCAAAGACAGACCTTTGAGCAGGAACGGGAGCCGGAGTGGCCAGCCTCGTAAAGACTGATCCCTTGATGGGAGAAGCTTCTTTAGTGACCTCGAGAGCAGGAATGGCTATCCGTTTTGAGATGGACGATTCAGGTATCGTGGGCTTCTTGACGGGCCCATTGGAGTTCAGGCTCAGCCTATCGAAGACTGATACTGTTGGCTTGGCATTGGATGACCCGTTGAGAGGGGCCGTGGTAGTAGTGAGCCGATCAAAGACCGACTTCTTTTGCGCTTCTTACGGCAGCGGAATGTTAACGCTCACTGGTGGGAGTATGGTCCTGAAGAACAACCTGGTGGTAGCCTGCGTCACCTGCTCTACCGGCATTGTGAACAGGGAAGCCGCCTAGGGCCCGTAAGTTACACCTCCAGATGAGGCGGAACGGGAGTTGCAGGTGCAGCTGGAGCATTTCGTGCAAGTAGACGCCATTGATCTTTCGTTTTCTGCACGGAGCAAGACACCAAATCTTAGTACCTCGAACCCAAGGGCAACCATATCAAACCGTGATTCGTTCGCGAACACGACACACGAAGTGTGGAGTGGAAAGAGGAAAAGGTCCCACCGAACGTGCCAGAATCTGTTCCCCGCCGAAAGACGCGGGAAGACACGGTAAACCTCTTGCCTGAATTTCGGGGCAGATGCTAATTAGTGCTATCCGTCCACCTCTCCGAAGATGCCAAGTTGATTTATGGCACCGTGCATCAAAGGTTCAAACGGATGCGGCCGATGTAGCAGACTTCGTCAGATTCCCCCTCGTTTGAGGGGTTTTTTTTATTGTGGGGACGCTCTTCCCTGCAGGCGTAAGCCCATGCAGTTAATTACGCTACCGCATCGCGGTAACAATTTTCTCCTTCTCCAGATGGTCACTTCGTGTCGTGGGTGTTTGTTTTATTTGTGGTTGCCCGTGGATTGTATACGGAGACTAATTTATGTCGTCGCCCGTAGGGCGTGGATTAGTCCAAATCCGTATCTTCTTAGATTTGGGTTTGGGGATTGGGTTTAAGGATACATTAGTCTCATTTGGGACTAAGATCAACTTAAACGTATGTTAAGGATACATTAGTCTTATTTTAGACTAAGATCAACTTAACGGGATCATTTAGATCCAACAAAAGAGCATTTGGGCTCTATTGTTTAGTTTAGGGACATTGCGGTCAATTAGTTTAAGAACATTACGGTCCAATGTTAGTTTAAGGACATTACGGTCCAAGGTTAAGGACATCATAGTCCGTGAGTTTAAATACATCACAGTCAAGGTTAAGGACATCGTTGTCCGTGAGTTTAACGACCTCACAGTCAAGGTTAAGGACATCATAGTCCGTGGGCTTAAGGACCCCACAGTCCATGAAATGTGTGGTTGTCGGGACCCTTACCTCTCTGAAGACGTTGAAGGATTACAACGGCAAATATCAGAGGAGTAAATAGATGTACCCTCGAACCGGTGTGAGTTGGTTGGAAGATCTGTAGTCCAATTTGGGACTAAGATCTGTTAAAATATTCATGAGCAGATGAGCTCAATTAATATAAGTCGAGGACTTATAGCTAATCATGGGCTAAGTCCAATAAATGTTTAACATTTTATTTTGGGCTGTTGAGCCTTTATTTGGGCTTGACCCTTTTAACAATGTTTTTGTCTTTTATTGAATGCTGAGCATTCATCAGAGCTCTGGGCTTATTAAAGAACAATTTATATTCTGTCAGCGCAACACGTGGTGCGCTAGACGCTTTACGCCAGTTAAAGAGCGCAGTGCGCTTCTGCCGAGTAGCGCATACATGAGGGACACGTGTCGCGCTTGGCGCTAGCGCCAGTTAATAAGCGCAGAGCGCTAGTTTTAAGAGCGTAAAGCGCTAACTGTGTGGCGCACACGTGAGTGACACGTGGTGCGCTCGGCGCTGAGTGCCAGCCCATGAGCGCAGTGCGCCATTTCAGAAGCGCAAAGCGCAAATTGTTAATTGGCGCATACGTGGTTGACACGTGGCGCATTTGGCGCTGAGCGCCGATCCAGAGAGCACAGAAGCGCTGTTCAAGAGCGCAAGGCACATTTTAAGAGCGCAAAGCGCATTTCAAGAGCGCAAAGCGCATTTGATCAATTTTATGATCTGGGAACAAATTTATGTTCTTTTAAAAGAGACTTTGTCTCAAGATTTAAGAACAATAGTTCTTATTTTGCAGGAGAGATTTTCAATCTCTTATTTTGATGAAAGACATTGCCTTTATAGATCCATGATCTGTGAGAAGAATTATGTTCTTCTTTTATTTTATGATGAGATCTTTGATCTCTTTTGTGAAAGACTTTTTGTCTTGTAGATCTATGATCGTTTTTAAAGAAAAGAATTCTTCTTTTTATGAGATGATTTCATATCTGAGTTCATCATCCATCATCTTTAACTTGAAGAAATATCTTCTTGCAAGAGATTGCTCTTTATCTTTGAGTTTTTTCAAAGTTTATGGGGAGGGGTTCTCTATATCAGACTGGAAGTCTTGGCTCCTTTATATAGGGCAAGCTGATTTGTTGAATCAGTTAAGAAGATCTTTCTCTGATTAATTTGGGGATGTTTCCCCACCATTGGATCTTTGATCCTAGGGCTTCTGTTTTACAGAATGCAATCTTCTTGTTTTTAACAAGATTGAAAAATCTTTCCATAACAAAATTCAATTATGATTAATTAATGCTTTATCATTACTATTAGATCTTTTGATCTAACGGTGGGGAGTTTTTTAATTCCAGCGCTAGCGCACCCGTGCTTTGCACGTGGTGCGCTGCTCAGAGCACAGCGTACTTTGCGCTAGCGCACCTGTGTTTGACACGTGGTGCGATGCTCAGAGCGCAGCACACCCGTATTTGACACGTGGTACGCAGCGCGCCTAGCGCTAGCGCGCACATGGTGCGCTGCCTAGGGCGCAGCGCACTTGGCGCTGCATCTGAAGCGTCGCTTCTATTTTTTTGAAATTCGAATTTCAAACTGAGCTTTGCTCTGATTGGGTGAAACAACGAGGCCGCTACGTATTTACTCTGAAGTAAACACGCTAAGCATATCTTAAGCAATATAAGTAAAATACACAAGAGACAATGAAAATAGATATAATTGAATAGCAACTTTATTTATTAACATTCTTTTTACAATACATCTGGAAAGGTAAATACATGGAATGAAAGCAACGCCTAAACAGTGGCATAACAGAAATGTAAAGGAAATGTACAAGTGAAACTAAAGCTCTGGATCTTCAGCAAACTTGTCCAAGTGCTCGCTGCTGGGCTCGATCTCCATTGAGTCCGAATCACCTGACGACATTCCAAAGAAGAAGAAAGAGAATGTCGTCAGCGAACAAATCGCTCGGTAAGTCCCGTAAATAGACAAGAATGGAATAGACAGAAATAGAGAGTATATTGTTATAATGTTGTATTTAGTATTAACGTTGTTGTTTGTAGCTTAGTACAGAAGAATGTCTGTGTATACGAGAGGAGTCCCACTATTCCGGAGACTAAGGTATACGGAGCACAAGGAACCGATCATCCACGGTACAACGGCAATGGATATTCAGGTTAGGTGTGTTATGGTTACAGTCTCGTGCCACTTCTAACACCTTCCGTACCAATCTACAATTTATAAACTTGCGATGTTTTGATTGTATTGTTTGTATTGTATGAATTGTATATTGTATATATATTGATGACTTGCCGAAACTATGATATCAGTAATGGAAAGGATATAATGGATGAACTTGTAAATGGAGTATATCCATAGTTCGGTTCAGTCAAGTTGTATAGATTGAATAGATTGAATACATGGATTCACGGATTCATGTTGAATTTTAGTTTGTACTTGAATCACATTCAAGTCAGATTAATTAGGTTGAGACTCAGTCTGAGTTAGACACTTTTAAAAGAACTTGAAATCCTGATTGTTTTGGTGTTATCGGTAACCGATGCTCATGGACGGCATGATTTGTGTCTTTTTCCAAGACAATTACCGTGTTGATAACACTGTTTGTTAAGTTGTATACCATAAATAGGCAAGCACCCATATCTCCGGCTCCGTGAGGCTCAAGAGACTGGTCCCGCTTAAACGTATGTTTACTAGGGTCCTTATTATAATTTAATATAACTTGAGTGGGTTTTATGCAAAAATAGTTTTGGTATAATTTCAAAATACACCTCAAGCATTTAATTATCGTCTTTTGGGTTTTCATTGATGTATCTTTTATAAATGTGACATTTCTAGTGAATAAAACATTATTTCATAATATATGGTATTTATTTGTAATTTGAATATTGTTTTGAATTATCATGGTAGTTTCATGTAATATTTGAATTCTTTTCTTGAGTTTTGGAAACATGGAATAATATATATATATTTAAAATAAGTATTTTGGTAATAATTATATATACATAATTAATGAAAATAATTTTATTTATTTTCTTGTAAAAATCTCATTTTCTAAAGAAAAATGTAAAAAATGCATCGAGATCAAATGCTCCTTGCGGAGGTCTGCATCTCGCTCTACTAAGCCTGAGGATGTGCAATAATCCGCACCATCCCAAACGAGGTCCCCAAAATGGATTGTAGAGGAGCAATTGCATGGAAATGTTTTAATACACTTTTTAAAGAAAACGGTTTTATAAGTTAAAGGTATTTATTTGCAAAATCGTAGTTCCCGTATTCTATTGTCCTAAGATTCATCGTGCTATGTTAGATATGTGTGTTGTGAGGAGGTAGGTCATTACCTCGTGAGTTTTCTAAAGATAACACGGTTAAAAGGTATAAACATGTCGATATGAAACATACAGGTATTTTAATATAAAATTGAAATACAACTTGCTATGGTTATCATTTTGATGTCAAACTTATTCTATTGTCTTTTTTAATGATTACTAAACAATATATCAAAAGTTGTAGGTTTGTTATTAAGAAAAAGTTGTATTTTTGAAAGAAAAGAGAATCGGAAGCCGGATAACTCCGCTTCCGACATGTTTTAAGAATGAAGAGTTTGGGAATAGCAAAAGAGAGAGAGAGAGAGAGAGAAGGGGGACTTACTGGGATGAGAGGGGAGAGGTAGGAGGAGGTCTAGGATTCGTCGGTGCTTCTTTTCGTTGCCGGAAACTCCTTGTATCGTCGCCGGAACTTCGTCGGAGGTTCGCCCTTTATTAACTCCACTAGCACACTATGAGA
Organism: Agapanthus africanus; assembly: GCA_030015575.1. Lineage (NCBI taxonomy): Eukaryota > Viridiplantae > Streptophyta > Magnoliopsida > Asparagales > Amaryllidaceae > Agapanthus > Agapanthus africanus. Next base: position 773,180,237 of record CM057341.1, read on the forward strand.
ACTTGGAATTTTCTTGCGTGTTTTGGTAGGGAATTGTTAGTGAGGAGGTGTGAAATGAGGGTGGTATTTATAGGAAAAATTAGGGTTTAAGGTGTTTAAAGAATGCATTGAAATATGCATTAAAATTGGGAGTAAATGGCATTTTATTGCTCTCTGGAAATATTCAGAGTAAACAAACAATGTGGGGTTAGTGGAGAAGCTGAAGAGGTGCAGGGGTAAAGTTTGGAAGCATTTGGGACGGTTTGACCCGATGATGCCGGTTTTTCTTGAAGGGTTACGGCAGTGCCCCGGCCATCGAAACGCGGCCAAAATGCGGAACAAAATTTTCTAAACTGGCGCTACCATTACCCGAATCCCGGATCGACCTTAAACCCTAATCTAGCGAGCTAATCTAAGAGTTAGAATTGTTATGCCGTGTTGATCCGTGTCCTTCGGTCTTCATTCCAAGCTCTTAGCGGTCCTTTGATGATATTTGGTTGCCGGTCTTCCTCCATCTCCGATGATCCACCTGAGGGAAACGGTACAAGCTCCAGCCTCGACAAATGAGGCAACCGACGCCTTAAAGTTGCTAGCTATGGAGAGTGGGGGTGTATGAAAGTGTCACTACAATTTTCTTTCAACTCATGTGCTCATGAGAGCAACCATAGAAGAAGAATGGAGTGAGGGAGCTTTGGCATGAAGAACAAAGAAAATGGCTAAGTCTTTTGGTGAACTTGAGAGAGTGGGCTAGCATTTTAATCAATCATCAACCAAAATAAAAACCAACCCTTTCAAAAAATGTGGCCGGCCCCCTCTCTCTCTCTCCCATAAAAAAATCCATTTCTTTTTCCAATTAAACAATGTGAACCATACCTCAAAGACCATACCATGGTCCATGCCTCATGCCACCTCACACCCTCCACCTCATTATAAAACAAATGATTTTTCTAAAAAGGAAAATCAATAATGAGGTGGCAAATCTTTTAGAAGCCATTCCGTATAAAATACGAAATACTTCCCGGTACATGTATCGAAATACATATACGCGTATTCGTACAAAAAATACGAATAGCCAAGAGAGAAAATGAATAGTGAACAATAATACTAGAATACATATATATAAATACATATGTAAATTATTAAATCAAAAACCCGATTTAATAATCCGGCTTAATCCTAAGCCGCTAGTATTATCAACCGTCCGATTAAAATCTGTGCAGCGAGTGCACATATTTAATCGGACATCTGTATGTACCAACATACGTCATGTACACCATATCGCCTCAACCGTGAAAACCCTCTGTGTGGGACTCTAAAGACTCGTCAATACGCTGGCAGTGGGTTTAACTACAAGCACGTCGGCGGCACTAGCTATACGTAACGGCTACCCAAGTATTGAGCGAAAAGGAGGCCGACGAGCAAACTCATCCTGAACCCCTACTGAGCCTGTCAGTGACAATATCCGTACAGTCCAGTCTGTTCGTCTAAGAATATCGCATATCGAGTCTAGGGGGTGGATAAAGTCAGACCCCCAACAACACGATATTTAGTGTCGGTATGAAACCCCATCACCATCTGAGAAACTATCGATCCTGGATCAGTAGTTCCCGTCCACCGTGGTCACGGATTTTTGGTGATGGCCATCCGTACACAACACGACATCAACCTCCAATACCGGGAGAGACGAATCCCCGACGATCCAATCACTGCTTCCATGTGGCTCGGGACTGTACCCAATTAAAACCTGTTTGCACGACTCCTTTGAGCCGTGGTAGGGTAGTAATCAAAGCACGGTGGGAACTCACACGAGTGAAATGATGAATCTCAGGTCGACAGACTAACCTGTACACATGTCATCTGGGAACTGCTATCTGACAATATGTATAATACCAACTAGTAGGTTCCCGGCGAGTCCGTCCAGTGTACTCATAACCCAATGAGCACCTGTATACTATCTTAGGTGAACATACTAACACCAATGGCTTGTGAGACCTGGCCACCGCCCCTTGTCGGGGTCTCAATCAGTATACACTAGTCTACACTGGAGTATCGATGCCCAGTCTCGATACTCCTACGACTAGGGACATTTAAAGATGTGCTTATAGACCCCAGCTCTCACATATATGATCGCCATCATAATGCTGGAAGTCAAGCAAGAATCCTATAGGCTCTATCAATACGTATATGATGATAAAGACAAACCAGATAGCATACTATCATCTTGAGTAAGACTGTTTTATCGGTATAGGTCCTCACTCAATCATCATAATCACAAGTCCGCGACTATGATAATTGCCTTGAGGGCACTACATGTTAGTGTTTATGCCCTAGAAGGCCATTACTGTATCATACTAGCTTGTATATTACTTAATGGAAGCTTGGGATATTCACATGTATATAACAGTCTTGCTAAACATGGTAGTATGCTACTTGGTTTTTCTATCTTAATATGTGAGTATACGTATTGATAGAGCTCTTAGGATCTTGCTTGTCTACCAGCGTTGTGATGGCAGTCACACTAGTGGGGGCTGGGTAGTCTACAAGCACATCCTTATTCAGGTCCCTGGTCGTTGGATTATCGAGACAGAGCATCGATACTCCGGAGTAGACTAGTGTGTACGCTTCTCTTCCCAGTTGGGGAGATGGTCTGTCCCACAGCCATCAGTACGTCGTACTGGAGATAGTATACAGGTGCTCGTTAGGTTACGGGTACACCGGACAGGACTCACAGGGAACTGTTGGTTGGTTTGATACCAGTCGTCAGTGAACAGTTCCCAGGTGACATGAGTACAGCGTAGTCCGCAGACTTGACACTGCTACTTCGCCTCGAGTGTGTCCCACTGTTATTAGATTGCTACCCTACCACGGCTCATAAGAGTCGTGCAAACAGGTAGCAGTTGGGTGCAGTCCCGAGCACTTGGAGGCAGTGGCGGTTAGACAGGATTCGTCCCTCCCGGTATTGGGAGTAGATATCGTGCTGTGTCAGAGAGCCATTACGCAAAGTCCCTGGCCAGGGCAAGCGAGATTTACTGGTAGGTTCCAGTAGTTTCTCAGGGTGTAATGGGCTTTACTCCGACACGACTTATACCGCTATTAGGGGACTGACGCTTGCCGCCCCCTAGGCCCGATATGCGATAGTCTTGGACGAACGGACCGGACTGTATGGAGATTGTCACATCAGACTCAGTAGGAGTTCGGATGGGTTTACTCATCGGCCTTCTTATCGACAACTACCTGGGGACCGTTACGTACAGCTAGTGCCGCTTGCGGTCTGTGGTTAAACCCACTGCCAGCGTAGTAGTCGAGTCTCTAGAGTCCCACACAGAGAGTTTCCTACTCCAGGCGAAACGATATAGAGGTTGCATGGTTTTTGCGACAAAGGGTTCGGACGCATACGTGCGTTTACGCGCGTACGACTTTCGGACAGTTTTTACCAGTCTGCTTTGGTTTAAGCCAGTTACTGGTATCCGGTTATTGGATTTTTACAGTCTAAAGTTTTTCCGTATTTTTGCGGATTGGAGGGGCGTTCTCGTAATTGTACGAGAAGCTTCTAGAAGATGTGACTAAGGAGGTTTCTTTTGGATAAGAAAGTGAGTCATTGTGGTGATTCATTCATTTCATTAATGCACATTTATTGCTTAATGACTCATGCTAATGAATCACCACTAGATATTTTATGAAGCATGCTTATTCATTTCTTTTATTCATTATTGATAAATAAGAATGCTTCATAATATTATGATACACTCTCTCTCTTCTCTCATTATCTTATCTCACATTCTCTCTCCTCAATCTCTCATCTTCAAACCCTAATCCTTAATCCTCATGTGTTGAGATCAAAGGATTAGTTAGACTAAACAATCCATTACCTTTACTCTATATCATCCTATCATCTTTGATTAGCAATCAAAGTTGATTAGTTACCTCAAGTTAGAGGTTTAGCTTGGAGTTTCGCTCTCGGGTGGATCGTCTACTACCTAGAGAAGGTCGAGGAGAACAAAGGAGGACGTAAAGACGAAGGACCGGTTTCATTAGGTATAATCCCTAATCACTAGTGAAAAGAAACTCATTGAATACGGTTATTTATAGTTTAGCTTCGATTCAAGCGGTTAGTCGATGTTCGTTCTTTAAACTTGATTGTTTTTGAAAATTCCGCCTCCCCATAAGTACTGGGGTGTACTACATCGACTTACAGTGGTATCAGAGCCTCGCTAAACACTAAATAACTTAATCGCAAATTTGTACGAATTTCGAACGGAAAAACGAAACCGGAAAACCCTAAAAAATACTAGTTTCTGTCGAATTTAAAACGATGTCAGAAAATTTTTCAGGTGTGTTCAGAGAGCTAGAAAGGAGTCCAGGAGAACACCCAAGAAATTCGAGCCCATGAATCGGCAACTCGGCCGCTGAAGCGCGGCGGATCGGTGGGATCCGCCGCCCTTCCGCGGCGCTTTGGCCGAGTCATGGACTCGTCTTTCTTGTGTGGGTCCCCTGTGACATTTGGGGTTTTCTGGAATATTTAATTATTGCTCAGGTTACTGTTTAATAGAGCAGATTTTGGAGCAATATTGATGTTGTTTATTCGATCGAATTGTACAGTATTTGCGTATTGGATTATATCTGTGATTGTATAATGTGTTCGTAAACCTCCCCTAACTGCTAGTATGTCGGTTGGCAGGGGGTTGCACATTTCTGTAATGGTTATATCTGTTTGTGCATATAAACTGTATTGGACTGTTGTGGTGTATAGCCGGGGTTCGCAATGGGTTATTGATTAATTCATTTGTTGTAAATGTAATTTGTTGTAATATTATTTTCGCGGGGCACTTCCAGGTTGCGGTCGTAGCCACCGTTGTATTATTTCATTTTACTGTTTTTGCTCCTAGGACTGACCCAAGGAGGGGTACACAGACTGCCGGGTGGGTAGTTTGCCGTACCCGTAGGGGTCGAGGGTGGGGTAACGGCTATTCATCACAACTGTGTAATCTGTCTTTTCTTGCAGGCTCAAAAGAAATACAGATTGCTTGCAAATCCAATATTGTTTATCTGTGTTCTGGAATGAATATCATTGCGTCAGACGAATGTAAAATATCTATATTTATGATAGCTATTTAGACGCCACTTATGTTTTACACCCGCGCTAGCCCAGCCCCCGCTCTGTCGTTAGTTAAGTAACCTAACGGGTGATGACGGGACCCCGTGGCGAATGCGGATGGCATAAGAGGACGTTGTATTTTCGTTGTTTTCTGCAATGATAGGTTAATGATGGGACGCATTATCTATAATGCAAAGTAAAACAAACCAAAGTTTAAATCGTTGGAACAATTTAAAAGAAACCACTCGGTTATTTTTAAAACAGATATTTTTAAAATGCGGAGTCTTAACCACTCCTTTTAAAAGCTATCAGGTTCCTTCGGTTATATCAAGTTCACTACGTTCACGGTTTCGCCAAAACCATTCGTAGCCCTCCGTCATTTCATCTGGGTATTCAGTAGTATTCAAGCTATGTATTTTGACCTAACGCCAAGGCATAGTGTTTGGTAGCTGCTGGATATTCATTTGTTGCATAGATAGATGAGTTAGTTTGGGACAGTCGTATTATCATTTTGGCCGAACGTCAAGGATATATACGGATGGGTTCAAATTGACAAGATAATGATGGGTAGAACTTGACATGTGACTTATGACATTTTGACCTAACGCCAAGGTCATAAGAGCATGGGGCAAAAACTTATATCGGGAATTTCTAAAGAAACTGAAATTTGCAAAGAGATGCATACCATTTGGAGTTTGATGAATGTTGGTAGGATTCCTTCAACATTATCATACGATGATATTTGGATCCCGATCCTACTGTGAGTATATGCTACTTATCAGGATATTCGTCGCTTAACGATCAATGCTATAAACCTAGTAGGTGTCCAGAAAAGTGTCAGCGGGGTTACGCCCCCAGAGAAAAGAGGTTATTTAATTAAGGAACTTCGTGAAAGCGTTGGAAAACCTCCCTCGAAGTATCGACACCGGCCTGGCTGAACGGTTAAGCAAGTATTGTACGGTGAGAATAGTCTTGGCTAATTCTTCTTTTATGGTTTGAGGAAGGATTCGAGAAACAGTGGGAGCCATCCAGTTTAGATAAACTAAAAAACCAATCTAAACTTGCAAGAGCATCATGCTAAAGAGTTTTCTTCTCTCTCTCCTAATTGCAGCGACCCTGAAAATGACTGGACTTAAGTTACTTTTAGAGAAAAATATACTGACGGGGCCAAACTATAAAGATTGGCTGCGGAATGTCAAGATGGCTTTGACCTATGACAAACTGGGGTACGTCCTCACCGCTACAGCACCTGCTGTCCTTGGTCCCAAATCCAGCAATGCGGATAAGGAAATCCGCAAAACCTGGGATTTAGATTGCGCGAGAGCCAAGTGCATCGTGCTTGCCTCGATGAACAATGAACATCAGAGGAGGCACGAGGATATGTCCCTAGATGGCATATTTCTCCATACAAAGGAACTTTATGGAGAGCAATCTCGTATAGCAAGATACGAGACCTCTAAGAAATTGTTTCGAGCGAGGTTGGCTGTCGGGTCATCGGTAGGTGAACATGTCCTACAGATGATTGGCTACATAGAAGAGCTCGCAGACCTTGGGACGACTTTGGATAATGAGCTCTATACAGACCTTGTTCTCCAGTCCCTTCCTCCCACCTACGCCCAGTTTATCCTCAACTTCAATCTTCAAGGAAAAGAAGTTGAACTTGCGGAACTCCTGAACATGTTAAGGAGTGCAGAGGGCACCTTGCAGAAGGCAAGGGAAACACCCGCTATGTTTGTTGGCGGTGCATCTTCTTCCGGGTCCAAGGCTAGGGCCAAAGGAAGGAAGAAGAAGGCCGCACCCAGACCTAGAGGAGGTGTTAGTAAGGTGGGAAAGAAGGGAAAGAAAAAGTTTACAGCACCGGTAGTTGGCCTGGATGAGTGCTTCCATTGTCACAGGAAAGGGCACTGGAAGAAGGATTGCAAGGCGTGGAACGCCAAGAACCAGGAACCGAAGCAAGCTGTGGCTTCGACTTCAGGTGTGTTTGTAATTGAGAATTGTCTGTCGATCAACTCTACTTCCTGGGTATTGGATACCGGATCAGGATCTCATATTTGCAATTCATTGCAGGCACTGAGAAACCGTAGAGTGCTGAAGGAAGGTGATATGATCCTCAGGGTTGCTAACGGAGCTAGCGTGGGAGCTGCGTCCGTCGGGGATTATCACCTAGGATTGACGAGTGGACACATTTTGGTTTTACATAACTGTTATTTTGTACCCAGCTTAACGTGTAATATCATATCAGTTTCCTTGTTATCAAATAAAGGTTATGATTTCACGTTTGTAAGAGATGTTGTCAACATCCACCTTAATCATGGTTTGATTGGGTCCGGTACTCTAAATAACGGCATATATGTGTTAAACCAACTCCAAATTTTCAATGTCCAGAACACACTAAAAAGAAAGTCTCCAGATTTAAATAAAGCTTTCTTATGGCATTGTAGATTGGGTCACATCAATGAGAGAAGGTTGACTAAGTTGCATAGAGAAGGATATTTGGACACGTTCGAATATCAAACTTATGACACTTGTCAATCTTGTCTCAAAGGAAAGATGACAAAGACTCCATTCACTGGACAAGGAGTAAGAGCGAGCGAGCTCTTAGGACTCATACACAGCGATGTATGCGGTCCAATGTCTACACATGCAAGAGGTGGTTTTTCCTATTTTATTACTTTCACGGATGATTACTCAAGATACGGATTCATTTATCTGATGAAACATAAATCCGAGGCTTTTGAGAAATTCCAAGAGTATAAGAATGAAGTAGAAAACCAAACCGGCAAAAGTATAAAGACACTTAGATCTGATCGAGGTGGAGAATACTTGAGTGCCGAGTTCCTAGGTTACCTAAAAGAGAAAGGAATTCTCTCTCAGCTTACTCCTCCTTACACTCCACAGCATAATGGTGTATCGGAGAGACGGAATCGAACCCTATTGGATATGGTACGATCCATGATGAGTAATACTGAGTTACCGCGATCTTTCTGGGGACATGCGCTAGAATCAGCGGCATATCTTTTGAACATGGTACCTACCAAGACTGTGCCTACCACTCCATATCAGATATGGAGTGGGAAGAAACCCCATCTACAGTATATAAAGATTTGGGGATGTCCAGCTTTTGTTAAAAAGCAGCATGTGGACAAGCTCGAGGCACGATCAGTAAAGTGTTTGTTTGTGGGATATCCAAAGCACTCCAGGGGATATCTATTCTATTACGCAGAGGAACAGAAGGTATTTGTTTCTCGTAATGCCCATTTTCTAGAACATCAGTTTTTAGAAAAGGAATCAAGTGGGAGCGAAATAGAACTGGAAGAAATTCCAGAACCACAAACTGCTACTGAAAGTTTGGTAGAACCAGAGGTTCAAGAAGAACAGAACATTCCCGCACCCCTCCGCAGGAGTAGTAGGCCGTCTCGTCCGCCTGAGAGATACTACGGTTTTCTCATAGACGGGGATAGAGAGGATTGCATCATAGATGATGATGAACCTACTGACTTCCAGCAGGCCATCCAGAGCGGCGACTCGGTACGATGGCTAGATGCAATGCGGACCGAGATGGAGTCCATGTACACCAACAAAGTATGGACTTTGGACTTTGCTCCAGATGGGGTAAAACCCATAGGATGCAAATGGATCTTCAAGAAAAAGATTGGTGTAGATGGACAGGTGGAAACCTATAAGGCTAGACTTGTTGCAAAGGGTTTTCGTCAAAGACCTGGTTTGGACTATGACGAAACTTTTTCTCCAGTGGCTATGCTCAAATCCATTCGGGTCCTTCTTGCTATTGCTGCCTTCCATGATTATGAAATCTGGCAGATGGACGTAAAGACGGCTTTTCTGATTGGAAATTTAGAAGAGAGCGTCTATATGGATCAGCCAGAGGGTTTCAATCAGAGTGGGAGCAGCGGGAAAGTATGCAAGCTGCTTAAGTCCATTTACGGACTAAAGCAGGCATCGCGGAGTTGGAACATCTGTTTTGATGAGACAGTCAAAGAATATGACTTTATCAAAAATCCAGATGAACCGTGCATATATAGTAAAGTTGTGGCCAGAAGTGTCGTATTCCTCGTCTTGTACGTGGATGACATTCTATTGATAGGAAATGACATTCCTATGCTACAATCTGTCAAAGGATTCTTGTCACACAGGTTCTCCATGAAAGACCTGGGTGATGCCTCTTACATTCTGGGGATCCGGATCTATCGTGATAGATCCAAGAGGATGTTGGGACTTTCGCAGTCCAGGTATATCAACACTATACTGAAAAGATTCAGTATGGAAGATTCAAAGCGCGGTAATCTACCGGCTTGTCACGGAATCACCCTCTCCAAAGAGATGTCTCCCAAGACTGATTTGGAAAGGGAACGCATGTCTATTATACCCTACGCTTCTGCGGTAGGCTCTATAATGTATGCGATGTTGTGTACCAGACCAGATGTAGCTTACGCACTAAGCGTGGTAAGCCGGTATCAGTCAGACCCAGGGGAGAAACACTGGATAGCAGTAAAGAACATTCTCAAGTACCTGAGGAGGACTAAGGAGATGTTCTTGGTTTACGGCGGAAAAGACCTCAGGTTGGAGGCCTTTGCTGATTCCGGCTTCCAGAGTGATAAGGACGATTCCAAGTCCATGTCGGGTTATGTCTTTACCCTCAATGGAGGGGCGGTGTGCTGGAAGAGCTCCAAGCAGGACACCGTTGCTGACTCGACGATGGAAGCGGAGTATATAGCTGCTTGCGATGCCGCAAAAGAAGCAGTCTGGATGAAGAAGTTCCTAACAGAACTTCAGGTGGTTCCTACCATAGTTGATCCAATACCTCTGTATTGCGACAACAACGGAGCTATAGCTTTAGCGAAGGAACCAAGGTCCCATCAGAAGTCCAGACACATCTTGAGGCGGTATCACCTGATCAGGGAGATCATTGATCGTCAGGAGATCGAGGTTCGGAGAGTTGCTTCAGAAGAGAACATTGCTGATCCATTCACGAAGGCCCTTCCTCAGATTCAGTTCGAGAGGCTGCTCGAGATCATTGGTCTGCGATATGCCAGTACATGGCCCTAGTGCAAGTGGGAGATTGTTAGTGTTTATGCCCTAGAAGGCCATTACTGTATCATACTAGCTTGTATATTACTTAATGGAAGCTTGAGATATTCACATGTATATAACAGTCTTGCTAAACATGGTAGTATGCTACTTGGTTTTTCTATCTTAATATGTGAGTATACGTATTGATAGAGCTCTTAGGATCTTGCTTGTCTACCAGCGTTGTGATGGCAGTCACACTAGTGGGGGCTGGGTAGTCTACAAGCACATCCTTATTCAGGTCCCTGGTCGTTGGATTATCGAGACAGAGCATCGATACTCCGGAGTAGACTAGTGTGTACGCTTCTCTTCCCAGTTGGGGAGATGGTCTGTCCCACAGCCATCAGTACGTCGTACTGGAGATAGTATACAGGTGCTCGTTAGGTTACGGGTACACCGGACAGGACTCACAGGGAACTGTTGGTTGGTTTGATACCAGTCGTCAGTGAACAGTTCCCAGGTGACATGAGTACAGCGTAGTCCGCAGACTTGACACTGCTACTTCGCCTCGAGTGTGTCCCACTGTTCTTAGATTGCTACCCTACCACGGCTCATAAGAGTCGTGCAAACAGGTAGCAGTTGGGTGCAGTCCCGAGCACTTGGAGGCAGTGGCGGTTAGACAGGATTCGTCCCTCCCGGTATTGGGAGTAGATATCGTGCTGTGTCAGAGAGCCATTACGCAAAGTCCCTGGCCAGGGCAAGCGAGATTTACTGGTAGGTTCCAGTAGTTTCTCAGGGTGTAATGGGCTTTACTCCGACACGACTTATACCGCTATTAGGGGACTGACGCTTGCCGCCCCCCTAGGCCCGATATGCGATAGTCTTGGACGAACGGACCGGACTGTATGGAGATTGTCACATCAGACTCAGTAGGAGTTCGGATGGGTTTACTCATCAGCCTTCTTATCGACAACTACCTGGGGACCGTTACGTACAGCTAGTGCCGCTTGCGGTCTGTGGTTAAACCCACTGCCAGCGTAGTAGTCGAGTCTCTAGAGTCCCACACAGAGAGTTTCCTACTCCAGGCGAAACGATATAGAGGTTGCATGGTTTTTGCGACAAAGGGTTCGGACGCATACGTGCGTTTACGCGCGTACGACTTTCGGACAGTTTTTACCAGTCGGCTTTGGTTTAAGCCAGTTACTGGTATCCGGTTATTGGATTTTTACAGTCTAAAGTTTTTCCGTATTTTTGCGGATTGGAGGGGCGTTCTCGTAATTGTACGAGAAGCTTCTAGAAGATGTGACTAAGGAGGTTTCTTTTGGATAAGAAAGTGAGTCATTGTGGTGATTCATTCATTTCATTAATGCACATTTATTGCTTAATGACTCATGCTAATGAATCACCACTAGATATTTTATGAAGCATGCTTATTCATTTCTTTTATTCATTATTGATAAATAAGAATGCTTCATAATATTATGATACACTCTCTCTCTTCTCTCATTATCTTATCTCACATTCTCTCTCCTCAATCTCTCATCTTCAAACCCTAATCCTTAATCCTCATGTGTTGAGATCAAAGGATTAGTTAGACTAAACAATCCATTACCTTTACTCTATATCATCCTATCATCTTTGATTAGCAATCAAAGTTGATTAGTTACCTCAAGTTAGAGGTTTAGCTTGGAGTTTCGCTCTCGGGTGGATCGTCTACTACCTAGAGAAGGTCGAGGAGAACAAAGGAGGACGTAAAGACGAAGGACCGGTTTCATTAGGTATAATCCCTAATCACTAGTGAAAAGAAACTCATTGAATACGGTTATTTATAGTTTAGCTTCGATTCAAGCGGTTAGTCGATGTTCGTTCTTTAAACTTGATTGTTTTTGAAAATTCCGCCTCCCCATAAGTACTGGGGTGTACTACATCGACTTACACTACAGTCAACAATCTCCTACTTGCACTTAAGGCCAATTATTGCGATATCGCATACTCACAGCCCGTGTGATACCAAACACCCAACTTCTCTACTAATCAGTTTCGCAAAGCCCGTTTGCGAAAATGATTGCGTTCGAGAAATAGCCTCAATGAGTGGATCCGCTCCAATGTTTCTTTCTATATCTCTCTATATCTCAACTTCGCGGAGAAAACTATCTCCCGAAATGAGCAATACCTGTCTTAGAATTTGTATAGATATCTGATGGGACCCAGTTCACAAATGAACTCCAAATCCAGCAAACTACTTAGACTATATCATCCACTGAATTTAATCAGTATCCTATGCCATGCCTTTCCTCAGTATTCGCTTGGACCACATGTCCAATATACTGTCCCTCAAAAGAGGGAAAACTATAACTCTGACAGTCACTCTGTCATCCAGGTCACTTTGGAAGCCTGAAATGATAACCGTCTCCTGAAGGAGGCTACCGTAATCATTTCCCTAGAACATTCACTTATATTCAATAACTGCTTCCTAATGTTTCTCCAGGATTGGATAAGTATATCTGCTTATTGCAGCTAGTGCAAAAACAACATCTGGTGTGGTACTTGACATTTCATGATTAACTCAATTGCCTAAGCAAGTGATATGCTAATCATGTAGATCCCTCTCCCCTTTAGTCTGTAAGACACCTTTAGAGAGGTTGACTCCATCACCTGCAGGTACACCACCATACCAGGAGTCGTCCATTTAATGTCAAAGTACCCAGATTAGGATACTTCCCAAATCTATATCTAAAACCATAAATCTAGTAACCAGAAACCCTGATATTATGTTCATATCCTATATGGAGAAACAACTTTGTGACAAACACAATATAACCGATTGTAGTATACGAATATCTCTTCCTACCAAGTGCATGTCATCCCAATACCTGGACATCACTCTCTACTACCTTCTTACCAGATCCATCTCCTATTCTGATGAAGTCAAATCCTATGACTGTCACATCAAAAATAGATGATCTATTTCCGCTATACTTGCTTTAGTCTATAAATAGACATAAGCTACTTGTCCTCTATGCTTCTGTTGCTCCCACTGACTACAACAACCCTCTGGCAGAGTCATATACACGTACATTTCCAAAGCTAGTTTAGAATGACGCTATACTCATCCTCCTGCCGGGTCTTATAGTCTAGAACAGCAGCAATGGCAAGTCTGGGTAAACAAGAACCTCCTTGTCACCATCTCTGAGAAGACCGAAGTACCTCTCGGGTGCCTGAGGTTACCCACCAAAATCTGCGGAGTGGCTAATGGAACGTCGAAAATAATTGAATCGTTAGGTTCTGTTAAATCATCAGTGATCGTTTGTGGTTCTGGAATCACTTCCAGTTCTACCATACTCCAACTTTTGTTCTTCTGAAAAAATCCATTTTACTAAAACTGTGGCGAGTCAAGAACAATATAAATACTGATCTTCCTGATGGTAGAAAGTTAACCCTCGTCAAAGCCCGGGATAACCTACAAATTGCCATTACTGAAACGTGTCTTGAGTTTATCCGGATTCTGGTTTTAAGCATCAGCCGGACAACTCCCTATACCTTAACATCGTTAAGATATAAATTGATTCTATATATATATCTGATATAGAAATAAAAGCGCTAATTTAATTTGAACCAAATTCAAAATCATGCAGCTGTCTCCAGTGCATATCAACCAAATGGAAAGAGGACAATCAGCATTACTCATCTAGGAGTGCATCCATATATGAGTAACCCGAAAGAGAAGCAAGTTCTCAAAACCATTACTATCAATGGAATACCAAACACAAGTATCAACATCTTCGAATACTTCGAAGAATCCCGACACTTCTAATAAATGGTTCTCTACTTTATTCTTTTACCTATAACTTCTCAAAATCTGAATCTTGCATTTCAATGAAATACATGTCTAGAATCAGAGAAGTTATGAGTAAACGGAATACAGTGCGAGTACCAACCCTATTATCCTAATGGACACTGGACAACATACAATACTTTGTATAAGTCTCCTGAGTTCAATAACTCAAACTCTGTGCGTCGTAGATTGAAAAACTCTACTGTAGTTAAGAAGAATTACACCGCTGTTGAATGCACCTTACCTAATCACCTGTTGATATAGGTAAATGTCATAGACATAATATCAAAAAGTTATATCTCACTTTATTAAATAAATGTACAGATATATCAGTTTGAAATTGGTGCATAACAACGGATATTCAAAAACAAATATTTGTCATCCGGCAAAATCCAGATGATTTCCTCAAATATCACCAATTACAACGAATTCTGATATAAAGAGGATCTAATCACCCAATTCCCAATATCTTACTCCCACTCAACATCTTTAATAACATACAGATATGAGAAACTGATCTGGTAAATACATACCCTGGAGTTAGATTCTTATTGGGAAAATAGTTTTCAATTAATATCGCACAGTAAAACTGAAACATGAAAAATGTTTCAAAAAGGGTTAACTGGTATTCCTAGTAACGCCTCTTCCACTATCCTGATTCACGACAGTAACCATATACTATACCTGCCCTCACTCCAATCCCTTTATTATGTCTTTACTTATTACCTCATGTACACCTTCTTTAGGCTAATTGGTTTTCTTCTTTCCCTACCCTTCGGCACCAGTTTAAGGTTTGGAAGAAGACTATCCAAAAAGCGTAATAGGTGTACTCTCCTAATCCTAGGAGCCCTCACAACCTCAGAGAAGGTAATGGGAAAAGACATCTGAATAATCCTATTCTATTTCTCCTGAACCAGAATCCATCCTCGAAAAAGTTCCTTCGAGTTCGTATGTAACTATACGATGGATTTATTCAATGGAAGTGGATACCCGTAGTGATACGGAGTGTTCTAGAGAAAAGCAAAGTGAATGTAGGAGTGGCAGGGGTATACACGGTCTTTGTCGTGAATGATGGTGATCGCAATTTCCTTTGCCATTATTCTAATCCCTTTATATGTCTTTACTTATTACCTTCTGTACACCACAGTTAAGCTTGTTGGTTTTCTTCCTTCCCTACCGTTCGACACCTGCCTATGGTCTGGAGGAAGACTATCCAATAAGCTCAATAGGTGTACCCTCTCCTAATCTTAGGAGCCCTCACAACCTGAGAGAAGGCAAAAAGAAAAGACAACCGAATAATCATATTCAATCTCTCCAGAACCAGAATCCATCCTCGAAAAAGTTCCTTCGAGTTCGTATGTAACTATACGATGGATTTATCCAATGAAAGTGGATGTTCGTAGTGATACGGGGTGTTCTGGAGAAATGTAAAAGGTGATATAGAAGTGGCAATGATGTATGCGACACCGTGACATTCCAAAAGCCAAAGTATTTTAAGAAGGTTTGGTTAATTTGGTTCATGAGTTTTAGTCAAAGGTCGGGTCATAGTCGCAGCCAAAGAGAGAGAGAGAGAGAGAGAGAGAGAGAGAAGAAACACTCAACATGCACTCTAACTTAGATCAGAATGGTTAATCATTTTATCTAATCTGGATGGCTCCCACTGTTTCCTTGAATTCTCCTCCAAACCCAAAAGGAGAATTAGTCGGAATCACCCGAAGAGTAATCCTACTCATCAGTGGGAATCGGGATCCAACTATCATCGCATGATAACTTGATGGAAGCCACTCAAGTTACCACACTCCAGAAGGTATGCACAAGCCTGGCGAGTTTCCTGTATGTTTGAAACTCCCGATGTGTGTTTTTACCCCTAGGACCCAAGTGACCTTGACACAGTCAACATATCAAAGGGTCCTAGTCAAGTTCAACCCGTCATTTTCTTGATTGCATTAAACCCACCCGTACGAGTCCTTGACACAGTCAACATGACCGTACGACCGTCCTAACCAATCCACATATCCATGCGATAGAAAATCATTACAGAGCTACCGCACACTACGCCTCGGCAATGCACGACATACGTAGCACAAATACTAAGCAATACTAATCTGAAATGACGGAGGGCTACGACTGGTTTTTGGCGAAAAACCTTTTACGTAATGAACTTGATATCGTTGAAGGAATCCAAGTGTTTTTTTTATAAATATATAGTGGCGAAAACTTTTGCTAAAGAGGTCACTCCCGGTAAAGGGATCTCGGCTCTTTCCCCGTCGAATGGGGTGCAGGATATCCCAAATTGAATACCACGATGCAAAGAAAAAGGAAACGACTATAGTGAAGTTATTACGTTGACGCAAACTTTTACTCAAGGGGTCACTCCCGATGAAGGGATCTCGGCCCTTGCCTCGTCGAATGAGGTGATGGATACTTATAACCGAATACCACTGTGCAAAGCAAACGTGTACGTCTGTAATGTCAGTTTTTAAAATTGGTTCCAACAACATCAAATATAGGTTTGTTTTATCCTTGCATTGATAAGAATAAATGTAGTCCCATCAATTAATCACACCAGAAAAAAACGAAAATAAAATGTACGTATATGCCATCCGCATTCACCACTGGGTCCCGTCATCACCCGTTAGGTTACTTAACTAACGACAGAGAGGGGACTGGGCTAGCACGGGTGCAAAACATATACAACATCTACTAGTATATATATAAATATATAACAATCGTCCCAGGCATGATATAAAGCAACATCACAGATACATCACAGAAGTAACACATAATGGTGGATAATATGGAGCCCCGGGTTTCATTTGAGCCGCAAATGAGACCCGACGTTCCCTGTCGTGTGGATAGCATGTTCAATGAAACCTAGACCCCTACGAGCGCGGCAAGTTACCCGCCAAAATCAGAAGTGAGGCAGCCCCCTTCAACAACGTGAATGGGCCACCCGGCACTTCTCGGAATCCGGTAACTTGAGCGCCCCTCCATGGGTCATCCTATACCCCCTATGAGTGCGGCGAATAGCCCGCCAATTCTAGAGTAAGGTCCCCTCCGTCTCAATGTCATGAGATATGGACCCGTTGCCCTCTAGAATCCGGCTGTTCGTGCACTCCACCGCGGGGTAATCCTAGTACAGAAAAGAAAATAATATACAAGGGTGACATCGACCTCAACCCGGTCGTGCCCCAAAAGAATAATATACAAACTGGCAGTGACGGCAGTCCACATGTCGGACGCTCGCTCCGCAATATCAAATGTACAAATGAAATAAAACTGTACTAATATTGCACCATTGCTATCCACTACGACGATCCAACCAACATCACAGCACAACACAGAACATCAACGTGAATGTCACGTTCGCAAACCCGTCTAAAAGACATATAGCAATTAGACGAGTTTACATATCAAATGATATTCACGGTCGCAGATATAAATGTAAGTACTGTGTAAATGTTTAAACAGTGTTAAAAACATCGACTTTGAAACGCCCCGAATAGCCCCCAAACAACAGATAACACAATATCAAAAATGGGCTAAATAAACAATACCACTGCATCAATTTCCCAGAGACCAAACCATACCCAAAAATTGAACCCAAAAATCCACCACTAAACCGGCCTCGCCGGAAATTCTCCATTAGTGATCGGCCCAATTCCGGCCAGGTGGGGTCGATTTTGAGGTATGGTCTTCTGGTCACTCAAGGAGTCTTCCACACTTGTTTGCACAATTTTTTGAACACTTTAAAAAACAACAGAGAACAGAAATCTGCAGTGCACTGTTTCGGTTTCGATTCGATTTCGATGCATCAACAATGTCTAAACTAGCTAGCTAAGGGTTTAAAGGGTGGCTCTGATACCATGAAGGGTTATGGCAGCGGCCCGGCCATCGAAAAACGGCCAAAATGCGGAACAAAATTTTATAAACTGGCGCTACCGTTACCCGAATCCCGGATCGACCTTAAACCCTAATTTAGCGAGCTAATCTAAGAGTTAGAATTGTTATACCGAGTTGATCCATGTCCTTCGGTCTTCATTCCAAGCTCCTAGCGGTCCTTTGATGATGTTTGGTTGCCGGTCTTCCTCTATCTCCGATGATCCATCTGAGGAAAACGGTACAAGCTCCAGCCTCGACAAACGAGACAACCGACGCTCCAAAGTTGCTAGCTATGGAGAGTGGGGGTGTATGAAAGTGTCACTACAATTTTCTCTCAACGCATGTGCTCATGAGAGCAACCATAAAAGAAGAATGGAGTGAGGGAGCTTTGGCATGAAGAACAAAGAAAATGGCTAAGTCTTTTGGAGAACTTGAGAGAGTGAGAGAGTGGGCTAGCATTGTAATCAATCATCAACCAAAATAAAAACCAACCCCTTCAAAAAATGTGGCCGGCCCCTTCTCTCTCTCCCATCAAAAATTCCATTTCTTGTTCCAATTAAACAATGTGAACCATACCTCAAAGACCATACCATGGTCCATGCCTCATGCCACCTCACACCCTCCACCTCATTATAAAACAAATGTTTTTTCTAAAAAGGAAAATCAATAATGAGGTGACAAATCTTCTAAAAGCCATTCCGTATAAAATACGGAATACTTCCCGGTACATGTATCGAAATACATATACGCATATTCGTACAAAAAATACGAATAACCAAGAGAGAAAATGAATAATGAACAATAATACTAGAATACATATATATATATATATATACATATGTAAATTATTAAATCAAAAACCCGATTTAATAATCCGGCTTAATCCTAAGCCGCTAGTATTATCAACCGTCCGATTAAAATCTGCGCAGCGAGTGCACATATTTAATCGGACACCTGTATATACCAACATACGTCATGTACACCATATCGCCTGAATCGTGAAAACCCTTTGTGTGGGACTCTAAAGACTCGTCAATACGCTGGCAGTGGGTTTAACCACAAGCACGTCAGCGTTACTAGCTGTACGTAACGGCTACCCAGGTATTGAGTGAAAAGGAGGCCGACGAGCAGACTCATCCTGAACCCCTACTGAGCCTGTCAGTGACAATATCCGTACAGTCCGGTCTGTTCGTCTAAGAGTATCGCATATCGAGTCTAGGGGGTGGATAAAGTCAGACCCCCAACAACGCGATATTTAGTGTCGATATGAAATTCCATCACCACCTGAGAAACTATCGATCCTAGATCGGTAGTTATCGTCCACCGTGGCCACGGATTTTTGGTGATGACCATCCGTACACAACGCGACATCAACCCCCAATACCGGGAGAGACGAATCCCCGACGATCCAATAACTGCCTCCATGTGGCTCGGGACTGTACCCAACTAAAACCTGTTTGTACAACTCCTTTGAGCCATGGTAGGGCAGTAATCAAAGCACAGTGGGAACTCACACGAGACAAATGATGATCTCAGGTCGACAGACTAACCTGTACACATGTCACCTGGGAACTGCTATCTAACAATAGGTATAATATCAACTAGCAGGTTCCCGGCGAGTCCGTCCAGTGTACTCATAACCCAATGAGCACTTGTATACTATCTTAGGTGAACATACTAACACCAATGACTTGTGAGACCTGGCCACCGCCCCCTCATCGGGGTCTCGATATATACTAGTCTACACTGGAGTATCGATGCTCGGTCTCGATACTCCTACGACTAGGGACATTTAAGGATGTGCTTATAGACCCCATCTCCTACATATATGATCGTCATCATAATGCTGGCAGTCAAGCAAGAATTCTATGGGCTCTATCAACACGTATATGATGATAAAGACAAACCAAATAGCATACTATCATCTTGAGTAAGACTGTTTTATGGGTATATGTCCTTACTCAATCATCATAATCACAAGTCCGCGACTATGATAATTGCCTTGAGGGCACTATAACCAACATTTCTAAGCTTGTCGCCGGGTCAATTCCGACGGGTGGACTTGGGGTTTTGGCCACGTGTCGGGGTCGATTGGTATTCTTCAGTGTATATGTTTGTTTTATTTGTGACTCTTCAGTTTACGTGTAGTGCACACGCAAACTCTTAGGCTTCTAAAAAGATTAAAAGAAATTTAATTAAAAAGAATGTGTGGTTGATGGGATTTGAACTCTGGTGCTATGGATCAGCAGTGCAAGGTCTTACCTGTGAGCTACAAGCTCTTTCTCGCTGTTCAAAAGCAAAACAAATTCTTATAGTACTAACAGGAAATGTAAATACCCCAATTGTACATTAACTTTTAATCAATTTTATGTACACAAGAATTGGAGTTGTTACACTTTGGCCGTGGTCTTAGGTTGCGCTAATGCAAAAGATCGGAGCCACTCTTTGTTCCTAAGATCCTACCTCAGGGCGGTGATAACTGTTTCGTCACGGTGCTCGGGAACCTCTAGGAGACATTGTAGAAGCTGGTGGCGTACCCCTTGAAGGATTTCTTGTCTCCGCTCTTGATGGTGAACAGGTAGTCGACCGTCTTTTTCTATCGTCGGTTACCGATAAAATGACTGAGGAATTGGGTCGCTATCTCGTCGAAGGCCGAGATCGAGCGCGGCGTGAGCCCTCAGAATCAATTCCGGCCAGCGCGGATGAGGGTGGTGGGAAAAGCTCAGCATTGGGCCGCGTCCGAGTTGTCTTGGAAGCTCATGCCCACCGTAAACGCGTCCAAGTAGTCCTTCGGGTTAGTCTTTCCGTCGAAGAGGGCCACTTTGGGCGGTTTGTTCCTGGATGAGACACGCTTAGCGAGAAGTTGTTCTGTAAAGAGACTTGTGAGCGAATCGGAAGAATACTTCTCCCCTTCGCCGGTCGCACGGTCTTCCTGTCGTATGTCTTCGATTTTCTTTTTGAGGGCCTCGATTCGTTGCTGGTACCCCGAGAATTCTTCATAGTCGGAGTGCCTGCTATCTCTGCTCCGGGCTTGCATGATGGAACGATTTTTGTTTCGCTCTATCACATCCCTTAAATCCGTGGGGGAACCTTTCATGGGTAGTCCCGATGTTCGCCGTACGCGTGGCTTCGACGGAAGTGGGGGCGTCGGTCCTACCTGGAACCAGACGATCTGACCGACACCTCTTCGAGGGGCGAGAAAACGCGGCGTGCGTCGAAGCGATAGCCTGGTCTCTCTTGAGATCGGGGTGTCAAGCTGTCCGGCACCCAACGGGTCATGGAATCATTCCCCGCATGCTGGTCATGGCTACCGGAATCAGCACGTCGGTGTTCGGTAACATCAAGATGAGCATGAGTGAGGTCGAGGGCCTGAGCGTGTGCTTCCGTCTTCCTGCGTACGTCGTCATCCCCGGGAGGGGAAACAACGGTTTGGCGGGTACGGCCGGCCCGCTTGAACGCGGGTGAGCGCATCTACCATCGCCGTGAGCCTATCGATCCGAGCGGACAAGGCGTTAATGATGTTAGGAGGGGGAGTTAGGCCGCTCCCGCCTCCGTTATGGAGGACGGGGCGGCTCGTGCTGGGTTGTCGCGATTATCGCTTGCTGTTTCCCTCAATCTCTGTTAAAAATTTGAAATTTGAACTGAGACATCGCCTCACGTGCAAAGCACGAGAGCGCTAGCGCCAAGAGCGCTAAGAGTTAAAGACTGAGGCAGCGCCTCACGTGTAAAGCACGAGAGCGCTCGCGCCAAGAGCGCCATGAGTCAAAGACTCTGAGGCAGCGCCTCACGTGCAAAGTACGAGAGCGCCAGCACCATAAGTCAAAGACTCTGAGGCAGCGCCTCACGTGCAAAGCACGAGAGCGCCAACGCTAGAACTAAATGTTCTCCACCATTGGATCAAAGATCTAACGAAGATGATAAATCATCAAAATTACAGAATTAAATTCTGTTGAGGAAATACTCCTCAAATCTTTCCAAACAAGAAAGATTGTGCTCTGTAAATCAGAGTACCGTTAGATCAAAGATCCAATGATGATTAAAAATCACCAAGATACAGAATAAGTTATGTATGGGAAAATATTTTCCCAATCTTGTTAAAAACAAGAAAAGTGTCTTCTGTAAAACAGAAGCCCCTGGATCAAAGATCCAATGGTGGGAAACATCCCTAAATCAATTGGAGATCTCTCAATGAGAGATTTCCTTAACTGATTCAACAAATCAGTCTGCCCTATATAAAGGACCCAAGACTTCAAGTCTTGTACAGAGGAACCACCCATAAACTTCAAACTTCAAAGACAAGAGCAATTTCTTCTCAAGGTAAATAGCAAGAAGAGAGATCGTGGCATCTCCTTCATATTTGAGAGTTTAACTCTCACATTAGAAGAACTTAGTTCTTTTTCAGATCACAGATCTATAAGACAAAGTCTTTCACAAAAGTAAAAGAGATCACAACATCTCATCAAAAAAGAGAAGAACTTAGTTCTTAGATCCATGAGACAAAGTCTCTTATAAATAAAAACAAAAGAGATCATAGCATCTCCTCATAAAAGAAGAACTTAGTTCTTAGATCCATGAGACAAAGTCTCTTATAAACTGAGAATTTAATGCTCAGAGCATAGGACTAATCAAAGCTGCCAATTTTAAAAGAAGCGCCTTAGCGCTCTAAGTCTGGCGCTCAGCGCCCAGCGTCCCATGCGCTCCTCACGCGGACGCTATTTTAAAAGAAGCGTCTTAGCGCTCCAAGTCTGGCGCCCAGTGCTCCTCACGTGGGCGCTATTTTATAAGAAGCGCCTTAGCGCTCTAAGTCTGGCGCTCAGCGCCAAGCGCTCCACGTGCTCTTCACATGGGCGCTATTTTATAAGAAGCGCCTTAGCGCTCCAAGTTTGGCACTCAGCACTAAGCGCTCCACGTGCTCCTCACGTAGGCGCTAAGGAATTACAAAGCGCTCTGTAAATAAAGCCCCAGCGCCATAAAAAGTGTTCAACACTCAATAAAAGACAAAAAGAAAAGGGGTGTCAGAACCCATATCAATGCTCAGCATTGTTGAATAAAAAGGGACTGAGCCCAAACAAATGTTCAACATTTTATGGGCTGAGCCCAAGTTGGCCACACGTCCCTAATTCAGATCAGCCGAGCCCATGTACTCACAATGTTCTTTGATTGGTCTTAGTCCCAAACCTGACTATAGATCTCCTAACCAACATTGGTTCAAGGGTACATCTCTTCACACCTCTGATACATGTCGTTGTAATTCTTCAACGTCTTCAGGGAGGTGGCGGGTCCTGACAACCAGAAACTCCACAGACTATGATGTCTTTAAACCCTACAGACTATGATGTCTTTAAACCAGACTATGATGTCTTTAAACCAGACTATGATGTCTTTAAACCTTACAGACCATGATGTCTTTAAACCAGACTATGATGTCTTTAAACCTTACAGACCATGATGTCTTTAAACCAGACTATGATGTCTTTAAACCTTACAGACCATGATGTCTTTAAACCAGACTATGATGTCTTTAAACCCTACAGACCATGATGTCTTTAAACCAGACTATGATGTCTTTAAACCCTACAGACTATGATGTCTTTAAACCCTACAGACTATGATGTCTTTAAACTTACATGGACTATGATGTCCTTAAACCCTATGAACCGCAACGTCCCTAAACTAAACTCTATAGACGTCTTTAAACTGTGGACTATGATGTCCTTAAATTCTATAGACTATGATGTCCCTAAACCCAATGGACCGCAATGTCCTTAAACTAAAACGATAGAGTACAAATACTCTTTCGTTGAATCTAAATGATCCCAAAATCCTGTTAAGTAGATCTTAGTCTAAAAATTAGACTAACGTATCCTTAACAAATATTTAAGTTGGTCTTAATCTCAAAAGTGGTTAACGAGCCTTAAATCAAACCCCAACCTAAATCTAAGAAAATACGGATTTGGACTAATCCACGCCCTACGGGCGACAACATAAATTAGTCTCCGTATACAATTCACGGGCAACCAAAAAATAAAACAAACACACACGACACGAAGTGACTTTCTGGAGCAGGAGAAAGTGATTACCACGATGCGGTAACGTAATTAACTGCAGGGGCTTGCGCCTGCAGGGAAAAGCGTCCCCATAATCAAAAACCCCTCGCAAACGAGGGGGAATCTGACGAAGTCTGCTACAACGGCCGCATCCGTCTAAACCTCCGATACGCGGTGCCATAAATCAACTTGGCATTTTCGGAGAGGTAGACGGATAAAACCAAATAGCATCTGCCCCCAAATTCGACTACGGAGAATTCGGCGGTAAACACTTGCCATTGAATCGAAGGCGGAAGATCAACTTTTTGGGTGGAGGAGCTTCTCGTTCTCACAGACGGCGCCAACTGATGGAGGTTCAAAATCTCCCTCAGTAGTTGTCCTTCGTCGATCTTGCTGCAAGCGGTTCTGAACGGTTGAGATTTGGTGTGAGGGTTGAATGTGTGGATCTCAGTGGGTTATCATTGACGCTGAGCTACCTGCAAAGGAAGTCCCGGGGTGGGTAACCACCGTAGGACCTTCTGATAATCAAGTAAGTACCGAGGAATAAAGGCAGGGTAGCGGCGTATTGGAATCAGTTCAAGTTACTTGAATCATCTGGTTTATATAGCGGTCGCATGGAGCGAGCCGATGCGAGATTCTCGCCGTCCGTTACGTCCCTGCGTCACGTTCGCATCGATGGCGGGACACGTTCATTAATGGCGAGATACGCTCATTAATGGCGAGATACGCTAGCGTGAGATGTGGGACGTGGAGCGGATGAGATATCGTCGTGGCGAGATACACGGAGCCGTTATGGGGACGCTCGGGCTCCGTGCTTCCAGCCAAACAGGGACGCTGAGGAATCTCAAATATAGGATAGCTCGGGGATGAGCAAGTGAGCTGAGAAGTCTCAGCTATAGGATAGCTCGAAGACGAGCTATTGGCTGGCGGTCAGCCGAAGCTGGAACATACTCCGGGAAGGTCCTCTAAAAGGCCAGGTACAACCTCAGAGACGAGGCGCCGAGAAATGTCCCCAATGCATCATACACATTCCAGCTTCGTAGCCTCCAGGAATCTAGTGGGCGTACGTGGACGACACGCCATCTGCTACGTGTCATAAATCTGGAGGTTCCCGTCTGTGAGCCTCATCACTCCTTTTGTGAAACTCCCATTTTTTTTTTTAGACCACCGTTCGCATGCTTGCAAACCGTGGTTTCAATTTAATTTAAACGAAACCTTATTTTTCCGAAACCTCGATGCCAGACGAGGCCTAAATGTATCGAACAAGGTCTAGCCGGTTTCTTATGTTGTCCAAATTTGAATTCAAAGAAAGAAACATGGTCACGACCGACCGAATCCTATCAAAAGCCGAATCTTGCCTGCCATAAGACTAACACTAATGGTTTTTCCATAATCCCATGACTCATTTTATAGTTAAAATATAACCCAGAACACCATATATCTATCCTTCCGTCAGGCTTAAAGATTAAAACAGAGTTGTCCGCAGCCACAAGCGACTTAGCTATGCACAGACGCCATTCCACTGGAAGCACAGAGCCCAAAACTAAACCATAAGCGGCCATGTATATACCCATTTTTCCAAATAACCATCCATATCCATAATTTGATCATCCTATGAATAACGAATGCAAATATGGCAACACATACAACTGCTACACATCGGATTCATTTATATCCCTGCCTACAATATTTGTGAGGGACTCCTTGGTAATTTCATACACAACAAAACCCTACCCCTAATTTCTCGCCCCTCTCTCTTTATATACGCTTCCTCATTAAATTCTTAACCCTAATCGTCTCATCTCAGATCTGTGGCTTGTGAGTAGAATTTTCTGTTTCTTTTTTTTTTTTGAAATTACAAATCCTTCGTTTTTTCTTTCCTTTTAATTGATTGAAGGCTATGATGTGTTAAAACTACCTATTTTCTGAGGGGGGAAATGAAAATTTTCCTCCTCTGATTATTGAAACCAATGGATCCTTCTGAGCCTTTTTCTATTTTCTTTTGTAATTTCTCTTATTTTCATTTTACACCCTCGTTGATGTGATGATAAATTTTCACGGATTTATGAAAATTTACATGTCGACCAAAATTACAGACTACAATTATCTGATCAACGGTAAAAACTTGCAAATTTTTATTTGTTTTGGATCCGTGCACAATAAGCCGATGCTCTGGAAATTAATTAATTAATTAATTGAGAAAAATGAAGGAAGCATGGTGATGTGCACGGAAATTGAGAGAATGGGTCTTGATGTCTGCTCGCTTTGATGCCTTTGGGCTTTGATATTGTAGGCCTGGATTTGATCCACACTTTGTTTTTTCAAAAAGAAATTTCATTGATTTTGTTTTTTGTTTTTATAAGTTTTTTTTTGTTATTTTTGGTTGATGCTTGAGATATATTGCTGTGGTTTGTTTTGCAGGTGTTTGTACGAATTTGTGCTTGTAATTTGAAGGGCTTGTTGGGGGAGATTTGTAAATTTTGGAATGTGTTGTTGTTTGATGTGTACATGTTAGAATTTAGATTGTGAAGCTGTTGCAAATGAGTCTTGAATGGATTAATGGAGGTAGGTTTTTGTTGCAAATTGGTTTTATTATTGTGTTTGTGGTTGGCCCAAGGTTTGGTTTTGAATATCACATATCGGTGTCATTATATATCATATGCTGTTGATATATTGGCCAATATTACCATATAGGAAGATATAACAACAGAAAAATATTTGTTTCATCTTGTTCATGAGATCTGTAGAAATGATATATGCTAAAAATTATAGCAGTTTTATCGTACGGTTACAGGACTTGATACCAATATATTGGTTGATATTATGGATGTTTGATTCAACCGCCTGCTATTAAAATTTCGGATAATTAATTTTTTTAACTAAATAAAAAATGCCTTCCAATTTTACACACAAAATATAAAATGCCATCAGTAAAACTTTGGGCTGACCATTTTGTAAATGCTGCCCTACCAATTTTACACACAAAAATAATAAAGCTTATATGATGCTTCAAAACTGTCTCTTCAATACTAAATTATCGCTACCAATTACCAAAGATTAATGATGCTTTTTCTCATTCTATTCTGCACAAAAAAAGAACATAATAACAACCCTAATCTCTCTCTTTTCCTTTTAAACTAGAAAGCACTTATGCGCAAGCGCAGGGGCAACGAAGTTTCCATCCGTATACTGAAAACAAAACGAACAATGCATTAAGCGAAGATTTCCTAAAGCTCTAATAAGACGGTTGCGGTAAGTTAAAAAAATTCCATGAGAAAGTTTACGAAATTTTGCTACCGTGGTATTTTTCAACCATGACTAAATTTTGGAAATGAGAGTCTTCCATATAATTATCAGCCAGATGACGAAAGAGCATGAAAAACCGAAGTTTACATCTGTACATTTGAAAGCAAAATGAACACTGCATTAAGGGACGATTTCTCAATATAGCAGCAGCAGTAAGATAGTTGCCGTAGATTAAAAAAATTTCCATAAAGAAGTTAAAATGTAATTTTGCATGACGAAGTTAAAATGTATTATCAGAGTTTGTTTAAGAAAGTATGTGATCGTGACAAAATTTTGAAAATGAGCATCTTCCAATAATCATCACTAAATGCCTAAAATGGCACGAAAACCGAAGTTTTCATCTGTATATTTGAAAGCAGAATGAACAGTGCATTAACCGACGATTTCCCAATATAGCAGCAATAAGATAGTTGTCGCAAGCTAAAAATTTTGCATGAAAAAATTAAACGAAATTTTACAATCGTAACAAAATTGTGGAAATGAAGGTCCTCCACGTAATTTTGCGTTAGATGCCTAAAAAATGAGGGGCTTTCCTATAATTTTTCGCATAAACAGAAAATTGAGCTTGAAAATTCTAAGCTCATCCCCCCTTATCCCCACACACATATATACAGAAAGAGGGTTAGAGGACAAAAAAAAATCTTGAAATTCTAGCTAGAGCACAAAAAAGATCTTGAAGCTTGCCACATAGCTTTTAGATAGAACTAGACAAGACAAGAAGGATCCCTGAGCAAGTATAGGGATCCAAGTTTCTATATTTGAAAGCAAAATGAACAATTCATCAAGCGACAATTTCTCAATATTCATTTAGAGTAGCAACGATTTCCCTTTTTTTCTTTAAGATAAGCGACAATTTTGCAATATAGTTACAACAAGGTGGTTCATGGTGAATTAAAATTTTTACTTAAACACTAATATTTGAACATTTATATCCAAACCAGTGAAAATGCTAAAAGAATCCATCATAAATTTATGGGTAAATTATCAAAAAGCCCCCGGCCCATTCAAGAGTTGGCAAAAACCCCTCGGTATTTTCAAAATGGTTGAAAAGGGCCTACCGTTCACAAATATTTGTGAGAAAACCCTTGGGTTGTATTTTATTCAGGCATGGTATTACAACTTTAGAAGTTACCAAAATGCCCTCCCCACTTGACAAATTTCTCTCAAAGCCTGGCTAAAAATGGCTTATGCTTTCTCTCTTCTTCCTTTCCTTCCACTCATCTTCCCCGTCGTCGAAGAACTGCTGTAGAAACCTCAGGCGACCGCTGCTTCCCGTCCTCGTCACGAAGGAAGGGGCTTCTCGTCGAGAGCAGACATCGGTATGCGGACGTCGCTGAGGTGGTCAAGACTCTAGGGGGTTGAAAAAGGAGGTGAGGTTGTCGGAGAGGCGGCGGAGGGCATCGATATCGGCTGTAAATCCCCAATTCCATGTATGTATTTTCCCGTATTTTCGCTATTATTTTATTTTTTTTATAAAAATTTTCCATTTTTTTATTTTGTTTATTATATTTATCCTAATCTAAACCCCAGACCCAATCCCTAACCCGAAACCCAAACCCAAACCCAAACACAACAACAACAACAACTGAGCCTTTTATCCCAAGCATATGGGGTAGGCTACATGAACCAACATGAGAATCACGCCGGGTCCAGCACATGAATTCTCTGTCTCCACTCACTTCTATCGAACAATATACTTTCATTGAGTCCTTTGGCAACCATATCGTTTCGTATCACCTCCATCCATGTTTTCTTCGGTCTCCCTTTTGCCCTTTTGCCATTGCCCATATCGAGAGTATCTATTCGTCGAACCGGTGCTTCCATAGGTCTGCGTCGCACATGACCAAACCATCTTAGCCGATTTTCCCGCATCTTCTCCTCAACGGGTGCTACACCAACTTTTGCACGAACATCCTCATTTCGCACCTTATCTTTTCTAGTGTTACCGCACATTCAACGAAGCATGCCCATCTCCGCTACGTGCATCTTCTTTGTATGATGCTTCTTAGGAGCCCAGCATTCTGTACCATATAATAAGGCGGGCCGAATAGCGCTCCGATAAAACTTCCCTTTCAATTTTAACAGAAAGTTACGATCACACAAAATTCCTGTTGCACTCCTCCATTTCAACCAACCAGCTTGGATTCTTTGATTAACATCACTATCGATCTCTCCATTCCTTTGGATGATGGAACCTAGATATCTAAACTGGTCGCTCGGTGATATCTCTTGCCCTTCCAATGTTATACCAATATGGTTTTGACTTCTCTGGCTACTAAATTTGCAGTGCATATATGCTGTCTTGGACCTGCTCAATCTGAATCCCCGAGATTCCAATGTTTGCCTCCATAATTCCAATTTGGCATTAACCCCTGCGTTTGTCTCATTTACTAGAACAATATCATCAGCGAATAGCATACACCAAGGGACCTCATCTTGGATAGTTCTAGTAAGCTCATCCATCACGATGGTAAACAGGAATGGACTTAATGCAGATCCTTGATGTAAACCAATAGTAATCGGAAAATCACTTGTTAAGCCGTCGCAAGTTCTGACATTTGCCACTACTCCGTCGTACATATCCTTGATTATGTCAATATACTTGACAGGGACCCCCTTCTTCATCATTATCCCCCATAATACCTCTCTAGGTACCTTGTCGTACGCTTTTTCTAAATCAATAAATATCATATGCAAATCTCTTCTCCTCTCTCGTAAGCGCTCGACAAGTTGATGAAGCAAATGAATCGCCTCTGTCGTCGATCGTCCAGGCATGAACCCAAATTGGTTCTCTGTTATCTTAATATCCTTCCTTAGCCTGTGTTCAATCACTCTCTCCCAAAGTTTCATGGTGTGACACATCAGTTTTATTCCACGGTAGTTTGAGCAACTTTGAATGTCACCCTTATTCTTGTAGATAGGTACAAGGATACTTTTCCTCCATTCATTTGGCATCTTTTTTGTCTGCCAAATCTTATTAAACAGATCTGTCAGCCATTTAACGCCTATTTCTCCTAAGCATCTCCAAATCTCGATAGGAATCCCGTCAGGACCAACCGCTTTTCTTAAACTCATTCTTTTCAAAACTTCTTTAACCTCAGGAAGTCTTATTTTACGCATGAAATCACGATTTATATCTTGAGATTGAATGACAAGTCCATCCAAATTCTTAGTAAAGCTCTCATTGAACAATTTGTCAAAATAATCTCTCCATCTTTCCTTGATATCCTCATCTCGAACTAAAACCTTCTGATTTTCATTTTTGACACACTTCACCGCACATAAGTCTCTAGTCTTCCTTTCCCGCATTCGAGCAATCCGGTATATATCATTTACAGCCTCTTTAGTGTCTAATTTCTCGTACACCTCCTTGTAGACCTTAAATTTAGCTTCCCGAACAGCTTTCTTAACTTCCTTTTTAGCCATTTTGTACTTCTCAAATTTCTCCACATCTCTACTTTTCTTCAAATCTTTATAAGAATCCCTTTTAATTTTAATAGCAGCCTTTACATCTTCATTCCACCATGATATGTCCTTAGATGGTGGAGCACCACCTCTCGATTCACCAAGTAGATCTCTAGCTACTTTCTTGATACAACTAGCCATTTTGTTCCATGTTTTGTCTGGATCATCTTCCGACTGCCAATCCGCTTCTTGTACTACACGATCTATAAAAGCCTTTTGGTTACCTTCTTTCAATCGCCACCATTTAATTTTAAGCGCTACCTTACGTCTAATCTTCCTAGGTTCTCTTCTAAATCGAAAATCTAGAACTAAAAGTCTATGTTGAGTGGTTACACTCTCACCTGGCACTACCTTACAGTCGATACAACAATCTCTATCTATTCTTCTCGTCAGAAAAAAGTCTATTTGACTAGCACTTGATCCGCTCCTAAAAGTGATAAGGTGGGACTCTCTTTTCCTAAACCAGGTGTTTGCTAAGATCAAGTCATAAGATAAAGCAAAATCTAGAATCGAGTCACCTACTTCATTCCTTTGTCCGAAACCAAAACCTCCATGGATAGTATCAAACCCACTACGACTAGTACCTACATGTCCATTAAGATCACCACCAATAAATAACTTCTCTCCACTAGGTATACTTTGCACCACCTCGTCTAAATCCTCCCAGAATAGACGCTTACTAGCGTCATCAAGACCTATCTGTGGTGCATAAGCACTAATAACATTAAGGATCTCTCCACCTAGAATAAGCTTAACCAGTAAAATTCTATCACCTTTTCTCCTAATCTCAACTACATCCTCAAGCAACCGTCTATCTATGATTATGCCTACCCCATTACGATTTTTATCTCTACCCGTATACCAAAGCTTATAACCCCAAGGCTCTATGACTCTACTCTTTTCACCTACCCACTTAGTTTCTTGCAAACACATAATACCAACTCTCCTCCTAATCATCACCTCCACTAATTCTATTAGTCTACCCGTAAGGGAACCTATGTTCCAGGAAGCTAGACGGATCCTATGAAACCCTTGCTTATTTGTCACTACACCCGGGGTCCGATGTAGCGCGCCGTCTCTGGACGACGACCCCTGCTTATTTGTCACTACACCCGGGGTCCGATGTAGCGCGCCGTCTGTAGACGACGACCCTTGCTTATTTGTCACTACACTCGGGGTCCGATGTAGCGCGCCGTCTCTGGACGACGACCCTTGCTTATTTGTCACTACACCCGGGGTCCGATGTAGCGCGCCGCATCTGGACGACGACCTAGAAGCCCTTGCATATTTAACACTACACCCGAGATCCGATGTAGCGCGTCACTGAGTAGGGGACGCCCCAACGATATTCTTATTATGGTTCATGTCATAGAATGTGATAAAGTTTTACGTTGGCTGTCACAAGCCTACCACAACCCAAACCCAAACCTATTTCCCTAACCCTGACCCGACCCGACCCGTTTCCCCCACTCTTCTTCTTCTTCTTCTTCTTCTTCTTCTTCTTGTTCTTCTCTCCTTTCCCTCCAAGTTTTTAACGTCCCTCTCCCCCTTCCTCATGACCGCCGCCTCGTGACCCGCGCTCACCTCCGCAATGACCTCGCCATGATCTCGACAAAGATCCCCGACGCTATATCTCCACTCCTTCGTCTCCTCTCTCTCCCCCTAACGGCTCTCTTCCTCCTTCTCTCGCATTCGCCTAGACCTCGTCCTCGTCACGCCAACGACCCCCACGATCTCCACGGCTACCTCGTCCTTCCTCTGTTAGTAATATGTATGCCCTAGAGGCCATTACTGTACATACGATGTATATTGTAGTGGATGCTTGGATATATATAGGGAGGACTTTCTTGCTCGATATGATAGTGTGCTATCTGGTTGCACTTTATCTTAACATGTACTCTGATTGTCTCTATGTTACATGTTGATAAAGCCCTTAGGATGGGTACTTGACTACCAGGACTATGGTGCAGATCATACTAGTGGGGACAGTGTAGTCGCTTAGTACATCCTTCAAATGTTCCTAGTCGAGGGTGTATCGAGACAGGGCATCGATATACCAGAGTAGACTAGCGTATAGCTTCTCGACCTATGTAGATGGGCGATGGATAATACCATATCCATTGGTGTTTGACATCAGAGATAGTATACGGGTGCTCAGTGGAGACTGGGTACACTGTACGGACTCGTCGAGAACTCCCAGATGGTATTATACCTCACGTCAGATGGCAGTTCTCTGGTGACACTGGTACAGGTTAGTCTGTAGACCCGAGATCGTCATAGAGTCTTGTGTGATTCCCACTGTGCTTTGATTTCCACCTTACCACGTTCAAGAGAACGTGCAAAACGGTGGCTTTTGGGTACAGTCCTGAGTCACATGGAGGCAATGAGCGATAGGAG
Organism: Agapanthus africanus; assembly: GCA_030015575.1. Taxonomy (NCBI): domain Eukaryota; kingdom Viridiplantae; phylum Streptophyta; class Magnoliopsida; order Asparagales; family Amaryllidaceae; genus Agapanthus; species Agapanthus africanus. The sequence goes on from CM057341.1 coordinate 773,213,268, forward strand.
GGGTTTCGTCTCTCCCGGTATAGGGAGTTGATGTTGTGCTGTGCTCGATTGGCTATAACAGGAAGTCCTTGGCCAAGGCTGCTTTAGAGATATACTGGTAAGTGTTATCAGTAGTTTCTCGACCCGTTATGAACCTTATATCGACACGACTTATCGAGTTACTGTGGTCTGACGTTTACCACCCGTAGACGAGATATGCGACATATCAGACGAAGAGACTGGACTGTACGGTAGTGTTATTAATTGGATTCACAGGAGTGTGAGCAGGCTTGCTTGTTGATCTTCTAATCGCTCAATACCCGGATGACCGTTACGTTTAGCAGTCCGCTTGCGGCTTGTGGGTGTTTGATATGATCATCGCCTACTGCCGGCGTATTGACGAGTCTTTAGAGTCCTACACAGGGGTTTCTTGGCCTAAGCGAAACGGAGTAGGAGCACATATGTGATATGTGCGGGACCGAGATTGATACGATATGAGATACTGTATTGTATTCTCGCGATTCGTGACATTGGTCAGTTATATGAGATATGACCGGGTTATCGGATCAAGTGTTGATTCTATAAGTTGTTACACTAGATATTAGTCGGTTATATGTGATATAGCCGGATTATTAAATCAAGAGTTGATTTAATAATTTGATGTATAATTATATATTTGATATATTATATTACATTAACTAGTATTAGCTCACTTATGATTTCTTTTCTCACTAGATTGTGCACATTGTATATATGTGATATATGCGAGTGTACAAGTTTGTGTCGTGCTTTATTATACATACAAGATGGGTGTATGAGACTTAAACCATATTAAGGTTAAATTAGGGTTTATTTATTTCTTAAGGTTTAACTAAAGAGAAAGATTTAGTCAAAGTTCTCAAGCTTACATGAAGTTTGTAGAAACATTGACAAAGTCAACTCTTTTGTCATTCCTTAGGATATTTAGTTAACCAAACCCTTAACCTTATAGCTTGGATAATTCTCTACATGAGTTAAGCATGAGGGCTTAACTCACCCATAGTTGCATTATTCATTTAGATAACTCATATGATGAGTTCTATCTTCTTCTTCTTCTTCTTCCTCTTCAAAAGCTTTCTAGCTTTAATGGAGGCATGAGAAAAAGCGTGAGAAAATAAATTCTAAAGTGAGCCCACTTCCTACTTCTTCATCCTCTACTACTTGCCATGTAGTATAGGGTGTTCTCTTCACAAAGTTCATGACTTAGTGAAGGAATAGCTTGAGTTAGTGTCTCCTCGACGTAGATCATCTTCGGCCTCGAAGTCACCGAAGCAAGCATGTTCGTTTCTTCGTGGAGCCTCTCTAGAGTCCGGAGTTCACGATTGCAGCGGAGGGGACTTCTACACGGAGCTATTGAAGTAAAGGACTGGTCTACAAAGGATGTATTCCATGCTCACTTAGATTGCAAAGTGTTTGCTTTTCATATTCCGTATTATTTCTAGTTAACGATTCTAGTTAGGGTTAGCTAAAACGGCAAAATTTTAATTTGGTATGGACGATGCCTCCTGGAACCTTGCTGCCGTCATATGTAACCCTTCAGTGGTATCAGAGCCATGCTAGAAATATATACGGATTTTGTTAAGATCACGAAACCAAAATAACTCCGTAACTTGAAACGCTAAATCCATGTTTCTGTCGATTTTAAAACGAGCTCCAAAATTTTTTCAAACAAGTGCAGAATCATTTATGAGCAATTATATGAACATGGGAGAAATTTGGGGGCATCTGCTCGGATTTTGGCTGAGCAGATGAAGGAAAAAACAGGGGAGGCCGGCCCCACCTTCTTGGAATGGTCCCAAATTTTTTCCTTGGTCTTTTCTCTGTGGTTTGGTGTTTCAGGTGTTGTTTAATTTTGCTAAGTTTGCATGTGATGAAATCTTACACTTTAAGCAATTCGGAGTGTTTCGTATTCGTAGTTTTAACATTGTTTCGGGTGTTTCACATATTGTCTAGACGAAATTAAAAGGTTCGATCGAATGTCAAAAACCCATTTTTCCAAGTTTAATGTATTCGGAAAAACATGCAAGTGATTCCGTGGACCCTCCAGAATAACGAAACCTTAACTCGATTATGTGTCCGTCAAAACTGCCACTTGAACCCTAGGGTTTTTTGTAGTTTAGCGTTGTCACATATGAGGCATTGGTTTGACCCTTCTACGGCTGGTTCATAGGTACTGTGGCATCTTCTGGGTATTACTAAAATTATGCTCAAGTGTTGAGCTGTCGGGAAATTGTGGGATTTTGATGAATCGATCGAAGGGTTTAACCTCGTCCGGATATTATGTGATGGGATACAATATTTGGAATCCACATGTAGTTATGAGATAATTAGTTTGAATGTTATAAATCTAGCAGTTTAGTCTCATTTGATCGGTTGCCACGGGATTTTGATGTGATCAAAAGTCCATCGCAATCACGTAGCGTACGCGGATACTCGCCGGGTAAACTTAATAGATGGCCACTCCCCATAGCCCCGACCAAGTGACTGTAGGAGAACCTCGTCGCAAAATGCATCCATTCGGGTGCTCGCGGCAGCGGTGTTCCGCCTTGGTGCACTTCGTCGACGGGATCGGGAGGTGCGGCCGTCTACTAAAGTTTCCGACGAGCATTCGATTAGGATGTCGGGAATCTTGTTGAATTGCCCGACTAGATACTGAAAAGAGTTTTTGATATTGAGACTAAAATGCGGGGTTTATAATTGTTAGGCATGCGATGTTTAAGGAATTCATTTGGTTAGGCATGCGATGTCTAAGGTGGTTGCGGATTCCAACTGTTGTAGTTTTTCACTTTCTTTTCTACGACCGTAAGTGTAATATGTGGTGTATCGCCGGTTTCGGTGCTATATGACAACGACAAATGGGATACGCATATTTACTTACGTTGATGACATGTGATGTTATGTGTTGCTGGGATATGTTATATTGGATCGTCGTGTTTGAATAGCCGGGGTTTTTATGTGAGATGAGAGTTTTTCATTTTCATTCATGTAAAATTCATTGTATATAATATTCTTTTATTGGGGCACTTCTGGGTTGAGGATGATGTCACCATTGTATATTATATACTTTTCCGCATTAGGATGGACTCAAGGCGGGGAGCATAAGTAACCGGGTTCTAGGGTCCAGTGGGAGACCATCTCGAGAAGTCGAGACCGGGTCTCCTAACTCTAGAATTGGTAGGGTTGCTTGCCACTCTCGTAGGGGTCAGGGGTGTGGGATCGGCTATTCATCACGACCGTGGAATCCGTGTTTTATATAGGCTTAAAATAAAACACGGAAATCCTAGTATATCCAATATTTCATATGTTGTTCTTCTGCTGCGATATCTGTGATGTGATCATTTGATATGTTGAGATGGATATAGGATATAGTATATGTGATATATTATATAGACATTGCTTATGTTTTACACCCGCGCTAGCACTGCCCCGCTCTGCCGTTAGTTACCTAACCTAACGGTGCACGAGGGGACATCGAGACGAATGCGAATGGCATAAGCGTACGTTGTATTTATCTGTGATGTTTAGGTAACTTAAAATGATGGGACTTCATTAATGAGATTAATTAAATAAAAGAAACCTAAAGATGTTGTAGAATCGAATTTTCAAAAACAGGTAGCTCTAGTTGTTGTTTTGCATAGCGGTGTTCCTTGTAGAACATCCAGCACCTTATTCGATAAGGAAAGAGCCGAGATCTCTTCACCGGGAGTGACCTCTTTAGCAATAACTAGCAAATGCTACAACCCTCGGTTTTGTATTTTGATTGCTTTTCTAGTTTTTGCTTTGCACAGTGGTATTGTGAATATCCTGCACCTTATTCGATAAGGAAAGAGCCGACGATCCCTTCACCGGGAGTGACCTCTTTAGCAAAACTAGCAAAGGCTTCAAAAACACTCCATTTAAATCATTTGATTCTACGACGAGATCAAGTTCATTACGCAAAGGGTTTTCTTAAAAACCTGTCGTAGCCCTCCGTCATTTCAGATAAGTACTTCATAGTATTCGTGCTACGTTTGTTGGCTTTCGTCAAGGCGTAGTGTGCGATAGCTATTTATGCTTATCTGCATAAGCATATGATGCGATTGAGTTAGGGTAGTCGTGCGACTTTGTTGGCTTTCGTCAAGGGTCGTGCGGGTGGGTTTAATTCAATCGGGAAATGACGGGTTGAACTTGACTAGCAGCCTATGGTTTGTTGGCTTTCGTCAAGGTCATTGGATGCTAGGGGTAAAATACTATTGGGAATTTTAAGTGTTGAAATTTGCAATGAGATTGCATACCTTCTATGAGATAGTTGGATCCCGATACCCGCTGCAAGTAAGAGTTACTCTTGGGAGAGTTTTACACATTACAATTAGCCGATCAAGTAGGTGTCTAGAAAGGTGTCAACGGGGTTACGTCCCTGGGAAAACGAGGTTTATTTTAATTAGGTCTGTGCGAAAGCACGGGGAACCTCTCTCAAAGTACCGGCGCTGGCCTGGCTGAAAGATCGACGAACTTGTAGGGTGTAATTAATCCCGGCTAGTCTTTCCTTTTATGGTTTGAAGGAAGATTTGACTAAAACAGTGGGAGCCATCCTGATTAGATATATTAATAACCAATCTAATCTTGCAAGAGTATACGCTGAGTGTTTTCTTCTCTTTCTCTCCAGGTAGCGACTATATCACGCCTTAATCAAGATAATAATGCGGATGTATTGACCGAACCCGCTTGTTATACTGCGCTAGGGAACGTTGGTCCCGCTCCAACTTATAATTGTTGTAAGACAGAGAAGGAAATTGGGGATTACCAGAATTCCTGTGCTGCCTAAACGAAGAAAGTGCATGTTGATGCATCTTCTTCGGGTGTGTTCATTACAGAGAACTGTTTCTCAGTATCCTTTATGTCGTGGGTATGAGATACCGGATCAGGATCCCATATATATAATCTGTTACATGGGCTACAGATAGGTAGAGAACTGAGAACGAATGATATGTTTCAAGAGTTGGAAATGGTGCAAGTGTTGCAGCCAAGTTTGTTGGCAGTTATCACCCTGTATTACCAAATACATTGATTCTGAACGAATGCTATTAGATACCGAACCTGATATACAATATCATATCAGTCTCTTTATTTAGTAAAGAAGGATATAATTTTGTATTGTTGGATAATGTTTTGAACATTTCCTATATCAAAAGAGTTGATCGGTTCAGTCACGTTATCTAAAAGTATATACGTTCTAAATCAAACTACAATTCTTAACGTACAGAACATACACAAAAGGAAGAGTACAGAAATGAACGAATCCTTCTTGAGGCATTGTAGACTAGGTTATATCAATGCGACCCGACTAGCTAAGTTACATTTAGATGCATATTAAATCAGTTTGAACTTGCATCTTGTGAAACTTACCAGTCATGCCACAAAGATAAGATGACCATAGCTCCGTTTATTGGAAACAAAGAAAGAGTTAGTGAACTCTTGGGATTGATACATGCTGATGTATGAAAGTCCCGTATCTACACATGTCAGGACCGGTTCTTTATACTTCATTACATTCACTGATCATCTCTCAAGATTCGGACATATGTTCCTGTTGAAACACAAGTATGAAACTTTTGAGAAATTCATAGAATATAAGTCAGAAGTAGAGAACCAGAATGGGTATAAGTATTATGTCCTATGATGAGATCAGGGAGGAGAATACTTGAGCACGGAATTCCTGGACTATTCTAAAGGAGAATGAGATTCTCTCTCATCATTACTCCTCCGTATACACCACAGCACGTTGGTATATTGGGGCGGAGCAATCTCACCCTATGTGATATGGTGTGCTCTATGATGAGTACTACTGAGTTGTATGTTTCCTTTTATGGGGGTTATGCACTTGAGAAGCTGCATACCTATTGAATAAGGTTCCAACCAAATCAGGTGCCTACCATTCCATATGAGATATGGTATGGGAAGAGCCCATCTCTTAAGAAAGTTAAGATTTGGGGTTGTTCGGCCTATGTCTAAAAGCAAAATCCGGACAAGCTCAAGGCAAAGTCAGTTCTGTGGAAGTTTATTGGATATCCCAAGCATTCGCAAGGGAATATCTTCTACCACACTGAGGAGCAAAATGTGTTTTGTTTCTCAGCATGCCACCTTTGGGAAAGCGAATTTCTTGTGAAGAAATCAGTGGCCATGAGGTAGAACTGGAAGGAGTTCTAGGTATACAAACTACAGCTGATGATTTGGTAGAACCAAAGGATTCAGTAGCTTCCAACAAACCTCAGCCTCTCCGCCGATCTAGCAGGGTTCCTCATCCACCTGAGAGATACTTCGGTTTTCTCTGTAACAGTGGGAGTGAGGATTGCATCATGAGATGATGACCCAACTAGTTTCGAGCAGGCCATCAGGAGTGAGGACTCTGTAAGAATGGCTGGATGCTATTTGATCTGAGATGGAATCCATATACACCAACAAAGTATGGACTTTGGTTGCTTTATCTGAAAGGTCAAATCCCCATCAGGAGCAAATATATATTGAGAAGATTACTTAATGTACATGGAAAAGTTGAGACCTTCAAACCTAAGACTAGTTGTAAAAGGTTATCATCATCGACCAGGTTTGGATAATGATGAAACCCTTTCTAGTGGCTATGCTTAAGTCCATCCGGATCCTACTTGCCATTGCTACATACCATGACTACGATATCTGGTGGTTGGGTGTCATGACTGCTTTTCTAAATAGTGATTTAGAAGAGAGCGTCTATAAGTACACAGCCAGAGGGCTTCGTAGACAGTGGGAGCAGCGGAAACGTGTGCAAGTTGCTTTATGAGATAAAACAGGCATCGCGGAGTTGGAACATCTGTTTTGATATGGTAATCAAAGAGTTTGACTTCATCAAAATGATAGATGAACCTTGTATATACCAAAAGGTAGTAGGAAGTATGGTGATGATCCTCGTATTGTACGTGGATGACATACTCGTGATAGGAAAGGAGTTTCCTATGCTACGCTCGGTCAATCTCCTCTTATCACAAGGATTCTCCATATAGGATCAAAGTGATACCTCCTAAATCCTGGGTTTTGGATCTATGAGATAGATCTAATTGGATGTTAGGATTCTCACTAGGTGTAGTGAGATGGTATCAATCGATCCTGGGGAGAATCATTGGATTGCTTCCAGAGTGGTAAGGTCGACTGAATGTCAGTCACAGGCATTGTCTTTACCCTCAGTGGAGGGACGGTATGTTGGAAGAGTTCCAAGCTAGATACCGTGGCATACTAGACGATATAGGCTGGATACATGGCTACCTAGGATGCTACCAAAGATATAGTCTGGATATATATTAGTTCATGAGATGAACTTCGTTCCTACCATTGTGAGACAATGGAGTTGTGGCTTTGGCCTAGGAACCTTCGTCCCATCAGTGATCCAGACATATTCTTAGGCAGTATCACCTGATCATGGAGATGGTTTATCTCTAGGGAGATCGAGGTTAGGAGAGTAGACACAGAGGAAAACAGCGCAGATCCACTCACAAAGGCCTATTTCCCAGTAGAGACTTTTATGGGATGGTTGAGTATGAGATACTTCAACCACTGCTGATTGTTGGGTATGAGATATTACAACAGATGGCCCTAGTGTAAGTGGGAGATTGTTAGTAATATGTATGCTCTAGAGGCCATTACTGTACATACGATGTATATTGTAGTGGATGCTTGGACATATATAGGGAGGACTTTCTTGCTCGATATGATAGTATGCTATCTGGTTGTACTTTATCTTAACATGTACTCTGATTGTCTCTGTTCCCCGCCGAAACACGGAGGCGCGACCGCGCAGGTCCGTCTTGCCTGAATTTCGGGGCAGATGCTAATTGGTGCTATCTGTCCACCTCTCCGAAGATGCCAAGTTGATTTATGACACCATGTATCGAAGGTTTAAACGGATGCGGCCGATGTAGCAGACTTCGTCAGATCCCCCTCGTTGAGGGGTTTTTGATTGTGGGGACGCTCTTCCCTGCAGGCGCAAGCCCCTGCAGTTAATTACGCTACCGCATCGCGGTAACCACTTTCTCCTTCTCTAGATGGTCACTTCGTGTCGTGGGTGTTTGTTTTGTTTTTGGTTGCCCGTGGATTGTATACGGAGACTAATTTATGTTGTCGCCCGTAGGGCGTGGATTAGTCCAAATCCGTATTTTCTTAGATTTGGGTTTGGGGGTTGGGTTTAAGGATACGTTAGTCTCATTTGGGACTAAGATCGACTTAAACGTTTGTTAAGGATACGCTAGTCTAATTTTAGACTAAGATCAACTTAACAGGATCGTTTAGATCCTACAAAAGAGCATTTGGACTCTATTGTTTAGTTTAGGGACATTGCGGTCGATTACCAGTTTAAGGACATGGTGGTCCAATGTTAATTTAAGGACATCTTGGTCCAATATTAGTTTAAGGACATCTCGGTCCAAGGTTAAAGACATCATAGTCCATGGGTTTTAAAGGACCCCACAGTCCGAGGTTAAGGACATCATAGTCCATGGGTTTTAAAGGACCCCATAGTCCGAGGTTAAGGACATCATAGTCCATGGGCTTAAGGACCCCACAGTCCAATTTAAAGACGCCATAGTCTTTGAAATGTATGGTTGTCGGGACCCGTCACCTCTCTGAAGACGTTGAAGGATTACAACGACATATATCAAAGGGGTTCAGAGATGTACCCTTGAACCGGTGTGAGTTGGTTGAAAGATCTGTAGTCCAATTTGGGGCTAAGATCTGTTAAAATATTTATGAGCAGATGGGCTCAATTAATATGAGTTGAGAACTTATGGACAATCTTGGGTTAAGTCCAATCAAATTAAAATGTTAATCATTTATTTTGGGCTACTGAGCATTTTCTTGGGCTTGGCCCTGTTGACAATGCTGAGCATTGACTTGAATTCTGACAATATTTGTCTTTTATTGAATGCTGGGCATTCATCATAGCTCTGGGCTTACTAAAGAACAATTTATGTTCTATCAGCGTGACACGTGGCGCGCTTGGCGCTTTGCGCCAGTCAAAGAGAGCAGTGCGCTTCTGCCGAGTAGCGCACAAGTGAAGGACACGTGTCGCGCTTGGCGCTGAGCGTCAGATGATGGGCGCATTGCTCCAGTTTATGAGCGCTGAGCGCTATTAGTTTAGTGGCGCACACGTGAGTGACACGTGGTGCGCCTGGCGTTGAGCGCCAGCCCATGAGCGCGGTGCGCTAGTTCAAGAGCGCAAAGCGCTAACTGTTAAGTGGCGCATACGTGAGGGACACGTGTCACGCTTGGCGCTGAGCGCCAGTCTAAGAGCGCAGAAGCGTAGTTCAAGAGCGCAAAGCGCATCTGATCAATTTTATGATCTGAGAAATAAATTTATGTTCTTTTAAAAGAGACTTTGTCTCAAGATCTAAGAACAACAGTTCTTATTTTGTAGGAGATATTTCCAATCTCTTATGTTGATGAAAGGCTTTGCCTTTATAGATCTATGATCTTTAAGAGAATTGAATTATTCTCCCCCTTTTTATAATGAGATGTTCATGATCTCTTTGAGAAAGACTTTAGTCTTATTGATCTATGATCTGTGAGAAAGAAGTAAATTCTTTTTTTATTTTATGATGAGATCTTTTGATCTCTTTGTGAAAGACTTTTGTCTTATAGATCCATGATCTTTTAAAGAAGTGAATCCTTTTTTTAAATTAATTACGAGATGATTTCATCTCTTTGTTCATCACCATTCTTTTTATCTTGAAGAAAAATCTTCTTTCTCTGAGAGCTTGGCTCTTCTTTTTGAGATCAAAGCTTATGGGGGGTTCCTCTTTATGCTTTTGTATATTTTTGTTTCTTTTCCTTTTTTTTGAAAAGAAGGATCATTGGTTTTTGGGACCCACCACCTCCCCGACGACACTGAGAGATTACCATATATCGAAGGTGTGGAGGGATGTACCCTTTTGTACCCTTTGAACCATGTCCCACTCATTAGGGGGAAAGAACAGGCTGGAGCTTAAGCTTCTCGCTGCTGAAAAAGGCTTCTTTGCGTTCGCGCACGTGCGTCGCACGTGTTGGGCGCACATGTTTGCACGTAGCGCACATGGAGCTTGCTCATATGCGCATTATGGGGGGAGCAAGCTCCTATGGAGAAATAATCTCCTTTGAGTATTATGGAATACTCCCACGTGCGTTGCACGTGTTTGGCTCACGTGCGTTGCACGTGGCACACATGTGGCCGGCGCACGTGCATTGCACGTGGCGCACATGGCGCTTGCGCATATGCGCATTATGGGGGGAGCAAGCTCCTATGGAGAAATAATCTCCTTTGAGTATTATGAAATACTCTCGCGTGCATTGCACGTGGAGCGCATGTGGCCGGCGCACGTGCATTGCACGTGGCGCACATGGCGCTTGCGCATATGCGCATTATGGGGGGGAGCAAGCTCCTATAGAGAAATAATCTCCTTTGAGTATTATGGAATACTCTTCCTTTTCTAAGAGGTATCCCCTCTTATTTATATGAGAGTGGTAGAGAAGAGATCTCTCTTTTTCACGATGTGGGACTAAAAATGCATCCTCATGTAGTAGAGCATTACTTCAGATTACACGTGCGTAGCACATTTGCGCATAACTTTTGATCCCGGATGAATTATGAGGCCCATAATATATCAAATCGAAGGATTTTTCGAGACACATTCGATACAATTAGAATTTAGCTGTTTCTCATTCAGGAGTTTGTCAAAATGCAGCCCGGAAAATACTGGTTCGCATTTTCTTCCTTAGATTACACGTGCATAGCATATTTGCTCATAACTTTTGATCCCGGATGAATTATGAGACCCATAATATATCAAATCGAAAGGCTTTTTCGAGAGGCTTTCGATATCATCAGAATTTAGTTGTTTCACATTCGAGACAACTTTTTGGTGTTGACGACTCGGCCGACCGGCCGAGTCCGGCCGGCGGCGCCGGCCCGAGTCGGCCGGTCCGCCGGCCGACTCGGGCCGAGACAGGGGCTTGGGAGGTGGGGGTCGCCTGGTGAAGCCTCTGGTACTTTCAGTTTTTCAGGTTCAGTAGAAAGTTTGGGAGTTATCTCGTGTGGACTGTTGGGCTTCTATAAAATTTAAAACAAAATAAATATTAAAAATAATATGGGGTATGGGATTTGAACTCTGGTGGCTTGGTTCAGCAATGCAAGGTATTACCAATGAGCTACAAGCTCCTTCTTGTAATTAAATTGCTAATTAATTACTTAAGTCTTGTGCTCAGGCAATAAATACCCCTTTATGGATTTTTGAAAAAAAATATTTTGAAAAAATTTGTATAGGAAATTTGGGGTTGTTACACAAAGCCTCTGAAAGACCGCTCGATTCATATGCCGAGTCTGATCCGGGCTCGGCAGGCTGTCATGTCTTTCTTTGCCGACGAGCGTGGCACAACACATGGGGAGGGACTCTTCATGAGAACCGCCGTTACGACATGGTAGGGAGGGCAAAAAGAGAGTTAGAGAACTTTGTTTACTATTTTCTTAACCCTTGTAATTATGATCTCATATTTGGTGATCTCTTCCCTGTAGCTTGAAATAAATATTTGAATACATATTTTTTATTTGATGAATTTTTCCGCGTCAAAAAGGTGGCGGGTCCCAACAACCAACAACTTCTCGTCCCAACTTGATGAAAAATATGAAATTTTATCAAGACAGGGAATGTCCTGATTCTCATATCGATACACCCCATATTTATGCACTTCCATATCGACATGCACATCTCATATTGACACGCATCCCATATAGATGTGAATCTCATATTGAGCTCCGGCTTTATACATATATGTATATGTATATTTTTTATAGAAATATAAATACCTTCAAATTGGATCGCACCTCAATATTGGACACATCCCATGTTACCATCGTTCACTTCACCGCGTAAAATATACATGTGCGCGCAAGATGAAAGATGGACCGAAACGTTCTTAAACTAATACTTTGTCTCGAACATGGGAATGTTGGAACGAAATGTCCCTAAACTAATATTAGACTACGATATCCTTAAACTAATATATGTTTGGCCCTACGACAGGTCTCCATATTGACCCCAATATACAATCCATGGGCACAAATAAGCCATATTCCTTCCATGTCTCCCATGGACCACGGTGTCCTTAAACTAATATGTTTTGTCCCACGGACTGTCTTCATACTGACTACCGTATACTATCCAGAGGGTATTCATATATGATCTAATGATCAGTTGAGCCCATATGCTCACTGTTCCTAAGTCGATCTTAGTCCGATATACGACTTACGATTCTTATATCAAACCAATATATCTCATGAACTGATAGACCTCATTTATATGAGATCTTCGTTTTAAGTTCAAAACCCCAAATCTAATATACGGATTTGGACTAATCCGTGCTCTATGGGTGATGATATATATTAGTCTCCGTATACAATCCACGGGCAACCATAATAAACAATATATAACACGACAGGAAGTGACTTACGGGAGCAGGTGAAAATTATTATCGCGGCGCGATAACGTAATTAACTGCAGTGGTTTGCACCAGCAGGGGAGAGCGTCCCCACGATAAAAAAAACCCTCACAAATGAGGGAAAATATGTTAAGTCACGCTACATCGGTTGCATCTATCCAAATCTCCGATATACGGTGTCATAAATCAACTTGATATCTTCGGAGAGGTAAATAGATATGTTCATATAGCATCTGCCCCCAAATTCAGGCTAGACGTCTCTGCATTTTAGTCCAGTTTTCGGCGGTAAACATTGGGGTAGTAAATGAAAGTGGAATAAATGAGAAAATATGATGGATAATGGAGAAAATGAATAGGATAATTCTTGTTCTGTTGACAACATATGTATTTTAGGGAGAAAAGTGGTGAATTTGGATAGAAAATGGTTAGGTTAGAACAGTTAATACCCGGTCCTTTAATGAAAAATCAACAAAACACAATTAAGTATAGAAGTTGCAAGCAACTGCTTACAGGTTACAGGTAACTCAACTACAGATTTTTTTCAAATAAATTGGCAGCAGTTTTATTGTACTTGAGCACATGGGTCACAAGGGGCAGTTTTGGGATATACCAAAATACCCAAAGCTTTGAGTATTTCAAGAAAAAATTAAATGGCCTAAAGGGTTTTCTACATGTTGGAAAAGTCCGGGAAGTTTCTCACATGTTTTTAAAGGACCGGTGGGTTTTTCAACAAATTACCATAAATTTATTTAAAACTATGTTAACTAAAGCTTTTTATAAGTCTAACCATCATTTTGTGATACAATAATAGTACTCCCAAATATTGTGCGAACTTTTGCGGGCCAAAATGCTCTCCTGATATTGTAACAATTGTATCTTCTTATTTGCTGAGGCTCGATATCGGTGATCTCCCAGATCGGGACACGTGGCAGATGACGTGTCCCAGAGCATGCAAGAAAGGACTTACAGTGGCCAACCAGACCACGCCTACGCTCGTCCTACCGAGCGAACGCTGGCTCACCTCCGATCCCCCTGCACAACTGGCCTTTTCGGCCTTACAACTCGTCTCTGAGCTACCACAGAACTAAGATACCTCGGCTCTCTCGCTCGTCCGCGAGCTCTCCCGCCAAGATCATCTTCCTCGGTCTCATCGACCGACCAACAGCACCGCTTGCAGGCGCAACCGCCATCCCGTGAATCTCGCCATGCGCGAGATCCCCCCCGGCCACATCTCACGTTCCACGCCACCATGATCCCCCATTAACGAGCCTGTCTCGCCATTAATGGGAGGTCCCGCTCATCACGCAGGCGTGACGTCGGGAGCGTAACGGCCGACGTGATTCTCACGCCTGCCCCGCCTACTGCCACCGCTATATAAACCCTTCTCTCAGACGATCGAGATAAGCCATTTTTACTCCACTAAGCCGTTACTCTGCTCGGATCTCTAGACTAACTTGATCGTCGGAGAGTCCTTGGTGGTACAACCACCCCGGGACTTCCTTGCAGGTAACTCGGCAACCACAACCTCAAACCCATTGAGATCCATATGCTTCAGGAGAGACAGCCTCCAGATCTAATCTTAGCCACCCATCGCCGTCATCAGTAGATCAACGGAAGGAAACATCTGAAGGAGATTCTCGCCTCCATCAGCTGGCGCCGTTTATGGGAAACTTAGACTCCACAAAAACAAAAGTTCGCCTTCCGATCTCATTCCAATGGCGAGCGATCATCACGACGATCCAAGCACCAACCGCCGCCTCCCTCTCAACGGAGGCGTGGACGAACCCCCTCCCCCGAATGCCATCAACGTCCTCGCCGGCCGGATAGACCGACTCGCATCTGTTGTGGAGGCGCTGATCCGCGTCTAAACGGCGGGACGAGATCACCAAGTCGTCGCTCCCCCGCCTCGGGGCCAGGACCCCTATGGGGGAAGAGAAGACTCTGTCCACGTCGGCACTGCCGACCGCCGCCTCATCATATCCGACAACCGCCGCTTTCTCGGGCCGATGTAGTCGAAAACCTGGTGGGCACCGCTAAGTTTGGCTCCGAGATCTTACGTTGGAGAGTTTCACCCTGAGTCTCGTCGCACCCCTGTCCCTCCCGAGGCGGTGGCGGTCAGCTCGCCTGTTTACAGGCATGATCGGCGCCCCCTCTCTAGACGGAGTCGCGCATGCGAGACTCTCCACGGCAGCTCAAAAACAACCCTACCGGGGGAGTAAAGAACCTCACCAAAGGGAACCAAGGCTCGTCGAAAATCATGGTTATGAGGCCGGGGGTACGTCGGGTACATACGAGACTCATCACCCCGCACCCGCCGCGGAAGCCGACAGCCGATCGACGAAGAGGCTAAGGGAGACCAAGCCGATCACTTTTGATGACGGGGACTTTCACGGCATATCTTTGCCCCACAACGACCCCCTAGTGATTATGGCTCGAGTCCATCAATACGAGGTGCAAAGGATCCGGGTCGACTCGGGAAGCTCGGCAGACATTCTCTTCCACGAGTGCTTCCTGCGCATGGGGCTCGCTCCGGAAGACCTGAGGCCGACCTCCCACGGCCTCTCAGGATTCACGAACCACTCCATCCCAACGGAAGGGGTAATCACTCTACAGTTCAACATCGGGAAGGCCAACCGCACGCGGACTCTGCCGGTGGAATTCATCGTAGCAAGAATTCTATCGGCTTACAACATCCTCCTCGGCCGCCCTACGCTCAACTCCCTCCGGGCCCAGATATCGACCTATCACCTGGCGATGAAGTTTCCCCTCGACCAGGGTGGGATAGGTCGGGTCTATGGAGACCAGCGAATTGCAAAGGTTTGCTTCACCGCAACATCTTCATCGGAGAGACCGGTCGACGATGCCGAAGGTGAGGGTGACATCAGGGGTTCTCTAGACACTCGAGACGAGCAAACGGAGGTCCGAGGGACCCCGGTGGAGCCTCTGACAGAGCTCCCCCTCGTAGAAGGGGACGACGAAAAACTCGTTCAGATCGGGTTGCTTCTGACAGGAAAACGGCGAGATGACCATTTCCTCAGAAACAACTTCGACGTGTTTGCCTGGGCGCCTGCTGACATGCCTGGGATCAACCCCAAAATTATATCTCACAAGTTCGGGGTTGATCCTACGACCCGACACGTCAGACAGAAAAAGCGAAGCTTCGTCCCGGTCAAACAGAAGGCTATCGAGGACGAAGTAGATCGGCTCCTCGCCGCCAACTTCATTCGGAATGTGCCCTATTCGGAGTGGCTAGCAAACGTAGTCCGGGTCAAGAAATCAAGCGGGAAGTGGCGCATGTGCGTAGACTTCACCAACCTCAACAAGGTCTACCCTAAAGAAAACTATCCCCTACCTCGGATAGATCAGCTCATCGACAGCTCGGCAGGACATGAGCTATTGAGCTTCATGGATGCCTTCTCCCGCTACAATCAGATCCGTATGAATCCGGCCAACGAAGATCTTACCGCATTCACAACAGACCGGGGGGTATACTGCTACAAGGTGATGCCCTTCGGCCTCAAGAACGCCGGGGCTACATACCAACGGTTAGTCAACCGCATGTTCAAACCACAGATCGGCAGGAACTTGGAAGTTTATGTCGACAACATGCTTGTCAAATTAGTCTCGTCGACCGACCACACCAAGGACCTGGGCGAGGCCTTCGAGGTACTTCGCAAGTTCAAGGTGAAGCTGAACCCCGCCAAGTGTGCATTCGGGGTCACCGGGAGAAAGTTCCTCGGTTTCATGGTCACCCACCGTGGGATCGAGGCCAACCCGGAAAAAATCGACGTCATCCTCAACTTGACCGCGCCCAAGACCAACGTCGAGATCATGCGACTAACCGGGCGGGTGGCCGCTCTGAGCCACTTCATGTCGAGGTCTGGGGAAAAGTGCCTACCGTTCTTTAAGGCTCTAAGGAAAATTCCGAGGTTCAAGTGGTCAGAAGAGTGCCAGACCGCCTTCGACCAGTTAAAGAGGCACCCGGCGACGCCGCCACTGCTCACTCGACCAATCGAAAAGGACGAGCTATCGCTGTATTTGGCGGTGTCCGACCAAGCGGCAGGCTCAGTGCTCCTCTGGGAGGTCGACGGAGTGCAGAGGCCGGTATACTATGTGAACCACGTCTTCAAAGATGCCGAAACGGGGTATCCGGCCATAGAGAAGATCGCCCTGGCCCTCATTATGGCCTCAAGGAAGCTACGACACTACTTCCAAGCGCACACAATCCTCGTCCTTACCGAGCGTCCGCTGGGGGCTATCCTCGCCTCACCCGAATCCTCAGGCCGCTTAGAGAAGTGGAGGTGGGAGCTGTCCCAGTTTGACATAAAATACCGCCCGAGGCAGGCCATCAAAGCACAAGCCCTGGTCGACTTTATTGTCGAGTGCACCATCCCCAGCAAGGAACCGGAGCCCGCGCCGACCCTCGCGGATCAACACACGATCATGGGGAGACCCGACTCGGTCACTGAGTGGGTCATCTACGTCGACAGGTCCTCAACCGAGGAAGGCTGTGGCATCGGCCTTATCATTCGGGGCCCGAACGAAGCAAAAATGGAATATTCCCTAAAGCTCGGATTCAAGGCTTCAAACAACGCGGCAGAGTACGAGGCCCTGCTGGCTGGACTTCGCAAGGCCTCCGGGCTGGGGCTGAGGACAATTCGAATCCGCGGTGACTCAGCCCTGGTCGTTGGCCAAGTGATCAGCCACTTCGAGGCTCGGGAACCCCTAATAGTGAAATATCTGGCCGAGGTAAGAAAATTTCGGAAGAATTTTGACGAAGTCCAGATAGAACAAATACCCAGGCAACTCAATGCCCAAGCCGACGCCCTGAGCAAGTTGGCATCATCCTACTCGGCCAACAACAAGCGGTCTATCCTCTTCGAAACCTTGCCATGACCCAGCGTGGAAGACGGTGCGACAGTACTCCTTGTGTACATAGCGCAAGAAGACGACAAAGACTGGAGGAAACCCTTCGTGGAATTCCTAAGGGATGGAGCGCTACCAGTAGATCAGGGAGCCGTCCGCCGCCTCCGGGCCAAAGCCCGTCACTTCGTCTGGAGCAATGGGAACCTTTACAAGAAATCCTTCACTCAGCCCCTGCTCCGGTGCGTCGACCCCTACGAAGCTTACTCCGTCCTCCGTGAAATCCATGAAGGGGTCGGCGGCGCACACCAAGGGGCCCGAACCTTAATCCAGAAGGCATTGCTCCAGGGGTACTACTGGCCAACTACTCACGGGATGCCCAGAAGCTCGTCCAGAGATGCAAAAGCTGCCAACTCCACGGAAGCATACCTCGCCTCCCGGCCATCGAGCTGACCGCGCTGACCTCCCCATGGCCGTTCTCCTAGTGGGGATTGGACATGATAGGCCAGTTCCCTACCGGCACGGGCGGGCACAAATATGTTCTCATCGCGGTGGATTACTTCACAAAGTGGATCGAAGCCGTCCCCATCAGAAAACTAGAAGCTGCCATGACCATCAAGTTCCTGCAGAACAACCTGATACTCCGGTTCGGCATCCCGAGGTGTATCATCACCGACCACGGGACGAACTTCGAGAACGAGAAGGTGAAAGATTTCTGCAACGAATATTATATCCTCATGAAATTCGCCGCGGTCGCACACCTCCAATGCAACGAGCAGGCCGAAGTCGCCAACCGGGATGTCCTCCGGGGTCTCCGGACCCGCTTGGAGGGGCACCAAGGCAGTTGGGTCGAGGAATTGCCCCGGGTCTTATGGGCCCTGCGCACGTCAAATAAGACCCCCACCGGGGAAACCCCTTTCAGCCTCTGCTACGGGACCGAGGCGATGGTCCCGACGGAGATCGGGCTACCCAGTCACCGGGTCGAACAATTCGACGACGAAGCAAACACCACGGCACTGCGGTCCAACCTGGACATCTTGCTGGAGAAACGGGACCGGGCTCAAATCAGGGCTGCCGCCTATCAGTAGCAAACTGCCCGATACTACAACGCGCGGGTCAAGCGTCGTTCCTTCAAGACCGGAGACCTGGTCCTACGGCGAAACGAGTTCGTCGATCAAGGCAGGCTGCATAAGTTCTCCCCGAAATGGGACGGTCCATTCCTCATCTCCGAAGTACTTCCCGGCGGAGCCTACCGCTTACAGGACGCGGACGGCCGCAAGTTTCCACGGCCTTACAATGCTGAGAAGCTTAAGCTGTACCAATGAAACGGATACCCACAAGTGTGTACCTCTCCTTTCTCAAAGGCAATGAAATTTTTTCTAAAAAGTTCTTTCTGCTTAAATAATAAGAGGGGAATGCTAGAGTATTGCAAAAAGAGGAATCTTATTAATTCAAAAAGGCACTCTGGGCTCCCCAGCCTTACAAAGCTCTTACGAAGAGGCAGCCCAGCAGCTACCCTGCTCGGCTATCCCTAGCCGGTAGCTCTCTACCCACAACGCCAGGGATCTAAGCCCTCACGAAGAGGCAGCCCAGCGGCTACCCTACTCGGTTCACCCTTGGCAGGCCTCCTACGGCCCCTTCAACGCCAAGGATCGAAGCCCTCATGAAGAGGCAGCCCAGCAGCTACCCTACTCGGCTATCCCTGGCCGGTAGCTCTCTACCCATAATGCCAGGGATCTAAGCCCTTACGAAGAGGCAGCCCAGCAGCTACCCTGCTCGGTTCACCCTTGGCAGGACTCCTACGGCACCTTCAGTGCCAAGGATCGAAGCCCTCGCCAAGAGGCAGCCCTGCAGCTACCTTGCTCGGCTATTCCTGGCCGGTAACTCCCTACCCACAATGCCAGGGATCTAAGCCCTCATGAAGAGGTAGCCCAGCAGCTACCCTGCTCGGCTATCCCTGGCTAGTAGCATCCCTACCCCCACAACTCCAGGGATTAAAGCCCTTGCCAAGAGGCACCGAGAAGCTACCCTGCTCGGCCATCCTTAATAACAAAAAGCCCTCGCCAAGAGGCACCGGGCAGTAACCCTGCTCGGCCATCCTTAGTATGCCACTTACGGCCCCTCCCGTGCTAAGGGTGAAAAGCCCTCGCAAGAGGCAACCGGGCCCGCCCTTGCTCGGTTATCCCTGGCTGGTAGCTCCCTACCCCGATAAACCAGAGATCAAAGTCCTCACAGAGGCAACCGGGCCTGCCCTTGCTCGGTTATCCCTGGCTGGTAGCTCCCTACCAAACCAGGGATCAAAGCCCTCGCAAAGAGGCACCGGGCAGTAATCCTGCTCGGCCAATCCTTAAGGATCAAAGCCCTCGCCAAGAGGCACCGAGCAGCTACCCTGCTTGGCCCCATCCTTAGTAGGCCACTTACGGCCCCTCCCGCGCTAAGGATTAAAGCCCTCACCAAGAGGCACCGAGCAGCTACCCTGCTCGGCCATCCTTAGCAGGCCTCCTACAGCCCCTCCCGCGCTAAGGATCAAAGCCCTCACCAAGAGACACCGAGCGGCTACCCTGCTCGGCCATCGCTATTGAAGCCCCAACAAGAGGCATATGGTCTATCAACGTCTTAGCGATCTCCACTTCGACTTCAGGGCCATGGAGATACCGTCTTCCCGACGGTCCTCGCACACTCGGCAAATGATCAGAGTCAAGTCAACGAGTAATCGCTAGACGAGGAACATGCCGACCATAAAAGCAGTACTGTGCAGATACAAGTGTTTACCAACAAAAGGAAGTACAAGCACAAACACTACTGCAAAAACAAAAATCTTTATTCAAAAAGTCAAAGCTTTTACAAGGGTATTATGGGCTCCCCAGCTTTATCAAGTTACCCGAAGGTTTACAAAAGGGAAGTTCTGGCCGCAAGCACGGCCTAGACCTCGCTTCCCTCATCACTGTCGACTGGGGGCATGACCACTGAAAGTGGGAGCCGAGCTAGAAGCTCACCGTCGGCAAACTCCAGGAGCTGCTCCTTGACGGCATCAAGAGCTTTGTTCCATGCAACGGTGGAGGCCTTGCCGAGGTCGGTGTAAAACTGGTCTGACCCCTTGTAATCAGCCACTGCCTTTCTAGCTCGGATCTCGGCAAGGTCCGCCGTCTGAAGCGCCGCCTCGGCATCCCGCCTGCTTGCATCCCTCTGTAAGTCCATGCTACCGCTCCCGGTACTTACGGGCTTGCGAAAATGATGAAAAACAATTTTTCTATAGATGGTAACATGGACTCAAACCAGATCTTTGTTAAACTATTTATCTATGTCACGCCCCGCTTCCCAGTATACGGCGAAGGGGACACGACGAGGTCCGCTACGTATGTACTCAGAAATACATACGCTAAGCGTAGCTAAGCAATATAAAATAAATACACAAGAGACAAGAGTATAAAAGAACATCAACTTTTATTTATTAACATTCTTTGTACAATACATGGAAAGGAAAATACAACTGAAATAAAAATGCCTAAACAGTGGCATAACAGGAAAAGGAAAGTACTGAAAAGAAAGTGTACAATGAAATTATACTGCTGGGTCTTCGGCAAATTGCTCCAAGTCTTCTTGTGTTGGCTCAACTTCTGCCGGGTCCAAGTCACCTGACGACATTCAAAGAAGAGAGAACAGAATGTCGTCAGCGAACAGATCGCTCGGTAAGTCCCAAGGGTAAGAGGGAAGTAGAGAAAACAGAATAAGAAGAAACATTTTTTAAGGTGTAAACTATTGCTGTAATGTTATGTTAACGTTGTTGTTTGTAGCTTGGTACAGAAGAATGCCAGTGTATACGAGGGGAGTCTCACTTGCCAGAGACTAGGGCATGTGTAGTACAAGGAACCGTTATGCCACGGTACAACAGCAATGGGATTCAGGTTAGGTGTATTAATCTGACCACCTCGTGCCACTTTTAACACCTTCCGTACCATTATACCCCTTAAACCCCGCGATGTCTTGTTTGTATTGTTATCTTGTAAAATTGTATTGATTGTAAGATTGATTAACTGACTGACCGAAACCATGATATCAGGAAACGGTTATAACCGTAGAGTCATGTAAATGGAATACTGGGAAGCATGTAAAAGGAATATATCTATGGTTCGGTTCAGTCAAGTTATATAGATTGTTAACTGGATTCAGGGATTCAGGTATTCATCTTGAGTTGGGATATTAAAGAATATAGATTGACTTGAATCATATTCAAGTCAGAAATAGTCAGACTTTAACCCGAGTCAAACTAAAAGAAAGTGAGTTGAAGTTCAATAATTGTTAGGGGCCTTATTGTAATTTATAAAACTTGAGGGGGTTTATTGTAAAAAGTACTATTGTATATTTTTTCAAAATACACCTCAAGTATTTATTATTCGTCTTTATAGTTATAATGAGTGTGAATTTTATTTGTGTTATTCTAGTGAATATATCCTAATAAAAGTATTAATTGATTTATTTGAAATTCATGGTATTTTAATATAACTTTTAATCTTGTAATTTTAGAAAAAAGTGGAATCTTTATCTTATAATAAAATAGATGTTTAAATGATAATTAAATATATATTAATACAAGAATGATTTTAAATAAATATTTTATTTTCCAAAATCTCATTTTTCTTAAATGCCGTATTTTAAACCTTTCGAGACCGAATGCTTCTTGCGGAGATCTGAATCTCGCACTACTAGCCCGCGGGTGCACGATGAACCGTACTATCCCTAACGGGTTCCCCAAAGATGGGTTGTAGCGGCGCTTTGCTTAGGTTTAATAAATACTATTCATTTAGAAAAACGGTTTTGTAAATATAAAGTATTTATTTGTAAAAAGGTATAAATTTCCGTATTTTAGTTTCTAGGGTTTCCTAAGCCAACTAGCCTATTTCTAAGGTCTAAACGACAAGTCATTAGAAGTCTCAAATCGTCTCTTCACCATCAATTGCGGCCAGGTAAGTGCCAGGTAAGTGGGAAGGAACCACAGTCGTGGGCCTAATTAAAAACCACTAGCCTAGACATACTTGCCTAGACACCACAAGACAGTTTAGATAAATGATCGATGTCCATAACATATCGTGCTTTCATTTTAAAAGATTTTGTTTTAGAATTGTGTACAACTTAAAACTTTTAGAAAAGGTTTATAAAGAATATGGTATTTTCGTGAAAAGTCCTATATTTTCGTATTCTAGGTTTTGACGTTTATCAATTAGGGTTATATTTGTGTGTGTGTAGAGGTAGGTCATTACCTCGTGACTTATTTTAAAGTTTAATGAAGTTTTAGAGGTTAAATATGATATATTAAACTTGAAGGTATTTAAGCGCAAGAATACGGTATTTGAAAACGTTATCATTTCATGTGTGAAAACTCATTCAAATTGATTTCTACAAGTTTAGTGATCAAGATGAACATGTTTAGGAATGATGGAATTGATTAGAAGAAGAAAAATAAACATTATAGTATTATTGTGAAAAGAATACGATATTACAAGAAAGCTATCATTTCAAGTGAGAAACTTTGTCCAAATTAATTGTTATGTGATTAATAGTCATCATGAATAAGTTTAGGTATTATGGAATTGGTGACAAGTGAGATTTTATAGAAAAACCGAATCGGAAATCGGTTTGTTCCGATTTCCGTCGGGTTTCGAAATTTCGTATTTTAAGAAGTAGAAAGAAGGAAAGAATGGGACTTACGGGTTTTAATCTCTTATAAAGAGTAAAGAGAACTAGGGAGGAAGACCGAGGGGTGGTTACGTCGCCGGTTGCTCCAAAACACATCGCCGGAATTCCGTCAGGGCTTCGCCGGGAACTCGATTTCAAAGCACACTTCTTGTGGAAATTTCAAGAGAGTTTTTCTAGGGTTTTGGAATGAGAAGGTAGGGGGTAGGGGTCTATTTATAGGGTAGCTAGGTAGGGTAGGTGAAGGGTCTTCTTTCATAAAAAAAATTTGTAAAAATTAAAGAAAAACATTAAAATTTTGCATTAAAAGGGTTGTATTTAACATTCAGAACCGCTACAGTAAAAATGGAGTAAACCATGAGTTACAGAAGACCAAACGCCACAACTTTCATGTTGGGACCCCGGCCGTCGGCGCAACTCTGGCCGGCGGCGCCGGTCGCCCGCCGGCCTAGTTGGCCGATTCCGGCCGATTTCGGTCGGCGTTGGGTGTGGGGTCTCCTGACTAGGGTTTTGGCATACTCCGAATTTTGGGTTCAGTTCAATATTTAGGAGTTATGGCCTGTGGACTTTTGGACTTCCAAGAATTTTAAAGAAAAATGTGCTAAAAATAATATGGGATGTGGGATTCGAACTCTGGTGGCTTGGTTCAGCAGTGCAAGGTATTACCAATGAGCTACAAGCTCCTTCTTGTAATTATTGTAGAGAGATAGATACTTAAAGTGTTATCAGCAACATTAATACTCCAAGTATACTTCAAATTTAATTCAAATTTAGGTATACAAAAATTGGAGTTGTTACAATCTAACAACCTAACTAGGAGTTCGGTTAGGGGGTTATACCTTTCTTGAACTCCTTCGTCTTCAACTCGTGTGGTGTACGGACCGGCCTCTCCTCGTCGTCTTCTTGCGCCGAAGACGGATCCACCCGAAAGCTTCTACCTTTGGCTTCTTCTTCGAACTTGAAGAAACTAGATCACTCGGTTTGCTAAACCTTGTGAACTAGGATGAGTAGATGATTGTTTTGGTATCTTTTTATCTCTAGGGCAATGAGTCTCAACACATGAGAATGGTTTGCCCTTGAGGTAGAGAGAGAGAGCAAGAGGAAGAGGGTGAGAGCTAGAGAAAATGAGAGAGCTCAAGAGAGAGAAAGCTAAAGAAAGAATGAGCCTCACTTTTCTCATACCCCCTCTCATAATCCAAAAGCATTACGATAACAAGTAATGATAATTGAGTATATTGTAAAGATTATTATCATGACAAATGACACTATCATTTCTTGCATTAAATGCAAATGGTGAACAAAACAAGCAAGCATAAGTCAATGCAACCAAATGATGGCCATTGTCATGATGGTGGTCAACAAGTCCAACCTAGTCAACCAGTCAATAAAAGTCAACAAGTCAACTAAGTCAACCTTTCAACCCTAACCATGTCACTATAATACTCAATTAATATTATTGTTAATCATATGTCTTAATCTCATTAGGGTTTGACAAAGGTCAACAGTCAACAACCCTAATGAGAATCCTCTGCCTCTGTCTCTGTCAACTGTGCATACACACCCGTTGTTGGGGTAAAAATTTACACCCCGGTTGACCGAGTCAAAGTCAAGGTCAACCCCCAAGCTAGGTGGGCCGAAGCCCAGGTCAAGCGGGCCCATGCCCAAGTCAAGCCCGCGGCCAGCCTCCCCATGCCAACAACAAAATCATGTAATAAATAATTTTTATGTAATTATTTTATACATGAATGTATGCAAAATGGGCATAAAGCCAATATTTTGTAAGCCCATGGCTTATGTGCAAAAATGAAATGGCACATGAGCCATGGGATAGGCTAAAATGCCATTTTGTGAAGCCCAAGGGGCTATATGTAAATATGTAAGCCTATAAAAGACAACATGATGATGAATAAAGGGGACTTTTTCATTCTCTCCACAAAAATTTTAGATCTGAGATCTTTTGTGCCTCCTGCTCCTTCTCCAAGGTTCTAAACCTTCTCATTTCTTTTGAATTAAATCAAGAGTTTTACTCTTTCTTTTCAAAAACTAAGAAGTCTTCCACCACAAAACCCACAAAAGGGAACTTGGATCTACCATTAGATATCAGAAAGGAGAGATTTTTAGATCTCACATCTCTTGATCATCAAGATCCAGCCAACAGAGGAGGAAGAGGAAGAACCCCTTTCATCAACCAAAACATTTTAGGAGTTTAACTCCATATATTTACATAGATATATATATATATAATAAATATTTCCTTTCTGAAGCATAGCTTCTTGTTCTGGGACTAAAAGTCCCTTTATCTCGCCAGCGCTCGAGCGCAAAACGCCCACGTGCTGACACATGGCGCGCTTGCGCTCAAGCGCACTGCGCTCGAGCGCACTGCGCTCGAGCGCAAAGCGCCCATATGCCGACACGCGGCGCGCTTGCGCTCAGGCGCATTGCGCTCGAGCGCAAAGCGCCCACGTACCGACACGCGGCGCACTGCGCTCGAGCGCACTGCGCTCGAGCGCAAAGCGCCCACATGCCGACACGTGGCGTGCTGCGCTCAGGCGCACTGCGCTCGAGCGCAAAACGCCCACGTGCCGACACGTCAAGTGTATATATATTTACACACACACATACTCCGCGACACTGTCCCTGTTAGAAAAAAATTTCTAACGGGGCGCTGCCCCGCACCCCGCAAGGGGGCTGCTAGCCCCCTTGACCTCCAGCCCGCTATCCGGGTAGCGGGACCCCCGTAAAAACTCTGCGTGGCTCCCGATATATCCAAACCCCCCTTTCAAAACACAACACACGTACACTGCACATTGAGTTCGCATGACCATTTTAACCCGTTAATCGGAGGTTCTCTCGCCCCAAAGGCGAGGGGTAATTAACGGCAGCTTAGTCCGCGGCTGCCGGAGATTTGGATCCCCACAATCAATAAACCCAGGCCTACCCTAGGCAGGGGGAATCTGTAGTATACGGCTGACAAGCGCGCGCGTATTCCCATCTCAATGGGGTGACGAAAAACACCCTACAGATTCTGGCACGTCCGGGGGGACCAATCTCTCCTCCCATATTTCGGGTTAACCGTTCATGCGAACTCAATCAATATACATACCTGTATTATACTAAAAATAATGCTTTTTCATGCAGATTTTCAAGCAATCACCTTCCGACGATGTCTTCGATGATGAACTCAGCTCCCGTCTCCTACACGATGAGGATAGACTCTAGGATGGTCATTCCGGCTAGTCTCGGGCGACAATGGGAGGAGCCGCTGCTACCATTCGGCTCTATTATGTTCATGCCAGTTGGCGCCATCCCAGCTCCTCAAGCCCCGGTGGCAGACAAACCGGTCTCGAAAGGCAGGAGACCAAATGTGGTGATCTCAAGGGCGCCCCAACCCAAACGCAAGTCGGTATCTGAACGACTTTCCTTGGCCACAGCTGGGGGCAAGGCCATCAACACCAACAAAGCTACAACGCGTCCCGAGCAAGCTCCAGCGGCGCCCCTGACAAATGCTCGATCGGGTGTCTTCTCTAAGCTCCCCGCCGATCAACTCACAATGGCTTCCCGGGTAGCGGATGCCCGCCAAGCCTTCAAAATCGAGAAGCTGAGGGAGAAAAGGCTCAGATATAGAGCCAACAAAAGGGTTAGGGCTCCTGCCAGGCTGAACCTCATGAGGTTCAAAGAACAGGGTTACCCCGCCGAAGATGAGGAAATGGCTGGGTATGTGGTCCACACTGTCTACACGGTGGGCACGCGCAGCAAGAGCAAGGACGGGGCTACCACATCTCAAACCCAATATGGCTTGAATGTGGTGGCCGCTTCCCAAGAACAGCCGCTTCTGCTGGGTAATGAAAACCCTCTTGATGAGGATGATAGGCGGAAAGACCCTTCGGTCCATGAGGAGTCGGGCTCGGAAAGCGAAGAAGAGCCGACTTTCCGCCCCAGGACCGCGGAACAAGAGCTGCTTCAAGAGCTCCGAAAGCAGCTCAGAAACAAAGACAAGGAGATGGACAAACTCTACTCCAAAATCGATGACTTGACGAATGTCGTGATGCAGCTCACGGCCCGACTTGCCTCTCAGCCGCCCAATCAAGCGGAGGGCTCTGCTCGTGAACCGGGAAATGGTGTCCCAAAGCAGCCGACGCCTATTCCCTCAAATCCAAAAGTGGGCGAACTACATGAAAACCAGTCGCATCCTATCTTGGGAAATGTCTTGGCTACCGATGACAGTAGCCCGCTAACTCAAGATCAAATCATGGATTTGGTTGCCAGCAAAGTCAAAACATTGATGGCCGAAGTCGAAGCGCAAAAAAATATCAGCAGTAGTGGGAGACCATATCCTGCTCGGTATGATCTGGTAGAATTTCCTAGCGGCTATGTCATCCCCAAATTCGGAAGATTCGATGGGACGGGAAATGCGAATCAACATATCGCCCACTTCAAAGCCTCATGCGGGAATACTGGGGGCAATGATGCGCTTCTCCTCCGCCAGTTCTTTAATAGCTTGACCGATGTTGCTTTCGACTGGTACGCGAGCATACCGGATGGCTCCGTCACAACTTTTGTCCAAATGGAGTCTCTGTTTCGGCAGAGGTTCATGAGCGTCAGCGATAAGATTACCATTGCCGAGATCGTACGGACCAAGCCCAAGAGCGACGAAAGCAGCACGGATTTTATAACCCGATGGCGCAATCTCTCCGTCAAATGCGAACCGCCGATAGAGCAGGACCAATCTGTCAGTCTCCTCGTCGGAAACCTCAACAATTGGATGGCCGCGTTTTTATGCACCGCGGGTCTCAAAACATTCCAAGAGCTGACCAGGAAATTCCAGATGCTGGAGCGCTCAAAACAGGAGTCCTCCTCGGATTCTCAAAATAACAATAGGTCCTGGAGAAACCGGAAGGACGATAATCGCAAAGGCGGAAACTCCGATAATTCTGAATCTTTCAACACTTCGGCTAACCGAAATAAGCAAGGGATGAGTGGACCTAGCGCCAACCAGCCTCGGAAGCTAATGTTCGGAGAGGGAGGAGAATCTCCACTGAAAGAGAAGCTGGATAAGGTCTATTCCTTCAGAAGGGACAAAATCCGTAAAATATTCAAAGACGCCCTGAAGAACGGTCTACAACTTCCAGAGTCAAAAAGACCGCATGAAGCGAATAGGACCGACGACCCTAAATACTGTCCCTATCATAGAGTGATAGGTCATGCCATTGAGGACTGCTTCGTCTTCAAAGATTGGGTCGAAAAGCAATACAAGGCAGGAGAGATAGAACTGTCCAAAGGCGTGTTAACAAACAGTCAAGCTGCAACCGCCAATTTCATACAAATGGAGACCGAAGTTCTTCGTGAAACCGATTCTCTCAGACATCTGCCTTTCTCTGAAAACAATCGACCATCACGTCATTAAACTGGGAACAGTCGACCTCTAAGTCGTTAAACTGGGAATGTAAAAAAAATGTAAATAAAAAAATGTGTAAATAAAAGGAAAATAAAGAAAAGCCGAAATGATGGGGCAACTCGCAATAAAAATCAGCGAGTAAAATAAAGATGAAAATAAAGCCGAAATGATGGGGCAACCGCGAATAAATAACCGAAATGATAGGGCAATCGCGATCTTCACGATAAGAAAAGCTGAAGTGATAGAGCAATCGCGGTAAAAAAAACAACAAAAAAACAACAAAACAAAAATAGCGGCGAATGATGAGTCGCTCCTGGCACCATATTCCAGTGCAGCGATGCAGACGCCAACCAAAATCCAATTTTTCAAAATTCTCCCAGCCCTACGGCCAGTCCCCGAATTGACTACCGTATACAATCCACGGGCTCAAATAATTCTCAGCATACCCATGCCCCACCGCAATCACCAGTTACGCGGCTGGTCTCCGCCTGTGGAATTATGCTCCATTGAGAAGACCCACTCATGTGTCCTCACGATATATGAGGAGAACAAACCTTTGTGGGATCCTTACGACTCACGAAGGAAGAACACACTTAGGAGTACCCACGACTCCTAAGGAGAAAATACACCTATGGGATCCTTACGACCCGTAGGGAGAATTTGCTTTATGGGACCCTCACGGCCCATAAAATTGAAAAGTCTTAGGTGACAGGGATCTAAACCTGTCTCCTAAGCCATCGCTCCCCAACCCCAACGGCGAATGATGAGTCGCTCCTGGTACCATATTCCAGTGTAGCGATGCAGACGCCAACCAAATTCCAAATCCCATACCCCAACGGTGAATGATGAGTCGCTCCTGGTACCACATTCCAGTGCAGTGATGCAGACGCCAACAAAGTCCTGAAATTTTTCCGGCCCTACGGTCCGGATCATACATCCTGCAAAACCGTATACTATCCACGGGCGTAAAACAATCCCAATCTCTCCAAAAAAAATATAATAAATTAAAAAAAAGGTATGTCCACAAGCAAGATGGGCACGGATGAAAACCCGAAAGGACTCCGTGAGTAAAAACAGCAGGACTGCCGGCGAGTTTGTGAAAACCCGAAAGGGCGCAAACTCGTGAGAAAGAAATGAAATGCACTCACAAGGTCTTCTCGACTTTGTGAGGAGAAAATTCCTGCGTGAGATCCTTACGACTCACAAAGGAGCAACACACTTAGGAGTCCCCACGACTCCCAAGGAGAAAATGCACTTACGGGATCCTTACGACCTGTAGGGAGAAAATGCTTTGTGAGACCCTTACGGCTCACAAAGTTGAAAAGTCTTAGGCGATAGGGACCTAAAACCTGTCTCCTAAGCCATCGTTTCCTAATAAGCAAACGCAAATGATGATTCTCTCCTGGTACCATATTCCAGTGTAGCGATGCTGATGCCAAACAAAAAAAACCAATCCCCAAATCCTCTCATGACAAATGATGATTCGCTCCTGGTACCATATTCCAGTGTAGCGATGCTGATGTCAACCCAAATCAAATCAAACCAACAACCTCTACGGTGGAATCATGCTCCGTCCCATAATTTACCCCGTGTCGAAATCATGCTTCGCCTCGGGATATCTACCTTCCCTGCCGGAATTATGCTCCGCCTCGGAATCAAGTCAACCAACAAGCTCTGCGTCGGAATCATGCTTCGTCTCAGAATGTGCACCCCGTGTCGAAATCATGCTTCGCCTCAAGATCTCTACCATCCCTGCCGGAATTACGCTCCGCCTCGGAATCAAGTCAACCAACAAGCTCTGTGTCGGAATCATGCTTCGTCTCAGAATGTGCACCCCGTGTCGAAATCATGCTTCGCCTCGGGATCTCTACCTTCCCTGCCGGAATTATGCTCCGCCTCGGAATCAAGTCAACCAACAAGCTCTGCGTCGGAATCATGCTTCGTCTCAGAATGTGCACCCCGTGTCGAAATCATGCTTCGCCTCAAGATCTCTACCTTCCCTGCCGGAATTACGCTCCGCCTCGGAATCAAGTCAACCAACAAGCTCTGCGTCGGAATCATGCTTCGTCTCAGAATATGCACCCCGTGTCGAAATCATGCTTCGCCTCGGGATCTCTACCTTCCCTGCCGGAATTACGCTCCGCCTCGGAATCAAATCAACCAACAAGCTCTGCGTCGGAATTATGCTTCGTCTCAGAATGCACCCCGTGTCGAAATGATGCTTCGCCTCGGTGTATCTGCCTTCCCTGTCGGAATTATGCTTCGGCTCGGAATCAACCAACGACCTCCTCGTCGAAATTATGCTCCGCCTCGGAATCAAGTCAGCCAACAAGCTCTGTGCCGGAATCATGCTTCGTCTCAGAACGTACCCCGTGTCGAAATGATGCTTCGCCTCGGTGTACCCGCCTTCCCTGTCGAAATTATGCTTCGACTCTTCGGAATGATGCTCCGACCTTAGAATTATGCTCTGCTCATCGGAATGATGCTCCGATCTCTGGAATCATGCTCCACCCTTCGGAATGATGCTCCGAATCCTCGAATTATGCTCCGCTCTTCGGAATGATGCTCCGAATCCTGGAATCATGCTCCGCTCTTCGGAATGATGCTCCGAACCCCTGGAATCATGCTCCGCCCATCGGAATGATGCTCCGATCCTTGGAATTATGCTCCGCGAATCGGAATGATGCTCCGATCCTTCGGAATGATGCTCCGACCCTGGAATTATGCTCCGCAAATCGGAATTATGCTACGGCTCTTCGGAATGATGCTCCGAATCCAGGAATCATGCTCCGCCCATCGGAATGATACTCCGATCCTTGGAATTATGCTCCACGAATCGGAATGATGCTCCGATCCTTCAGAATGATGCTCCGACCCTGGAATTATGCTCCGCAAATCGGAATGATGCTCCGACCCTTGGAATCATGCTCCGCTCTTCAGAATGATGCTCCGACTCTGGAATTATGCTCCGCAAATCAGAATGATGCTCCGATCCCTTGGAATTATGCTCCGCAAATCGGAATGATGCTCCGATCTCTGGAATTATGCTCCGCGCTTCGGAATGATGCTCTGATCCTTGGAATCATGCTCCGCTCATCGGAATGATGCTCCGATCTTAGGAATCGTGCTCCGATTCCTGGGAATCATGCTCCCCGAGGGATACTTCTACCCTGGAATTATTCTCCGCGAATCGGAATGATGCTCCGATCCCCGGGAATCATGCTCCCCGAGGGATACTCCGATCCCTAGAATTATGCTCCGCGAATCGGGATGATGCTCCATTCCTGGAATGATGTTACACCTAGAAGTCTAACTTCAAGATCCATCAATTTCATGCACACAACTCAAATGTGCGGTGTGCATTTATTGATGGGGGGCACTTTGTTGGGGTAAAATTTACACCCCGGTTGACCGAGTCAAAGTCAAGGTCAACCCCGAAGCTAGGTGGGCCGAAGCCCAGGTCAAGCGGGCCCATGCCCAAGTCGAGCCCGCGGCCAGCCTCCCCATGCCAACAACAAAATCATGTAATAAATAATTTTTATGTAATTATTTTATACATGAATGTATGCAAAATGGGCATAAAGCCAATATTTTGGAAGCCCATGGCTTATGTGCAAAAATGAAATGGCACATGAGCCATGGGATAGGCTAAAATGCCATTTTGTGAAGCCCAAGGGGCTATATGTAAATATGTAAGCCTATAAAAGGCAACATGATGATGAATAAAGGGGAATTTTTTCATTCTCTCCACAAAAATTTTAGATCTGAGATCTTTTGTGCCTCCTGCTCCTTCTCCAAGGTTCTAAACCTTCTCATTTCTTTTGAATTAAATCAAGAGTTTTACTCTTTCTTTTCAAAAACTAAGAAGTCTTCCACCACAAAACCCACAAAGGGGAACTTGGATCTACCATTAGATCTCAGAAAGGAGAGATTTTTAGATCCCACATCTCTTGATCATCAAGATCCAGCCAACAGAGGAGGAAGAGGAAGAACCCCTTTCATCAACCAAAACATTTTAGGAGTTTAACTCCATATATTTACATATATATATATATATATATATATATATAATAAATATTTCCTTTCTGAAGCATAGCTTCTGGTTCTGGGACTAAAAGTCCCTTTATCTCGCCAGCGCCCAGCGCTCGAGCGCAAAGCGCCCATATACCGACACGCGGCGCGTTTGCGTTCAGGCGCACTGCGCTCGAGCGCAAAGCGCCCACGTACCGACACGCGGTGCACTTGCGCTCAGGCGCAGTGCGCTCGAGCGCAAAGCGCCCACATGCCGACACGCGGCGTGCTGCGCTCAGGCGCACTGCGCTCGAGCGCAAAGCACCCACGTGCCGACACGTCAAGCGCACTGCGCTCAAGCGCACTGCGCTCAAGCGCAAAGCGCTCAAGCGCAAAGCGCCCACGTGCCGACACGTGGCGCGTTTGCGCCTGAGCGCACAGCACCTAAGCGCACAGCGCTCAAGGCGCTGGCCCCACGCATCCTTTGGATGCCTTTTCCCCCTCTTTATTTTATATATATATATATACACATATGTATACATATTTACACACACACATACTCCGCGACACTGTCCCTGTTAGAAAAAAATTTCTAACGGGGCGCTGCCCCGCACCCCGCAAGGGGGCTGCTAGCCCCCTTGACCTCCAGCCCGCTATCCGGGTAGCGGGACCCCCGTAAAAACTCTGCGTGGCTCCCGATATATCCAAACCCCCCTTTCAAAACACAACACACGTACACTGCACATTGAGTTCGCATGACCATTTTAACCCGTTAATCGAAGGTTCCCTCGCCCCAAAGGCGAGGGGTAATTAACGGCAGCTTAGTCCGCGGCTGCCGGAGATTTGGATACCCACAATCAATAAACCCCGGCCTACCCTAGGCAGGGGGAATCTGTAGTATACGCCTGACAAGCGCGCGCGTATTCCCATCTCAATGGGGTGACGAAAAACACCATACACCCGTATCCGCGTTCCAGGGAACACGAATACAAACGAGATAAAACCAATCCCAAAACGTACGCTAGGATCTGGCTTAAACCAAAGCCCGCTAGTGTTAACTGTCCGGAAACCAAACGTGCACAAGTGCACGGATGTGACCGAGCCCTGTCGCAAAACCATGCGACCTGTCGCAAAACCATGCGACCTCCACTCTTTTGCCTAAAGGCGAATAGCTTTCTGTGTGGGACTCTAAAGACTCGACACTACGCTGGCAGTGGGTTTAACCACAGACCGCAAGCGGCACTAGCTGTGTGTAACGGCCCCCAGGTAGATGCCGATAAGAAGACGGACGAGGTGAAACCCATCTGAACTCCTACTGAGCCTGAATGTGACAGTCTCCGTACAGTCCGGTCTGTTCGTCTGATACATCGCATGGCGGGCTTAGGGGGTGGTGAACGTCAGTCCCCTAATAGCGGTACCAGTCGTGTCGGAGTGTAGCCTAGAACACCCTGAGATAACACTGGAAACCTACCAGTATATCTCACTTGCCCTGGCTAGGGACTACTCGTGTAATGGCTCTCCTAGACACAGTACGATGTCAACCCCCAATACCGGGAGAGACGAATCATGTCTAACCGTCACTGCCTCCAACTGCTTCGGGACTGCACCCAACTACTACCTGTTTGCACGACTCCTTTGAGCCGTGGTAGGGTAGTAATCAAAGTACAGTGGGAACACACTCGAGGCGAAGTGATAGTGTCAAGTCAGCGGACTAAGCTATACTCATGTCACCTGGGAACTGATAACTGACGATAGGTATAATACCAACCAATCAGTTCCCGACGAGTCATGTCCAGTGTACTCGTAACCTAACGAGCACCTGCATACTATCTCAAGTACGACGTACTGACGGCTGTGGGACAGACCGTCTCCCCTGCTGGGATGAGAAGCGCATACGCTAGTCTACTCCGGAGTATCGATGCCCTGTCTCGATAGTCCTGTGACTAGGGACCTGTATAAGGATGTGCTTGTGGATTACCCAGCCCCCACGAGTGTGACTGCCATCACAACGCTGGTAATCAAGCAAAGATCCTAAGGGCTCCACTAATGTGTATAGGTGATATACTAAAAATAAACACATGTACACATTGAAGTAGAAACAAACCAAGTAGCATACTACCATTTTGAGCAAGATTGTCTATACAACTGTGAATATCTCAAGCTTCCATTAAGTAATATACAAACTAGTATGATACAGTAATGGCCTCTAGGGCATATACACTAACAATCTCCCACTTGCACTAAGGCCATGTACTGGCGTATCGAAGACCTATCATCTCGATCAGCCGTTCGAACTGAGTCTGGGGCAAGGCCTTGGTGAATGGATCTGCAGTGTTATCTTCTGAAGCAACCCTCCGAACCTCGATCTCCTGGCGATCCACGATCTCCCTGATCAGGTGATACCGCCTCAAGATGTGTCTGGATTTCTGATGGGACCTGGGTTCCTTCGCTAAAGCTATAGCCCCGTTGTTGTCGCAATACAGAGGTATTGGGTCAACGATGGACGGAACCACCTGAAGCTCTTTCAAGAACTTCCTCATCCAGACGGCTTCTTTTGCGGCATCAGATGCAGCGATATATTCCGCTTCCATAGTCTAGTCAGCAACGGTTTCCTGTTTGGAACTCTTCCAACACACCGCCCCTCCGTTGAGGGTAAAGACAAAGCCCGACATGGACTTGGAATCATCCTTGTCACTCTGGAAGCTGGAGTCAGCAAAGGCCTCGATCTGGAGGTCTTTTCCGCCATACACCAAGAACATCTCCTTAGTCCTTCTCAGGTACATGAGAATGTTCTTTACCGCTATCCAGTGTTTCTCCCCAGGGTTTGACTGATACCGGCTTACTACACTCAGTGCATAAGCTACATCCGGTCTGGTACACAATATCGCATACATTATAGAGCCTACCGCAGAAGTGTAAGGTATAATAGACATGCGATCCCTTTCCAAATCAGTCTTGGGAGACATCTCTTTGGAGAGGGTGATCCCGTGACAAGCCGGTAGATTACCGCGCTTGGAATCTTCCATACTGAATTTTTTCAGTATGGCGTCGATGTACCTGGACTGTGAAAGTCCTAATATCCTCTTGGATCTATCACGATAGATCCGGATCCCCAGAATGTATGAGGCATCACCCAGGTCTTTCATGGAGAACCTGTGTGACAAGAACCCTTTGACAGATTGTAGCATAGGAATGTCATTTCCTATTAAGAGAATGTCATCCACGTATAAAACGAGGAATACTACAGTTCTCTCTACAAATCTACTATAGATGCATGGTTCATCTGGATTTTTGATAAAGCCAAATTCTTTGACCGTCTCATCAAAGCAGATGTTCCAACTCCGCGACGCCTGCTTTAGTCCATAGATGGACTTAAGCAACTTGCACACATTTCCGCTGCTCCCACTCTGAATGAAACCCTCTGGCTGGTCCATATAAACACACTCCTCTAAATTTCCATTTAGAAAAGCGGTCTTTACGTCCATTTGCCAGATCTCATAATCGTGGAAGGCAGCAATGGCAAGAAGGATCCGAATGGATTTCAGCATAGCCACTGGAGAAAATGTTTCGTCATAGTCCAAACCAGGTCTTTGACGAAAACCCTTTGCAACAAGTCTAGCCTTATAGGTCTCAACCTGTCCATCTACACCAATCTTCCTTTTGAAGATCCACTTGCATCCTACGGGTTTTATCTCATCTGGAGCAATGTCCAACGTCCATACTTTGTTGGTGTACATGGACTCCATCTCGGTCCGCATTGCATCCAGCCATTTTACCGAGTCAGCGCTCTGAATGGCCTGCTGGAAGCTAGTAGGCTCATCACTATCAATGATGCAATCCTCTCTATCCCCGTCTATGAGAAAACCGTAGTATCTCTCGGGCAGATGAGACTGCCTACTACTCCTGCGGAGCGGCGTAGGAATGTCCTGTTCTTTTGAACCCTCTGGTTCTACTAAGCTCTTAGTAATAGCTCGTGGTTCTGGAATTTCTTCCAGTTCTACTGCGCTCCCACTTATCTGGTTTTCCAAAAACTCAGTTTCCAAGAAGTAGGCATGACGAGAAACAAAAACCTTTTGTTCCTCTTCGCAGTAGAAGAAATATCCCTTGGAGTTCTTTGGATATCCCACGAACTTGCACTGTACTGAGCGTATCTCGAGTTTGTCCGCATGCTGCTTTTTGACAAAAGCTAGACATCCCCATGTCTTAATGTGCTTAAGATAGGGTTTCTTCCCACACCACATCTGATATGGTGTGGTAGGCACGGTCTTAGTAGGAACTCGGTTCAAAAGATATGCAGCTGATTCTAGTGCATATCCCCAGAATGATCGCGGTAACTCAGCGTTACTCATCATGGACCGTACCATATCCAATAGGGTGCGGTTCCGTCTCTCCGATACACTGTTATGTTGCGGAGTGTATGGAGGAGTAAGCTGAGAGAGAATTCTATTCTCTTTTAGGTAATCCAGGAACTCGGCACTTAAGTATTCACCACCCCGATCAGATCTTAGTGTCTTGATACTTTTTCCGATCTGTTTTTCTACTTCATTCTTATATTCCTGGAACTTTCCAAAGGCTTCGGATTTATGTTTCATTAAGAAGACATAACCGTACCTTGAAAAGTCATCCGTAAAAGTAATGAAGTAAGAATAACCGCTTCGTGCATGTGTAGACATTGGACCGCACACGTCGCTGTGTACGAGTCCCAAGAGCTCGCTCGCTCTTACTCCGTGTCTAGTGGACGGAGTCTTTGTCATCTTTCCTTTGAGACAGGATTGACAAGTGGCATACAATTGATATTCGAACGGATCCAAATATCCTTATGTATGTAACTTCGTCAACCTTCTCTCGTTGATGTGACCCAGTCTACAATGCATAAGAAAGTCTGATTTATTTCCGGAGACTTTCTCTTGTGTGTATTCTGGACATTGAAAATCTGTGGTTGGTTTAATACGTATATACCATTTCTTAATGTACCTGACCCAATCAGAACTTGATTAAGGTGAATGTTCACAACATTACTTACAAATGCAAATTCATAACCTTCTTTAGATAATAAAGATACAGAAATGATATTACAAGTTGCATTGGGTACAAAATAGCAATTACGCAAAACCAAAACGTGTCCATCTGACAAGCCCAGGTGATAGTCCCCCACGGACTCAGCATCCATGCCAGCTCCGTTTGCAACTCTGAGGGTCATATCACCTGCCTTCAAAACCCTACGCTTTCTCAGTGCCTGCAAAGAATTACAGATATGAGATCCTGATCCGGTATCCAATACCCAGGAAGTAGAGTTTATTGAAAGACGGTTTTCAATAACATACACACCTGAAGCTGAAGCCGCAACCTGCTTCAGATCTCGTGTTCTGGCTTTCCAAGCCCTGCAATCTTTCTTCCAGTGTCCACTCTTATGACAGTAGAAGCATTCTTCCTTATCCACAAGCTTTCCTACTTTCTTTGTTGCTTTTGCCTTTCCCTTCGTATCCACTTTACTAACACCGCCCCTTGGTTTGGCGGGGGCTTTCTTCTTCTTTCCCTTGGCTTTCGTCTTGGACCTAGAAGAGGAAGATCCTCCTACAAACAAAGTGGATGTTTCCCTACCTTTCTGTAGGGTGCCCTCTGCGCTCCTCAGCATGTTGAGGAGTTCTGAAAGTTCAACTTCCTTTTCTTGCAAGTTGAAGTTCAGGATAAACTGGGCGTAAGTGGAAGGAAGGGACTGGAGAATCAAGTCCGTATAGAGCTCATTCTCCAACGTGGTCCCAAGGTCCGCGAGCTCCTTTATGTAGCCAATCATCTTAAGCACGTGTTCCGCTACAGATGATTCGATGGCCAGCCTCGCTAAAAACAACTTTTTCGAGGTTTCGTATCTGGCGATACGGGATTGCTCTCCATATAGTTCCTTAGTATGGAGAAATATGGATTCAAGGTCCATATTCTCGTGCCTCCTCTGATGTTCATTGTCTATAAAGGCAAGCACGAGGCACTTGGCCTTCGCGCAGTGAATCTCCCAGGTCTTACGGATTTCCTTATCCGCGACGCTGGAGGTGGGACCTGGGACAGGGGGAGCTTTGGTGGTAAGAAGATACCCCAGCTTATCGTAAGTGATTGCCATTTTGACATTCCTGAACCAATCTTTGTAGTTTGGCCCTGTCAGTATATTTTTATCTAGAAGTAACTTAAGTCCAGTCATGTCGATTGGTCGCTGCAATTAGGAGAGAGAGAAGAAACACTCAGCATGATGCTCTTGCAAGTTTAGAGTGGTTTTTAGTTTGTCTAAACAGGATGGCTCCCACTGTATCTCGAATCCCTCCTCAAACCAAAATGGAAGAATTAGTCAGGATCAATCTCACCGTACAATTCTTGCTTAACCGTTCGGCCAGGATGGTGTCGGTACTTTGTGGGAGGTTTTCCAACGCTTCGCGAAGTTCCTTAATTAAATAACCTCTTTTCCCTGTGGGCGTAGCCCCGCTAACACCTTTCTAGACACCTACTTGGTTTATAGCATTGATCGTTAAGTGAGAAATTTCCCGAGGAGTAGCATATACTCACAGTAGGATCGGGATCCAAATATCATTGCGTGACAAAACTGAAGGAATCCTACCAGAATCATCACACTCCAAATGGTATGCAACGCTAGCAAGTTTCAGTACTTATGAAACTCCCGATGTGGATTTTTGGTCCATGCTTTTATGACCTTGACTTTGGCCAACAAATCATAAGTCATATGTCAAGTTATACCCGTCATTCTCCAGGTTAATTTGAACCCACCCGTACCTACTCTTGACTTTGGCCAACAAGGTAGTACGACTGTCCCAAACCAACGCATCTATCTATGCTGCACATGAATACCCAATAGCTACCAATCACTATGCCTTGACTTTGGCCAACAAACATAGCTTGAATACTATTGACTATTCATGTGAAACGACGGAGGGCTATGAATGGTTTTGGCAAAACCGTGAACGTAGTGAACTTGATATAATCGATGGAACGAGATAGCTTTTAAAAGGAGTGGCTCAAACTCCGCATTTAAAAGTTGGTTTTTGAAAAGAACCGAGTGGTTTTGAAAGTGTTCCAACGACTTTTACTTGGTTTATTTTCTTGCATTAGTTCTTTTAATGTGTCCCATCATTTAATTCTACCATTGCAGAAAACAACCAAAATATGACGTACGCTTATGCCATTCGCATTCGCCACGGGGCCCCGTCATTATCCGTTAGGTTACTTAACTAACGACAGAGCGGGGGCTGGGCTAGCGCGGCTGTAAAACATAAGCAACGCCTAAATAATATCATATATAGATATATATTGCAATGATAGCCATTTCAGATCACAGATGAACACATTGGATATACTAGGAATCCGCAATTCGTACGAGCCTGTAACGAAAAGCAGATTACACGGTCGCGGTGAATAGCCAATACCCCACCCAAGACTCCTATGGGTGCGGCAAACTACCCGCCAAGTACCCGAAGCGAAGCAACCCCCCTCAACACCGTGAGTAGGCCACTCGGCACTTCGGGATACCCGGTAGTTTGTGCACCCCCTCCATGGGTCTATCCTAGGAGCAAAAACAGTAAAAAGAAATTATACAATGACAGCTACAACCCCGACCCGGTTGTGCGGCCATACAAATAATATTACATCAATTTACAAATTTACATGAATTGAAAGATAAAAGAAAACTCTCATCTCACAACCCCCGGCTATTCATCTGCGACAATCCAATGAATTCATATACACATACCAACAACATTACAGATCACAGATGTGTATAACCCCCACTAATCGACATATAGCGATTAAAAGACGTTCAATACAAATATCACATCACAGATATAAACCCGTTAGCATTAGTCTTTAGAAGTTCGATAAAAATACGGATTTTCAAGCCCCTAAAACAAATTTTGCTTTCTGGAAAATCTGGGCTGAAAAGACATATTGTAAAAATCACAAAAC
Source organism: Agapanthus africanus (assembly GCA_030015575.1). NCBI lineage: Eukaryota > Viridiplantae > Streptophyta > Magnoliopsida > Asparagales > Amaryllidaceae > Agapanthus > Agapanthus africanus. Next base: position 773,253,676 of record CM057341.1, read on the forward strand.
ACCCCACTGAACAAACTGTGAGGAAAATTACCCACGGCCGAGTCAACTCGGCCGCGTTTCCGCGGCGCTTTGATCGGTTCGATGGATGATTTTTCTACAGTGAGTTTTAAAAACCCTGAGCCGAATTTTAAGGTATGATTTATTAATTTTTGGAACTGAAAAAATTCGGCAGAAAGTAGACATTTCGGGTTCGTTTTGCGACTTTTTTTCCGATCGAACTTCTACTTACTTCGCTAACATGTTAGATAGTGTTTAACTAGGCTCTGATACCATTGTAAGTCCATGCTACCGCTCCCGGTACTTACGGGCTTGCGGAAATGATGAAAAACAATTTTTCTAAAGATGGTAACATGGACTCAAACCGGATCTTTGTTAAACTATCTATCTAACAACCTAACTAGGAGTTGTTTAACTACTCGGTTAGGGGGTTATACCTTTCTTGAACTCCTTCGTCTTCAACTCGTATGGTGTACGGACCGGCCTCTCCTCGTCGTCTTCTTGCGCCAAAGACGAATCCACCCGAAAGCTTATACCTTTGGCTTCTTCTTCGAACTTGAAGAAACTAGATCACTCGGTTTGCTAAACCTTGTGAACTAGGATGAGTAGAGAATTGTTTTGGTGTCTTTTTATCTCTAGGGCAATGAGTCTCAACACATGAGAATGGTTTGCCCTTGAGGTAGAGAGAGAGCAAGAGGAAGAGGGTGAGAGCTAGAGAAAATGAGAGAGCTCAAGAGAGAGAAAGCTAAAGAAAGAATAAGCCTCACTTTTCTCATACCCCCTCTCATAATCCAAAAGCATCATGATAACAAGTAATGATAATTGAGTATATTGTAAAGGTTATTATCATGAAAAATGACACTATCATTTCTTGTATTAAATGCAAATGGTGAACAAAACAAGCAAGCATAAGTCAATGCAACCAAATGATGGCCATTGTCATGATGGTGGTCAACAAGTCCAACCTAGTCAACCGGTCAACCGGTCAACTAGGTCAACCTTTCAACCCTAACCATGTCACTATAATACTCAATTAATATTATTGTTAATCATATGTCTTAATCTCATTAGGGTTTGACAAAGGTCAACAGTCAACAACCCTAATGAGAATCCTCTGCCTCTGTCTCTGTCAACTGTGCATACACACCCGTATCCGCGTTCCGGGGAACACGAATACAAACGAGATAAAACCAATCCCAAAACGTACACTAGGATCTGGCTTAAACCAAAGCCCGCTAGTGTTAACTGTCCGGACACCAAACGTGCACAAGAGCACGGATGTGACCGAGCCCTGTCGCAAAACCATGCGACCTGTCACAAAACAATGCGACCTCTACTCTTTTGCCTAAAGGCGAATAGCTTTCTGTGTGGGACTCTAAAGACTCGACACTACGCTGGCAGTGGGTTTAACCACAGACCGCAAGCGGCACTAGCTGTGCGTAACGGCCCCTAGGTAGATGCCGATAAGAAGACGGACGAGGTGAAACCCATCTGAACTCCTACCGAGCCTGAATGTGACAGTCTCCGAACAGTCTGGTCTTTTCGTCTGATACATCGCATGGCGGGCCTAGGGGGTGGTGAACGTCAGTCCCCTAATAGCGGTACAAGTAGTGTCGGAGTGTAGCCCAGAACACCCTGAGATAACATTGGAAACCTACCAGTATATCTCACTTGCCCTGGCCAGGGACTACTCGTGTAATAGCTCTCCTAGACACAGCGCGATGTCAACCCCCAATACCGGGAGAGACGAATCCTGTCTAACCGTCACTGCCTCCAACTGCTTCGGGACTGCACCCAACTACTACCTGTTTGCACGACTCCTTTGAGCCGTGGTAGGGTAGTAATCAAAGTACAGTGGGAACACACTCGAGGCGAAGTGATAGTGTCAAGTCAGTGGACTAAGCTGTACTCATGTCACCTAGGAACTGATAACTGACGATAGGTATAATACCAACCAATCAGTTCCCGACGAGTCCTGTCCAGTGTACTCGTAACCTAACGAGCACCCGCATACTATCTCAAGTACGACGTACTGACGGCTGTGGGACAGACCGTCTCCCCTGCTGGGATGAGAAGCGCATACGCTAGTCTACTCCGGAGCATCGATGCCCTGTCTCGATAGTCCTGCGACTAGGGACCTGTATAAGGATGTGCTTGTGGATTACCCAGCCCCCATGAGTGTGACTGCCATCACAACGCTGGTAATCAAGCAAATATCCTAAGGGCTCCACTAATGTGTATAGGTGATATACTAAAAATAAACACATGTACACATTGAAGTAGAAACAAACCAAGTAGCATACTACCATTTTGAGCAAGATTGTCTATACAACTGTGAATATCCCAAGCTTCCATTAAGTAATATACAAATTAGTATGATACAGTAATGGCCTCTAGGGCATATACACTAACACCCTCTCCTTCTCCATGGCCGCAAAGCGATCGGCCAGATCCACCAACTTCGCCTCGGCGACCCGGTGGGACCCGCTCAGGCAGCGATAGGACTCCCGGCACTTTGAAACGGTGAGATCCGCGGTTTCTGACCAGGCTTTGAGGACGATCGACCTCTCCCTCTCCAGACGCAGCTCGATTCGCAGATCCTCGACCTCCGAAGAAGACTCTTCTGCTGACCTCGCAGCCCGAATAGCCCCATCGGCTTCCATACGAGTAACAAGGGCGCAGTACTGAAGGACCTGGCGAAAAATGGCCGAGAAACTTAAGGACACCCTGTTCCCGCCAAAAATTTCTGCGCAAAAGAGTCCAAGGTATCAAATGGCAGCGATACGCTTAAGGAAATACGAACCAGTATCTTCCGGGCTGTTTTTTTGACAAACTCCCGAAGGAGAAACGGATAAATTCTGATTGTATTGAAAGCGTCTCGAAAAACCCTTCGATTTGATATATTATGGGCTTCATAATTCATCCGGGATCAAAAGTTATGAGGCATTATGTGTTCACACGTGATGGGCTTTTAAGAATCCGCTGGAGTAGTTAGAAGATATAATAAAAACTTAGAAAAGACCCCAACGGGGCATCACGTGCTCACACGTGACCATGGGCCACGTGCAGACACGTGATGGGCTCTTAAGGCCTCTAAAATAATGAATAGAATTAAAATTCTAAAAGCTTCTAAATCTTTCCAAATGGAAAAGGATTATGGGAACCGTTGGATTAAAGATCCAAAGATGATTAAAAATCATCAATTTATGGAAAAATCTTGGAAAGAGAAAGATTTCCCTGAAAATCTCACCAGAATAACAAATAGAATATCTTTTGGATTTAAAATCCACGGTGAATAAAATTCACTGAATAATCTAAAGGCCCAGATTAATGATAAATATAAATCAAATCTCTCAACGATCAAATCAAATCTTTCAAGGAGAGATTTGCTAAACAAATTGATTCTTTTCCTTCTCTTATAAATAGGAGCCAAGAAGAGAAGAGAAGGCATCAACATTTCTTGAAAAAAAAAATCAAGAGCTTCAAACAGAGAGAACTCTGAGAAAAATTTAAAGAAGAAGGTAAAAACCTTCACGAGAGAAAAGAAATCTCTTTTGATAAATCATTGATCAATGATCTTCACATAATGAATAGTGCTTTGCACTCGTATGAACCACTGGTTCTTTAAAACAAAAAAGAAAATAAAAATAAATAAAAATAGTGCTTTGCACTCGTATGAACCACTGGTTCTTTAAAACAAAAAAAAAAATAAATAAAATAAAAAAATAGTGCTTTGCACTTTTATGAACCTCTGGTTCTTGAAATAAAGAGAAAAACTCATTTTTCTTTGATCCTAATTAGATCAAAGAAAACAAATAGTGCTTTGCACTTCTGTTCTGGAATCTAAAAAGATTCTTAGTGCTTTGCACTTCCAAACTGCGCTGTTGCGCTCCTGAGAGAACGCCACGTGTTAGCTGCAGAACAACTTACGCTACGCGCCTTGAAATAGAGCTTTGCTCTCTGGAACTGGCGCAACTCACCAGAGCGCGCCACGTGTCAGCTGCAGAACAACTTGCGCTACGCGCCTTGAAATAGAGCTTTGCTCTCTGGAACTGGCGCAACTCACCAGAGCGCGCCACGTGTCAGCTGCAGAACAACTTGCGCTACGCGCCTTGAAATAGAGCTTTGCTCTCTGGAACTGGCGCAACTCACCAGAGCGCGCCACGTGTCAGCTGCAGAACAACTTGCGCTACGCGCCTTGAAATAGAGCTTCGCTCTCTGGAACGGGCGCAACTCACCAGAGCGCGCCACGTGTCAGCAACACAACAGCACAGCGCACTAGCGCAACGCACTGCGCTGTTGCGCTTGCGCTCACCAGAGCATGACACGTGTCCTCACCACAAGCGCTTGCGCTCAGTGATTGGCGCAAAACGCCTGACAAATGCAATGCATTTTACTGAAGGGCCAGGCCCAAATCAGAGGGGCCTAGTAGGCCAAATTAAATTGCAATACAATAAAAAGGGGCAGAGCCCAAAACAAATTGATGCTTTGCATCCTTTCTGGGCAAATCCCAAATAAAAATAAAAAGAAATGCAATGCAAAAGCAAATAAAATGTTGGACATTTTCAACTGGACTTAGCCCAATCGTGGCCATAAGTCCTTAAATTAAATTGACTGAGCAAAATGGCTCTCCTAAATCAATCTACATCCAGTTCGAGGGTACATCTCCAAACTCCTTTGACATCCATCGTTGTAATTCCTTAACGACGTTAAAGAGGTGACGGGTCCCAACGACCACACACCCATATGGACTGCGGGGTCCTTAAACTCGTGGACCGAGATGTCCCTAAACTAATATCGGACCGAGAAGTCCCTAAACTAATATCGGACCGAGACGTCCCTAAACTAATGTCGGACCGAGACGTCCCTAAACTAATATTGGACCACCATGTCCCTAAACTGGAATACGGACCACCACGTCCCTAAACTGGAACAATAGAGCCCAAACGCTCTTTTGTTGGATCTAAACGATCCCGTTAAGTTGATCTTAGTCTCAAACTGGACTAACGTATCCTTAACAAACGATTGAGTCGATCTTAGCCTCAAAAATGGTTAACGTATCCTCCAAAAAATCAAACCTTCAAACAAACTTTAGTCCCAAATTGGACTATAGATCTCTCAACCAACTTTGGTTCAAGGGTACATCTCTGAACTCCTCTGATATTTGTCGTTGTAATCCTTCAACGTCGTCAGAGAGGTGACGGGTCCTGACAACCACACATTAATACGGACTGTGGGGTCCTTAAACTCATGGACTTATGCGTCCTTAAACCAATATTTGCCCCCAAAATGGGAATGTTGGACCACTATGTCCCTAAACTGGAACAATAGAGCCCAAACGCTCTTTTTTCGGATCTAAACGATCCCGTTAAGTTGATCTTAGTCTCAAACTGGACTAACGTATCCTTAACGAACGTTTAAGTTGATCTTAGCTGCAACGCGACTAATGCATCCTTAAACTAAAAACACCAAACCCAAATCTAAGTAAATACGGATTTGGACTAATCCACGTCCTACGGGCGACGGCATTACTCAGTCTCCGTATACAATCCACGGGCAACCACAAACAAAACAAACACACACGACACGAAGTGAAATTCTGGAGAAGGAGAAAGTTGTTACCGCGATGCGGTAGCGTAATTAACTGCAGGGGCTTGCGCCTGCAGGGAAGAGCGTCCCCACAATCAAAAACCCCTCAAGCGAGGGGGAATCTGACGAAGTCTGCTACATCGGCCGCATCCGTCTAAACCTCCGATACACGGTGCCATAAATCAACTTGGCATCTTCGGAGAGGTGGACGGATAAAACCAAATAGCATCTGTCCCGAATCCCAGCGCCAGGCCATCGCGGTCTTGTGCGCCGCCTTCCGGAGGGGAACAGATTCTGGCACGCCCGGTGGGACCTCTTCCTCTTTCCACTCCACACTTCGTGTGTCGTGTTCGCGAACAAATCGCGGTTTGCTGTGATTGCCTGTGGATTCAAGGTACTAAGATTTGGTGTCTTGCTCTATGCAGAAAACAGAAAATCGATGGCTTCGAACTGCACCGTCCACAGCGATAACTCTCGCTCCGTCATTGCTGGAGGAGTGACTTATGGGCCCCAAGCGGCCTCCCTTTTCAAAATGCCGGTGGAGCAGGTAGCTCAGGCCACCACTGGATTATTCTTCGGGACCATGCTCCCACCAATGAGCTTCAACGCCCCAATGACATTGCAAGAAGCCCTAAAGAAGTCAGTCTCTGATCGGCTTACCACTGCCGCAACCCCTCTCAACGGGTCGTCCAACTCCACTGCTTCAGTTTTTAACGGACTAGGCCAGAGCTCTAACAGGCTCATGAAGAAGCCTGCCATACCAGAAGGCGTTATCCCGAAACGGATAGCCATTCCAACTCCCGTTCCTGGTAAAATCACCAAGGTTGCTTCCCATGTTCAGAAGTCCGCTTCTAACAAGTTGGCCGTCCCCGTTCAACGGACGTCGATCTTTAAAAGGCTGGTACCAGCATATTCTGACCAACACAGGGGGCATGAGGAGGTTACCCCTATAGCTGAAACAACTCCATCAGCACGACACGCTCGACGTCGCCACTGGCGTCGGGTAAGGAAGGCTGGGGGCAACTCCCCCTCTGGGATAACTCCGTCAGCTCCGATGGTGAGAATCGATACTGCTGTTCCAACCAAGAACAACTTTGAACTGCTCAACAAGGTGCGCAGAAATCCTCCTACTGCGATGTTGAAACGAACTCCTTCACCTATGGAGAATACTCCAGAGAAGAAGTTAGAGCAGCCCCCTCAACGGCTGTCCTCTAAAATTTACAAAGTCTGGCGACAGGTCCAAGAGTCGATGATCGATCAAGACTGCCTCCGACGACAGAAAAAGATGAAGGTTCGGCAGGGAAAGGATTACTCTGTCAAACCACAAAAAGCAAAAGCTACTTGGGTGCCCACTACAACGGCTCCCTTAACTCCAATCACACAAAAAAGGAGGCCACAAAAAGCCCCTGTGAACATGGCGAAATATAAAAGCGCCGAACACAAACGTCCCAAGTCTGGGGGCATGGTGGTGCACACTGTTTATATGGCTTCTGGAAAGGAGGAAAGCCGCACTTCTACGGGCCACCGACCGCTCACCCGATCCGTGACGAAAGCCCAGGAGCAACAACAAAAGCTTCAGGAAATGATGACTACAATGGTTGCACTCACTGAGCCAAAAGAAAGCTCTGAAATGTCTTCGGATGAGCGTCAAGAACAAGAAACTGACGCTGACTTTTTACGCAGAGTCCTCGAAAAGAGGGACAAAGAAGCTGCAGAGCAGGCGGCTAACATAAAGCAGATGACGCTCCTCTTCAAAGATATGGTAGGGATGATGTTACAGCCGGACCCTCCTGCTGAAGATCCTCCGATCGTCCTTGAAGACGACAGGGGAGAAACGTCAAATCCTCCGCCGGCTCTATCAACAGCCAAGGAGGAGGCAATCTCCAAAGTTGACCTAGACGAATATATAGCCAAGCAGATCCGGGTTCATCAGGCGAATGAAGCGGTTGGGCAAATTGTTAGAACCGGACGACCGTATCCGAGCTGGTATGACCAAATCAGTTACCCGCCAGGATATACGATCCTTAAATTCCACGTATATAAAGGGACAGGGAATCCGCATCAGCATGTCGCTCAATTCAGGGACTTATGCGGCAATACTGGAGGCGATGACAAATTGTTGCTACGTCAATTCGTCGGCAGCTTAGCAGAAATAGCCTTTGAATGGTATTCGGAGCTACCTAACGACTCTGTCAAAACATTTGCAGAGATGGAACTGCTGTTTACACAAAGATTCGCAAGTGCTAGTGAACGCACCCCGATTACAGCACTGATAAATGCCAGGATAAGGCCCGGAGAAACGTGGGTCCAATACGCAACACGATGGCGAAACCTATGGTCGAAATGCGAACAACGCATAGAAGAGGCACCTACGGTAGGCATGTTTGTGGGCACTCTCGATCCGCAGGCGACCATCTCGCAATTCATGATGTTCTTCAGGCCGACCACCTTCCAGGCCTTGATCGACAAATTAGCCCAAATGGACCAGATGGGCCATAGACCGTCTCCTCCAAGACCCGATCCCCGAAATGAGAAAGGAAAAGCGATCATCGTCGCCAACGCTCAGCAACAGTCGAGCAACTCAAAGCTGGTCGCTCGCCAAAACAACGTGCGTCCACGCCCATCCCTCGAAGAGAGGCTAGGACGTCATTACTCGTTTCCTCAGAATAAAACGAGAAGACTGTTCGAGCTGGCAATGCGCAACAGACTCATTAATCTGCCGAATCCAAAACGTCCGTTGCAGCCAGGCGATCTTAATAATCCCAATTATTGCCCTTACCACCAAACGGTAAGTCACCCGATTGAGGATTGTTTCGTCTTTAAGGGATGGATTGAGGATCAATACCTGCAAGGCAAGTTCACGCTGTCTGAAAGCTGGAAGGTAAACCCCCCACAGCCGCACTCTCCAAAGAAGACGGACACGCCGGAGGCAACTTGTTCTTTCGTCAAGGATGAAAACGATGGAGAAAACTTATCGGATGAATCCGAAGACTACGTAGCGACTTGTCATGTGATTTCTCATTCACTGACGGATGATGAGGAGGATCCTCGCGCTGAGAAATCAATGGCGGACCCTGAAACAGGAATTCCGCGGCCGTCAGACAAGTTGATCGATGCCGTCCTAAATGAAATTCGTCTGAAAGCAAAAGCCAATCAAGAGCATAAAATGGCCATACTGGAAAGAACCAAGGTATTCCCGTCAAATCAAAAGCCATACACTGCGGGTAAAAACAAATTCAAGATGAGGAAACGGTTCGCCAAAGCTCTATCAGTAGGAATGAAGCTACCGCCCTCCGAAGAAAATCCTTTCTCTGAGGTAGAGATGCACCCTAACTTCTGTTTATATCATCAGAAGATCATACATCCTACCGAAGACTGCGAATCCTTTAACTGTTGGTGGCAAGGGTATGTCGCTCAAAAGCGACACTTCGACAGGACAAAGTGTGAAGCTTGTGGACATCGGAAAAATGCGATAGATGAGCGCAAAAGAGCCACCGCCGACTGTCATATAGCCGACTTCAAGGGATCACAAATTATCACCTTTGGAAGCGACTCTGACGAAGAAGCTACCCCCAACTCTTCCCTCGGGGAATCTATTTCAAAAATAAAGGAATTGAGAAGCTGCGAGAACGTTCAGCCGTGCAATCGCATGCTACTCGGAAAAAATCTCGGCCCCGTAAACAAGGGACCGAGCAAAAAGAATAAAGGAAAAGGAAAAAAGGCCCTCGTCGCCAGCGCTCAACAACAATCAGGTGACCCTAGACCGGTTGCTTGTCAAAGCAACAAGCGGCAATCCCTCCAGGAAAAGTTGAAACGTCCTTACTCGTTTCCGCAAGATAAAACAAGGGGACTGTTCGAGCTGGCAGTGTGCGACAGACTCATTAATCTGCCGGGTCCAAAACGTCCGTTGCGGCCAGGCGACATTAATAATCCTAATTATTGCCCTTATCACCAAACAGTAGGTCACCTGATCGAGGACTGCTACGTCTTCAAAAACTGGGTTGAAGACCAATACCAACAGGGCAAGTTCGCGTTGTCCGAAATTTGGAAGGTGAACCCGCCACAACCGCATGCTCCGAAAAATATGGACACGCCGGGGGCATCATGCTCATTCATAGAGAAAGCCTAACGGACCACTACGTCCTAAAACTGGACAACGGACCGAAACGTCCTTAAACTAACAACGGACCGAGATGTCCTTAAACTAATGATGGACCGCAATGTCCTAAAAACTTGCAAATGACCGAAACGTCGTTAAACTACTCCCAACCCGCAGCATCTTCAGGCTGACGTTAAAAAAAAATAAAAATAAAAAATAATAATAACGGTATGTCCACAAGCAAAATGGGCACGGATGAAAACCCGAAGGGGCTCCGTGAGTAAAAACAGCAGGGCTACCGGCGAGTGTTCGTGAAAACCCGAAAGGGCGCGACCTCGTTTGAAAAAAAAAAGAAGAAAAAAAAAAGAAAAAAAAAAGAGAAGAAAAAAAACGGTATGTCCACAAGCAAAATGGGCACGGATGAAAACCCGAAAGGGCTCCGTGAGTAAAAACAGCAGGGCTACCGGCGAGTGTTTGTGAAAACCTGAAAGGGCGCAACCTCGTTAAGAAACACTTATAGGGTCCTCTCGACCCTGTAAGGAGAAACCACCTGCGTGAGATCCTTACGACTCACAAAGGAACAACACACTTAGGGATCCCCACGATTCCTAAGGAGAAAATACACTTGCGAGATCCTCACGACGCGTAAGGAGAACTCTCTTGTGGGACCCTTACGGCTCATAAGATTTGAAAGTCTTAAGTCATAGAGGCCTAAATCTGTGCTTAAGCAACCCCCACAACTTTCGACATTGCCCTACAAGTGGTCCAATATTGGCCCTTGTATACAATCCACGGGCGCAAATAAATATTTCCCTAACAAAGTCCCATCCGTGACTAGGAATATGCTTGTACAGCAAACAACACTTGTAAGTCCTCTCGACTTATAAGGAGGAAACCCTTTTGTAAGATCCTTACGACTTACAAGAGAACATGCACTTAGGAATCCTCACGATTCCCAAGGAGAAAACACACCTACAAGATCCTCACGACTTGTAGGGAGAAATACCTTTGTGAGACCCTTACGGCTCATGAAGTCAAAAGCCTTAGCCGACAGGACCCTTAACCCTGTTTACTAAGCCACCTTTGTTCGACATCGACAGAGGCAAATGATGATTCGCTCCTGACAATATCCCAGTTGCAGCGATACTGATGCCTAGACTGGTATCAAATTCCAAGTCCTTTCAAGGCAAATGATGATTCGCTCCTGGTAATATTCCAGTCGCAGCGATACTGATGCCAAGATTGGTATCAGACCCCAAATTCCCTACTCGCAAAAAAAAAATAATAAAAAAAAATCAACGAGCCCAAAAAAAAATGCATACGAAATAGCCGAAATGATGGGGCAACTTGCAAACAGAATCAGCAAGTAAAAATGTATGTATACAAAACAGCCGAAACGATTGGGCAACTCGCAATAAAAAGCAGCGAGTAAAAATAAAGAAAATAGCCGAAATGATTGGGCACCGCGAAAAATAGCCGAAATGATTGGGCAATCGCGACCTTCGCGATATAAAAGCTGAAATGACAGAGCATCGCGGAAAGAATAAAAAAAATGAAAGAATGAAACTTTTGCCCTACAGGTGAAATCACATCGATCCCTGTATATAATCCAGGGGCACAGATAAAAAGGGAACAATACCTTCCCAACAGGCTCCATCAGAAAGCGAAGCCAAATCTCGACGGTTCATAGACAGCCTAGAGACCATCTCGACATTTGTCGCAATATTACAGACACGATGTCAACAAATGAAGCAAACGAAGAACCCGAGCTTCAGGGTCTCGACGTTAACATCGACAACTTAGAGATCACCAACGGCGTTTCTCCTCACTCCAACTAGATGCAGACATGACGTCAACAACTGACCTCAGAATCGCAACGAAACGGAACCATGACAAAGTCCCTAGTTCCAAATCTCAATGGCCACGTCTACAGCCTGGAGATCAACAACGGTGTGCCTCCTCATTCCAACAGGACACAGATGTTACACCATCAAGCGGAGTAACGACAAAATCCCAACTCCACCTTAGCATTCGTCTCGATACAGTAGACGCAATGTCACCAACGGCGTTCCTTCGCAGCCCAGCGGGGTGTACATGCAAAGTTAACAAAAGACCCCATGGTCGAAACAAAGCGGAGTGATGGCAAAATCCCAGCTCCATCTCAGCATTCGTCTCAATATACCAGACGCAGTGTAAGCAAACGAAGCGAAGGCCACATTCCTAGCTTCAACGTCTTTACGGTAACTCACATAAAACCGGAAAGACAATCGGAGACCATCTCACAGAAAGTGGTTACCTCCTTGACGTTCGTCTCGATACAGTAGACGAAATATCAACCCCAGCGTTCTTCCTCCAACAGGATTTGGACACACCAAAGCAAACGAAGCGAAGGCCACATTCCTAACTTCGACGTCTTAACGGTAACTCACATAAAACCGGAAAGACAATCGGAGACCATCTCACATGAAGTGGTCACCTCCATGACGTTCGTCTCGATACAGTGGACGAAATGTCAACCTCAGCGTTCTTCCTCCAGCAGGGATTCAGACACGACAAAGCAAATGAAGCGAAGGCCACATTCCTAGTTTCAACGTCTTTACGGTAACTCACATAAAACCGGAAAGACAATCGGAGATCATCTCGCATCAGCACAGAGTGGTCACCACCTTGATGTTCGTCTCGACACAGCAGGCGCAACGTCATCAAACGAATGGAGCCACGGCAAAATCCCTAGTTCCAAACCTCGGCGGTTCACCAGCAACCTAGAGGCAACCTCGACGTCCGTCTCGATACAGCAGACGAGATGTCACCCCAACGTTCGTCTCGACACAGCAGACGTAACGTCATCAAACAAACGGAGCCACGGCAAAATCCCTAGTTCCCACCGCGACATTCGTCTCGATACAGAGGACGCAATGCCAGCAAACGAAGCGAAGGCTAAATTCCTAGCTTCAGGGTCTTAACGGCAAGTCATATAAAACCGGAAAGACAATCGGAGATCATCTCGCACCAGTGTGGAGTGGTCACCACTTCGACGTCCGTCTCGATACAGCAGACGAGATGTCACCCCAACGTTCGTCTCGACACAGCAGACGTAACGTCATCAAACAAACGGAGCCACGGCAAAATCCCTAGTTCCAAATCTCGGCGGTTCACCAGTAACATAAAGACAACCACGACATTCGTCTCGATACAGAGGACGCAATGCCAGCAAATGAAGCGAAGGCTAAAATTCCTAGCTTCAGGGTCTTAACGGCAAGTCATATAAAACCGGAAAGACAATCGGAGATCATCTCGCACCAGTGTGGAGTGGTCACCACTTCGACGTCCGTCTCGATACAGCAGACGAGATGTCACCCCAACGTTCGTCTCGACACAGCAGACGTAACGTCATCAAACAAACGGAGCCACGGCAAAATCCCTGGTTCCCACCACAACATTCGTCTCGATACAGCAGACGAAATGCCAGCAAACGAAGCAAAGGCCAAATTCCTAGCTTCAGGGTCTTAACGGCAACTCATATAAAGCCCGAAAGACTATCGGAGATCATCCCCACACCAGCGCGGAGTGGTTATGACTCATCGGGGCTCTCCAAAATGAGCCTAACCTCAAGTAAAAAGCGGCATGGCAAATTCCTAGCGCTTGCTCTTCTGACGGTCAAACTGCCAAGGAGGATTGCTTGAAGACGTCTTGTCCAGCCCCCGAAGGGATCAGAGACACGGCAGTCGCAGGGCTACTCGAACAGCACGATTGCCTATCGAGGACTATATCAGCTTATGCGACGGTACGATGGCCAAAACCCTAAGTACCACCAACCTTAACGGGCTTCTGTCGTAAAGAGCAGAGGTTAAATGCGACGTTAAGATGTTCTTGCGAGATTTGCTCGATCCGTTTCGACTCGTGAGGAAATTGATGTCTTTGCGAGATTTTCTCGATGCGTCTCGACTCGTGAGATAAAGCCTTAGGCAGTAGGGATTAAAAAACCTGTTTCCTAAGCACTGGACCCTGCAAGTCGGCCCAAAACGGTCTCTTGCATACTATCCACGGGTCACACTCTCCAAAGTTGAATCTCGATAAGGAGGGAAACAACCGCTTACGGGTCCTCTCGACACGTAAGAGGGAAAACTCTCTTATAGGATCCTTACGACTTATAAGAGAAAACACACTTAGGAATCCTCACGATTCCCAAGGAGAAAATACACCTACGAGATCCTCACGACTCGTAGGGAGAAAAGTCTTTATGAGACCCCCACGGCTCGTAAAGTTGAAAAGCCTTAGGTGGCAGATCCTACCCCTGTCTCCTAAGCCATCACTGCCCTGCAAAGAAGTCAAGATGGGCCGACCATCTATAGGCCACACTTGCCAAAGCTACATGCCACTGAAATGGAGAACTTACTCATAAGCATATGAACTACTCCACGCCAGAGTGAGACAAAAAAAAAGAAATAGAAGGATGCGGCTCATGGAGTTAAGGGTTGGAACTATATCCCTTAAGAGTTGAGATTTGAGTCAATGATAAATGACGACGCTTGTGTCCGCTCGTTATCTTCTTAGATCAAGATTCTGAAAGTGATACATCAACCCAAAACTGGTCATACGCAATGCATAACTCTGCATAACTCTGCACTACTTCACCCATGTACATACTTACGTGGGCAAAGTAGTGGGGGGCATTTGTTCCCGCCAAAAATTTCTGCGCAAAAGAGTCCAAGGTATCAAATGGCAGCGATACGCTTAAGGAAATACGAACCAGTATCTTCCGGGCTGTTTTTTGACAAACTCCCGAAGGAGAAACGGATAAATTCTGATTGTATTGAAAGCGTCTCGAAAAACCCTTCGATTTGATATATTATGGGCTTCATAATTCATCCGGGATCAAAAGTTATGAGGCATTATGTGTTCACACGTGATGGGCTTTTAAGAATCCGCTGGAGGAGTTAGAAGATATAATAAAAACTTAGAAAAGACCCCAACGGGGCATCACGTGCTCACACCTGACCATGGGTCACGTGCAGACACGTGATGGGCTCTTAAGGCCTCTAAAATAATGAATAGAATTAAAATTCTAAAAGCTTCTAAATCTTTCCAAATGGAAAAGGATTATGGGAACCGTTGGATTAAAGATCCAAAGATGATTAAAAATCATCAATTTATGGAAAAATCTTGGACAGGGAAAGATTTTCCTGAAAATCTCACCAGAATAACAAATAGAATATCTTTTGGATTTAAAATCCACGGTGAATAAAATTCACTGAATAATCTAAAGGCCCAGATTAATGATAAATATAAATCAAATCTCTCAACGATCAAATCAAATCTTTCAAGGAGAGATTTGCTAAACAAATTGATTCTTTTCCTTCTCCTATAAATAGGAGCCAAGAAGAGAAGAGAAGGCATCAACATTTCTTGAAAAAAAAAATCAAGAGCGTTAAACAGAGAGAACTCTGAGAAAAATTTAAAGAAGAAGGTAAAAACCTTCACGAGAGAAAAGAAATCTCTTTTGATAAATCATTGATCAATGATCTTCACATAATGAATAGTGCTTTGCACTCGTATGAACCACTGGTTCTTTAAAACAAAAAAGAAAATAAAAATAAATAAAAATAGTGCTTTGCACTCGTATGAACCACTGGTTCTTTAAAAAAAAAAAAATAAATAAAATAAAAAAATAGTGCTTTGCACTTTTACGAACCTCTGGTTCTTGAAATAAAGAGAAAAACTCATTTTTCTTTGATCCTAATTAGATCAAAGAAAACAAATAGTGCTTTGCACTTCTGTTCTGGAATCTAAAAAGATTCTTAGTGCTTTGCACTTCCAAACTGCGCTGTTGCGCTCCTGAGAGAACGCCACGTGTTAGCTGCAGAACAACTTGCGCTACGCGCCTTGAAATAGAGCTTTGCTCTCTGGAACTGGCGCAACTCACCAGAGCGCGCCACGTGTCAGCTGCAGAACAACTTGCGCTACGCGCCACGTGTCAGCTGCAGAACAACTTGCGCTACGCGCCTTGAAATAGAGCTTTGCTCTCTGGAACTGGCGCAACTCACCAGAGCGCGCAACGTGTCAGCTGCAGAACAACTTGCGCTACGCGCCTTGAAATAGAGCTTTGCTCTCTGGAACTGGCGCAACTCACCAGAGCGCGCCACGTGTCAGCTGCAGAACAACTTGCGCTACGCGCCTTGAAATAGAGCTTCGCTCTCTGGAACGGGCGCAACTCACCAGAGCGCGCCACGTGTCAGCAACACAACAGCACAGCGCACTAGCGCAGCGCACTGCGCTGTTGCGCTTGCGCTCACCAGAGCATGACACGTGTCCTCACCACAAGCGCTTGCGCTCAGTGATTGGCGCAAAGCGCCTGACAAATGCAATGCATTTTACTGAAGGGCCAGGCCCAAATCAGAGGGGCCTAGTAGGCCAAATTAAATTGCAATACAATAAAAAGGGGCAGAGCCCAAAACAAATTGATGCTTTGCATCCTTTCTGGGCAAAGCCCAAATAAAAATAAAAAGAAATGCAATGCAAAAGCAAATAAAATGTTGGACATTTTCAACTGGACTTAGCCCAATCGTGGCCATAAGTCCTTAAATTAAATTGACTGAGCAAAATGGCTCTCCTAAATCAATCTACATCCGGTTCGAGGGTACATCTCCGAACTCCTTTGACATCCATCGTTGTAATTCCTCAACGACGTTAAAGAGGTGACGGGTCCCAACGACCACACACCCATATGGACTGCGGGGTCCTTAAACTCGTGGACCGAGATGTCCCTAAACTAATATCGGACCGAGACGTCCTTAAACTAATATCGGACCGAGACGTCCCTAAACTAATATCGGACCGAGACGTCCCTAAACTAATGTCGGACCGAGACGTCCCTAAACTAATGTCGGACCGAGACGTCCCTAAACTGGAATACGGACCACCACGTCCCTAAACTGGAACAATAGAGCTCAAACGCTCTTTTGTTGGATCTAAACGATCCCGTTAAGTTGATCTTAGTCTCAAACTGGACTAACGTATCCTTAACAAACAATTGAGTCGATCTTAGCCTCAAAAATGGTTAACGTATCCTCCAAAAAATCAAACCTTCAAACAAACTTTAGTCCCAAATTGGACTATAGATCTCTCAACCAACTTTGGTTCAAGGGTACATCTCTGAACTCCTCTGATATTTGTCGTTGTAATCCTTCAACGTCGTCAGAGAGGTGACGGGTCCTGACAACCACACATTAATACGGACTGTGGGGTCCTTAAACTCATGGACTTATGCGTCCTTAAACCAATATTTGCCCCCAAAATGGGAATGTTGGACCACTATGTCCCTAAACTGGAACAATAGAGCCCAAACGCTCTTTTTTCGGATCTAAACGATCCCGTTAAGTTGATCTTAGTCTCAAACTGGACTAACGTATCCTTAACGAACGTTTAAGTTGATCTTAGCTGCAACGCGACTAATGCATCCTTAAACTAAAAACACCAAACCCAAATCTAAGTAAATACGGATTTGGACTAATCCACGTCCTACGGGCGACGGCATTACTCAGTCTCCGTATACAATCCACGGGCAACCACAAACAAAACAAACACACACGACACGAAGTGAAATTCTGGAGAAGGAGAAAGTTGTTACCGCGATGCGGTAGCGTAATTAACTGCAGGGGCTTGCGCCTGCAGGGAAGAGCGTCCCCACAATCAAAAACCCCTCAAGCGAGGGGGAATCTGACGAAGTCTGCTACATCGGCCGCATCCGTCTAAACCTCCGATACACGGTGCCATAAATCAACTTGGCATCTTCGGAGAGGTGGACGGATAAAACCAAATAGCATCTGCCCCGAATCCCAGCGCCAGGCCATCGCGGTCTTGTGCGCCGCCTTCCGGAGGGGAACACACCCGAACTAAGAAAAGGTCGCTCGAAGTAACACATGAGGGGGTACATACCTGAACCGCCTCCTGTGCGATAGCCTCCATTTGGGCCCTCAAGGTCCCCTACAGCATCTGTCCCCCGGCCGACTTCTCCATACCAGCAAGAAGGCCGGCGGCAATGGAAAGCCCCGACGGGACCACGAACTGGACGTCCCCCTCCTTGCATGGGAGTCCCCTCCGGAACCTCCGTCGGCGGCGCACGAGAGACCGTCCTCTTACGCTTAAGAGGAACCCCATTTTCGCCCTCTCCTGCATCCCTCGTCTGAGATTCGGGAACCCGTGTACGCCTTTGGCCGCCGCCGGAACAGTCGTCAGGAGCTCATGACGGGGCAGGTGGCCCCGCCGTCGGAGACACATCCGGCTCAGGGCTCGAGTCAGCCAGAGGCACGGCAGCACCTCTGTCCCTCCTCCAGGACTGAGCGCCGAAAGCACCAAGACTCTGGGATCGCACCATCTGTCCTGCCAAAAGGGAGAAGAGGCTCGACTCAGAATGAGAAAAATGTGAAGAGAGAGGGATCCTGAATCAAGCCTCCCCTCGATTTATACAGCCGGCGTCCCCATCCAACGGCGACGGTCGACTCCCGCCAAACGGTTCAGTGCGCTCGACGGCCACGATCGCTCCACCTGTCGCAATCACATTGGCAGCATCCCATCGGACACCAGAAGCCAGCAGCACGTCACATCAGCCAACCGGCACCCGACGCGTGGCCTGTCGCTTCACCAAAGTGCACACGATCCGGCGCACCCTCTTTAATGCAAGGGATCTCGCCCTGATTCGCTGGCCTCATCCAGAAAAGACAACCAATTGCCCAGAGACACGCCCGACGATATCTTCGGAAAGGAGCTCACCTCGGGTGATCCGGCAAACCACTCTCGACCCGACCCATCAGCTGGTCGGGACGAGAGTGGGGGGATAATGATGAGGCTCGATATCGGTGATCTCCCAGATCAGGACACGTGGCAGATGATGTGTCCCAGAGCATGCAAGAAAGGACTTACAGTGGTCGACCAGACCATGCCTACGCTCGTCCTACCGAGCGAACGCTGGCTCGCCTCCGAGCCCCCTGCACAACTGGCCTCCTCGGCCTCACAACTCGTCTCCGAGCTACCGCAAAACCAAGATACCTCAGCTCTCCCGCTTGTTCGCGAGCTCTCTCGCCGAGGTCATCTTCCTCGGTCTCATCGACCGACCGACAGCACCGCTTGTAGGCGTAACCGCCATCCCGTGAATCTCGCCATGCGCGAGATCTCCGCCGGCCACATCCCACGTTCCACGCCACCACGATCCCCCATTAACGAGCCAGTCTCACCATTAATGGGAGGTCCCGCTCATCACGCGGGCGTGACGTCGGGAGCATAACGGCCGACGTGATTCTCGCGCCTGCCCCGCCTGCTGCCACCATTATATAAACCCCTCTCTCAGACGATCGAGGTAAGCCATTTTTACTCCACTAAACCATTACTCTGCTCGGATCTCTAGGCTAACTTGATCATCGGAGGGTCCTCGGTGGTACAACCACCCCGGGACTTCCTTGCAGGTAACTCGGCAACCACAATCAAACCCATTGAGATCCACACGCTTCAGGAGCGACAGCCTCCAGATCTAATCTTAGCCACCCTTCGCCGCAATCAGCAGATCAACGAAAGGCAACATCTGAAGGAGATTCTCGCCTCCATCATTATTCTTTGATTTCACTAATATTAGAGCTTCTATTTGTTGAGTTCGTAAGGATCTTTTGAAAAATACACCAACTTGCTTTGATGTGTGGAAAATGGGTGAAGGGCCATAAAAGATTGGATACACACACCACACACTCACACTTTGAAAGCAAAATGAATAATGCATTAAGCGATAATTTCCCAATATAGCTACAGGAAGACGGTTGTCACAAGTTAAAAAATGTCTAAGTTAAAGTTTGTTATTAGATGTTATTTACGAAATTTTGCTATTGGATGTTATTTACGAAATTTTGCAACCATGACAAAATTTTGAGAATGAGAGTCTTCTATATAATTATCCGCTATATACCAAAAGAAGCATGAAAAACCGAAGTTTCCATCTATATATTTGAAAGCAAAATGAATAGTGCATGAAGCAG
Source organism: Agapanthus africanus (assembly GCA_030015575.1). Taxonomy (NCBI): domain Eukaryota; kingdom Viridiplantae; phylum Streptophyta; class Magnoliopsida; order Asparagales; family Amaryllidaceae; genus Agapanthus; species Agapanthus africanus. Next base: position 773,273,380 of record CM057341.1, read on the forward strand.
TGATTTCCCAATATAGCTGTCGATCAGTCATATTTATTGCACATTTTTACTATCATTTCTATTAATTAATTAATGATATTATTTGTAATTTGAGAACATATGTAGAGTCATGTGTAAAAAGATATATTCATGTGTTTTTTAAATTGTAGGTAATAATATTATTAATAAAATATGCATATCATATTTAAACAAATAATCTTGAGTTTCTTAAATATTAAGTCATATGATTGTGATTAAATTGTTGGAATATTTTTCCAAATGAAATAAATACTGCTAATAATTTGATTTGAGATATTGTGCAGCTTTAATGGTAGAAAATCAGTTCAAGACTGCAAATAGGATTCAAGAGATCAAATCAAATCAAATTCAACAAATTAAGCTGCCAAATTTAGGAGCAAACTGGAGATCCATACAACTGTAGAGATACGAGAATATTTGCAATAAATTATCATCTAAGAAATCTTCAAAAATCAAGACAAGAAAGCAGAAAAAATCTGGAGAACCAATTTCAAAAGATTTAGTGGAAATCTATTAAAATTAGGATTAAAGATTGATTGGAAAAATTGTATTCTCTTGTATCATTTATTATTTGATCTCCAAACTTCCTAGCCCTATATAAAGAGATGTAATTCTAGACATGAAGGTATCTCTCTCATGGCACCAATTGAGAGTTGATCATATAGGATTTAATGTTTAGTTTTTTTTTAGCCATTTAAATTTTGTAATTCAAGTTCTTATAAATAAAAAATAGGATTCTTTTAATTTCGTGTCTTTACTTTTCGCACTTTGATTCTGCAATTACTTTTTCGTAATTACATTTTTACTTTTACTTTTAATTAGTTAGATGATAAAAAAAAATTTGGATTTTTTCTCCTTCTCTTCAAAGAATTTTAGGGTAATGATACTCAAAATTGTTCTTTGCATTTTGTGAAGACTCTAGTAGTTAACCTTTTAAAAACAAAATATTTCTCTTTTCTTTTTCTTTTTACTATTCTTTTTTAATCATGTTTTTCCCAATGAACCCGTAATTTCCTCACTTGTTAGGGTTTGGACGAGTGAATAGTTTATTCGATGGAAATTTACCATCAATTCTCTTTATTATTTTTAATTCTCTATAAACTTTAATCAAAGGGAATTTTAACCCTCTTATTTTGTCTCACCCCCAATTCATGAAATTTGCGATCTTGATTTGAGTTTAGTTAAGATTGATTTGATTAAAAGCTTTAGCGTAATAACGATCAATGGAGGGACAAGGGTAAATAGAGGGAATTCCTAGTACCCCTCTTAGCATCATAATACACATTCATCATTATTTCTCTAGTATTAATTAATTGAAAAGATTAAAAAATATTTTTATAAAAAACCCATCTTTTAAATTGCCCGATCCGAAAAACCCTACAAGCTATTCTCTTATAAAATTTTCAAAACTCTTTAGTATAGAACGAAAAAAATCCAACTTTTCTTCTATTAACTCGTCTAAAACAAGATAAGTAATTCACTATCTCCTTGTGTATGACATGTTCTCACTATCGGCTAGCTATTTGCGACACCGTTATTGATTGTAGTATTTAGAACACTTTAAACTCAATTTTTCACAACAATCAGTTTCGGTAAGATGGTTGGCGCAAGCTAAAAATTTTGCATGACGAAGTTAAAGTGTACTCTTGAAATTTATTTACAAAATTTTGTAACCATAACGAAATTGTGAAAATGAGGGTCTTCTAGATAATTTTCCGCTAAATGACAAAGCTGCGGTAAGAGGGTTGTCGCGCGTTGTAATTTTCCATGACGAAATTAAAGTGTACAGTTGGAGTTTATTTACGAAATTTTGTGATCATGATAAAATTTTGGAAATAACATACGCATATACTGATCAATACAACCGATTCCATACTATGATTCTGTTGAAATAAAAGGGCTAAAATTGAAAGAAAAAGAAATAGGTCCCAAGTAAATTTTGCATGAATTTTGATTGAACTCCTTAGGGACTAAATGTGAAGGAAAAAGAAAGCCAAGGTTCCCAACTAAATTCTTCATCTTCTTGCGCCCGATGTGATGCGGGAGGACAAAATCACTTTTTATATAATATAAAAGATACATAGATATATTTTTATATAATCTGGCTCTGATATCATTCTGTCATAACCCACTTCCAACACAGACGGCATTGTCCCCTCTGGTCAATATCGTACGGTTTTGTCCTTCGGAGCGAACCGGACCAGATCAGAGGCCATTTCTCAGAAGGTCATCCATCTGAGAATTTTCCTGACTCGAGCACGTTTAACTACGAAATTCTCAAACTCACGTAGTGCCGGTTCACTTAAAAGGCGCATCTGCATTGAAAAATGGTATCATTCCATTTATATTTCTCGGAACTGCACTCTTTCGGAATATATTCCGAAAATTCCCCATTGTTCTACAGTGGCTGGTCCCCGTGCTTATCTAGTATATATAGATATGCCGGATAATACATGAGTATTATATTCTCCCCCACTTAGAACAATAATTCGTCCTCGAACCACAAACCTACTATTGAGTGACCGGCTCTGATACCATAATATCACGCCCCACTTCTAACACAGACGGTATTGTCCGCTCTGACTGAAGTTGCACGGTTTTGTCCTTCGGTGCGAACCGAATCCGAGTAGGGGCCACCTCCTAGGTGGTTACTCATCCCAGAATTTCCTTAACCCGAGCATGCTTAAAACTCCGGAGTTTCGGTTCACCCAAAAGGCGCATCTCTGTATAAGAGTGGAATCTTCCCATTTATAGTCCTCGAATATGCTCTCTTTCGGAATGTATTCCGAAGGTTCTCCATTTTTCTACAGTGGGTCCCCGTGCTTATCTGATATATATGGGTATGCCGGATAACACATGAGGTATTACAATATATATATATGTGTGTGTGTGTGTGTGTGTGTGTGTGTGTGTGTGGCCAGAGGATAAAAATAAGCTTGAAATTCTAGCTTGAGGACAAAAAAGAGCTTGAAGGTTGCCACCTAGATTTATACATATACTAAAAAGAAATCCTACGCAAGCGCAGGGATACCGAAATTTCCATCTGTATACTGAAAACAAACTGAACAGTGCATCGAGCGACAATTTCCCAATAAAGCCGCAGTAAGACGGCTGTCGGAAGTTGAAAATTTTCCATGAGAAAATAAAATGAATTATTGGATTTTGTTTACGAAATGTCGCAACCATGACGATATTTTGCAATCATGACCAACTTTTGAAAATGAGGGTCTTCCATTAATTATCCATTGGATGCCAAAAAGAGTATGAAAAACCGAAGTTTTTCATTTGAAAACAAAATGAACACTACATTAAACGACGATTTCCCAATATAGCTACAGTATGATAGTTGCCGCGGATTAAAAATTTTCCATGAAGAGGTTAAAATGTAATTTCCCAGGATGAAGTTAAGTGTATTGTTGTTGTCACAAGTTAAAAATTTTGCATGACAAAATTAAACGAAATTTTACGACTGTAACAACATTGTGGAAATAAGAGTCATCCATAATTTTCCTTTAAATGTCTAAAAAGTGATGGGCTTTCCTATAAATTTTTCACATAAAGACAAAATTGAGCTTGAAAATTCTAAGCTCATCCATATATATTATATATTTATAGATATAAAGATATGTGATATAGGGCTAGAGGACAAAAATAGCTTGGAATTCTAGCTAGAGGACAAAAAGAGCTTGAAACTTTTTCTATGAGAAAGTTAAAGTGTATTATTGGATTTTATTTATAAAATTTTGTAACCGTGACGGTATTTTGCATCCATGACTGAATTTTGAAAATGAGAGTCTTCCATATAATTATCCGCTAGAGCCTAAAAAGAGCATGAAAAGACGAAGTTTCAATCTGTACATTTGAAAGCAAAATAAATACTGCATTAAGCGACGATTTCACAATATAACTGCATTAAGATGGTTACCGCAGATTAAAAATTTTCCATGAAGAAGTTAAAATGTATTATTGTTGTCGCAAGCTAAAAATTTTGCACGACGAAGTTAAACGAAATTTTACATCCATAGCAAAATTGTGAAAATGTGGGTTCTTCACGTAATTTTCCGTTAGACGCCTAAAATGTAAGGGGCTTTCCTACAATTTTTCGCATAAAGACAAAATTGAGCATGAAAATTCCAAGCTCACCATATATATTATATAAATATATTTTGTAATATATATAGATATAAACATATATATTATGTAATATAGGGATAAAGGGTAGAAAAAAGCTTGAAATTTTAGCTACAAGACAAAAGGCTAGAAATTTGCCACACAGCTGTTTATATAGATATATAGATAGAAAGACTAACTGGTACCCATGTGCCATGTACGGGCGTACAAACTTGTCCGAGAATTCAAGAAATATATTATTGCAGAAATGATCATCATTTCAACTTAACTCCATTCTTGCTCATATTTGAAGCTTGACACAAATTCTCTCAAAAAAATTTCGAATTTTTTTTTATTTTCTTTTAAAACAATTTCATAAAAATTTCTTAGACTGTACATCTTTATCCATTTTTTGCATTTATTGAATGGACACTAAATAATATTTGAAAATTTCTAAATTGGTCAACGTTTTCTAGGTGGAGATTTCAATTCTTTTTTGCATCTTAAAAAAAAATCGGACATTATTTTTTAAAATCTATTTTCAGACATCATTATTTTTGGAATAAAAACACTTTAACCACATAACATGCAAAAGTTCCTACACAATGTTATGACTTATAAGATTTCATCAAATATGGAAAAAAAAAATTCACACATATAAAATAGTTTTTTTAACAATTATAACCACGCAAAATTTATAAAAAAGTAAAAGATGCTTAAGTTTCTATAAATTTTTATGACTTCTGACATTTGATTAAATATATTTTCAGTCTATTTGTCAATGAAAATATAGAATAAGGCAAATTTATAATAAAATTTATGATATTTCATCAAATCCTATTTGCATCTAATCGTTAATAAGAAACAAAGAAAAATTATGTCAAACTCAAAATAAAAGTAAATGGACCAAATAAAAATTTAAAACCCAAAAGGGGGTGAAGAAAATTTACGGCAAACAAAGTTGAGAGACCAAATACAAAGTTAAAGCCCAATGAGGGTTTGAAGAGAATTGTGAGGAAATTTGAAGACGAAGACAAAAATGAGATTGAAGAAATAATGAAGGGTAAATTTAAAAAGCCCAAAAGCTTGAATCAAGCTTTTAAGGGCTTTATATTATATATAACAACCATAAATAGATAGATAAATAGATTGTACCAATAGTTTCAACCCAAGTCTCTATAACCCATTGGAAAATCAACATTTTCACTTGATGATTGCAAATCCACTTTACGATATACCGATATTTATCAAACTTAATCTGTAGCAACAATAGTAATTTTTGTCATCCCTCCTACTCATTCCACGTATTCTAGGATCGTTCTTTCTTTCTCTACACTCTCAATCTCTAACTTGGAAAAAGAAAGAAATGAAGGAGCTCGCTAAACGTGATCATTTCTGCTTGTTCTTCTTCGGATTTTTAAATCTTTATTTAGATGTCGAGATTGGGTTGGTCTTCATCAGTTTCTTACTTACTTACAACATTGGTAGAATGAGACAGCTCAATGGGTTCTACTCAGTCGATGGGAAAAATTCAAGAGGCTATTTGGACAGCTGAAGTTAAACTGGCAAAATATTGAAAATCCCGAGAATTGGAAAATTTCATCGATTTTTGGATGCTTTAGCATGCAAAATAGCCTCTCATATTCTACTTTATCAATTGTTACTTGTTTGTTGATAAATTTTAGCGTATTTAATTGTTTATCACTCTTTTATTCCATTCGTCTAGATTTATAAGGCGGAAAAGTTTTGATCTGCTCTTTTTCCTAAAATCTTAAAATCTGTTTATATTTCTTTCTCACTACTTAGGTTAAATTGGTAAAATATTGAAAGATTTTACGATTTTTTTAGTACTGTAGCATGTAAAATATTTAAAAATCTAAAAATAGAAAAAATTTAAAGGTTAAAAATTTCTTGATTATTGTTTATTATTGCAAAAATATATTTAGAAAAACCAAAGTGTTGGGGAAAAAATTTACACCCCAGTTGACCAAGTCAAAATCAAAGTCAACCCCAAGCCAGGTGGGCCCAAGCCCAGCTCAAGTGGGCCAATGCCCGGGTCGAGCCCGAACATAAAGCGGCCGGCCTTCCCCCATGCCAAAATAAAAATTTTGTTGTATTTATTTTATTTTATTTTATGAATAAATGTAAGAAAATGGGCATAAAGCCAAATTTTTTAAAGCTCATGGCTTATGTGCAAAAAGAAATGGCACATGAGCCATGGGATAGGCAAAATGCCATTTTGTGAAGCCCAAGGGGCTATGTGTAAAGTGTATAGCCTATAAAGACAAGAATAATGAAAATATCCCAACAACTTTTTCTCTCTCCAAAAACAAATCCAGATCTGAGATCTTTGTCCTTCCTCAAGGTTCTAAAATATTCTTCTTTCTTTTGAATTAAATCAAGAGTTTTACTCTTCCTTTTATAAAACTAAATAGTTTTTTACCACAAAACCTACAAAGGGGAACTTAGATCTTCCATCAGATCTCAAAAAGAAGAGATTTTTAAAAATCTCACATCTCCTGATCTTCAAGATCCTGCCAACAGAGGAGGAAGAAGGAGACCCATCTCCAGAAACCCCACTTTGGAAAAGAATTAGGGCTCAAGGGGAGAAGCCCTTCACCAGCTTCAAAACATCCTAAGAGTTTAACTCCTCATATATATATATATATATATATACACAAAAAATAATAATAAGCGCTCCTTTCTGGGAGTACAACTCCCATTGCAGGGACCAAATCCCTTTTGCAGCCCGAACGCCCACGTGCTGACACGTGGGGCGGTAGCGCTCAAAACGCCAGCGCCCTTGCGCTCAGAGCGCTAGCGCCCGAGCACCCACGTGTTGACACGTGGGGCGCTAATGCTCAAAGAGCTAGCGCCCTTATGCTCAGAGTGCTAGCGCCCGAACGCCCACGTGCTGACACGTGGGGCGCCTTTGCGCTCAAAGCGCTAGCGCCCGAGCGCCCACGTGTTGACACGTGGGGTGCTAGCGCTCAAAGCGTTCAGAGCGCTAGCGCTCGAAGCGCTCTTACGCTCAAAGCGCTAGCACCCAAAGCGCTGGTGCTTTTTCACACGCATCCTTTGGATGCCCTTTCCTTTTCTTTTTTTTATATATATGTATACACACACACACACACATACTCTGCAACACTGTCCCTTCCAAAAAAATTTTGGGTCGGGGCGCTGCCCCGCACCCCGCAAGGGAGCTGCTAGCCCCTTTGACCCCCAGCCCGCTATCCGGGTAGTGGGACCCCGTAAAAACTCTGCGTGGCTCCTGATATATCCAAAACCTCCTTTCAAAACACAACACACGCACGCTGCACATTGAGTTCGTATGACCAGTTTAACACGTTAATCGGAGGTTCTCTCGCTCCAAAGGTGAGGGGTAATTAACGGCAGTTTAGTCCGCGGCTGCCGCAGATTCGGATCCCCACAATCAATAAACCCCAGCCTACCCTAAGCAAGGGGAGTCTATACTGCGCCTGACAAGCGTGCGCGTATTTCCATCTCAATGGGGTGACGAAAAACACCCTACAAATTCTGGCACACCCGGTGGGACCTTTCTCTCCTCCCATATTTCGGGTTAAACGTTCATGCGGACTCAATCAATATACATATTGATTGCCTATACTGAAATGATGTTTTTTTTTCCGTGCAGCAATCAACTTTCGACGACAATGTCTCCCAAGATGAATTCAGCTTCCAACGTGACCCCGATCCAGTACGTGGTCAAGGTCAATGCTCGTGTGGTTCTCCCCGCAAGCCTCAGTCGACAGTGGGAGGAACTACCCCGCCAGTTTGGCTCCGTCATTATCTACCCTGCCGGAAGCGCTCATCTGGCAGAAATCCCGGCAAAACAGATGGCCAAACCGGTCTCAAGGGGCAAGAGGCCGCATGTTGTAATAGCTAAGGCCCCACAACCGAAGCTTAAGACGGTATCTGAACGACTTTCTGGCGCTCCAGCTGGGGGCAAGACTTCCGGTACAAAGGGCAACATCAAATGTTGCGGACGAGCTCAGGCGATGACTCCAACAAATGCACAATCGAGCGTATCTCCAAAATCCTCCATCGTCCGGTCTACGGCGTCTTCCCAAAGAGCCGAAGTCTACCAGGTTCTTAGAACAGAAAAGTTAAGACAGAAGCGGCTCAGGTATCAAGCCAACAAGAGGACCAGGGTTTCGGCCAAGTGGAATCTTGTGAAGTTCCAAGAGCAGGGTTACTCTGTGACGACGGCTGAGTCGGCCGTAAAGATCAGCAATTCCTTCGAACCTCTAAAGTGGGTTCAGAAAAATGCCATGACCGCCAGAATCAAGAAGACAGCGGTCCGAACGTTGCTACAAAGAGACGTGTCCCGGCCCCAACAGAAAAAGTATGACACTGTCTCTTCAAGAGTCTATCAGGCGCTCTGTGCCGCACGAAAGCAGCGGGGCAAACCCAGAAAAGAAGTGCCAGCACCATTCAAGAACCTGGTCAGGCAAGCCATCTTCAATCGACTGCCCGTTACCGAAACAGGGGAGTCAAGATAGCGATCCGTGAAATCAGCCGCCGATAACAAAAGGACGGCTGGATATGTTATCCATACGATCTATATGGCAGGCAGGTGCCCCAGCGAAAACCTTCGCAGCAAAAGCAAGGATGGGGCCACCACATCCCAAGCCTAATCTGGCTTGAATGTGGTTGCCGCTTTCCAAGAACAGCCGCTTCTGCTGGATGATGAAAACCCTCTCGATGAGGACGATAGGCAGAAGGACCCTTCGGTCCAGGCAGAGTCAAGCTCGGACAGCGAGGAAGAGCCGATTTTCCGCCCCAGGACCGCGGAGCAAGAGCTGCTTCAAGAGCTTCGAAAACTGCTCAAGAGCAAAGATAAAGAGATGGCCAAGCTCTATTCGAAAATCGACGACCTGACGAACGTTGTGATGCAGCTTACGGCTCAAATTGCTCGAGTGCCTCCCAATCAAGCACAAGTCGCTACTCATCAGCCGGGTGATGACAATCCGAAGCAGCCAATGCCTGTTCCTTTGGGTCCAAGACTGGTCGAACCGCACGAAAGCCGGCCACATTCCGCTTCAGGGGACGCCTTGGCCCCAGATAACACTATCCCGCTAACACAAGATCGGATAATGGATTTGGTCACCAGCAAAGTTAAAACATTGGTGACTGAAGCTGAAGCTCAGAAAGAAATTGGCAGTAGTGGGCGGCTATATCCCGCACAGTACGATCTGATCGAGTTCCCGAGCGGCTACGTCATTCCTAAGTTCGGAAGATTTGATGGAACGGGGAATGCAAATCAGCACGTCGCCCGCTTCAAAGCCTCGTGCGGAAATACGGGGGGCAATGACGCGCTCCTTCTTCGTCAGTTTGTCAACAGCCTGACCGGTGTCGCCTTCGACTTGTACGCGAGTATACCAGACGGGTCTGTCATTACCTTTGCTCAAATGGAGTCTCTGTTTCGGCAAAGGTTCATGAGTGTCAGTGATAAAATCTCTATTGCCGACCTTGTGAGGACCAAGCCCGGGAAGAATGAAAGCAACACCGACTTTATCGCCCGATGGCGTAATCTCACGGTCAAGTGCGAACAGCCGCTGGAGCAGGACCAGTCCATCAGCCTTCTCATTGGGAACCTCAGCAATTGGATGGTCATATTCTTATGTACAGCAGGCCTCAAGACATTTCAAGCGCTAACCAAGAAAGTACAAATACTGAAACGCTCGAAGCAAGAGTCTACCCCGGACTCTCAGAGAGACAAGACTTGGAAAAGCAAGCGGGACGACGGCCGTAGAAGCGGGAGTTCCAGCAGTACCAATGTCTTTAATGCGTCTGACAATGAAGAAAAGCGAAGGGCGGGCGAATCCAAAACCAACCGGTCTCGAAAGCCATTGCTGGGAGGAGATGAGCCTTCCCTAGAAGAGAAAAAGAACAAGGTTTACTCTTTCAGAACGGACAAGGTCCGCAAGATATTTAAAGATGCCTTGAACAATGGCCTACAATTGCCGGAGTCGAAAAGACCCCAACAAGCAAAAATGACCGGCAATCCCCTGTATTGCCCGTACCACCGAGTAGTGAGCCATGCGATCGATGATTGCTATATCTTCAAGGACTGGGTCGAGAAGCAGTACAAGGCTGGAGAGATCGAGTTGTCCAAAAGCGTGTTGGTGAACAATCAAGTTGCAACCACCAACTTTATACAGACAGAAGCTGAAATCTTCTGGGAGTGGACAGCCGAACCCGCTGCCCTGAGAAATGGAGCGGACTCACCGCGGCCTCCGTGGAGTACGCACATATCTAATAAGACGAAGAAGATGATAAAGCTACTTCAGAAAGAGCCCAGGACAGAATGGGAAGGGCAGAAGAAGCCTACCATGCCAGCTGCCAATGCGGCTCCATCAGGCTCAAAGTCCAAAAAGCTCAAGAAGAAGAAAAGAGCAGCTCGGTGCGAAAAGGTGTCTGCAGGGAGATCGACCATTCAAAAATATATTGATTCCCTCGAAGACTATGAACAGAAGGAAAGGACTCTAATTCAATTGAAAGAGTTCTTCCCTGTAGAAGCGGCTGAGATTCTGGAGGAGTTAGAAGAAGACTCCAATGAAGAGATCCCTATATTGACCTGCTACGCCATCCATCTGGGCAGCGATTCTGAGGGGGAGCTCTGTTTTCCCGAAGAGGACGAGGAGCTCGCCACAAAGGCCAATCAAATCCAGCTCAGAAGCGACAGAGCTCTACCGCCAAATCAGGGCAACGCCCTAAAAGGGAAGGAAAAACAAGTCGCTAATGAAGAAGATAGCAGTGAACTTGCTCATGAAGATTCGAGTCCTTTCTCAGTAGACTATAATGTTTTGGCTCACCTCCGAAAGCTTCCGTCTCTCCTTAGCATCTATGATGCCTTGGTTCTATCTCAAGAGCTTAGAGATGTTCTCATTCATGCTCTACAAAACCCTGAGCGGTATCAGGCTCGCTTTGTGGAAATTAATATGAAAGAAGCTCAGTACATTTTGCAAGCCGCCGCAGTCACGTTTAAGGATGAAGACTTGCTACTGGGAACGGCTGAGCATAATCGGCCGCTTTACGTGACCGGGTACAGAGACGGAGATTGGATTAATCGCATATTGATTGATCCGGGGTACTCAGTGAACATCATGAACTTGCGGACACTGAAGAGTTTGTCAATGGACGTTCGACACCTGTCAAGGGAAAGAATTGTTATTCAAGGCTTCAATCAAAACTGCCAGTAAGTTCTGGGGTCTATACCTTTGCCAATCAAATTCGGGGATCTTCAAACTGAAGCTAAGATATACGTGATCGACGCCGACATGTCTTATAAGATTCTCTTGGGACGGCCGTGGCTCCATGATTACGGCATCTTCTCGTCAACTCTCTATCAATGCATGAAGTATACTAAAAATGGCGAAGAAAGACGCATTGATGGAGACATCCAGCCGTTCGGTGTGCATGAAGTCCAATATGATGATTCTCGGTACTTTATGAACCACCAAAATGCTAAGCCACAACTGACCGAGGATAGAGCGGCCCCAAGACTCAAAAGAAAATCTGAGCCGGTTGTCACATTCAAAAGCAAACACGCCCAAGTGTGCCCGCATTTCGGTAGCGACACTGATGAGTCCGACGCTGGAAGTCCGTCCTTTCGTAAAACTCGCCCTCATTTCGGTAGCGATACAGACGAATCTGTTACTGAATCCCCATCTAGCAGCAAAGTCCGCCCTCATCTTGGCAGCGACACTGAAGTGTCGGAGAAAGAGGACCTACCGTGCAACAGCGGTGCAGATTGGACTCCTATGCAATAAGAGAAACTACGAGAGACCTTCGAAATTGCAGAAAGGTCCCTAGCCGTCACAAGGGTACCGAAGCAGATGTGCAAAGTGCTCGATGCGTTGTTAGTCTCCACCGTGGACCAGCTGAAAACTTTCTACGTTCCCGGGAGGAAAAGTGAACAGAAGGGCATCCTGTTTTATGGGTCAAACCCCGTTGTGCACCCGGACAATTTGTCTGTCACGTGCCTTCCCTATGAGAGAGGCATAAGAGCCGTCCTCAATCCCAGATACTATGCACCCGAGATGCGGGAATATTTCAAAAGGTACAGATGCCGGTTATATCAAACGGAGTCCGAAGCAAGGTTTTATGAAGGGCTATGGTATCCGCCCTAGGTCCGAGCACTCATTGATGGACGAATTCCAGATAGACGGGGCATAGGCTTCATTCAACCGGATTCTAAGGCATGCTACATGATCCATATTGGGGAAGCCAGCGAAGAGTCAAATGATGAAGACGAGCTAGCCGAGCCAGAAGAAGCTCCTCAAGAGCTCGAAGATGGTGGACAAACAACCTTTGACGAGCTAATCAAAATTGACTTAGGAACGCCCGATAATCTACGGCCGACCTACATCAGCTCACTCTTGTCAGAGGAAATGAAAGAGCAGATAATCACCCTGCTGCACGAGTTCGTCGACTGCTTCGCGTGGACGTGCAAAGAAATGCCTGGCCTTTCCTCTGAAGTGGCCGTGCATAAGCTGGCTATATCTCCTGATGCTAAGCCAGTCAAACAAGCTCCTCGAAGAATGAGAAGGGAACTGGAAGAAAAGGTCATCGAGGAAACCAAGAAACTCATCGATGCCGGCTTCATCAGGGAAGAGAAATATGCGGACTGGATTGCATGCGTAGTCCCAGTGAAGAAGAAAAATGGGCAGATCCGAGTTTGTGTCGATTTCAGGGACCTCAACAAGGCATGTCCTAAAGACGACTTCCCGCTACCGGTCATGGAAATGATGGTCGATGATACCTCAAATTACGAGTTGTTCACCTTTATGGATGGCTCGTCTGGATATAATCAGATCAGGATGTCGCCTAAAGATGAGAAACACACAGCATTTCGAACCCCGATCGGAATATATTGCTACAAGGTGATGCCGTTCGGAATGAAGAACGCAGGTGCTACATATCAAAGGGAAATGACTAATATCTTTGATGACCTAATTCATAAAGTCGTCGAATGCTATGTTGATGACCTGGTCGTCAAGACTAAAACCAAGGCCGATCACATCCAAGATCTTCGGACCGTTCTCACCAGACTGAGGGAGTACGATCTGAAAATGAATCCTCTGAAGTGCGCTTTTGGCGTGTCATCGGGAAAATTTCTGGGCTTCATAGTCCGACATCGAGAGATTGAAGTTGACCCATCCAAGATAAAGGCCATCATGGAGATACCCCCTCCAAAGAGCCTGACACAGCTAAGATCTTTTCAAGGCAAGCTTGCTTATATACGGAGGTTTATCTCAAATTTATCTGGAAGATGTAGGCCATTCTCAAAGCTCATGAAGAAAGGAGCTCCTTTTATCTGGGATGCCGAATGTCAAGCAGCGTTCGAAAGCATCAAACAGTACTTGTTGCACCCTCCAGTGCTGGCCGCCCCCATTCCAAATAAACCGATGATTCTCTACACTACCGCGCTAGATGAGTCACTCGGTGCGCTCCTTGCCCAGAATAACGAGGAGGGAAAGGAAAATGCCCTCTACTACCTCAGTCGAACTCTAGTCGGAGCGGAACACAACTATTCCGCAATCGAAAAGCAATGCCTGGCTCTGATATTTGCTGTGAAGAAGCTGAGGCACTATCTGTTCGCTTATCGGGTTATGCTGATCTCCAAAGTCGACCCGCTCAAACACTTGATGACCAAAGCAAGCCTAGCCGGCAGAATGGCAAGATGGGCTGTCATGCTACTTGAGTTTGACATAGTTTATACTCCTCAGAAAGCAGTAAAAAGGCAAGATCTTGCGGACTTTCACGCTGCTCATCCTATACCAGAAGGGTAGCCGCTCAATTGCGAGTTACCCGACGAACAAGTGCTGCACCCTGAGAATGACGAGTCATGTTGGGAGCTCTACTTCGATGGGGCATCATCGATAAGGACCTCCAATAAATCAAGCATCCCAGAGATAAAAGCAGGGATAGGATTGGTGTTCATCACGCCATCAATGGGAACCTTACGGCGTTCTTTTGCTCTCACCGAGCTTCGCACAAACAATGAGGCCGAGTATGAAGCTCTTATAGCTGGTTTGGAGCTCGCCATAGAAATGGAAATCCTTCGGCTACTGGTTTACGGTGACTCCCAGCTTGTCGTCAACCAAGTAAGCGGCGACTATAAGATATACAAACCCGAGTTAGCTCGGTACAGAGGCCGAGTGATGGAACTCATGAAACGGTTCACTCACATTGAACTAATGAGAGTCCCTAGAGCGTTGAATGGAAAGGCTGACGTACTCGCTCGCTTAGCCAAGGAGCTAGCTGATCCTGACATGGACGAAATTCTGATCACAGTCAGGAGCCGGCAAATTCTACCCCCTGTCTCTCTACGAGAAGAAGAAAGCACGGAATAGAAGAGAAGTCCCGCCGAAGAAGCTTCGATCGTCCAAGACGAGCCCGATTGGGGAGAACCCTTCATAGAGTACTTCCGATACGACAAGCTGCCCGAAAGAAGGTCTGCGAGGGTTCAGTTGAAGAAGAGATATCTCTGATACGTGTTTGTAAATGACACGCTATACCGCAGGTCATATGACCAACTCTGGCTCAGGTGCCTGTCATCGGCCGAAGCCCAAAGAGTCATGAAAAAAGTTCACTCAGGCGTTTGCGGTGCTCACCAATCTGGCCCCAAGATGCGACTTCAAATTAAATGGCTTGGGTATTACTGGTCCACCATGATACGGGATTGCGGGAAGCATGCAAAGAAATGTTATATCTGCCAAATTCACAGTGATTTCATTCACAAGCACCCTAATCCGTTGCATCCTACGGTGGCGTCGTGGCCCTTCGAAGTCTGGGGAACCGACATGGTTGGCCCAATTGATCCTCCGTCATCCAAAGGCCACCGGTTCATATTGGCCGCAACTGACTATTTCTCCAGATGGGCTGAAGCTGTCCCACTAAAAGAAGTCAAGACAGGAGATATTCTGACATTCTTCCAGCATAATATTCTATACCGCTTCGGTACACCAAGAAGAATCATTTCTGACAACGGGCCTTCTTTCAAGAGCTTCAAAGTCTCAAGATTCGCTACTCAACACAAGATAGACTGGAGATATTCCTCCATCTATAATCCAAGAGGCAATGGGCTGGCCGAAGCCTTCAATAAGACTTTATGCAAGCTCCTGAGGAAAAATGCTTCAGCCAACAAGAGAGACTGGAATCTCAAACTTCACGAGGCGTTGTGGGCATATCGCACCACGCACTGTACTCCAACTCAGTCCACTCCATACTCATTGCTCTTCGGAGTGGAGGCGTTCCTCCCCCTCGAAGTCGAAGTTCCAAGCTTAAGAATGGTCGTTCAGCACGAGTTGACGGAGGAGGAAAACGTGCTCCTTTGGCTTGAAGAGCTCGACGCCCTCAAAGAAAAGAGGCTCGCTATGCAGCAAAATCTGGAGCTATACTGATCCCAAATGTCACAGGCCTATGACAAGATAACCCGTCTCCGCGCTTTCAAGAAAGGTGAATTGGTGTTGGTCCCCAAAAGACCGATCATCCCCAATCGACATGCCAAGGGAAAATTCAAGCCAAATTGGGAAGGACCATACGTCATCGAGAAAGTGTTTGACGGAGGATCCTACCAACTAATAAGTACCGAGGGAGAAAAGCCCATGCCACCCATCAATGGCCGATATCTCAAGAAATACTACGCGTGAATGCTCCAAGTCGCAGGCGAATTGAGCACACCGGCCTTACGGTCTGGATCATACATCCTGCAAAACCGTATGCAATTCATGGGCGTAAACGACCCCTATCTCTCCCAAATCCTGCCGGTGAGACTACTTTTAAAGTCCCACCAGCGGCAGAAAAAAATAATAATAAAAAAACGGTATGTCCACAAGAAAAACGGGCACGGATGAAAACCCGAAAGGGCTCCGTGAGTAAAAACAGCAGGACTACCGGCGAGTTTGTGAAAACCCGAAAGGGCGCAAACTCGTGAAAAGAGATGAAACACACTCACAAAGTCCTCTCGACCTTGTGAGAAGAAAATCCCTGAGTGAGATCCTTACGACTCACAAAGGAGCAACACGCTTAGGAATCCTCACGATTCCTAAGGAGAACATACACCTGCGAGATCCTTTCGACTCGTAGGGAGAAAATGCTTTTATGAGACCCTTACGGCTCATAAAATTAAAAAGTCTTAGGTAACAGGGACCTAAACCTGTCTCCTAAGCCACCGCTCCCCAACGGGAAATAGCAAATGATGAGTTGCTCCTGGCGTTACGCTTCAGTGTTAGCGGTGCTGATGCCGACCAAAAACCCAAATCCCAAGTCCTCCCGAGGCAAATGATGAGTTTCTCCTGGCATTATTCCAGTGCAACAATGCTGATGCCAAACAAGATCCAAATTCCAAGTCCCCAAACGGCGAATGATGAGTCGCTCCTAGTACCATATTCCAGTGCAGCGATGCAGACGCCAACCAAAATCCAGTTTCTCAGAATTCTCCCGGCCCTACGGTTAGTCCCCCAAATTGACTACCGTATACAATCCACGGGCTCAAATAATTCTCATCATACCCATACTCCACCTCAATTACCAGTCCAGCGGCTAGTCTCCGCCCTCGGAATTATGCTCCATTTGGGAAGACCCACTCATGTGTCCTCACGATACATGAGGAGAACAAACCTTCGTGGGATCCTTACGACTCACGAAGGAAAAACACACTTGGGAGCCCCTACGACTCCTAAGGAGAAAGTGCACCTACGAGATCCTTTCGACTCGTAGGGAGAAAATGCTTTTATGGGACCCTTACGCCTCATAAAATTGAAAAGCCTTAGGTGATAGGGACCTAAACCTGTCTCCTAAGCCACCACTTCCCAACAGGAAAAGGCAAATGATGAATTGCTCCTGGCACATGTGCTTCATTGTTAGCAACGCTGATGCCTACCCTAATCCCAAAATTCCAAACTCCAATCCAATAGACCCCTAAGTCTTTAAACTAGGAACAGATGATCTCTAAGTAGTTAAACTGGGAACAGATGACCCCTATGTCGTTAAACTGGGAATGAGGGAAATCGCCTCATGACAAATGATGATTCGCTCCTGGTACCATATCCCAGTGCAGCGGTGCTGATGTCAACCCAAATCACATCGAATCAGCAAGTCAACTTTAACCTTGACATCGCAAGAAGCGGAGAAAGTCAAATCAAGCACCGACCGTTCAAGTCGCAAAAAGGGCAGAACCGATCGTCCAAGTCGCTAAAAGGGCAGCACAGACCGTCCACGTCGCTAAAAGGGCAGCACCGACCGTCCACGTCGCTAAAAGGGCAGCACCGACCGTCCAAGTCGCACAAAGGGCAGAACCGACCGTCCACGTCGCTAAAAGGGCAGCACCGACCGTCCAAGTAGCAAAAAGGGCAGAACCGACCGTCCAAGTCGCAAAAAGGGCAGAACCGACCGTCCATGTCGCTAAAAGGGCAGCACCGACCGTCCAAGTCGCAAAAAGGGCAGAACCGACCGTCCATGTCGCTGAAAGGGCAGCACCGACCGTCCACGTCGCTAAAAGGGCAGCACCAACCGTCCAACTCGCAAAAAGGGCAGAACCGACCGTCCATGTCGTTAAAAGGGCAGCACCAACCGTTCATGTCGCAAAAAGGGCAGAACCGACCGTCCATGTCGCTAAAAGGGCAGCACCGACCGTCCAAGTCGCAAAAAGGGCAGAACCGACCGTCCACGTCGCTAAAAGGGCAGCACCGACCGTCCACGTCGCTAAAAGGGCAGCACCGACCGTCCAAGTCGCAAAAAGGGCATCACCGACCGTCCACGTCGCAAAAAGGGTAGCATCGACCGTCTACGTCGTTAAAATGGAAGCATCGATCGTCCATGTCGTAAAAAGGGCAGTGCCGGCTTCCCAAAAGCGGGAACCAAATCAAGTCGCCTCCACGTGAAAGAAGATCCATCAATTTCATACATACGACCCACATGTGTGGTGTGCATTTATTGATGGAGCCAATTTGTTGGGGTAAAAATTTACACCCCGGTTGACCAAGTCAAAATCAAAGTCAACCCCAAGCCAGGTGGGCCCAAGCCCAGGTCAAGTTGGCCAATGCCCGGGTCGAGCCCGAACATAAAGCGACCGGCCTCCTCCCATGCCAAAATAAAAATTTTGTTGTATTTATTTTATTTTATTTTATGAATAAATGTAAGAAAATGGGCATAAAGCCAAATTTTTGTAAAGCCCATGACTTATGTGCAAAAAGAAATGGCACATGAGCCATGGGATAGGCAAAATGCCATTTTGTGAAGCCCAAGAGGCTATGTGTAAAGTGTATAGCCTATATAGGCAAGGATAATGAAAATATCCCAACAACTTTTTCTCTCTCCAAAAACAAATCCAGATCTGAGATCTTTCTCCTTCCTCAAGGTTCTAAACCTTCTTCTTTCTTTTGAATTAAATCAAGAGTTTTACTCTTCCTTTTATAAAACTAAATAGTTTTTCACCACAAAACCCACAAAGGGGAACTCAGATCTTCCATCAGATCTCAAAAAGAAGAGATTTTTAAAAATCTCACATCTCTTGATCTTCAAGATCCTGCCAACAGAGGAGGAAGAAGGAGAGACCCATCTCCAGAAACCCCACTTCGGGGAAGAACTAGGGCTCAAGGGGAGAAGCCCTTTATCAGCTTCAAAACATCCTTGGAGTTTAACTCCTCACACACACACACACACACACACAAAACAATAAGCGCTCCTTTCTGGGAGTACAACTCCCATTGCAGGGACCAAGTCCCTTTTGCAGCCCGAACGCCCACGTGCTGACACGTGGGACGCTCGCGCTCAAAGCGCCAGCGTCCTTGCGCTCAGAGCGCTAGCACCCAAAGCGCTAGCGCCCGAGCGCCCATATGCTGACACGTAGGGCGCTAGCGCCCTTACGCTCAGGGTGCTAGCACCCAAAGCGCTAGCGCCCGAGCGCCCACGTGCTGATATGTGGGACGCTAGCGCCCAAAGCGCTAGCGTCCGAGCGCCCACGTGGGGCGCTAGCGCTCGAAGCCCTAGCGTTCTAGCGCTCTTGCGCTCAAAGCGCTAGCACCCAAAGCGCTGGCGCTTTTTCCCACGAATCCTTTGGATGCTCTTTCCTTTTCTTTTTTTATATATATGTACACACACACACACACATACTCCGTAAAAACTCTGCGTGGCTCCCGATATATCCAAAACCCCCTTTCAAAACACAACACATGCACGCTGCATATTGAGTTCGCATGACCAGTTTAACCCGTTAATCGGAGGTTCTCTCGCTCCAAAGACGAGGGGTAATTAACGGCAGCTTAGTTCGCAGCTGCCGGAGATTCGGATCCCCACAATCAATAAAACCCAGCCTACCCTAGGCAGGGAGAATCTGTACTGCGCCTGACAAGCGCGGGCGTATTCCCATCTCAATGGGGTGACGAAAAATACCCTACACAAAGAAAAATAAAAAATTTTGATATTTGAAAAACTCGCTAATTCATTAGTTGTAAATGAATCAAACTATTGAAGCAAATAGAAAATTTGAAATTTATGAAAATTTTGTGAATTTTTAGTATGCAAATAGCATACATATAATTGAAAAAATGGAAGAAAACGGAAAGTTCTAAGTTTTTAAAGATTTTCGTGATTTTCTTCGGCTAAAATGTGTAAAATATTAGAAATTTGAAGATTTTTTTTGTGATTTTCATATGTTGCTAGAGGTTCCCAGTCATAAAGTCTAAGTTGGGTCAGATCGAATTTCTTTATGTTAGTGTTTATGCCCTAGAAGCCATTACTGTATCATACTAGTTTGCATATTACTTAATGGAAGCTTAGGATATTCACGGTTGTATTGACAGTCTTGCTAAAAATGGTAGTATGCTACTTAGTTTGTTTCTACTTTAATATGTGCATATGTTTATTTTAACATATCGCTTATACATTTTAGTAGAGCCCTTAGGATCTTTGCTTGATTACCAGCGTTGTGATGGCAATCACACTAGTGGGGGCTGGATAGTCTACAAGCACATCCTATACAGGTCCCTGGTCGTAGGATTATCGAGATAGGGCATCGATACTCCAAAGTAGACTGGTGTATACGCTTCTCATCCCAGCATAGGAAGATGGTCTGTCCTACAGCCATCAGTACGTCGTACTGGAGATAGTATGCAGGTGCTCGTTAGGTTACGGGTACACCGGACAGGACTCGCCGGGAACTGCAGGTTGGTACTATACCCATCGTCAGATAGCGATTCCCAGGTGACATGAGTACATCTTAGTCCATCGACTTGACACTGCTACTTCGCCTCGGGTGTGTTCCCACTGTACTTAGATTACTACCCTACCACGGTTCAAAAGAGTCGTGCAAACAGATAGTAGTTGGGTGCAGTCCCGAAGCACTTGGAGGCAGTGGCGGTTAGACAGGATCCGTCTCTCCCGGTATTGGGGGTTGATATCGTGTTCTGTATGGAAAGCTGATTGTCACGATCTAACTGTGTCGTGTTTAAAAAGAATTCTGAAATTACCGCAATCAAAACGGTGTCGCTTGTAGCGAGCCGCGATGAATACGGGTCGTCCGCAGGGAGATGGTAAGTTTCTTATTGCTTGTTTTAACGAGTTAATTCTGTGTTTTGATTTGTTGGTTAACTAATTGTCGTAACAAAGATATGAATAAAAAGGGCTTGTTAAGGGTAGTAATAAGTTAGATTGTATGAAGGTGATGTTTGCCAATTCCTTATAGCCCCGACTTGGTATTGATACTAAAGCAATAGGTAACAACGCGGATTAGGGAACTTGAAATACGGTTTTTGCGGTATTTCGCTAAATCCATTTTCCTTGTCCCTTGTCCTTCCGTTGTTATCTCTTGATTTTAGCCTTCGGCAAACCACGGGCAATCCGGTCATGATTAGGAATCATCACTATCGGGGTAGGATAGGATGCCTAGTGAGCGGAGTTGCGGGTGATTTGCACGAAGTTTCAATAGGCAAGTTTTAGGTTTTAAAGTTTGGATAAAGAAAATCTTCGAATACGATCTAACATATTACACCCTTAACAAGTGAAAAGATTACTCACACATATTTACAAATTAACAAGAAAGAAAAGAGAAGATACATAAAAACATGCAATGAAATAAAGAGGAAAAGAGAACCGATGAGTTCAAGCGTTTTATCTCCCAGTGTTCAATCCCCGGCAACGTGTGAGATCCAAATACCAAGCTTTAAGGTTGCAAGCTCACTTAAGAGGTTGCAAGATCAAAGCAAGGCATGAATTTCACAATTGAAATCATGTAAAGTGGAACAAGACATGTAATAAAAATACGAACTTTTATTGAAGATCAAACTTGTTACAAGAGATCTTGAAGTCAAGAACCTAAACCTTAAGCTTGCAAGTTCTAAATGAGAAGTTGCAAGGTCAAGACAAAGGGGCAAGAGCTCAAGAATGAAAAGAAAAATTACAAGAATTCTAAGATAGAACTAAAGAAAAAGCTACCCTTTCCTCTTCCCTCTGGTCTCTATTTATAGGCTCAGAAAGAAATATTCATATCTGCCCCATTATGGCTCATGCTGATTTGTTTGATTGCCTTTGATTTGAACACATGCTTTGTAGTCTTGAATGCATATAATATCATATGCATATAAAATCATATCCTTGATTTCATATAAAATCATATCCTTGATGATTGCATATAAAATCATATCCTTGATTGCATATAGAATCATATCCTTGATGATTGCATATAGAATCATATCCTTGATTGCATATAAAATCATATCCTTGATTGCATATAGAATCATATCCTTGATTGCATATAGAATCATATCCTTGATTGCATATAAAATCATATCCACATGTGCTTAAAAGTCTTGTGTACACACTTGTTGTGTTGGACCATTTAGAAAAAATGTGTACACAACTTGTTGCATAAATGAACTCCTGAAGTATCGGTCGGTTAGCGTTTCTGGTCGCAGTGTCTTCCCTCAAGTGATATATCCGTGCTGTTGGATGTATTTCCAGTATTTTGTCATGGATACCTGTAATCTGTAATACTGAGCAGACACTGGTCAATAATACCGATAAATACAACAATTAGATAATGAATGAACGGTATTAGAATGCAATTTTCTGATATGAACAAATACCCCCAAACTTATCTATTGCTCGTCCCGAGCAAAACCAATTTATTCATAAAAAATTTCCTAACCTCACTTTCGCAGGGAACGCGATTGCACTGAGCAAGTGCAACAAGCCGTTAAACCTCTAGGTGTCCCTAGTAGGAGGAGTGTTGTCTCCTGAGGGTTTTCAGCGGATACTACCCACAAAATCCGGTCAAGCTAGTTTTGTAAAATAACTAAGATTCAAACCCTAAAGTTTTGTTTCAGAAAATAACAATTCTATTATCCTAGGTCTAGACTATCGACCCTTTATTTTTCACACCTCGCTTCTTGTTTAACTACAGCTTTTATATGTCTTCACGTGCAGTGCAAATAGTGTCGTTAAGTTCCCGAAAGGTCGAATAAAGTCATCATATCACACAATTAAGCCCGGATAAAAATTTTAAAAGGATCACATAAGTTTTATAAAGAGTTAAGCAATTTTTCAAGCTTCGTTTTCCAGTAAAAAGTTTCAACTTCAGAATTTCTATCTTCCTTAACAGGAAACTAGGTCTTATTTTTCACTCCACCCTTTCCTTGTTTTCATTTCATACACACCTCTGTGAATCGTGCAATAGTCTTTATCATAGAATAAAACCTTCATATCTCCGCTAAATTTTTTTTAAAAAGCCTGTCTTTTATCAAGATTATTCTCACACAAAGAACCGTTAGGAATTTTAACTCGGAGAGAACACTTGCTTGACTTTGTTTTAATCTGGACTTTCTAGGCTTCTTAGCGAGCTTTGGGCCAATGCACCCACACCAGTTGGTTTTAGGGCATTAGGTGTAGAAACACCCCAGCGGACTTAATTACTCAAGTTACCCAGGTCCAAAAACAAAAGACAGTTTGGCGTAAAAATCAGACGATTTAATACGAACGGAGATATAACCGGCAGTTCAATTATTTTTTGGATAAAAGACGTGTTTAGTGGGTTTGGTGTGTAATCATTCCAATCAAGTTTCAGATGGGTTATTTTTCAGACTTAGTTCCAATTACGGCATCAATAACATTCCTTCATATTCGCTTTACTTCATAAACTATTCTTGACACTACTTATTTCAGAACAAACCTATTTGATCCTCGGAAAATCATTGATCTATTTAAAAGTTTTTCGACATAAAAGACTTATCATCTAATTCCCAAAAACTCACGACACGTGTAGTGTGATGTAAAGACGTATATCAGCTATAGTTAACTTCAAAGGAGAGTTATTTTTCAGGTTTTCAAAATCTAAACATAAGATTTAGTTATTCTTATTTTATCAAACAAAACCGTCGAAATGTTGAATCAGAGTCCTCCCACTAGCTAACTTGACAGAAAAGTTTTTATGTTTTTAGAAAATTTTCAGATTTTTATGGATTTTATGGATTTTAATATGCAGATGCAAAATATACATATGAATGCGAAGGTAAGAAATGCGTACCGAGCGTACCCCCAAACTTAAACTGAACAGTGTCCTCACTGTCATTGCATGAAGAGATCATTTGAAGGGTCAAAAATTATCGGTTAGCGATACACAATTTTTATTTGTTTTTGTTTGTAAAGAAAAGAAAAAGAAAAAGAATGGAAAAGAATATTCATAAATATATACAAAAGGCTTTATACATACCCCCAAACTTATTTGGAACAGTGTCCACTGTTCTTGGCTGGATAACCGAAGTTTGGAGGTGGGCAGAGGAAGATCAGGCAGGGTAAACCGGCTCCTGTAAGAATAGGAGCTCCTCTGTTGGTTCGGCGCTAAGGTACGGCTTTAGTCGGTGTCCGTTCACTTTGAAAAATGAACCGTCCTTTGGATTTTCCAAATCCACAGCGCCCTGCGGATACACATTCCGCACAAAATACGGCCCTTTCCAGCGAGATCGGAGCTTTCCTGGATGGAAATGAAGTCGGGTGTCGTAAAGCAGTACCTGCTGACCAGGTACGAAGGTTTTGCGCAAAAGGTGTTTATCGTGAAACACCTTCGTTCGATTCTTCACGACAACCGCGTTGTCGTAAGCCTCATCCCTAAGCTCGCTCAGTTCGTTCAACTGCAACTTCCGATGGCTGCCCGCATCTTCTAGAGACAGATTCAGCTCTTTTATCGCCCAAAATGCGCGATGCTCTATTTCGACAGGGAGGTGGCAAGCTTTTCCGTATACAAGCCGATAGGGAGACATGCCAAGGTCGGTCTTATAAGCAGTGCGAAAAGCCCAAAGGGCATCAGTTAGTTTCAGCGACCAATCCTTACGGTTCTTGGAAACCGTCTTCTCCAGTATCTGCTTGATCTGCCGATTTGAGACTTCGGCTTGACCACAGGTTTGGGGGTGATAGGGCATGGATAGCTTATGATTAATGGAATACTTCCGCATTAAGGCCTCGAAAGTCTTATTGCAGAAATGACTTCCATTGTCGCTAATGATCGCTCGGGGGTGCCCAAAATGGGAGAAAATGTTTTCTTTAAGGAACCTAACGACAACCTTGTTGTCGTTAGTCCGGCTGGGCACAGCCTCGACCCACTTAGAGACGTAATCAACAGCTAGAAGGATGTACAAGTTCCCGAAAGAGCTGGGAAATGGCCCCATGAAATCTATCCCCCACATGTCGAAAATCTCCACAACCAAGATTGGTTGGAGTGGCATCTCGTTTCTCCGGGATATCCGGCCCATATGTTGGCACCGGGAGCAAGTCTTGCAATAGTCATGAGCGTCTTTGAAGAGTTGTGGCCAGTAGAAACCACATTGCAAGATCTTCTCAGCTGTCTTTCTGGGGCCAAAATGCCCGCCACACGCTTGATCGTGGCAAAATGACAGCACACTCTTGAATTCCTCATCAGGGACACACCTACGAATAATTTGGTCAGGACAGTACTTGAACAGATAGGGTTCGTCCCAGTAAAAATGTTTTACTTGGGATAAAAAGCGAAGTCTGTCCTGACTTGACCATTCGGTTGGTAGTAACCCTGTGGCCAAATAGTTCACAATATCTGCGAACCAAGGTTCGCGAGATATTGTCAAGAGTTGTTCATCCGGGAAAACGTCATTGATCGGGATTTGAAGCGACGGCGAAGAAGGAAGTCGTGAGAGATGGTCGGCAACGACGTTTTCACATCCTCGTTTGTCCTTAATGACAAGGTCAAACTCTTGAAGCAAGAGGATCCAACGTATAAGCCGAGATTTGGCATCTTTCTTCGCAAAAAGATGGCGCAGAGCAGAATGATCAGTGTAAACAATGACTGGAGAGCCGATGAGGTAGGGCCTGAACTTCTCTAAAGAAAATACAACAGCCAAGAATTCCTTCTCAGTTGTTGTATAATTGAGTTGGGCGTCGTTCAGGGTTCGGCTAGCGTAATAGATTACGTGCGGCATCTTATTGATGTGTTGTCCAAGGACAGCACCGATGGCAGAGTCGGATGCATCGCACATAATCTCGAATGGGTGCGTCCAGTCAGGGGAAGAGAGAACGGGAGCAGAAGTGAGTGAGTGTTTCAATGATTCAAAAGCAGCCACACAGCTCGGGCTGAAGTCGAATGGCGTGTCCTTGGCCAGTAGAAGAGTCAAGGGCCTAGCAATCTTGCTAAAGTCCTTGATAAACCGTCTATAGAAACCGGCGTGGCCAAGGAAGGCTCGGATATCTCAGACGCATCGGGGAGGAGGAAGATTGGAAATGACCTCAATCTTTGCTTTGTCTACCTCAATGCCTTTCTGCGAGATGATATGTCCTAAGACAATACCTTCGCGCACCATGAAGTGGCATTTCTCCCAGTTCAAAGTGAGATTCTTGTCCTTACATCTGGTAAGGACAGCGTCGAGATGCAGCAGACACTCGTCAAAGGAATCGCCAAAGATGGAGAAGTCGTCCATGAAGATCTCCAAGAATTTCTCCACCATGTCTGAGAATATTCCCATCATACACCGCTGGAAGGTAGCGGGCGCATTGCATAACCCAAAGGGCATGCGACGATATGCAAACGTGCCGAAAGGACAAGTGAAAGTAGTCTTGTCCTGGTCTTTTTCGGCGATGGGAATTTGATTATAGCCAGAGTAGCCATCAAGAAAGCAATAGTACTCATGTCCGGCCAATCGTTCTAGCATCTGGTCAATAAAAGGTAGCGGAAAGTGGTCTTTCCGCGTTGCGGCGTTGAGTTTTCGGTAATCAATGCATACTCGCCACCCAGTTTGGGTGCGAGTAGGGATTAACTCGTTCGCCTCGTTGGTTATGACCGTGATGCCCGACTTCTTGGGGACAACATGAATGGGGCTAACCCACTGGCTATCGGAGATAGGGTAAATGATACCACTATCCAGACATTTGACGATCTCCTTCTTCACAGCCTCCTTCATGACTGGATTGAGACGTCTTTGTGGATCCCGGGCTGGTTTGGCATCATCCATCAGATGAATATGATGCTCAACGATCAGGGGACTAATCCCCTTGATGTCCGCCATGGACCAGCCAAAAGCTTGCCTATTGCCGTGTAAGACCGAAAGAAGGGCTTTCTCTTGCTCGGGAGCAAGAGAAGCCGAAATGATAACCGGGAGGGTCTCGTTCTCACCTAAGTAAGCGTACTTAAGGTGAGACGGCAAAGGCTTGAGTTCGAGAATTGGAGGTGAAATGATTGAAGGCTGGATTGGAGAAAAGGTCTCGAACTCAAAGGATTCCATCAAAGGTTCAAAACGAGCGTAAGCTACCGAGTTGGATGGTTCAGGTAACTCATCCGGAAAGTCAAAAGATTCAAACTCGGGTTGTGAGCGGCTAAGATCGTGTGAGAACGTAAAACACTCGTAGTCGTAGTCGGGCGCGGAAGCAGCAGCAGGTTCGAAGAGAAACGCACTAGTGGCGTCAAGGTTATCGCGTTCAAACAGAAACTCCTCGAATTCACACTCTTCCGGGGTGATCTCCTGGATCGAGCAGACGTCCAGTATATGAGCATTAGGTTCGGCGGGCTGATTCCCTAACCTAAAAATGTTGAGTTCAATTGTCATATTACCAAAAGAGAGGTTCATCGAACCATTGCGACAATTGATCACCGCATTTGAGGTTGCAAGGAATGGGCGACCGAGTATCACCGGAATTTGATTCCGGGGGTTAGCTACAGGTTGTGTGTCTAGTACAATGAAGTCAACGGGGAATATGAAGTCCCCGACTTTTATTAACACATCCTCTAGCTCACCCCTAGGATGGGTGATCGATCGGTCGGCCATTTGGAGAGTGCAGTGTGTGGGTTTCAGCTCTCCAACGCCTAATTGCTCATATACAGAATATGGTAGCAAGTTAACACTGGCACCAAGATCTAATAGTGCGCGGTTGATGTTCTTATCCCCAATAGTAATAGAAATCGTAGGACAGCCAGGGTCCTTCCGTTTTTGTGGTAAAGATTGGGTAAGGGCATCACTCACAGCACTAGCCAAAAAAACTTTCTTGGGTACCTGAGATTTCCTCTTTTTCGTGCACAAGTCCTTTAAGATTTTCGCGTAAGACGGGACTTGTTGGACAGCATCTAAAAGAGGAATGTTAATGTTAACTTGCTTAAATAACTCCAGAATCTTCTCCATTTGAGGATTTTGTTTATTAGATCTCAACCGGTTTGGAAATGGAACATTTTGAAAATTGGTTGAGTCTAATGCTGGAGGAGGAGATTGTGGAGTTGGACCGGATCCCAGAATAGGTGTTTTCGTGGAGTGAGAAGTGGGTCCGTTCATAGAAGAAGAGGAAGGAGAGCCTTGTGAAGAACGGAGAATAGGCTCAGAAGATGAAGAAGAAGAAGGAGAAGAAGAAGAAGAAGAAGAAGAAGAAGCGGCCGGGGTGTCATCGTCGATCCGTGTGCCAATGTTGTTTTGCAGCATCCTCCCCGATCTCAGTGTAGTCACGGCACTCATATTATGGTTTTGTTGTTCAAGAGCAACATGTGCATTATGTGGGTGACCGGGATTTGGAAGTGGCTGGGACGGGAGCTTCCCCTTCTCTCGCTCGCTTAAGGCCGCGTTCAGCTGTGCAATCTGGGCCTCGATGGTCTTGATGCTTTGCCCGTGTGCGGCAGTGTGTTGCACTAAAGATTGAATCGAAGACTGGATGTTGGCGGTGGATTGAGTCGATTGTTTAACAAACGCCTCCAGACTTCGCTCAAGCGAGGAAACCTTATCGTTGTTTGACGGAACAAAGTTGTTTGGTGGAAAAGAGTTGTTGGGTGCAAAGTTGTTCGTCTGGTTTTGGAAAGGCTGGGGTTGGAAGGGCTGCTGATATTGATGTTGAGTTTGTTGTTGCGCTTGTTGTTGCGGTGGAGGGGGCCTTTGGAAGTGGTTGCCTTGGAATTGATTCTGATTCTGATTCCAGGCGAAATTGGGGTGGTTCCTCCAACCGGGATTGTACGTGGAAGAGTACGGATCATTCCTTGGTCTTTGCTGAAATGCAGCATTAACCTGATCCTGTCCTTGAGATGGAGAATTGTAAGGACACTCTTCGGTTAAATGAGAGGGATTGGAACAACAAGCGCAGATGGTACGAAGTGGAAGAACAGGGCTAGGAGCAGGAGAAGAAAATTTGCTCTCTATCGCTTCAAGCTTTCTAGTTATTGCAGCCATTTCAGCTTTCATTGCAATAGAGATGTCAAGTTGGTGAATTCCTACCCTAGACTGACCGGTAGAAGTGGAGGTAGAAGAAGAAGAAGTCGTCGGTCTCGTGCTCTCCCACTGTAGCGTTTGCTCCGCAAGGTCGTCAAAGAATTTCCATGCTTCCTCGTCAGATTTGGATAGGAAGTGGCCCTGACAGATGGTTTCCAACAACTGCTTCGTTGCTGGGTTCAGGCCCTCGTATAAGGTTTGGCAAAGTTGCCATTTCTCTATACCGTGGTGAGGACACTGAACAAGAAGGTCTTTGTACCGGTCAAAGCACTTCCAGAAGGGTTCAGAAGGAAGCTGGGAGAATTGATTGATTTCATTGCGAATCCTTGCAGTTTTGTGATTTGGATAAAAAATTTTGAGAAACGCTTTAACAAACTCATCCCAACTGGTTATGGAATGGGAAGCGGTGCTATACAGCCATTTTTCAGCGAGATCGCATAGAGTGAACGGAATGACCCGTAGACGTATAGCATCGTCCGACAGCTGGGTGGTTTTCATCATGGCACAGACGTTTTGAAATTTGTTGATGAAGATATAGGCATCTTCAGATTCAAGCCCATGAAAACGTGGAAGCATGTTGATGAAATGGGGCTTAATTTCAAAGTTGTCCCCATTGGCCGGAGAAAGAGAAAGGCAGGTGGGAAGTGCAGAACGGGTGGGGTAGAAACGATCCTGGAGCGCGATTCGCTGCGGCGCTACAACAGGCGGAGGTGGTGGGATATTGGTCTCCGTAGGAGGTGGAGCCAATCCAGGGGTGGTCAAAGAGATGTTCGGATTGAATCCCGACATCGCGGAAGAAGAGGTTGGTGAAAGCGAAGGTGAAGGTGAAGAAGTATGAACAGAATTCCGGTCAACGTCGGAGTTGGCCGGCAAAGGTAGAGGTGAAAGAGGAGTGGAAGGAGTATCGACTTCGGAGTCGATCGCGTAGTCGGTACCGACTAACGTAACGCGGACTAGACGGGCGCTAGTGTCCCGAGTCCAAGCGGACATACACTAAACGAGTTTAGTATAGTCAAAGCGGAGAAGGTGAGGGTAAGAAAACGTCAATGGAGAAAGGTGATGGGTGATGGGTGAAAAATGGATTTGGCGACAAAGGGCAAGTTTTTTTATAAAAGTTTTTGATTTTTCCTTTTTTTTTTAGAAGGAGATTTACAGAAATATGTACGGATATACGGCTTAAGCAATCACAAACAAGATATGCACAATCACACCTAGATCTAGGGTAACCTAGGTCTACTAGACCTACTCCTGAACTTGATTGTCGAAGTTAAACAGTGTCGAGAAACGGGCTTAAAAATACACTGATCACAAGGCCAGGTAAGTGCAGAGATAAGGGGAGGTTGTCCAACGCTTTCGTGAAGTTCCTTAATTAAGTAACCCTTTCTCTTTCGGCGGTTGCGCCTTTAACACTTTCCTAGACACCCCGTAAACAATATACCGTTAAGCGAGGTTCTAAACACGGTTTATCTTCTCCTAATGAGCGCGAAGTCCTTAGGGCTGAAGTCTAGTATTTTTTAAGTTACAATGGACAATGCATATGCTTTAGTGATTTTTGGGGTTCTGGGAAGGGTGATGAAATCCCCACCCAATCTGGATTGGTGTTAGAGCCCCTTAAGTCCGTATTAAATGATGCAATGCGCAAAATTCAACCAAGTTTTGTTTTCAAGTAATCAGTTATCATTTTTTACTTTTAATGCGGCGCTGCAACAAATACGGTTAGTTTTTTTTTGGCTTTTTGCGGCGATTTTTGCTAAGAATCCTGCAAAGACAAGAATATTGGAGCGTCGGGTTTGAGAGGGGAAGTTTAGAAAAATACGTACCAAAAAGCACGAGTTTCAGAAACTCGTGTTGATATTGCCTCCGAGTGGTCGAATGGTTCGCTTGCGCGGGTCTAACTACCCGGATCTTTGGCACTGAGTGTTCACCCTCCTTTGCACTTGAAAATGCCCCTTTTGTTCCGTATGATCGCTGCTCAAAATCCGTCAAATCTGCATATGTTGGAAAAATACGGATATTTGAGCCAAAAAGCAATATTAATAACCACAATTCTGAACACAAATAATTAAGAAAATCAGAGTGTTAGCAGAATTCAAATCCAGAGAAGAAAAGAATTTTATTTGTGTTTGTGGTCGGTTTCAAAAAGAATGGTTATTTGTTTGAATGTGTTAGAAGTTAGTTTTATACAGAATATGCATAAATTTAACCCGAAACTACAAGTATAAAAAGCGTTACCGTCTCCCCGGCAACGGCGCCATTTGATTGTCACGATCTAACTGTGTCGTGTTTAAAAAGAATTCTGAAATTACCGCAATCAAAACGGTGTCACTTGTAGCGAGCCGCGATGAATACGGGTCGTCCGCAGGGAGATGGTAAGTTTCTTATTGCTTGTTTTAACGAGTTAATTCCGTGTTTTGATTTGTTGGTTAACTAATTGTCGTAACAAAGATATGAATAAAAAGGGCTTGTTAAGGGTAGTAATAAGTTAGATTGTATGAAGGTGATGTTTGCCAATTCCTTATAGCCCCGACTTGGTATTGATACTAAAGCAATAGGTAACAACGCGGATTAGGGAACTTGAAATACGGTTTTTGCGGTATTTCGCTAAATCCGTTTTCCTTGTCCCTTGTCCTTCCGTTGTTATCTCTTGATTTTAGCCTTCGGCAAACCACGGGCAATCCGGTCATGATTAGGAATCATCACTATCGGGGTAGGATAGGATGCCTAGTGAGCGGAGTTGCGGGTGATTTGCACGAAGTTTCAATAGGCAAGTTTTAGGTTTTAAAGTTTGGATAAAGAAAATCTTTGAATACGATCTAACATATTACACCCTTAACAAGTGAAAAGATTACTCACACATATTTACAAATTAACAAGAAAGAAAAGAGAAGATACATAAAAACATGCAATGAAATAAAGAGGAAAAGAGAACCGATGAGTTCAAGCGTTTTATCTCCCAGTGTTCAATCCCCGGCAACGTGTGAGATCCAAATACCAAGCTTTAAGGTTGCAAGCTCACTTAAGAGGTTGCAAGATCAAAGCAAGGCATGAATTTCACAATTGAAATCATGTAAAGTGGAACAAGACATGTAATAAAAATACGAACTTTTATTGAAGAACAAACTTGTTACAAGAGATCTTGAAGTCAAGAACCTAAGCCTTAAGCTTGCAAGTTCTAAATGAGAAGTTGCAAGGTCAAGACAAAGGGGCAAGAGCTCAAGAATGAAAAGAAAAATTACAAGAATTCTAAGATAGAACTAAAGAAAAAGCTACCCTTTCCTCTTCCCTCTGGTCTCTATTTATAGGCTCAGAAAGAAATATTCATATCTGCCCCATTATGGCTCATGCTGATTTGTTTGATTGCCTTTGATTTGAACACATGCTTTTTAGTCTTGAATGCATATAATATCATATGCATATAAAATCATATCCTTGATTTCATATAGAATCATATCCTTGATGATTGCATATAAAATCATATCCTTGATTGCATATAGAATCATATCCTTGATGATTGCATATAGAATCATATCCTTGATTGCATATAAAATCATATCCACATGTGCTTAAAAGTCTTGTGTACACACTTGTTGTGTTGGACCATTTAGAAAAAATGTGTACACAACTTGTTGCATAAAGGAACTCCTGAAGTATCGGTCGGTTAGCGTTTCTGGTCGCAGTGTCTTCCCTCAAGTGATATATCCGTGCTGTTGGATGTATTTCCAGTATTTTGTCATGGATACCTGTAATCTGTAATACTGAGCAGACACTGGTCAATAATACCGATAAATACAACAATTAGATAATGAATGAACGGTATTAGAATGCAATTTTCTGATATGAACAAAAGCCATTACGAAAAATCCCTGGTCAGGGCAAGCGGGATTTACTGGTAGGTTCCAGTAGTTTCTCAAGGTGTAATGAGCATCACTCCGACACGACTTATACCGCTATTAGGGGTATGACGTTTACCGCCCCCTAGGCCTGATATGCGATAGTCCTAGACGAACAGACCGGACTGTACGGAGATTGTCACATACAGGCTCAGTAGGAGTTTGGATGGGTTTCCTCATCGTCCTTCTTATCAACATCTACCTGGGGACCGTTACGTACAGCTAGTACCACTTGCGGCCTATGGTTAAACCCACTGCCAGCGTAGTGTCGAGTCTTTAGAGTCCCACACAGAGATTTTCCCTGCACCGGGCGAAAGGTGTAGAGGTTGTATGGTTTTACGGCAGGGCCGCGATCACTTACGTACACTTATGCACGTACTATGATCGGGCATATAATACTAGAGGGCTTTGGTTTAAGCCAGATTCTAGTATTATACAGGTGGATTTATTCAGTCAAAGATTATCCGTGTTTTTCGGAAATACGGATGGGAGGGGCAGTCTCGTAATTTCTCGGGAAGCTTCTAGAAGAAGGTGGCTCATTTGTGTGTATTTCCTTTTAGAATTTAAACTAAATGAGGTGGAGGATGAGGTGTATGTTTACATTAAATGCTTAATGACTCATGAGGTGATTCACCCTTAGAATTAAATGAAGCATGCTAGATATTATCAAGAGAGATATTATTATGCTTCATATTATTCTAGCATGAGTATTATTCATTTCATTATCAAAAAACACTTCTCTCTCCTCAAGTCTTCATCTTCTTCATGAAACCCTAAAAGCTCTCATGTGTTGAGAATCCTAGGGTTTAAAGTGACTAAGTAATCCATCTAAATACTCTACACCCTCTAGGACTTCTAGATTAGCAAACAAGAAGCCGTAATTATCTCATATTCGAGATAGCAGCTCGGACTATAGACTCTCGGGTGGATCGTCTTTGACTCGAGGAGGCCGTTGAGCTACCCATGTTCCATAGAGCCGACGAGGTGTGAAGGACAGCGATGAAGACCCGAAGGACAAGTAACGTGAGGTATAATTTCGAATCAGAATAGTTAAACCTCTCGTAGTTTGCTAGTAATGGTGTAACACCCTAGTTCATTTATACCAATTCCAGTTCTCGTATTTCCTTAATTGTGGTATTTTCCTGATTTATCATGTTTTGGGTGTAAATAGTATTTTACATTTTACATTGCATTCGACCCGCTTGCTTGAACCTGTTTGATTCATATTTATAAATCACCCTGACTTGTTACATAGACACGTGCATCTCATGTATACTGCATACTGGCATTTTACCATATAACAGTTTAGGTCATGTAAAATAATTTAAAATTGCATTTCATAGCCTGCATGATACCCCTAACCCCGTGGTAGCATCCGCGCATCTTGTTCTCGTCCCGTTCAGTGAAACGGACGTGTTTGGATGGCTACGCGCATGTACGTGCATCCGTTCTTAGGGGTATGCATTTTCGTTACCTGAGCATTCATTTTGAATTTTGAAAGTCGCACATATTTTTCGTATTTTAAATCTGAAGTTTTAGACCCGACCCGGGCGCGTTTTGAAATATTTTGGTATCCCGCCAAAATTCAATTTATTTAATTTTAAAATTTAGTTTAAATATTTTCATACGATTTCTTTAACAAACCGAAAACTCTTATCTAAAATTTTAAATCTAAAAATCTTTTAAAATTTTAAATCTAAAAATCTTTTAAAATTTTAAATCTAATTTCCTAACAAACTAACAACTCTCTCTCTCTCTCCTCTGCATATATATATTATATATATTTTATTTATTTAATTTTTCTTTCCTTATTTAATACATAGCCTCTTCTTCTTCTTTCTTCTTTCTTCTTTCTTTTTCTTGATCTTGTTTCTTGATTCCGGTGATCACCGCCGGAGCCGTGCTCGTCGCTGACGATTCGAGTGATCCACTGAACGTACCTAACTTGCGTGATCACCCTCGTGCGTTGTTCGGAACCGTTCCGTGTACCGTGCGCGCGTCGCGACATTTCGCCGACGAAGGACGTTCCGTACACATCCGTTCTTGTTCCATCTAGGCAAGTTAATCTTGCTACATGCTATATAATTCATTTTATACCTATTTAAATAAATACCATACCTATAGTTTAAATCTAGTACGCCATGTTTAATTTTATAACGTTTCGATGTTCCGTTTGCATCCGTTTATATCATTTTAAATCTAGATCATGAAAACTTATCTTGTGGCATACTAGTTTACATTATACTGCATCCATATCATTTAAAATATATATCGCCGTAATATTTCTTATTATTATCTTTAATTAGTTTATAATCTGCATTTTATAATGTTATACATTTGAAAATATTATAGTTTACGCATGAAACGTCATCGCAAAGCGGATACGACAAATCTGAAATTTACTGTACACCTTACCTTATAAAATTCATTATAAATCATAGAGAAATCATTAGTATATGTTTTTTAGTTCGTTGCGAATCTAACTCAGAGTACTATAATTCTATGAAATATTTACTTACAAAATAAATTGTTTAGATAACGTAAAATGCAAATGAATATGTCTCTAAACTGCTGTCCAGGGAAATTCCAGCAGCAAACTTTTAACTTCCAATGTTCATAGCTTTTTGTAGGGACAACCTGAGATACTTATACTTATAAAAATGAAAACCTTATTTAATTATCTTTGTTTTGGTATAAGACACGCCCCTTTTGGAGAACGTTTGTTATTTTTAAGCTATTTTACAAATCAGGGTGACGCTGAATTTCTGAACGGAACTTTCTTGTGCATGGTTAATCGATACCACTTTTATAGTTATTAATCGCTTTGAATATGCTATCCATATTAATATTATTATATAAATATTTATATCAAATATTTCTTAGTTGTACATCCCACATTACCATTTTATAGTTTTATAACTTTTCGGATACCCGTTTGCATCCATCGCATTTAAGATACATATAATTGCATCCATAGATCACATTACTACATAATACTGTGATTGTAACACTCCATATTTAATAAATTGCATTCTAATTAATATTGAAACTATAAATATAACCCTAATCGATAACTGTGCATCTGTATGCCTTAATCTGTACCTGATTGCGTATCACATTACAATGTTCCATTTTATTGTGCTATTAGTACCCATGCTTGTTTTGTATACCCATGCTTATGCTAGTTGATTATGAGCACCCGCATAACATTTTGTGCTTCCTGACATGACCTGTTGCACTTCCTATTTGATATGACATGGTATCGTACACTCTTGACATGACATGACACCTGTATACATTACCTGGCTTGACCTGATGTACCATGGTATTACCTGTTATTTGATCTTGTGTCTAATGCCAACAAACCTGACATGTAGTCCTTACGGACTGTTCCTGTTGTCTATCCAGACAAACCTGCTCTTACCTGATCCTGTGTTGGCATTAGTTCTTGATTACTGAATACCTGACTTGACATACATAGCTTGGGGGTATGGGGAAATCAATGATGAAACCTGACTTGTAACTCAACAGTTCGATACATGTTCTGATCAGTCTTACGGGCTAGGCCAGCCCCGGAGTGATGATGCTGACATCACTCGTCTGTACCTGCTACCTTTTACTGCCTAGCGGCACGTCTCGGTTTCAGCCCAAGAGTCTGTAGACCGTGGTCCCGGGCATGCACGGGATACTATTGAGTTACATCGATGATTCATCAAATTGATTTCAAAGACTTGAGAGTAGATAACCAATTGACCAGTTTAGTTTACTCACTGCACGCTACCTTTCACTGCCCTGATTTAGATTGCTTTACA
The DNA here is from genome assembly GCA_030015575.1 of Agapanthus africanus. Lineage (NCBI taxonomy): Eukaryota > Viridiplantae > Streptophyta > Magnoliopsida > Asparagales > Amaryllidaceae > Agapanthus > Agapanthus africanus. Next base: position 773,309,932 of record CM057341.1, read on the forward strand.
CCTGCTTTACTATTTATGATTATATTTGCATGTCTTGCTACCCTATTTACATATTGTTGCTTGATGTTATGACGCGCTGACGTCTGGGTTTTGCATGGCCCAGATCCTTCTACCTTTGTTGCAGACTGATCAGGAGTATTGCCGCTGTTAGACCGAGCGGTGAAGTTCCTGTCGGTATGTAGTTTTACTTTCCAGGTGTTTCATTATCGTATCTTTTGCTTCCGCATGTCATTATTTCTTGACTCATTCATTCTGGCTCATGGACATGAACTAGATAGTTTAGTTTACTTTCCTGTTCTTGATATCTCTACAGCCGTAATGTGACTGTGGAGGGATTTTTTCTATCCACAGGTAGCATGGTTGGCTATGTCACGTGCCCATCTTAGCGTACTCTGGGAAGCGGGGCGTGACATGGTTCTTTTGGTATCAGAGCCATGGGATATAGGTTAATCGGGTTTGATTCTTTTGTAGTTGGGTATTAGACCCAATACACGAATCAGAATACTCATGATTAGGAACATGTCCTGCCATCTTGATTATTGTGATTCTTGAATCATATCCTTCTTTTATCCTTCGCCTTGACGATATGCAAACCACTTTACATCTTGACTTGAAACCCTTTTGGTTTTCTATTGTCTCTCCCTATTCTTGATTCTGATACTAGGATTTGGGCGACTTGAGTGGAGTTATGTATTTGTACCCATGAACTGCAGCATGGTTACAATGCGGTACTCTATTTAAGTAACTTGGAGTCCTGGTCTTGATTCACTTCCTTATTCCATGATCGTTATACTACCTTGCTTCTCTCGGTTTCATTGCTTACCAGTTATTATTTTATTACCAGCTTGAACCCTATTTACCGTGCTTAATCCTCTTCAGTATCTTGATTTCGGATGAAGTCATCTTGGTATCCTACTTGTTCTTATGTTTCCGCATTGGAATTATTCAATTCTGGTGCACTCCTTGTTTGTTGTGGTCTTGGGAATGGATTTTTCTTGGCACCTTCCACGCTCACAGTGGTTGCAGAGCAAGGAAAGCGAACTTCCATATTCCCAGACATCCGGAGTTTGTTTTGATGGAGGAAGTAGTTCGGTCGGGCCAGTCGAATTTAGGGCTAGGCCCTCAAACAGTGTTCTTTCGTCGATGGAAGTTATTAAGGAAGAAGCGCCGGCTATATTATGAGAGTTCATGGACGTGTTCGAGGACATCTCGGGTTACCGCAAACGAGATGTGGAGTTTGCGACTGATCTTGTTCCTGGTGCAGCGCCAATCTCAAAGGCGTATTATCCAATGGCATCAGTGGAGTTAGAAGAAGTAAAGAAGCAGGTTACCGAATTGCTAGAGTAGGATTGAATTCGCGCAATTCACCTTGGGGAGCTCCAGTTCTTCTAGTCAAGAAGAAAGATGGCACAAGGAGGATGTGTATCGATTATCGACAATTAAACCGGGTGACTATTAAGAACAAGTACCTGATCCCTCGCATTGGCGAATTATTCGAGCAGCTTAGTGGCACGAGGGTATTCTCGAAGCTGGATTTGCGGTCCGGATATCATCAGGTCCGAGTTAAATCAAAAGATATTTGTAAGACCGCGTTCCGAACTTGGTATGGACATTACAAGTATTTAGTGATGCCATTCGAAGTCATGAATGCACCGGCGATATTTATGGACTTGATGAACCGAATCCTTCACCGTTCTTGGACCAGTTTATAGTGGTGTTCGCTGAGGATATTCTGGTCTACTCGAGGAGCATTGAAGAGCATGCAGAACACTTGAAGATCGCACTACAGACACTGAGGCAAGAAAGATTATATGCTAAGATGAGCAAGTGCAAGTTTTGGCTTGAAGAAGTAAAGTTTTGGGACATGTCCTAGCTGGAGATGGAATCGCCGTTTACCCAGGGAAGATTGCAGCAGTTCAAGACTAGCCGATTCCGAAGAACGTTGTAAAGATCAGAAGTTTCTTGGACTTGCAGGATAACACAGAAGGTTCGTGGGGAATGTTGCTCGTTTGGCTGAGCCTTGACCAAGCTTACGCGCAAGGAGGTACCATTTGTACGGACGGATAAGTGTGCGTCAGCTTTTGAGGTGTTGAAGCAAAGGTTGATAATCGCTCTTGTTTAACCGTGCCAGACAGTTCCGGAGGATTGGTGATTCACAGCAACGCATCTGGGAAAGGTTTGGGATGCGTTTTGATGCAGTATGGGAAGATTATAGCTTACGCATCGAGACAGTTGAAGACCCATGAGAAGGGCTACCTAACTCCTGACTTGGAGCTAGCAGCTGTGATGTTCGTTTTAAAGATTTGGAGACACTACTTACTGGGCGAAAGGGTTGAAGTATTCACCGATCACAAAATCCTGGAGTATGTGTTCACACAGAAGGAGCTTAATAAGAGGCAGCGTAGGTGGTTGGAGCTGATGGCTGACGACGACCTTGATCTTGAATACCATCCGGGGAAAGTTAATGTTGTGCCGGATGCACTTAGTCGGTGGCCAGCAATTCAGATGTTGACTGCACAGAAGAAACCTATTGAAGACTTTCGGAGATTCGATTTGGAAGTTGTGCTACCGCATTCTTCGGGACAGTTGTTGCAGCTGCAAGTACAGTCGTCGTTGATCTAGAATATTAAAGCAAAGCAATTGCAGGACCCTAGATTGCAAAAGTTTCGAGAACAGGTTGAAGCTGGACTTCGAACGGACTTATTGATCCATGAAGATGGTTCGTTGCGATATGGTAGCCGCTTGTGTGTGCCAAAGGGAGATATTCGTGAAAAACTAATGAAGGAGGCGCACAGTTCAGCATAATCCGTACATCCAGGAGGCACGAAGATGTACCGAGATATACGACAGCATTTCTGGTGGGAAGGCGTGAAACGGGAGATTGCCCGCTTTGTGGCAAAGTGCTTGGTGTGTCAGCAAGTTAAAGCTGAACATCAAGGGTTGCTGGTTTATTGCAACCACTTCCGATTCCTCAGTGGAAGTGGGAACATATGACCATGGATTTCGTGACAGCTCTACCGTGGAGTCCAAAAGGCAACAATGCAGTTTGGGTGATTGTTGATCGATTGACCAGGGCAGCTCACTTCATACCGTTTCGAGTTGGTCAGTCAACGGAAACGTCAGCAGAACGATACATGCAGGAGATTGTGAGATTGCATGGAGTACCTGTGAGCATCGTGTCCGACCATGACACCCGATTCTTATCACACTTCTGGAGGAACTTACAGGAAAGTTTGGGGACTCGATAGAAGTTTAGCACATCTTATCATCCTCAAATAGATGGCCAGTCGGAGAGAACGATCCAAACTCTTGAAGACATGTTGAGAGCTTGCATGTTAGACTTCAAGGGTTCACAGGAGGATCATCTATACTTGGTGGAGTTTCGTACAACAACAGCTTTCAGGCGACTATTCAGATGGCTTCATTTGAAGCATTATATGGTCTCAAGTGTCGTTCACATGTTTGTTGGGACGATGTTGGAGAACGAAGATTGTTGGGACCGGATTTGGTCGTGCAAACAGTTGAGAAGGTTAACACTATCCGGAATCATGTGAAGGCAGCACAAGACCGACAAAAGAGTTGGGCTGATACGTCGAGAGAACCTCTAGAGTTCGCTGTGGGTGATTTAGTATTCTTGAAGATGTCACCGACTAGAGGGGGATCCGTTACGAAAGTCGAGGAAAGTTTAGTCCTCGATTCGTTGGACCTTTTAAGATTTTGGAGCGTATTGGAGAAGTGGCGTATCGTTTGGTGTTACCGCAATCTTTGGAGAATGTTCATAACATGTTTCTTGTATCTCAACCCCGTAGGTATGCTCGAGATGAAATACATGTATTGGATCTTTCAGAGCAGACTGTACGAGAAGATTTAACCTTTGAGGAGCGACCGATGTAAATTGTGGATCGAAGAGAAAACGTTCTTATGAACAATGTTATCCCGCTTGTGTTTGTTTCTTGGAGTAATCGCTTGCATGGAGAACCCACTTGGGAACGAGAGGATGAAATCCGACAGAAGTTTCCACAGCTATTCTTGTAGTTGTTGATTGTTTATCCTTTCTTATTCTTGGAATTTCGAGGACGAAATTCTTTTGTAGTTGGGTATAATGTAACACCCTAGTTCATTTATACCAATTCCAGTTTTCGTATTTCCTTAATTGTGGTATTTTCCTGATTTATCGTGTTTTGGGTGCGAATAGTATTTTACATTTTACATTGCATTTGACCCGACCCGCTTGCTTGAACCTGTTTGATTCATATTTATAGATTACCCTGACTTGTTACATAGACGCGTGCATCTCATGTATACTGCATACTGGCATTTTACCATATAACAGTTTAGGTCTTGTAAAATAATTTAAAATTGCATTTCATAGCCTGCATGATACCCCTAACCCCGTGGTAGCATCCGCACATCTTGTTCTCGTCCCGTTCAGTGAAACGGACGTGTTTGGATGGCTACGCGCATGTACGTGCATCCGTTCTTAGGGGTATGCATTTTCGTTACCTGAGCATTCATTTTGAATTTTGAAAGTCGCACATATTTTTCGTATTTTAAATCTGAAGTTTTAGACCCGACCCGGACGCGTTTTGAAATATTTTGGTATCCCTCCAAAATTCAATTTATTTAATTTTAAAATTTAGTTTAAATATTTTCATACGATTTCTTTAACAAACTGAAACCTCTTATCTAAAATTTTAAATCTAAAAATCTTTTAAAATTTTAAATCTAATTTCCTAACAAGCTAACAACTCCTTTCTCTCTCTCTCCTCTGCATATATATATTATATATATTTTATTTATTTAATTTTTCTTTCCTTATTTAATACATAGCCTCTTCTTCTTCTTCTTTCTTCTTTCTTTTTCTTGATCTTGTTTCTTGATTCCGGTGATCACCGCCGGAGCCGTGCTCGTCGCTGACGATTCGAGTAAACCACTGAACGTACCTAACTTGCGTGATCACCCTCGTGCGTTGTTTGGAACCGTTCCGCGTACCGTGCGCGCGTCGCGACATTTCGCCGACGAAGGACGTTCCGTACACATCCGTTCTTGTTCCGTCTAGGCAAGTTAATCTTGCTACATGCTATATAATTCATTTTATACCTATTTAAATAAATACCATACCTACAGTTTAAATCTAGTACCCCATGTTTAATTTTATAACGTTTCGATGTTCCGTTTGCATCCGTTTATATCATTTTAAATCTAGATCGTGAAAACTTATCTTGTGACATACTAGTTTACATTATACCGCATCCATATTATTTAAAATATATATCGCCGTAATATTTCTTATTATTATCTTTAATTAGTTTATAATCTGCATTTTATAATGTTATACATTTGAAAATATTATAGTTTACGCATGAAACGTCATCGCAAAGCGGATACGACAAATCTGAAATTTACTGTACATCTTACCTTATAAAATTCATTATAAATCATAGAAAAATCATTAGTATACGTTTTTTAGTTCGTTGTGAATCTAACTCAGAGTACTATAATTCTATGAAATATTTAATTACAAAATAAATTTTTTAAATAACGTAAAATGCAAATGAATATGTCTCTAAACTGCTGTCCAGGGAAATTCCAGCAGCAAACTTTCAACTTCGAATGTTCATAGCTTTTTGTAGGGACAACCTGAGATACTTATACTTATAAAAATGAAAACCTTATTGAATTATCTTTGTTTTGGTATAAGACACGTCCCTTTTGGAGAACGTTTGTTATTTTTAAGCTATTTTACAAATCATGGTGACGCTGAATTTCTGAACGGAACTTTCTTGTGCATGGTTAATCGATACCACTTTTATAGTTATTAATCGCTTTGAATATGCTATCCATATTAATATTATTATATAAATATTTATATCAAATATTGCTTAGTTGTACATCCCACATTACCATTTTATAGTTTTATAACTTTTCGGATACCCGTTTGCATCCATCGCATTTAAGATACATATAATTGCATCCATAGATCACATTACTACATAATACTGTGATTGTAACACTCCATATTTAATAAATTGCATTCTAATTAATATTGAAACTATAAATGTAACCCTAATCGATAACTGTGCATCTGTATACCTTAATCTGTACCTGATTGCATATCACATTACAATGTTCCATTTTATTGTGCTATTAGTACCCATGCTTGTTTTGTATACCCATGCTTTTGCTAGTTGATTATGAGCACCCGCATAACATTTTGTGCTTCCTGACATGACCTGTTGCACTTCCTATTTGATATGACATGGTATCGTACACTCTTGACATGACATGACACCTGTATACATTACCTGGCTTGACCTGATGTACCATGGTATTACCTGTTATTTGATCTTGTGTCTAATGCCAACAAACCTGACATGTAGTCCTTACGGACTGTTCCTGTTGTCTATCCAGACAAACCTGCTCTTACCTGATCTTGTGTTGGCATTAGTTCTTGATTAATGAATACCTGACTTGACATACATAGCTTAGAGGTATGGGGAAATCAATGATGAAACCTGACTTGTAACTCAACAGTTCGATACATGTTCTGATCAGTCTTACGGGCTAGGCCAGCCCCGGAGTGATGATGCTGACATCACTCGTCTGTACCTGCTACCTTTTACTGTCTAGCGGCACGTCTCGGTTTCAGCCCGAGAGTCTGTAGACCGTGGTCCCGGGCATGCACGGGATACTATTGAGTTACATCGATGATTCATCAAATTGATTTCAAAGACTTGAGAGTAGATAACCAATTGACCAGTTTAGTTTACTCACTGCACGCTACCTTTCACTGCCCTGATTTAGATTGCTTTACACCTGCTTTACTATTTATGATTATACTTGCATGTCTTGCTACCCTGTTTACATATTGTTGCTTGATGTTATGACGCGCTGACGTCTGGGTTTTGCATGGCCCAGATCCTTCTACCTTTGTTGCAGACTGATCAGGAGTATTGCCGCTGTTAGACCGAGCGGTGAAGTTCCTGTCGGTATGTAGTTTTACTTTCCAGGTGTTTCATTATTGTATCTTTTGCTTCCGCATGTCATTATTTCTTGACTCATTCATTCTGGCTCATGGACATGTACTAGATAGTTTAGCTTACTTTCCTGTTCTTGATATCTCTACAGCCGTAATGTGACTGTGGAGGGATTTTTCCTATCCATAGGTAGCATGGTTGGCTATGTCACGTGCTTATCTTAGCGTACTCTGGGAAGCGGGGCGTGACAAATGGTTTAGACACGATCCGTGTGCTCTAGTCCGTGTTACGAAGCTTTGATAATTGTTTTTCATATATTCCGCCTCCCCGTGAACACGTGGGGTACGTGACATGGACTTACAGTGGTATCAGAGACTACTAAACCTTTACTAGCTTGTTAGCAACTAATTAGAACTTCGATCGTCGGAAAAACACGAAAGCATAACCCCGCTTCCCTATAGTTTCTGTCGATTTTAAACTTGTCGGAAAAATTATTTCAGAAGTATGAAAATTCACAGCAGGGAATTCTAAGTATACTAGAGAAATACGAGTTGCTAACTCGGTGAGACGACCGCGGAAGCGCGGCGGATTGGTGCAATACGCCGCGGATCCGCGGCCGAGTCGACTCCGAGTTGACTTGTATTTACACAGTTTGTCTTATTTTTGGGTGTTCTGTTTTCCTGTATATTTTGTTTCTGCCCAGGTCTTTTCAGTGCTGGCTTGTATTTGGGGTAAACACGGAAAAAGGTTGTCAATCGAAATTCTAAGTTATTTGCTAATCGGGTTATTTGATGTGTTCGTAAACCTCCGCTAATTGCTAGTATGTCGGTTAGTTGGGGGTTGTACATTTCTGTAATGGATATTGGTTTGTGGATATGAACTTCATTGGATTGTCGTGGATGAATAGCCGGGGATGTGAGATGAGAGTTTTTATCTTTCATTCGATGTAAATTGTATTATGTTGTAATATTCTTTTGCGGGGCACATCCAGGTTGAGGTTGTAGCCACCGTTGTATTATTTCATTTACTGTTTTATACTCCTAGGATAGACCCAAGATGGGGTGCACAAACTACCGGGTACTTTGAAGTGTTTAATGGCCTACTCACGTCGTTGAGGGAGACTGTTTCACTTCTGGTACTAGGCGGGTAGTTTGCCGCACCCGTAGGGGTCTAGGGTGGGGTTTGGCTATTCATCACGACCGTGTAATCCGTATTTTGTGGTAGGCTCGAACGAAACGCAGATTCTTAGTATATCCAATATGTTCATCTATGATCTGGAATGCCTATTATTGCGTCTGACGAATGTACAATATTTATATATGATATCTAGTAGGCGTTGCTTATGTTTTGCATCCGCGCTAGCCCAGCCCCCGCTCTGTCGTTAGTTAAGTAACCTAACGGGTGAATGACGGGGCCCAGTGGCGAATGCGGATGGCATAAGCGGACGTTGTATTTTCGTTGTTTTCTGCAATGATAGGATAAATGATGGGACGCATTATTTTAATGCAAAGAAAACAAACCAAAGCTGAATCGTTGGAACAAATTTAAAAGAAACCACTCGGTTATTTTAAAAGAGCAGAATTTTTAATTGCGGAGCATTAACCACTCCTTTTAAAAAGCTATCAGGTTCCTTCGGTTATATCAAGTTCACTACGTTCACGGTTTCGCCAAAACCAGTCGTATCCCTCCGTCATTTCATATGAATGGTCAGTGGTATTCAAGCTATGTTTGTTTGGCCCTTAGTCAAGACACAGTGATTGGTAGCTGCTGGGGTGTTCACATGTAGCATAGATAGATGCGTTGGTTTGGGACAGTCGTATTACTTTGCTGGCCCTTAGTCAAGAGTTTATACGGGTGGGTTCAAATCAACCTGGATAATGACGGGTAGAACTTGACATGTGACTTATGATTTGTTGGCCCTTAGTCAAGGTCATAAGAGCATGGGGCAAAAATCCACATCGGGAGTTTCTAAAGAAACTGAAACTTGCTAGTGTTGCATACCATTTGGAGTTTGATAATGCAGGTAAGATTCCTTCAGCATTATCACACGATGGTATGTGGATCCCGATCCTACTGTGAGTATATGCTATTCATCAGGAGATTCGTCACGTAACGATCAATGCTATAAACCAAGTAGGTGTCTAGAACGGTGTCAGCAGGGCTACGCCTCCAGGGAAAAGAGGTTATTTAAATAAGGAACTTCGCGAAAGCGTCGTAAAACCTCCCTCGAAGTACCGACACTAGCCTGGCTGAACGGTTAAGCAAGTATTGTACGGTGAGATCAGTCCTGACTAATTCTTCTTTTATAGTTTGAGGAAGGATTCGAGAAACAGTGGGAGCCATCCTGTTTAGATAAACTAAAAACCAATCTAAACTTGCAAGAGCATCATGCTAAAGTGTTTTCTTCTCTATCTCAACTGCAGCGACCCTGTGACCATGACTAGGTTACAACTAGATAACAAGTTGACTGAATCTGACTTTTATGACTGGCAAAGATTTGTCCAGATGTCCATTGCCTATGACAAGCTGGACCACCCTATTACTACTCAAGCCCCGCCGTCCCAGGTCCAGTTTCCACCGTCGCGGATATAGATTTTCGTCAGACAAAGGAAAAGGACAGTGCGAATGCCAAGTGCCTCGTGTTGGCTTCAGTAGATGGTGTATACCAGAAGCAGCACGAGAAGATGGACTCAGTTTCCATCTTCCTCCATAACAAAGATTTATATGGAGAGCAATCTTGTATCGCAAGATATGAGATCTCGAATGAATTGCTTCAAGCGAGGTTGGCTATCGGGTCATCTGTAGGGGACGACATCCTTACGATGACTAGCTATATTAATGAGCTCACGGACTTGGAGACCATGTTGGGAAACAGGTCATATGCTAACTTATTTCCACAGTCCCTACCCTCTACTTACACCCTAAAGGAAACCAGGGAGACACCCGCTCTACTTAATGGGGGACCTTCTTCTTCTTCTTCATCCAAAGCGAAAGCAAAGGGTGAAAAGAAGAAGACCTCCACAAAACCGATATACGGTGTCAGTGAAGTAGAAGGAAAGGGAAGAGCAAAAGTTTTGGGACTTGGTATAGAGAAGGAGGGATGTTCCTATTGTTATGGGAAGGGGCATTGGCAGAAGGATTGCAGGGCTTTGGAGCCAGTAGCCAGAATTGGAAGCATGTTGTGGCTTCGGCCTCGGGTGTGTTTGTAATTGAGAACTGTTTTTCAATTAACTCTACTTCCTGGGTACTAGATATCGGATCAGGATCTCATATCTTTAATTTATTACATACTTCGAGAAACCATAGAGTTATCAGGGTAGGTGATATGTCTCTCAGAGTTGCAAACGGAATGAGCATAGACGCTGAATCCGTGGGGGAATATCGCATAGGACTGACAAGTGGGCAGATATTAATTCTACGTAACTGTTTGTATGTACCTAGTTTGACTTGTAATATCATATCAGTATCCTCATTTTCTAGAGAGGGATATGATTTTACATTCGTAAGCGATGTGGTAAACATCCACCTAAATCAAGTTCTGATTGGGTCCGGTACATTAGATAACGGTATATACGTATTGAATCAAGCTCAGGTTTTCAATGTCCAGAACACACTTAAAAGAAAGGCTCCAGAAATAAATCAGGCTTTCTTGTGGCATTGTAGACTAGGTCATATCAATGAAACACGGTTGACTAAGTTACATAGAGAATGATATTTGAATCCGTTCGAATATCAATCTTATGCTACTTGTGAATCTTGTCTCATGGGAAAAATGACAAAGACTCCGTTTACTGGACACGGAGTAAGAGCGAGGGAGCTATTGAGACTCGTACACAGTGACGTGTGCGGTCCAATGTCTACACATGCAAGAGGTGGTTATTCCTATTTCATTACTTTTACGGATGATTTCTCTTGGTATGGACATATCTTCTTGATGAAGCATAAATCCGAGGCCTTTGAGAAATTCCGGGAATACAAGAATGAAGTATAAAAACAGACAGGCAAAAGTATCAAGACACTGAGATCTGATCGAGGTAGTGAATACTTAAGTGCCGAATTCCTGGGATACTTAAAAGAGAATGGAATTCTCTCTCAGCTTACTCCTCCATACACACCACAACACAATGGTGTATCGGAAAGGCGGAATCGAACCCTATTGGATACGGTTCGTTCCATGATGAGTAAGGCTGAGTTACCGCGATATTTCTGGGGTTATGCACTAGAATCAGCTGCTTATCTTTTGAACCAGGTTCCAACCAAGACTATGCCTACCACACCATATCAGATGTGGAGTGGGAAGAAACCATGTCTTAAACACTTTAGGACATGGGGATGTCCTTTTGTTAAAAAGCAGCATGCGGACAAGCTCGAGGCACGCTCAGTACAGTGTAAGTTTGTGGGATATCCAAAGAACTCCAAAGGGTATTATTTCTATTACGCGGAGGAACAAAAGGTTTTTGTTTCTCGTCATGCCCACTTCTTGGAAGCTGAATTTTTAGAAGATCAGAAGAGTGGGAGCGCAATAGAACTGGAAGAAATTCCAGAACCACAAGCTGTTACTGAAAGTATGGTAGAACCAGAAGTTTCAGAAGAAAGGGACATCCCAGCGCCTATCCGCAGAAGTAGTAGGCAGTCTCATCCGCCCGAGAGATACTGCAGTTTTCTCATAGTCGGGGATCGAGAGGATTGCATCATTGACAATGATGACCCTACTAGCTTCCAGCAAGCCATTCAGAGCGGCGACTCGGTAAAATGGCTGGATGCAATGCGAACCGAAATGGAGTCCATGTACACTAACAAAGTATAGACTTTGGACATTGCTCCAGATGGGGTAAAACCCGTAGAATGCAAATGGATCTTCAGAAGGAAGATTGGTGTAGATGGACAGGTTGAAACCTATAAGGCTAGACTTGTTGCAAAGGGCTTTCGTCAAAGACCTGGTTTGGAATATAACGAAACCTTTTCTCCAGTGGCTATGCTCAAATCCATTCGGGTCCTTCTTGCTATTGCTGCCTTCCACGATTATGAGATCTGGCAGATGGACGTAAAGACGGCTTTTCTAAATGGTAATTTGGAAGAATGCGTCTATATGGATCAGCCAGAAGGATTCATTCAGAGTAGGAGCAGCGGTAAAGTGTGCAAATTGCTTAAGTCCATTTATGGACTAAAGCAGGCATCGCGGAGTTGGAACATCTGTTTTCATGATACTGTCAAAGAATTCGACTTTATCAAGAATCCAGATGAACCATGCATATACAGTAAGATTGTAGGGAGAGCTGTTGTATTCCTCGTCTTGTACGTGGATGACATTCTCCTAATAGGAAATGATATTCCTATGCTACAGTCAGTCAAAGGATTCTTGTCACAGAAGTTCTCCATGAAGGACCTGGGTGACGCCACCTACATTCTGGGGATCCAGATCTATCGTGATAGATCAAAGAGGATGCTAGGGCTTTCGCAGTTCAGGTACATAGACACCATATTGAAAATATTTAGTATGGAAGATTCTAAGTGCGGTAATCTACCGGCTTGTCACGGAATCACCCTCTCCAAAGAGATGTCTCCCAAGACTGATTTGGAAAGGGCTCGCATGTCGATTATACCCTACGCTTCTGCGGTAGGCTCTATAATGTATGCGATGTTATATACCAGATCAGATGTAGCATACGCATTGAGCGTTGTAAGCCGGTATCAGGCAAACCCAGGGGAGAAGCACTGGATAGCAGTAAAGAACATTCTCAAGTACCTGAGGAGGACTAAGGAGATGTTCTTTGTGTATGGCGGAAAGGACCTCCAGATCGAAGCCTTTGCTGACTCCAGCTTCTAGAGTGACAAGGATGACTCCAAGTCTATGTCGGGTTATGTCTTTACCCTCAATGGAGGGGCAGTATGTTGGAAGAGTTCCAAGCAGGACACCGTTGCTGACTCGACGATAGAAGCGGAGTACATAGCTGCTTGCGATGCTGCAAAAGAAGCTGTCTGGATGAAGAAGTTCCTCACAGAACTTCAGGTGGTTCCTATCAGTGTTGATCCAATACCTCTGTATTACGACAACAACGGCGCTATAGCTTTAGCGAATGAACCCAGATCCCATCAGAAGTCCAAACACGTCTTATGTCACGCCCCGCTTCCCAGAGTGCGCTAAGATAGGCGCGTGACAGAGCCAACCATACTACCTGTGGATAGGAAATATCCCTCCACAGTCACATTACGGCTGTAGAGATATCAAGAACAATAATAAACAACTATCTAATACATGTCCATGAGCCAGAATAAACGAGTCAAGAAATAATATGCGGAAGCAATAGATCCAATGAACAATAACACCTGGAAAGTAAACATAACTAAAATGGATACTAACTGGATCCTCACTGCTCGGCCTGACGGCGGAAATACTCCTGATCAGCCTGCGACAAGGGTAGCGGATCTGGGCCATGCAAAACCCAAACGTCAGTGCGTCATAATAACAATAACTCTTAGCAAACAGGATGCGATGAAATATGCAGGCATGAAGTATAAACAGTAACAGTAACAAGTCCTCAGTAATAAGTAAAACGTAACATGAATATAGATCAGTGAACAGGATATAAACAGGTGAAGTGCAGTGAGTAGTCTAAATTGTGCTATAGGGTTATCTACTCTAAAGTTATTCGAAATCAATTAATGTAATCCTCATCGTAACCCATCGGTCTATGCCCCGTTCAACCCCACGGGACCACGGTAACAAGATATGATAGACTGTAAGTCTATATCCAGTTCAACCCCATGGGACCACGGTAACACGATGTAATAGACTGCGATTCTATGTCCCGTTCAACCCCACGGGACCACGGTAACAAGATGTAATAGCCCTTTGAGTTACGTTCGGATGCATTCTTGATTTCCCCATACCCCCAAGGTTATGTGTGTAAGTCAGGTATTGATAAATCTGGAGCTAATGCCAACATAGGATCAAGCAGGTACAGGTTTGTCTATACAGACAACAGGATATGTCCATCGGGACAACATGTCAGGATTGTCGGCATTAGAAACAGGATCAGGTAACATGTCAAGTAGTGATATATCAGGTCATGTCAGGTAGTGTACACGTTTCAAGTCATGTCAAGTAGTGCACAGGTGTCGAGTGGGTGCTCATAATCAAACTGTAATAAGCATGGGTACACAAAAACAAGTATGGGGTACCAATATAACAATAAAATGGAATAGTGCGATATGGTATGCAAATAGATATAAATTCAAAGATATAGATGCACAGTTATCGATTAGGGTTACATTTATAGTTCCAATACTAATTAGGATGCACTTTACTAAACATGGGGTGTCAATATTACAGTGTTATGTATTAATGTGATCTATGGATGCAATTATATATATTTTAAATGAGATGGATGCAAACGGGTATCCGAAATCAGTAAAACTGTAAAATGGTAATGTGGGATTTACAACTAAGCAATATGTGATATAAATATTGATATGGATGCGGTATATTGTAATCTAATATGTAACAAGATAAGTTTTCATGACCAAGATCTGAAATGATATGAATGGATTCAAACGGAACATCGAAAAGCTATAATATGAAACATGGGATACTAGATTTAAAATACAGGTATGATATTTATTTAAGTAGGTATATAATGAGTTATATAGCATGTAGCAAGATTAACTTGTCTCGATGGATCGCGATACGGATACGCACAGCACGTCCGACGTCGGGCAACCGTCACAACATCCACACGCGCACACGGGACAAGTCCAGGCACGGCAAGAAGGTAACCACGCAGGTAGGGGGTATCCACAGGGTTGATTGGATCGTCGGCAGCGGCACGGCTCCGGCGATCACCGAAAAAAACCAAGAATGTAGAAAAGAAACGAGAAGCAGAAGTTGTAGAAGAAGGAAAAGTAGAGGAAGAGGGTGTTACTGCATTGGGGTTTCTGGGATGGAGGAGAAGGCGAGGAGGTGGTTGTGATGACGAGTGCACGGAGGCGACGGTGTCGGGGCTCCGGCGAGGAAGCAGGGGAGGCAAGGTGCTGCTAGGGTTTTATGGGTTCTGTGCTGATGGAGTTTGGGAGATAGCTCGGTTGGGCTCTGTGGGGAAACGGTGGTCGAGGTCTACAGAGGAGAGGAAGGGGATGAGGATGACGGCGAGGTACAGGAGTCGCCGGCGGTGGAGGTTGGGTTGCGATCGGGTGTGTGCATGGATATGTGCTCGGGAAGGAGTTGATGGTGGTAGAGGTGGTGACAGGAGGTCGGGGAAGAGAGAGGTGAAGGGAAGTGACGACGAGGTCAGCGGCGAGAGGGTTGAGGCGAGGTATCACCGGCGAGGAGGGTATGGGGTGATGGGTGCAATGTTGGGTTCGGGGTTAAGAAGAGAAAGGAAGTGGAGGTGATCGAGAGGGATGAGGAGGCGAAAGAGGAGAGACGAGGTCGAAGGTGGAGGCGGCGACAGCGAGGCGCGGGCGAAGGCATGGGTAGGGTTTTGGGTTCGTGGTCGCGGGGAAAGAAATGAGGAAGAAGAGAAGAAGAAGAGAGAGGAGAGATAGAGACGTGAGCTGTCAATTAAAAAAATACTAAAGAAATATAAATAGAGGAGAGAGGCAGAGAGAGAGATAATCTGAGAGAGAGAGGAGAGAGAGAATGAGATCGAGAGGAGAGAGAGGATCTGAGAGAGAGAGGGGAGAGAGATCGAGAGGAGAGAGAGAGGTAATGAATAGTGTGGAGAAAGAAAATTGTTTTTAGTGGGGGAGAGAGAAAAAGATAGCGCGGGTTAGAAAGAGAGGTGTGGGGCCAGCGATTAGTTTAGATTTTAATTTTTATAAAAGATTTTAGTTTGTTAATAAAATTTTAAACGTAAGTATTATATTAAATTAAAATTGGATTTTCAGGTAAATACAAATTTAGTCCAAAATACGCCCGGGTCGGGTCTAAAAATTCGGATTTAAAATATGAAAAATATATGCGACTTTCAAAATTCAAAACGAATGCTCAGGTAACGAAAATGCATACCCCCAAGAACGGATGTACGTACGTGCGCGTAGTCATCCAAACACGTCCGTTTCACTGAACGAGACGAGAACAAGATGCGCGGATGCTACCATAGGGTTAGGGGTATCATGCAGGCCATGTTAAGTAATTTTAAATTATTTTACGTGACTTAAAAATGTTATATGGTAAAAGATGCAATACCAGATAAAATGTCAGTATGCACTAAACATGAAAATGCACAGTCTACGTAACAAGTCAGGGTAATTCATAAATATGAATCAAACAGGTTCAAGCAAGCGGGTCGGGTCAAATGCAATGTAGAATACCATTCGCACCCAAAACACGATAAATCGAGAAATACCACAAATACGAGAACTGGAATTGGTATAAATGAACTAGGTTGTTACATTATACCCAACTACAAAAAGAATTTCGTCCTCGAAATTTCAAGAATAAGAAAGGATAAACAATCAAGAAACTACAAGAATAGATGTGGAAACTTCTGTCGGATTTCATCTTCTCGTTCTCAAGTCGATTCTCCATGCGAGCGATTTTCCTAAGAAACAAGTACAAGAGTGATAACCTTGTTCTTAAGAACCTTTTCCCTTTGATCCACAATCGACATTGGTCGTTCCTCAAAAGTCAAATCTTCTCGTACAGTCAGCTCCGAATGATCCAGCACGTGTGTTTCATCTCGAACATACTTACGGAATTGAGATACATGAAACACGTCATGAACATTCGCCAAAGATTATGGTAAAACCAATCGATAAGCCACTTCTCCAACATGCTCCAAAATCTCGAAAGGCCCAACGAATCAAGGACTAAGCTTACCTTGACTTCCGAAACGAATCATCCCTCTAGTCAGTGATATCTTCAAGAATACCAAATCACCAACAGCGAACTCTAGAGTTCTTCTCGACGTGTCGGCCCAACTCTTCTGCTGATCTTGTGCTGCCTTCATATGATCCCGAATAGTATTAACTTTCTCCACTGTTTGCACGATCAAATCCGGTCCCAACAATCTTCGTTCTCCAATATCGTCCCAACAAACAGATGAGCGACACTCGCGACCATACAATGCTTCGAATGGTGCCATCTGAATAGTCTCCTGAAAACTATTATTGTAAGAAAACTCTACCAAGTGTAGATGATCCTCCCATGAACCCTTGAAGTCTAACATGCAAGCTCTCAACATGTCTTCAAGAGTTTGGATCGTTCTCTCCGATTGGCCATCTGTCTGAGGATGATAAGCTGTGCTAAACTTCAATCGAGTCCCCAGACTTTCCTGTAAGCTCCTCCAGAAGTGTGATAAGAAACGGGTGTCGCGGTCGGACACGATGCTCACCGGTACTCCATGCAATCTTACAATCTCCTGCATATACCGTTTTGCCAATGCTTCCGTTGATTGACCAACTCGAAATGGTATGAAATGAGCTGCCTTGGTCAATCGATCAACAATCACCCAAACAACATTGTTGCCCTTTGGACTCTGCGGTAAAGCCGTCACGAAATCCATGATTATATGTTCCCACTTCCATTGAGGAATTGGAAGTGGTTGCAATAAACCAGCAATCCTTTGATGTTCAGCCTTAACTTGCTGACACACCAAGCACTTCGCTACAAAGCGGGCAATCTCCTGTTTCATGCCTTCCCACCAGAAATGATGTCGTAGATCTCGGTATATCTTCGTGCCTCCTGGATGTACGAAATATGCGGAACTGTGCGCCTCCTTCATAACTTCTTCGCGAATGTCTCCCTTCGACACACACAAACGGCTACCATATCGCAACGAACCATCTTCATGAATTAACAAGTTCGTTCGAAGTCCAGCTTCAACATGTTCTCGAAACTTCTGCAATCTTGGGTCCTGTGACTGCGATGCTTTAATATTATCGATCAACGACGACTGTACTTGCGGCTGCATCAACTGTCCCGAAGAGTGCGGTAGCACGATCTCCAACTCGAATCTCCGAAAATCCTCGATAAGCTCCTTCTGTGCAGTCAACATCTGAATCGCTGGCAACCGACTAAGCGCATCCGGCACAACATTAACTTTTCTCGGATGGTACTTAAGATCAAGATCGTAGTCAGCCATCAGCACCAACCATCTACGCTGCCTCATGTTAAGCTCTTTCTGTGTAAACACATACTTTAGGATTTTGTGATCGGTGAATACTTCGACTCTTTCGCCCAATAAGTAGTGTCTCCAAATCTTCAAAGTGAAAATCACAGCTGCTTGCTCCAAATCATGAGTTAGGTAATTCTTCTCATGGGTCTTCAACTGCCTCGATGCATAAGCTTATAACTTTCCCATGCTGCATCAAAACACATCCCAAACCTTTCCCAAATGCGTCGCTGAATCACCAATCCTTCGGAACTGTCTGGTACGGTCAGAATAGGAGCGGTTATCAATCTCTGCTTCAATGCCTCAAAAGCTGACACACATTTATCTGTCCATACGAACGGTACTACCTTCCTCGTAAGCTTGGTCAAAGATTCAGCCAAACGAGCAAAATTCTCCACGAATCTTCTGTAATATCCGGCAAGTCCAAGAAAACTTCTGATCTCTGCAACGTTCTTCGGAATCGGCCAATCTCGAACTGCTGCAATCTTTTCGGGATCAACGGCGATTCCATTTCCGGACACGACATGCCCCAAAAACTTCACTTCTTCAAGCCAAAACTCGCACTTGCTCATTTTTGCATACAATCTTTCTTGCCTCAATGTATGCAGCGCGATCTTCAAGTGTTCCGCATGCTCTTCAATGCTCCTTAAGTAGACCAGAATATCATCGATGAACACCACTATAAACTGGTCCAAGAACGGTGAAAAGATTCGGTTCATTAAGTCCATAAATATCACCGGTGCATTCGTGACTCCGAATGGCATCACTAAATACTCTTAATGTCCATACTGAGTTCGGAACGCAATCTTGCAAATATCTTCTGATTTAACTCGGACCTGATGATATCCGGATCTCAAATCCAGCTTCGAGAATACCCTCGCGCCACTAAGCTGCTCGAATAATTCGCCAATACGAGGGATCGGGTACTTGTTCTTAATAGTCACCCGGTCTAATTCTCGATAATCGATGCACATCCTCCTTGTGCCATCTTTCTTCTTGACTAGAAGAACTGGAGCTCCCCAAGGTGAATTGCTGCTGCGAATCCAACCTTTCTCAAGTAATTCGGTTACCTGCTTCTTGAATTCTTCCAACTCTACCGGTGCCATTAGATAGTATGCCTTTGAGACTGGCGCTGCACCAGGAATAAGATCGATCGCGAACTCCACATCTCGTTTTGGTGGTAAACCCGAGATGTCCTCAAACACGTCCATGAACTCTCGAACTACGGCTGGCGCTTCCTCCTTATCAACTTCCATTGACGAAAGAACAATGTTTGTCGGCCTAGTCCTAAACTTGACTGGCCCGACAGAACTGCTACCTCCAGCAAAAACAAACTCCGGATGTCCGGGAATCTGGAAAATCACTTTCTTTGCCCTACAATCAATGTGAGCGTAGAAAGTGCCGAGAAAATCCATTCCCAAGACGACAACAAACAAAGGGATGCACCAGAATTGAATAATTCTAATACGGGGAAAACATGAACAAGTAGGATACCCGAAACGACTTCACCTGAAGTCAAATATTGAAGAAGATAAGCACGGTAAACAGGATTCAAGCTTGCGATAAAATATGAACTGGAAAGCAAGAGAAGCAAGGCAATATAACGACCATGGAACAAGGAAATGAATCAAGACCAGGACTCCAAGTTACTTAAATAGAGTACCGCATTGTAACCATGCTGCAGTTCATAGTTACAATCACATAACTCCACTCAAGTCGCCCAAATCCTAGTATCAGAATCAAAGAATAGGGAGAAACAAGGGAACCAAAAGATTTCAAGTCGAGATGCAAAGTGGTTTGCATATCGTCAAGATAGGATCAAGAGGAAGTTAAGATTCAAGAATGGCAAGATGGTAAAGTGGCAGGACATGTTCCTAATCACGAGTATTATGATTCGTGTATTGGGTTCAATACCCAACTACAAAAAGAATCAAACCCGATTAACCTAAATCTTATGGCTCTGATACCAAACAAACCCTGTCACGCCCCGCTTCCCAGAGTGCGCTAAGATAGGCGCGTTAACCATGCTACCTGTGGATATGAAATATCCCTCCACAGTCACATTATGGCTGTAGAGATATCAAGAACAATAATAAACAACTATCTAATACATGTCCATGAGCAAGAATAAACGAGTCAAGAAATGATATGCGGAAGCAATAGATCCAATGAGCAATAACACCTGGAAAGTAAACATAACTAAAATGGATACTAACTGGATCCTCACTGCTCGGCCTGACGGCGGAAATACTCCTGATCAGCCTGCGACAAGGGTAGCGGATCTGGGCCATGCAAAACCCAGACGTCAGTGCGCCATAATAACAATAACTCTAAGCAAACAGGATGCGATGAAATATGCAGGCATGAAGTATAAACAGTAACAGTAACAAGTCCTCAGTAACAAGTAAAACGTAACATGAATATAGATCAGTGAACAGGATATAAACAGGTGAAGTGCAGTGAGTAGTCTAAATTGTGCTATAGGGTTATCTACTCTAAAGTTATTCGAAATCAATTAATGTAATCCTCATTGTAACCCATCGGTCTATGCCCCGTTCAACCCCACGGGACCACGGTAACAAGATATGATAGACTGTAAGTCTATATCCCGTTCAACCCCATGGGGCCACGGTAACACGATGTAATAGACTGTGAGTTTATGTCCCATTCAACCCCACGGGACCACGGTAACAAGATGTAATAGCCCTTTGAGTTACGTTCGAATGCATTCTTGATTTCCCCATACCCCCAAGGTTATGTGTGTAAGTCAGGTATTGATAAATCTGGAGCTAATGCCAACACAGGATCAAGCAGGTACAGGTTTGTCTATACAGACAACAGGATATGTCCATCGGGACAACATGTCAGGATTGTCGGCATTAGAAACAGGATCAGGTAACATGTCAAGTAGTGATATATCAGGTCATGTCAGGTAGTGTACACATTTCAAGTCATGTCAAGTAGTGCACAGGTGTCGAGTGGGTGCTCATAATCAAACTGTAATAAGCATGGGTACACAAAAACAAGTATGGGGTACCAATATAACAATAAAATGGAATAGTGCGATATGGTATGCAAATAGATATAAATTCAAAGATATGGATGCACAGTTATCGATTAGGGTTACATTTATAGTTCCAATACTAATTAGGATGCACTTTACTAAACATGGGGTGTCAATATTACAGTGTTATGTATTAATGTGATCTATGGATGCAATTATATATATTTTAAATGAGATGGATGCAAACGGGTATCCGAAATCAGTAAAACTGTAAAATGGTAATGTGGGATGTACAACTAAGCAATATGTGATATAAATATTGATATGGATACAGTATATTGTAATCTAATATGTAACAAGATAAGTTTTCATGACCAAGATCTGAAATGATATGAATGGATGCAAACGGAACATCGAAAAGCTATAATATGAAACATGGGATACTAGATTTAAAATACAGGTATGATATTTATTTAAGTAGGTATATAATGAGTTATATAGCATGTAGCAAGATTAACTTGCCTCGATGGATCGCGATACGGATACGCACAGCACGTCCAACGTTGGGCAACCGTCGCAACATTTACACGCGCACACGGGACAGGTCCAGGCACGGCAAGAAGGTAACCACGCAGGTAGGGGGTGTCCACAGGGTTGCTTGGATCGTCGGCAGCGGCACAGCTCCGGCGATCACCGAAAAAAACCAAGAATGTAGAAAAGAAACGAGAAGAAGAAGTTGTAGAAGGAAAAGTAGAGGAAGAGGGTGTTACTGCATTAGGGTTTCTGGGATGGAGGAGAAGGCGAGGAGGTGGTTGTGATGATGAGTGCACGGAGGCAACGGTGTCGGGGCTCCGGCGAGGAAGCAAGGGAGGCAAGGTGCTGCTAGGGTTTTATGGGTTCTTTGCTGATGGAGTTTGGGAGATAGCTCGGTTGGGCTCTGTGGGGAAAGGGTGGTCGAGGTCTACAGAGGAAAGGAATGGGATGAGGATGACAGCGAGGTACAGGAGTCGCCGGCGGTGGAGGTTGGGTCGCGATCGGGTGTGTGCAGGGATATGTGCTCGGGAAGGAGTTGATGGTGGTAGAGGTGGTGACAGGAGGTCGGGGAAGAGAGAGGTGAAGGGAAGTGACGACGAGGTCGGCGGCGAGAAGGTTGAGGCGAGGTATCACCGGCGAGGAGGGTGTGGGGTGATGGGTGCAATGTTGGGTTCGGGGTTAAGAAGAGAAAGGAAGTGGAGGTGATCGAGAGGGATGAGGAGGCGAAGGAGGAGAGACGAGGTCGAAGGTGGAGGCGGAGACGACGAGGCGCGGGCGAAGGCATGGGTAGGGTTTTGGGTTCGTGGTCGCGGGGAAAGAAATGGGGAAGAAGAGAAGAAGAAGAGAGAGGAGAGATAGAGACGTGAGCTGTCAATTAAAAAAATACTAAAGAAATATAAATAGAGGAGAGAGGCAGAGAGAGAGATAATCTGAGAGAGAGAGGAGAGAGAGAATGAGATCGAGAGGAGAGAGAGGATCTGAGAGAGAGAGGAGAGAGATCGAGAGGAGAGAGAGAGGTAATGAATAGTGTGGAGAAAGAAAATTGTTTTTAGTGGGGGAGAGAGAAAGAGATAGCGCGGGTGAGAGAGAGGTGTGGGGCCAGCGTTTAGTTTAGATTTTAAATTTTATAAAAGATTTTAGTTTGTTAATAAAATTTTAAACGTGAGTATTATATTAAATTAAAATTGGATTTTCAGGTAAATACAAATTTAGTCCAAAATACGCCCAGGTCGGGTCTAAAAATTCGGATTTAAAATATGAAAAATATATGCGACTTTCAAAATTCAAAATGAATGCTCAGATAACGAAAATGCATACTCTAAAGAACGGATGTACGTATGTGCGCGTAGTCATCCAAACACGTCCGTTTCACTGAACGGGACGAGAACAAGATGCGCGGATGCTACCACGGGGTTAGGGGTATCATACAGGCCATGTTAAGTAATTTTAAATTATTTTACGTGACTTAAAAATGTTATATGGTAAAAGATGCAATACCAGATAAAATGTCAGTATGCACTAAACATGAAAATGCACAGTCTACGTAACAAGTCAGGGTAATTCATAAATATGAATCAAACAGGTTCAAGCAAGCGGGTTGGGTCGAATGCAATGTAAAATGTAAAATACCATTCGCCCAAACACGATAAATTAAGAAATACCACAAATATGAGAACTGGAATTGGTATAAATGAACTAGGCTGTTACATCTTAAGGCGGTATCACCTGATCAGGGAGATCGTAGATCGCCGGAAGATCGAGGTGAAGAGAGTAGATACGGAGAATAACACTGCTGATCCATTCATAAAGGTCATTCCTCAGACGCAGTTCGAGAGTCTATTCGAGATGATAGGTTTACGATATGCCAGTACATGGCCCTAGTGCAAGTGGGAGATTGTTAGTGTTTATGCCCTAGAGGCCATTACTGTATCATACTAGTTTGTATATTACTTAATGGAAGCTTGGGATATTCACAGTTGTATTGACAGTCTTGCTAAAAATGGTAGTATGCTACTTGGTTTGTTTCTACTTTAATATGTGCATATGTTTCTTTTAACATATCGCTTATACATATTAGTAGAGCCCTTAGGATCTTTGCTTGATTACCAGCGTTGTGATGGCAGTCACACTAGTAGGGGCTAAGTAGTGTACAAGCACATCCTATACAGGTCCTTGGTCGTAGGATTATTGAGACGGGGCATCGATACTCCGGAGTAGACTGGTGTATACACTTCTCATCCCAGCATGGGGAGATGGTCTGTCCCACAGCCATCAGTACGTCATACTGGAGATAGTATGCAGGTGCTCGTTAGGTTACAGGTACACCGGACAGGACTCACCGGGAACTGCAGATTGGTACTATACCCATCGTCAGATAGTAGTTCCCAGGTGACATGAGTACAGCTTAGTCCGTCGACTTGACACTGCTATTTCTCCTCGGGTGTGTTCCCGCTGTACTTAGATTACTACCCTACCATGGATCAAAGGAGTCATGCAAACAGGTAGTAATTGGGTGCAGTCCCGAAGCACTTGGAGGCAGTGTCGGTTAGACAGGATTTGTCTCTCCCGGTATTGGGGGTTGATATCGTGCTGTGTATAGAGAGCCATTACGCAAAGTCCCTGGCCAGGGCAAGCGAGATTTACCGGTAGGTTCCAGTAGTTTCTCAAGGTGTAATGGGCATCACTCCGACATGATTTATACCGCTATTAGGGGTCTGAAGTTTACCGCCTCCCTAGGCCCGATATGCGATAGTCCTAGACGAACAGACTGGACTGTACGGAGATTGTCACATACAGGCTCAATAGGAGTTCGGATGGGTTTCCTCATCGTCCTTCTTATCGACATCTACCTGGAGACCGTTACGTACAGCTAGTACCACTTGCGGCCTGTGGTTAAACCCACTGCCAGCGTAGTGTCGAGTCTTTAGAGTCCCACACAGAGATTTTCCCTGCACCGGGCGAAATGTGTAGAGGCCGGCCGCGATCACTTACGTACACTTATGCACGTACTATGATCGGGCAGATAATACTAGAGGGCTTTGGTTTAAGCCAGATTCTAGTATTATACAAATGGATTTATTCAGTCAAAGATTATCCGTGTTTTTCGGAAATACGGATGGGAGGGGCAGTCTCGTAATTTCTCGGGAAGCTTGTAGAAGAAGGTGACTCATTTGTGTTTATTTCCTTTTAGGATTTAAACTAAATGAGGTGAAAGATGAGGTGTATGTTTACATTAAATGCTTAATGACTCATGAGATGATTCACCCTTAGAATTAAATGAAGCATGCTAGATATTATCTTGATATTATCAAGAGAGATATTATTATGCTTCATATTATTTTAGCAAGAGTATTATTCATTTCATTATCACAAAACACTTCTCTCTCCTCAAGTCTTCATCTTCTTTATGAAACCCTAAAAGCTCTCATGTGTTGAGAATTCTAGGATTTAAAGTGACTAAGTAATCCATCTAAATACTCTACACCCTTTAGGACTTCTAGATTAGTAAACTGGAAGCCGTAGTTATCTCAGATTCGAGATAGGAGCTCGGACTATAGACTCTCGGGTGGATCGTCTTTGACTCGAGGAGTCCGTTGAGATACCCATGTTCTATAGATACGATGGGGTGTGGAGGACAGCGATGAAAACCCGAAGGACAAGTAACGCGAGATATAACTTCGAATCAGAGTAGTTAAACCTCTCGTAGTTTGCTAGTAATGGTTTAGACACGATCCGTGTGCTCTAGTCCGTGTTACGAAGCTTTGATAATTGTTTTTCATATATTCCGCCTCCCCGCGAATACGTGGGGTGCGTGACATGGACTTACATTTTATTCTGTTAGGTACTTAGTAGCAATCGACGATCATTTCATTTTACTTCACATTACTTTTTGTCTTATTCAAACCAGAAAATCTCTAAATTATGAACAAATAAAATATTGGAAAATCGAAAAAACAGAAAAATCTGAGATTTGTAAAATTTTATGATTTAAGTGTGCTATATAACAAGCATGCAAATAATGAAAAAGGAATAAAACAGAATTTTTTAAGATATTTGAAAATTTTGCAATTTTTATGTGCTTGCAAAATATCAAAAAAATTGAAAAAAAAACGGTTTTTTTTTAGATTTCTCAACATTTTATGATTTTCTTTTGTTATATCAAGAAAAACGTTGAAAAATCAAAGGAAAAAAATAGGATTTTTTAAAATATTGCAATTTGCATACTCTATGTAGTAAGGCAAAAAATAAAAAATTTAAAATACATAAAATTTTGAGATTTTTGAAAATCTCACGATTTTCATATGTCGTATATACCTTAAAAAAACAGAAGATAACAATAATTTTTTTTAATTTACCAATTCTCATGCCTGTAAGATGAAAAATATTGGAAAACGAAAGAAATCAAAAAAATTTGATATTTTTTAGAAGTTCGGGATCTTTGTTTGCTTAAAGCATGCAGAAAATATTGAAATTTTTTTAATAAGACAAAAATATTTTGAATTTTTAAAATAATCATGATTTTCATGTGTTATAGCATTCAAAACAGTGAAAATTCAAAGAAAACGGAAGATTGTGAGGTTTTGGAAATATCGCGATTTTCATGCGATGTAGGTATATTGAAAAACTAAAAGCACATAAAATTTTGAGATTTTTTAAAATTTCGTAATTTTCGTGTACCAACATGCAAAATATAGAAAGAAGGATATTTTTGAGATATTTAAAAATTTCGCGATTTTCATGTGAATATTGAAAAAATTGTAAAGTTTGTGTTGTTTAAAATTACGTTACCACTACTAAAATAGGGCCCCTACGGATAAAGACATCCGTAGGGGCAATTTTAGTTTGGCCCTACGGACTAATCTGTAGGGCCAAAAGGTTGCCCCTACGGTCCTTACATATTAATTTAAAAATATTAAATCTTAAATTGTTGTTTGCCCCTACGGAGCCGCAAACCAAGAACCTACGGACTTATCCATAGGGGCATCTAAATAGGGATTTAAGTAAAAAGGCACAGATCGATCCCTAGGCTGATTATCCCTAATATTATTTTCTCATGCGCGCGAACCCAAATTCCCAAACCCCTCGTTCCCGTCGATCGATCGTCGTTCTCGTCGTCGCCAGCGCCGGCCGATTCGTCGTAGCCACCGCCTGCTTTCGTCGTCGCCAGCGCCGGCTCATCTCCGTTTTCGTCGTCGCCTCCGATCGATCGTCGCCTCTGCACAGGTAAGGAAATCTTCAATTACTCAAATTTTTGATTGTTTTAGGGATATGGTTCATGGTTTGGGTACCGATGAGGCATCGGTTGGGGTTAGCATTAGGGTTGGGGCTGGGGCTGCGGTTGAGGTTGGGGTTCGGCAGGGGGTGCGGTTGGGGTTGGGGTTTAGCTGGGGCTGGGGCTGGGGCTAGGTTGGGGCTGGGCGGGGTTAGGGCTGGGGCTGGGGCTGGGGTTAGGTTGGGGTTGGGGTGGGGCTGGGCTGGGGCGGGCCGGGGAAGAATTCGTGGAGTCATGAGGAATTAATGTAGTCTCTGACGATGTTGCCCCAATTTCCATGGAGACATGAGGAGACATGGGAAGAATTCATGTCTTTCGTGTTGTAGATATAGAATCAAGTAGCTAGCTATAGATTGATTGCCCAAAAATTATAATTGTATGCATTCATATGGTGGTTGTAGTTTGTGTCACGCCCCGCTTCCCAGTATACGGCGAAGTGAACGTGACGAGGCCCGCTACGTATGTACTCAGAAGTACATACGCTAAGCGTAACTAAGCAATATAAAATAATCACAAGAGACGAAAGAAATTGGAATAACAGCAACTTTTATTAATAACATTCTTCATACAATGCATGAAATGAAAATACAACTGGAATGATAAAGCAATGCCTAAACAGTGGCATAATAATAAAAAGGTAATACCGGAAGGATAAGTACAAAGACTAGAGCTCTGGGTCTTCCTGAAACTGCTCCAAATCTTCACTTGTAGGCTCGGCCTCAACTTGGTCCAACGCACCTGACGACATTCAAATAAGAGAGAAATAGAATGTCGTCAGCGAACAGATCGCTCGGTGAGTCCCAAAGAAGAATGAAGAATGAGAATGACAGAGTAAAGTATTTTCTAAGGTATTATGCTGCAGTATGTTATGGAACATTGTTTAACGTAGTTGTTTGTAGTTGGTACAGAAGGATGCCAGTGTACACGAAGGGAGTCTCTATATGCCAGAGACTAAGGGCACGTATAGTACAAGGAACCGTTTATGCCACGGGACAACAGCAACTGAATATAGGTTAGGTGTCTTAATCTGACCACCTCATGTCACTTTTAACATCTTCCGTACCAATCTACCCCTTTAAACCCCGTGGTGTTTTAACAATGTTGTAGTAATGGAATATGTAAATTGTGTGACTGACCAAAACCATGATATCAGTAATATGTTGCAACTGTAATATCAGGAAAATGGAATATTGAGATAACGGATGAATATCCATGGTTTGATTCAGTCAAAAATGTATATGTTGTTAACTGTATTCAGGGATTCATGTATTCAAGTGGTGTTGGAATATGGTTGAATATAGATTGACTTGAATTATATTCAAGTCAGAAATAGTCGGACTCTAACCCGAGTCAGACTAAAAGAAGATAGTTTGAAGTTTAGTATTGGCTAGGGGCCTTATTGTAATTTGTGAAACTTGAAGGGGTTTTACGTAAAAAGTAACTTTGTATAGTTTTCAAAATACACCTCAAGTATTTAATGTTCGTCTTTATTATTATAATGAATGTGAATTTTATTTGTGTTATTCTAGTGAATATATCCTAATAAAAGAATTAATTATTTATTAGAATTTCGTGGTATTTTAATGTAACTTTTAATCTATGAATTTTAGGAAAAAGTGTAAACTTTATTTATAACAAAATAAATGTTTAAATGATAATTATATATAATTAAACATATAACTAATTTTTTTTTAAATGAATATTTTATTTACAAAAATATCACTTTCCTTAATTATCGTATTTTAAACCTTTCGAGACCGAATGCTCCTTGCGGAGGTCTGAATCTCGCACTACTAGCCTGCGGGTGCACGATGAACCGTACTATCATATTAGTTATGCAACACTATCATATTAGTTATTTGGTGCAAAAGGAAATTTATTATTTGGCTTAGCCTAAAGAAATTATTATTTGGCTTAGCTTAAAGAAATTATTATTTGGCTTAGCTTAGCTAAAGGTGGTATTTTTTTTTTACTCTTAAAATTAATGGCTTCAATTTCACCTGACTTAATAATATAATAGATTTCATTATATTCAGTAGAGATAAAAGCAGCTACTTTAGAATTAAGTAGCTACTGTTGAGACATTTTGCTTAGATTTATTTTCTTTAAGAAACAAATCACATAGTACGAGGCTTTTAGCGAACTTGGAATTCTTGCCTACTCTAGTTAAACTAACTAGTTCTACACTAAGGTTCCGTAACCAAAATCATCCAAGTCCACCAATTCCCATTTAAACATCTATAAATAATCCCAACGACAATAATATTTATAGGTGTCTATACGTATCCGTATACACCACCTCGGACTGCGGGGGTGCTATACGCCATCCACCCGACTTCTCCCCGTAGATATAAATCTACTCACCTGATAAACTCCTCGCTAAATCGTAGTCGATGCGCTACGTCGTCTCGGAATCCACGCGAAGGTACCGATCGATCCGTATCCTTCGGTCTTTGCTCTCGGTCTTTAGCATGTTACGGCTGTCTCGACAACGTTCGCCCTCCGGTCAAGCTCGTCAAAAAGGCCGCATATCGAAAATACTTGTCTCAAGGCATCCAAGGATTTGGATGGGATAAATTGAAGTAGCCAAGCGAGGGAAATTTGTAAGCTAAAGAAATTTGGGCACAAATGAAAATCCTGGATGAAAGAGGGGCTCGGCCATTTATAAGGGAATTGGCTCACTGGGGATTTGTAAACAAGCAGTGAACTCCCTCATTAATTAACATAGAAAATTCATCCAACAAACAAGTGGGGCCGGCCACTCATTTGAATTGGGTGGAGGTGATATATATGCCTAGGATAAATTAATCAATTCCCCATCAAAAACTCACAGCACAAAAAAAAACAAACTCATGCTCATCAAAAGCATGTGGGGCCGGCCATTCATCAAAAGAAATGGCTCATTGGAGATTTCGAATTTTCCACAGGGAATGTGAATGGATGAGTGCAACATCAAGTGGTGGGTGTAAGTAATTAAAGAAGCACAATCATCACAATTAATTTCTCCACACAAGATTAGCCACCACAACAAGCAAATTAATGCCTCACCAAAAAGAATGGCTCTGGGGGAATGAGTGGGTGGTGAGGGTTAAATGAATCAAATGATGAGTGTATGCTATGAAGAGGTGATGTGAAGGTTTCAACATATCAAATTATAATCCCCACACTCACCAAAAACCACAGCACTCACAAATAAAAAAAAAACATTAAAGCTAAAGTGAAGAGTCACCAACAAAGCCCATACCTTTAATTAAAGCAACACAAGAAGAATAATAATCACCCCATATTAAATCCTTGCACACCCTAAATTGGCAGCCACCTCACCCTCCCTTCAATTAGTGGTCGGCCACAGTGAGAAATAATGTTCACAGGATAATTGAAATGGGAGTGGTGATCACAAAGAATTGTCCTTAACAAAATATAATATCCTTACACATACAAAACTAATTAATGCTAAGGACACCTAGCAAAAGACCTACGCCTCAATGTCTTTGGAAATGGTCAGCCATCCAAATGAAGCCCATTTCGAAATTTCCCACCAAAAGCCATCAAATGCATGCACAAATAAATTAATGCAACAATACCCTAAAGCCCATTCGAAATTTTTTTTTTTTTTTTTTTTTGCCAGGGAAAGGAAAAAGACCATGCTTAATTAATGCTTAAGAATGATTACCAATTAAAACATGCTCATGAATTTTCCTTCACCAATTATAACCAGCACACCCACTTGAACTTCGAAAAAGCCCAGCCCAAAGAAAATCCATGCAATCAAAATAAATACTCTCACATTTCACATCACAAACATTTTTTTTTTTGAATAAATTATTTTAATCTTCCATTTATTTCAAAATTATTGATATACATTTATACCATTTTACGAAAACCCCTAATTCGCAAATCGGTAGTTTTCACGAAATATATTATTTAAATGTTAAATTCCAAAAATAATGTTTTATATTTTCTGAAATGTTACAATCTTCCCTCCTTACAAAAATTTCGTCCTCGAAATTTACTACTTTTATTTGAGGACTAATTTACAAAAAGGTGCGGATATCTTGCACGCATCTCATCTTCCCTTTCCCACGTGGATTCTCCTGGAGTGTCTTTTCTCCACATCACCCGGACCAAATTAACTTCTTTGTTCCGAAGTGTTTTCACTTTTCTGTCCAGGATCTCCACAGGTTGTTGTTCACAGGACAAATCAGGCTGTATTGTGAGCTCGGAATGATCAAGTACATGGCTGGGGTCACTCACATACCGTCTGAGTTGAGATATGTGGAACACGTTATGCACTCCTTCCAATGAGGGTGGAAGTGCTAATCGGTATGCCACTTCACCGACTCGTTCGAGTATATCGAACGGTCCAATGTATCTCGGACTCAACTTTCCCCGTCTTCCGAATCTGATCACTCCGCGGTTTGGAGATATCTTCAAGAATACATGTTCTCCTGGCTGAAACTCCAAGTGTCGTCTCTTCGCATCAGCCCAATGTTTTTGTCTATCTTGAGCTATGCGCATTCTTTCCCTGATAGTACGTACCACATCAACGGTCGCTACTATCATCTCTGGTCCAAGGAGTTCCCTATCTCCGATGTCGTCCCAACTCAATGGCGATCGACACTTCCTTCCATATAATGCTGCAAAAGGTGCCATTCCTATGCTTGCTTGGTAGCTGTTGTTGTACGAAAACTCCACAAGATGCAGGTGATCTTCCCACGATCCTTTGAAGTCGAGCATACATGCTCTGAGCATATCCTCCAAGATCTGAATAGTCCGTTCCGACTGACCATCTGTTTGTGGATGATAAGCCGTGCTGAAGTTCAGACTTGTTCCCAAGCTAGCTTGCAGACTTTGCCAAAATTGTGATCGGAATCTGGTGTCACGATCGGAGACAATGCAGACTGGTACTCCATGAAGTCTCACAATTTCCTCCATGTACTTCTTTGCTAATGTCTCAGTTGATTGGCCAACTCGAAATGGGATGAAGTGGGCCGACTTTGTGAGTCGATCCACAATGACCCAAATCGCATCGTTACCTTTTGTGCTGCGAGGAAGAGCAGTTACAAAGTCCATCGTAATGTGCTGCCACTTCCATTCAGGGATTGGTAACGGTTGAAGTAATCCAGCAGTCCGGTGGTGTTCAGCCTTTACTTGCTGACACACCAAGCATTTTGCGACGCTTCTGGCTACTTCACGCTTCATACCATGCCACCAATAATTCTGACGTAGATCCTTGTACATTTTAGTACCTCCAGGATGTACTGAATAGGGAGAGCTGTGAGCTTCTCTCATTAACTCTTCCCGAACAGGACCCTTTGGTACACATAATCTGCTGCCGTATCTCAAAGATCCGTCTTCATGGATGATGAAATCTGTTCTGAGTCCATTCTCCACTTGTTCTCTGATCTTTTGCAACTTAGCATCGCTGGCTTGAGCTGCTTTGATCTGATTGACAATAGTTGATTGAACTTGTAGATTCATCAAAGTTGAAACATCACCTGGCATGATTAGTTCTATCTCCATCTGATGTAGGTCTTGCTGAAGCTTCCACTGGGCGGTGAGATTCATTGCTAATGGTTGGCGACTAAGAGCATCAGGTACCACGTTCACCTTTCCTGGATGATATTGCAAATTGATGTCGAAGTCCGCCATAAGTTCTAACCATCTTCTCTGCCGCATATTCAACTCCTTCTGAGTAAATACATACTTCAGACTTTTGTGATCTGTGTAGATGTTCACTCGTTCACCAAGTAAGTAGTGGCGCCAAATCTTGAGAGCGAAAATAACGGCTGCCAACTCTAGATCATGCGTCGGATAATTGCGCTCATGAGTCTTCAGTTGTCTTGAAGCATAAGCCACAACCTTACCGTGCTGATGTAGAACACATCCTAATCCCTTACCGGATGCATCGCAATGCACTTCAAATCCTCCAAATTGATCCGGTATTACCAGAATAGGTGCAGAAGTCAGCCTCGACTTAAGTTCTATGAAAGCTTGCTCGCATGCTTCTGACCACACAAATTCTTCATCTTTTCGTGTGAGCTTGGTCAGGGGTGTTGCTATCTTCGAAAAGCCTTCAATGAATCTTCTATAATATCCAGCTAAACCCAAGAAACTCCGAATATCCTTCACTGACTTTGGTGTAGGCCATTCGCTGACTGCTGAGACTTTTGCTGGATCCACAGAAATTCCTTCTCCTGATACGATGTGTCCAAGAAAACCAACCTGTTTTAGCCAAAACTCGCACTTACTGTACTTGGCATAAAGCTGATGTTGACGTAAAGTTTCCAGGACAATTCGTAAGTGCTCCGCATGCTCTTTCCGATTCTTTGAATATACCAGGATGTCGTCGATGAAGATGACAACGAACTGGTCTAAATACTCCCGGAAAACTTGGTTCATAAGATTCATGAAGATTGCTGGTGCATTGGTCACTCCGAATGGCATTACTAAAAATTCGTAATGTCCATAACGAGTTCTGAAAGCTGTTTTGTGAATATCAGCTTCCTTGACCTTCACTTGATGATAACCTGAACGAAGATCTAGTTTAGAGAAGACACAAGATCCACTTAGCTGATCGAATAAATCGTCGATACGCGGAAGTGGATATTTGTTCTTAATAGTAACTTCGTTCAAGGCTCTATAATCGATGCACATTCTATAAGAACCTTCCTTCTTCTTCACCAGTAGTACAGGTGCTCCCCAACTCGAAGTGCTGGGACGAATCCATCCTTTCGCCAGTAATTCGTCCAACTGTGTTCGTACTTCCTTCAAACCTTCTGGGCTTAGTCTATATGGTGCTTTGATCACTGGTTGTGCTCCTGGTACTAAGTCAATACTGAATTCAAGAGCTCGATCAGGAGGCAAACCTGATATATCGTCAGGGAATACGTCCTCGAACTCTCGAACTACCTCCGGTCTTGTTTCTTCTTCTGCATGAGCTGCTGCTACTACTGCTTCCCTTGGCTTTGCTTTGTAAGTGCTTGGCTCCAATGTACGGTCTCCACTCTTGAAGTAAAAGATCGGATGTTCTGGAATCTCAAATACTACCCTCCTTTGACGACAGTCGATGGTAGCATAAAAAGTTCCAAGCCAGTCCATTCCTAGAACCACATCGAAGTTCGGTATGTCCAGTACCTTGAAGTCAGCGTAAAATTCTCGACTGCAGACGATGACTGGACACATGCTGTATCCCATAGTTGCCTTTAGAACACCATTTCCAGAACTGACGTTCCAGCAGGATACAAGCGGTGAGACTGGAATCGCATGGGTTCGGACAAACCGTTGCGACATAAAGCAGTGGGATGCTCCAGTATCAAACAGTGCAAGTGCAGGTAGTGAAGCTACTAGAATGGTACCTAAGGTATATGGGATAGGTTTTAGGTATAGGGAAAGTGTGTAGATAACCAAAACCAGAAGATAAATTTGGGAAGGAAATTTACCAGTAATGACTTGGCCAGTAGCCTCAGCTTCTTCAACAGTCATCATAAAAGCCTGACGCTTCGGCACATTCCTCCTGGCTTGAGGAGCATTCCTCTGAACGTTCCTTTGTGCTTGATGGAACTGTCGAGGAGGTGGTGCAGCTTGTGGTCCTCTAGGTGGTGCAGGTAGTGCAAGTCTGGTAGCAGGTGCTGGAAGAGCTGGTCGCTGCTGAAAGTTGTTTGCTGGCCGGGTTGCAGCAACCGAGTTCTGCCTTTGAGGACAGGATCCAATGTCATGAGTGGCTGAACCGCAGGTCAAGCAAAGGCGGTTGGCTCTACGGCAATCTTTCACTGCATGCCCAGATCTCTTGCAGTAGTTGCAAAAAGCTGGACTAGGACGATGAGTTGGCACTCCGGGTCGCCTCGGCACGAAGGGTGGTCTGGACGTGGCTCCACCTGCCATCTGGTTGGCAGGACGCTTGACTCCTACAGAGTGAGGTCTTCCCCTCTCTTTTATCACTGCCTCGTAACTGCGAGCAGCTTCCAGGGCTTCCTCATGAGTCATAAACTTCCCGGTGGCTAGAGCAGCCTTGATCTCGGTGTCCAAACCTTGCTGGAAACGACGGGCTCTGATCTCGTCCGTCGGTATCAGGTGTGCCGCGAATCTGTTTAAAGATTGTGTTAGCTGTGTAGTATGTGATATTAGAAATTGAACTACTGTGACAGATCTTACCGGCTCAACATAGTAAACTCAGCATCATATTCATCTACAGATTTCTCCCACATTGATCCTTGCTGTAGGTGAATAAATTGCTGTTCCATCGCGAACCTGGCGGTCACAGGGAAATATTTCGCGTCAAACTTCTCGCGAAACGTTTTCCATTCAATCGGCTGGGTCAGACGGGTTTCTTCTGCCTTCCACCAGTTTCGAGCGTTGTCCGTGAGCTGTAGCTTAGCTACACGGACCCAAGCATTATCTGGCACTTGAGCTGCGGCCAGATCATCTACAATACTTTGCGCCCATTCTTCTGCTTCGAGAGGGCTCCCTTTTCCCGAGAATTGCTTCGGGTGCAAAGCTCTGAACTGTTTTATTCCCGGTGTATCTGCCTCAGGACGGCTCAAAAGTTGTTGCTGTCCCTCTAGCAGACTGCGGATCGCATCGAAAAGCATGCTTTGCTCAGTGGATGGTGCGGGAACAACTGGAGTGAGAGGTAGGGCTGAAGGGGTGTTGTTCGGGGAATTGTTTGGGGAATCCATAATCCTGAAGAAAAATTTGGATTAGGACAGATTCAAATACATGAAATGATAAGATTCAAGGAATAAAGACTTGTAAGATTCAAATAACATGAATTGTAAAGAATGTTTTAGTTGCTGTTTCTTGTGTTATATTGCTTAGGTTGTTCACACAGACCAGAACTGCATGACAGGGATTCATACAGCTCTGACCTGCATGGGCCACCAACAAAACCTGTCACGCCCCGCTTCCCAGTATACGGCGAAGTGAACGTGACGAGGCCCGCTACGTATGTACTCAGAAGTACATACGCTAAGCGTAACTAAGCAATATAAAATAATCACAAGAGACGAAAGAAATTGGAATAACAGCAACTTTTATTAATAACATTCTTCATACAATGCATGAAATGAAAATACAACTGGAATGATAAAGCAATGCCTAAACAGTGGCATAATAATAAAAAGGTAATACCGGAAGGATAAGTACAAAGACTAGAGCTCTGGGTCTTCCTGAAACTGCTCCAAATCTTCACTTGTAGGCTCGGCCTCAACTTGGTCCAACGCACCTGACGACATTCAAATAAGAGAGAAATAGAATGTCGTCAGCGAACAGATCGCTCGGTGAGTCCCAAAGAAGAATGAAGAATGAGAATGACAGAGTAAAGTATTTTCTAAGGTATTATGCTGCAGTATGTTATGGAACATTGTTTAACGTAGTTGTTTGTAGTTGGTACAGAAGGATGCCAGTGTACACGAAGGGAGTCTCTATATGCCAGAGACTAAGGGCACGTATAGTACAAGGAACCGTTTATGCCACGGGACAACAGCAACTGAATATAGGTTAGGTGTCTTAATCTGACCACCTCATGTCACTTTTAACATCTTCCGTACCAATCTACCCCTTTAAACCCCGTGGTGTTTTAACAATGTTGTAGTAATGGAATATGTAAATTGTGTGACTGACCAAAACCATGATATCAGTAATATGTTGCAACTGTAATATCAGGAAAATGGAATATTGAGATAACGGATGAATATCCATGGTTTGATTCAGTCAAAAATGTATATGTTGTTAACTGTATTCAGGGATTCATGTATTCAAGTGGTGTTGGAATATGGTTGAATATAGATTGACTTGAATTATATTCAAGTCAGAAATAGTCGGACTCTAACCCGAGTCAGACTAAAAGAAGATAGTTTGAAGTTTAGTATTGGCTAGGGGCCTTATTGTAATTTGTGAAACTTGAGGGGGTTTTACGTAAAAAGTAACTTTGTATAGTTTTCAAAATACACCTCAAGTATTTAATGTTCGTCTTTATTATTATAATGAATGTGAATTTTATTTGTGTTATTCTAGTGAATATATCCTAATAAAAGAATTAATTATTTATTAGAATTTCGTGGTATTTTAATGTAACTTTTAATCTATGAATTTTAGGAAAAAGTGTAAACTTTATTTATAACAAAATAAATGTTTAAATGATAATTATATATAATTAAACATATAACTAATTTTTTTTTAAATGAATATTTTATTTACAAAAATATCACTTTCCTTAATTATCGTATTTTAAACCTTTCGAGACCGAATGCTCCTTGCGGAGGTCTGAATCTCGCACTACTAGCCTGCGGGTGCACGATGAACCGTACTATCATATTAGTTATGCAACACTATCATATTAGTTATTTGGTGCAAAAGGAAATTTATTATTTGGCTTAGCCTAAAGAAATTATTATTTGGCTTAGCTTAAAGAAATTATTATTTGGCTTAGCTTAGCTAAAGGTGGTATTTTTTTTTTACTCTTAAAATTAATGGCTTCAATTTCACCTGACTTAATAATATAATAGATTTCATTATATTCAGTAGAGATAAAAGCAGCTACTTTAGAATTAAGTAGCTACTGTTGAGACATTTTGCTTAGATTTATTTTCTTTAAGAAACAAATCACATAGTACGAGGCTTTTAGCGAACTTGGAATTCTTGCCTACTCTAGTTAAACTAACTAGTTCTACACTAAGGTTCCGTAACCAAAATCATCCAAGTCCACCAATTCCCATTTAAACATCTATAAATAATCCCAACGACAATAATATTTATAGGTGTCTATACGTATCCGTATACACCACCTCGGACTGCGGGGGTGCTATACGCCATCCACCCGACTTCTCCCCGTAGATATAAATCTACTCACCTGATAAACTCCTCGCTAAATCGTAGTCGATGCGCTACGTCGTCTCGGAATCCACGCGAAGGTACCGATCGATCCGTATCCTTCGGTCTTTGCTCTCGGTCTTTAGCATGTTACGGCTGTCTCGACAACGTTCGCCCTCCGGTCAAGCTCGTCAAAAAGGCCGCATATCGAAAATACTTGTCTCAAGGCATCCAAGGATTTGGATGGGGTAAATTGAAGTAGCCAAGCGAGGGAAATTTGTAAGCTAAAGAAATTTGGGCACAAATGAAAATCCTGGATGAAAGAGGGGCTCGGCCATTTATAAGGGAATTGGCTCACTGGGGATTTGTAAACAAGCAGTGAACTCCCTCATTAATTAACATAGAAAATTCATCCAACAAACAAGTGGGGCCGGCCACTCATTTGAATTGGGTGGAGGTGATATATATGCCTAGGATAAATTAATCAATTCCCCATCAAAAACTCACAGCACAAAAAAAAACAAACTCATGCTCATCAAAAGCATGTGGGGCCGGCCATTCATCAAAAGAAATGGCTCATTGGAGATTTCGAATTTTCCACAGGGAATGTGAATGGATGAGTGCAACATCAAGTGGTGGGTGTAAGTAATTAAAGAAGCACAATCATCACAATTAATTTCTCCACACAAGATTAGCCACCACAACAAGCAAATTAATGCCTCACCAAAAAGAATGGCTCTGGGGGAATGAGTGGGTGGTGAGGGTTAAATGAATCAAATGATGAGTGTATGCTATGAAGAGGTGATGTGAAGGTTTCAACATATCAAATTATAATCCCCACACTCACCAAAAACCACAGCACTCACAAATAAAAAAAAAACATTAAAGCTAAAGTGAAGAGTCACCAACAAAGCCCATACCTTTAATTAAAGCAACACAAGAAGAATAATAATCACCCCATATTAAATCCTTGCACACCCTAAATTGGCAGCCACCTCACCCTCCCTTCAATTAGTGGTCGGCCACAGTGAGAAATAATGTTCACAGGATAATTGAAATGGGAGTGGTGATCACAAAGAATTGTCCTTAACAAAATATAATATCCTTACACATACAAAACTAATTAATGCTAAGGACACCTAGCAAAAGACCTACGCCTCAATGTCTTTGGAAATGGTCAGCCATCCAAATGAAGCCCATTTCGAAATTTCCCACCAAAAGCCATCAAATGCATGCACAAATAAATTAATGCAACAATACCCTAAAGCCCATTCGAATTTTTTTTTTTTTTTTTTTTTTTGCCAGGGAAAGGAAAAAGACCATGCTTAATTAATGCTTAAGAATGATTACCAATTAAAACATGCTCATGAATTTTCCTTCACCAATTATAACCAGCACACCCACTTGAACTTCGAAAAAGCCCAGCCCAAAGAAAATCCATGCAATCAAAATAAATACTCTCACATTTCACATCACAAACATTTTTTTTTTTGAATAAATTATTTTAATCTTCCATTTATTTCAAAATTATTGATATACATTTATACCATTTTACGAAAACCCCTAATTCGCAAATCGGTAGTTTTCACGAAATATATTATTTAAATGTTAAATTCCAAAAATAATGTTTTATATTTTCTGAAATGTTACAATCTTCCCTCCTTACAAAAATTTCGTCCTCGAAATTTACTACTTTTATTTGAGGACTAATTTACAAAAAGGTGCGGATATCTTGCACGCATCTCATCTTCCCTTTCCCACGTGGATTCTCCTGGAGTGTCTTTTCTCCACATCACCCGGACCAAATTAACTTCTTTGTTCCGAAGTGTTTTCACTTTTCTGTCCAGGATCTCCACAGGTTGTTGTTCACAGGACAAATCAGGCTGTATTGTGAGCTCGGAATGATCAAGTACATGGCTGGGGTCACTCACATACCGTCTGAGTTGAGATATGTGGAACACGTTATGCACTCCTTCCAATGAGGGTGGAAGTGCTAATCGGTATGCCACTTCACCGACTCGTTCGAGTATATCGAACGGTCCAATGTATCTCGGACTCAACTTTCCCCGTCTTCCGAATCTGATCACTCCGCGGTTTGGAGATATCTTCAAGAATACATGTTCTCCTGGCTGAAACTCCAAGTGTCGTCTCTTCGCATCAGCCCAATGTTTTTGTCTATCTTGAGCTATGCGCATTCTTTCCCTGATAGTACGTACCACATCAACGGTCGCTACTATCATCTCTGGTCCAAGGAGTTCCCTATCTCCGATGTCGTCCCAACTCAATGGCGATCGACACTTCCTTCCATATAATGCTGCAAAAGGTGCCATTCCTATGCTTGCTTGGTAGCTGTTGTTGTACGAAAACTCCACAAGATGCAGGTGATCTTCCCACGATCCTTTGAAGTCGAGCATACATGCTCTGAGCATATCCTCCAAGATCTGAATAGTCCGTTCCGACTGACCATCTGTTTGTGGATGATAAGCCGTGCTGAAGTTCAGACTTGTTCCCAAGCTAGCTTGCAGACTTTGCCAAAATTGTGATCGGAATCTGGTGTCACGATCGGAGACAATGCAGACTGGTACTCCATGAAGTCTCACAATTTCCTCCATGTACTTCTTTGCTAATGTCTCAGTTGATTGGCCAACTCGAAATGGGATGAAGTGGGCCGACTTTGTGAGTCGATCCACAATGACCCAAATCGCATCGTTACCTTTTGTGCTGCGAGGAAGAGCAGTTACAAAGTCCATCGTAATGTGCTGCCACTTCCATTCAGGGATTGGTAACGGTTGAAGTAATCCAGCAGTCCGGTGGTGTTCAGCCTTTACTTGCTGACACACCAAGCATTTTGCGACGCTTCTGGCTACTTCACGCTTCATACCATGCCACCAATAATTCTGACGTAGATCCTTGTACATTTTAGTACCTCCAGGATGTACTGAATAGGGAGAGCTGTGAGCTTCTCTCATTAACTCTTCCCGAACAGGACCCTTTGGTACACATAATCTGCTGCCGTATCTCAAAGATCCGTCTTCATGGATGATGAAATCTGTTCTGAGTCCATTCTCCACTTGTTCTCTGATCTTTTGCAACTTAGCATCGCTGGCTTGAGCTGCTTTGATCTGATTGACAATAGTTGATTGAACTTGTAGATTCATCAAAGTTGAAACATCACCTGGCATGATTAGTTCTATCTCCATCTGATGTAGGTCTTGCTGAAGCTTCCACTGGGCGGTGAGATTCATTGCTAATGGTTGGCGACTAAGAGCATCAGGTACCACGTTCACCTTTCCTGGATGATATTGCAAATTGATGTCGAAGTCCGCCATAAGTTCTAACCATCTTCTCTGCCGCATATTCAACTCCTTCTGAGTAAATACATACTTCAGACTTTTGTGATCTGTGTAGATGTTCACTCGTTCACCAAGTAAGTAGTGGCGCCAAATCTTGAGAGCGAAAATAACGGCTGCCAACTCTAGATCATGCGTCGGATAATTGCGCTCATGAGTCTTCAGTTGTCTTGAAGCATAAGCCACAACCTTACCGTGCTGATGTAGAACACATCCTAATCCCTTACCGGATGCATCGCAATGCACTTCAAATCCTCCAGATTGATCCGGTATTACCAGAATAGGTGCAGAAGTCAGCCTCGACTTAAGTTCTACGAAAGCTTGCTCGCATGCTTCTGACCACACAAATTCTTCATCTTTTCGTGTGAGCTTGGTCAGGGGTGTTGCTATCTTCGAAAAGCCTTCAATGAATCTTCTATAATATCCAGCTAAACCCAAGAAACTCCGAATATCCTTCACTGACTTTGGTGTAGGCCATTCGCTGACTGCTGAGACTTTTGCTGGATCCACAGAAATTCCTTCTCCTGATACGATGTGTCCAAGAAAACCAACCTGTTTTAGCCAAAACTCGCACTTACTGTACTTGGCATAAAGCTGATGTTGACGTAAAGTTTCCAGGACAATTCGTAAGTGCTCCGCATGCTCTTTCCGATTCTTTGAATATACCAGGATGTCGTCGATGAAGATGACAACGAACTGGTCTAAATACTCCCGGAAAACTTGGTTCATAAGATTCATGAAGATTGCTGGTGCATTGGTCACTCCGAATGGCATTACTAAAAATTCGTAATGTCCATAACGAGTTCTGAAAGCTGTTTTGTGAATATCAGCTTCCTTGACCTTCACTTGATGATAACCTGAACGAAGATCTAGTTTAGAGAAGACACAAGATCCACTTAGCTGATCGAATAAATCGTCGATACGCGGAAGTGGATATTTGTTCTTAATAGTAACTTCGTTCAAGGCTCTATAATCGATGCACATTCTATAAGAACCTTCCTTCTTCTTCACCAGTAGTACAGGTGCTCCCCAACTCGAAGTGCTGGGACGAATCCATCCTTTCGCCAGTAATTCGTCCAACTGTGTTCGTACTTCCTTCAAACCTTCTGGGCTTAGTCTATATGGTGCTTTGATCACTGGTTGTGCTCCTGGTACTAAGTCAATACTGAATTCAAGAGCTCGATCAGGAGGCAAACCTGATATATCGTCAGGGAATACGTCCTCGAACTCTCGAACTACCTCCGGTCTTGTTTCTTCTTCTGCATGAGCTGCTGCTACTACTGCTTCCCTTGGCTTTGCTTTGTAAGTGCTTGGCTCCAATGTACGGTCTCCACTCTTGAAGTAAAAGATCGGATGTTCTGGAATCTCAAATACTACCCTCCTTTGACGACAGTCGATGGTAGCATAAAAAGTTCCAAGCCAGTCCATTCCTAGAACCACATCGAAGTTCGGTATGTCCAGTACCTTGAAGTCAGCGTAAAATTCTCGACTGCAGACGATGACTGGACACATGCTGTATCCCATAGTTGCCTTTAGAACACCATTTCCAGAACTGACGTTCCAGCAGGATACAAGCGGTGAGACTGGAATCGCATGGGTTCGGACAAACCGTTGCGACATAAAGCAGTGGGATGCTCCAGTATCAAACAGTGCAAGTGCAGGTAGTGAAGCTACTAGAATGGTACCTAAGGTATATGGGATAGGTTTTAGGTATAGGGAAAGTGTGTAGATAACCAAAACCAGAAGATAAATTTGGGAAGGAAATTTACCAGTAATGACTTGGCCAGTAGCCTCAGCTTCTTCAACAGTCATCATAAAAGCCTGACGCTTCGGCACATTCCTCCTGGCTTGAGGAGCATTCCTCTGAACGTTCCTTTGTGCTTGATGGAACTGTCGAGGAGGTGGTGCAGCTTGTGGTCCTCTAGGTGGTGCAGGTAGTGCAAGTCTGGTAGCAGGTGCTGGAAGAGCTGGTCGCTGCTGAAAGTTGTTTGCTGGCCGGGTTGCAGCAACCGAGTTCTGCCTTTGAGGACAGGATCCAATGTCATGAGTGGCTGAACCGCAGGTCAAGCAAAGGCGGTTGGCTCTACGGCAATCTTTCACTGCATGCCCAGATCTCTTGCAGTAGTTGCAAAAAGCTGGACTAGGACGATGAGTTGGCACTCCGGGTCGCCTCGGCACGAAGGGTGGTCTGGACGTGGCTCCACCTGCCATCTGGTTGGCAGGACGCTTGACTCCTACAGAGTGAGGTCTTCCCCTCTCTTTTATCACTGCCTCGTAACTGCGGGCAGCTTCCAGGGCTTCCTCATGAGTCATAAACTTCCCGATGGCTAGAGCAGCCTTGATCTCGGTGTCCAAACCTTGCTGGAAACGACGGGCTCTGATCTCGTCCGTCGGTATCAGGTGTGCCGCGAATCTGTTTAAAGATTGTGTTAGCTGTGTAGTATATGATATTAGAAATTGAACTACTGTGACAGATCTTACCGGCTCAACATAGTAAACTCAGCATCATATTCATCTACAGATTTCTCCCACATTGATCCTTGCTGTAGGTGAATAAATTGCTGTTCCATCGCGAACCTGGCGGTCACAGGGAAATATTTCGCGTCGAACTTCTCGCGAAACGTTTTCCATTCAATCGGCTGGGTCAGACGGGTTTCTTCTGCCTTCCACCAGTTTCGAGCGTTGTCCGTGAGCTATAGCTTAGCTACACGGACCCAAGCATTATCTGGCACTTGAGCTGCGGCCAGATCATCTACAATACTTTGCGCCCATTCTTCTGCTTCGAGAGGGCTCCCTTTTCCCGAGAATTGCTTCGGGTGCAAAGCTCTGAACTGTTTTATTCCCGGTGTATCTGCCTCAGGACGGCT
The DNA here is from genome assembly GCA_030015575.1 of Agapanthus africanus. Taxonomy (NCBI): domain Eukaryota; kingdom Viridiplantae; phylum Streptophyta; class Magnoliopsida; order Asparagales; family Amaryllidaceae; genus Agapanthus; species Agapanthus africanus. The sequence continues at coordinate 773,353,859 of CM057341.1, forward strand.
CAAAAGTTGTTGCTGTCCCTCTAGCAGACTGCGGATCGCATCGAAAAGCATGCTTTGCTCAGTGGATGGTGCGGGAACAACTGGAGTGAGAGGTAGGGCTGAAGGGGTGTTGTTCGGGGAATTGTTTGGGGAATCCATAATCCTGAAGAAAAATTTGGATTAGGACAGATTCAAATACATGAAATGATAAGATTCAAGGAATAAAGACTTGTAAGATTCAAATAACATGAATTGTAAAGAATGTTTTAGTTGCTGTTTCTTGTGTTATATTGCTTAGGTTGTTCACACAGACCAGAACTGCATGACAGGGATTCATACAGCTCTGACCTGCATGGGCCACCAACAAAACCTGTCACGCCCCGCTTCCCAGTATACGGCGAAGTGAACGTGACGAGGCCCGCTACGTATGTACTCAGAAGTACATACGCTAAGCGTAACTAAGCAATATAAAATAATCACAAGAGACGAAAGAAATTGGAATAACAGCAACTTTTATTAATAACATTCTTCATACAATGCATGAAATGAAAATACAACTGGAATGATAAAGCAATGCCTAAACAGTGGCATAATAATAAAAAGGTAATACCGGAAGGATAAGTACAAAGACTAGAGCTCTGGGTCTTCCTGAAACTGCTCCAAATCTTCACTTGTAGGCTCGGCCTCAACTTGGTCCAACGCACCTGACGACATTCAAATAAGAGAGAAATAGAATGTCGTCAGCGAACAGATCGCTCGGTGAGTCCCAAAGAAGAATGAAGAATGAGAATGACAGAGTAAAGTATTTTCTAAGGTATTATGCTGCAGTATGTTATGGAACATTGTTTAACGTAGTTGTTTGTAGTTGGTACAGAAGGATGCCAGTGTACACGAAGGGAGTCTCTATATGCCAGAGACTAAGGGCACGTATAGTACAAGGAACCGTTTATGCCACGGGACAACAGCAACTGAATATAGGTTAGGTGTCTTAATCTGACCACCTCATGTCACTTTTAACATCTTCCGTACCAATCTACCCCTTTAAACCCCGTGGTGTTTTAACAATGTTGTAGTAATGGAATATGTAAATTGTGTGACTGACCAAAACCATGATATCAGTAATATGTTGCAACTGTAATATCAGGAAAATGGAATATTGAGATAACGGATGAATATCCATGGTTTGATTCAGTCAAAAATGTATATGTTGTTAACTGTATTCAGGGATTCATGTATTCAAGTGGTGTTGGAATATGGTTGAATATAGATTGACTTGAATTATATTCAAGTCAGAAATAGTCGGACTCTAACCCGAGTCAGACTAAAAGAAGATAGTTTGAAGTTTAGTATTGGCTAGGGGCCTTATTGTAATTTGTGAAACTTGAGGGGGTTTTACGTAAAAAGTAACTTTGTATAGTTTTCAAAATACACCTCAAGTATTTAATGTTCGTCTTTATTATTATAATGAATGTGAATTTTATTTGTGTTATTCTAGTGAATATATCCTAATAAAAGAATTAATTATTTATTAGAATTTCGTGGTATTTTAATGTAACTTTTAATCTATGAATTTTAGGAAAAAGTGTAAACTTTATTTATAACAAAATAAATGTTTAAATGATAATTATATATAATTAAACATATAACTAATTTTTTTTTAAATGAATATTTTATTTACAAAAATATCACTTTCCTTAATTATCGTATTTTAAACCTTTCGAGACCGAATGCTCCTTGCGGAGGTCTGAATCTCGCACTACTAGCCTGCGGGTGCACGATGAACCGTACTATCATATTAGTTATGCAACACTATCATATTAGTTATTTGGTGCAAAAGGAAATTTATTATTTGGCTTAGCCTAAAGAAATTATTATTTGGCTTAGCTTAAAGAAATTATTATTTGGCTTAGCTTAGCTAAAGGTGGTATTTTTTTTTTACTCTTAAAATTAATGGCTTCAATTTCACCTGACTTAATAATATAATAGATTTCATTATATTCAGTAGAGATAAAAGCAGCTACTTTAGAATTAAGTAGCTACTGTTGAGACATTTTGCTTAGATTTATTTTCTTTAAGAAACAAATCACATAGTACGAGGCTTTTAGCGAACTTGGAATTCTTGCCTACTCTAGTTAAACTAACTAGTTCTACACTAAGGTTCCGTAACCAAAATCATCCAAGTCCACCAATTCCCATTTAAACATCTATAAATAATCCCAACGACAATAATATTTATAGGTGTCTATACGTATCCGTATACACCACCTCGGACTGCGGGGGTGCTATACGCCATCCACCCGACTTCTCCCCGTAGATATAAATCTACTCACCTGATAAACTCCTCGCTAAATCGTAGTCGATGCGCTACGTCGTCTCGGAATCCACGCGAAGGTACCGATCGATCCGTATCCTTCGGTCTTTGCTCTCGGTCTTTAGCATGTTACGGCTGTCTCGACAACGTTCGCCCTCCGGTCAAGCTCGTCAAAAAGGCCGCATATCGAAAATACTTGTCTCAAGGCATCCAAGGATTTGGATGGGGTAAATTGAAGTAGCCAAGCGAGGGAAATTTGTAAGCTAAAGAAATTTGGGCACAAATGAAAATCCTGGATGAAAGAGGGGCTCGGCCATTTATAAGGGAATTGGCTCACTGGTGATTTGTAAACAAGCAGTGAACTCCCTCATTAATTAACATAGAAAATTCATCCAACAAACAAGTGGGGCCGGCCACTCATTTGAATTGGGTGGAGGTGATATATATGCCTAGGATAAATTAATCAATTCCCCATCAAAAACTCACAGCACAAAAAAAAACAAACTCATGCTCATCAAAAGCATGTGGGGCCGGCCATTCATCAAAAGAAATGGCTCACTGGAGATTTCGAATTTTCCACAGGGAATGTGAATGGATGAGTGCAACATCAAGTGGTGGGTGTAAGTAATTAAAGAAGCACAATCATCACAATTAATTTCTCCACACAAGATTAGCCACCACAACAAGCAAATTAATGCCTCACCAAAAAGAATGGCTCTGGGGGAATGAGTGGGTGGTGAGGGTTAAATGAATCAAATGATGAGTGTATGCTATGAAGAGGTGATGTGAAGGTTTCAACATATCAAATTATAATCCCCACACCCACCAAAAACCACAGCACTCACAAATAAAAAAAAAAACATTAAAGCTAAAGTGAAGAGTCACCAACAAAGCCCATACCTTTAATTAAAGCAACACAAGAAGAATAATAATCACCCCATATTAAATCCTTGCACACCCTAAATTGGCAGCCACCTCACCCTCCCTTCAATTAGTGGTCGGCCACAGTGAGAAATAATGTTCACAGGATAATTGAAATGGGAGTGGTGATCACAAAGAATTGTCCTTAACAAAATATAATATCCTTACACATACAAAACTAATTAATGCTAAGGACACCTAGCAAAAGACCTACGCCTCAATGTCTTTGGAAATGGTCAGCCATCCAAATGAAGCCCATTTCGAAATTTCCCACCAAAAGCCATCAAATGCATGCACAAATAAATTAATGCAACAATACCCTAAAGCCCATTCGAAATTTTTTTTTTTTTTTTTTTTTTGCCAGGGAAAGGAAAAAGACCATGCTTAATTAATGCTTAAGAATGATTACCAATTAAAACATGCTCATGAATTTTCCTTCACCAATTATAACCAGCACACCCACTTGAACTTCGAAAAAGCCCAGCCCAAAGAAAATCCATGCAATCAAAATAAATACTCTCACATTTCACATCACAAACATTTTTTTTTTTGAATAAATTATTTTAATCTTCCATTTATTTCAAAATTATTGATATACATTTATACCATTTTACGAAAACCCCTAATTCGCAAATCGGTAGTTTTCACGAAATATATTATTTAAATGTTAAATTCCAAAAATAATGTTTTATATTTTCTGAAATGTTACAGTTTGTGGCCAAATAAATCTTTGCATGCTGCCATTGGCAAGTCTTTGTCCAACCAAAACATGATTCAACATACTGAGCTTGTGGTACCAGACCATTCATAATGCAAAAAAGACACATTTCTGATTTGAAGAAAAGGAAGGGCAAGATAGGGATTTAGTTATGGATTTTACTTGGGCGCCTCCTCTTTTAATACATGTCTATCTTTACAAGAATATCGTGTCACATATTCGGTTTTAGCATCTGTACGCAACTGCTTTGATTATCATCGTGTTATTAATATCTTGAACTTCTATCCTTTTTCTAATATATTTCATAGTTAATATAATAATCTTTTGTCTATATTTGTTGACAGTGGCCTTTCTTTTGGATGAACATATTTTTTGATGCATGTTTCAGTCATGTGAATTCATATGTTACGTATAACGCTTTATGATATCAGTATCTTACATTTGTAGTTTTAATTGTTGATTGTTATAGATGAATGCCATTGCAATAATAGTTTTTGGTAGATGAATGCCATTGCAATGTAGGATGATCAATTCTATCAATTTTAATGTGGACAATTAATTACTTTCCTGCGTATGGAATGCTATCAGGTTGGTCTGTACATGGTCACAAAGCATGTCCTCATTGCCATAAACACACAACATCGAAATTCTTGAATTTTAGCAGGAAGGTTTGTTATTGTGGCCATCGACGTTTCCTGCCTCCAGACCACCCCTATAGGTTTGACACGGTTCACTTTGATAGTCATCAGGAGATTCTTGGACCTCCATCCCCATTGTCCGGAGAGGACGTGACTGCTAAATGGGATGGTTACAATAATATGACCTTCGGGATGGATCCGACGAAACAGGTCAAACCACCATTTTGGAACAAGTTAAGCATTTTCTTCGAGCTTCCTTACTGGTTGTTGGTGATGCGTCCACATCTGGGACAGAGGCCACTCCCGCTCCTCCAGATATGTTTATATATCATATAGTGCATGTATATTGATTTAGAATGCTATATCATAAATATACACACATTCCTTTTGCTCTTACTTAGATAGTAATTTTTATTATTGTCTAGCTATAGGTGGTGACATCACCGCACCTGCGGGTATGTTTATATATCCTATAGTGCATGCATATTGATTTAGAACGTTATATTATTGATCTACACATTCTTTTTGCTATTACTTATATAATCTATTTTTAATTGTCTAATTATAGGTGGTGCGTCCACATCTGACGCAGGGGCCACTCCTGCCACTTCCATACCCTCCGCATCGTCTGCAGGTTAGTATGAATAAATATAAAATATTTATTCATTTTACATATGCTCTAATAAATATGAACTTCATGGAAATTTAGCGTCAATGTTTATTTTCTAGTTGGAAGGGATGCGTCCGCATCCGGGACACCGGTTGTTCCTCACCGGAGGAGCTATCGTCCCGCTCGTGCTGTTGCCCGGGCCCAGGTTCGTGCTTTAGTCACCGGAGGTATATATCACACTTCAATTTTCGTTTAACCTTGATTTCTTAATACAACTTTGTCTTAATATTGATTGTCTTGATATTTCTTGCAGATGCAGGGCCTCCCCATCCCCAGAGGGGGACTCGAGGCCCGAATCAGTCCCATAGGCTGAGGCCTGACAGAGCTAGGGGAGGCAGCATTCCCCCTCTTTTTTACCCTTGATTCCCCTTCTTTTTTACCCCTGACTATCGTTATACCGGTCCTCATGCCGAGAGGTTCGGCCGGTATATGGGGGATGAGAGCCGGCTCGTGAAGAACTATCCACTTCACGTTGAGTGAGGCGAGCAGCACCGGCGCTCATTCGCCCTCTTTTTTGATCAGGCTTGGGTATTAATATATATTTTCATTTGATTTATCCAATATATTTATTATTAACACTTGCAATCTAATAACAATGTTTTTTTTGTATTTTCAGTTGGAGTACGATTTTCAGCCTGTACCCGACCCTGATCATCCTGGGAGGGTGCTCGACCTTCATGCTCTGTACAATGGCCTGATGAAGAACATGCAGACCAAGGTCCGATACAACAGGAATGAGCTGAAGGCCGACTGCTACTCCCTGTGGATGGCGACCCCCGAGGCAGAGAGAGCGGCCCTCCTATCTACTCCGGCGTTTGCGAGAGTCGACGTAGAGACATGGCCTCTATTGTGCGAATATTTCGACTCTCAACGCAAACAGGTATGCATTTTAAATATAATTCATTGTTTATGATATAATTTATTTTTTTGTGTTTCTTAATTAGAAAACTAAATGTGAATGCGTTGTGCAGAAACATGCCGCTCAAAATACAGAGAATATGAAGTCGGCGAAGAGGGGTCGCCCCGCTTACACAGGTGGCTCGAGAAATATTATTCGAGCCATGGAGTTATCGGTAAATTACAATAGACCGGCCTTTGTGATATAATGCAATATTAAGAGTTATTTTCTAATATATCTAATATTAAGAGTTATTTTCTAATATTGCAGACAATTCAGACCCTGGCGCAAGGTGGTACACCGAGCGTGCTGTCCGCGTATCTTGCCGTCCACGGCACCTCGACAGATCCCGCCACGGGCGAGCTTCGATGTCCCGACGTCGCTACCCAGGAGTATTGCGTAAGTGTTAATATTTATTCTACCCATATTTGAAATTTTAGTTTTGGAAGGTTCAAATTTAAATTTTATACTTATACTTTACTGCTTAATGTAGGTGTAGGAGCGGGTGGTTGAGCTGGCCGAGGACTCGGGGATCGATTTTACCGGACAGAGCGATCCGAGGCTGCTGACCCCAGTCCTGGACGCCGCACACGGAGGGCACCACGGAGGTTGGAAGAGAGGCCGGGGACTGGGCCCTAGCAGGGCCCATATGAGATTGGACTCCACCCCGACGGTTACTTCCTCCGTCTCCAGTGAGCGACGTGTCCAGCAGGAACTGGAGAGCTTGAAGGCCACCGTTCAGAAGTTGAAGGAGATGCTGGTATGTATACTACTTTATAGTAAAATATCATGTTATATTATAGATATCAACATATCCAATATTAGTACGTAGTCTGAGCTTATTTGGTTGTAGACTTAGGTTTGGTTAATCATACATACATATCTAATTAAAATAAACTACGGTTTTCCAAACTAGATATCCAAATGGGGTTTCGAAATAACTTGATAATGATACGAATTCGAATAATACACAGTTCTTACACGTTTATTACACACGTTAGGTCCAGATGCGACAGGATACATCGGCCGAGCCTCCACATGCATCTCCTTCGGCTGCGGCTCCGCAAGCCACTACATCGGCTGCGGTTCCGCAGACAGCTCCTATAGCTCCACCGCCCGCTCAGACTCCCGCAGCCGCGGCTCTGCAAGCCACTATCTCGACGGCGGCTGCGCAGACCACATCTCCAGCTCCACAGCCCACTCAGACTCCCGCACGCGCCGAATTGCATGGTTTATTGACCGAGGAGCAGACGCGCCAGATTCTAGCGTTTATCAGAGGTGGAGCTGGACCGAGCTAGGGTAGTTTTTTGATTCTTATTTTTTGAAACATGTATTTATTTATATGATACATATTGTACTACATTTTGGACAATATTGATATTGGTGGTCCTACGGTGTTTATATTTATATCATATTATGTTTTTTGGTTTCTTTTGTATATTATATGCGTGAGATATGATTATGAATACTGTGATATATGTTGTGTGATGATTAATTTTATATTCGATTGATGTATATATTATTGTGCACAGGGCGAGAAAAAAATAAACAGCCTTTTTTATAAAAAAAATGATAGTATGTACCTACGGATTAAACGGATTAATCGATTAAACGGATTAATCCGTAGGTACACACTTTGCCCCTACGGATTAAACCGTAGGGGCAAAATATCAGGATATCTGATATTTCCCCTGTGATCTCAGTATCAGGGGGGCTGGATTTGCCCCTACGGATATATCCGTAGGGGCAAACAAATGGCCCTACGGATAAGTACCTACGCATGTATCCGTATGGGCTATTACTTGGCCCTACGGATTCATCCGTAGGTACAAGTGATATATTTTAAAAAATCGTAAATAAAATAAATTTGTTGCTCCTACGGCTTAATTCGTAGGGCAAACGGGACCTACACAGAACTCCGTAGGGGCAAATATTTGTCCGTAGGGGCAAGTTCAGGGTTTCAATTTGCACCTACGGCGTTTGTACCTACAGGGTATTTTATTGTCCCTACGGATATATCCGTAGGGGCCCTTATTTGTAGTAGTGTACTTTCGCGCGGCAACATGCAAAATATTGTAAACTTGAATAAAACACAAATAATTTCGGGATTTTTTTTGAGTTTGACGATTGTCATGTAATATAGCATGCAAAATATTAATAAAACGAAAAAAATAGAAAATTTTGAGATTCTTGAGAATTTCATGATTTTCATGTATATAGCATGCAAAATATTGAGAAAAAAGAGAAATATAAAATATTGAGATTTTTAAAAATCTTGCGGTTTTCATAAGCTATTATATCATGACAAATAATGGAAAATCGAAAAAAAAAAAATTTATGTTATTTGAAAATTTTATGATTTTCTTATACCATAGCAAACAAAATATTGAAAAACCAAAGAAAACAGAAATTCAGTGAATTTTTAATCACAACATTTTGAATTGGAATTTTTGTACATTTATGAGATACTATAACTTAGGGATCATTGCAATAAACTTACAAATCATAAATTATGTGCCCTTCCATCCACGTGCCTAGCACGCTCCCTCAGCTGCACGCGCCACTCACGTGCACGGATCTCTTCCCTCAAACCCATGGCGGCGTGTTTGATCTTCAACCGCCCACAAAAGCCATCGCCTCTCTCTCTCTCTCAAAAAAAAAAAAATGAATTCATACTCGAAATCTTCAACAATCAATTGAACTAAGAAAAGAGCACGAGCTTCGATCCAAAGCAATGGGGCAAGCTCTGCGGCGAGCCGCGGGCCGAGGCGTACAGGCCACCGCCCACCGTCCACCGCCGGTTGAGCCGGCCAATACCCTAGATCGCCGGCGTCCAACCGTGGGCCCCACCATCACGGAAGCGCCGGCGGAGACCACCGGCCAAGACCACGTCGCCGTCCCCGATCCAGGTGAGCTCGTCACTGGGAAACCCTAAATCTCGTAGCTTTACATGAATTTCCCCAAATTTTTGTTGTGAGATAGGATAGCAAGTGCAGATTGATTTGAGTTTAGTAGTCAAGAGAGAGAAAAATTGTAACTTTGATGAGATTGCATCTAATCATGTCTGAAATGACTAACTACGAAGCAGTTCTGCAACAATGACAGCAAGGCACGCGAAATTCTCTTAAAAGTGATTGAGAATGTTGGAGACCAAGAAAGTTCTGATTCTTTCGAATAGAGAATAGAAAGAAACAAGAAATCATAATGTTATAGTCGTGTGGTGGTTATATTAGTCGAAGAGATTAGGAGATGTTGCTCTATGTAAGTGATGCAATGCGTCCTCAACTAGAAGGAAGTTGTATGTAACTGAAGAACTCTCATATGTTAGAAACACAGAAAAAGAAAAAATTAACAGTTATAGTTTTATCTTATAATTTTTCGATATAGGCAAGGCTATGCGGAAGCCAGAAGGTGTTGGTATTGCACTAATGCTTAATTTTACAATGCAAGAAGCCAAATTTTTGGAAATGGATATAGCTGCATGGTACATGTTATCTTTGCTGTCACTTCTGCAACATGTTAAAAACAATAGCTTTGTTTGGAGCTAATCAGTTATTTTTTCTCTGTCGTCGTATTTTTAAAATAATTTTATTAAATTGGAGGACCGTTGTGCTACTAGAAGCATTCATTTTGAAAAATTCACTTTTGGTTTGGAAAGGCCTGTTTAGAATGATATTTCTATTGAATGTAAATGTCTAAGAATGCTAGCGGCATTGTGAATGACTGGTATATTTTATTTGCTACAGAGAATATGCCAAAAATGATAAATGAGCAAGCTGTACTTGAAGAACGCGATCCAGGATATGATGTCATGCTTAACAAGATGGTGGGCAGAATCACATCAAAACCAGGAGGCAAACCGGAAATGGGCGAGGTAAGGATATCAATATCAGTCGTATGCCAATTAAGTTTCCAAGGTTCACCATCTTGATGTGTTAAAACTCCGAAATTTGATTTTGTTTCAAGTTTTTATTTGATGTATTAGGATTAATTGCACTAGTCCCCCCTCTTGCTCACCCTGTATAGCGCTTATATCCCCTGAGCGATTTAGCGTAAACACCACCTTTCATCATCGATCAAAACCCTAAAGAACACTTTAGTCTAAACAACTCAAAAATGATTGTCTAATTCAAACAAGTCTATGTTTAGATTCACAACTGTTAGAGCTAAAAACATGGTGAATTAAACACTATAAATGACGAGCATTATCAGACACTCTTGTCTTTGTAATCATTGTCATCCTCTCTCTTTCTAAATTGATCGTAAATGTATTAAGTAGACCCAACCCACTTCAAACATTTTCATTCTAAGGGACCAGTTTTAAACTATTCACACCGATTCTTGTACCATCACCCAGCTGCCATTAAATTCCAATGATATGAAATTTCTATCGTTTTACAACCTTGCATTTACTTCTCCCACTATTGTGGTTTCTCGCATCATGTATTTTTGAACAGCCATTACTCTATTCCTCAAGATTAGAATTCATGTTCTCGTATTCCTTTTGATAAATTGGATGCGGTTAAAAAGATGCTTGCCAATTAAAAGCATTTACTGGAAAATATGAAACGAGACAGAGTCTCAGATACAACTTAGAAGATGTACATTAAGCATTGGCAAATAAGGGGAAAAAGTTCACCCCTAAACAAAGCAAGTAAACTGTGTTGTATGGCGAATTCAACAACAAGCTTCGTTCGTCAATTTTAAGCAAGAGTTATGTCTCATGCTATGATGAGTTAATTAGATTGATTCATGTTGTATGCAACTGACATATTTTGGTTTTATTGCAGGCATTCATTGTCGAGAAATATAATCGGCCCCTGCCAAAGCTTCGTAGCTCGAAAGCAGAAGTTGGGGATGATGAGCAAAAATCAACAGCTCCGGGAACACCTCCGGGGACACTGACTGCTGCACAACTGCACGAAATCATCCATTTACATCAGGGAAAGTCTGAGCAGCATCAAGGCTCAATGCCGGTTCCTGATATCGCCAAGAAGTTCAGAATCGATATATCTCATGTGGAGAGAATTGTTCAATTTATTTCCATGCCTCCAGAAAATAATACCAAGAACACCAAGCAGTGATGCAACATATTAAATCTCGTTCTGATGATGTATTGTTTATGCCCTGGTGGTATTTGTATTTGAAATATCATACAAATTTTCTCGATTGAAGCGCTTCTTGTTAGTTTTAGGATTTGTATGTTTAACATTTCTGTTGGAAGTCATGAATCAGCTACAAAGATGAGAAATAAAAATACTGTCAGCATTGAGGTTTCAGATGACAGACATTTCTGTGCATTTCTTCTTCGTATCAATTTGGAATAGCTCAATAATATATTATATTATTATTCATGCTTCTGCGAGACTGAAAGAATCTGCCATTTTGTAGAACTCGTCTCTGACCTTCGGCCAAAGCAATTCCGGTGCTTGAGCATTGAGCGTGAAAAGCTTGCCGTCATGTGCGCTGCATACTGCAACATTGTGCCGGCGAAAAGAAGGGCTCTCTACTTTGAACTCCAACTTATAGTACTTCACATTGTTCAAGGTATCCTCTCTTAAACTTGCATCGATCAGCGTTGCTGTAATTTCTCCTCCTCTTCTTGAACCAGCTATCTTTTTCAGTACGGCTTCTCCAACTTCCTTCGGACCTCCGAATGCTTCAATTCTATGCAAGAAGATGCAATTATATTTAATCATATCTTTATTATCTTAATTCAATGGTACGATTACTTACTCTAGAACCCTCTTTATTAGCATCTAATACCTCTAAGAGTTAGTTTTGACTGACTAAAAACCAGAGCTGCGAGTGCTAATAGGTTATTTTAGGGGTCATAAGTGCTAAATGAGATACAGATACAAGGCTAAATTACACAAACTACCCTTATCTATCGCTGGGTTTCCACTAAACTACCTTAAAGTTCTTTTATACAGCAAACTTCCTTGAACTTTGGTTTTAGGGGAGTTTTTCTTTTTAATAAAATATGCAGCACTTTAATGTAGATTACTGTAATAAAAAGAACTTTAAGATGGTTTAGTGAAAATCTCTCATGGTTAAAGGTACTTTAGTGTAATTTAGCTTTATAAAATTAATGCACATTTGTTTACAGTTAAGGCCACATACGAGAAATCACGAGGAACCTGAGAAACGATGACACTGACGTTGAGCTCGCCGTTTGATCCTGGAGGGCCGAAAGCCACTGCAGGTTCATTGAGAATGCTGGGTTTCGGTCTTGTGTTTAAAGGAGGAGGATCCAGTGATCTTTGAGACTCTGCATTGCCTGCAGCTCTATACAACAATGTCTGATCCCCAACCCAAGTCGCCGGATATATGAACTCTGCAAAATTTGGTGTGCTTTCAGTCGGCAATTATGTTAGATTTGATGTTTCAGAACCGCACGATATTAATTCAAAGGTGTCATGTGCTAATAAACCAGCGTTGGGTTACAATAGCCGGATGAGGAATGATTAAAGGGTGTCATATGCGATCAACCCGAACTATTATGAACTTGATAACTCGCCTCTTGTAGTCACGGGATACTCCTTTTGTTTACCAACTGATATTCTCACAGGTTAACTCTTTAATAGATGATGCACAGCTTTAAAAATGTAAGTACGGCGATAGTTCTGGCAGGTTAGTGTATTATAGTCACTCACCGAAGCCGTCGTTGGGGTCAAGGCAGCGAGTGAAGCCTTGGATTGGATACAAAATTATCGAGTTTCAGCTCACGGGCGAAGCCCGGGGATAAGCTGAGGAGGGAGCTGGTGATGCCTCCTAAATTGGCGCCAAACGCGACGAGAGATGCAGTCCCTAGCCCTGTCAGTAGCCGCCTGCGGAACACAGCGGCAAACGGGGTGAATTCTGTGCCTGGCTGGTCTCCGCCTGCGGAGGAACGGACCCGGATCCGATAGGGGTTGGAGATGGAAATGGAAGTGGTTCCTATTGCTTGCAAGGTCATTTGGTTTCTTCTTCTGTCTCTTTAGATATTTAGATGGTGCAGACTTTTGATGGTTGCAATCATTCGGGCTTTAATGGATAAGTCTTTGTGTGGGGCATTGTTATAAATTCCCCCCCCCCCCCCACCCCACCCACACACACACACTCAAAATGCTGGGGTCCGTCTAGGCTTTTCCATGGTCAATTGGAGTTTGGATGATACCAACTGACCATTTAAGACTATGACAGGTTTTATTTTCTTGTCATAGTTTTCCGAATCGGGAATCTATCATTTATTTGAAGAGACGTCATGATGAGAACTTGTCGTAAAACTTTGTTTGAACTGTTTGTTGAAGTTCAGCTTCCTAAATGACCCTGCTCGGATGGGGGAAAAGGCTTAGATAGTGAGGATGATGGCCACATAGACTTGGTATATACTGTTATCTAAAAAATAAAGAAAATTGATTGATTTCTATGAAGGAGAGGTGTATTGATTCAACTGCTCATCGGATCAAAACCCACTGTTTTTCTGTATGCCCTCTGTTATAAACCGTTTGATTATCAGTGATGAGGATCTGAATTTTGTCATTCTGTTTTGAATTTTGTCTTTCTGATTTGACTTTCTAAACTTAAAAGTTTTTCTAGATAGGATGAAGCATTAAAATTCAATATAGTTCATAATGTTCCCAGCTAAGTAAGGGGCTGTTTGGTTGCAAGATTATGAAATTTGGCTTAGCAACGATGAAAATTTCTGGATTTGGTAATTTGTTATTTGGTTGGTATTGGATTCATGGTATTGGATTTCTAGATCCTTATAATCTTTGTTTGGTTGGTGAAAAGAAAGTGGGATTTAGATTTGAGAATTTTAGAGAGAGATAGGCAGAGAGGGGATTATTAAATAAATAAAGTACCGTGTCCCATCTAAAAGTACAATGAATAGTGTCAAATCCTTACAAATTCTCCAAAATTTTTTAGGATTCAAGATTCCTTATTTTGTGGTGGGGCCTCCATAAAAACCAATCCTATATATCCAAATCCTGCAACCAAATACAAAATTATGAAATCAAATCAAATTTTTGGATTTCAAAATCCAAATCTTTCATAATCCTACAACCAAACATGCCCTAATCAGAAATTGTACAGAGAATCTCCTCACTGATATCGAGTGCATTTTAGGAGTCATTCACATTGTGCTAAATATTTTTATTTTTCTGACCAAAACGAAAGTAAAATGCTCCCGTGTTTCATTAAATGAAAATTTTAACGAAATATCAATCCAGATTAAAACAAAAACAAAGTATTGTGCTAAATATTTGATAAGTTATAAAACAACAAACTGTGAAAAATGCTTCTCTAATGTTTGATAAAATAATGGATATAGATTGGAATACAGGAACCATATTAAATAACAGTGATATATTAAATAACCATGATGAAATTTTTCCCAATAGAAAAAGAAAGGATTGATGCATTTATGTACTATCTTCTTTAGATAAAAACATTTTTCCTCCTGCCATAGACCGGTAAAGATTATACCAGCCTTCATATTTATTCAAAGAGATGGGACACAATCTGAAGCAAGGCGTGCATATCGCTTTCAATGATATCATCGTAGGAGGATGGCATCCTTGAAAGTGAGAAGCATCCTGTTATCCTATCACACGAACCGAAAGGAATAAAAAAAAACCACCATTCTCGTATTTCTTTACCATAGCTGGATGTAAGAAGACCCAAAGTATACATTTTAAGATCTGAGCTGTCCAAAATCAGCTGTCAGCCATGTGACTGTTAAAGAGTTCTCTTTAGCATTCAAAAAACTTAAAAGATAGAAAAAAGAAGAAATTGAGAAAAAAACACTTTCTAGTTAGTAAAACAACCAATTAAGCTATCAGTTAATCTGTTGTAAATATCTCCTTAATCTTTGGTTAAATAGGGGATATGAAGTGACATGAATTTATTCTTTCGAAAACAACAACAAAAATATTAATGGTGATGTATGAAAGACCCAAAGTCTAAGCACTTTAGGCTCTGAGGTCATCCAAAACCGACACCTGGCAATGTGAATGAATTCATTCATATCTTCTCATTTGATTTCAACAACAAAGCACAGAGATGTGCTCAAGTTTTCACAAGTTCAGAAATTACAGGCCACTTTCTCATTTACGTGCACATAAACAGAGATGTGCTCAAGTTTTCACAAGTTCGGAAATTACAAGCCACTTTCTCATTTACGTGCACATTGATGAGCTCTCTCTCTCTCTCCCCTTCTTCTATAAAACAAAAATGAAAAGAAAATCAAATGAAAATGAAGGAGAAATGTCGGTGTTAACTTGTCGTTATCATTCCCATTTCTAGCTACCCGGCTAACTAAAATTTCCATTAATTTTTTCATCGATATCGGTCTCGATACTGGTTTTGGTGATGCCCGGACCTCCACTGCCTCTGCCTCGCCCGCTCTTGATTCCGATCGAAATCCCTCCTCGGCTCCATGTAATTTTGGTCGTACGGACCCATCGCACGACTATTCTCAGGCCTAGGGTACATACTGTGGTTATCGTTGTTATTATAGTTATTCTGCTTATGATAGTAGTTTATATTGTTTGCTTGGTCGTTTAGTGAGCCATAAGGGCCTGGTCTCGAATAATCCACAGTGTTGTTCGCCTGCGGCCAAATCAGAGTTTGGGGTTGGAAAGCGTTAGTTTCAGAATGTAAGTGAGGCAGATTGTTAAATTGGTAAACTTTCGGTGATGATATCATAGTTTCGGGTGTTTGAGTTTGGTGATGCATCATGGGCTGATGTAAATTATGCATCATGGGCTGATGTTGTTGAGGCATCGGCAACATATTTGTTGGGCTCCGAGTATGGTTACTAACGACTAGAGGGCCTGCGATTTGGTTGTTAAAAGCACCTAGAGGTGGTGCCGATGGTGTCGGAATTTGAGAAGCAATGGCAGGAACTATTGGAGCACCTCTGTTGCTGGAGAATTGAGGTTGAGGCGCAAACTCCGATCTCCAACTACTCTGTAAAACAAACAGAAAGAAAACAGTGACGACCCACACAAATGCATAAACGCGAACAGAGCTCTGCAGGTTTTTTGAGGTAGTTTACCCTTGATGCATTTGAAGGAGGAGTTGGCGACGGAAGAGAGGACGGCTCGGGCTCGGGCTCCCGAAGTCTCTTGCCCCCATTCTTCACCATATCGAGCAAAGCCACCAGCTGCTCTTGGGTTAAACCCTGCAACCCGCCGCCTGTCAACGCCTTGACCACATCCGGGTTCTTCAGCAACGCAGCGAGAAGCTCGGGGTCCGCGTCTGCAGCCACCGAAGTGGCTGCCGCCCCCTCGGTCGACGGTGTGTCATCGACGATATCAGCAGCGACCTTCTCGTCTGGGTCGGGCGGTTGCTCGATCGGGATTTCAAGGGTGAGGGAGTCGTCGAAGTCCATCTCAACGTCCCATGGCTCTTTCGGATTCGGTGGGATCTCTTTGGCAGTTTGGTACAGCATTTCCTTCTCTCGTTTGTTCCGTTGCGTCTGGATTTGTGCTTCCTTGCTGTTTTCGCCGGAGCCAACACGCCATGTGGAGTGCAGCTTCACCTCTGCATGAAACATAGCACAGAAAAAGCCCAAAACAATTAGACGATGACCGAGAAACCTTTATCTTGTTCCAAACTAAAGAACAGTATGTTAATGCAAGAAACTGGCAGAATCTCTGCAAGCATGATAAAATGAATTTATAAATTTTATGCACGCAGCAAAGGATAAATCCTCAACGTGTCACATCAATGCATGGTATCTCATCAGCTAGTTCATGCATAATATCTCATCAGCTAGTTCGCTGCAAAGTTTGATGTCTGTTGCCGCAAAAATTCGCACGAGGCTACGGTTGACCACATCTAATTTGTCGAAAGAACATCCAATTTGTCGAAAGAAAAGCAACAAGAACGGTGCATGGAATCCCTAGGATAACGTCGAGACGGGACCCACCCCGGTCTTGCAATCCATCGCATTTAATTATCATTATTTTTTTTAGACATTAATATCAATTCCATTTAATTTAGGTACAAGTGATGATTATGATACATGACTCTTTTATTCGGCAGTGATAACAAAACCACCATTTTCCTTAATCAAATAAAGAAAGGTTTCATTTGCTGTGCTCGAAAGAGTTTCATTTGCTGTGAACCCATATTGATATCATAACAGAAAAGAGCAAAAACGAGTCAAAAGCCATTATTCATTCACATGGAGAGAGAAAGGAATAAAATGTACAAAGTTTTATTCTTCCATGACTAATATTTCCATGATTAGATGCGCACAGTTACAGAATAGCAAAAAAGATAAAAACTATGTTTTAGGAGCCATGACTCTAGAAACATATGAGAAAAATAAGGACGCTCAAAGCATTTGTGCTTCTTCGTGTATTTCTGTGGGCATTAAAACAAAACCCATTTACATCTACATCCGATCAAAATTAGCAAGTTTTGAATCCCATGATTGTTTCTATGACACAAAATCAAGCAGCAATGTTAGATGCTTGTTATGCTAATCGACCTGGTTAATTTGACAGCTCATCGGTGCGATATTTATAACTGAATCTTGGAGATTAAGTTCTTTGACGAATAAAAGCTGAAGACTAATCAAAATAGTGTTAGGTTTAATTGTAGCTTTAAGTCCAATATAAACCTAAATGAATAGGCATCTAGAGAAATGCAATCCAAGTACGTAACCTGTAGTTTGCACCTGAATAATTATATATACTTGTTTACCTGTTACGAAACCAGTTTAATTAAAGTTGAAACAAATTTGATCAAATATGATGGCACGACTTCGAAAATGTTTGAACCAGCCACCATATAAAAAGATCATATAAAAAGATTAATCAGCTTCTAATTCGGCATCAACGGAAATCAATAGAATGGATAAATTTGAATATAAGACAATTTGCTTTATTCTGGGTTTATTTGCCGCAACATAAGCACCACAATTATTTTGTCTTCGTTACGTTTTGAAGGATGCCAAAGAAAATCTAGCATGCGTCGGATTTCTGTTCTTTGGAACTTTGTTCCTCACAAGTCTCACAATCCTTTAATTGAAACAAAACTTATCAGCCATAATTGCAGTTCTATAAGTTTAGTACATGTCTTGTGATTAAGATAGGAGCACGTATTAATTCTCTCTAATATTATATGTGAAACTCAAGGCTATGAGTTGGCATTCTATCAATTTTTCCAATAAAAAAGTCATAAAAAAATCTTGCATAATTATTCCACTTTATCTTCATCATCATCATCATCTTTTCTTTTTCCCATTCAAAAAGTAGTCCAATAAAGAACTAGACCCGACGTCTCTAAACAAAATACCAAATTCCTGATTCCGAAGAGTATGACAAAAGAGAAGATTGTCCTAAATCCTAGAAATTTCCAACTCTAACACACCATGTGATCTTTTTTTTTTCCTTTGGTTAAACTGAGCAGCAGCACAGTGCAAATTTACTATGTGATCTTTTCATCATTCAAAAAAGTGCATGTTGCTTAATTAAATTCTGACTGAAGATTAAAGTGAATAAATTTTACTTGCAAATGGGTTAATCTTATTCATAATGCTAATATAAATGTGCATCCCAGTACAAATTTAGTTGAAATTATGGGATTTCGGTTCCCAAGATTATTGTCAAAGGAAATGGGGAAATTATTGCGAGCGGAGAGGTAAAGTAGCATAATTGTTTGTGATGCCCGGCAATAATTGGGCATAGTCTTTATAATCACTTCTAACTTTTCAATCCCTGCAAATTAGATCTACCAATGGCATGCAATGACCAATCGTAGAAAATCGTATGTAACCCATTGCCTTGAAACAAGGAAACGGAGTAGCAGTATTTGGTGTCACTACATTTTAGGCGGATTTTAATCCGATTCTTGCAAACAGGACCTCAATAATTGTACTATTAAGACTATTAAATATATGTTTATGGTTCAGCAATAATGTCATATCATAGCTCTTGAACATGATGGGCAGCCCGTATAGATTGCAAGCGAGATCAAAAGGAAACTCAACTAATGCCACAACCAAAAGATAAGGTATCAGATCTGTCAAAAAAGAACCAAATCTTGATTAAATAAATTAAACCATTTACTAATAAAGCCCGTGTGTTAGAGTCGAGAACAAACTGCCCATTTCTTCCTATAAAGAAAACATCCGACACATAGTAAAATGAATATACGATGGAACATATAACGGAAATACCTGGGGGTCTACGCCAAGGAACCTGAACCCTCTTCAGCTTCTCCAACAACTGATCCCGAGGGCTCAGCTTAGGCTTTGCGTGTTTAGGTTCTGGCTCATGGGGTAAACTTTTGGTTGCAACTGGTGGAGATTTCTTAACTTCGTTTTTTCTCATCTCAGGAGGCTGAGGTTTCTGATTTTTAAGATCAGGCGGGGCTTTAAGATCTTCAGCTTTCTGTGGACTATTTTCAATTGCATTGCTCTTCTTCCCGTATTTATCTTGCATGAAACTAGCTCGCATTTTCGCTTTTTGTATATCGTCGGCTGACATTGGCCGGCTAGGGTTTGAAGGCACTGCTTTTGCCACAGGTGCGTCTCTTCCCGATTTACTGTCAGGCTGCTCGACTAGCTGCACTTTCCGTCGTTCTTTTGTTTCTATGGCTCGCTAAGGAAAAAGTATCGTGTTTGAAAGCATACTTGACCCAAAAAATGCATGAACATTTCTCTGACTGCCATAATAATTTCAGTATAGCACAGGAAAATAAAGACCGCTCCAGCTTCGATTGCCAAAATGAACAAGACTTCAACGCCGCTAAGATTTTCTAGGACTGGTAAAACATGATAAGAAATTCTTACAAACATTTACCTTAAACACTAGCAGAATGATCCCTTAAGCCAAACCTAGGAAGAAACTAGACGAGGGAAAGAATATTTAAGCTGTATTTCTATCCAAATCAATGGAACATTTTCCCAATAAAAGGATGACGGTAGACACGGTATAATATAAGTATCACCTTTTTTTAGGTATCTTTCCCATCACTAACTATGCAAACAATGGCTACTTTAGTCCTCCATAAAATGCAATACCATACAAATTCAATAGATTATGAAAGAGTATTACAGGCTCGTAATTATGATGATGTTGACAGAAAAATAGAGTGAATGTGTTTAAACTTAGCAAAAGGATACTCATAGCTAAGACAGTTCGATCATGCTTTCTAGCCGATCCATCACTGGAATCTGTAAGCAGCTTTAATGACTTTTTAGGCTCGCTGTCCCTGAAAGAAATAAAGGATAGTGATTAGATCACTTCATGAACCATGCATATGCTGTATCACGAATTTTAAAGCATTGGTGCCGTGTGTGTGAGGAGAGAGAGAGGGAGAGAGCGGGCCGGGGGGGGGGGGGTTGCTCCATTCTTATTACCTGTGACAATTATCCTCAATAAAAGTTTATGGCAATATATCGTTTTACTGCGAGCTCTTTCAAATGATCCCAGTTATTATGAATGAAACTAAAAATAACTAAAACTCGGTTTCACATTAATCGCATAGGCCTAGAGCTCTTTTAATGGTACTGAGCAGATGACATTAAAAAAGATAAGCTTTATTGAACAGGTGCACCACATCATATGACACATTTTGTTGGGGAGGATGAGTACCTGCAATCTTCAGCACTTTGTGCAAGAGCAAGGATCTCTTCCTGTACATAGCCAAAAAGGGAAAAAAGGTTAATACATGCACTAAAACTTCAAAGCTTCAAGATCCATTAGATTTCAGAAATATTTACAGGAATATCAAGTTTTGATGACCATAATTCTTCACTAAGAGCTCCATTGGCCCTAATGATAGAAAGAAAGTGAATCAGTAACTGTGATTAGAAATTCTTTAAAATAGGAACAGGACAAGAGCAAGAAAAAAAAAAAGGGGTGGGGGTGGAGGTTGGGATCATGCCTCTGTTTATTTAGCTCCTTCTGACCATTCTTGAGGAAATTCTTAGAATTTTTCAGAGTTTGGCTTCTAACGAACATCTTGCTCCATCTTGATAGAAGGACTTTTGCCCTGTTTGATATGTCTGATCTTCAAATCAGTAAGTAAGTTTCGGAAAATCATCAAGAGATATTGATACAACAAAGTATATGTTCAGTTTTGATTAAACAGAAGGTTGATTGAATCGAAGGATGAAATATTACTGCCCGTTTAGATTATTCCATTTGCCTGATGTATCTTAAATATATGTTATCAATCATTTTAAGGAGAAACAACCGAAACAATTTTACAGCAGCAAGTATTTTGATAAACAGAAATTTGAGACGCCATAGACATACTGTAATTACACACCTGAACTCCTATAAAACCGCAACCTGTTCACAGTTTGCAAAATAGCTGACATTTGTACTGGCTGGGCTGTTTTAAGTGGCAAATGGCAAAGCACCTAAGCAAATCAACATGTTAGAAATTACATCAAGCTGAATGCAGCATAGAAGTACGTCCAACAATTAAACAACCTTAAAAATAACAAGAAGCACAGTTGTTTGTTCTTCAAGTGCTGCGTCGCTCAACCATGAAGCTAAAATAGTAGTACCACCTTTGGTAGAAAACCTGAAAACATGTAAATTGACACTAATCAGATAGTTGTCATAGTCAGCGCAGCTGAAGAACAAATGATAAAGTAGCATTTTTATACCAGCTCAAGACAGCTGAGTTATGGATTTGGAGAACCCATTCCATAAGCTTCACCCGTCCAGAAAATGTTTGCTCCTTCCTCATTAGACTGAAAATACTCTCCAAGAATTTTTTATCATCAGAATCAACACCAGGAGTAGTTTCTTCTTGCAATGAGCATGAAGAGGCATCTCCAACGGGCTTTATGTCAGGTTTCATAGTACCTGGCTGTCCATCTTGAGCAGGAGTCACACTAGTAAAGCTCCCAGGAGTAAGGGTACCGACAGGGGTAACAGTCCCAGCATACCCCGAGGGAGGTGTAGATACACTAGCAAGGTTTCCTAAATTTTCAGGAATTGAGCATACAGTAGAAACATTTCCTAAGTTCCCAGGGGCCTGTGTAGGTACAGTAGCAACATTCTTGGAGTTCCTAAGGACCTCTGTACAAAAAGTTATAGCATTTCCTAAATTCCGAGGAACTGCGTACCCTGAGTTTTGAGGAACTGGATACATTGACTTCAGCGGAACTGGATAAGCTGAGTTCAGTGGAACTACATAACCAAAGTCCAGAGGAACTGCATAACCTGAATTCCCAGGAACCAGATACCGAGCCTTCCCCGCAATTACATACCCCAAGTTCCCAATAGCCACATCAGCTGAGTCCCCAGAATTTACATATCCTGAGTTCCCAGTAACTGTATCTGCTAAGTTCCCAGGAACTTGTGTACCATCCCAAGTAAGGTTACTTGTGTCCCCGGCAATCTGTAGAGGGATAGAATTAGCATCCTCTGGATTCAGTGAAGACTGTCTGCAAAGAGAAGTAACATTTCCTGAGTTCCCAGGACTCTCTGTAGAATCTCCAACTACCCTAACATCCGACATATTAACAGGTACATCTTTGTCAGACACATTAAGAGGTACAACATTGTCAGACATATTAACAGGTACATCTTTTTTTGCAGATACTGATTGATTGGAACAGGAGGATCCATCAACATTTTCCTTGGATGCATTACTACTGGTCACTTTCTCCTGCGACAAGCGAACAAGCTTCCGCACCTTCGTACGCTGACTAGCAAAATAATCCCTAACCTGCATGCCAATGCCAATGCCATCAGTAAAGACTACGGATTAAGTGCCCCAAGAATCTCTTATCCCTTACAATAGGTACAGTCTCACAACTAGAACAACGGAAAAAGGAAAATATATTTGCAAAATCTCTTGATCCAAGATTTGCTAGTCTAAATATCTAGAGTTAAACGAACTATATATAACATCTGATGATCCCATATAAAAAGTATTTGTAAAACTAACATTACCTACAGAAAGATTGCAACACTACAAAAAGGGTCATTATTAAGATATTATACAATAAGGTGAAAGCCTCGTTTCACTGCTTCAGGTGCAAGAAAAACAGTTCACGCTTACATTATTAGGAATCTAACTATATCTATTCTATATGAGAGAGAAGCCTGATGACGCAAAGAAAGGTGATAGAGTTGTAGGCTGTATAATTGGCAACAATGTGTGTGTGTGTGTGTGTGTGAAGAATAAGAGCAAGAGTCACAACCAACAAGTATAATTCATTCGCATGATCCTTAGCAACCGCACAAAATAACAAAGTATTTGCATGATCTGTAAGGCAGTGAAGAAATGCAAATAACAATATCTAAAATATATGCCTTCCAGATAATAAACAACCTGTGTAGCTGTTATCCCGCACAAAGCACCAATTTCACGGGTTTCCTTCTTGCCAATTGTGTCTTTTATAGGAAACAGCGACTGCATATACTTTATTGCTTTAGGGTTGAGCAAATCTCTGGGTCTTTTCCCTGTAAAATGAAATTCAGATGTTACAATTAGAACAACAAGGTTTTTATTATTAATCAACCACGGATCAACATCCATAGGAGAAAATTGAACCCAAAAAAAAACCACGAACGTCGAAAGAATGTAACATAGATGTAGTTAATACAAAAAGTGAATTGCCAGGAAAAATAGGGAATATGTTTTAGGTAAACATTATAGGCTCGGGTATAGGTATAAATATAGATTCAGCCTACAACATGGCAATCTTCAACAATTCCAAAATTATACATGCAACAACTTATATGCTTTAATTGGTGTTAAATTACATGTGCAATCAATTGAATGTTAGTCAATGAAAAATGAAATATTTATTAGAAAAAGAAAATAAGCTAGCTAATTGATTTCCCAAAAAAACAAATTTAAGAGCTCACCAATTTTAATTGATAGAGCCCCAGCAGCCTGCATTCAAAACAAATTCCAAACCAATAAGCCCCTCAAAAATCAAAATCGCTAGGGGGAAAAAAACAAACTTTGAAGAAGAAAAAACACACCATCTCTTGAGCCAAGGGATTGACGCTGGTGAGCTTGCATTGCGTGGCGACGATTCTCTGAAGCTGATCGATCTGGCCATGAAAAAGCTCCTTTTGGGATTCCACGAACCTCATCAAAGAATCCAAAGAGCTCCCAATGTCCTCCAATTCGATCAAGGAGCCATACGTTGGGACCGCAGGAACGAGCGCCATCCCCAAATCCCGGTGGCGATTCGCTCTAGAGGACCATCCGAAACCCAAGTTAGTGAAAAGATCGATCGAATTAGGGATAAGGCTAGGGCTAGGCTTTTTGAATTGGGGGAGAGAGAGGGAGGCGAGATCAGGGATAGGGTGAGATTTGGTTAATCGAAATCCTAATTTTGCTTTTGGAGGAAAGAAACTGCGGCCGCGATACAGTGTGTGCGTAGGAGAGATTGGAAAAGGAAATGGGAGGAGTTACCAAAATGCCCCATCCTTGCTTTCCTTTATAGAATGGTTCAACCCTCCGAGTAAACCCGGCCAATGAACTGAATCAATGACCAAACGAGTTGCTCCGCTCGGTGGTGTAGTGGACGAATTTGGCGAGGCGATTCTCGCCTATCATGATTTGGCGAAGCGAGCGGGTTTCCAACTTTTCCGGCGGTACTTCGTCGTAGTTCGTTTTTCCAACTCGTCTCGGGAGTCGCAACGAATCGGCAAGACTCGCCGATTCACCTCGTCTCGGTGGCCGATTCGCAACGAATTCATCTCGAAATCGCCGCCCAACGTTCACAAACGGCCGCCTACTCGACGAATTGCCTCGTCTCGCCTCGTCTCGGGTTTGCCTCCAACGACTCTTAATGGTCGAGACGAATTTCAATTCACCTCGCCTCGCAGCGGTTAGAAGCGAGCACAAAATTCAACCCTCCAAACCCTATAAATAACACCTCCCAAACCCCATTTCTTCTCGTTTCAAACTCTTTTCTCTTCAAAAATTTCCCATCTCTCTAAAGAAAATTAATCTAAATCTCTAAAACTATTGTGGCAATTTCCATCTCTACGAAAAATAAAAGTTCAGATCCGATCCTTCGACGGTCCAACTTTGAGTTTTCGAAACTTCGAGGCTCCGATCGACCCATTCTTCTCTCTTTCTTATTGTTTGAATTTAATTTATTATTTCTAATTTTCTACTTTAACGCTCCTTTTTTTAACATTTAGTTAAAATATTGATATGGAGAGTTCATCTGATACGTATCTAACCCAAAATTTTCATCCTGAACAACAAGCAGAAGGATCCACCCATACATCAAAAGAAGCTAAAAAAACGTGCGACTACTAATAATATTTGGGATCACTAAAAAATTAAATTTAAGGACGATGTTAGATACGCCATTTGCAAATATTGTGGCAATGCATATAAACACAAGGATAATGCCGGCACCGGTAGTTTGAATAAACATGCCAAAGAACACGTAGAAGCCCCGACAGGTTCTTTCACTACACAAACACAAATTCGTTTCAACGGTCAATGTCTTTTACAATATAATCATGATTTAAATGTTTCAGAAACGGCAAGATATGTTTTGGCAGATGAATAGGTTCTTGGTTTCGGAGAAAACGCAGCTTTTGAGCGGAACGTTTAAACGGCATTGCAACCGGCATTCAAAAATGTAATACCTAGTTTCCTTGTAAATATTTCCGTAGTTATAAATAAATGTTTCCTAAAGTTTTTCTATTTGAATACTGTTCCCTTATAAAAAAAGAGAAAAAAAGGATGAGGGAAAGTTCCCCACTAAAATAGCCCCACGTGTTTAACACGTGAGTGCCTATATGCAACGCATATAGGTACTGCAATTAAAATACTTGGTAGGTTAAAACAGCCCACGTGTTTAACACGTGAGTGCCTATATGCAACTGCAATTAAAACAATTGCTGGGCTAAAACAGCCCCACGTGTTTAACATATGAGTGTCTATATGCAACGCATATAGGCACTGCAAATAAAACAATTGCTAGGCTAAAACAGCCACACGTGTTTAACACGTAGGTACCTATATGCAATGCATATAGGCACTTCAATTAAAACAATTGCTGGGCCAAAAGAGCCCCATGTATTTAACAAGTGACTGCTTATATGCAACGCATATAAGCACGGCAATTAAAACAATTGCAAGGCCAAAAATCCCCACGTGTTTAACACGTGAGTGCCTATACGCAACGCATATAGGCACTGCAATTAAAATAATTGCTAGGCTAAAACGGCCCCACGTGTTCAACACGTGAGTGCCTATATGCAACGCATATAGGCACAACAATTAAAACAATTGCCAAGCTAATAAGGCTCACGTGTCAAAAACGTGAGGACGCTTCCCTACGTAGAATTAAATTCTACTCAACAGGGAACCGTTGGATCAAAGATCCAATATTGATAGAATTAAATTCTATTGATTTTTTAAATGGGAAATAATATTTTTTGTTAAACAGAAAGTTGGCGGATCAAAAATTTATTTTTCATCTCTCTTTAAAACAAAAAATTGTGCTCCATTAAACCAAGCACCCTTGGATTAAAAATCCAACGGTGATTAAAAGTCACCAATCTACAGAATAAATTCTGTACAGGAAATTTTTTTCCTAATCTTGTTTAAGAAATAAGAAAATATGTTCTGTGAGACAGAACCCTTGGATCAAAGATCCAACAGCGGATAAACCCCCCAAGTCAATTGAAGTCTCCCAATGAGAGATTTCCTAGAACTAATTAACAAACTTCTCTCCACTATATAAAGAACCCAAGACTTCAAGTTAAAAAAAAAAGAGAAGGGAGAACAGAGAGATAAACATACAAAAAAGAAGAGAAAAGAGAGAATTCAATTCTCTAAAAGAAGAAGATCCTCTTCTTAAAC
The DNA here is from genome assembly GCA_030015575.1 of Agapanthus africanus. Taxonomy (NCBI): domain Eukaryota; kingdom Viridiplantae; phylum Streptophyta; class Magnoliopsida; order Asparagales; family Amaryllidaceae; genus Agapanthus; species Agapanthus africanus. Next base: position 773,380,814 of record CM057341.1, read on the forward strand.
AAAAAACTAGGTAAGAAGAAAATACGGAGATTATCATATCCTTCTTCGCCTCTTTAAGGGTTTAACCCTTCGTATAAAAACTTAGTTCTTCTTCTGGTTGGGGTCTGCGGAAGCAGATCTCCCTGCAAGTTGAGAATTTAATTCTCATCGGGAAGATTTTGTTATGCAGATTCAAAAACTTAAGAGAAAGAACTAAGTTCAAAGAATTTAATTCTTACAGAAGTATATAGGAATTTAATTCCTCTGATAAAACTAGGACTTAACTCTATAAAAAGAATTTAATTCTTATAAAACAAGAGACTTGAAATTCTCTAAACTCAGATCCCAGCATCGTTAATATGAGATCAAAATCTTCATGCACATAGAAGGAAAGACTAGTGATTCATTAGTGTTCAATACTATAACGAAATCACGCGTGTTTCCCCATGTGAGGACCTCTGATGAACAAAAACAATGGCTGAGACTCAGTCACGTGTTTCCCACGCGAGCGCCTAAAAGAAGAATAAGAAGTACCTCTTAGGGCTGTTGCGTGTTTTCCATGCGCTTAGCACTTATATGAAGGAGGAAATAAAACTCAGAAAACAGCTCCCACTTTGGAGCGCCTCACGTGTCCGCGTGTGAGCACCACAGGGCCCAAGTGTTTAGCACTTATAAAAGAAGAGAGAAGTAAAACCCAAAAAGACAGTGCCCAATTTTTGGGCGCCTCACGAGCTCACATGTGAGTGCCGCAAGAATTAAGTGTTTAGCACTTATATGTAAACGGGGACTTGAACCCACTGAACAGCGCCAACTTTAAGGTGCTCACGTGCCACACGTGAGGACCACAAGAATTCAGTGTTTAACACTGCTTCAGAACCTCACATAGGAACACGTGAGTGCCGAACGTATACTAGTGATTAACACTATGGGAAGTCAATTCCAGCCTCAAGTTGGCTAAGTTTTCTTGAGATTAAAACATCTTTGATTTTCAATCAATCGAGCTCCCCGTGCTCATGTCTTCCTAAACCGATCCTAGTCCCAAACTTGATTAATGATCTTTCGACGGATATTCATCCCATATCTTCCCTCAATTTGGAAATTGGTTCAAGGGTACATCTCTCCACACCTCTGATACATATCGTTGTAATTCTTCAACGTCTTCCGAGAGGTGGAGGGTCCCGACAACCAACAATCTTTGGTGCACTCCCAAACCAATGAGCACATCCCAATACGGACCACAGTGTCCTTAAACTACAACGGACTGTAACGTCCTTAAACTAGCCACGGACCGAAATGTCTTTAAACTAACGACGAACCGAAACGTCCTTAAACTAAAGTAATAGAGCCCAAATGCTCTTTTGTTGGGTCTGAATGCTCCCAAAATCCCGTTGAGTAGATCTTAGTCTCAAATTGGACTAACGTATCCTCTAAAAACATTAAAATTGATCTTAATCTCAAACGAGATTAACGATCCTTAAATCAAACCAAACCCAAATCTAAGAATATACGGATTTGGACTAATCCACGCCCTACGGGCGACAACATAAATTAGTCTCCGTATACAATCCACGGGCAACCAAAAATAAAACAAACACACACGACACAAAGTGAACTTGTCATGCCCCGCTTCCCAGAGTACACTAAATTGGGCACGTGACATAGCCAACCATGCTACCTGTGGGTAGGAAGTATCCATCCACAGTCACATTACGGCTGTAGAGATATCATGAACAAAATATAACTATCTAAAACATGTCCATAAGCCAAGATAACACGAGTCAAGAATAAATAAAGTGCGGAAGCAAAAGATCCATTACAAAATAACTGGAATATATGTCCCATAGTACGGGCTCACAACAGGAATAAAATGCATGAAATAAAAGAACTAACTACTGCTGACACCTCACAGCTCAGCCTGCTGGCTGAAGTACTCCTGCTCGGACTGCAGCAAACGTACGGAATCTGGGCCATGCAAAACCCAAACGTCAGCGTGTCATGTCATCAAGTAATAAAATATGAACAGAGTAACAGCAATGCAAATATAAACATGAATGAACAAGCAGGGGTAACAGTAATATAAATCAAGCAGTGCAGGGTAGTGTGCAGTGAGTAAGCTAAACTGTTCTATTTGATTTTTACTCTAAAGTCTTTGAAATCAATTTGATGAATAATCGATGTAACTCAATAGTATCCCGTGCATACCCGGGACCACGGTCAAGATTCTCGGGCTGAATCCGAGACATGCCGCTAGGCACTAAAACAGGAAATATGTACAGATGAATGATGTCAGCAGCATCATCCCAAGGCTGGCCTAGCCTCTAAAACTAATCAGTAAAGGTAGTACACTGTCGAGTTACAAGTCAGGTTTCATCATTGATTTCCCCATACCCCAAGTTATATATATGTGTTAAGTCAGGTATTCAGTAGTCAAGAACTAATGCCAACACAGGGTATGGTAAGAGCAGGATTGTCTGGATAGACAATAGGAACGGTCCGTGAGGACTACATGTCAGGTTTGTTGGCATTAGACACAAGATCAGGTAACGGGTCAATCCATGGTACAACAGGTCAAGTTAAGTAGTGTACGGTACCATGTCGGATCAATCGATATGTGTATAGCAAGTCAGGCCAGGGTGTAAAAGATAACATGTGGGTGCTCATAAACAGCTAGCATAATCATGGTTATAAGTAATCAAGCATGGTTATCAACAACATAATCTAAGCATTGAATTAAGGAATAAAGTAGATTCAATTAATTAGCAGTACAGTTAATAGTTGTGGTTCAGAGACGGTTTCAACTTTATATGATTACGGGGTGACATTCATGGCCGTCAAATCATGTTAACCAATATTAAGAATTTCCAGGGATGCAATAATCTATAAATAGGTTCACTGGATGAAGTCACAGCTAAAACTGGTTTAAATGCGCACAAGTGTCCGATGGATTAAACTATAGAAAGATATCATAGGTTATGTCAAAAATGTGATTAAACATATGATTGTGGTTATGAGATTTAACATTTCAATGTGATCATGTATGCAATGGTTACCTTTCACGTTCTAGATCTAAAATAATATAAACCGATGCAACGGAACATCGAAACGATATAAAACGCTGCATGGGATACTATATTTAAACTACAGGTATTAGAATATGTATAAAATGATTTAAATAGCATGTAGCAAGATTAACTTGCCTCGACGGGTTGCGGAACAGAAAATGGAGCGTTATGCGTCGGCGGGAAAAATCGCGACGCGCGCACAGTTCACGGACTGAACCCAAACGACGGACAGTGGAGCCACACGGGTCGAAAGTCCTCGCTGGGTCGTCGGGAGACGTCGCCGGCACGGTCGGATTCCGGAAATGAAACCAACAGTGAACCTCAAGATGATAAAAGAAGGCATGCACTGAAAAACTAAGAAAATGACAGAGGACAAAAGGGGATCGAGGAGCGAACCTACTCCCTGGATTGCAGAGGGTTGGCATAGTCGTTGGTGAGGGTCGGCGGTGCTCTGGCGATGAACAGTAGCAACCCTTCAAGAACCCATAACAATCATTACTCGGGAAGCAAGTAAAGAAGAAAAAGAGAAGAATGAGATGGAGAAAGCGCTTACTGGGCGTTCTGGGGTGGTCTGGTGATCGTCGGCGTCGACCAGAGGCGTTGGCGACGACCGGAGGCATTGGGTTCACGGCTGGGGATCAAGCGCAGGGTGCACAGCCTCGGGCAGAGAGAGAAAAGAAGATGGAGATGAGGAGGAGGATGAGGAGAAGATGAGATTGAGGTGTTGACGAGGTCGGGCTCGGGTAGGAAGAGGAGCGGCTAGGGTTAGGGTTTAGTTGCAGAAGTTCTTGTGCATGGGTTTTTAAAAAATAACAGAGAGGGAAGAAGAAAGAGGGAGGTGAGGATATCTCATGGGGGGTGATGGGATCCTCGCGAGAGGAGAGAGACTCGTCGCGAGAGGAGAGAGATAGAGAGAAAAGAGAGGAGAGAGAAAGGAGATGAGAGATGAAGTTGGACGCTAGCGGTGAGAGGGGAAGAGAGAGAGAGAGAGAAGAAGAAAATGGGAGAGAGTGAGAAAGACGGTGGGGCCCGGGAAAAAATAAAGAACGATTGTGATTGGATGAGGGGAAAGTTGTTATGAAAAAGTTTGTAAAAGATTTACTGAGGTTTTAAAATAATATCGTTGGTTTAAAGAAAATCTGTGATTAGCTGGAAAAGAAATTTTAGAGGGATATAGGAATCTTGGGCTGTTAGGGAAAAACTTAAAAGATTTAAAATAAATAGGATTTTGGCGAGATGCAAAACATTTCAGAATTGCGCCTGGGTCGGGTCCAAAAATTTGAATTTGAAATACGAAAATTATTGGCGGGTTCCAAAAATTAAAATGAAGTATTTTATAATTAAAAAGCATACCCCCAAGAACGGACGCACGCCCGCGCGCGTAGCCGTCCAAACACGTCCGTTTCACTGAACGGGACGAGAACACAATGCAAGAATGCTACCACAGGGTTAGTGGTGTCGAGTAGGCCATGACAAGTATTTTTAATTTATTTTAAAAGACTTAAATTATTATACGCAAGAATTTGAATTGTCGGGTAAATTACAACAAGCAACAGTCAAGTAAGATCAATGAAATAAATACCACACACTACACATACGGTAACTGAAATTTGTAGAAATGGACTCGGTTGTTACATTATACCCAACTACAAAAAGAATTTCGTCCTCGAAATTCCAAGAATACAAAGGATAGAAGAAATCAAACTACAAGAAAAGATGAGGAAACTTCTGCCGAATTTCATCTTCTCTTTCCCAAGTGGACTCTCCATGCGAGCGATTTGCCCAAGAAACAAGTACAAGAGGGATAACCTTGTTCTTAAGAACCTTTTCTCTTCGATCCACAATTTCAGCCGGTCGCTCCTCAAAAGTCAAGTCTTCTCGTACCGTCAGCTCCGAATGATCCAATGCATGTGTTTCATCTTGAACATACTTACGGAGTTGAGATACGTGAAACACATCGTGCACATTCGTCAAGGATTGCGGTAACGCCAAAAGATACGCTACTTCACCAACACGCTCCAAGATCTCAAAGGGTCCAACGAATCGAGGACTGAGCTTTCCTCAACTTCCAAAACGAATCACCCCTCGGGTCGGTGATATCTTCAAGAATACCAAATCACCCACGGCGAACTCTAGAGGTCTTCTCGACGTATCTGCCCAACTCTTCTGTCTGTCCTGAGCTGCTTTCATATGATTCCGAATAGCGTTAACTTTCTCAACTGTCTGTACAACCAAATCTGGTCCCAACAATCTTCGTTCACCGACGTCGTCCCAACAGACAGGTGAACGACACTTGCGACCATACAAAGCTTCAAATGGAGCCATCTGAATAGTTGCCTGGAAACTGTTGTTGTAAGAAAACTCCACCAAATGTAGATGATCCTCCAAAGAACCCTTGAAGTCCAACATGCACGCTCTCAACATATCTTCAAGAGTTTGGATCGTTCTTTCCGACTGACCATCAGTTTGAGGATGATAAGCTGTGCTAAACTTCAATCGAGTCCCCAAACTTTCATGTAAACTCCTCCAGAAGTGTAATAAGAACTGAGTGTCTCGATCGGACACGATGCTTACCGGTACTCCATGCAATCTTACAATCTCCTGCACGTACCGCTCCGCCAAAGTTTCTGTTGATTGACCAACCCGAAAAGGAATAAAATGAGCTGCCTTGGTCAAACGATCAACAATCACCCATACTGCATTGTTGCCTTTTGGACTCCGCGGTAGAGCTGTCACGAAATCCATGGTTATATGTTCCCACTTCCACTGAGGAATCGGAAGTGGTTGCAATAAACCGGCAACCCTTTGATGTTCAGCCTTAACTTGCTGACACACCAAGCACTTTGCCACAAAGCGAGCAATCTCCCGTTTCATACCTTCGCACCAGAAATGCTGTCGTAAGTCTCGGTACATCTTCGTGCCTCCTGGATGTACGGAATAAGCTGAACTGTGTGCCTCCTTCATAAGTTCTTCACGAATATCACCCTTTGGCACGCACAAACGGCTACCATACCTCATCGAACCATCTTCATGGATCAATAAATCTGTTCGTAGTCCGGCTTCAACCTGTTCTCGAAACTTTTGCAACCTAGGATCCTGCGATTGCGCTGCTTTAATATTCTCGATCAACGACGAATGTACTTGCAGCTGCATCAACTGTCCCGAAGAACGTGGTAGTACAACCTCCAAATCGAATCTTCGAAAGTCTTCCATGAGTTCCTTCTGCGTAGTCAACATCTGAATGGCTGGTAACCGACTGAGCGCATCCGGTACAACATTAACCTTCCCCGGATGGTACTTGAGATCAAGATCGTAGTCAGCCATCAGCTCCAACCATCTACGCTATCTCATATTAAGCTCTTTCTGCGTGAACACATACTTCAAACTCTTATGATCCGTGAAAGCTTCGACCCTTTCGCCCAAAAGGTAGTGTCTCCAAATCTTCAAAGTGAAAATCACAGCCGCAAGCTCCAAGTCGTGAGTTGGGTAATTCCTTTCATGGGTCTTCAACTGTCTTGATGTGTACGCTACAACCTTCCCATGCTGCATCAAAACACATCCCAATTCTTTTCCAGATGCGTCGCTGTGAATCACCAATCTTCCGGAACTGTCTAGCACGGTCAGAATAGGAGCGGTTATCAATCTCTGCTTCAACGTCTCAAAAGCTGACGCACATCTATCCGTCCACACAAAAGGTACCTCCTTACGCGTAAGCCTGGTTAACGGCTCCGCCAGACGAGCAAAGTTCTCCACAAATCTCCTGTAATACCCAGCGAGTCCAAGAAAACTTCTTATCTCCGCAATATTCTTCGGAATCGGCCAATCTCGAACTGCGGCAATCTTTTCGGGATCGACGGCGATTCCGCTGCCGGACACAACATGCCCCAAAAATTTTACTTCTTCGAGCCAAAATTCGCACTTGCTCATCTTCGCATATAACTTCTCCTGTCTCAACATTTGCAATGCGATCTTTAAGTGCTCAGCATGCTCTTCAAAACTCTTCGAATAGACCAGAATATCGTCAATGAACACCACAATAAACTGGTCCAAGAATGGTGAAAAGATTCGGTTTATCAAGTCCATGAATATCGCCGGTGCATTCGTTACTCCGAAGGGCATCATTGAGTACTCGTAATGTCCATACCGAGTTCGGAACGCCGTCTTGCAAATATCTTCTGCTTTCACTCGGACCTGATGATATCCGGATCGCAAATCTAGCTTCGAGAATACTCTCGCGCCACTAAGCTGCTCAAAAAGTTCGCCAATGCGAGGGATCAGGTACTTGTTCTTAATAGTCACCCGGTTTAATTCTCGATAGTCGATGCACATTCTTCTCGTGCCATCCTTCTTCTTAACTAGAAGAACTGGAGCTCCCCAAGGCGAGTTACTGCTTCGAATCCAACCCTTCTCAAGCAATTCAGCAACCTGTTTCTTGACTTCTTCCAACTCCACTGGTGCCATTGGATAATACGCTTTAGATACTGGCGTTGCACCAGGAATAAGATCAATTGCGAACTCTACGTCTCGCTTCAGCGGTAATCCCGATATATCTTCAAACACGTCCATAAAATCACGAGCAACAGCTGGTTCTTCACTTTCATCAACCTCCATTGATGCAAGAATATTATTTGTCGGCCTAACCCTAAACTCGACTGGCCCGACAGAATTACTTCCTCCAGTGAAGGTAAACTCGGGATGTCTGGGAATCTGGAAAATTACTTTTCTTGCCCTACAATCAATGTGAGCGTGGAAAGTGCCAAGAAAATCCATTCCCAAGACGACTTCGTAGCTGCCCGTATCAATCACCAAAAAATCTGCAAAAAGCTCCCGTCCGCAAACAACAACTGTACAATCTTTACATTCCCTACTAGATATGATTTTCCCATTCCCAGTGTGTATGTCCCAGAAACTAGACAGGGTCGTGCAGGTAATCGAGTGTGTAGCTATAAACTTGGACGACATAAAACAATGGGATGCACCAGAATCAAATAACGCTAATGCGGGAAAACCATGAACGAGTAGAATACCTGAAACAACTTCTCCCGATGCCTTAGCTTCCTCAGCCGTCAAGGTAAAAGCTCGAGCCTGATTAAGTCCTTGAGTCAGCTGCTTCTGTCCCTGGAACAGTTTCTGCGGAGGCTTCTGAATATCATCCCTCGTACGAAGCTTCGACGGACATGAGTTAACAGTGTGATCTGCCGCTCCACAAACCAAACAGAGTCCCTGCCTCCTTCGACAACCCTTTTGCACGTGGCCAGGTAAATGGCAGTAGTTACAAGTCACGCTCTTTCTCTGGTCAACTACATCAGGCTTCTTCATCGGTGTTACGCCACGACGGTCCACTGGAATACCTCTGCGACCATGAGCTCGGTTTGGTACAAATGCCGACTTCCTTACCGCAACTATGGTCTGTTGTGAACTCCCAGTCTTCCCCGATAAACTCTGCTGTTCTCAGGCTGCCGTAAGAACCTGTGAGAAGGTGGTCAAACCCAGGGAGACAATCTGCCTCTGGATGTCCACATCCAAGCTGCGCATGAACCTCCGTGCCCTGTCTGCATCGTTGGCAACTAAAGATCCAGCGAATCTACTGAGCCGTGTCCACTCAGCTGCATGTACATCTACGGGCGCTCCATTCTGCTTCAGACCGATGAACTTCTCTTCCATTCCTCCCGTGCAGTCCGCGGGAAGAACTTCTCCAGGAAACTCCTCGAAAAATCCGCCTACTTGATCGGCTTGGGCAAGCGGGTCTCCTCCACGAGCCACCATTCACGGGCGTAGTCCACTAATTGAATACGCACCACATCCACCCTTTATCTTCTGGGATCTGTGCCGCAATAAGTAAGTTCTCCGTATCAACCAGCCACTGCTCCGCTGGCAACGGCTCTTCCAAACCAGTGAATACAGACGGACCCAAACGCCGGAAATCTGCTACGGTCCCTACTCGATCAACTGGTTTAGCTTCAACCTTGTTCACGGACTGCTGAACGGTCTGCAAACCTTCCTGAAACAATTCAGCTTGCTGCTGGATCAGCTCGGTCTGCCTCTTTTGATTCTCCAGCATTTCCCGTATCACTCCAAGCATAGCGGCTTCATCGACACGCCTTTAGTACGTCTTCAGATTCTTGTCTGCCATATTCCTGAAATCAAAACACCCAAGATTAGCATGATAACAGATTCAAATTATAGATCAAGGCTAGAACTTCAAGTTACTTAAATAGAGTACCGCATTGTAACTATGCCGCGGTATCATAGCCACAATTACATAACTCCACCCAAGTCGCCCAAGTCCTAGAGATAACAAGGAATCAGGTTTCGAGTCGATATGCAAAGGAAGTTTGCACATCGTAAAAGATATAATCAGGAAGAACTTGATTCAAGAACGGTAAAACGGCAAGATGGCAGGACATGTTTCCTAAACACGGGTATTCTGATTCGTGTATTGGGTACAATACCCAACTACAAAAAGAATCAACCCGGCTAACCTATGGCGCTCTGATACCAAAAGAACCATGTCACGTCCCGCTTTCCAGAGTACGCTAAATTGGGCACGTGACATAGCCAACCATACTACCTGTGGGTAGGAAGTATCCATCCACAGTCACATTATAGATGTAGAGATATCAAGAACAAAATATAACTATCTAAAACATGTCCATAAGCCAAGATAAAATAAGTCAAGAATAAATAAAGCGCGGAAGCAAAAGATCCATTACAAAATAACTGGAATGTATGTCCCATAGTACGGGTTCACAACAGGAAAAAAATGCAGGAAATAAAAGAACTAACTACTGCTGACACCTCACAGCTCAGCCTGCTGGCTGAAGTACTCCTGCTCGGACTGCAGCAAACGTACGGAATCTGGGCCATGCAAAACCCAGACATCAGCGCGTCATGTCATCAAGTAATAAAATATGAACAGAGTAACAGGCAATGCAAATATAAACATGAATGAACAAGCAGGGGTAACAGTAATATAAATCAGGCAGTGCAGGGTAGTGTGCAGTGAGTAAGCTAAACTGTTCTATTGGGTTTTTACTCTAAAGTCTTTGAAATCAATTTGATGAATCATCGATGTAACTCAATAGTATCCCGTGCATACCCGGGACCACGGTCAAGATTCTTGGGCTGAATTCGAGACATGCCTCTAGGCACTAAAACAGGAAATATATACAGATGAATGATGTCAGCAGCATCATCCCAAGGCTGGCCTAGCCTCTAAAACTAATCAGTAAAGGTAGTACACTGTCGAGTTACAAGTCAGGTTTCATCATTGATTTCCCCATACCCCAAGTTATATGTGTGTGTCAAGTCAGGTATTCAGTAGTCAAGAACTAATGCCAACACAGGGTCAGGTAAGAGCAGATTTGTCTGGATAGACAACAGGAATGGTCCGTGAGGACTACCTATCAGGTTTGTTGGCATTAGACACAAGATCAGGTAACGGGTCAATCCATGGTACAATAGGTCAAGTTAAGTAGTGTACGGTACCATGTCGGGTCAATCGATATGTGTGTAGCAAGTCAGGCCAGGGTGTAAAAGATAACATGTGGGTGCTCATAAATAGCTAGCATAATCATGGTTATAAGTAATCAAGCATGGTTATCAACAATATAATCTAAGCATTGAATTAAGCAATAAAGTAGATTCAATTAATTAGTAGTACAGTTAATAGTTATGGTTCAGAGACGGTTTCAACTTTATATGATTACGGGGTAACATTCATGGCCGTCAAATCATGTTAACCAATATTAAGAATTTCCAGGGATGCAATAATCTATAAATAGGTTCACTGGATGAAGTCACAGCTAAAACTGGTTTAAATGCGCACAAGTGTCCGATGGATTAAACTATAGAAAGATATCATAGGCTATGTCAAAAATGTGATTAAACATATGATTGTGGTTATGAGATTTAACATTTCAATGTGATCATGTATGCAATGGTTACCTTTCACGTTCTAGATCTAAAATAATATAAACCGATGCAACGGAACATCGAAACGATATAAAACGCTGCATGGGATACTATATTTAAACTACAGGTATTAGAATATGTATAAAATGATTTAAATAGCATGTAGTAAGATTAACTTGCCTCGACGGGTTGCGGAACGGAAAACGGAACGTTACGCGTCGGTTGGAAAAATCGCGACGCGCGCACAGTTCACGGACTGAACTCAAACGACGAACAGTGGAGCCACACGGGTCGAAAGTCCTCGCTGGGTCATCGGGAGACGTCGCCGGCACGGTCGAATTCCAGAAATGAAACCAACAGTGAACCTCAAGATGATAAAAGAAGGCATGCACTGAAAAACTAAGAAAATGACAGAGGACAAAAGGGGATCGAGGAGCGAACCTACTCCCTGGATTGCAGAGGGTTGGCAGAGTCGTTGGTGAGGGTCGGCGGTTCTCCGGCGATGAACAGTAGCAATCCTTCAAGAACCCATAACAGTCATTACTCGGGAAGCAAGTAAAGAAGAAAAAGAGAAGAATGAGATGGAGAAAGCGCTTACTGGGCGTTCTGGGGTGGTCTGGTGATCGTTGGCGTCGACCAGAGGCGTTGGCGATGACCGGAGGCATTGGGTTCATGGCTGGGGATCAAGCGCAGGGTGCACAGCCTCGGGCAGAGAGAGAAAAGAAGATGGAGACGAGGAGGAGGATGAGGAGAAGATGAGATTGAGGTGTTGACGAGGTCGGGCTCGGGTAGGAAGAGGAGCGGCTAGGGTTTAGTTGCAGAGGTTCTCGTGCATGGGTTTTTAAAAAATAACAGAGAGGGAAGAAGAAAGAGGGAGGTGAGGATATCTCGTGGGGGGTGATGGGATCCTCGCGAGAGGAGAGAGACTCGTCGCGAGAGGAGAGAGATAGAGAGAAAAGAGAGGAGAGAGAAAGGAGAGGAGAGATGAAGTTAGACGCTAGCAGTGAGAGGGGAAGAGAGAGAGAGAGAAGAAGAAAATGGGAGAGAGAGAGAGACGGTGGGGCCCGGAGAAAAATAAAGAACGATTGTGATTGGATGAGGTGAAAGTTGTTATGAAAAAGTTTGTAAAAGATTTATTGAGGTTTTAAAATAATATCGTTGGTTTAAAGAAAATCTGTGATTGGCTAGAAAAGAAATTTTAGAGGGATATAGGAATCTTGGGCTATTAGGGAAAAACTTAAAAGATTTAAAATAAATAGGATTTTGGCGAGATGCAAAACATTTCAGAATTACGTCCGGGTCGGGTCCAAAAATTTGAATTTGAAATACGAAAATTATTGGCGTATTCCAAAAATTAAAATGAAGTATTTTATAATTAAAAAGCATACCCCCAAGAACGGACGCACGCCCGCACGCGTAGCCGTCCAAACACGTTCGTTTCACTGAACGGGACGAGAACACAATGCAAGAACGCTACCACAGGGTTAGTGGTGTCGAGCAGGCCATGACAAGTAGTTTTAATTTATTTTAAAAGACTTAAATTATTATACGCAAGAATTTGAATTGTCGGGTAAATTACAACAAGCAACAATCAAGTAAGATCAATGAAATAAATACCACACACTATACATACGGTAACTGAAATTTGTAGAACTGGAGTCGGTTGTTACAGAACTGCTGGAGTAGGAGAAAGTGGTTATCGCGATGCGATAACGTAATTAACTGCAGGGGCTTGCACCTACAGGGAAGAGCGTCCCCACAATCAAAACCCCTTACAAACGAGGAGGAATCTGACGAATCCTGCTACAACGGCCGCATCCGTCCAAACCTCCGATACACGGTGCCATAAATCAACTTGGCATATTCAGAGAGGTGGACGGATAAATCCAAATAACATTTGCCTTCAAATTCAGGCAAGATGACCCATCCCGGTTTCGTCTCTGTTTTCGGCGGTAAACAGATTCTTGCACGCCCGGTGGGACTTCTTTTCCTCTTTCCACTACACACTTCGTGTGTCGTGTTCGTGAACAAATCGCGGTTTACTATAGTTGCCCTTGGATTTGAAGTACTAAGATTTAGTGTCTTGCTCCTGTGCAATAGAAGAAGGAAAAAAGTCAATGGCTTGCAGCCGCACAAACTGCAACAGCAACTCCCGCTCCGCCCCAACTGGAGGAGTGACATATGGGCCCAATGCGGCCTCCATATTTTCAATACCGGTAGGGCAGGTGACTCAAACCACCACTGGATTGTTCTTTGGGACCATGCTCCAGCCAGCGAGTTTCCGCACCCCAGTGCCACCACATGAAGCTCCAAAGAAGTCGGTCTTCGATCGACTTGCAACCACCATGGCCACTCTCAACGGGTCGTCCAAGTCTACCACCTCAGTTTTCAACAGGCTAAGTCGAAGCTCAAGTGGGCCCGCAAAGAAGTTCGCGATACCCGAAGGGGCTATCCCAAAATGAAGTCCTTCCAACTCTTGCTGCGGGTGAAGTCGTCAAAGGTGCTTCCCCTACCAGAAAATCGACCTTCGAAAGATTGGTCGTTCCCTCTCAACGGACGTCAGTTTTCGACAGGCTGACACCAACAGTAGCCCCTCATCAAAGCCGGGGCACGACAGAGCCGCCTCCAGAACTGAGGCAATCCCGTCTGCAAGACATGCTCGACGTCGCCACTAGCGCCGAGTGAGGAAAGCTGGGGACAGTTCCCCCTCTGGACTTACCCCACCAGCTTCAATGGTGGAAATTGACGCTGCTGTTCCAATCGGGAACAGCTTTGTTCCCTTATGAAAAATGAATAATAAATATAAAAAGCAATGGGAAAAGTTCTCAAATGGAGCATCACGTGCCCACATGTGATAGGCACTGCGCTTGGCAAAACAAGGCTGAAACTGAGCCTCACGTGACCTCTATATACAAAGTGTATAGGCGCATTCTTAAAACAAACAATTGGCTGGAAACATTCACGTGATAGCACGTGACGCTCTTTGGCGGGCTTAACTTTGTGGGGTCACGTGCTACACGTGATTGGCTCCTATGCCTTCTGAATCGATAGAATTAAATTCTAAATAAAAGGGATCAAAACCCTATTTGGAAAATATTTTCTTAAATCTTTCTAAACAAGAAAGATTGCGCTCTGTGAAGCAGAGCGCCGTTGGATTAAAAATCCAATGGTGATTAAAAATCACCAATTTACAGAAGAAGATTCTGTATAAGAAAATATTCCCTAATCTTGTGAGAAATATCTTCTGTAAAACAGAAGTTCTTGGATTAAAAATCCAACGGTGAATAAAATTCACTGATTGATCTAAAAGATCATTTTGGTTGATTATAAAATCAATCAAAATCTCTCAATGCGAGATTTTATGAATAAATTGATTCTTTTCTTTCTCCTATAAATAGGAGCCGAGAGACGAAAAAAGAAGAAGAGAGAAACCCCCTCGTAAGCTTAAAAGAAAAGAGAATTTAATTGTTCAGAGAGAAGAAGACCTGCTAAAAGAGAAAAAGAAACTCTAGGTAAGAGAAGGAACGAAACACAGATAATATCTCATCTCTTTTTCACCTCCATAAGAGTTTAACTCTTCTAAAAAGAACTTAGTTTTTCCTCTGGTTGAGATCTGCAGAAGCAGATCTCCCCACAAGTTGAGAATTTAATTCTCATCGGAGAGATTCTGTTATGTAGATTCAAACCCAGGGGAAAGAATTAAGTTCAAAGAATTTAATTCTTACCAGAACATATAGGACTTTAATTTCTCTAATAAAATTAAGGTTTAACCCTGTAGAAGAATTTAATTCTTATAAAACAAAAGGGGCTCGAACGTCTCAAAGCTCAAGATCTCCATGCACATAGGGAAAATATTAGTGTTTGAACAAAAAGAGAACAAACTAAAATCGGCTCACGCGATCCCACGTGACCCCCTAATCAGTGCTTAGCTTTCATAAAGCAGAAAAGGAATAGATCAAAGGCAATAACGCCAAATTTCGAGTGCCTCACGTGACCTCACGTGAGCGTCTCAAACTCTCAGCGTTTAATGCTACTTCAAGCGCCTCACGTGACCCCACATGAGCGTCTCAAATTCTTAGTGTTTAACACTACTTCAAGCGCCTCACGTGACCCCACGTGAGCGCCTCAAACTCTCAACGTTTAACGCTACTTCAAGCGCCTCACGTGACCCCACGTGAGCACTCCAGATCTTCAGTATTTAAACAATACTTTAAGACCTCACGTGGAAGCATGTGAGATCCGAACATATGCTAGTGTTTAACACTATGATAGGCCAACCTTAGCCCAAATTAGCTAAGTCTCCCAAAACCAAAACTCTTTTTCAACCGAGCCTCAATTGTACTCAGGTCTTTCAAAATTGATCTCAAATGGCATTCAAAGTAATGTTATCCCATTCCTTTTCAATCTGACATTTGGTTCAAGGGTACATCTCTTCACACCTCTAATACATATCGTTGTAATTCTTCAACGTCTTCAGAGAGGTGGCGGGTCTCGATAACCAACAACTTTTTGGTACATTTCCAAACCCATGGATACACCCCAATGGACCGTAATGTCCTTAAACTAATCGTCATGGACTATAATGTCCTTAAACTCCACGGACTATGATATCCTTAAACCATGGACCGCAACGTCCCTAAACTAAACTCTATGGACTATGATGTCCTTAAATTTCACGGACCATGATGTCGTTAAACTCAATGGACCGCAACATCCCTAAACTAAGACGACAGAGCCCAAATGCTCTTTCATTGGATCAAAAATGATCCTGAATCCTGTTGAGTAGATCTTAGTCTAAAATTAGATTAACGTATCTTTAACAAATATTTAAGTTGATCTTAATCTCAAAAGAGATTAACGATCCTTAAATTAACCCAAACCCAAATCTAAGAAAATACGGATTTGGACTAATCCACGCCCTACGAGCGACAACATAAATTAGTCTCCGTATACAATCCACGGGCAACCTAAAACAAAACAAACATACACGACACGAAGTGAATATCTGGAGAAGGAGAATGTGGTTACCACGATGTGGTAGCGTAATTAACTGCAAGGGCTTGCGCCTGCAGGGAAGAGCGTCCCCACAATAAAAAAACCCCCGCAATGAGGGGGAATCTGACAAAGTCTGCTACAACGGCCGCATCCGTCTATACCTCCGATACACGGTGCCATAAATCAACTGGTATCTTCGGAGAGGTGGATGGATAAAAACAAATAATATCTGCCCCCAAAATTTAGGCCAAACGTCCCAACGTCCCTGTCGCGTCTTTCGGTGGCGAACAGATTCTGGCACGCCCGGTGGGACCTTTTCCTCTTTCTACTCCACACTTCGTGTGTCGTGTTCGCGAACAAATCGCGGTATAATATGGTTGCCCCTTGATTCGAGGTACTAAGATTTGGTATCTTGCTCTGTGCAGAAGAGAAGATGGCGTCAATGGCTTCCAACTGCACCAACTGCAATAACAACTCCCGCTCCGTCCTCGCCAGAGGAGTGACTTATGGGCCCTAAGCGGCTTCCATTTTCACAATGCCGGTGGAACAAGTGACACAGGCCACCACTGGGTTGTTTTTTGGGACCATGCTCCCACCAATGAGCTTCAACGCTCCGGCGCCGTCACAGGAAGCTCAAAAGAAATCGGTCTTTGATCGCCTTACCACTACCACGGCCCCTTTCAACGGGTCATCCAAACTACTTCCCCTGCTCGAAAGTCATCAGAGGGGCTTCTCCTGCTAAGGGGTCGGTCTTCGTAAGACTGGCCGTTCCAATTCCCGCTGCAGATGAAGTCGTCCAAACTACTTCCCCTGCTCGAAAATCGGTCTTCGACAGATTAGACGTTCCCCCTCAACGGACGTTAGTCTTTGACAGGCTGGCACCAACAACAGCCTATCCTCAAACCAGGGGGCATGACGAAGCCACCCCCGTAATTGAGCCGGTCCCGTCTGCAAGACATGCTCGACGTCGCCACTGGCGCCGAGTGAGAAAAGCTGGGGGTAGTTCCCCTTCTGGATTGACTCTACCAGCTCCGATGGTGGAAATCGATGCTGCTGTTCCAACTGGGAACAACTTTGAGCCGCTCAGGAGGGTGCGCGAGAATTCTCCAACTGCCATACTAAAAAGGTCTTCTCCACCCGCTGAAAATGTCACAAAGGCGAAGCCGGAGCAGTCCCCTCAGCGGTTGTTCTCCAAAATCCACAAGGTCTGGCGAAGATTCTAAGACTTTGTAGTTGACCAAGACTACCATGTTTCCCCCAATCAGAGCAAAGCTCTGTTTTAAAATTCAAAATTTTAAAATTAAAGCAACGCTTCAGATTCAGTGCTAGGCGCGCTGGGCGCCACATGTCGAATATAGATGCGCTAGCGCCAGGTGCGCTGCGCCCTAGGCAGCACACCCCCAATCAGAGCAAAGCTCTGTTTTAAAATTAAAAATTCAAAATTGAAGCAACGCTTTAAATCCAGCGCTAGGCGCGCTGCGCGCCACGTGTCAAACACGGATGCGCTAGCGCAGGCTGCGCTGCGCTCTGCGCTGCACGCCACGTGTCAAACGTAGGTGCGCTAGCGCAAGGTGCGCCAACGCTGTAATTAGAAATTCCCCACCATTAGATCAAAAGATCTAATAATGATAAATCATTAATTAATCAGAATTAAAATTCTATTATGGAAAGATCTTTCCAATCTTGTTAAAAACAAGAAGATTGTCTTCTGTAAAACAGAAGTCCAAGGATCAAAAATCCAACGGTGGGGAAACATCCCCAAATCAATTAGAGAAAGATCTCTTTAACCGATTTAACAAATTAATTTGCCCTATAAAAGGCCCCTAGACTTCAAGTCTCATATATACAAAAATAGAGAGAAACCCCCTACAAACTTTGAGAAAACTCAAAGAAAGAAAAGCAAGCTTTTAGCAAAAGAAGATCACTTCTTCAAGGTAAAGAACATGATTCTTGAACACAGAGATGAAATCATCTCATGAAAAGAAGAACTATCTTCTAAAAAAGATCATAGATCTACAAAAGACCAAGGTCTTTGATAAAAAAGAGATCAAAATATCTCATCATAAAAACAAAAGAAGTATTTACTTCATTCACAGATCATTGATCTACAAAGGTAAAGCCCTTTCCAAAATAAGAACTATTGTTCTTGAATCTTGAGGCAAAGCCTCCTCTAAAAAAGAACATAAACTTGTTCTCTGATCATAAATTTGATCAAATGCGCTTTGCGCTACTGAAAAGTGCCTTGCACTCATGAACTGTGCTTTTGCGCTCCTTGGACCGGCGCTCAGCGCCAAAATGTGCCACGTGTCACCCACAGACACAATTTGCGCTTTGCGCTTCTGAAACAGCGCACTGTGCTCATGGGCTAGCGCTCAGCGCCAAGTGCGCCGCATGTCACTCACTGGTGCGCCACTAAACTAGCATAACGCGCTCATAAATTGAAAGCGCAATGCGCTCATAAACTGACGCTTAGCGGTAAGCGCGACACGTGTCATTTTCGCGTGCGCTACTTGGCAGAAGCGCAATGCGCTCTTTAATTGGCGCAGAGTGCCTGACGCGCCACGTGGGGCGCTGCCAGAACACACATTGTTCTGATGAATTGTTTACATTCAATACAAGATAAAAATTGTCAGGATCTAATGCTCAACATTATTAAAAGGGCCAAACCCAAATAAAGGCTCAATAGCCAGAACAATAAAATGTTAAACATTTTAATCTTATTGGACTTAGCCCAATTCTAGCCATAAGTCCTCAACTTATATTGAACTGAGCCTATTTGCTCACAAATATTCAACAGATCTTAGTCCCAAGCTGGGCTACAGATCTTCCAATCATTTCATACCGGTTCGAGTGTACATCTCTTTACTCCTCTGATATATGTCGTTGTAATCCTTCAACGTCTTCAGAGAGGTGACGGGTCCCGACAACCACACATTTTACAGACTGTGGGGTCCTTAAACTCATGGACTACGATGTCCTTAAACTTTATAGACTACGATGTCTCTAAACCGGACTGTGGGGTCCTTAAATTCATGGACTACGATGTCCTTAAACTCCATAGACTACGAGGTCTCTAAATCGGACTGTGGGGTCCTTAAACTCATGGACTACGATGTCCTTAAACTTTATAGACTACGATGTCTTTAAACTACGGACTGTGAGGTCCTTAAACTCATGGACTATGATGTCCTTAAACTTCATAGACTACGATGTCTTTAAACTATGGACCGTGGGGTCCTTAAACTCATGGACTACGATGTCCTTAAACTCCATAGACTACGAGGTCTCTAAACCGGATTGTGGGGTCCTTAAACTCATGGACTACGATGTCCTTAAACTTTATAGACTACTGTTCCCCTCCGAACGGCGGCCGGGACGTTAGGACGTCCGTGCCTGAGGTTCGGGGCAGATGCTATTTGGTTTGATCCGTCCACCTCTCCGAAGATGCCAAGTTGATTTATGGCACCGTGTATCGGAGGTTTAGACGGATGCGGCCGATGTAGCAGACTTAGTCAGATTCCCCCTCAGGGTGAGGGGTTTTTGATTGTGGGGACACTCTTCCCTGCAGGCGCAAGCCCCTGCAGTTAATTACGCTACTGCATCGCGGTAACAACTTTCTCCTTCTCCAGAATTTCACTTCGTGTCGTGTGTGTTTGTTTTGTTTGTGGTTGCCCGTGGATTGTATACGGAGACTGAGTAATGCCGTCGCCCGTAGGACGTGGATTAGTCCAAATCCGTATTTACTTAGATTTGGGTTTGGTGTTTTTAGTTTAAGGATACGTTAGTCGCGTTGCGGCTAAGATCAACTTAAACATTCGTTAAGGATACGTTAGTCCTGTTTGAGACTAAGATCAACTTAACGTGATCGTTTAGATCCGACAAAAGAGCGTTTGGGCTCTATTGTTCCAGTTTGGGAGATTCATAGTCCAATTTGGGACTAAAGTCTGTTTGGAGGATACGTTAGCCATTTTTGAGGCTAAGATCGACTCAAACGTTTGTTAAGGATACGTTAGTCCAGTTTGAGACTAAGATCAACTTAACGGGACCGTTTAGATCCGACAAAAGAGCATTTGGGCTCTATTGTGCCAGTTTAGGGACGTGGTGGTCCATAGCATTTATGGCCGTCGGGACCCGTCACCTCTCTGACGTCGTTGAAGAATTACAACGATAGGTGTCAGAGGAGTTCAGAGATGTACCCTTGAACCAGAGTTGATTTGGGGTTTTATCATTCATTTAAATGTCTAAGGATGCGCTAGCCGTGTTTGGGGCTAAGATCAACTTAAACGGGACCGTTTAGATCCGGCAAAAGAGCATTTGGAGGCTCTATTGTTCCAGTTTAGGGACGTAGTGGTCCACTTTCCAGTTTAGGGACGTGGTGGTCCATCGCCAGTTTAGGGACATGGTGGTCCAATATTAGTTTAGGGACGTTCCGGTCCGATATTAGTTTAGGGACGTTCCGGTCCGATGTTAGTTTAGGGACGTTCCGGTCCGATGTTAGTTTATGGACATTTCGGTCCACGAGTTTAAAGACCCCGCAGTCCATATCGATGTGTGGTCGTTGGGACCCGTCACCTCTTTGACGTCGTTGAGGAATTACAACGACGGATGTCAAAGGAGTTCGGAGATGTACCCTCGAACCGGATGTAAATTGATTTAGAAGAGCAATTTTGCTCAGTCAATTTAATTTAAGGACTTATGGCCAAAATTGGGCTAAGTCCAGTTGAAATGTTCAACATTTTATTTGCTTTTGCATTGCATTTCTTTTTTTATTTTTATTTGGGCCTTGCCCAGAAAGGATGCAGAGCATCAATTTGTTTTGGGCTCTGCCCTTTTAGGAATGATGCAAGGCATCAATTTTATTTGGGCTCTGCCCTTGTATAAAGGATGCAAAGCATCAATTTATTTGGGCTCTGCCCATTTATTGCCTTGCAATTTATTTTGGCCTGTCAGGTCATTTTGGTTTGGGCCTTGCCCTTTAGAAAATGCATTGCATTTATCAAGCGCTTTGCGCCAATCAAAAAGCACAACAGTGCAAATTTATAAGTGCAAAGCACTATTAATTTGAGAATCTTTTAGATTCAAGAACCAATGGTTCATAAAAGAAGTGCAAAGCACTATTTGATTCTTGATCTAATTTAGATCAAAGAAGAACAAGTTTTTTTCTTTTTATTTCAAGAACCAAAGGTTCATAAAAGTGCAAAGCACTATCTTTTTTTTATTTCTGTTTTTCTTGTTTTAGAGAACCAGTGGTTCATAAGAAGTGCAAAGCACTATTAATTTAAGAACCTTTTAGGTTCAAGAACCGATGGTTCATAAAACAAGTGCAAGGCACTATTTGATTTATTTTTAAGAAAAAACAAGTTTTTCTTGTTTTTCTTATCTCAGAGAACCAAAGGTTCATAAAAGTGCAAGGCACTATTAATTTAATAACCTTTTAGGTTCAAGAACCGATGGTTCATAAAACAAGTGCAAGGCACTATTTTTACTTATTTATTTATTTATCGTTAAAGATCTATGATCTTGTTCATAAGAGAATTTTCTCTTCTTTAAAAGGTTTTTACCTTTTTTTTTATTCTTCAAGAGTTCTCTTCTCTTTTCTTTTTTAGCAAGATCTTGATGATTTTGAAATGAGGTCTAGGGTCCTTTTTATAGCGCCCATAAATTAGTTAAAGTTTGTTAAAGAGAATATTCTCTAAGTGATTTGGGGAATTTTCCCCACCGTCGGATCTTTAATCCAAAGGTTTCTGCTTTACAGAAGAAAATCTTCTTGTTTTAGCAAGAACATAAAAGATTTATTCTGTTTTGCGCAACTCCCCCAGCTCGTGACACGTGTCGCGCAGCTGTGCTTGCGCAACTGCGCAGACACGTGTCGCGCAACTGAATTTTTTCTTTTTTTTCTTTTCTTTTTTTTTTTTTTTTGCGCAACTGCGCGCGCTGACACGTGTCGCGCAGCGCACTGCGCAACTGCGCAGACACGTGTCGCGCAGTTGCGCACTGCGCAAATCTTTTTTTTTTTTTTTTTTAAAGCTTGCGCAACTGCGCGCGCTGACACGTGTCGTGCAGCGCACTGCGCAATTGCGCAGACACGTGTCGCGCAGTTGCGCACTTGTGCAGTTGCGCACTGCGCAATCTTTTTTTTTTTTTTAATCTTGCGCAGCTGCGCGCGCTGACACGTGTCGTGCAGCGCGCTGCGCAACTGCGCAGACACGTGTCACGCACTGCGCAGTTGCGCAATCTTCTTTTTTTTTTTTTTTCCGCAGCAGCAGCAAGAGCTTTGCTCTAAAACTCTTATGGAGTACGTTACTTCATTTATTTTAACTTTAATTTTCTTTTTAATTTTCAAGACAGAGCTTTGCTCTGATTGGAGAAAAACAGAAGTATTGCTTGTTTCCCACCTTGGAATTTAAACAGAGCTTTGCTCTGATTGAGGTAAACAAATGCCCCCCCACCGTTGCGCTTACGTGGCTTCCTAACGTGAGGGCAGCGGTGGTAGACTCCGGACCGTCGCGCCATCTTTTGGAAGCTGAAAGGGCACTTGATGCCTATAAATAGGACCTTTGGTCCTCGAAATTTTTTTTTACCATTTCAAGAATTTTGACTCAGAGCCTTGCTCTTGCTTAAGAATTTTCAGAGCCTTGCTCTTGATTTTTTTTTTCCAAGAACTCCAGAGTTTATAACCATCATAGGTAAAAATTAAATTAAATTAAATTAAAGCTGATTAATAGAGCCTTGCTCTCCATAGATCCCTGATCTAAAGAAAACCTATTTAGGGTTTCATTTAGCAGAGCTTTGCTCTAAAGAGGTCCAAAGAGAACTCAGGAGAATCCTGTTAGGGTTCCATTAATAGAGCTTTGCTCTATAAAAGATTTTTCTTATATCTTCTTAATTAATGGAGCTTTACTCCTCCCAACTTATATGGCACTTGAGAATATTATTATTATTATATCATTTTTTTTCCCAGAGCGGAGCTCTCAATATTTTCAGGGAATTTTTCTCAAATTCTCCTCATAACTGATTTTGACTGGTGTCGTTCCTGTCTGCAGAGCATTGCTCTCGAGGAGTTTAACTTTTAACTTTCTGTATTTCCTTGTTTATTAATATCCCTGTATTGTTTTCTTCAGGTATTATGGCGGTGCGTCTATACAGCTTGCACGAGTTCATCACTTATGAGGATATCCGTGTACAGGGCCGTCAACAGAACCAGGAGTTTACGGACGCTCAATGTGCAGAGGTCATGGGTCGCCTGAATGCCAGCGGTGGCTGGCTGCTACCTCGTCGTTCGGCCCTTTTGAAAGTCGTGCTGGGGTCAATATGGAGAGCATTCCCAGGTCTTCACGAGGCCTTACCGCTCAATGCGCTAGATGATGCCGAAGACAAGGTGCATTCAGTGTACCTGACGGGGCTGATTTCGAAGAAACGGCGAAACAACCTCGTTGACATCCTACATCAAATCTTTCAGCAGACGACAATCGTTGCTGCTTATCGAAGGCCGGAGGGGCTTGCCGATGATATTGACACCGAGGAGCGCGAGAGGCTGCGCATAAGAATAATTAAAAAGGCCAAAAGAAGTTTGGACGGCCTTACTTTTGAATTCCTCAATCCCTGCCCCGGATCTGAAGTTATTCCATTGTAATAATGTTTTCCTTTTACCGCTTTTCAAAATTGTAAGAATTTTTGCCAATATGAATGGAAACTTTTTACTTCAGCTTCTCTTATTTCCCGTCCTGAGTTTTCTGTCCATGCATAAATGAATGCGTCACGCATGCCAGATCAAATGTAGACCGGATATTCTCTCTGTCATCTTCTTTCTTTTAAAGTCAGCAGGCTGTCTTAATAACCATGGTTGATGGATGTCTAAAACGAGTATTCTGACTTCCTCAGGAAATAGCGATGGCTTAGGCCGCAGGTTCAGGTCTAATGCCTAAGACTTTTCAATTCTATAAGCCGTGAGGGTCTCATAGAGGCTTTTCTCCCTACGGATCGAGAGGATCTCATAGGTGGATTTTCTCCTTAGGAATCGTGAGGATTCCTAAGTGTGGTTTTCTCCTATAAGTCGTAAGGATCTTATAAGAGAATTTTCCCTCTTACGAATCGAGAGGATTCGTAAGTGGTTGTTTCCCTCCTCGTCGAAATTCGACTTCGGAGAGTGAGACCCGTGAATAGTATGCAAGAGACCAGTTTGGATTGACTTGCAGGGCCCCATTGCTCAAAAAGCAAGCTTTTCAATCCTTGCTGTCTAAGACTTCATCTCACGAGTCGAGCCGCCTCGACAATTTTTCACAAGTCGAGACGAATCGAACGTTTCTCGCAAGAACATCTTAACGTCGCATTTAACCTCTGCTCTTTACGACAGAAGCCCGTTAAGGTCGGTGGTACTTAGGGTTTTGGCCATCGTACCGTCGCATAAGCTGATATAGTCCTCGATAGGCAATCGTGCTGTTCGAGTAGCCCCGCGACTGCCGTGTCTCTGATCCCTTCGGGGGCTGGACAAGACGTCTTCAAGCAATCCTCCTTGGCAGTTTGACCGTCGGAAGAGCAAGCGCTAGGAATTTGCCATGCCGCTTTTTACTTGAGGTTAGGCTCATTTTGGAGAGCCCCGATGAGTCATAACCACTCCGCGCTGGTGTGGGATGATCTCCGATAGTCTTTCAGGCTTTATATGACTTGCCGTTAAGACCCTGAAGCTAGGAATTTGGCCTTTGCTTCGTTTGCTGGCATTGCGTCCTCTGTATCGAGACGAATGTCATGGTGGGAACTAGGGATTTTGCCGTGGCTCCATTTGTTTGATGACGTTGCGTCTGCTGTGTCGAGACGAACGTTGGGACGACATCTCGTCTGCTGTATCGAGACGGACGTCGAGGTTGTCTTTAGGTTGCTGGTGAACCGTCGAGGTTTGGAACTAGGGATTTTGCCGTGGCTCCATTTGTTTAATGACGTTGCGTCTGCTGTGTCGAGACGAACATTGGGATGACATCTCGTCTATTGTATCGAGACGGACGTCGAAGTAGTGACCACTCTGTGCTGGTGCAAGATGATCTACGGTTGTCTTTCCGGTTTTATATGAGTTACCGTCAAGACGTCGAAGCTAGGAATGTGGCCTTCGCTTCGTTTGCTTTGGTGTGTCCAAATCCTGTTGGAGGACGAACGCTGGGGTTAACATTTCGTCTGCTGTATCGAGACGAACGTCAAGGTGGTGACCACTCTGTGCTGATGCGAGATGATCTCCGATTGTCTTTCCGGTTTCATGTGAGTTACCGTAAAGACGTTGAAGCTAGGAATGTGGCCTTCTCTTCATTTGCTTTATCATGTCTGAATCCCTGCTGGAGGAAGAACGCTGAGGTTGACATTTCATCTACTGTATCGAGACGAACGTCAAGGAGGTGACCACTTCATGTGAGATGGTCTCCGATTGTCTTTCCGGTTTTATGTGAGTTACCATAAAGACGTTGAAGCTAGGAATGTGGCCTTCGCTTCATTTGCTTTATCATGTCTGAATCCCTGCTGGAGGAAGAACGCTGAGGTTGACATTTCGTCTACTGTATCGAGACGAACGTCAAGGTGGTGACCACTCTGTGCTGATGCGAGATGATCTCCGATTGTCTTTCCGGTTTTATGTGAGTTACCGTAAAGACATTGAAGCTAGGAATGTGGCCTTCGCTTCATTTGCTTACACTGCGTCTGGTGTATTGAGACGAATGCTGAGGTGGAGCTGGGATTTTGCCATCACTCCGCTTTGTTTCGACTGTGAGGTCTTTTGTTGACGTTGCATCTGCCTCCAGCTGGACTGCGGAGGAACGTTGTTGTTGACATTGCGTCTACTGTATCGAGACGAATGCTGAGGTGAAGCTGGGATTTTGCCATCGCTCCGCTTGATGGTGTAACATCTGTGTCCTGTTGGAATGAGGAGGCACACCGTTGTTGGTCTCTAGGCTGTAGACGTTGACGTCGAGACCCTGAAGCTCAGGATCTTCGTTTGCTTCATTTGTTGACATCGTGTCTGTAATATTGCGACAAATGTCGAGAAGGTCTCTAGGTTATCTATGAACCGTCGAGATTTGGCTTCGTTTTCTGGTGGAGCCTGTTGGGAAGGTATTGTTCCCTTTTTATCTGTGCCCCTGGATTGTATACAGGGATCGATGTGATTTCACCTGTAGGGCAAAAAGTTTCATTCTTTCATTTTTTTTATTCTTTCCGCGATGCTCTATCATTTCAGCTTTTATATCGCGAAGGTCGCGATTGCCCAATCATTTCGGCTATTTTTCGCGGTGCCCAATCATTTCGGCTATTTACTTTATTTTTACTCGCTACTTTTTATTGCGAGTTGCCCAATCATTTCGACTGTTTATTTTATTTTTACTCACTGTTTTTTTTATTGCGAGTTGCCCAATCATTTCGGCTATTTTTCTTTTTACTCGTGCATACATTTTTACTTGCTGATTTTGTTTGCAAGTTGCCCCATCATTTCGGCTATTTCGTATGCATTTTTTTTTATATGAGTAGGGGATTTGGGATCTGATACCAATCTTGGCATCAGCATCGCTGCGACTGGAATATTGCCAGGAGCGAATCATCATTTGCCGTGAAAGGATTTGGAATTTGATACCGGTTTAGGCATCAACATCGCTACTACTGGGATATTGCCAGGGGCGAATCATCATTTGCCTCTGTCGATGTAGAACAAAGGTGGCTTAACGACCAGGGTTAAGGTCCTGTCGACTAAGGCTTTTGACTTTATGAGCCGTAAGGGTCTCACAAAGCTATTTCTCCCTACAAGTCGTAAGGATCTTATAGGTGTATTTTCTCCTTAGGAATCGTGAGGGTTCCTAAGTGTATTGTTCCTCTGTAAGTCGTAAGGATCCTACAAGAAGGTTTTCTCCTTGTAAGTCGAGAGGACTTACAAGGGTTGTTTACCATGCAAACACATCCCTAGTCTCAGATGGGACTTAGTTAGGGAAATGTTTATTCGCGCCCGTGGATTGTATACAAGGGTCATTATGAGCCGCTTGTAGGGCAATGTCGAAAGTTGTGGGGGTTGCTTAAGCACAGATTTAGGCCTCTGTAACTTAAGACTTTCAAATCTTATGAGCCGTAAGGGTCCCACAAGAGAGTTCTCCTTACGAGTCGTGAGGATCTCGCAAGTGTATTTTCTCCTTAGGAATCGTGGGGATCCCTAAGTGTGTTGTTCCTTTGTGAGTCGTAAGGATCTCACGCAGGTGGTTTCTCCTTACAGGGTCGAGAGGACCCTATAAGTGTTTCTCAACGAGGTTGCGCCCTTTCGGGTTTTCACAAACACTCGCCGGTAGTCCTGCCGTTTTTACTCACGGAGCCCTTTCGGGTTTTCATCCGTGCCCATTTTGCTTGTGAACATACCGTTTTTTTTATTCTCTTTTTTTTCCTTTTTTTTCCTTTTTCTTTTTCTTTTTCTTTTTCTTCTTCCCTTTTTTTTTAAACGAGGTCGCGCCCTTTCGGGTTTTCACGAACACTCGCCGGTAGCCCTGCTGTTTTTACTCACGGAGCCCCTTCGGGTTTTCATCCGTGCCCATTTTGCTTGTGGACATACCGTTATTATTATTTTTTTATTTTTATTTTTATTTTTTTAACGTCAGCCTGAAGATGCTGCTGTTTCCTGATTTAAAATCAGGAAAGCTTCTGTGAAAAACTTCAAAAAGGGAGGGGGCCACGTGCTTACACGTGACCAGCAGTCACGTGTTGACACGTGACCTATAAAGTACAGAAAAGGCGCACAATGATTCGCTGAACAAAGTCAAGAAAAAGAGCTTCAGAAGAGGTCACGTGCTCCCACGTGACCAGGGTCACGTGTCGACACGTGACGTTCAAAGTAGCAAACTCGCTCTCCAATTGAACCGAGGAAAGAAGTGCCAGAAAGGGGTCACGTGCTCACACGTGACCAGGGGTCACGTGGTAGCACGTGACGTTTAGGCAGCAATCAGAAGACACAGCGCAGAAAGCTCATTCCAAAGGGGGGTCACGTGCTCACACGTGACCATGGGTCACGTGGGCACACGTGACCGGCTTTCAAAGCCCTTTTTATCAACAGAATTAAATTCTGAGAGAAATGCAAATCTTTCCAAAGGAACGCAACTATATTCATCCAATCAAATTAAAGATTCGGAGGTCATTTATCTATGGAAGATCTCGGGTTTGGAAAGATTTCCCCCTTAAATCTAACCAAAATAACAAAGGAGAATCTCTGGATTTGAAATCCAACGGTGAATAAAATTCACCTAATAATCCAAAGGTCCAGAACGAATGAAGGACGCAAATCAAATCTCTCAACGAAGATTCGTCAAAAACCAACTGATTCAGCTGCTTCTCCTATAAATAGGAGCCAAGAGATACAAAAAAGGGATATACATGCGCAGAAAAGAGAAAAGAAAAAAGGAGGAGAGCTTTGATACTTTGAAAAGACTCGGATCTTCTGCAAAAAACCCTAGGTAAGAAAGAGGAAGCCTTTCGAAAGAAAGAGAATTTAATTCTCTATAGAGTTTAACTCTAATATATATAAAACAGAAGAGCAAATTTCTTCTCTCTTTGATAGAAGATCTGCAAAGTGCACATCTCCCCTTAAGGTTGAGAATTTAATTCTCAATGGGTCGAGATCCTGCCATGCAGATCCAAAACATAGAGAAAGAATGCAAGCACGAGAATTTAATTCTCACAGAACTATAGGAATTTAATTCCTCTAAGATAAAAGTAGGGCTTGACCCTGTGTTATGGGAATTTAATTCCTTCAAAATAAAAAGGAGCGGGGTTTAACCCTAATTAAGAATTTAGTTCTGTTGAAACAATGGGAATCTAAGTCCCTTAATCATAATCTGACGGGAAACGGAAGTTTGATTCCTTAAAAAAGTTTTTTTTTATTAGGGTTTAACCCTATTCAATTCTTCACATAAGCAAGGAATCTAATTCCTACAGAAGGTTCAAGGATCGAAAGGGAAGTAGGAATTTAATTCCTTTGAAAATTAAAGCCAGAGGAATTTAATTCCTGAAAAGAAAGATCAACAGACCCTCTAGAAACTACATAGAGGCAGGGTCACGTGCTACCACGTGACCCCCCCCAAAACCCCCCAAAGAGATCTACAGAAAGTCCCTTTGAGGCAGCACCCCACGTGACCCACGTGACCCTCAGCAGAAGCCTTAACACAAAGGCATTTGAATGCCCATCACGTGACGGCACGTGATGCTATGAAGGAAATGATAATTTCAGCGGAACAAATGAAGGGAGGGCGCCCTCACGTGCTGCCACGTGACCCTTCTTGCCTTAGTGTTTAACACTAAAATTAAAACTCTCAAGCCCAATGTTAAAATACTGTCGAGCCTTAGCATTCAATGCTGACTAAAAAGCCTTATTGGCAGGATTCAACACTGATCCGTTTTAGTGTTTAACACTAATTTGAAAAAGCCTTATTGCTGGTGTTTAACACCAATTATCTCTTAGTGTTGAACACTAACTCAACAGCCTTATTCCCAGTGTTCAACACTGATTGCTCTGAAGTGTTTAACACTAGGCTTTGGCCCAATTGGCTAGAGGGATAGAGGCAAATATTCTCCCTCAATGGACCAACAAAGAGTCAATATTCCAGACCTGACTGGACTTAGCCTAAGCTGGCCATAAGTCCTCAATTTGTGATTAACTGGGCCGGTAGGCTCATAACATAATTGATCAGTCTTGACCCAAATTGGGCCAAGGACCATTTAATCCATCCCGGTTCTAGGGTACATCTCTTCACTCCTTTGATACTTGGCATTGTAATCCCTCAATGTCTTCAAAGAGGTGACGGGTCCCGAAGACCATTCATGATATGGACTGTGGGGTCCTTAAACCCATGCATAATACAAAATTCCTGGTTACGTGGAACGTGGATAACGTCACTCTTTGACCCCACGAAAAACGTCCAGAGCGGATCCTGGTCCTCGCAGAGCACGGCAGTGAACCCGTGTGAAGCATCCAGAGCGGAGCCTGGTCCTCGCCTAGCACGGCAGTGAACCCGTGTGAAGCATCCAGAGCACATACCGGACTGTGGAGTCCTTAAACCCATGGACTATGATGTCCTTAACCTTGACCGAGATGTCTTTAAACTACCAATGGACCGCAATGTCCTTAAACTACCCACGGACCGCAATGTCCTTAAACTACCAATGGACCGCAATGTCCTTAAACTACCCACGGACCGCAATGTCCTTAAACTACCCATGGACCGCAATGTCCTTAAACTAGAACCATAGAGCCTCCATATGCTCTTTCGTCGGATCTAAACGGTCCTGTTTAAGTTGATCTTAGCCTCAAAAATGGCTAACGCGTCCTTAAACCTTCAAGCAAACTGGACTACGAATCCCCCCTAATTAACTCTGGCTCGAGGGTACATCTCTGAACTCCTCTGACATCCGTCGTTGAAATCCCTCAACGTCGTCAGAGAGGTGACGGGTCCTGACGGCCACATAGACGATGATTGGAACAATGGAGTTCAAACACTCCTTTGTCGGATCTAAACGATCCCGTTAAGTTGATCTTAGTCTCAAACTAAACTAACGCATCCTTAACAAACGTTTGAGTTGATCTTAGCCTCAAGTATGGCTAACGTATCCTCAAACCAAACCCCCAAACCCAAATCTAAGATAATACGGATTTGGACTAGTCCACGCCCTACGGGCGACGACATAACTCAGTCTCCGTAAACAATCCACGGGCAACAAAATACAAAACAAACACCCACGACATGAAGTGACCAGCTGGAGAAGGAGAAAGTTGTTACCGCAATGCGGTAGCGTAATTAACTGCAGGGGCTTGCGCCTGCAGGGAAGAGCGTCCCCACAATCAAAAACCCCTCAAACGAGGGGGAATCTGACGAAGTCTGCTACATCGGACGCATCCGTTTAAACCTTCGATACATGGTGCCATAAATCAACTTGGCATCTTCGGAGAGGTGAACGGATAGCACCAATTAGCATCTGCCCCGAATCTCAGTGCCAAGACATCGCAGTCTTGTGCGCCGTCTTTCGGAGGGGAACAGATTCTGGCACGCCCGGTGGGACCTTTTCCTCTTTCCACTCCACACTTCGTGTGTCGTGATTCGCGAACCAATCGCGGTTCGCTAACAGTTGCCCTTGGGTTTCAAGATACTAAGAATTGGCGCCTTGCCTATTGCAGAAAACAAAGGATCAATGGCTGCTACTTCCGCGAAATCCTCCAACTGCTCAAGCTGCAATTGCGACCAACGCTTCGCCTCGCCGGGAGGTATAGCCTATGGACCCCAAGCTGCTTCGTTGTTCACAATGCCGGTGGACCAGGTGACTCAGGCCACTACCGGATTGTTCTTTGGGACTATACTCCCACCATCCAGCTTCACGGCGCCAGTGCTGACAAAGGAAGCCCTCAAGAAGTCGGTCTTTGATCGTCTCACCCCTGCCACGACTCCTCTCACCGAGTCGTCCGATGTCAGCGCCTCAGTCTTTTCTAGATTGGGCCAGAAATCCTGCAGATTCGTCGCAGAGAAGGCTGCTCCTAAGAAAACGGCCGCTCATGCTTCCGAAATCGCCAAGGCAGCTTCCCCGGCCAAAAAGTCGGTCTTTACCAGATTAACGGCTTCAGCTCCCGCTCCCGTTGCACAAAGGACATCGGTCTTTGACAGGCTAACACCAACAACGACCCCCCACCCACACAGGGGGCAAGATGAAACCGTTCTTATATCTGACTCTACGCCGTCTGCTCGATGCGCTCGACGTCGTCATTGGCGCCGAATAAGGAAGGCTGGGGGCAACTCCCCCTCTGGATTGACTCCATCAGCCCCAGCGGTAGAAGTCAATGCTGCTGTTCCAACCAGGAACAACTTCGAAATGTTAAATAAGGTGCGAAGGAATTCCCCTACCGCAGTGCTGAAGAGGTCTCCTCCCCCATCAGAAAAGGTTGTGGAAATGGAATCAGAACAGCCCCGATCTCCTCAACGGCTGTCTTCCAAAATCTATAAGGTTTGGCGGCAGGCCCGGGACTCAATCATCGATCCAAACCTCTCCCGCCAGCATAAGAAGCTGAAGATCCAACCGAAAGCTGGTCACCAGGCGAAAACCCAAAAGGCTGTTTGGACGCCCACCTCGACGGCCCCCTCAACCTCCATGGCTCATAAAAGGAGGGAGCCAGAGAAGATCCCTCAACATGCAACGACGGCTAAAAACAACAAGCCCGGACACCCTAAGTCTGGGGGCATGATGGTCCACACCGTATACATGGCCTCTGGAAAGGAGGAGAGCCGCACTTCTACAGGCCACCGACCGCTAACCCGATCCGTAACGAAATCCCAGGAGCAGCAACAAAAGCTCCAAGAAATGATGAATGCTATGGCCGCGCTCACCGGGCCAAAGGAAAACCCAGAAGCGTCCTCAGACGCACGCCGGGAGGAAGAAACCGACGCTGAATTCCTTCGCCGGACACTGGAGAAAAGGGACAAAGAGGCTGCTGAACAAGCGGCCAACATACAACGGATGGGCCTTCTCTTTCAAGATGTGATAGGAATGATGATCCAACAGGACTTACCCGCCGAAGATCCTCCGATTGTTCTTGAAGACGACCGAGGAGAGACGTCCAATCCACCACCAGCCTTCTCAACGGCCAAGGAGGAGACGATCTCTAAGGCTGACTTGGCTGACTACATAGCCCAGCAAATCCGAGTTCATCATGCGACTGAGGCAGCTGGTCAAGTCGTGAAAACAGGGCGACCGTATCCAGGCTGGTACGATCAAATCAAATATCCGCAAGGCTATACGATACCGAAATTCCATGTGTATAAGGGGACCGGTAATCCTCATCAACACGTCGCCCAGTTCCGGGCCCTCTGCGGTAACACCGGCGGTGACGATAAACTGTTACTCCGTCAGTTCGTTGGCAGCTTATCAGAAACAGCATTCGAATGGTATTCGGAACTCCCGAACGATTCCATCAAAACGTTCGCTGAAATGGAGTTGTTGTTCACTCAGCGGTTCGCAAGTGCCAGCGAGCGCACTCCAATTACTGCTTTGATTAACGCCAGGGTAAAGCCAGGCGAAACCTGGGTCCAGTACGCCATACGCTGGCGGAATTTGTGGTCGAGATGCGAACAACGCATTGAGGAAGCACCCGCAGTGGGTATGTTCGTGGGAACTTTAGACCCCCACGCAACCATCTCCCAGTTTATGATGTTCTTCAAGCCAACCACATTCCAGGCTTTAATCGACAAGTTGGCTCAGATGGACCAGATGGGTCATAGACCACCTGCCCCGAAGCCAGAACCTCGGAATGACAAGGGTAAAGGAAGGGCGACTTTTGTCGCGAACGCCCAGCAGCAGCCTGACGCCCCGAAATCGGCAGGTCAACTGGAAGAAAGACGCCGATATTATAACGAAAAGATGAAGCGTCCCTACTCGTTCCCACGAGACAAGACAAAACGGTTATTTGAGCTGGCAATACGCAACAGACTTATCAACCTCCCGAATCCAAGGCGACCGCCACAACCCACCGAGGTGAATAACCCCAACTATTGCCCTTACCATCAGACGGTAAGCCATCCGATTGAAGATTGCTTCGTCTTCAAAGGATGGATCGAAGATCAACACCTCCAGGGAAAGTTTGTACTGTCCGAAAAGTGGAAGGTGAACCCGCCACAACCACATACTCCTAAAAAGACGGACACATCGGGGGCAACCTGCTCCTTTATCGAAGAAATTCCATGGGAGGTCGTGCTATCAACGAAGACCAAAAGGATGCTGAGAGACCTTCACGCGTGCCCTGCAATCGAATGGAAGGACCCTCTTGAACCTCGAATTATCGAAGGAGCAGTGAAGCCCCACGCAACTACGAAGACTGCTGATAAGGGCCCAAATACTCACGCCCAGCCGTCAAAAGCTTCGAAGAAAAAGAAGAAGAAATCCAAGAAGCCCGCGAAGCTTGGAGACGAGCGAACAAACTTGCAGAAGCAAATCGACGCGCTGGAAGAATATAATCAGAAGGCGCGAACTCCTGTCACACTGCAAGAGTTCCTCAGCCACATCCTTCAAGAGGACGATGATGGAGAGAACTCGTCGGATGAATCCGAGGGATATGCGGCAAGTTGCAACATGATCTCCCACTCGTTTACCAATGATGAGAAAACTCCTAGCACTAAGAAGCTAAAGTCGGAACCCGAACCAAAGCGTGCGACGCTGACAACTGATATGATCAATGCCTTCCTAGACGAGATTCGTCTAAAAAGTAAAGCAGACCAAGAGCGTGAGATGGCAGCATCAGGAGAAACCAAATGCGGGCAACTGAACGAAGGAGTTGAACTACCCCTGCCAGAGCGAAAGGTATCCGAGATGGACAAGAAGATATTCAAGACGAGGAAAAGGTTCGCCAAAGCCATGTCAATGGGAATGAGGCTACCACCCTCGGAAGGAAACACACACAATGGGGCGGAGAAGCACCCCGATTACTGTGCATATCATCGGAAAGTCTCACACCCCACAGAGGAGTGCGACGCCTTTAAGATATGGTGGCAAGGATATGTTGCTCGTCGGCAACATTTCAAACGCATGAAACGCAAGAGCCGTCGGGAGCAAAGAAGCGCCGTTGACGGGCCCAACAGAATTACTGGCAACTGTTATATGGCTCATGCCGAGGGGTCGCGAGTCCTCACCTTTGGGAGCGACTCTGACGAAGAAGTGACTCTGGGCCCTCTCTTTGAAGAATCCGCGCTAAGGAAAGATGAGGAATCAGAAGCTTGCGGAAACACTCAGCTGCGCAATCGCACACTCCCGGAAAAGAATCTCGGGCCTACGAACAGAAAAGATAAGGGAAAGGAAAAGGTCACTGAAGATATCACTTTGGATGACCAAGTCGCGAAAGAGCTGGCTGCCAAAGACCCTCCTAGGAGGAGTAAAGTGGACTATAACATCCTCGCGCATCTAAGGAAGCTACCTTCTCAGCTCAGCATTCTCGACGCCCTCCTATTATCAAAAGAAGCACGGGACTCACTAATTAAGGCACTACAAGAACCTGAGCAATTCCAAGCCTTTCTCGCCACCGAAAAGATGAAGGACGAACTGGAAGAAGTGCATACGGCCGACGTCACTTTCGGTAATGAAGACCTCCTTCTCGGGACGTGCGACCATAACCGTCCCCTATATGTCTCTGGGTACTGCCATGACATCAAGATAGGCAAGATCCTGGTGGATAACGGATCCTCCGTTAATCTCCTTAATGTTCGGGTGTTGAAGGAAATCTGCATGAGTGTGCAGCATCTCGCTCGGGACAAAATTACTATCTCCGGTTTCGATTCACAATCGTCACGGACTCTTGGATCTGTGATACTAACGTTACGCTTCGGGCTTCTCGTCACAGACATCAAATTCCATGTCATTGACGCGAAGACCTGT
This sequence comes from Agapanthus africanus, assembly GCA_030015575.1. NCBI lineage: Eukaryota > Viridiplantae > Streptophyta > Magnoliopsida > Asparagales > Amaryllidaceae > Agapanthus > Agapanthus africanus. The sequence continues at coordinate 773,416,165 of CM057341.1, forward strand.
TACAATGCCTTGCTCGGCCGTCCTTGGTTACACGAGTACAACATCGTCCCTTCTACACAACATCAGTGTATGAAGTACTTTAAAGATGGTTTCGAGTATACTGTAACGGGTGAGCTGAACCCATTTTCCGTGAACGAAGTCCGCAAATACGAGGATGCGAAATACTTTTTGCCAGACTTTGAAGATACAGAAAGGTGTCACGACTCGGAGGACAAGGCCGCCGCCACCATCCCTGTTTTCGGAAGCGATACCGAAGAAGAAGAAGAGATAGTTTATACGGGACCAGCTCAACGCAACAACCGGAGGACGCCCATCCCCATACTGGTCTTCGGAAGTGATTCGGAAGATGAGGTCAATGCCGTATTCTCCAATAGGTTTTCAATACAAGCACCTCCTGGCGATGACCATAACTTGCAGATCACCATGGTACCGCGAGAACACTACAAGGACCTCGACACGCTTCAAGCTCACAGTGTGCAAGAGCTGCAAACGTTTTGCGTCCCCCCCAGGCGAAAGGGTGAGAAGATGATCCTATTTTATCGATCCTCAGAGTTGAAAGTAGAGAAAGAGATCTGGCACGGCGTAGATGCTACATGCGACAGACTCCAGCCCATCCGTTTGCCCAGATACTATACAAATGGATTAAAGAAGCTATTGAAGCACCAAGGGGTACCCTTAAAACAAACTGTTCAACAGGCTCGGTTTTACAACAGGATTTGGGATGTCCCTGGAACCCAACGCAAATTGCCTAATGGGAAAATGGAGACACTCGGGCTTGGATATGCGAGAACCGGAAAACGAGAACGGGCTCATAACAGCTACGCTATATATACCTTTGATGAAGAAGAGGACGCCCTGTCAGGAGATCCCAACCCCTCATCAAAACCAGACCACGCGATTGAGGCGTCAAGTCCGTCATTTCTAGAACGAATGGACAAGCCCATCAGGAAAGTGGGTCAGAAAGGTCGGGAAGACCCCAACCACGAAATGGCCATCTACGAGAAGGCCAGGACGCAACGTCTATTTCAACAGGCTGCGAAAGGCAAGAATGCCCGGGAGTGTATTCGCACCTGTTATACGATTGCGATAGACAACCCTCCCCGGTGCTTCGAAAACAGCGATGATGAGGTTATCTCAGAATTCCCGCCTGCTCCGAAAGAACTGGAAGACGGTATACATACTACTGCAGATAACCTCAGGAAGATTGGGTTGGGATCGGCAGAGGACCCGCGACCAACATTTGTCAGCGAGCTACTCTCTGAAGAAAGGGTGGCCGCGTTAAAGAACGTGCTTCTACGACATAAAGACTGCTTCGCGTGGAACTACTCTGAGATGCCAGGATTAGATCCGGAGGTTGCCGTGCATAAATTAGCAATATACCCGGGTATCAAGCCAGTCAAGCAAGCGCCAAGGAGGATGCGACTCGAGTTGGAGATGAGCATCAACGCCGAAGTCAAAAAACTAATCGATTCTGGATTTATCCAAGAAGTACAATATCCCGATTGGATCGCCAATATCGTCCCGGTGATGAAGAAGAATGGGACGGTGCGTATATGCGTGGATTTCAGGGATCTCAATAAAGCCTGTCCAAAGGATGATTTCCCAGTACCGGTAACCGAGCTAATGATAGATAACACGTCTGCTCACGAGATCTTCTCCTTTATGGATGGTTCTTCAGGATACAATCAGATAAAAATGCATCCCGAAGACCAGAAGCACACCGCTTTCCGGACCCCTTTGGGTGTATTCTGCTACAGGGTTATGCCCTTCGGTCTAAAGAATGCCGGCGCTACCTATCAAAGGGCCATGACAAAGATCTTCGACGACCTCATACATGACATCGTCGAGTGCTATATCGATGACCTCGTAGTAAAGAGCATGTCATACGAAGAGCATTTAAACCACTTGGAGACTGTGTTTCAACGCCTCCGGTGATATAATTTGAAAATGAATCCCCTCAAATGCGCGTTTGGAGTCTCCTCGGGAAAATTCCTGGGATTCGTCATCCGACACCGAGGTATTGAAATAGATCCGTCAAAGATTAAAGCGATCATGGAAATGCCTCCGCCAAGAACCCTCAAACAGTTGCGGTCTCTCCAAGGGAAGCTCGCATACATCCGGCGATTTATCGCAAATCTTTCAGGCAAATGCCGCCCCTACAGTCACCTGATGAAGAAGGGAACCCCATTCGTCTGGGATCTAAAATGCCAAAGTGCACTAGACGAGATCAAGCAGTACCTGCAGAACCCGCCGGTATTGGCCGCGCCGGTCAAGGGAAAACCCCTCATTCTTTATACAACCGCCCTCGAAGGTTCCTTGGGCGCACTATGGGCGCAAGAGAACGATCAGGGGAAAGAGAGAGCACTTTACTACTTAAGTCGAGTCCTACTCGGGGCAGAAAGCAATTACTCCCCCATTGAAAAACATTGCCTGGCATTGATCTTCGCGATAACGAAGCTCAGGCACTATGCGTTGGCACACGAGGTCTGCCTCATCTCGAAGGTGGACCCTCTTAAATACTTGATGTCAAAAGCCATATTGACGGGACGACTCGCTAAATGGGCCCTGCTCTTGATGGAGTTCTCGATAACATATCAACCTCTCAAGGCAGTGAAGGGCCAGGCCATTGCCGATTTCCTCGCTGAGCACCCGATACCGGCCGATTCTCCTTTGAATTGTGACTTGCCGGACGAGCATGCATTTGATGCGATTAGCGGTGGAAGCACCCGATGGGAACTCTATTTCGATGGAGCGTCCTCTATAAAGAAACAGAAACAAGGTATCCCAATGATCAAGTCAGGGATAGGCCTCATCTTTGCGACTCCACAAGGAGGGATAATGCGCTTCGCCTTCTCCTTAACAGAGCCGAGGACAAACAATGAAGCTGAATACGAAGCCCTGATAGCAGGTCTCGAGCTTGCCATTGACATGGGAATTGAAGACCTCCTCATATACGGGGATTCTCAGCTGGTCGTTAGTCAAGTGAATGGTGACTACCAAACGTGCAAACCGGAGCTGGTGAAGTACGGCGAAAGGGTGCAACAACTATTGTCCCAAATTCCTTCCTACACTTTGGAGAACATACCACGCGCAGAAAATAGCAAAGCAGACGCATTGGCTAAGCTTGCTAAAGAACTGGCCGACGAGAACCTCGATGATGTCAGAATCGTGATACAAAGCCGTCGAGTGCTCGCCCCGGCAGAAATATCTCTGGAATCATGCAAAGAAAAGAGAGCGACTGAGCAGACGACCCTACAAATAAAGGACCATGAGAAGGCCGAGGACTGGAGGGAAGTCTTCATAGACTACTTTAAGTCCCGCCGCATACCCAAAGAAGCGTCTTCAAGACATCAGCTCATGAAACGAGCTCTATCTTTCGCTTTCGTCAACAATACCCTATACAAGAGATCGCTCGATTCTCTATGGCTGAGATGCTTAGGACCTGACGAAGCAGAAAAAGTCGTTCAGGAAGTTCATGACGGACTTTGCGGTTCTCACCAAGCAGGCCCAAAGATGAAGTTAAAGATTAAACGAATGGGCTACTACTGGCCCACAATGATCCAGGACTGCCTCGAGTATGCGAAGCAATGCCACTCGTGCCAGATTCATGGAGACTTTATCCACCAACATCCGAATCCGCTACACCCAACGGTGGCCAGCTGGCCATTCGAAATGTGGGGAACTGACATAGTCGGCCCCATTGAGCCGGCATCATCTCGGGGACACCGTTTTATCCTGGCGACTACTGATTACTTCTCCAAATGGGCAGAAGCAATACCATTGAGGGAAGTGAAGACGGAGAATATCCTCCATTTCTTCAAGACGCACGTCATCTATCGGTTTGGTACCCCACGGCGGATTATCTCCGATAACGGGCCAGCCTACAGAAGCCATAAGATTAGCCGCTTCGCGCAGCAGCACAATATAGACTGGAGGTATTCTTCAGTTTACAACCCACGAGCCAACGGTCTGGCCGAGGCCTTCAATAAGACCTTGACAAAGATCATAAAAAAGACCGTTTCCCGGAATAAGAGAGACTGGCACGAGAGGCTGCAAGAAGCCCTTTGGGCTTATCGAACTACATTCAAGACGGCCACAAACACAACGCCATACGCGTTAGTATTTGGGACGGAAGCAGTACTCCCCCTCGAGATAGAGTTACCCTCTCTACGAGTGGCAATCCACCACGAACTGACTGACGAAGAAAATGCTCACCTTCGACTTGAGGAGCTTGATGCCCTCGACGAAACCCGACTCATAGCGCAACAACATCTAGAAGCCCACAAAGCAAAGATGACGCGCTCGTACGAAAAATTGACCAGGCCAAGGGCATTCCGCCAAGGCGAACTCGTGCTGGTAGTCAAAAGACCTATGATCCCCAATCGTGCCAAGCGGGGAAAATTCGAGCCAAACTATGAAGGCCCGTACATCATAGACCAGGTTTACCAGGGTGGAGCCTATCTACTCGTGGACATGCACGGTGAAAGGCCTTTCAGGCCAATAAATGGCCGCTTCTTGAAGAAATACTACGCTTAGTGAGCCACAGCCTGGGTCAACGGTAGATGACGACGACTATGTCCGCTCGCTATCTGCCTAGGCTCAGACTTTACAAGCAGTAGCTGACCCTCCCATAACAAGGGACCGAAACGTCCTTAAACTATCAACGGACCGAAACGTCCTTAAACTATCAAGGGACCGAAACGTCTTTAAACTATGAACAGACCGAAACGTCCCTAAACTATCAACGGACCGAAACGTCCTTAAACTAATGACGGACCGAAACGTCCTTAAACTAGCGACGGACCGAAACGTCCTTAAACTATCAATGGACCGAAATGTCTTTAAACTAACGACGGACCGAAACGTCCCTAAACTACTACCGCAGCATCCTTAGGCTGACGAGATGAAAAAAAAAAAAAAATGGTATGTCCACAAGCAAAATGGGCACGGATGAAAACCCGAAATGGCTCCGTGAGTAAAAACAGCAGGACTACCGGCGAGTGTTTGTGAAAACCCGAAAGGGCACAACCTCGTTAAAAGACACTTATAGGGTCCTCTTGACCTTGTAAGAAGAAACCACCTGCGTGAGATCCTTACGACTCACAAAGGAGCAACACACTTAGGGATCCTTACGATTCCTAAGGAGAAAATACACTTACGAGATCCTCACGACTCGTAAGGAGAACTCTCTTATGGGACCCTCACGGCTCATAAGATTTGAAAGTCTTAAGTTACAGAGACCTAAACCTGTTCTTAAGCAAATCCTCCACAACCTCCGACATTGCCCTACAAGCGGCTCGGACTGACCCTTGTATACAATCCATGGGCGCGAATAAACATTTCCCTAAACAAAGTCCCACCCGTGACTGGAGAGACATCCATATGGTGAACGACCCTTGTAAGTCCTCCCGACTTATAAGGAGAAAATCCTCTTTGTAAGATCCTTACGACTTACAAGAGAACATGCACTTAAGAATCCCCACGATTCTTAAGGAGAGAACACACTTGCAAGATCCTCACGACTTGTAGGGAGAAACACCTTTGTGAGACCCTCACGGCTCATAAGATTTGAAAGTCTTAAGTTACAGAGACCTAAACCTGTTCTTAAGCAAATCCTCCACAACCTCCGACATTGCCCTACAAGCGGCTCGGACTGACCCTTGTATACAATCCACGGGCGCGAATAAACATTTCCCTAAACAAAGTCCCACCCGTGACTGGAGAGACATCCATATGGTGAACGACCCTTGTAAGTCCTCCTGACTTATAAGGAGAAAATCCTCTTTGTAAGATCCTTACGACTTACAAGAGAACATGCACTTAAAAATCCCCACGATTCTTAAGGAGAGAACACACTTGCAAGATCCTCACGACTTGTAGGGAGAAACACCTTTGTGAGACCCTTACGGCTCATGAAATCAAAAGCCTTGGTCAACAGGACCCTTAACCCTGTTTGCTAAGCCACCTTTGTTCAAACGTCGACAGAGGCAAATGACGATTCGCACCTGGTAAACATTCCAGACAAAATGGCCGAAATGATGGGACAACTTGCAATAAAAAGAAGCAAGCAAAATCTCGGCGGTTCACAGATAACTTAGTGATCGCCACCGTGGCATTCGTCTCGATACAGCAGACGCGATACCGGCGAATGAAGCGAAGGCCAAATTCCTAGCTTCATTGTCTCGACGACACAACATCAAGCGAAACGGAACAGCGGCAACCCCAAGTTCCATGGCTCGGCGACACATATCGCCAAGAGTCAACCCCCATCCCGTGAAATGCGGATACAATCAGCAAACTTCCTGGTTACGTGGAAAGCGGATAATGTCACTCTTTGACCCCGTGGAAAACGTCCAGAGCGGATCCTGGTCCTCGCAGAGCATGGCAGTGAACCCGTGCGAAGCATCCAGAGCGGAGCCTAGTCCTCGCCTAACACGGCAGTGAACCCGTGTGAAGCATCTAGTGCAAACTTCCTGGTTACGTGGAAAGCGGATAATGTCACTCTTTGACCCCGTGGAAAACGTCCAGAGCGGATCCTGGTCCTCGCAGAGCATGGCAGTGAACCCGTGCGAAGCATCCAGAGCGGAGCCTAGTCCTCGCCTAACGCGGCAGTGAACCCGTGTGAAGCATCTAGTGCAAACTTCCTGGTTACGTGGAAAGCGGATAATGTCACTCTTTGACCCCGTGGAAAACGTCCAGAGCGGATCCTGGTCCTCGCAGAGCATGGCAGTGAACCCGTGCGAAGCATCCAGAGCGGAGCCTAGTCCTCGCCTAACACGGCAGTGAACCCGTGTGAAGCATCTAGTGCAAACTTCCTGGTTACGTGGAAAGCGGATAATGTCACTCTTTGACCCCGTGGAAAACGTCCAGAGCGGATCCTGGTCCTCGCAGAGCATGGCAGTGAACCCATGTGAAGCATCCAGAGCGGAGCCTAGTCCTCGCCTAACGCGGCAGTGAACCCGTGTGAAGCATCTAGTGCAAACTTCCTGGTTACGTGGAAAGCGGATAATGTCACTCTTTGACCCCGTGGAAAACGTCCAGAGCGGATCCTGGTCCTCGCAGAGCATGGCAGTGAACCCATGTGAAGCATCCAGAGCGGAGCCTAGTCCTCGCCTAACGCGGCAGTGAACCCGTGTGAAGCATCTAGTGCAAAATTCCTGGTTACGTGGAACGTGGATAACGTCACCCTTTGACCCCACGGAAAACGCCCAGAGCGGAGCCTGGTCCTCGCCAAGCACGGCAGTGAACCCGTGTGAAGCATCCAGAGCAAACACCGGACTGTGGAGTCCTTAAAAATCCACGGACTATGACGTCCTTAACCTCGACCGCGATGTCTTAAAACTAACGATCAACCACCCCTATTCCTTACAGATCTTTGCCTCGGTTTAAGGGTACATCTCTTCACTCCTTTGATGCCTGGCGTTGTAATTCCTCAACGTCTTCAAAGAGGTGACGGGTCCCTGCAACCAAACGTTGGACTGTGGAGTCCCTAAATCCACGGACTATGAGGTCCTTAACCTTGACCGTGATGTCTTAAAACTAACATCGGACTGTGGAGTCCCTAAATCCACGGACTATGAGGTCCTTAACCTTGACCGTGATGTCTTAAAACTAAAATCGGACTGTGGAGTCCCTAAATCCACGGACTATGAGGTCCTTAACCTTGACCGTGATGTCTTAAAACTAACCGCGGACGGTGGAGTCCCTAAATCCACGGACTATGAGGTCCTTAACCTTGACCGTGAAGTCTTAAAACTAACAGCGGACTGTGGAGTCCTTAAATCCACGGACTATGAGGTCCTTAACCTTGACCGCGACGTCTTTAAACTACAATACCTGGAGCAGCCCCTGACCCCGTGAAATACGGATAAGGGTGATCACATCCGACACTTGCAGGTCCTCACGACCTGTAAGGAAGAAAAAAAACTCTCTTGTGAGATCCTTACGACTCTCAAGGGAAAACCCGCTTAAGAATCCTCGCGATTCTTAAGAAGAACTTACACCTATGGGATCCTCTCGACCTATAGGGAGAAAAACTCTTTACGAAACCCTCGTGGCTCATAAGATGCAAAAGCCTTAGGAAGCAGATCCTAACCCTGAATCCTAAGCCATCGCTGTCCTGCAAGGAGATCAAGATAGAATATCCGCAGAATACATTCAATAAAAAGGGGATACACCGAGTGTACTTTATCCTCGGCGGCGTCCAATGACCCAAGCGGTACACCAGCGCAAAATAAAGGGAGAGCCTCCCTGATCGCCAGCACGATCAGCCTCAGAAGAGAAGAGCGACGGGGGAGTAGCCGATGGTTGTACTCGTCAAAGCGGCTCATGATCTCGGCACACTGAGCATCGGTGAACTCCTGGTTCTGACTGCGGCCCAGCGCACGAATATTCCCGTAGGAAATGATCTCGTCAAGACTATACAGATGGGCATCCGTGACACCTGAAATAAAAGTCACAGGCATCATTACAAAATCCCCATCGCATTAATGGCAGAAGAACCGCCTCGAGCCAAGAGACCCCAGAGATTCTCTGTGTGAATAAATCGAGTTCTTCGTTGGAAGTTAATTCCTTATTAAGAAAAGGGAATTAAATTCCCAGAAACATTTTGAATGGAATTAAATTCCATGGGTTTGAACCGCCATCATCATCTCCCTAAGGGATCATCTGAACCCTAAGTGATCTACTGTGGGAAGTCAAGTGGTCTCATATTTTGGTTAAATGACTTGAAGAAAAAATGGGTTCTTTGCGAAACCCTTAATATGAATTTGAAATCCCAAGAGTTCTTTCAAAGACGAAGGCGCTTTGGCCGTTCGACATTATTACCTGAAGGAAAGGGATCTGCTGACAGAGTTAAACTCTGGAAAATTTTGAAAACAGAGAACTAAGCTCTGGAAGAAGAGAATTAAATTCTCAAAGGAAAGTTCTCAGAGGAAGAAGACGAGCAGAGTGAAGGCTCCTATGAAGAGACAGCAGTATTTATAGAAAACAGTGAAAACGCTTCATCTCCCAAATCCCTAAATGAATCCAACGGTCGCAAGAGATGACAGCGTTGCACTCACGTGCTGACACGTGAGAACAACGCTGTGGGGGCATTTGTTTCCTGATTTAAAATCAGGAAAGCTTCTGTGAAAAACTTCAAAAAGGGAGGGGGCCACGTGCTTACACGTGACCAGCAGTCACGTGTTGACACGTGACCTATAAAGTACAGAAAAGGCGCACAATGATTCGCTGAACAAAGTCAAGAAAAAGAGCTTCAGAAGAGGTCACGTGCTCCCACGTGACCAGGGTCACGTGTCGACACGTGACGTTCAAAGTAGCAAACTCGCTCTCCAATTGAACCGAGGAAAGAAGTGCCAGAAAGGGGTCACGTGCTCACACGTGACCAGGGGTCACGTGGTAGCACGTGACGTTTAGGCAGCAATCAGAAGACACAGCGCAGAAAGCTCATTCCAAAGGGGGGTCACGTGCTCACACGTGACCATGGGTCACGTGGGCACACGTGACCGGCTTTCAAAGCCCTTTTTATCAACAGAATTAAATTCTGAGAGAAATGCAAATCTTTCCAAAGGAACGCAACTATATTCATCCAATCAAATTAAAGATTCGGAGGTCATTTATCTATGGAAGATCTCGGGTTTGGAAAGATTTCCCCCTTAAATCTAACCAAAATAACAAAGGAGAATCTCTGGATTTGAAATCCAACGGTGAATAAAATTCACCTAATAATCCAAAGGTCCAGAACGAATGAAGGACGCAAATCAAATCTCTCAACGAAGATTCGTCAAAAACCAACTGATTCAGCTGCTTCTCCTATAAATAGGAGCCAAGAGATACAAAAAAGGGATATACATGCGCAGAAAAGAGAAAAGAAAAAAGGAGGAGAGCTTTGATACTTTGAAAAGACTCGGATCTTCTGCAAAAAACCCTAGGTAAGAAAGAGGAAGCCTTTCGAAAGAAAGAGAATTTAATTCTCTATAGAGTTTAACTCTAATATATATAAAACAGAAGAGCAAATTTCTTCTCTCTTTGATAGAAGATCTGCAAAGTGCACATCTCCCCTTAAGGTTGAGAATTTAATTCTCAATGGGTCGAGATCCTGCCATGCAGATCCAAAACATAGAGAAAGAATGCAAGCACGAGAATTTAATTCTCACAGAACTATAGGAATTTAATTCCTCTAAGATAAAAGTAGGGCTTGACCCTGTGTTATGGGAATTTAATTCCTTCAAAATAAAAAGGAGCGGGGTTTAACCCTAATTAAGAATTTAGTTCTGTTGAAACAATGGGAATCTAAGTCCCTTAATCATAATCTGACGGGAAACGGAAGTTTGATTCCTTAAAAAAGTTTTTTTTTATTAGGGTTTAACCCTATTCAATTCTTCACATAAGCAAGGAATCTAATTCCTACAGAAGGTTCAAGGATCGAAAGGGAAGTAGGAATTTAATTCCTTTGAAAATTAAAGCTAGAGGAATTTAATTCCTGAAAAGAAAGATCAACAGACCCTCTAGAAACTACATAGAGGCAGGGTCACGTGCTACCACGTGACCCCCCCCAAAACCCCCCAAAGAGATCTACAGAAAGTCCCTTTGAGGCAGCACCCCACGTGACCCACGTGACCCTCAGTAGAAGCCTTAACACAAAGGCATTTGAATGCCCATCACGTGACGGCACGTGATGCTATGAAGGAAATGATAATTTCAGCGGAACAAATGAAGGGAGGGCGCCCTCACGTGCTGCCACGTGACCCTTCTTGCCTTAGTGTTTAACACTAAAATTAAAACTCTCAAGCCCAATGTTAAAATACTGTCGAGCCTTAGCATTCAATGCTGACTAAAAAGCCTTATTGGCAGGATTCAACACTGATCCGTTTTAGTGTTTAACACTAATTTGAAAAAGCCTTATTGCTGGTGTTTAACACCAATTATCTCTTAGTGTTGAACACTAACTCAACAGCCTTATTCCCAGTGTTCAACACTGATTGCTCTGAAGTGTTTAACACTAGGCTTTGGCCCAATTGGCTAGAGGGATAGAGGCAAATATTCTCCCTCAATGGACCAACAAAGAGTCAATATTCCAGACCTGACTGGACTTAGCCTAAGCTGGCCATAAGTCCTCAATTTTTGATTAACTGGGCCGGTAGGCTCATAACATAATTGATCAGTCTTGACCCAAATTGGGCCAAGGACCATTTAATCCATCCCGGTTCTAGGGTACATCTCTTCACTCCTTTGATACTTGGCATTGTAATCCCTCAATGTCTTCAAAGAGGTGACGGGTCCCGAAGACCATTCATGATATGGACTGTGGGGTCCTTAAACCCATGCATAATACAAAATTCCTGGTTACGTGGAACGTGGATAACGTCACTCTTTGACCCCACGAAAAACGTCCAGAGCGGATCCTGGTCCTCGCAGAGCACGGCAGTGAACCCGTGTGAAGCATCCAGAGCGGAGCCTGGTCCTCGCCTAGCACGGCAGTGAACCCGTGTGAAGCATCCAGAGCACATACCGGACTGTGGAGTCCTTAAACCCATGGACTATGATGTCCTTAACCTTGACCGAGATGTCTTTAAACTACCAATGGACCGCAATGTCCTTAAACTACCCACGGACCGCAATGTCCTTAAACTACCAATGGACCGCAATGTCCTTAAACTACCCACGGACCGCAATGTCCTTAAACTACCCATGGACCGCAATGTCCTTAAACTAGAACCATAGAGCCTCCATATGCTCTTTCGTCGGATCTAAACGGTCCTGTTTAAGTTGATCTTAGCCTCAAAAATGGCTAACGCGTCCTTAAACCTTCAAGCAAACTGGACTACGAATCCCCCCTAATTAACTCTGGCTCGAGGGTACATCTCTGAACTCCTCTGACATCCGTCGTTGAAATCCCTCAACGTCGTCAGAGAGGTGACGGGTCCTGACGGCCACATAGACGATGATTGGAACAATGGAGTTCAAACACTCCTTTGTCGGATCTAAACGATCCCGTTAAGTTGATCTTAGTCTCAAACTAAACTAACGCATCCTTAACAAACGTTTGAGTTGATCTTAGCCTCAAGTATGGCTAACGTATCCTCAAACCAAACCCCCAAACCCAAATCTAAGATAATACGGATTTGGACTAGTCCACGCCCTACGGGCGACGACATAACTCAGTCTCCGTAAACAATCCACGGGCAACAAAATACAAAACAAACACCCACGACATGAAGTGACCAGCTGGAGAAGGAGAAAGTTGTTACCGCAATGCGGTAGCGTAATTAACTGCAGGGGCTTGCGCCTGCAGGGAAGAGCGTCCCCACAATCAAAAACCCCTCAAACGAGGGGGAATCTGACGAAGTCTGCTACATCGGATGCATCCGTTTAAACCTTCGATACATGGTGCCATAAATCAACTTGGCATCTTCGGAGAGGTGAACGGATAGCACCAATTAGCATCTGCCCCGAATCTCAGTGCCAAGACATCGCAGTCTTGTGCGCCGTCTTTCGGAGGGGAACAGCTGCGGGTTGGGAGTAGTTTAACGACGTTTCGGTCATTTGCAAGTTTTTAGGACATTGCGGTCCATCATTAGTTTAAGGACATCTCGGTCCGTTGTTAGTTTAAGGACGTTTCGGTCCGTTATCCAGTTTTAGGACGTAGTGGTCCGTTAGGCTTTCTCTATGAATGAGCATGATGCCCCCGGCGTGTCCATATTTTTCGGAGCATGCGGTTGTGGCGGGTTCACCTTCCAAATTTCGGACAACGCGAACTTGCCCTGTTGGTATTGGTCTTCAACCCAGTTTTTGAAGACGTAGCAGTCCTCGATCAGGTGACCTACCGTTTGGTGGTAAGGGCAATAATTAGGATTATTAATATCGCCTGGCCACAACGGACGTTTTGGACTCGGCAGATTGATGAGTCTGTCACACACTGCCAGCTCGAACAGTCCCCTTGTTTTATCTTGCGGAAACGAGTAAGGACGTTTCAACTTTTCCTGGAGGGATTGCCGCTTGTTGCTTTGGCAAGCAACCGGTTTAGGGTCACCTGATTGTTGGTGAGTGCTGGCGACGAGGGCCTTTTTTCCTTTTCCTTTGTTCTTCTTGTTCGGTCCCTTGCTTACGGGGTCGGGATTTTTTCCGAGTAGCATGCGATTGCATGGCTGAACGTTCTCGCAGCTTCTCAATTCCTTTATTTTTGAAATAGGTTCCCCGAGGGAAGAGTTGGGGGTAGCTTCTTCGTCAGAGTCGCTTCCAAAGGTGATAATTTGTGATCCCTTGAAGTCGGCTATATGACAGTCGGCGGTGGCTCTTTTGCGCTCATCTATCGCATTTTTCCGATGTCCACAAGCTTCACACTTTGTTCTGTCGGAGTGTCGCTTTTGAGCGACGTACCCTTGCCACCAACAGTTAAAGGATTCGCAGTCTTCGGTAGGATGTATGATCTTCTGATGATATAAACAGAAGTTAGGGTGCATCTCTACCTCAGAGAAAGGATTTTCTTCAGAGGGCGGTAGCTTCATTCCTACTGATAGAGCTTTGGCGAACCGTTTCCTCGTCTTGAATTTGTTTTTACCCGCAGTGTATGGCTTTTGATTTGACGGGAATACCTTGGTTATTTCCAGTATGGCCATTTCATGCTCTTGATTGGCTTTTGCTTTCAGACGAATTTCATTTAGGAAGGCATCGATCAACTTGTCTGACGGCCGCGGAATTTCTGTTTCAGGGTCCGCCGTTGATTTCTCAGCGCAAGGATCCTCCTCATCATCCATCAGTGAATGAGAAATCACATGACAAGTCGCTACGTAGTCTTCGGATTCATCCGATAAGTTTTCTCCATCGTTTTCATCCTCGACGAAAGAACAAGTTGCCCCCGGCGTGTCCGTCTTCTTTGGAGAGTGCGGCTGTGGGGGGTTTACCTTCCAGCTTTCAGACAGCGCAAACTTGCCTTGCAGGTATTGATCCTCGATCCATCCCTTAAAGACGAAACATTCTTCAATTGGGTGACTTACCGTTTGGTGGTAAGGGCAATAATTGGGATTATTAAGATCGCCTGGCTGCGACAGACGCTTTGGACTCGGCAGATTGATGAGTCTGTTACGCACTGCTAGCTCAAACAGTCTTCTCGTTTTATTCTGAGGAAACGAGTAAGGACGTCCTAGCCTCTCTTCGAGGGATGGGCGTGGACGCACGTTGTTTTGGCGAGCGACTGGCTTTGAGTTGCTCGACTGTTGCTGAGCGTTGGCGACGATGATCGCTTTTCCTTTCTCATTTCGGGGATCGGGTTTTGGAGGAGACGGTCTATGGCCCATCTGGTCCATTTGGGCTAATTTGTCGATCAAGGCCTGGAAGGTGGTCGGCCTGAAGAACATCATGAATTGCGAGATGGTCGCTTGCGGATCGAGAGTGCCCACAAACATGCCTACCGCAGGTGCCTCTTCTATGCGTTGTTCGCATTTCGACCATAGGTTTCGCCATCGTGTTGCGTATTGGACCCACGTTTCGCTGGGCCTTATCCTGGCATTTATCAGTGCTGTAATCGGGGTGCGTTCACTAGCACTTGCGAATCTTTGTGTAAACAGCAGTTCCATCTCTGCAAATGTTTTGACAGAGTCGTTAGGTAGCTCCGAATACCATTCAAAGGCTATTTCTGATAAGCTGCCGACGAATTGACGTAGCAACAATTTGTCATCGCCTCCAGTATTGCCGCATAAGGCCCTGAATTGAGCGACATGCTGATGCGGATTCCCTGTCCCTTTATATACGTGGAATTTAGGGATCGTATATCCTGGCGGGTAACTAATTTGGTCATACCAGCCCGGGTAGGGTCGTCCAGTTCTAGCAATTTGCTCAGCCGCTTCATTTGCCTGGTGAACCCGGATCTGCTGAGCTATATATTCATCTAGGTCAACTTTGGAGATTGCCTCCTCCTTGGCTGTTGATAGAGCCGGCGGAGGATTTGACGTTTCTCCCCTGTCGTTTTCAAGGACGATCGGAGGATCTTCAGCAGGAGGGTCCGGCTGTAACATCATCCCTACCATATCTTTGAAGAGGAGCGCCATCTGCTTTATGTTAGCCGCCTGCTCTGCAGCTTCTTTGTCCCTCTTTTCGAGAACTCTGTGTAAAAAGTCAGCGTCGGTTTCTTGTTCTTGACGCTCATCCGAAGACGTTTCAGAGCTTTCTTTTGGCTCAGTGAGTGCAGCCATTGTATTCATCATTTCCTGAAGCTTTTGTTGTTGCTCCTGGGCTTTCGTCACGGATCGGGTGAGCGGTCGGTGGCCCGTAGAAGTGCGGCTTTCCTCCTTTCCAGAAGCCATATAAACAGTATGCACCACTATGCCCCCAGACTTGGGGCGTTTGTGTTCGGTGTCTTTGCGATTTGCCGAAGACACAGGGGCTTTTTGCGGCCTCCTTTTTTGAGTGATTGGAGTTAAGGGAACCGTTGTAGTGGGCACCCGAGTAGCTTTTGCTTTTTGTGCTTTGACAGAGTAATCCTTCCCCTGCCGAACCTTCATCTTTTTCTGTCGTCGGAGGCAGTCTTGATCGATCACCGACTCTTGAACTTGTCGCCAGACTTTGTAAATTTTAGAGGACAGCCGTTGAAGGGGCTGCTCTAGCTTCTTCTCTGGAATATTCTTCACAGATGAATGAGTTCGCTTTAGCACCGCAGTAGGAGAGTTTCTGCGCACCGAGTTCAGCAACTCAAAGCTGTTCTTGGTTGGAACAGCAGTATCGATCTCCACCATTAGAGTTGGAGGAGTAAGTCCAGAGGGGGAGTTGCCCCAGCCTTCTTCACTCGGCGCCAGTAGCGACGTCGGGCATGTCGTGCTGATGGAGTTGTTTCAGCTATAGGGGTGACCTCCTCATGCCCCCTGTGTTGGTCAGAATATACCGGTACCAGCTTTTTAAAGATCGACGTCCGTTGAACGGGGACGGCCAACCTGTCAGAAGCGGGCTTCCGAACATGGGAAGCAACCTTGGTGACTTCGCCAAGAACGGGAGTTGGAATGGCTATCCGCTTCGGTATAACGCCTTCTGGTATGGCAGGCTTCTTCATGAGCCTGTTAGAGCTCTGGCCTAGTCCATTTAAAACTGAAGCAGTGGAATTGGACGACCCGTTGAGAGGTGTCGCGGCAGTGGTGGGTCGATCGAAGACCGACTTCTTTGGAGCTTCTTGCAATGTCATTGGGGCGTTGAAGCTCATTGATGGGAGCATGGTCCCAAAAAAAAGTCCAGTGGTGGCTTGAGCCACCTGCTCCACCGGCATTTTGAAAAGGGAGGCCGCTTGGGGCCCGTAAGTCACTCCTCCAGCAATGACAGAGCGAGAGTTATCACTGCGGACGATGCAGTTCGAAGCCATTGATCTTCTGTTTTCTGCACGGAGCAAGACACCAAATCTTAGTACCTTGAATCCACAGGCAATCACAGCAAACCGCGATTTGTTCGCGAACACGACACACGAAGTGTGGAGTGGAAAGAGGAAGAGGTCCCACCGGGCGTGCCAGAATCTGTTCCCCTCCGAACGGCGGCCGGGACGTTAGGACGTCCGTGCCTGAGGTTCGGGGCAGATGCTATTTGGTTTGATCCGTCCACCTCTCCGAAGATGCCAAGTTGATTTATGGCACCGTGTATCGGAGGTTTAGACGGATGCGGCCGATGTAGCAGACTTAGTCAGATTCCCCCTCAGGGTGAGGGGTTTTTGATTGTGGGGACACTCTTCCCTGCAGGCGCAAGCCCCTGCAGTTAATTACGCTACTGCATCGCGGTAACAACTTTCTCCTTCTCCAGAATTTCACTTCGTGTCGTGTGTGTTTGTTTTGTTTGTGGTTGCCCGTGGATTGTATACGGAGACTGAGTAATGCCGTCGCCCGTAGGACGTGGATTAGTCCAAATCCGTATTTACTTAGATTTGGGTTTGGTGTTTTTAGTTTAAGGATACGTTAGTCGCGTTGCGGCTAAGATCAACTTAAACATTCGTTAAGGATACGTTAGTCCTGTTTGAGACTAAGATCAACTTAACGTGATCGTTTAGATCCGACAAAAGAGCGTTTGGGCTCTATTGTTCCAGTTTGGGAGATTCATAGTCCAATTTGGGACTAAAGTCTGTTTGGAGGATACGTTAGCCATTTTTGAGGCTAAGATCGACTCAAACGTTTGTTAAGGATACGTTAGTCCAGTTTGAGACTAAGATCAACTTAACGGGACCGTTTAGATCCGACAAAAGAGCATTTGGGCTCTATTGTGCCAGTTTAGGGACGTGGTGGTCCATAGCATTTATGGCCGTCGGGACCCGTCACCTCTCTGACGTCGTTGAAGAATTACAACGATAGGTGTCAGAGGAGTTCAGAGATGTACCCTTGAACCAGAGTTGATTTGGGGTTTTATCATTCATTTAAATGTCTAAGGATGCGCTAGCCGTGTTTGGGGCTAAGATCAACTTAAACGGGACCGTTTAGATCCGGCAAAAGAGCATTTGGAGGCTCTATTGTTCCAGTTTAGGGACGTAGTGGTCCACTTTCCAGTTTAGGGACGTGGTGGTCCATCGCCAGTTTAGGGACATGGTGGTCCAATATTAGTTTAGGGACGTTCCGGTCCGATATTAGTTTAGGGACGTTCCGGTCCGATGTTAGTTTAGGGACGTTCCGGTCCGATGTTAGTTTATGGACATTTCGGTCCACGAGTTTAAAGACCCCGCAGTCCATATCGATGTGTGGTCGTTGGGACCCGTCACCTCTTTGACGTCGTTGAGGAATTACAACGACGGATGTCAAAGGAGTTCGGAGATGTACCCTCGAACCGGATGTAAATTGATTTAGAAGAGCAATTTTGCTCAGTCAATTTAATTTAAGGACTTATGGCCAAAATTGGGCTAAGTCCAGTTGAAATGTTCAACATTTTATTTGCTTTTGCATTGCATTTCTTTTTTTATTTTTATTTGGGCCTTGCCCAGAAAGGATGCAGAGCATCAATTTGTTTTGGACTCTGCCCTTTTAGGAATGATGCAAGGCATCAATTTTATTTGGGCTCTGCCCTTGTATAAAGGATGCAAAGCATCAATTTATTTGGGCTCTGCCCATTTATTGCCTTGCAATTTATTTTGGCCTGTCAGGTCATTTTGGTTTGGGCCTTGCCCTTTAGAAAATGCATTGCATTTATCAAGCGCTTTGCGCCAATCAAAAAGCACAACAGTGCAAATTTATAAGTGCAAAGCACTATTAATTTGAGAATCTTTTAGATTCAAGAACCAATGGTTCATAAAAGAAGTGCAAAGCACTATTTGATTCTTGATCTAATTTAGATCAAAGAAGAACAAGTTTTTTTCTTTTTATTTCAAGAACCAAAGGTTCATAAAAGTGCAAAGCACTATCTTTTTTTTATTTCTGTTTTTCTTGTTTTAGAGAACCAGTGGTTCATAAGAAGTGCAAAGCACTATTAATTTAAGAACCTTTTAGGTTCAAGAACCGATGGTTCATAAAACAAGTGCAAGGCACTATTTGATTTATTTTTAAGAAAAAACAAGTTTTTCTTGTTTTTCTTATCTCAGAGAACCAAAGGTTCATAAAAGTGCAAGGCACTATTAATTTAATAACCTTTTAGGTTCAAGAACCGATGGTTCATAAAACAAGTGCAAGGCACTATTTTTACTTATTTATTTATTTATCGTTAAAGATCTATGATCTTGTTCATAAGAGAATTTTCTCTTCTTTAAAAGGTTTTTACCTTTTTTTTTATTCTTCAAGAGTTCTCTTCTCTTTTCTTTTTTAGCAAGATCTTGATGATTTTGAAATGAGGTCTAGGGTCCTTTTTATAGCGCCCATAAATTAGTTAAAGTTTGTTAAAGAGAATATTCTCTAAGTGATTTGGGGAATTTTCCCCACCGTCGGATCTTTAATCCAAAGGTTTCTGCTTTACAGAAGAAAATCTTCTTGTTTTAGCAAGAACATAAAAGATTTATTCTGTTTTGCGCAACTCCCCCAGCTCGTGACACGTGTCGCGCAGCTGTGCTTGCGCAACTGCGCAGACACGTGTCGCGCAACTGAATTTTTTCTTTTTTTTCTTTTCTTTTTTTTTTTTTGCGCAACTGCGCGCGCTGACACGTGTCGCGCAGCGCACTGCGCAACTGCGCAGACACGTGTCGCGCAGTTGCGCACTGCGCAAATCTTTTTTTTTTTTTTTAAAGCTTGCGCAACTGCGCGCGCTGACACGTGTCGTGCAGCGCACTGCGCAATTGCGCAGACACGTGTCGCGCAGTTGCGCACTTGTGCAGTTGCGCACTGCGCAATCTTTTTTTTTTTTTTAATCTTGCGCAGCTGCGCGCGCTGACACTTGTCGCGCAGCGCGCTGCGCAACTGCGCAGACACGTGTCACGCACTGCGCAGTTGCGCAATCTTTTTTTTTTTTTTTTTTTTCCGCAGCAGCAGCAAGAGCTTTGCTCTAAAACTCTTATGGAGTACGTTACTTCATTTATTTTAACTTTAATTTTCTTTTTAATTTTCAAGACAGAGCTTTGCTCTGATTGGAGAAAAACAGAAGTATTGCTTGTTTCCCACCTTGGAATTTAAACAGAGCTTTGCTCTGATTGAGGTAAACAACTACGATGTCTTTAAATTACGGATTGTGGGGTCCTTAAACTCATGGACTATGATATCCTTAAACTTCAAGACTACGGTGTCTTTAAACTACAGACTGTAGGGTTCTTAAACTCATGGACTACGATGTCCTTAACCTTGGACCGAGATGTCCTTAAACTAACATTAGACCGTAATGTCCTTAAACTAATCGACCGCAATGTCCCTAAACTAAACAACAGAGCCCAAATGCTCTCTTGTCGGATCTAAATGATCCCGTTAAGTTGATCTTAGTCTAAAATTAGACTAACGTATCCTTAACAAACGTTTAAGTTGATCTTAGTCTTAAATGAGACTAACGTATCCTTAAACCAAACCCCCAAACCCAAATCTAAGAAGATACGGATTTGGACTAATCGACGCCCTACAGGCGACAACATAAATTAGTCTCCGTATACAATCCACGGGCAACCAAAAACAAAACAAACACCCATGACACAAAGTGACCATCTGGAGAAGGAGAAAGTTGTTACCGTGATGCGGTAGCGTAATTAACTACAGGGGCTTGCGCCTGCAGGGAAGAGCGTCCCCACAATCAAAAACCCCTCAAACGAGGGGGAATCTGACAAAGTCTGCTATATCGGCCGTATCCGTTTAAACCTTCGATACATGGTGCCATAAATCAACTTGGCATTTTTGGAGAGGTGGACGGATAGCACCAATTAGCATCTGCCCCGAAATTCAGGCCAGACGTCCACCGCGTCTTTCGGCGGGGAACAGACCCCCGTCGACAGAAGAAAATGAAGGTTCGACAGTAGGGGGACCATCTCGCCGCCATACCACGGAAGGTATCGTCTATATGGGTGCCCGCTGCAATGGCCCCCTCAACTTCGACCACCCATAAAAGGAGAAGGCCGGAGAAGATCCCTGTATCTGCGACAAATCTCAAGGGTGCTGAATCCAAATGTCCCAAGTCTGGGGGCATGGTAGTGCACACCATTTATATGGTTTCTGGGAAAGAGGATAGCCATATCTCTACGGGTCATCGACCACTCACCCGTTCTGTGACAAAGGCTCAAGAGCAACAGCAAAATCTCCAGGAGATGCTAACGAAGATGGCCGCGCTCACTGGGCCGAAAGAAATCCCGGAGACATCGTCGGAGCAGCGCCGGGAACAGGAAACCGACGCCGAGCTCCTCCGAAGAATACTCGAGAAGAAAGACAAAGAGGCCACGGAATAAGCGGCCAACATAAAACAAATGGCGCTCTTGTTCCAAGATATGGTCGGGATAATGATACATCTGAATCTTCCAGCTGAAGACCCTCCAATAATCCTTGAAGACGACAGAGGGGAGACATCAAACCCTCTTCCGGCTCTATCAGCAGCCAAGGAAGAGACCATCTCCAAAGCCGCCCTTGACGACTATATAGCTCAACAGATACGAGCTCATCAGGCGAGCGAAGCAGCCGGCCAAATCGTCAAGACTGGACGACCCTATCCGGGTTGGTACGATCAAATAAAGTACCCACCAGGATATACGATCCCTAAATTCCATGTGTATAAGGGGATGGGTAATCCACACCAGCACGTTGCTCAATTCAGGGCTCTGTGCGGTAATACTGGGGGTGACGACAAACTGCTGCTTCACCAGTTTGTTGGCAGCTTGTCGGAGATAGCATTCGAATGGTACTCCGAGCTCCCGAATGACTCTGTCAAGATATTTTCAGAAATGGAGCTACTATTTACACAAAGATTCGCGAGCGCTAGCGAGCGCACCCCGATCACCGCACTAATTAACGCTAGAGTGAAGCCGGGAGAAACCTAGGTTCAATACGCCATTCGGTGGCGGAACCTGTGGTCGAGATGCGAACAACGCATAGAAGAAGCTCCTGCCGTGGGCATGTTCGTGGGGACCCTTGACCCTCAGGCAACCATTTCCCAATTCATGATGTTCTTCAAGCCGACCACTTTCCAGGCCTTGATCGACAAGCTGGCCCAAATGGACCAGATGGGCCATAGACCGTCCTCCTCAAAGATGGATCTTCGGAATGAAAAGGGGAAAAGGAAAGCGACCTTCGTCGCCAACGCTCAGCAACAACCGAGTGGCCCGAAGCCGGTCGCTCACCAAAATGATAAACAGCGATCACTTGGAGAAAAGATGAGATGCCCTTACCCGTTCCTTTGGGATAAGACGAAGGGATTATTCGAGCTAGTGCTGCACAACAGGCTCATCACTCTGCCAGAGCCGAGACGCCCAACGCAATCAGGCGATGTTAACAGCCCCAATTACTGTCCTTACCACCGAATATTGGGTCACGCAATCGAAGATTGTTATATCTTCAAAAGTTGGATTAAAGACCAGTACCAATAGGGCAAGTTCACGCTGTCCGAAAACTGGAGGGTGAACCCGCCACAACCGCACGCTCCTAAAAAGGTGGACACGCCGGGGGCATCATGCTCACTTATAGAGGAAGCCCCATGGGAGGTGGCCCTTTCAGCTAAGACTAAAAGAATGCTGAAGGACCTTCAAGTATATCCGGCGATTAGGTGGAAGAACCCGCTGGAGCCTGAGATTATTGAGAGGATGCTGAAGCCGCGCCCAACACTGAAAGTTGGTGATGGTGGACAGAACTTTCGAGCCAAGCCTCCGAAGTCTTTAAAGAAAAGAATAAGGCCAAGAAGCCCGTCCAACCCGGCTACAACCGTACAGGCTTGCAGAAATACATCGATGCACTAGAAGAATATAACCAGAAGGCATGGAACCCAATTACATTAGACGAATTCTTCAAGCATGTTCTTGAGAATGAAGACGATAACGCTGATGAAGGAGACGATTCTTCAGAAGAGCCCGAGGATTATGTGGCGAGCTGCCACATGATCTCCCACTCGTCAATGGATGGTAAAGAATCTCCTGATGCGGAGAGACTGGGGGCAGAACCGGAACCAAAATCCCTGGAGCCATCAGGCGAATTGATTGACAGGTTGCTGAGCGAAGCTCTTCAGATGAGCAAAGCTGACCGAGAGCGTGAAACAGCCATATACGAAAAGGCCAAGCGTCGACATCAAGCTGAAGAAGCTCCAGTAATTTGAAGCCATAAAATACCCAAACTAGGTCAAAGTGCCCTTGTTACCAGCAAAAGCAGGCTTAAGACGAGGAAACGACTCGCTAAGGCCCTGTCAATGGGAATGAAGTTGCCACCTTTCAAATAAAGCACTTCAGAAAGTACGTGCCCCGACGAACCGGATGCACATCCAAACTACTGCTTATACCATCGGAGGATCACACACCCTACCGAAGAGTGTAACGCCTTCAAGAAGTGGTGGCAGAAATACGTCGCCCATCGACAACGATTCAAGCGAATAAAGCGCAAAGCTCGTCGGGAGCACAGAAACACGACAGATGGGCACAAAAGAGCTGCCGGCAACTGTCACGTGGTTGATACCAGGGGATCGCAAGTTCTCACCTTTGGGAGCGATTCTGATGAAGAAATGGCCCTTGGCCCCCTCTTTAAGGAATCCACCTCTGGAAGAGAAGAGATGAAGAACTGCGAGAACATTCAGCTGCGTAATCGTACGTTGCCTGAAAAGAATTTCGGACCTTCAAACAAAGGTTCGAACAAAAAAGACAAGGGGAAGGAGAAAATCCATGAGGAGATTGTCCTCGATGATGGGGTCGTCGAAGAGCTCGTAGCCAAGGACCCGCTTAAGAAAAGCAAGGTGGGTTACAATATCCTAGCGCATTTGAGGAAGATACCCTCACAACTAAGCACACTGAATGCCTTCTTTTTGTCTAAAGAAGCACGGGATTCCTTGGTCAAGGCGTTACAAGAGCCCGATCAGTTCCAGGCCTTCATCGCAGAGAAGAAAATGCAAAATGAGCTGGCAGAAGTCCACATGGCTAACATTACATTTAACGACGAGGATCTTCTCCTTGGTACGTGCGACCACAACCGTCCTTTATATATCACTGGATACTGCCATGACATCAAAATAGGGAAAATACTTGTTGACAACGGGTCCTCTGTCAACCTTCTCAACGTGCGAGTGCTAAAAGAAATCTGCATGATCGTTCAGTATTTAGCCCGAGATAAAATCACTATCTCTAGATTTGATTCGCAGTCGTCGCAGACGCTCGGGTCCGTGATACTGACATTGCGCTTTGGGCTTCTTGTCACAGACATAAAATTTCATGTCATCGATGCTAGGACTTACTACAACGCTCTACTTGGTCAGCCTTGGTTACACGAATATAACGTCATCCCTTCTACACAATACCAGTGTATGAAGTATTTCAAAGACGGTCTCAGGTACACCGTTACGGGAGAGCTAAACCCATTCTCTGTGAATGAAGTCCGAAAATATGAAGACGCCAAGTATTTCTTGCCAGACTTCGAAGATATGGAGAAGTGTCATAAGCCGGAGCTTAAAAAGAAGCCCGTCACTCCCATTCCTACCTTTGGAAGCGATACTGAGGAGGATGAAGAAATAGTCTACTCGGGATAGCCTCAGAAACGGAATGATAAACCCGGACCATCCACTCCGATTTTTGGTCTTTGGCAGCGACTCCGAAGATGAAACCAACGCCGTATTCTCTGTCCGCCCGTCGATGCAAACCTTCGTTGGAGTAGACCGGAGTTTGCAAATCGCCATGGTTCCGTGGAAACACTACAGAGAGCTTGATGCGCTGGAGACATATAGTGTAAGAGTTGCTGACGTTCTACGTCCCTCCCAGGCGAAGAGGTGAAAAGGTGTTCCTATTCTATCGATCCACGGAGACTAAAGTCGAAAGAGAAGTTTGGCATGGTGCCGATCCTGCGCTCGACAGGATCCAACACATTCGTCTGCCCAGGTATTACACCGAGGGATTGAAAAGGTTATTAAGATGCCAAGGCATACCATTCCAACAAACTCCTCGACAAGCTCAGTTCTACAATAGCATTTGGAACGTCCCCAGAACGCAGCGAAAATTGCCCAACGGAAAAATGGAAACGATTGGGCTTGGATATGTCTAGTTCGAGAAACAGGAGCAATTCCATGACTGCCATGTCATAAAGGACCTTGATGAAGAAGAGGATGCTCTTTTAAAAGGCGCTGACGAACCAGAACGAGGTCCTGCAATAAAAGTGTCGAGTCCGTCATTTGAAGAACAGATGGACAAGCTAATAAGGGAAGCGAGTCAAAAGGTTCGGAACGACTACAGCCGCGAAATGGCCATTTACGAGAAAGCCAAGACGCAATGCCTCCTTCAGCAAGCTACGGAGGACGACGATGCCCTTCACTGTAAGCCCGCCATGCATTCCTAAGACAAGAAAAAGGCCCGACGCAGAGGCTAAAACAAGTCAAAGAACAGAAAAACGTTCGACAGCGGCAAAACGGATCTAAAAGGCCACGTGATCAAGAAAAGGTTAGCCGGAATCCGTATCTAACGAAAAAGATGGGTCAAGCATATTCCGTCCCTCAAAACAAGACAAGAAAGATATTCGACCTCGTTATGAAAATCAGATGATTACGCTCCCAGAGTCCAAGCACCACAAACAAGAAAACGAGGTTCATCACCCGGATTATTGCTCCTATCACCGAGCGATAGGACATCCTCTTAAAGACTGCTTCACCTTCAAAAACTGGGTCGAAGACCAATATCAACTCGGCAGATTCGCTTTATCCAACAGTTGGAGGGTAGCCCCACCACAAAAGCATGTACCAAAAGCAACGTATATGGTGAGAGTAGAACCAGATCAACATCGGTCTTGGAAACGATCTCGTACCTGTCACGTGATAACGCTGTCAGAAGAAGGAGTGCCCGAGAATATGGATGACCTCTCTTTGTACTTCGAAAACGAGGATGAAAAGGAATTGATCTCAGAATTTCCACCAGCGCCAAAAGAGTTGGAAGATGGAATACATACTACTGTAGACAACCTAAGGAAAATCGACTTGGGGACGGCAAACGACCAGCGGCATGCGTTCGTCAGCGAGCTGCTGTCTAAAGAACAGATGGCTACACTAAAAGACGTGCTCATGCAGTATAAGGACTGCTTCGCATGGAACTATTCTGAGATGCCGGGGCTAGATCCGGAAATAGCTGTGTATAAAAGAATGCGGCTCGAACTTGAAATGAGTATCAACGCCGAAATTAAGAAGCTAATCGATTCCGGCTTCATCCAAGAAGTTCAATACCCCGACTGGATCTCCAACATTGTCCCAGTGATGGGACGGTGCGCATTTGCGTGGACTTTCGGGATCTCAAGAAAGCCTGTCCGAATGATGATTTTCCCGTACCGGTTACCGAGCTGATGATAGACAACACGTCCACTCACGAAGTCTTCTCCTTCATGGACGGCTCATCAGGGTACAATCAAATAAAGATGCATCCCGAAGACCAGAAGCATACCGATTTCTGAACTCCTCTGGGCATATTCTGCTACAAAGTGATGCCTTTCGGTCTGAAGAACGCCGGCGCTACCTATCAGAGGGCCATGACGAAGATGTTCGATGATCTCATACATGAAATCATCGAATGCTATATCGATGACCTCATACATGAAATCATCGAATGCTATATCGATGACCTCGTGGTGAAAAGCAAATTATATGAAGAACACTGGGAGCATTTGAAAATAGTGTTCCAGTGTCTTCGGAAATACAATCTGAAGATGAACCCTCTCAAATGCGCTTTTGGAGTTTCCTCGGGCAAATTCTTAGGGTTCATCATCCGACACCAGGGGATCGAAATAGATCCATCAAAGATCAAGGCGATTATGGAAATACCTTCGCCAAGAACTCTCAAGCAATTGCGGTCTCTCCAAGGAAAGCTCGCATATATCCGGTGGTTCATAGCCAATCTCTCCGGAAAATGCTATCCCTACAGTCACCTGATGAAGAAAGGGGCCCCGTTCGTTTGGGATCATAAATGCCAGGGTGCACTCGACGAAATCAAGCAATACCTACAGAATCCACCAGTACTGACCGCTCCAGTCAAGGGAAAGCCCCTCATCCTATACACAACATCCCTTTAAGGTTCTTTAGGCGCGATATGGGCACAGGAGAATGATTAAGGGAAAGAGAGAGCCCTATACTATTTGAGTCGGGTTCTCCTGGGGGCAGAAAACAACTACTCCCCTATCGAAAAATACTGCCTGGCGTTAATCTTCGCGATAACGAAGCTCAGACACTATGCGTTGGCACATGAGGTCCATCTCATATCAAAGATGGATCCTCTCAAGTATTTGATGTCAAGAGCCATACTAAAGGGACGGCTCGCTAAATGGGCCCTACTCTTAATGGAATTCTCGATAACATATCGACCTCTCAAGGCAGTGCCAGGCCATCGCTGACTTCCTCGCTGAGCATCCGATACCTGCCGATTCACCCCTAAATTGTGAATTGCCGGACGAGCATGCGTTTGACAAGATCGACAGGGAGAGAGGAGGGAGTGATACCCGATGGGAACTCTACTTCGATGGGGCATCTTCCATGAAGAAGCGACAGCACAACACCCCTATAATCAAATCTGAGGTAGGCCTTATCTTCGTGACTCCGCAAGGAGGGATAATGTGCTTTGCCTTTTCTTTAACAGAGCTGAGGACCAATGAAGCAGAATATGAGGCTTTAATAGCAGGCCTTGAGATCGCTGTCGACATGGAAATCGAAAACCTCCTTATATACGGAGACTCCCAGCTGGTCGTTAGTTAAGTAAACGGTGACTATCAAACGTGCAAACCAGAGTTGGTAAAGTACGGCGAGAGAGTTTAACAATTGCTGACTCAAATCCCTTCCTACGTCCTAGAAAGAATACCGCGTACGGAAAATAGCAAGGCGGATGCATTAGCCAAACTCGCTAAAGAACTGGCTGACGAAAACCTCGATGACGTAAGGATCGTTGTACAAAGCCATCGGGTTCTTGCACTAGCGGAAATATCTCCGGAGTCGTTTGAAGAAAAAGAAGCGACCAAGCAAACGGCCCTACAAATAGAAAACCAAGAAAAGGCTAAGGATTGGAGAGAAGTCTTTATAAACTACTTCAAAACCCGTCAAACGCCGGAAGATGCATCCTCAAGACATTAGCTCATGAAATGAGCTCTGTCTTTCGCCTTCGTCAATACTCTATATAAGAGATCGTTCGACTCTCTGTGGCTAAGATGTCTGGGACCGGAAGAAGTAAGGAGAGTTGTCCAAGAAACTCACAACGGAATCTGCGGTTTTCATCAATCCGGGCCAAAGATGAAATTGAAGATCAAAAGGATGGGCTACCATTGGCCCATGATGATTCAGTTTGCCTCGAATATGCAAAGCAGTACCACTCGTGCCAAATTCACGGAGAATTCATCCATCAGCATCCAAACCTGCTATACCCAACAGTGGCTAGCTGACCGTTCGAAATGTGGGGAACCGATATAATCGGGCCCATCGAGCCAGTATCGTTCAGGGGACATCGGTTAATATTGACAACAACTGATTACTTCTCTAAGTGGGCAGAAGCGGTATCGCTAAGAGAAGTGAAAACGGAGAACATCCTCCATTTCTTCAAGACACACGTCATTTATCGGTTCGGCACTCCCCGACGGATTATATCCGATAACGGACCAGCCTACAGAAGTCACAAAATCAGCCGCTTCGCACAGTAACATAATATAGACTGGAGATATTCTTCGATTTATAATCCTCGAGCTAACGGTTTAGCTGAGGCTTTCAACAAGACCTTGACGAAGATCACAAAGAAGACGGTGTCCAAAAATAAGAAGGACTGGCACGAGAGACTGCATGAAGCTCTCTGGGCGTATCGGACCACATTCAAAATGGCTACAAACACAACGCCGTATGCATTGGTATTCGGCGCTGAAACAGTACTCCCCTTGGAGATAGAGCTACCCTCTCTACGAGTGGCGGTTCATTATGAGTTAACAGAAGAAGAGAATGCTCATCTTCGGCTTGAGGATCTTGATGCCCTCGATGAAACTCGTCTCATGGCGCAGCAAAAATTGGAGGCTTACAAAGCAAAAATGACCCGCTCATACGAGAGATTGACTAGGCTGAGAACATTTCGCCAACGCGAACTCGTGCTAGTGGTTAAGAGACCTATGATCCCCAATCATGCCAAACGGGGGAAATTCGAGCCGAACTATGAGGGCCCGTACATCATAGACAAAGTCTACCAAGGTGGGGCTTACTTGCTCATGGATTTGCATGGCGAAAGACCCTTCAGGCCAATAAATGGCCGGTTCCTGAAAAAATACTACGCTTGACGAGTCACGGCTTAGGTTAACGATAGATGACGACGCCTATGTCCGCTCGCTATCTTCCCAAGCCCAAACTCTATAAGTAGTATCCAGCGAAAACTTGCCTCAAAATCGCTATGGACCGAAACGTCCCTACACTAACAAGGGACCGAGATGTCTTAAAACTAGCTACGGACCGAAACGTCCCTAAACTAACGATGGACCGAAACGTCCTGAAACTAGTTATGGACCAAGATATTCTTAAACTAACATTGGATCGAAATGTCCCTAACTAACAATGGACCGAAATATCCTTAAACTAACATTGGATTGAAACGTCCCTAAACTAACAATGGACCGAGATGTCCTTAAACTAACATTGGACCGAAACGTCCCTAAACTAACAAGAGACCGAGATGTCTTAAAACTAGCTATGGACCGAAACGTCCTGAAACTAGTTATGGACCGAAACTTCCCTAAACTAACAAGGGATCGAGATCTCTTAAAACTAACTATGGACCGAAACGTCTCTAAACTAACAATGGACCGAGATGTCTTTAAACTAACAATGGACCGAGATGTCCTTAAACTAACATTGGACCGAAACGTCCCTAAACTAACAATGGACCGTAATGTCCTGAAACTAACATTAGACCGAAACGTCTCTAAACTAATAAGGGACCGAGATGTCCTGAAACTGGCTATGGACCGAAACGTCCCTAAACTAACAAGGGACCGAGATGTCTTAAAACTAGCTACGGACCAAAACATCCCTAAACTAACGACGGACCGAAACGTCTTGAAACTAGTTATGGACCGAGATGTCCTTAAACTAACAATGGACCGAGATGTCCTTAAACTAACATTGGACTGAAATGTCCTTAAACTAACAATGGACCGAGATTTCCTTAAACTAACATTGGACCGAAACGTCCCTAAACTAATAAGGGACCGAGATGTCTTAAAACTAGTTACGGACCAAAACGTCCCTAAACTAACGACGGACCGAAACCTCCTGAAACTAGTTATGGACCGAAACGTCCCTAAGCTAACAAGGGACTGAGATGTCTTAAAACTAGCTATGGACCGAAACGTCCCTAAACTAACGATGGACCAAGATGTCCTTAAACTAACAATGGACCGAGATGTTCTTAAACTAACAATGGACCGTAATGTCCTGAAACTAACATTGGACCGAAACGTCCCTAAACTAACAAGGGACCGAGATGTCCTGAAACTAGCTATGGACCGAAACGTCCCTAAACTAACAAGGGACCGAGATGTTCTGAAACTAGTTACGGACCGAAACGTCTTTAAACTACTACAAACCGCAGCATCCTAGGGCTGATGCAAAAAAAAAACAAAAAAAACGGTACGTCCATAAGCAAGATGGGTACGGATGAAAACCCGAAAGGGCTCCACGAGTAAAATCCGCAAGGCTACCGGCGATATTTGTGAAAACCCGAAAATGTGCATACTTGTAAAAAATTCATGCACACTTGCAAGTCCCTCTCGACCTTATAAGGAGAAAATACCTGCGTGAGATTCTTACGACTCACAAGGGAGCAACGCATTTAGGGATCCCCACGATTTCTAAGGAGAAATTACACTTACGAGATCCTCATGACTCGTAAGGAGAACCCTCTTATGAGACCCTCACGGCTCATAAGATTCAAAAGCCTTAAGCTACAGGGGTTTGAACCTGTTCTTAAGCTATCGCATTTCCCAGACTGCCCTACAAACGGTCCAATATTGACCCTTGTATACAATCCATGGGTACAAATAAATGTTCGCTCACCAAGTCCCACCAACGACAAGGAATGTCCTCATGTGGTGAACAACACTTGTAATTCCTCTTGACTTATAAGGAGAAAACACTCTTATAAGATACTTACGACTTATAAAAGAACATGCACTTAGGAATCCTCACGACTCCTAAAGAGAAAACACACCTATGAGATCCTCACGACTCGTAGGGAGAAACATCTTTATGAGACCCTTACGGCTCATGAAGTCAAAAGCCTTAGTCAACAGGATCCTAACCCTGTTTGCTAAGCCACCTTTGTTCGAATCGATAAAGGCAAATGATGATTCTCTCCTGGCAATACTCCAGCTGTAGCGATGCTGATGCCTAAATCGGTAACAAATTCTAAGTCCTTTCACGGCAAATGATGATTCGCTCCTAGCAATATTCCAGTCACGGCGATGCTGATGCTAAGTTTGGTATTAGGTCTTGAGCGCCATACTCGCAACAAAATCGGTGAGCTAAAAATGCATATGAAATAGCCGAAATGTTTGGGCACCTCGCAATAAGAATCAGCGAGTAAAATATATGCATATATAAATAGCCTAAATAATTGGGCACCGCGAAAAATAGCCGAAATAATTGGGCAATCGCGACTTTCGCGATATAAAAAACTGAAATGATAGAGTATCGCGGAAAGAAATAAAAAAATGAAAGAATGAAACTTTTGCCGTGCAGGTAAGTCCATACTGACCCCTGTATACGATCCATGGGCATAAACGAAAAGGGAACCACATGTCCCAACAAACTCTGTCAAAGGGAAAGTCAGATCTCGACAGCAATATCTGCATCCCAGAAAACCAACAACGGCGTTCTTCCTCATACCGGCAGGGCACGGACGCGACACCACCAATCGGAGCTACAGCAACGTCCTCAGTTCCAAGACTCTACGGTTCACAGACAACCTAGAGTCAGCCCCGACACCGCAGAAAGTGGAGCAAGTCAACCCGACACCGCAGAAAGCGGAGCAAGTCAACCCAACACCGCAGAAAGCGGAGTACGTCAGCAAATGACCTCCGTCTCGGAAACACGTCAGCCAATGACCTCGTCTCGGAAACACGTCAGCCAATGACCTCTGTCTCGGAAACACGTCAGCAAATGACCTCCGTCTCAGAAACACGTCAGCAAATGACCTCCGTCTCGGAAACACGTCAGCCAATAACTTGAAATACGTCAGCCAATGACCACCGTCTCGGAAACACGTCAGCAAATGACCCCGTCTCGGAAACAAGTCAGCCAACGACCTCCCCGTCGGAGCAATGCTTCGACTCGGAAACAAGTCAACTCACCAACCACTTACGAGTCTTCTCGACTTGTAAAGAAGAAAATTCTCTTGTGAGATCCTTACAACTCTCAAGAGAAAACGCATTTAGGAATCCTCACGACTCCTAAGGAGAAAATACACCTATGGGATCCTCTCGACTCGTAGAGAGAAAAGTCTTTATGAAACCCTCACGGCTCATAAAATTGAAAAGTCTTAGGAAGCATACTTGAACCTGTTTCCTAAGCCGTCGCTGTCCTGCAAGAAGATCAAGATAGATATTTACGGAACGCATTTGCTAAAAGGGACACGCCAATATGAAATAAAGTATATGTCTTTTATTCATGAATTCAAAATGAATACAAGATACATATCATAAAAAGAATCAAAATGGATACAAAATATTCTTTCATTCAGGAGTGAATACAAGAAAAGGAGAATATACAAAAAAACATATATATCTTCAAGCCGGCGGACGATGCAATAAGTTTGTCAATTCGTCATTCTTCCGCTGGGCCTCGGCTTCAAGCTTTGTTATGGCCACAAAACGGATCTCCGCCTGAAACTGTTGAGCCTGATACGAGGCGAGTCGACTCTTAAGCTCCCTTTCAACAACTTTGTGAGTTTCAACCATTTCGCGGGTAAAGATAACGGCTTTATCAAGAGCTACCACCTCCGTGATAGCTTCTTGAAGCGCCCGCCAAAGTCGTACGCACGAGTAGTCTTAGTAGTGAGTTGAGCTTGAAATTCCCCCAAAGCATTCGAAGCTAACTCCCTCTTCAAAAACTTCCGATTGAGCATCTTCTCGCATGACTGCAGATTGGCTACGCACCATTCGATCCATCCCCGCAGACTCAATTTCAAGGTTAAGATGTCGGAGGAAAGGCGGATGCATTCAAGCCCATTTAGACAGACTTTCACTTGGCGACAATACTCAACCCAGATGCGTACCAATGCTTCATCATGATAGGTGGTGAGAACGAACAAGGAAGAATTGGCTTCGACAGCAAATTCTTTGGCCGAGATAAAGGTACCAGTGCGAAGATCTTCAACGAGAGCCGTCAGGGAGTAAATGCTTTGTCTCGCCATCCGTTCGGACGCACGCCGGGCATAAGGAACCGGTGTCATGAAGATCCGAGATTCCAATGGAGATAGAGTGGGCAGAGCTGTCAAGATATGTGAACAGTCAGGTCAGTGAAAGTCACAAACATAGAATGGGCAAATCAATGCCAAAGATAAAGCCTTACTTACCCACAGTCATACAAGGAGGGGTTGAGAGATCCCCAGGCCCATCGAGGATCTCGACCCCATCATTAGCTTCCAGAACTATGGAGCGCATATCAGCGTCATTATAAAAAATAATAAAAAAATGAAAAGGGTCAAAGAACACCAACCTTGCCCGGAAGAAAAGGACTATGCTTTGCGGGGATATCGCATGTAGGGCACCTATGTCAAGTAAGCGCTGGAAGGATTTTCTGGGAGATAGGTCCACAATAGAAGCCGCCAATTCCTGTAGTTCTGAAAGGAAGGAAAAGTTCAGATAATAGGAAGACTATTAAAACAAAGTATAAGAAGACTACCTTTGATACTCTTCCCGTCTTGAACTGGAGGGATAGCAGCTTCGGCGGCCTCCTCCATTCCCTCAGGAACATCACCGGAGACATTTGCTGGTATGACAGCTTCCAATTGAGGGGCAACGATCGCCACTTCAGGCTCCAATGAAAGGACGGCGGTCTCAACTACCCGTCCCACAATCTTCAGGCCGTCACCAGAAAGATCCATTAAATCTACGGCTGATATGGGCACCTCTTCTGGAAGAATAGACACCAGGGGAACATAGGCTACCAATGGAAACTCCACAGCAGAAATAACAGCTATAACGACCTCCTCCGCACTTACTAATTCCTCATCGGGGACATTTATAGAGTCCACAGTCAGGACGCGACTTGAGCTCAAATTCTCTGTCATTGCTGAAGTCTCTGCAAAGTTTTCGCAAAGATAAGGAGATATAAAAAGCGATACAAATTATTTGCCGAAAAAAATACGTAAAGCACACATACCGATACGCTAGGATGCTTCTAGTATGGCTTTTTCAAGCCGACGTTCCTTCCTGAGGAAGTGTGCTCGCTGGGGTTCAAATGCAGATTCATGGCCACCGGTCTTCAATGCCAGCTCATCTTCGGAAGCGGCTGAGATAGGCTGCTTGAGGGCTATCTCATCCTCCTGTCGCAGGGGATCTATATGTACCCACCGTAGTGATGGGGGATCTTCGTAGAATATGACGGGAGGATAAGGTTTCTTCGGGACACCCATGTTTTCAGTTTCGTCCTGTGAGCGCCTTATAGCCTCGGCCAATTGTGCGGCTTCCTCGGCAGACGAACCCGGAAAGAGAAGACCATCATCCGACTCTTGCATGGATATGGTTCGTCTTGGGCAACAACTTCAGATTTGAGCAAGAGGTCGAGCAGATCGGTAACCGTCTTCTTCCTCCTTTTCGAGCCGGAGCTGACACTAGAGGAAGATGATCGCTTCCTCTCCTTTGGTGCTTTGATACGGCGCTGCCCAACCTCGCCTCCAATATCCTCTTTTGGCGGTACTACCGATGATGACACTGCCATTGATGACGCCGCAACTGATGAAACTACTGCTGGCGCCTTATCGGAAGCCTTTTCCTGGGCTCTAGTGCGCATTGGCATACCAACTGTGGGAGGAATCGATTCCGCATCCGCCGCCTCAGGGATAAGTAAGGCACCGTTACCCCTCAATGGAAGGCGAACCACTGTCCGCGGTCGTGGCGGAACGCCCATGGCCTAGGTCGGGGCGGGAGCTCTATATCCGAAGAGTATCCGCCTCTCCTCGGCAATGATGAGACCAACTCGATGGCGGTACCAACCTGTAAAATCCCCCACACACCTTGGAATATAGTCAGCCTCGGGGATCACAAAACGAGAGCCGATGTTCAGCCGCATGAAGTGATGGGTGATGTCACGAACAACTCCCAGAGACGAATTGGGCTCCACAAAAAATGCCTCGAAGGGAACACCCTGGTTGTAACCCAATTGCTGAGCAAAGCGGTGCGGATTATACCGCATGAAAAGAGCCATATCATTTCGACGGAACACCAAATAACCTGGCCTAATCGAATACAAGTGTATAATTTCCTTAGGCTTTAAGGATAGTGCGCCCCCTTTCGATAAATCGAATAGCTGTTGAATAGGTCCCGAAGGAGCAGAGAGGACTCGGTCGTTGAATACTATCCCACCTTCGTTAGCATACGGGTTAAGTAACACACGAAGGTCCCCTAGCTAAGTTGGATCAGGAGCAGAAGCATCCACCAACCTCATGAGCTGCGGGAAGGTGTAAGCATCGTAGAAATCCGGCATTTGATGCGCTGCGAACGCCCCTATTACATGCATCTCGATTCACGACGTAAAGTAGTGGAGGGAGAAACTCACAACATCTACACCCGGGGTCGAAGTATTGGCCGCAGTGCTCAGTCCATGGTATAAGTGTGATAGCCCCGCGATACCCACGGCCAGTCCTGTCCCTTTAGCCACGTGATGAGCAGGATAGATGGTCGAAGCTCTCATGAAGCGACGATGCGTTGGAATGGCGAACCAGCTAAGCCAAAGGCTGATAAAACCGACAAAGAAGGTCTCTTCATCTATGCCGGGAGCCGTAATCGAATCAAAGGACACGGCTGACAAGATCGGGATGTAAAACTGCGATAAATCTTCTTCTTTGGCCGGCAGCTTGTTCAGGCCAAACTCGAAGGGGCCGTTAATATTCGCAAATTTCGGAGCCTCCTTTAATAAGATACCTTCACAGAGGAAGCAGGCAATGAAGCTTTTAAAGGTGACGCCCTGTCCCTCTGACTCCGCAAACAGCTTTTCAAAAATACCCAGAGTCTTGATTAGACTGGGGTACTTATGACGGACAGCGTTTTCGGTCGTCAAGCCATCAAGCATAGCAGGCACGGTCATGAATACATACTCATCGGGAGGAAGCAACTCTTTATAGTGCTCTCCCCTGATCGGCAATCCGGAAATCTTGCGGAACTCTTCCAGATAAATCGAGACCTCATGATCCCCTAGCAAGAAAGTATTGGTGGGAAGATTCCATTGATTTAGAAAAGCTTTAATCCACCAGACATGAGGGGACTGATAATGAAAGAGGGACACGTACACCGCTTGATAAAGTCCGACCTTCTGCAATCGTGCACGATGAGCGGACAAAACATATCGAGCCCAGGGAAGATAGCCCGTTGGGTGGCGAGGGGTAAGCCCTATTTTATAGATTTGTCCCCATGGTTGGGCTTCACCATGGCAAATGCAACGCCCCAAGATGTGGCCGGCAAAGGCTGGTTTGGTATCCCAGCTGTCGACGGCTCAAGCCGGCCTATAGGAGTCCAATCAGCCGCCTCCACCGCAAAAGCAGTCTGCGGACGCTCCATCGACAAAATTGGGCGAAGAGGCTCTGTTGGTACTTCGCAAAGAAAGCTGCTGCAGCCATGGATGATATGCCCATACCAAGTTCCCCACAAGAGCAAACTGGTACAGTCCCTGTCATGGGCCCTGATCATCGCCATTGCTTCTTCGTCTGACGGCGATTGTGGAAAAGCAGTGTCTGAGCGAGTAAAAGAGAAGTAGGGAAGAGAAGCCATTGTTCCTGAAACAAGGGGAAGAAAAACCATTAGTGAAGCCCATATATATATATAATAATGATGATGATGATGATGATGATGATGATGAAAGAAAACGACAAATGTCTGTTTTGCAGGACCACTGCCTACAAGATACATGGACCCCACAAAATAAATATGGCGGCTCACTAATGATGAGACAGGACAATCATTATGAGAATCAAGAAAATCCTCATTAAACAGACATTGGAATTCAAACAAAGTCTTGGGAAAACAAGTTCTGTTAAGCACGCAACAAATTCAAATTTGTGCGAATAAGGGTAAAACCCTATGAAAAGATTTTCAAGAACATCAGGGAATAAAATTCCCGAAGGGTCCTCTTGATCTTTCAGAGCTAAGCACTTCGCCAGAGGAATTAAATTCCTTTTATGTGATGGAATTAAATTCCAGAAACTCATAAAAAAAATATATGAGAAACAAAATCCCATGAATCCTCAAAAATCAGAGGGGAATGCCCGAGGTATGGAGGTTTACTGCTCAAAGATCACATCTTTGGATCCCTAAGCGGATGGGTTTCAGAGGAGAGCAAAGCTCTCATAATGGATTTAAAATCCAGAAATTTTTATTCGAAAAGAAAAGTTTTTTTCTGATGTGCAAGATCTTTACCTAAAAAGAGTTTCTTTTTGACAGAGTTTAACTCTGGAATTACAATAGCAGAGAACTAAGCTCTGAGGAGGAGAATTAAATTCTCAAAGAAAACGAAGAAGGAAGAAGATGAAAGAAACAGTGGCTGCCTAAGGAACCAAATCCTTGCATTTATAAGATGTGATAAGGGCGGTTCACCTCTCCGTTCCCCTAGGCAATCCAACGGCTGTAAAGGTGACAGCGTTGCACTCACGTGCAAGCCATGTGAGAACAACGCTGTGGGGACATTTGTTCCCTTATGAAAAATGAATAATAAATATAAAAAGCAATGGGAAAAGTCCCCAAATGGAGCATCACGTGCCCACACGTGATAGGCACCGCGCTTGACAAAACAAGGCTGAAACTGAGCCTCACGTGCAAACACGTGACCTCTATATATAAAGTATATAGGCGCCTTCTTAAAACAAACAATTGGCCAGAAAAATTCACGTAATAGCACGTGACACTCTTTGGTGGTCTTAACTTTGTGGGGTCATGTGCTACACGTGATGGGCTCCTATGCCTTCTGAACCGATAGAATTAAATTCTAAATAAAAGGAATCAAAATCCTATTTGGAAAATATTTCCTTAAATCTTTCTAAACAAGAAAGATTGCGCTCTGTAAAGCAGAGCGCCGTTAGATTAAAAATCCAATGGTGATTAAAAATCACCAATTTACAGAAGAAGATTCTGTATAGGGAAATATTTTCCTAATCTTGTGAGAAATATCTTCTGTAAAACAGAAGTCCTTGGATTTAAAATCTAAGGATAAATAAAATTCACCGATTGATCTAAAAGATCATTTTGGTTGATTATAAAATCAATCAAAATCTCTCAATGAGAGATTTTCTGAACAAATCGATTCTTTTCTTTCTCCTATAAATAGGAGCCAAGAGACAAAAAGAGAGAGAAATCCCGTCGTAAGCTTAAAAGAAAAGAGAATTTAATTCTCCAGAGAGAAGAAGACCTCCTAAAAGAGAAAAAGAAACTCTAGGTAAGAGAAGGAACGAAACACAGATATAATCTCATCTCTTTTTCACCTCCATAAGAGTTTAACTCTTCTAAAAAAAACTTAGTTCTTCCTCTGGTTGAGATCTGCAGAAGCAGATCTTCCCAAAAGTTGAGAATTTAATTCTCATCGGGGAGATTCTGTTATATAGATTCAAATCCAGGGGAAAGAACTAAGTTCAAAGAATTTTAATTCTTACCAGAACATATAGGAATTTCATTCCTCTAATAAAATTAGGGTTTAACCCTATAGAAGAATTTAATTCTTATAAAACAAAAGGGGCTCGAATGTCTCAAAGCTCAAGATCTCCATGCACGTAAGGAAAAGTTTAGTGCTTGAACAAAAAGAGAAAAAACTGGGATCGGCTCATGCGATCCCACGCGACCCCCTAATCAGTGCTTAGCTTTCATAAAGCAGAAAGGGAATAGATCAAAAGCAATAGCGCCAAATTTCGAGCGCCTTACGTGACCCCACGTGAGCGCCTCAAACTCTCAGCATTTAACGCTACTTCAAGCGCCTCACGTGACCCCACGTGAGCGTCTAAAATTCTTAGTGTTTAACACTATTTCAAGCACCTCACGTGACCCCACATGAGCGCCTCAAACTCTCAGCGTTTAACGCTACTTCAAGCGCCTAACGTGAGCCCACATGAGCGCTTCAGATCTTCAGTATTTAAACAATACTTTAAGACCTCACGTGGGAGCACGTGAGCGCCGAACATATGCTAGTTTTTAACACTATGATAGGCCAATCTTAACCCAAATTAGCTAAGTCTCCCAAAGCCAAGACTCTTTTTCAACCGAGCCTCAATTGTACTCAGGTCTTTCAAAATTGATCTCAAATGGCATTCAAAGTAATGTTATCCCATTTCTTCTCAATCTGACATTTGGTTCAAGGATACATCTCTTCACACCTCTGATACATGTCGTTGTAATTCTTCAACATCTTCAGAGAGGTGGCGGGTCCCGATAACCAACAACTTTTTGGTACATTTCCAAACCCATGAATACACCCCAAAGGACCGTAATGTCCTTAAACTAGTTATGGACTGTAATGTCCTTAAACTAATCTTCATGGACTATGATGTCCTTAAACTCCACGGACTATAATATCCTTAAACCATGGACCGCAACGTCCCTAAACTAAACTCTATGGACTATGAAGTCCTTAAACTCCACGGACTATGATGTCCTTAAACCCAATGGACCGTAACGTCCCTAAACTAAGACGACAGAGCCCAAATGCTCTTTCGTTGGATCAAAAATGATCCTGAACCCTGTTGAGTAGATCTTAGTCTAAAATTAGACTAACGTATCCTTAACAAACATTTAAGTTGATCTTAATCTCAAAAGAGATTAACGATCTTTAAATCAACCCAAACCCAAATCTAAGAAAATACGGATTTGGACTAATCCACGCCTTACGGGCGACAACATAAATCAGTCTCCATATACAATCCACGGGCAACCTAAAACAAAACAAACATACACGACACGAAGTGAATATCTGGAGAAGGAGAAAGTGGTTACCGCGATGCGGTAGCGTAATTAACTGTAGGGGCTTGCGCCTGCCGGGAAGAGCGTCCCCATAATCAAAAACCCCTCACAATGAGGGGGAATCTGACGAAGTCTGCTACAACGGCTGCATCCGTCTAAACCTCCGATACACTGTGCCATAAATCAACTTGGCATCTTCGGAGAGGTGGACAGATAAAACCAAATAGTATCTGCCCCCAAAATTCAGGCCAGACGTCCCAACGTCCCGGTCGCGTCTTTCGGCGGCGAACAAGCTTTGAATCGCTAAGGAGGGTGCAGAAGAACTCCCCAACCACGGTGCTGATGAAATCTCCACTTCCTGCTGAAAACATGACGCAGGCAAAGCCGGAGCAGCCCCCTTAGCGGCTGTCCTTCCAGATCCACAGAGTCTGACGGAAATTTTATTATTCTGTGATCAACAAGAACTACTCTCGTCAACCGGAGAAAACGAAGGTTCGACAAGAGGAAAATCATCCCCCCAGCATACAGCGAGGGAATTCTTTCACACAGGCGTCTACTACAATGGCTCCTTCAACTTCGACCTCTCACAAAAAAAGAAGGCCGGAGAATCTCCCACCACCAGCGTCAAATCCCAAAGGTGATGGATCCAAACTCCCCAAGTCTGGCGGCATGATCGTGCACACGGTTTACATGGCTTCTGTGAAAGAGGAAAGCCGTGCTTCCGTGGGTCATCGACCGCAAACTCGGTCGTTAACAATGGCTCAGGAGCAATAAGAAAAGCTCCAGGAGATGCTGATGAAAATGGCAGCCGGACAGAAAGAAAATCCGGAGTCAGCATCAGAACAGCGCCAGGAGCAAGAGACCGATACAGAGTTCCTGCGAAGGGTGCTGGAAAGAAAGGATAAGGAGGCTGCGGAACAGGCTGCTAATATAAAGTAGATGGCGCTTCTGTTCCAAGATATGGTGGGGATGATAATCCATCCGGAACCTCCAGCCGAAGACCCTCCGATAATCATCGAAGACGACAGAGGGAAACGTCAAACCCTCATCCGGCTGTCTCAGCAGCCCAGGAATAGACAATCTCCAAGGCTGCCCTTGATGACTACATAGCTTAACAAATACGAGCTCATCAAGCGAGTGAAGCGACTGGACAAGTCATCAGAACTGGGGGATCTTATCCAGGCTGGAACGATCAAATCAAGTACCCGTCAGGATATACGATCCCTAAGTTCCATGTGTATAAGGGGACGGGCAATCCCCACCAGCACGTTGCTCAATTCAGAGCTTTGTGCGGTAATACTGGAGGCGACGACAAACTGCTGCTTCGCCAGTTTGTTGGCAGCTTGTCGGAGACAGCATTTGAATGGTACTCAGAGATCCTAAATGAATCTGTCAAAACATTCACAGAGATGGAATTAATATTCACACAGCGGTTCACGAGCGCAAGCGAGCGCACCCCGATCACGGCATTAATCAATACCAGGGTGAAGCCAGGAGAGACCTGGGTTCAATACGCAATTCGATGGCGGAACTTATGGTCAAAATGTGAATAACGTATAGAAGAAGCTCCTGCCATGGGCATGTTTGTAGGGACCCTCGATCCTCAGGTGACTATATCCCAATTTATGATGTTCTTCAAGCCGACCACCTTCCAGGCCTTGATCGACAAGCTGGCCCAAATGGACCAGATGGGTTATAGGCCGTCCTCCCAAAAAACGGATCCCCAGAATTAAAAGGGTAAAGGGAAAGCGGCCATCGTTGCCAATACTCAACATCAACCAATTGACCCGAAACCGGTTGCTCGCCAAAGCGACACATGCTCACGTCGATCCCTCAAAGAGAATCTAGGACGTCCTTACTCATTTCCTCGAGATAAAACGAGGAGACTGTTCGAACTGGTAGTGCGCAAGAGACTTATCACTTTGCCGGATCCGAGACGTCCTCTGCAGCCTGGTAACGTCAATAGTCCCAACTACTGCTCCTACCACAG
This sequence comes from Agapanthus africanus, assembly GCA_030015575.1. NCBI lineage: Eukaryota > Viridiplantae > Streptophyta > Magnoliopsida > Asparagales > Amaryllidaceae > Agapanthus > Agapanthus africanus. The sequence continues at coordinate 773,457,820 of CM057341.1, forward strand.
AGTATTGGGCCACCCAATTGAGGATTGCTACGTCTTCAAAAATTGGGTTGAGAACCATGTTCTCCTCCGAATACGGGGACGCGACCGCGTAGGTCCGTCTTGCCTGAATTTCGAGGGCAGATGCTAAATGGTGCTATCCGTCCACCTCTCCAAAGATGCCAAGTTGATTTATGACACCATGTATCGAACGTTTAAACGGATGCGGCCGATGTAGCAGACTTCGTCAGATTCCCCCTCATTTGAGGGGTTTTTGATTGTGGGGACGCTCTTCCCTGCAAGCGCAAGCCCCTGCAGTTAATTACGCTACCGTATCGCAGTAACCACTTTCTCCTTTTCCAGATGGTCACTTCGTGTCGTGGGTGTTTGTTTTATTTTTGGTTGCCCGCGGATTGTATACGGAGACTAATTTATGTTGTCGCCCGTAGGGCGTGGATTAGTCCAAATCCGTATCTTCTTAGATTTGGGTTTGTGGTTGGGTTTAAGGATACGTTAGTCTCATTTGAGACTAAGATCAGCTTAAACATTTGTTAAGGATACGTTAGTCTAATTTTAGACTAAGATCAACTTAACTGGATCATTTAGATCCAACAAAAGAGCATTTGAACTCTATTATTTAGTTTAAGGACATTGCGGTTGATTACCAGTTTAAGGACATGGTGGTCCAAGGTTTAGAACATCATAGTCCATGAGTTTAAAGGACCCCACAGTCCGAGGTTAAGGACATCATAGTCCATGAGTTTAAGGACCCCACAGTCCGTAGTTTAAAGACGTCATAGTCTATAAAGTTTAAGGACATCATAGTCCATGAGTTTAAGGACCCCACAGTCCATGGAATGATTGTTTATCGGGACCCGTCACCTCTCTGAAGACGTTGAAGGATTACAACGACAAATATCAAAGGAGTGAAGAGATGTACCCTTGAACCAATGTTGATTGAGAAATCTGTAGTCCAATTTGGGAATAAGATCAATTAATTAGATTATGAGCACATGGGCTCAGTTAAATCTGAATAGAGGACTTATGGCCAACTTGGGCTAAGTCTAATTAGGCTTGAAATGTTGGACTTTTGTTTGTACTGTTGAACGTTTGTCTGGGTTCAGCCCCCATTATTTAGCAATGCTAAACATGGGCTTAGGGTTTTGACAACATTTTATCTTTGACCGAGCACTAACCATTCATTATAGCTCTGGACTTTACTTTGCATATCATATGAACTGATTAATTTTGAGGTTCAGTTGAAGAGGAGATTTGCCTCTGGAAAACTTAGCTAATTTGGGTTAAACTTGGATTTAAAATAGTGTTAAACACTAGAGGATATTTGGTGATCACGTGTTCCCACGTGATGCGCTTAAAATAGTGTTAAACACCAGGAACGAAGCACTTAAAGTAGTGTTAAACACTAAGACTGAAGCGCTCATGTGGGGTCACGTGAGGCGCCTGATGATTGGGCCTTGCCTCTGTTATTTGTTCTCAGAATATTTACAGAAGTGTTAAACACTTAATCTTAATGGCCATCACGTGTGGGCACGTGATGGGTACCCATGCGTTGATTATTAAAGTGTTTATTAGGGGTCACGTGGGGACATGTGAGGGGGCCTAAAATTGGTTCTGCCCTTGCTTTGTTATTTTATTTTGAGGAATTTATCTAAGGGTCACGAGGGAGCACGTGAGGTATTGCCTCCAAGTTTTTTCTTTCTCATCTTGAGGAGTCTATTTAACGGCCACGTGGGGGCACGTGACCATGTCTCATTCGTTCTTTTCTGACGAATGATGAGGGGAGTCACGTGTTGCCACGTGATCAGGTTTAATACTGACTTCTTTACGTGCTTGGAGAGAATTAAATTCTTTGGTAGGGTTAAACCCTAATTTTGTTTAGAGAAATTAAATTCCTATGTATATGAAAGAATTAAATTCTTTAAACCCAACTCTCCCTCTAAGTTTTGGATCTGCATGGCAGAATCTCTCCGATGGGAATTAAATTCTCAATTTATGGGGAGATTTGCATCTGCAGATCTTCAACCATGAAGAAGAACTAAGTTCTTGTTTTAAGGGTTAAACCCTGTCTCTGTTGGAGGAATTAAATTCCTAAGTATTTGGAGGAATTAAATTCCTTAAACTCAATTCTCCCTCTAAATTTTGGATCTGCATGGCAGAATCTTCCCGATGAGAATTAAATTCTCAACTTATGGGGAGATCTGCTTCTGCAGATCTTCAACCAAAGGAAGAACTAAGTTCTTATTCAGAAGAGTTAAACTCTTAGTTTGAGAATTAAATTCTCTTTTTTTGTTTTGTGGAGCTTATGATCTCTTTTCCTTTCTCACCTAGGGTTTCTTTCTCTTCGAAGGAAATCTTCTTTTCTCTCTGGAGAATTAAATTCTCTTTTTTTTGTTGCTGATCTCTTTAGAAAAAAAAATCCTTCTCTTCTCTTCTTGGCTCCTATTTATAGGAGAAAGAAAAGAATCAATTTGTTTAGTCAATCTTTCATTGAAAGATTTTGTTTGATTTTGTAACCAACATGATCTTTTAGAGCACTCAGTGAATTTTATTCACCATTGGATTTTTAATCTAAAAGATATTTTGTCTGTTATTCCTGGCAAATTTCAGGGAAATCTTTCCTTATATAGAATCTTTCTATAAATTGATGATTTTTAATCACCATTGGATTTTTAATCCAACGGTGCTCCACTTTACAGAGCACAATCTTTTTGTTTGGAAAGATCTAAGAAAATATTAGGGTTTTTGATTTCCTTTAATATAGAATTTAATTCTATTAGTTCAGAAGGTTTAAATGCTTATCATGTATGGGCACGTGACCCCACTGTTTTAAGCTTTTAACCAGAATTTAATTTTGTTGTTTTAAAGAACTCAGGAATCATCACGTGTCAGTACGTGACCCTTGGTCACGTGTGGGCACGTGATGCCCCATTGGGGTTTTTCCTTGCTGTTTTATTATACTTTTAATTCTTTTCAGGGGGTTTAAAGGCCCATCACGTGTGGACACGTGACTCCACTGATTGCTTGTTTGATTAAAATTTAATTCTATTAATTAAAGAGTTTAGGAACCCATCACGTGTCTGTACGTAACCTCTGGTCACGTGTGGACACATGATGCCCCATTGAGGTATTCCTGATATTTTTATGAGGGAACAAATGCCCCCACAGTGTTGTTCTCACGTGTTTGCACGTGAGTGCAACGCTGTCACCTTTTGTGGCCGTTGGATCTGCCTAGGTAGATGAACCGTTTTCTATCACATCCTATAAATGCACGGGTCTCTTCAGAAGCGCCTCCACTTTTTCCATCTTCTTCCTTGCTCGTTTTCCTCTGAGAATTTAATTCTCTTTCCTAGAGCTCAGTTCTCTGTTTCAAAAATTTCCAGAGTTTAACTCTGTCAACAAAAGATTTCCTTTTTCAGGTAAGGATCTTGAACTGCCGAAGAACTTCTTATAGAAATTTTATTTGGATTTTAAATCCACACCAAGGGTTTTTTCCCTTTAATAAGAACCCATCTTTCCAAAAAAAAATGTTCAATCTTTAAATAATAAACCCCTTTTGTTAGGGCTTCTCTGATCTCAGGGATCGATGGTGATACTTGTCTTCTCTCTGGAATTTAATTCCATTACAAAGAGCTTCGGCTCTGAAAATGTTTTCTGGGAATTTAATTCCTCTATTTAAAAGGAATTTAATTCCTCTAAAGAACTTAATTCTTCACAGAGAACTTCTTGGGATTTTCTTGCCCTGAGTTGTTCTTTGCAAAAATGTTTCTAGAGAGATCCTTCATGATTTGCATAGAGTTCTGCAGTGGGTGTTCTCCTTGGGGAATGTGTAGAGTTGTTTGAAATGCACTGTTCATTTATTGAGAATCTTCCTTTTATTCTTATAATGACTACCCTGCCTCATCATTAATGAGTCGCCATCCTGATTTTGTGGGGCCCCTGTGTTTTGTAACCAATGGTCCCATAAAATAAGTTTTTTTATCGCTTTCTTTCACTGTCTTTATATATATATATATATATATATATATATATATATATATACACACACACACATGTATGGGCTTCATTAACAGTTTCCTTTCTTTTGTTTCAGGAACAATGGCTTCTCTTCCATACTTCCCTTTCACCCGCTCGGAGGCTGCCTTTCCTTAGTCACCGTCTGATGAAGAGGTGATGGCGATGATTAGAGCTCACGACCCTAATTGCACCAACTTGCTTTTATGCGGGACCTGTTATGGGTATATCATTCGGGGTCGCCACAACTTTCTTTGCGAGATACCAATAGATCCTACCTACCCATTTTTGCCGATGGAGCGTCCACGGACCGCCTTTGCTGTGGAGATGTTGAATTGGACCCCTGCGGGATGGCTTGAGCCGTCGACAACTGGGATTCTAAACCACCCTGTGCCAGCTATAGACATTTTAGGGTGTCGTATCTGCCAAGGTGAAGCCCAGCCCTGGGGACAGGTTTACAAAATAGGGCTTACTCCTCGACATCCCACGGGCTACCTTTTCTGGGCTCGTTATATCCTGTTTGCCCATCGTGCGCGACTGCAGAGGGTCGGGCTCTATCAGGTGGTGTACGCGTCTCTCTTTCACTATCAGTCCCCCCATGTCTGGTGGGTTAAGTCTTTCCTAAATCAATGGAATCTTTCCACCAACACCTTCTTGCTAAGGGATCGCAAAGTTTCAATTTCTATGGAAGAGTTTCACGAGATCTCAGGGTTGCCGATCAGGGGGACGCTCTATGAAGAACTGCTGCCTCCTGATGAGTATGTTTTCGAAGCTGAGCCTGCTATGCATGACGGCTTGTCGACTAAAAATGCCATCCGCCACAAGCACCCAAGTCTAATCAAGGTTCTAGGCATTTTTGAGAAGCTGTTCACAGAGTCAGAGGAACAGGGCGTCATTTTCAGAAGCTTTATCGCCTGCTTCATTCGCGGAGACGTTCTATCAAAGACGGCTCCAAAGTTCGCGAATATCAATGACCCCTTTGGGTTCGGTTTAAATAAGCTACCGGCTAGAGAAGAGGATTTGCCGCAGTTCTACATTCCAATCCTGTCGGCTGTATCTTTTGAGTCAATCGCTACTCCTGGCATAGATGAAGAGACTTTCTTTGTGGGTTTTATCAATGTCTGGCTCAGTTGGTTCGTCATTCCAACACACCGTCAATTCATGAGAGCTTCGGTCATTTACCCCGCTCATCGCATCGCCGGAGGGACGCGATTAGCCGTGGGCATTGCGGGGCTAGCGCATCTGTATCTTGGGCTAAGCGCTGCAGCCAATACTTCAACCCCAGGCATGAATGTAGTGAGTTTCTCTCTTCATTAGTTTACGTCATGGATTGATATGCACGTGCTAGGGGCATTTGCCGCGCATCAGAGACCCAGCTTTTATGATGCCTACACTTTTCCGCGGCTCATGCGGTTGGTGGACGCTTCTGCTGCAGATCCGACTCAGTCCGGAGCTATTCGTGTGCTGCTTAATCCCTATGCCAATGCGGGCGGGATGGTATTTAACGATCGAGTCCTCTTTGCTCTTTCAGGACCGATTCAACAGCTTTTCGACTCGTCGAAAGTGGGAGCACCCTCCCTAAAGCCCAAAGAAGCCATGCACTTATATTCGATCAGACCGGGTTATCTGGTGTTTCGTCAAAATGGTGCAGCCCTTTTTATGCGGTACAACCCACACCGCTTTGCTCGGCAACTGGGATATGACCAGGGTGTCCCCTTTGAGGCGTTTACAGTGGAGCCCAGCCCGTCGTTGGAGGTTGTTCGTGATGACGCTCATCACTTCATGCGGCTGAACACCGGCTCTCGCTTCGTGATTCCTGAGGCTGACTACATTCCTCGATGTGTGGGGGATTTCACGGGCTGGTACCTCCACCGAGTCAGTCCTATTATTGTCGAGGAGAGGAGGATGCTCCTTGGATATAGGGTTCCCACTCCGATCTAGGCTACGGGAGTCCCACTGCGAGCAGTGGTTCGCCCTCTCCTGAGAGATACTGGTACTGTGCTTATTCCTGAGACGGCGGAAGTGAATCTAACTCCCACAACTGGTATGCCGCTACGCCCTAGAGCTCAAGCAAGGGCCAATAAGGCGCCAGTAGCAGTATCATCAGCTGCGGCGTCAGCAATGGCAGTGTCGTCATCAATAGCACTGCCGAGTGATGATATTGAAGGCGAAGTGGGTCAACGTCGCACCAAAGCACCAAGGGGAAAGAAGCGATCGTCTTCTGGTGTTAGTTCTGGATCCAAGAGGCGAAGGAAGATGGTCACCAATCTGCTCGACTTTTTAGTGGAATCCGAGCCCATTCTTCAGGACGAGCCAATAGCCATGCAAGAGCCGTATGGTGGTCTTCTTTTTCCCGGTTCATCTGTCGAGGAAGCCACGCAATTGGCTGAGGCTATAAGACACTCCCAGGATGAAGCTGAGAATGTAAGGGTCCCGAAGAGGCCTTATCCTGCCGTCATCTTCTACGAAGATCCTCCATCGATATGGCGAATATTTATAAGTCCTCTAGAAGAGGGAGGCGAGATAGCCCTTAAGCAGCCTATCTCGGCTGACGCCGAAGACGCGCTGTCGTTGTGGACTGGTGGTCACAAGTCTACCCTCGCACCCCGGCGAGCACGAATTCTTGAGAAGGAACGTCGACTTGAAAAAGCCATACTAGAGGCTCCTTTGCGCATTGGTATACTCATATATCTTTCTGTAATATTTTTGCACTGCTCATATATATATATATATATATATCCTTATCTTCGTGAAAACTTTGCAGGGACTTCGGCAATGGCAGAGGATCTGAGTTCGAGTCGCGCCTTGACTATGGACTCTGCAAATATCCCCGATGAGACACTAGTAAGTGTGGAGGGGGTCGATACAACTGTTGTTCCTGCCACAGAGCTCCCCTCGGTGACTCCTGTTCCCCGGATGCTTGCTCCCCCGGAAGAGGCTTCTTCATTAGCCGCGGATTCAATGGATCTTTCTGGGGATGGCCCGGAGACTAGGGGACCGGTAGTCGAGGCTACCGTCCTTTCATTGGAGCCTGTAGTGGGGGCCACTGCTCCTCAATTGGAAGTTGTTATACTGACCCACGTCCCTGATGATGTGCCTGGGGACATGGAGGAGGCCGCCGAAGCTGCTATCCCTCCAGTCCAGAGTAGGAGGAGCATCGAAGGTATTCTTCTATCTTTTTTTAATGATCTCTTCATTGTCTGAACCTTCCTATCTTTTCAGAGCTACGAGGATTGGCGGCGTCCATCGTGGACTTGTCCCTCAAGAAGTCTTTTCAGCGTCTGCTAGAGATGGCCGCTCCGCAGGCAATATCCCCTCAACGCATCGTCCTCTCTTCCGGGCAAGGTTAGCGTTATTTGCCTTCTCCTCACGACATTATTATTATTTCATATAATGACACTGATATCTTCTACAGTTCTGAAAGCCGATGATGAAGTTGAGATTCTTGACGGGCCTGGGGATCCTTCAGACCCTTCTTGCATGAGTGTGGGTAAGTAAAGTTTCAATGTTGTCCCACCCGCTCTTTACTTGCGAGTCTCGCTGATTGTTTTCTATGAATCTTAACAGCTTTGCCAGTTCTTACCACGCTGGAATCTCGCATCGTGATGCCGCCCGGCCCCTATGCTCTACGTGCCTCGGAACGAATGGCTGTTCATATCATAATGTTGCATTTTATATTCCCGATTCTTACGCATTTTATAAATAAACAGGTGCTTTTTGATGCATATCTGCTGCATATTACAGGATACAGGTTCTTGGAGCGAAACCAGTGAAAAAGACAAAAGATGATACAAAAGAGAGACTTTTTACCAACAAATAGAAGGATCCTAGTCAAGCCTAGACAAAGAACAATTCATAATTATACAAGGCAACGCATGGTCCGAAATGTCAAAGGAAACAATTAAAAGACCACTACAAGTTTCACTGAAAGATCTGGAGAAAACACAGAAGCCAAATGAAGAAAAAAACTATAGAAATAGAAAGCCCAAAGCATCAAGATCAAGCCCACAAAATTTGATCAGACAACCTCACCAAAGGGCCGCGGAACCGCGGCCTTACCCCCACCAATGCCGCGGTTCCGCGGCCATTTATTGCACGTGTCAGCGCAGATTTTTGGTGGCAGTGCGTCGGTGCGTAGGTTGGGATTTTTCGTGGGTATATCTATAATAGCACATGCGCGAGAATTTGTAACCCTAGTTTTCCTATTTTCTTATAAATATGTAATCAAAATATTGTAATGGGGATGCCTCTTTTCAATAAATAAAATTCAGATCCTTTGGAAGATTAAGAGCATCATTTCTTGTAAGTTCCTTTTAATTTTCTGCCTTAGTTTAAAATTAATTTCTTGCCCTAGATTAATTCATTCTTTGCCCTAGCTTTCTAATTTAATTCTTGCTTTAGATAAATCATTCCTTTTCCCTAATAATCTAGTGTAAAATCTTTTATACTGCAGTACGTAAGTAATCTTAAAATGATGTTTTTAATAGATCCCCTAATGAGCGAGTAATTTCCTCGCTTGTTAGGGTTAGGAATAAGGGAGGGATTGAGAGATGAATATCTCTCATCTCTTTCAAGCCCAATAATTTGTAATAACTAGAAATTCATGCACACATGCATGATCCGCTCCCTACGGCACCCTACCTACGAGATAACGGTGAAACCGTAGTATAAAGGACCGGACATGCATGACTTCCATGAAGGTTAGAGCAATTAATAAGAAAGGACGGACAATGATCTAGAAGAAGAAACTTCGTTTCTTCCCAATCATCCTAATCCCCTTTACTAATAATTGCTATAACTTCTAAACGGATTTAATTGAGGGCATTGAAAGAGGTGTGAATACTAATCTTATCAAACTCACCTTAGACCTAATCCTAACAAGTTTCTTGATCATCGTACAACTTAGTTTTTAGATTAAATTAAAAGACCAAACAACCATTAGAATTAACTCGTAAGAACACTTAGGAAAATTACACATCCCTGTGGACCGACCCGTATTCACCGGCTAGCTGCAAAGCGACGCCGTTTCTGATTGCGGTAAAATATTTTTGGTGATCGTAAAACCTACACTAATCAATGGCAAAGCTAAGCCTTCACTCTTTGTCAGCTCTGATCGAAGACTTTCGTGCTGGTGGTTAGATCACGGCCGAAGAATTTGCCGCCGAAGCCAACGGTTCTCTTCCCTTTCTTGCTGCTTATCATAGCGAAACATTGGTGCAAGTCTGGGTTGAGTTTTGTCGTCGGGTGGAGGATTGCTTGCATAGCCTTGAGTGCTCGCGTCTTCATTCAGAGGTTGTGGCTGCAAAGGTGAGCTTGCGGGGGCTAATCAAACGGTGCGCCGCAAATATGCTGTCATGCGAGAAGAGGCTCAGCCAAAAATTTTCAGAGAGGAAGCTGGCCTCAACTGCGCTGGAGGAACTTCAAGCTAATCTTATAGCCAAGACCACTCGGGCGTACGAACTTTGGCGGGTGTTTCAAGAAGCTATCAGAGAGGAGGTAGCCATTGATAAAGCTGTCATTTTCACTCGCGAAATGGTCGAAGCTCATAAAGTTACCGAAAAGGAGCTTGAAAGTCGGCTTGCCTCATATCAGGCCTAATAGTCTCAAGCGGAGGCTCGTCTCTTAACGATAATGAATCATGAAGCCGAGGCCCAGCGGAAAAATGATGAACTAGCAAATCTATTGAATCGTCCGCCGGTTTGAAGAATTGTATGTGTGTGTGTGTATACATATATATATATATATATATATATATATTCTTCTTTTGTACATACTCCTGAATGAGGGTATTTTTTGATTTTTTCATAAATTGTACTTTGTATTTATTTTGGTTCATGAATAAAAGACGTATTTTGCTTCATGGTGGTGTGTCCCTTTTAGTAAATGCATTTTATGAATAATCTATTTTGATCTCCTTGTAGGACAGCGATGGCTTAGGAGTCAGGTTCAGATCTGGCTCCTAAGGCTTTTCAACTTTATAAGCCGTGAGGGTCTCATAAAGGTATTTCTCCTTACGAGTAGTGAGGATCACGTAAGTGTGTTTTCTCTTGAGAGTTGTAAGAATCTCACAAAAGAGTTTTTCTTACTTACAAGTCGAGAGGACCCGTAAGTGATTATTTTTTTTCTTGTCGGAGAGTGTGGCCTGTAGAAAATCTACCTTAACCTTTCTGTGAAGCAATGATGGCTTGGGAGACAGGGTTAGGATCTGCCTACTAAGACTTTTCAACTTTATGAGCCGTGAGGGTCTCATAAAGAATTTTCTCCCTACAGGTCGAGAGGATCCCATAGGTGTATCTTCTCCTTAGGAATCATGAGGATTCCTAAGTGTTTTCTCTTGAGAGACATAAGGATCTCAGAAGAGAATTTTCTTCCTTACAAGTCGAGATGACTCGTAAGTGATTGAAGAGTTGACTTGCTCTCGAATCAAAGAATTGCTTTGATGAGGAAGTCGAGGGTTGACTTTATCCGTATTTCACGGAGTTAGGGGTTGACCTTATCCGCATTTCACGGAGTCGGGAGGTTGCTCTGGACGTTTCCCACGGGGCCAGGATTGACATAAGCCGTGTTCCACGAGACCAGGATTTGCTCTGGATGCTTCCCACGGGGTCAAGATTGACATTAGCTGTGTTCCAAAAGACCAGGATTCGCTCTGGACGCTTCCCACGGGGTCAGGATTGACATAAGCCGTGTTCCATGAGACCAGGATTTGCTCTGGACGCTTCCCACGGGGTCCCACGGGGTCAAGATTGACATAAGACGTGTTCCACGAGACCAGGATTTGCTCTGGACGCTTCCCACGGGGTCAGGATTGACATTAGCCGTGTTCCATGAGACCAGAATTTGCTCTTGATGCTTCCCACGAGGTCAGGATTGACATTAGTTGTGTTCCACGAGACCAGGATTTGCTCTAGACGCTTCCCACGGGGTCAGGATTGACATTAGCCATGTTCTACGAGACCATGATTTGCTTTGGATGCTTCCCACGGGGTCAGGATTGACATTAGCCGTGTTCCGCAAGGACCAGGATCCGCTCTGGACGCTTCCTACCGGGTCAGGATTGACATAAGCCGTGTTCCACGAGACCATGATTTGCTCTGGACGCTTCCCACGGGGTCGGGATTGACATTAGCCGTGTTCTACAAGACCAGGATTTGCTCTGGATGCTTCCCACGGGGTCAGGATTGACATTAGCCGTGTTCCGCAAGGACCAGGATCCACTCTGGACGCTTCCCACGGGATCGGGATTGACATAAGCTATGTTCCACGAGACCAGGATTTGCTCTGGACGCTTCCCACGGGGTCAGGATTGACATTAGCCATGTTCCACGAGACCAGGATTTGCTCTGGACGCTTCCTATGGGGTCAGGATTGACATTAGCCGCGTTCCATGAGACCGGGATTTGCTCTGGATACTTCCCACGGGGTCAGGATTGACATAAGTCGTGTTCTGCAAGGACCAGGATCCGCTCTGGACGCTTCCCACGGGGTCAGGATTGACATAAGCCGTGTTCCACGAGACCAGGATTTGCTTTGGATGCTTCCCACGGGGTCAGGATTGACATAAGCCGTGTTCTGCAAGGACCAGGATCCGCTCTGGACGTTTCCCACGGGGTCAGGATTGACATAAGCCGTATTCCACGAGACCAGGATTTGCTCTGGACGCTTCCCACGGGGTCAGGATTGACATAAGCCGTGTTCCGCAAGGACCAGGATTCGCTCTGGACGCTTCCTACGGGGTCAGGATTGACATAAGCCGTGTTCCGCAAGGACCATGATAGGTTGACTTTATCCGCATTTCACGGAGTCGAGGGTTGACTCTCGGTTGTCTGCGCACCGTCGAGTCATGAAACTGGGAATTGCCGCGGTTCCGCTTTGCTGATGTTGTGTCTGTTATAATGAGACGAATGCTGAGATGATCTCTAGGCTGTCTCTGAACCATCAAGACTTGGTTCTCTTTCGGATGGAGCCTGGGGGGAAGGTATGGCTCTCTCTTTGTTTGTGCCCCTGGATTGTATACAGGGATCGATGTGATCTCACCTGTAGGGCAAAGAGTTTCACTTTATATATTTTTCTTTCCGCGATGCTCTATCATTTCAGCTTTTATATCGCGAAAGTCGCGATTGCCCAATCATTTCGGCTATTTTTCGCGGTGCCCAATCATTTCGGCTATCTGTTTTATTTTTACTCGCTGCCTTTTATTGTGAGTTGCCCAATCATTTCGGCTATTTTTTCATGCATATATTTTTACTTGCTGATTTTGCTGCAAGTTGCCCCATCATTTCGGCTATTTCATATGCATTTGTTTTGCTGACTTTTCGCTGCGAGTTTTAGGATTTGATACCGATTTCGACATCAGCATCGCTACAACTGGGATATTGCCATGAGTGAATTATCATTTGCTTCTATCGATGTCGAACAAAGGCGGCTTAGTAAACAGGGTTAGGATCCTGTCGACTAAGGCTTTTGACTTCATGAGCCGTAAGGGTCTCATAAAAGTATTTCTCCCTACGAGCCGTGAGGATTTCGTAGGTGAATTTTCTCCTTAGGGATTGTGAGGATTCCTAAGTGTATGGTCTCTTATAAGTCGCAAGGATCTTACAAGAGTGTTTTCTTCTTATAAGTCGAGAGGACTTACAAGTGTCTTTTGCCATATGAGCATATCCCTAGTCTCTGGTGGGACTTTGTTAAGGAAACATTTATTCGTGCCCGTGGATTGTATACAAGGGTCAATATTGAACCGCTTGTAGGGCAACTTGGGGGTTGTGATGGCTTAAGAACAGGTTCAAATCCCTGTAGCTTAAGGCTTTTGAATCCTATGAGCCGTAAGGGTCTCAAAGGGGAATTCTCCTTATGAGTCGTGGGGATCTTGTAAGTGTAATTTCTCCTTAGGAATCGTGAGGATCCCTAAGTGTGTTGCTTCCCTTGTGAGTCGTAAGGATCTCATGCAGGTGGTTTCTACTTGCAAGGTCGAGAGGGCCTTGCAAGTTTTTTTTAACGAGATTGCGCCCTTTCGGGTTTTCACAAAACTCGCCGGTAGCCCTGCTGTTTTTAGTCACAGAGCCCTTTCAGGTTTTCATCCGTGCCCATTTTGCTTATGGACATACCGTTTTTTTGTGTCAGCCTTGGGATGCTGCGGTCCGTAGTAGTTTATCGACGTCTCGGTCAATAGCCAGTTTTAGGACATAGTGGTCCATTGTTAGTTTAACGACGTTTCGGTCTGAAAGCCAGCTACTACTTATAGAGTTTGGGCTTAGGAAGATAGCGAGCAGACATAGGCGTCGTCATCTATCGTTGACCTAGGCCGTGACTCATTAGGCGTAGTATTTTTTTAGGAAGCGTCCGTTTATTGGCCAGAAAGGTCTTTCACCATGCATGTTCATGAGTAGATAAGCTCCACCCTGGTAAACTTTGTCTATGATATACGGGCTTTCATAGTTCAGCTCGAATTTCTCCCGCTTGGCACGATTGGGGATCATAGGCCTTTTGACCATTAGCACGAGTTCGCCTTGGCGAAATGTTCTTGGCATAGTCAATCTCTCATATGAGCGCGTCATCATTGCTTTATAAGCCTCCAAATTTTGTTGCACCATGAGCCGGGTTTCATCAAGGGCATCAAGTTCCTCCAGCCGAAGGTGGGCATTTTCTTTGTCTGTTAGCTCGTAGTGAAACGCCACTCGTAGAGAGGGTAACTCTATCTCGAGGGGGAGTACCGCTTCTGTGCCGAATACCAATGCATACGGTATTGTGTTCGTGGCTGTTTTGAACATAGTTCGATACGCCCAGAGAGCTTCATGCAATCTCTCATGCCAGTCCCTCTTATTTCGAGACACCGTCTTTTTCACGATCTTTGTCAAGGTCTTATTGAAAGCCTCAGTTAGACCGTTAGCTCGGGGATTATAGACCGAAGTGTATCTCCAGTCTATGTTATGCTGTTGTGCGTAGCGGCTGATCTTGTGGCTTCTATAGGCTGGCCCGTTATCGGAGATAATCCATCGCGGAGTGTCGAACCGATAAATGATGTGTGTTTTGATGAAATGGAGGATATTCTCCGTCTTCACCTCTCTTAGTGGTACTGCTTCTGCCCACTTAGAGAAGTAATCGGTTGTTGCCAGTATGAACCGATGTCCTCTGGACGATGCTGGTTCGATGGGACCGATTATGTCGGTTCCCCACATTTCGAATGGCTAGCTAGCCACCGTCGGATGTAGTGGATTTGGATGCTGGTGGATAAAGTCCCCATGAATTTGGCACGAGTGGCACTGCTTTGCGTATTCGAGACAGTCTTGGATCATCGTGGGCCAATAGTAGCCCATCCTTTTGATCTTTAGTTTCATCTTCGGCCCGGCTGGGTGAGAACCGCAGAGTTCGTTGTGAGTTTCTTGGACGACACTCCTTGCCTCTTCAGGTCCCAGGCATCTTAGCCACAGAGAATCAAATGATCTCTTATACAGAGTATTATTGACAAAGGCGAAGGATAGAGCTCGTTTCATGAGCTGATGTCTTGACGGCGCATCTTCAGGTGTTTGACGGGATTTGAAGTAGTCTATAAAGACTTCTCTCCAATCCATAGCCTTTTCCTGGTCTTTTACTTGTAGGGTCGCTTTCCCGGTCGCTCCCTTTTCTTCGGAAGATTCTGGAGATATTTCTGCCGGTGCGAGAACCCGACGGCTTTGCACAACGATCCTCACGTCATCGAGGTTCTCGTCGGCTAGTTCTTTAGCGAGTTTGGCCAATGCATCCGCTTTGCTATTTTCCGCACACGGTATGCTTTTTAGGGTTAAGGAAGGAATTTGAGTCAGCAGTTACTGCACTCTCTCGCCGTACTTTACCAACTCAGGCTTGCACGTTTGATAGTCGCCGTTTACTTGACTAACAATCAGTTGGGAGTCCCTGTATATAAGGAAGCTTTCGACTCCTATGTCGACAGCGATCTTAAGACCTGCTATCAAAACTTCATATTCGGCTTCATTGTTTGTCCTCGGCTCTGTTAGGGAGAAGGCAAAGCGCATTATCCTTCCTTGTGGAGTCACGAAGATGAGGCCTACCCCGGATTTGATTATGGGGGTGCTTTGTTTGCGCTTCTTCATGGAAGATGCTCCATCGAATTAAAGTTCCCACTGGGTATCATTCTTTCTTCTCTCCCCGTCGATCGTGTCAAACACGTGTTCGTCTGGCAATTCGCAGTTCAAGGGAGAGTCGACCGGAATCGGATGCTTAGCGAGGAAGTCGGCGATGGCCTGGCCTTTCATTGCCTTGAGGGGACGATAAGTTATCGAGAACTCCATCAAGAGCAGGGCCCATTTAGTGAGTCGTCCCGTCAATATGGATCTTGACATCAAATATTTGAGAGGATCCACCTTTGATATGAGATGAACCTCATGTGCCAACGCATAGTGTCTGAGCTTCGTTATCGTGAAGATCAACGCTAGACAGTGTTTTTCTATGGGGGAGTAATTGCTTTCTGCCCCCAGTAGAACTCGACTCAAGTAGTAGAGGTCTCTCTCTTTCCCTTGGTTGTTTTCTTGTGCCCACAGTGTGCTTAAAGAACCTTCGAGGGCTGTTGTATACAGGACGAGAGGTTTTCCTTTAACGGGAGCGGTCAATACTAGCGGATTCTGCAGGTATTACTTGATTTCGTCCAGTGCGCTTTGGCATTTGCGATCCCAGACAAACGGGGTTCCCTTCTTCGTTAGGTGACTGTAAGGACGACACTTGCTTGAGAGATTGGCTATAAATCGCCGGATATACGCGAGCTTTCCTTGGAAAGACCGCAGTTGCTTGAGAGTCCTTGGCAGAGGCATTTCCATGATCGCCTTGATCTTCGACGGGTATATCTCGATGTCTCGGTGTCGAACGACGAATCCTAGGAACTTGCCTGAGGAAACTCCGAACGCGCACTTGAAAGGGTTCATCTTCAAGTTGTATTTCCGAAGGCGCTGAAACACGATTTTCAGATGCTCTAAATGTTCCTCGTATGATTTGCTTTTAACTACGAGGTCGTCAATATAGCATTCGACGACTTCATGTATGAGGTCATCGAAAATCTTCGTCATGGCCCTCTGAAAGGTGGCACCGGCGTTCTTTAGACCGAAAGGCATCACCTTATAGCAGAATATGCCCAAAGGGGTCCGGAAAGCGGTATGCTTCTGGTCCTCGGGATGCATTTTTATCTGATTGTATCCTGATGAGCCGTCCATGAAGGAGAAAACTTCGTGAGTGGACGTATTATCTATCATCAGCTTAGTGACCGGTACTGGAAAGTCGTCCTTTGGGCATGCTTTGTTAAGATCCTGAAAGTCCACACATATGCGCACCGTCCCATTTTTCTTCATTACCAGAACAATGTTGGCAATCCAATCAGGGTGCTAAACCTCTTGGATAAAACCGGAGTCGATTAGCTTCTTGACCTTATCGTTGATGCTCATCTCAAGCTCGAGCCGCATCCTTCTCGGTGCTTGTTTGATCGGCTTGACGTCTGGAGAAATCGCCAATCTGTGTACGGCAATCTCTGGGTCTAGTCCCGGCATCTCGGAATAGTTCCATGCGAAGCAATCTTTATACTGCATGAGCACGTCTTTAAGCGTAGCTTCCTTTTCTTCAGACAACAGTTCACTGACAAATGTCGGTCGTGGGTCGCTTGCCGTTCCCAAGTCGATTTTTCTGAGGTCATCTGCAGTAGTATGTATTCCATCTTCCAGTTCTTTTGGCGCCGGTGGAAATTCTGAGATCAACTTATCTCCATTGTTTTCAAAGCACCAAGAAAGGTCATCCATATTCTCGGGTTCTTCTTCTGGCAGCGTTATCACGTGACAGGTACGAGATCGCTTCCAAGACCGATGTTGGTCTGGTTCTACTCTCATCGCATAAGTGGCTTTTGATTCATGTTTCCATAGCGGAAATACCCTTCAATTGCTGGATAGAGCGAATTTGCCTTGTCGATATTGGTCTTCGACCCAGTTCATGAAGGTGAAGAAGTCTTCGAGAGGATGTCCTATCGCTTAGTGATAGGAGCAATAGTCTGGGTAAGAGACCTTGTCTGCTTGCTCGGGGTGCTTGGATTCCGGGAATGTCATCATCTGATGTTTTATGACAAGATCGAATATCTTCTTTGTCTTTTCTTGGGGAAAAGAATATTCTCGACCCATCTTCTTTATAAGAGACGGATCTCGGCTGCTCGATTCTTGATCGTGTGGCTTCTCAGACCCGCTTTGCTACCGTCGAACGTTTTTTCCGTTCTTTGGTTTATTTTTTCCTCTACTCCGGGTCTTTTGTATGACGGGTTGGTGACGAGGAGCATTGTCACTCTCCACGGCCTGTTGAAGGAGGCGCTGCGTCCTGGCTTTCCCATAAATGGCCATTTCACGGCTATAGTCATCCCGGACCTTCTGACCCGCTTCGCTTATTAGCTTGTCCATCTGTTCTTCAAACGACGGACTTAGCCTTTTGATGGCAAGACCTCATTTTGGTTCAGGGTTAGCGTCTTCTAACAGAGCATTTCCTTCTTCATCGAAGTCATGTATAACGCAGTAGTCATGGAATAGCTCCCATTTCTTGGATTGAAT
Source organism: Agapanthus africanus (assembly GCA_030015575.1). Lineage (NCBI taxonomy): Eukaryota > Viridiplantae > Streptophyta > Magnoliopsida > Asparagales > Amaryllidaceae > Agapanthus > Agapanthus africanus. The sequence continues at coordinate 773,475,390 of CM057341.1, forward strand.
ATATCCAAGCCCGATCGTTTCCATTCTCCCGTTGGGCAATTTTCGCTGTGTTCCAGGGACGCTCCAGATCCTGTTGTAGAACTGGGCTTGTCGCGTGATTTGCTTAAGGGGTACGCCTTGGCGCCTCAACAGCCTCTTCAATCCTTCTGTGTAATACCTGGGCAGTCGGATGGGCTGGAGTCTGTCAAGTGTCGAATCGGCACCATGCCAAATTTCTTTCACCACTTTAGTTTCCGTAGATTGATAAAAGAGGATCGCCTTTTCATCTCTCCGCTTGGGAGGTAGGTAGAATGTCTGCAGTTCCTGCACACCATAGGTATCAAGTGCGTCGAGCTCTTTGTAATGCTCTTGCGGAACCATGGCGATTTGCAAACTCCGATCATTGCCAGCGAAGGCTTGTATTGATGGCCGAATAGAAAATACGGCATTGACCTCATCTTCCGAGTCACTGCCGAAGACCAGAATAGGGGTGGACGGTCCCGGTTTGTTGCATTGGGGCGGCCCTGAATAAACTATTTCTTCTTCCTCCCCAGTGTCACTCCCGAAGACTGGAATAGTGATGATAGCTTTGCTCTTCGATTTATGGCATCTTTCCGTGTCTTCGAAATCCGGTAAGAAGTATTTTGCATCTTCATACTTTCGGACTTCATTCACAAAGAATGGGTTTAGTTCCTCTGTCACAGTATACTCGAGACCATCCTTGAAATACTTCATACACTGATGTTGTGTAGAAGGGATGATGTTGTACTCGTGTAACCAAGGCCTGCCGAGCAAAGCGTTGTAGCAAGTCTTGGCGTCAATGACATGAAACTTGATGTCCGTGACAATCAGCCCAAAGTGTAGTGTCAATATTACATACCCGAGCGTCCGTGATGATTGGGAGTTAAACCCGGAGATGGTGATTTTATCACGAGCGAGGTGCTGAACGCTCATGCAGATTTCCTTCAACACTCTTACATTGAGGAGATTGACGGAAGACCCATTGTCAACCAGGATTTTGCCTATCTTGATATCATGACAGTACCCGGAGACATAGAGGGGACGGTTATGCTCGCACTTCCCGAGGAGGAGATCTTCATCGCCGAAAGTGATATCGGTCGTGTGCACTTTTTCCAGCTTGTCCTTCATCTTTTTTTCGGCGAGGAAAGCCTGGAAGTGCTCGGGATCTTGTAGTGTCTTAATCAAAGAATCTCTCGCCTCTTTTGATAACAAGAGTGCATCGAGAATGCTTTGCTGCGAAGCTAGCTTCCTTAAGTGTGCCAGAACATTTTAATCCACCTTACTTTTCTTTGGCGGGTCCTTGGCTGTCAGCTTTTCAACAACTCGATCATCGAGGGCGATATCCTCAGGGACCTTTTCTTTCCCCTTATCCTTTTTGTTCGATCCCTTATTTGCAGGTCCGAGATTCTTTTCAGGTAATGTGCGATTGCGCAGCTGAATGTTCTCACAGCTCTTCAGTTCTTCTTCTTTTCTTGAGGTGGAGGGCCGCGAGTCATTTCTTCGTCAGAGACGCTCCCAAGGTGAGAACTTGCGATCCCTTGCTATCAACCATGTGACAGTTGCCGGCTGTTCTTTTATGCTCATCAGTCGTGCTCCTCTGTTCCCGACGAGCCTTGCGCTTCATTCGCTGCACGTGTTGTCGGTGGGCAACATATCCTTGCCACCAGTTTTTAAAGGCCATGCATTCTTCAGTAGGGTGTGCAATCCTCTGATGGTATAAGCAGAAGTTAAGATGCGTGTCTGCTTCATCAAGATGTATATTGCCAGGATAATTTCCTCTGAACGAGGGCAATTTCATTCCCATTGACAGGGCTCTGGTGAACCTTTTCCTTGTCTTGAACCTATTTTTATTTGCGGCGAATGTACTTTGATCTGGCGGGAGCGTTTCAACCCTTTCGTCCAGTCGCCGGCGTTTGGCTTTTTCAAATATGGCCATCTTGCCCTCCCGGTTAGCTTTGCTTTTCAGAAGAGTTTCGTTTAGGAATGCATCAATCATTTCGTCTGATGGTCCTAGAAGTTCCAGCTCAGGATCTGCCCCCAGTTTCTCTGCGTCAGGAGCTTCTTTACCGTCTATCGACGAGTGAGAGATCACATGGCAGCTTGCCACATAATCCTCAGGTTCATCTGACGAGTCTTCTCCATTGTCATCATCTTCGTCCTCAAGAACGTGGCTGAGAAACTCTTGGAGTGTGACTGGAGTCCGCGCTTTCTGATTATATTCTTCCAACGCGTCAATATGTTTTTGCAGGTCCGTACGCTTATCATCAGGCTTCACGGGCTTCTTGGTCTTTTTCTTCTTCTTCGAATACTTTGACGGCTGGGTGTGATCGCTTTGACTATCACCACCAATTTTTGGAGTTGGGCGCGGTTTCAGCATTCCCTTGATGACTTTGGGTTCCAACAGACTTTTCCATTTGATCACCGGGCATGTTTGGAGATCCTTCAACATTCTTTTGGTTTTGGCTGAAAGAGTGATCTCCCATAGAGCTTCTTCGACAAAAGAGCACGATGCTCTCCGTGTGTCCCCCCTTTTAAGAGCGTGCGGCTGCGGCTGGCTTACTTTCCAATTCTCAGACAAGGCGAACTTGCCCTGTTGGTATTGGTCTTCGATCTAGCCTTTAAAGACGAAGCAATCTTCAATTGGATGGCTTATCGTTTGGTGGTAAGGGCAATAATTGGGATTATTAGCCTCACCGGGTTGTAATGGGCGTTTCGGATTCAGTAGATTGATGAGTCTGTTGCGTACCGATAGTTCAAACAGTCTCCTCGTTTTGTCCCGGGAAAATGAATAAGGGTGCTTTACTTTCTCATTAAAGAATCGTCGTCTCTCGTCTAAGCGATCAGTTAATTTCGGGACACTGGGCTGCTGTTGAGCATTGGCGACGAAGGCCGCTTTTGTTAGAGATAGTGCCCCCAGAGTCAATTATTGGATCACAGGCACGTGATTGCAATGATTGAGGGAGGACCTATACCGGTAGGACGGTCTTACTCAAGATGATAGTATGCTATCTGGTTTATCTTTATCATCGTGTACTGCTTTAGGTGACCTTACAGGTCACTATTGCACGTTGATAGAGCCCCTAGGATTCTTGCTTGACTGCCAGCAGTATGATGGCGATCATATACGTGGGAGCTGAGGTCTATAAGCACATCCTTAAAAGGTCCCTAGTCGTGGGAGTTTCAAGACAGGGCATCGATACTCCAGAGTAGACTAGTGTATACAGTCGAGACCCCGACGAGGGGCGGTGGCCGGTCTCACAAGCCACTGGTGTCAGTTGGATCACCTAAGATGTATACAGGTGCTCATTGGGTTATGAGTACACCGGACATGACTCGCCGGAAACATGCTAGTTGGGATTATACCTGACGTCAGATAGCAGTCTGGTGACATGTGTACAGGTTAGTTCATCGACCTGAGATCGTCATTTGTCTCGTGTGAGTTCCTACTGTACTTTGATTACTACCCTACCACGCTCAAAGGAGACGTGCAAACAGGTTTTAGTTGGGTACAGTCCCGAGCCACATGGAGGCAGTGAGCGGATCTGCAGGGATTTGTCTCTCTCGGTATTGGGGGTGAGGTCGCGCTGTGTCTAGGAGAGCCATTACACGAAGTCCTTGGCCAAGGCAGGAGATTTACTGGTAGGTATTCTAGTAGTATCTCAGGGTGTTCTGGGTTACACTCCGACACAACTTGTACCGCTTTTGTGGTCTAACTTTTACCAACAACCTAGGCCCAACATGCGATACTCATAGACGAACGGACCGGACTGTACGGATATTGTTACTGACAGGCTCAGTAGGGTGTCAGGATGAGTTAGCTCATCGACGTCCCTTTTGGTCAATACCTGGTAGCCCGTTACGTATGGCTAATACCTCTGACGTGCTAGTGGTTAAATCCACAGCCAAAGGATTGACGAGTCTTTAGAGTCTCCCACAGACCGTTTCTCAAGTTTCGGGCGAAACGCTGTAGAGACCATATGGAGATATGGCAGGGTTCGATCATATACGTGCGGTATTGCACGGATCATGATCGGACGGTTAATACTAGCGGGCTTTGGTTTAAGCCGGATCCTAGTATTGTACAGTGTAGATTTTGTCTCATTGCATTTGTATTCGGTCGGAATACAAATGCGGGTATGTATATACAGTAGCGGGGTTTCCTATAATTTATTACGAGATCGTTTTTCTGAAGTTGCCAGTTTGCTTTCCGTTTCGGCCATTTTCCTTTGTTTCTTTCTTTGGCTGAAAATTGGTGTGGAGGGGCTTATTTGCAAATGTGCAAATTAGCAAAGGGGAGGGTGGTTTTTGTAAGTAGTTGTATCATGATGGTTCTACCATTCCTTGACTTCTTTTCTTCATCATTGCTTGACTTTTTGGAGATGGGTTATGATGGGATATGATTAGGTAAAGGGTGTGACTTTCTTGATCGATATAATCATTCTTTTTCTTTTGCATTATTGATACACACTCCCTCCTCTCATTCCTTGGGGATGGCCGGCCATTCTAGTAAGGGAGGGCTGTCCAATTTTTTTTTTGGGGGGGGGGATTCATTCTCATTTGCTTGCCACAAAAATCCCAAAGCTCCATTTCAAAGTTGATTTTCACTTCCACATCAAAAAGGGCAACTTCTCAACCTCAATGAGGCAAAACTTTCTACACTTCATATACAGTTTCCTTGGGCACGTCGACTCGCCAACTTCGTGCTCGAGTTGCTTCGGTCCAGAGGTGGGAGCCCGTAAAAGAACCCGGCGATGTGGTGCCCTTCCGACAAGGAGATGAAGATCGGCGATTCCGCGGGGAGATCGGGACGACGACGAGAAGACCGAAGGACACGGATCGCTCGGTATATCTCTCTACCCCTTCTCTTGTTAGCTAGGATTAGATTAATGGCCCGATCCGGGTCAAAAAGTGCGCGGTGGTGCCGGTTTACAAGTTCTGTAAAAGTATCGTTTCCGCATTCCGCCGTCGGATTGACGGCCGGGGAACCGCCGTGCACTTACACTGGTATCAGAGCCACGCCATTAACCTAGTCTAGCTTGCTCTAACGTGTTTACAAGTTCGATCGAACGGATTTTCCGAAAACCCGATTTCTAAAACACAGTTTCTGTCGAAATTTTACAGTTGTCAAAAAATTATTTGATGCATTTCAAAATTACAGGCAGGGATTTCTATGCAATCTGGGAAAATTTGGTGGAGTGTTGTTCCTGTTCATCCGCGGAACCGCGGCCTTAACCCTACTTTGGCCGCGGTTCCGCCGCAGTAAGGTGGGATCACTGCACCAGATTTCTTCAGTTGGTTCCTGTGTTGAAAATGGGATTTTTGGTGTATTATTTTTGGGCCCAGATTTTCTTTGAGTGCTACAGTAGTACTTGGGGCCCACTTCGGTAAATTTGATCGATTGAAAATTTTAAACATGTTAGTTCACAGTATTTACATTATATCTGCGACCGTGAATGTCATTTGATCGGTAAATTCTGTCTAACTGCTATAGCCCTTTTAGACGGATTTGCGAACGTGACATTCACGTTGATGTTCTGTATTGTGCTGTGATGTTGCGGATTGTCGTGGTGGATAGCCTGGATGCAATGTTAGTACAGTTTTGGTATTATTATGTACATTTGATATTGCGGGGCGAGCGTCCGACATGTGGACTGCCGTCACTGCCTGTTTGTATATTATTCTTTTGGGGCACGACCGGGCTGAGGTCGATATACCCGTTGTATGTATATTTTACTTTCTGTACTAGGATTACCCCGCGGAGGGGTGCACGGAGAGCCGGGTTCTAGAGGGCAATGGGCCCGCATCTCATGACGTTGAGACGGAAGGGGCTTCACTCTAGAATTGGCGGGCTATTTGCCGCACTCGTAGGGGGTACAGGTTGACCCAAGGAGGGGTACCCAAGTTACCGGATTCCGTGAAGTGCTGGGTGGTCCATTCACGTTGCTGAAAGGGGCTGCCCCGCTTCAGGTTTTGGCGGGTAACTTGCCGCGCCCTTAGGGGTCTAGGATTTCATTGCACAGGCTATCCACATGATCAGGGGAATGTCGGGTTTCAGTAGCGGCTCTATGAAACCCGGAGATCCCAGATATCTGTATTGTTCTGTGATGCTTATTACATTTCTGTGGTATTGCATTTTATCACGCCTTGAGCGATATTATATATTGATATATATACTGGTAGATGTTGTATATATTTTACATCCGTGCTGGTCCAGTCCCCGCTCTGTCGTTAGTTAAGTAACCTAACGGGTAATGACGGGACCCAGTGGCGAATGCGGATGACATATACGTACATCATTATTTTCATTCTTTATTGGTGTGATCAATTGATGGGACTGCATTGATTCAGATCAATGCAAGATAAACAAACCTATTCTGATGTTGTTGGAACATTTTTCAAAAAGCTGTTATTGCAAGGGCGTTCTCTTTTGTTTTGCACAATGGTATTCAGTTATGAATATTCAGCACCTCAGTCAACGAGGCAAGGGCCGAGATCCCTTCACCGGGAGTGACCCCTTGGACAGAAGTTTGCGTCAGGGCAATAACTCCACTATAGTCATTTACTTTTGCTTTGCATCGTGGTATTCAGTTGGAATATCCTGCACCTCATTCTACGGGGAAAGAGCTGAGATCCCTTCACCGGGAGTGACCTCTTTAGCAAAGGTTTTCGTCACTATATTTTTATAAAGCTATCCGGTTCCTTCAACGCTATCAAGTTCATTACGTTAAAGGTTTTTCGCCAAAAACCATTCGTAGCCCTCCGTCGTTTCATATGGATAGTCAATAGTATTCAAGCTGTGTTTGTCGACCAAAGTCAAGGCACGGTGATCGGTAGCTATTGGATATTCATATGCAGCATAGATAGATGCGTTGGTTTGGGACAGTCGTACTGCCTTGTTGGCCAAAGTCAAGGGTAGGTACGGGTGGGTTCAAATCAACCTGGAGAATGACGGGTAGAACTTGACATGTGACTTATGATTTGTTGGCCAAAGTCAAGGTCATAAGAGCATGGGGTAAAAATCACATCGGGAGTTTCTAAAGAAACTGAAACTTGCCAGATATGCGCATATCTTCTGGAGTGTGATAACGTGAGTGGATTTCGTCACGTTATCATGCGATGATAGTTGGATCCCTATTCCCACTGATGAGTTGGTTTACTCCTCGGGTGATCCCGACTAATTCTTCTTTTGGGTTTGGAGAAGAATTTGACGTTACAGTAGGAGGTTTCCTGATTAGATAAATTGGTAACCATTCTGATCTAGGTTAGAGTGCACGCTGAGTGTTTCTTTTCTCTCTCTCTTTGGCAGCGACCATGACCCGACCCTTGACTATGACTCAGTGACCAAGTTGACCGAACCTTCTTAAACACTGGCTTTTGGATTGTCAGAGTTGCATACCTCATTGCCACTCCTACTTTTACCCTTTTTCTCCAGGACACCCCGTATTACTACGAACGTCCACTTCCATTGGATAAAACCATCGTATGGTTATATACGAACTCGAAGGAATTTATTCGAGAATGGTTTCCGGTTCTGGAGAAAGCGAATAGGACTATTCAGTTGTCTTTTCCTTTTACCTTCTCTCAGGTTGCGAGTACTCCTTGGTTTAGGAGATAGTACACCTATTATGCAAATTGGATAGTCTTCTTCCAAACCTTAGGCTGGTGCCGAACGGTGGGGGATGAAGAAAACCAATTAGCATAACGATGGTGTACAGAAGGTATTAAGTAAAGACATATCAAGGGATTGGTAAGAGGGCAAAGTAAATTGCAACTGCTATTCACGACCAAACCAAGTATTTTTTCGCCGATCCTAAATCACCTTTGTATTTCTCCAGAACACTCCGTATCACTACGAAGATCCACAGTTTATTGGATACTCCATCGTATGGTTATATACGAACTCGAAAGGAACTTGTTCCAGTTCGGGGATGGATTCTAGTTCAGGAGAAATAGGAATAAGGTTTTATTCAGTTGTCTTTTATCCTCACCTTCTCTCGCATTGCGAGTGCTCCTAGGATTAGGACAGTACACTCATTATGCTTATTGGATAGTCTTCTTCCAAACCATAGGCTGGTGTCGAACGGTAGGGAAGGAAGAAAACCATTTGGCCTAAAGGGGTGTACAGAAGGTAATGACTAAAGACATATAAAAGGATTTGGAGAGGTGGCAAAGAAATATACGGTTATAGTTGTGAATCTGGATAATGGAAGAGGCATTACTAGGAATACCCGGATACCCCTACGAAACATTTCAATGTTTCAGTTTCACTGTGTACTGTTAAAAGAAAACTGATTTCCCAATTAGTCCTTACCCCAGAGTATGTATTTACCAGGTATGATTCTCACATCTGTATGGTTTTACAGATGATGAGTGGGAGTAGGTTATTGGGAATTAGGCGATCATCCTCATTATATCGGAATTCGTTGTAATTGGTGATATTTGAGGAAATCACCTAGGCTGTTTGCCGGACGACAAATATTTGGTTTTGAATATCCGCTGTTATGCACCAATTTCAAATTGATATATCTATACGTCTATTTTCATAGAGTGAGATATACCTTTTTAAAATTATGTCTATGACATTTACCTATATCAGTGGATGGTTAGATAAGGAGCAATAAACAACGGTGTAATTCTTCATAACCATAAGTACAGTTTTCAACCTACGACACACAGGGAATGAGTTATTAGACTCTGGGGACTTATACAGAGTATTGTATGTTGTCCAGTGTCCATTAGGACAGAGGGGTTGGTCCTCGTACTATATTCGGTTTACTTATGACTTCTCTAGTTTTTTAGACAAGTGTTTCGTAGAAACGCAAAGTCCGAATTTTGAGAAGTTATAGGTATAAGAATAAAGTAGAGAATCAGGTGTTGCAAGTATCAGGATTCTTCAAGGTGATCGAAGATGTAGATACTTATGTATGATATTCAGTTGATAGTAATGATTAAGAGAACTTGCTTCTCTTCCAGGTTACTCATAATTGGAAGCATTCCTAAGTTGAGTAACGCTGATCGGCCTCTCTCCATTTAGTTGACATGCACTGGAGACAGCTGCATGATTTGAATCTGGTTCAATTAAATCAGTACCTCTGTTTCTGTATTGGATATAGAACAGTTCATATCTTAACGATGTTAAGATATGGGGAGTCGTCCGGCTTATGGTTAAAACCAGACTCCGGATAACTCAAGGCACGTTTCTGTAATGGCTATTTGTGGGTTGACCTGGGCTATGACGAGGGTTGATTTTCTACCATCTAGAAGATCAATAGTGATATTGTTCTTGACTCGCCACAGTTTTAATAAAAATGGATTTTTCAGAAAATAGTAGTGGGAGTATGGTAGAACTGGAAGTGATTCCAGAACCGCAAACGATTACTGAAGGTTCGATAAGAACCTAAAGATTCAATCTGGTTTGACATTCCATTGGCCACTCCGCAGACATGATGGGTAACCTCAGGCACCCGAGAGGTACTCCAGTAGCCTCAAGGACAGTGGCAGGGAGGTTCTTGTTTACCCAGACTTGCCATTGCTGTTGTTCCAGACTATGAGACCCGGCAGGAGGATGAGTATAGCGTCGTTCTGAACTGGCTTTAGAAGTGCACGTGTATATGACTCTGCCAGAGGGTTGTCGTAGTCAGTGGGAGCAGCAGAAGTATTGGTGGACAACAGGCTTGTGTCCATTTATAGACTAAAGCAAATATAGCGGAGATAGATCATCTATTTCTGATGTGACAGTAATAGGTTTGACTTCATCAGAATAGGGGATGGATCTGTTAAGAAGGTAGTAGGGTGTAATGTCCTGGTATTTGGATGACATACACAGTGTAGGAAGTGATATTCCTATACTACGACCGGTTATACTTTGGTTGTCGCACAGTGGTTTCTCCACATAGGAATTGGGTATTATATCAGACATTCTGGTTACTAGATTTATGGTTTTAGATCTAGATTTGGGAAGTGTCCCAATCAGGGTATTTAGACAGCATTCTAAAGGTATTTTAGAATGGACGACACCAGGCACGGTAATGTACCTGCAGGTGATGGAGTCGCCCTCTCTAAAGGTGTCTTATAGACTAAAGGGGAGAGAGATGTGCGTGATCGGCAGATCATTTGCTTAAGCAATTGAGTTGATCGTGAGATATCAAGTACCACACCAGATGTTGTTTTTGCAGTGAATGCAATAAATTGATATTAATCCAATCCTGGAGAAACGATCGGAAGCGGTTTTTAGAACATAAGTGGATATTCTAGGGATATGATAACAACGACCTCTTTTAGGAGACAGTTATCATTCCAGGCTTCCAAGGTGACCTGGATGATAGAGAGGTTGTCAGAGTTATAGTTTTCTTTCTGACGAGGGGCAGTATTTTGGACAGGTGGTCCAAGGGGATACTGAGGGAGGCATGACGCAGGATATTGATTAAGTTCAGTTGACAATACAATCTAAGAAGTTTGGATTTGGAGTTCATTTATGAGCTAGGTCCCATCAGATATCCAGACATATTCTAAGACGGGTATTGCTCATTTCGGGAGATGGCTTTCTCCGCGAACTTGAGATAAAGAGAGACATAGAAAGAAACATCAGAGCGGATCCACTCACTAAGGCTATTCCTCGAACACAATAGTTTCGCAAACAGGCTTTGTAAGACTGATTAGTAGAGGAGTTGGGTGTTCGGTATCACACGGGCTGTGAGTATGCGGCATCGCAATAATTAGCCTTGAGTGCAAGTGGGAGATTGTTGGAGATAGTGCCCTCAGAATCAATTATTGGATCACAGGCACGTGATTGCAATGATTGAGGGAGGACCTATACCGGTAAGACAGAGGGATGACCTATACCGATAAGACAGTCTTACTCAAGATGATAGTATGCTATCTGGTTTATCTTTATCATCGTGTACAGCTTTAGGTGACCTTACAGGTCACTATTGCACATTGATAGAGCCCCTAGGATTCTTGCTTGACTGCCAGCAGTATGATGGCGACCATATAAGTGGGAGCTGGGGTCTATAAGCACATCCTTAAAAGGTCCTTAGTCGTGGGAGTTTCAAGACAGGGCATCGATACTCCAGAGTAGACTAGTATATACAGTCGAGACCCCGACGAGGGGCGGTGGCCGGTCTCACAAGCCACTGGTGTCAGTTGGATCACCTAAGATGTATACAGGTGCTCATTGGGTTATGAGTACACCGGACAGGACTCGCCGGGAACATGCTAGTTGGTATTATACCTGACGTCAGACAACAGTTCCCTGGTGACATGTGTACAGGTTAGTTCATCGACCTGAGATCGTCATTTGTCTCGTGTGAGTTCCGACTGTACTTTGATTACTACCCTACCACGCTCAAAGGAGACGTGCAAACAGGTTTTAGTTGGGTACAGTCCCGAGCCACATGGAGGCAGTGAGCGGATCTGCAGGGGTTCGTCTCTCCCGGTATTGGGGGTGAGGTCGCGCTGTGTCTAGGAGAGCCATTACACGAAGTCTTTGGCCAAGGCAGGAGATTTACTGGTAGGTATTCCAGTAGTATCTCAGGGTGTTCTGGGTTACACTCCGACACGACTTGTACCGCTTTTGGGGGTCTGACTTTTACCAACCCCCTAGGCCCGACATGCGATGCTTATAGACGAACGGACCGGACTGTACGGATATTGTCACTGACAGGCTCAGCAGGGTGTCAGGATGAGTTAGCTCATTGACGCCCCTTTTGGTCAATACCTGGTAGCCCATTACGTATGGCTAATACCTCTGACGTGCTAGTGGTTAAATCCACAGCCAAGGGATTGACGAGTCTTTAGATTCCCCCACAGACCGTTTCTCAAGTTTCGGGCGAAATGCTGTAGAGGCCGTATGGAGATATGGCAGGGTTCAATCATATACGTGCGGTATTGCCCGGATCATGATCGGACGGTTAATACTAGCGGGCTTTGGTTTAAGCCGGATCCTAGTATTGTACAATGTAGATTTTGTCTCATTGTATTTGTATTCAGTCGGAATACAAATGCGGGTATGTATATACAGTAGCGGGGTTTCCTGTAATTTATTACGGGATCGTTTTTCTGAAGTTGCCAGTTTGCTTTCCGTTTTGGCCATTTTCCTTTGTTTCTTTCTTCGGCTGAAAATTAGTATGGAGGGGCTTATTTGTAAATGTGCAAATTAGCAAAGAGGAGGGTGGTTTTTGTAAGTAGTTGTATCATGACGGTTCTACCATTCCTTGACTTCTTTTCTTCATCATTGCTTGACTTTTTGGAGATAGGTTAAGATGTGATATGATTAGGTAAAGGGTGTGACTTTCTTGATGGATATAATCATTCTTTTTCTTTTACATTATTGATACACACTCCCTCCTCTCATTCCTTGGGGATGGCCGGCCATTCTAGTGAGGGAGGGCTGTCCAATTTTTAGAAGGGGGATTCATTCTCATTTGCTTGCCACAAAAATCCCAAAGCTCCATTTCAAAGTTGATTTTCACTTCCACATCAAAAAGGGCAACTTCTCAACCCCAATGAGACAAAGCTTTCTACACTTCATATACAGTTTTCTTGGGCACGTCAACTCGCCAACTTCGTGCTCGAGTTGCCTCGGTCCAGAGGTGGGAGCCCGTAAAAGAACCCGGCGATGTGGTGCCCTTCCGATGAGGAGATGAAGACCGGAGATTCCGCGGGGAGATTGGGACGACGACGAGAAGACCGAAGGACACGGATCGCTCGGTATATCTCTCTACCCCTTCTCTTGTTAGCTAGGATTAGATTAATGGCCCGATCCGGGTCAAAAAGTGCGCGGTGGTGCCGGTTTACAAGTTCTGTAAAAGTATCGTTTCCGCATTCCGCCGTCGGATTGACGGCCGGGGCACCGCCGTGCACTTACAGCTTTCCTTTTCCCTTTTTCATTTCGTGGCTCCGGCTTCGAAGAGGAAGGCCTGTGGCCCATCTGGTCCATTTGGGCCAGCTTATCAATCAAGGCCTGGAAGGTGGTCGGCTTGAAAAACATCATGAATTGGGAAATTGTCGCCAGAGGGTCGAGAGTACCCACGAACATGCCTACCGCAGGCGCTTCTTCGATGCGCTGCGCGCATTTTGACCATAGATTCTGCCACCGTATTGCATACTGGACCCATGTTTCTCCAGGCTTCAGCCTGGCATTGATCAATGCCGTTATTGGGGTGCGTTCACTAGCACTCGCGAAACGCTGGGTGAATAGTAGCTCCATCTCTGCAAAAGTTTTGATGGAGTCGTTGGGAAGCTCAGAGTACCATTCAAAACCTGTCTCCGATAAGCTGCCAACGAATTGGCGAAGCAGTAGCTTATCGTTACCTCCTGTGTTGCTGCACAAAGCCCCGAATTGAGCGACAAGCTGGTGTGGATTCCTCGTCCCCTTATATACGTGGAATTTGGGGATCGTGTATCCCGGCGGGTACTTTATTTGGTCATACCAACCCGGATAGGGTCGTCCAGTCTTAACGGTCTGCCCGGCCGTTTCGCTCGCATGATGAGCTCATATTTGCTGAGCGATGTAATCATCCAGAGAGTCCTTGGAGATGGTCTCCTCCTTGGCTGCTGAATGAGCCGGAGGAGGGTTCGATATCTCCCCTCTGTCGTCTTCAATGATAATCGGGGGGTCTTCAGCTGGAGGTTCCGGCTGTAGCATCATCCCGGCCATGTCTTGAAACAAAAGAGCCATTCGTTTTATGTCGGCCGCCTGTTCCGCGGCTTCTTTTTCTTTCCTCTCGAGCATTCTTCAGAGGAATTCAGCACCAGTTTCTTGTTCCTGACGTTGCTCTGAGGTCTCTGGATTTTCTTTCGGCCGAGTGAGTTGCGGCCATTGCAGTCAGCATCTCCTGAAGTTTTTGCTGCTGTTGCTCCTGAGCCTTTATTATCGATCGGGTAAGCGGTCGATGACCCGTAGAAGCACGGCTTTCCTCTTTTCCAGAAGCCATATAAACGGTATATGTTACCATGCTCCCAGACTTGGGGCGTTTAGATTCAGCGTCCTTGCGGTTCGCCGCGGTCACAGGGGCTTTCTCCGGCCTTCTTCTCTTGTGAGCGGTTGAAATTAAGGGAGCCGTTGCAGTGGGCACCCAAGTAGCTGTCGCCATCTGTAGCTTGACAGGGTGGTTCTCTTCTTTTCGAACCTTTATCTTTTTTTGTCGGCGAGAGTAATCTTGATCAATCGCTGAGTCCTGAACCTGTCGCCAAACTTTGTAAATTTTAGAAGATAGCCGCTGAGGGGGCTGCTCTAGCTTCTTTTCTGTAGCATTCTCCACAGGTGGAGGAGATCTTTTCAGCATGGCAGTTGGAGAGTTTTTGCACGGTCTTCTTAGCGGTTCAAAGCTGTTCCTAGTTGGAACAGCAGCATCGATTTCCACCGTTGGAGTCGGCGAAGTCAGTCTGGAAGGGGAATTGCCCCCAGCCTTCCTCACTCGGTGCCAGTGGCGGTGTCGAGCGTGTCTTGCTGTTGGGATTGTCTCAGCTATAGGGGTGACTTCCTCATGCCCCATGTGTTGGTCAGAAGTTGTCGTTGTCAGCCTATTGAAGACCGATGTCCGCTGAGTGGGGATAACTAACCTATCGAAGGCAGACTTCCGAGCAAGGGAAGCAGCCTTGACGATTTCACCTGGAACAGGAGCTGAAACAATCAATCTTGTGAAGACCGACCTTTTGGCAAGAGAAGCTGCCTTGATGACTTCATGAGCATGAATGGCTATCCACTTAGGCATAACCCTTTCTGGTATCGCGGGCTTCTTCATGGGCCCAAATGAGCTTTGGCCAGTCTGTCAAAGACTGAGGTGTTGGAGCTGGACGACCCGTTGAGAGGGGCCGCGGTAGTTGTGAGCCGATTAAAGACCGAGCTCTTTAGGGCTTCTTACGACAGCAGCGGCGCATTGAAGCTCATCGGTGGGAGCATGGTCCCGAATAATAGCCCAGTGGTGGCTTGAGTTACCTGCTCCACTGGCATTGTGAAAAGGGAGGCCGCTTGGGGCCCGTAGGTTACACCTCCAGATGAGGCAGAACGGGAGTTGCAATTGCAGCTGGAGCAGTTAGAGGCCATTGATGTTCTTTTTTCTGCACGAGAGCAAAACCAAATCTTAGTACCTCGAACCCAAGGGCAACCATATTAAACCGCGATTCGTTCGCGACCACGACACACGAAGTGTGGAGTGGAAAGAGGAAGAGGTCCCACCGGGCGTGCAAGAATCTGTTCTCCTCCGAATACGGGGACGCGACCGCGTAGGTCCGTCTTGCCTGAATTTCGAGGGCAGATGCTAAATGGTGCTATCCGTCCACCTCTCCAAAGATGCCAAGTTGATTTATGACACCATGTATCGAAGGTTTAAACGGATGCGGCCGATGTAGCAGACTTCGTCAGATTCCCCCTCATTTGAGGGGTTTTTGATTGTGGGGACGCTCTTCCCTGCAGGCGCAAGCCCCTGCAGTTAATTACGCTACCGCATCGCGGTAACCACTTTCTCCTTCTCCAGATGGTCACTTTGTGTCGTGGGTGTTAGTTTTGTTTTTGGTTGCCCGTGGATTGTATACGGAGACTAATTTATGTTGTCGCCTGTAGGGCGTGGATTAGTCCAAATCCGTATCTTCTTAGATTTGGGTTTGCGGTTAGGTTTAAGGATACGTTAGTCTTATTTGAGACTAAGATCAACTTAAACGTTTGTTAAGGATACGTTAGTCTAATTTTAGACTAAGATCAACTTAACGGGATCATTTAGATCCAACAAAAGAGCATTTGGACTCTATTGTTTAGTTTAGGGACATTGCGGTCGATTACCAGTTTAAGGACATGGTGGTCCAAGGTTAAGGACATCATAGTCCTTGGGTTTAAAGGACCCCACAGTCCGAGGTTAAGGACATCATAGTCCATGAGTTTAAGGACCCCACAGTCCGTAGTTTAAAGACGTCATAGTCTATAAAGTTTAAGGACATCATAGTCCATGAGTTTAAAGACCCCACAGTCCATGGAATGATTGGTTATCGGGACCCGTCACCTCTCTGAAGACGTTGAAGGATTACAACGACAAATATCAAAGGAGTGAAGAGATGTACCCTTGAACCAATGTTGATTGGGAAATCTGTAGTCCAATTTGGGACTAAGATCAATTAATTAGATTATGAGCACATGGGTTCAGTTAAATATGAATAGAGGACTTATGGCCAACTTGGGCTAAGTCCAATTAGGCTTGAAATGTTGGACTTTTGTTTGTACTGTTGAATGTTTGTCTGGGTTCAGCCCCCAGTATTTTGTAATGCTAAACAGGGGTTTGGGGCTTTGACAACATTTTGTCTTTGGCTGAGCACTAACCATTCATTATAGCTCTGGACTTTACTTTGCATATCATATGAACTGATTAATTTTGAGGTTCAGTTGAAGGGGAGATTTGCTTCTGGAAAACTTAGATAATTTGGGCTAATCTTGGTTTTAAAATAGTGTTAAACACTAGAGGATATTTAGCGATCACGTGTTCCCACGTGATGCGCTTAAAATAGTTTTAAACACTAGGGACGAAGTACTTAAAGTAGTGTTAAACACTAAGACTGAAGCGCTCACGTAGGGTCACGTGAGGCGCATGATGATTGGGCCTTGGCTCTGTTATTTGTTCTCAGAATATTCACAGAAGTGTTAAACACTTAATCTTAACGGCCATCACGTGTGGGCACATGATGGGTACCCATGCGTTGATTATTAAAGTGTTTATTAGGGGTCACGCGGGGACACGTGAGGGCGCCCAAAATTGATTCTGCCCTTGCTTTGTTCTTTTATTTTGAGGAATTTATCTAAAGGTCACGTGGGAGCACGTGAGGTATTGCCTCTAAGTTTTTTCTTTCTCATCTTGAGGAGTCTATTTAAGGGTCACGTGGGGGCACGTGATCATATCTCATTCGTTCTTTTCTGACCACTAATGAGGGGAGTCACGTGTTGCCACGTGATCAGGTTTGATACTGACTTCTTTACGTGCATGGAGAGAATTAAATTCTTTGGTAGGGTTAAACCCTAATTTTGTTTAGAGGAATTAAATTCATATGTATATGAAAGAATTAAATTCTTTAAGCCCAACTCTCCCTCTAAGTTTTAGATCTACATGGCAGAATCTCCCCGATGAGAATTAAATTCTCAACTTATAGGGAGATTTGCTTCTGCAGATCTTCAACCATGAATAAGAACTAAGTTCTTGTTTTAAGGGTTAAACCCTGTCTCTGTTGGAGGAATTAAATTCCTAAGTATTTGGAGGAATTAAATTCCCTAAACTCAATTCTCCCTCTAAGTTTTGGATCTGCATGGCAGAATCTCCCCGATGAGAATTATATTCTCAATTTATGGAAAGATCTGCTTCTGCAGATCTTCAAGCAAAGGAAGAACTAAGTTCTTATTCAGAAGAGTTAAACTCTTAGTTTGAGAATTAAATTCTCTTTTTTTGTTTTGTGGAGCTTATGATCTCTTTCTCTTTCTTACCTAAGGTTTCTTTCTCTTATGAGGAAATCTTCTTTTCTCTATGGAGAATTAAATTCTTTTTTTTTGTTGTTGCATCTCTTTAGGAAAAAAAATCCTTCTCTTCTTTTCTTGGCTCCTATTTATAAGAGAAAGAAAAGAATCAGTTTTTTTAGTCAGTCTTTCATTGAAAGAGTTTGTTTGAATTTGTAACTAACATGATCTTTTAGATCACTCAGTGAATTTTATTCACCATTGGATTTTTATTCCAAAAGATATTTTGTCTGTTATTCCTGGCAAATTTCAGGAAAATCTTTCCTTGTATATAATCTTTCTATAAATTGATGATTTTTAATCACCATTGGATTTTTAATCCAACGGTGCTCCACTTTATAGAGCACAATCTTTTTGTTTGGAAAGATCTAAGGAAATATTAGGGTTTTTGATTTCCTTTAATTTAGAATTTAATTCTATTAGTTCAAAAGGTTTAAATGCTTATCACGTGTGGGCACGCGACCCTACTGTTTTAAGCTTTTAACCAGAATTTAATTATGTTGTTTTAAAAAACTCAGGAATCATCACGTGTCAGCACGTGACCCTTGGTCACGTATGGGCACGTGATGCCCCATTAGGGTTTTTCCTTGCCGTTTTATTATACTTTTAATTCTTTTCAGGGAGTTTAAAGGCCCATCACGTGTGGACACGTGACTCCACTGATTGCTTGTTTGATTAAAATTTAATTCTATTAATTAAAGAGTTTAGGAACCCATCACGTGTCTGCACGTGACCTCTGGTCACATGTGGACACGTGATGCCCCATTGGGGTATTCCTGATATTTTTATGAGGGAAGAAACCAGTACCAACAAGGCAAGTTTGCGCTGTCCGAAAACTAGAGGGTGAACCCGCCATAGAAGCATGCTCTTAAAAAGATGGACACACCAGGGGAATCATGCTCATTTGTAGAAAAAGCTCCGTAGGAAGTTGTCTTTTCAGCTAAAACTAAAAGAATGTTGAAAGATCTTCAAGCATGTCCGGCGATCAGATGGAAAAGCTCGCTGGAGCCTGAGATCATTGAGGGGATGCTTAAACCATGCCCAGCACCGAAAGATGGTAATGATGGGCAAAACACCCAGGCCAAGCCTTCGAAGTCTTCGAAGAAAAAGAAGAAGACCACGAAGCCCATACAGCCTGATAACAAGAGCACAGACCTGCAAAAATACATCGACGCACTGGAGGAGTACAACCAGAAGGTGCAGACCCCACTCACTCTCGAAGAGTTTCTCAACCATATCCTTGAGAACGGAGAGGGTGACAATGATGAAGGGGAACGACTCATCAGAAGAACCTGAAGATTATGTAGCGAGTTGCCACATGGTCTCTCACTCGTCGTTAAAAAATGAAGAGACCCCCTTGGAGTCAGAAAATGACGCAGGAAAGCTGGGGGCAAGACCGGTGAAAAAATCCTTGGAGCCGTCAGACGACTTGATTGACAGGTTGCTAAACGAAGCCCTTTAAAAGAGCAAAGCTATCCGAGAGTGTGAAATGGCCATATACGAAAAGGCCAAGCGTCGGCGTCAGAATGAAGAAGCTGCGGCGAGGAAGAGTCATAAAATACTCCAACCAGATCGAAGCACACCCGCGGCAGACAAAAGCAGGTTTAAGACGGGGAAACGGTTCGCCAAAGCCCTGTCAATAGAGATGAAGCTGCCACCTTTCAAAAGAAATACTCTCGGAAGTACGTGCCTCGATGAAACGGATGTATATCCGAACTATTGCTTATACCATCGGAGGGTTACACACCCCACCGAAGAGTGCAGTGCATTCAAAAAGTGGTGGCAGGGATATGTTGCCCACCGACAACACTTCAAGAGGAGGAAGCGTGAAGCTCATCGACAACAAAAAATGCGACAAATGAGTGCGGAAAAATGACTGGCAACTGTTATATGGTTGATACCAGTTCGATGAAAGGGAAAACTCAAGTTCTCACATTCGGGAGTGATTCTGAAGAAGAAATGACACTCGGCCCTCTATTCAAAGAACCAACTCTGGAAAAGAAGAAGAGGCGAAGAAATGTGAGAACATTCAGCTGCGAAACCATACTCTGCCTGAGAAGAACCTCGGGCAAACAAACAAAGGTTCGAGCAAAAGAGACAAGGGGAAGGAAAAAATCCCTGAGGAAATTGCCCTCGATGATGGAGTCGTCAAAGAGCTCATGGCCAAAGACCCGCCTAAGAAAAACAAGGTGGATTACAATGTCCTGACACACTTGAGGAAGATACCCTCATAACTGAGCATACTGGATGCTTTCCTCCTGTCCAAAGAGGCACGAGATTCTCTAATTAAGGTACTGCAAGAGCCTGATCAGTTCCAAACTCTCTTTGCGGAAGAAAAGATGAAGGACGGGCTGTCAGAGGTTCATATAGCTGACATCACATTCAGCGATGAAGATCTCTTCCTCAGAACGTGCGAGCACAACCGTCCCCTATATGTCATCGGGTACTGCCACAACATTAAGATAGGAAAGATCCTGGTCGACAACGGGTCCTCTATCAACCTTCTCAACGTGAAGGTGCTGAAGGAGATCTGCATGAACGTTCAACACCTGGCTCGGGACAAAATTACTATCTCCGGTTCGACTCGCAGTCATCACGAACGCTTGGGTCCGTGATATTGACATTACGCTTTGGAATGCTCATCACCGACATCAAATTTCATGTCATTGAAGCCAAGACTTGCTATAACGCCCTGCTCTGCCGGCCTTGGTTGCACGAGTACAACATCATCCCTTCTACACAACACCGGTGTATGAAGTACTTCAAAAACGTCCTTGAGTACACAGTTACAGGGGAGCTAAACTCATTCTCCATAAATGAAGTCCGCAAATGTGAAGACGCAAAGTACTTCCTACCAGACTTAGAAGATACGGAAAGTTGTCATAAGCCAGAGAATAAACAAAAAGCCATCACCACCATCCCGATCTTCGGGAGCGATACCGAGGAAGATGAAGAAATAGTCTACTCGGGGCAACCCCAAGGCAACATGCTAGGACCATCTACTCCTATTTTGGTCTTTAAAGACAAAGTCAACGCAGTGTTCTCCGTCCGCCCGTCACCAAAAACCTTCACTGGAGCTGATCAGAGTTTACAAATCACCATGGTTCCGTAGCAGCATTACAGGAAACTTGATGCGCTCGATACATACGGCGTACAAAAGCTGCAGACGTTCTACGTCCCTCCCAGGCGAAGAGGTGAAAAGGCGATCCTCTTCTATCATTCTACGGAGTCCAGAGTGGAAAAGGAAGTCTGGCATGGTGCCGAACTTGCACTTGACAGGATTTAACTAATCCGTCTGCCTAGATATTACGCAGAGGAATTGAAAAGGCTATTAAGATACCAAGACGTACCTTTCAAACAAACCGCTTGACAAGCCTAGTTCTGCAACAAGATTTGGGACATTCCCGGGACTCGGCGAAAGATGCCCAATGTGAGGATGGAGACGACTGGGCTTGGATACGTTCGGTCCAAGAAACGGGAGCGATTCCATGGCTGCCATATCATAAATAACTCCGGTGAAGAAGCGGATGCATTTCCAAATAGCGCTGATATCAAACCAGAGCGAGATCCCGCCGTAAGAATGCCAAGTTCGTCATTAGAAGAACAGATTGACAAGTTAATGAGAGAAGCCGGTTAAAAGGTCCGGGATGACCACAGCCGCGAAATGGCTATTTATGAGAAATCCAGGACGCAGTGTCTCACTCAGTAGTCTGCGGAAAAAAAAGACTATGATGCCCTTCACCCTCAGCCCGTTGTGCGCTCTCGTGGCGAGGAAAAGCCCGATGTGAACGCAATAACAAGGTGAAGAACGAGAATGACGCTCGAAAACAGCGAAGCGGATTCAAGAAGCCACGCGATCGAGAAAAAGTCAGCCGGAATCCATCCTTTATGAAGAAGATGGGTCAGGATACTCTTTCCCTCAAGGCAAGACAAGAAAAATATTCAATCTTGTCATGAAGCATCAAATAATGATACTCCCGGAGGCCAGTCATCCCGAACAAGTAAACGAGGTCTATCACCCAAATTATTGCTCCTACCACCGAGCAGTAAGACATCCTCTTGAAGACTGCTTCACCTTCAAAAACTGGGTTGAAGACCAGTATCAGCAAGACATGTTTGCTCTATCCGACAGTTGGAGGGTAGCCTCACCATGAAAGCATGAGCCAAAAGCAACCTACACTGCGAGGGAAAGTCTAGATCAGTATCGAGCTTGGAAACGAGCTCATACCTGCCACGTGATAACACTATCAAAAGAAGGAGAGCACGAAAATATGGACGACCTCTCCCGGTGATTCGTAAATGAGGATGAGGACGGGGCAGTATTAGAATTTCCACCGGAGTCAAAAGAGATGGAAGATGGGATACACACCACAGCGGACAACCTGATGAAATCTACTTGGGGACAGAAAACAAGCCGAGGCCAACGTTCGTCAGTGAGATGCTGTCTGAAAAGCAGGTGGCCATGCTAAAGGACATGCTTATGCAGTATAAAGACTGTTTCGCGTGGAACTATTCCAAGGTGCCGGGACTAGATCTAGAAATAGTTGTGCATAAACTGGCGATATCACCGAACGTCAAACAAGTCAAACAGGCGCCAAGAAGATTGCGGCTCAAACTCAAGATAAGTATCAATGCCGAAGTCAAGAAACTAATTGAATTCGGCTTCATCCAAGAAGTTCAATATCTTGACTGGATCGCTAATATCATTCCAGTGATGAAGAAAAATGGGACGGTGCACATCTGCGTGGACTTTCGGGACCTCAACAAGGCTTGCCCGAAGGATGACTTCTCAGTACTCGTTACCGAGCTGATGATCGATAACACGTCTACCCATAAGGTCTTCTCCTTCATGGATGGATCTTCAGGCTACAATCAAATAAAAATGCATCCTGAAGACCAAAAGCACACCGCCTTCCGGACTCCGCTAGGCATATTCTGCTATAAGGTGATATCCTTCGGTCTGAAGAACGTAGGTGCTACCTACCAGAGGGCCAAGACGAAGATCTTCGATGACCTCATCCATGAGATTGTTGAATGTTATATCGACGACCTTGTGGTGAAAAGAAAATCGTACGAGAAACACTGGAAACATCTGAACATAGTGTTTCAGCGTCTTCGGAAATACAATCTAAAGATGAATCCTTTGAAATGTGCGTTTGGAATCTCCTCAGGAAAATTCCTAGGATTCATTATACGATACCCCGGCATCGAAATAGACCCATCAAAGATTAAGTCTATCATGGAAATGCCCACGCCAAGAACTCTTAAACAACCGCAGTCTCTCCAAGTAAAGCTCACGTATATCCGGCGATTCATAGCCAACCTCTCTGGCAAATGCCGCCCCTACAGCCATCTAATGAAGAAGGGAACCCCGTTCGTTTAGGATCATAAATGCCAAAGTGCACTCGACGATATCAAGCAATACCTACAGAACCACCGGTACTGACCGCTCCGGTCAAAGTAAATCCCTTCATCCTGTATACAACGGCCCTTGAAGGCTCTCTAGGCGTGTTATGGGCACAAGAGAATGATCAGGGAAAGGAGAGAGCTCTCTACTATTTGAGTCGAGTTCTCCTGGGGTGTCACGCCCTGCGTCCCAGAGTGCGCTAAGATCGGCACGTGACAGAGCCAACCATGCTACCTATGGCTAGGAAACATCCCTCCACAGTCACATTACGGCTGTCTATAAGATATCAAGGACAGTAAAGTAAAATAAACTATCTAGTACATGTCCATATGCCAGAATAAATGAGTCAAGAAATAATATGCGGAAGCAATAAATCCAAAAAACAATAACATCTGGAAGTACGTCCCAAATACGGGCTCACATCAGGAAATGAAAATGCTGGAAGAAAACTAAACTAAACTAAATACTGACAGGATCCTCACTGCTCGGCCTGTCGGCTGAAGTACTCCGGATCGGCCTATGACAAGGGTAGCGGATCTGGGCCATGCAAAACCCAGACGTCAGCGCGTCATAATATCAACAATAATATAATCAGGAGGTAAAAAAATATGCAGGCATGAGTATGAACAGTAAATAAGGTATAACAGTAACATGAATAAGGAACAGTGAAGGGTATAAGCACATGTGACGTGCGGTGAGTAATCTGAACTAAGCTACTGGGTTAACTACTATCAAGTCTGTGAAATCAATTTAATGAATCGTCGATGTAACTCAATAGTATCCGGTGCATGCCCGGGACCACGGTCAAGACTCTCGGACTGAATCCGAGACGTGCCGCTAGGCAGTAAACAGGTAACATGTACAGACGAATGATGTCAGCGGCATCATCCCGGGGCTGGCCTAGCCCGTAAAACTGATCAGTATAAGCATCGAACTGTCGAGTTACAAGTCAAGTTTCATCATTGATTTCCCCATACCCCCAAATTATGTGTTCAAGTCAGGTATTGATAAATCTGGAGCTAATGCCAACACATGATCAAGCAGGTATAGGTTTGTCTATACAGACAACAAGATATGTCCATCGGGACAACATGTCAGGATTGTCAGTATTAGAACAAAATCAGGTAACATATCATGTAGTGATATATCAGGTCATGTCAGGTATTGTACATGTATCAAGTGGGTGCCCAACAGTAAAATGTAGCAAGTATCGAATCACGGCAAAGGTACAGATGTACGGTGAAAGCATGGATGCATAAATATCTATCAGGGGTTACATCATGACTATGTAAGGTGCACATTATCAAGCATGGGGTGTTAATGTAACAATAATATGAATTAATATAATATGGAATGCAACTGGATATGCAGAATTAATGGTATGGATACACAATAAAACATGGATGCTCAAATATCTATCAGGGGTTACAATTACAGCTTCATGACTATGTAGGATGCACATTATCAATCATGGGGTACTAATGTAGCAGTAATATGAATTAACGTGATCTGTAGATGCAGCTACATATATATTAAATGATATGGATGCATAATGGTATCCGAAAACAGTAAAACATTAGTATGGATGTATAATGCAATCAACATGTGATATTTTTATTCATATGGATGCAAGATAAGTATTATAGCATGTAGCAAGATAAACTTGCCTGAGCGGAACACACGACGGGTGCGTACGGCACGTTCGATGTCGGGTAATCGTCGCAACGTACATACGGCACGCGGGACGGGTCCAGGCAAGGCAAGAGGGAAACCACGCAGACAGGGGACGTTCACTGGACTACTCGGATTGTCAGAAGCGGCACGGCTCCGGCGGGTGATCACCGGAACAGAAACAAAATCAAGAAATGAAAGAAGAGAGAAGAAGAAGAAGAAGAAGAAAAGGCTGTGGTTTGAAGGGTGTAGGAGAGAGGAGTAGGAGGAGACGGTGACGGTGACGATGGTGTGAGGTTGTCGGGGTTATCGGAGCTCCGGCGATGGGTGTGCAGGTGAGGCCGGTGGGGTTTCTTGGTGGCTTGGGTAAGGAGTATGTGCAGGGTTTGGCTTCGGGATGCAGGGGAGAAGAGGTGGTTGTGGTGTCGGAGATGAGGGTGTTGATGAGGGTGGAGCAGCGACGAGGTCGGGAAGTTGGGTTTCTTGGGTTGCGACGGGAGTTTGTAGGGTTCTTGAGTTGAGAAGAGAAAGGAAGTGGAGAGGAGAAGGAGGAGGTGATGATGACAAGGGGTTGAGGAGCGAGGTCGAGGGAAGATGAGAGGAGGCGGCTAGGGTTTAGGGTTAGGGTTCTCATCGTCGTGGGGGTTTTTAAAGAAGAGGAAGAAAGAAAACGAGAAGGGAGGTGATTGTAGCACGAGAAGGGAGGTGACGGGATCGCGAGTGAACAGGAATTGCGAGATGAGAGAGAGAGAGTCTGTTAGTTTTATATTTTTAAAAATCTTTTAAAAAGTTTGTTAAAAGATTCAAGCGTTCATTTTAAGAATATAATATAAAAAAATATGATATTTTGGCTAATACAAAAATAGTCCAAAACACGCCCGGGTCGGGTCTAAAAATCCAGTTTTAAAATACGGAAAATATACGTGTCAACTAAAACTAAAATAGGATATTTTGGTAACGAAAATGTATACCCCCAAGAATGGATGCATGCACGTGCACGTAGCTATCCAAACAGGTCCGTTACACTGAACGGGACGAGAACAAGATGCACGGATGCTACGACAAGGCTAGGGGTATGATGCAAGCTATGCTATATATTTTTTAAAATATTTTACTTGACTTTAAATGTTATATTAAAATTGCAGATACCAGATAATGCCAGTATGCAGTATAAAATATGAAAGTGCACGGATCCACGTAACAAGCCGGGATAAAAGATAAACATGAATCAAAACTGGTTTCCAGCAAGCGGGTCGGGTCGGATGCAATACAAATGTTAAATACACTATTCGCACCCAAAACACAGTAAATCAGGAAAATACCATAAATAAAGAAATACTTGAAATAGAACTGGTATAAATGAATTAGGGTGTTACATTATACCCATCTACAAAAAGAATTTCGTCATCGAAATTCCAGGAACAAGAAAAGATAAAAAAACATGAAACTACAAGAAGAGGTGTAGAAACTTTTGTCGAATCTTATCTTCTCGTTCCCAAGTTGATTCTCCATGCAAGCGATTCCCCAAGAAACAAGTACGAGAGAGATAATCTTGTTCTTGAGGACCTTTTCTCTTCGATCAACAATCGACATCGGTCGCTCCTCAAAAGTCAAATCCTCCCTTACAGTCAGCTCCGAATGATCAAGCACGTGTGTTTCATCTCGAACATATCTACGGAGTTGAGATATATGAAACACATCATGAACATTCGCCAAAGGTGGTGGCAACGCCAATCGATAAGCCACTTCTCCAACACGCTCAATAATCTCGAAAGGCCCTACGAATCGAGGACCAAGCTTGCTTCGACTCCCAAAACGAATCACTCCTCTAGTCGGTGATATCTTCAGGAATACAAGATCACCAACAGCGAACTCTAGAGGTCTTCTCGATGTATCGGCCCAACTCTTCTGCCGATCTTGTGCTGCTTTCATGTGATTACGGATAGTATTAACCTTCTTTACCGTTTGCACCATCAAATCTGGTCCCAAGAATCTTCGTTCTCCAACATCGTCCCAACAAACGGGTGAGCGAAACTTGCGACCATACAATGCTTCGAATGGAGCCATCTGAATAGTCGCCTGAAAGCTGTTATTGTAAGAAAACTCCACCAAGTGTAGATGATCCTCCCACGAACCCTTGAAGTCCAACATGCAAACTCTCAACATATCTTCAAGAGTTTGGATCGTTCTCTCCGACTGGCCATCTGTCTGAGGATGATAAGCAGTGCTAAATTTCAGTCGCGTCCCCAAACTTTCCTGTAAACTCCTCCAGAAGTGTGATAAGAATCGGCTATCACGATCTGAAACGATGCTCACAGGTACTCCATGCAATCTCACAATCTCCTGCATGTACCGTTCTGCTAACGCTTCCGTTGACTGACCAACTCGAAATGGTATGAAATTAGCTGCTTTGGTCAATCGATCAACAATCACCCAAACTGCATTGTTGCCTTTTGGACTCCGCGGTAAAGCTGTCATGAAATTCATGGTTATATGTTCCCACTTCCACTGAGGAATCGGAAGTGGTTGCAATAAACCAGCAACCCTTTGATATTCAGTCTTAACTTGCTGACACACCAAGCACTTCTCTACAAAACGGGCGATCTTCCTTTTCATACCTTCCCACCAGAAATGCTGTCGTAGATCACGATACATCTTCGTGCCTCCAAGATGTACGAAATATGCGGAACTGTGCTCCTCCCTCAACACTTCTTCGCGAATGTCTCCTTTCGGCACACACAAACGACTACCATAACGCAATAAACCATCTTCATGAATCAACACGTCCGTTCGAAGTCCCGCTTCAACCTGTTCCCGAAACTTCTGCAATCTTTGGTCCTGTGAATGCGCGCTTTAATACTCTCGATCAATGACGACTGTACTTGCAGCTGCATCAACTGTCCCGAAGAATGCGGTAGCACGATCTCCAACTCGAATCTCTGAAAATCTTTGATAAGCTCCTTCTATGCAGTTAACATCCGAATTGCTGGCAACCGACTAAGCGCATCCGACACTACATTAACTTTCCTCGGATGGAACTTGAAATCAAGATCATAGTCAGCCATCAGCTCCAACCATCTACGCTGCCTCATGTTAAGTTCCTTCTGCGTGAACACATACTTTAGGCTTCTGTGATCGGTGAATACTTCGACCGTTTCGCCCAATAAGTAGTGTCTCCAAATCTTCAAAGCGAAAATCACAGCTGCTAGCTCCAAATCATGAGTTGGGTAATTCTTCTCATGGGTCTTCAACTGTCGCGATGCGTAAGCTATAACCTTCCCATGCTGCATCAAAACACATCCCAAACCTTTCCCAGATCGTCACTATGAATCACCAATCCTCCGGAACCGTCTGGCACGGTCAAGATTGGAGCGGTTATCAATCTTTGCTTCAACGCCTCAAAAGCTGACGCACATTTTTCCGTCCATACGAACGGTACTTCCTTGTGCGTAAGCTTGGTCAAAGGCTCAGCCAAACGAGCAAAATTCTCCACGAACCTTCTGTAATAGCCTGCAAGTCTCAGAAAACTTCTGATCTCTGGTACGTTCTTCGGAATCGGCCAATCTTGAACTGCTGCAACCTTCTCGGGATAAACGGCGATTCCATCTCCGGATACGACGTGCCCTAAAAACTTCACTTCTTCAAGCCAAAACTCGCACTTGCTCATCTTTGCATAAAATCTTTCTTGCCTCAACGTCTGCAATGCGATCCTCAAGTGTTCTGCATGCTCTTCTAGGCTCCTCGAGTAGACCAGAATATCATCGATGAACACCGCTATAAACTGGTCCAAGAACGGTGAAAAGATTCGGTTCATCAAGTCCATGAATATCGCCGGTGCATTCGTGACTCCGAATGGCATCACTAAATACTCGTAATGTCCATATCGAGTTCGGAACGCAGTCTTGCAAATATCCTCTGATTTAACTCGAACTTGATGATATCCGGATTATAAATCCAGCTTCGAGAATACTTTCGCGCCACTGAGCTGCTCGAATAATTCGCCAATGCGAGGGATCGGGTACTTGTTCTTAATAGTCACCCGGTTTAATTCTCGATAATTGATGCACATCCTCCTTGTACCATCTTTTTTCTTTACTAGAAGAACTGGAGCTCCCCAAGGTGAATTACGGCTGCGAATCCAACCCTTCTCTAGCAACTCAGAAACCTGCTTCTTTACTTCTTCCAATTCCACTGGTGCCATTGGATAATACGCCTTTGAGATTGGCGCTGCATTAGGAATAAGATCGATCGCGAACTCCACATCTCGTTTTGGCGGTAAACCCGAGATTTCCTCGAACACATCCATGAACTCTCGAACTACCACTGGCGCTTCCTCCTTATCAACTTTTATTGACGAAAGAACACTGCTTGTCGGCCTAGCCTTAAACTCGAATGGCCCGACAGAACTGCTACCTCCGGCAAAAACAAATTCCGGATGTCCGGGAATCTGGAAAATCGCTTTCTTTGCCCTACAATCAATGTGAGCGTGGAAAGTGCCGAGAAAGTCCATTCCCAAGACAACATCATAACAGCCAGTATCAATCACCAAGAAATCTGCAAATAACTCCCGTCCGCAGATAACAACTGAGCAATCCTTGCACTCACTACTAGATATGATCTTCCCGTTCCCAGTGTGTATGTCCCAACAACTAGACATGGTCGTGCAAGAAATCGAATGTGCAGCAATATACTTGGATGACATAAAACAATGGGATGCACCAGAATCGAATAATGCTAATGCGGGAAAATCATGAACAAGTAGGATACCTGAAACAATTTCATCTGAAGTCTTGGCCTCTTCAGCCGTCAGAATAAAGGCTTGAGCTTGATTAGGTCCATGAGATATCTGCTTCTGCCCCTGAATCTACCTCTGCGATGGCCTCTGAACATCATCCTTCAAACGAAGCTTTGACGGACAAGCATTGATAGTATGATCCGCTGATCCGCAAACTAAACAAAGTCCCAGCATCCTTCGACACTCTCTCTGCATGTGTCCGGGTAGATGGCAATAGTCATAGATCACGCTCTTTCTCTGATCTGCTACGACGGGTTTCATCATCGGCACCACGCCACGTCGGTTTACTGGAATACCTTTGCGTACAGGCGCTCGGTTCGGCGTAAACGCCGGCTTCCGTACCACAACTGCCTGCTGATGCGTTCCCTCTATCTTCATTGATAAGCTCTGCTGCTCTCGGGCTGCTTTAAGAACTTGCGAGATAGTGGTCAATTCCAGAGATATAATGTGCCTCTGGATTTCCACGTCCAAACTGCGCATAAACCTTCGTGCCCTGTCGGCTTCTTTGGCCACTAAAGGTCCAGCAAATCGACTGAGCCGTGTCCACTCAGCCGCATGCGTATCCACGGATCCGCCATTCTGCTTCAAGCTGATAAACCTTTCTTCCATTTCCTCCCGTGCAGTCTGCGGAAAGAACTTCTCCAAGAAACTCTGCGAGAAAGTAGCCCAACTGATCGGCTTGGGCAAATGGGTCTCTTCTACAAGCCACCACTCACAGGCATAATCCACCAATTGGATGCGTACCACATCCACTCTCTGGTCCTCTGGAATCTGTGCTGCAACGAGCAGATTCTCCGTATCGACTAGCCACTGCTCCGCTGGCAACGACTCCTCCAAACCAGTGAAAATGGACGGACCAAGTCTCCTGAAATCCGTCACGGTACCCATACGCCCTACTGGTTTGGCCGCAACATTGTTTACGGACTGCTGGACGGTCCGCAAACCTTCCTGAAAAGCTTCGGCTTGCCGCTGGTTTAGCTCGGTTTGCCGCTTTTAGTTCTCTAGCATCCCACGAATTACTCCAAGCAATGCGGCGTCATCAACACGCCTCTGGTACGATCGCAGATTTTTATCCGCCATGATCCTGAAACCAAAATACCGAAGAGGATTAGTATGATAAATAAGATCCAAAACTTGTGATAAAACAAGAACTGGTAAGCAATGAAACCGGGAGAAGTAAGGTAAAATAATGACCATAAATCAAGGATATGAATCAAGACTAGGACTCCAAGTTACTTAAATAGAGTACCGCATTGTAACCATGCTGAAGTTCATAGGTACAATTACATAACTCCGTTCAAGTCGCCCAAATCCTAGTATAAGAATCGACGGAAACAATAGGGAACCAGAAGGTTTCAAGTCGGGATGCAAAGTTGTTTGCATATCGTCACGATAAAGGGTCAAGAGAAAGATATGATTCAAGAATTACGATAACAATATAGTAGGACATGTTCCTAATCACGGGTTTTCTGATTCGTGTATTTGGTTCAATACCCAACTACAAAAGAATCAAACCAGATTAACCTAAATCCTATGGCTCTGATACCAAACAAACCCTGTCACGCCCCACTTCCCAGAGTGCGCTAAGATCGGCACGTGACAGAGCCAACCATGCTACCTGTGGCTAGGAAATGTCCCTCCACCGTCACATTACGGCTGTCTATAAGATATCAAGAACAGTAAAGTAAAATAAACTATTTAGTACATGTCCATATGCCAGAATAAACGAGTCAAGAAATAATATGCGGAAGCAATAAATCCAAATGACAATAACATCTGGAAAGTACGTCCCAAATACAGGCTCACATCAGGAAATGAAAATGCTGGAAGAAAACTAAACTAAATTAAATACTGACAGGATCCTCACTGCTCGGCCTGTCGGCTGAAGTACTCCTGATCGGCCGGCGACAAGGGTAGCGGATCTGGGCTATGCAAAACCCAGACATCAGCGCGTCATAATATCAACAATAATATAATCAGGAGGTAACAAAATATGCAGGCATGAGTATGAACTGTAAATAAGGTATAACAGCAACATGAATAAGGAACAGTGAAGGGTATATGCACATGTGACGTGCGGTGGCTAATCTGAACTAAGCTACTGGGTTAACTACTCTCAAGTTTGTGAAATCAATTTAATGAATCGTCGATGTAACTCAATAGTATCCCGTGCATACCCGGGACCACGGTCAAGACTCTCGGGATGAATCTGAGACGTGTCGCTAGGCAGTAAACAGGTAACATGTACAGACGAACGATGTCAGCAGCATCATCCCGGGGCTGGCTTAGCCCATAAAACTGATTAGTATAAGCATCGAACTGTCGAGTTACAAGTCAGGTTTCATCATTGATTTCCCCATACCCCCAAGTTATGTGTTCAAGTCAAGTATTGGTAAATCTGGAGCTAATGCTAACACAGGATCAAGCAGGGACAGGTTTGTCTATACAGACAACAGGATATGTCCATCGGGACAACATGTCAGGATTGTTGGCATTAGAACAGAATCAGGTAACATGTCAAGTAGTGATATATCAGGTCATGTCAGGTAGTGTACATGTATCAAGTGTGTGCCCAACAGTAAAATGTAGCAAGTATCGAATCACGGTAAAGGTACGGATGTACAGTGAAAGCATGGATGCACAAATATCTATCAGGGGTTACATCATGACTATGTAGGGTGCACATTATCAAGCATGGGGTGTTAATGTAACAATAATATGAATTAATAAATATGTCATGCAACTGGATATGCAGAATTAATGGTATGGATACACAATAAGACATGGATGCTCAAATATCTATCAGGGATTACAATTACAGCTTCATGACTATGTAGGATGCACATTATCAATCATGGGGTACTAATGTAGCAGTAATATGAATTAACGTGATCTGTAGATGCGGCTACATATATATTAAATGATATGGATGCATACTGGTATCCGAAAACAGTAAAACATTAGTATGGATGTATAATGCAATCAACATGTGATATTTTTATTCATATGGATGTAAGATAAGTATTATAGCATGTAGCAAGATAAACTTGCCTGAGCGGAACACACGACGGGTGCGTACGGCACGTCCGACGTCTGGTAATCGTCGCAACGTACATATGGCACGCGGGAGGGGTCCAGGCAAGGCAAGAGGGAAACCACGCAGGCAGGGGACGTTCACTGGACTACTCGGATTGTCGGCAGCGGCACGGCTCCAGCGGGTGATTGATTTGTACGATGTTTTGTGATCAAAAATATTCTTACCCCAATCAAGAACAACGTCGCTTGGTAGCTAGCCGGTGAATACGGGTCGGTCCACAGGGATGTTGTGTATTTCTTAATTGTTCTAACGAGTTAATTCCAAACTGTGTGGGATGTTTATCACTAAAAGCTAAGTTGATTTAGACTAGGATTTAGAATCTTGCTAGGGTTAGGTTTAGGTTAAGTTTGGAAAATTAAAGATTTCCCACCAGTTTCAATGCCCTAAATTAGATCCTTTAGGTGTTATAGTAATTATTAATAAAGGGGATTAGGACGATCGGAAAGAAACAGTGTTTCTTCCTCTAGGTCCTTGTCCGTCCTTTCTTAATCCTTACCCTAATCTCAATGGAAAACATGCACAACCGGTCTTTTATGCTACGGTATCACCGTTACCTCGTGGATAGGGTGCCGTAGGGAGCGGTATGTGTATGTATGCATGGAGTCCTAATAATTAATATGTGATGGGCAAGAAAGGGGTGAGAGATTTGCATCTCTCAAACCTCCCTTATTCCTAACCCTAACAAGCGAGGAACTACTCGCTCATTAAGGGATCGATAAAAAACATGATTTTTATTTGAGTTTTCGGTTTAAGAAATTAATTATCTAACTACTGCAGATTAATAAAAAGTTCTAATCTAAATTAACTAGGGCAGAGAATAAATTTAAACTAGGGCAGAAATAAAAATTAAGACTAGGGCAAATAAAAGAAACTACTTACAAAATTGATGCTCTCAAAACATGATAGGAATTCTGAATTTTTATTCAATGAAAAGAGGCATAACCTAAAACAAGTTTTAGGGCTTCTATTTATAGAGCATAGAAACCCTAGGGTTACAATCGACACACATCTGCTTTTACAAATATACCCCTAGGAAGACTAGTCAACGCGCCGCCAGCCGTCATAAAATTGCTGCACCGACACGGGTTCAACACGGCCGCGGAACCCCAGCCATAGGCCCTGTTTGGCCGCGGTTCCACGGCCACATAGTGTGGTCTTGGGCTGAATTTCACTGTATTTCTTTTGTTTGACTTTGTCTTCTGTTTTCCTTAGTTGGTTTTTCAGAATGTCTTTTAGTTCTCTTCCAGATCTCCACAGTGAGTAATGTAGTGGACTTTTACCGTTCGCTTCGTGTCGAAGTCTTGAACCTTGCGCTGCCTTTGTACTTTGTGAACTGATCTTCATTTATTCTCCAACTGTAGACTTGATCAAGATTCTTCCATTTGTTGGTCGTAGTCTCACTTTTGTATCGTCTTTTGTTTTTTTCACTGTTTTTGTTCCGAGAACCTGTAACTTGCAACTATGTAGCAGACATGGGTCAAAAGCACATGTTTATTTGTAAAATGACTAAGAATGGGGAATATAATAATGCAAAATTATGATATGAACAGTGATCACCGGAAAAGAAATAAAATCAAGAAATGAAAGAAGAGAGAAGAAGAAGAAGAAAAGGCTGTGGTTTGAAGGGTGTTGAAGAGAGGAGTAGGAGGAGATGGAGACGGTGACGATGGTGTGAGGTCGTCGGGGTTATCGGAGCTCCGGCGATGGGTGTGCAGGTAAGGCCGGTGGGGTTTCTTGGTGGCTTGGGTGAGGGGTATATGCAGGGTTTGGCTTCGGGATGCAAGGGAAAAGAGGTGGTTGTGGTGTCGGAGACGAGGGTGGAGCAGCGACGAGGTTGGGAAGTTGGGTTTCTTGGGGTGCGACGGGAGTTTGTAGGGTTCTTGAGTTGAGAAGAGAAAGGAAGTGGAGAGGAGAAGGAGGAGGTGATGACGACGAGGGGTTGAGGAACGAGGTCGAGGGAAGATGAGAGGAGGCGGCTGTTAGTTGTATGTATGTCCTAGAGGCCAGTATTGTACAGATGATGTATATTATATTAGATGCTTGGACATATATAGAGAGGACTTTCTTGCTCGGTATGATAGTATGTTATCTGGTTGCTCTTTATCTTAACATGTATACTTGTCTCTTTATACTGTCTTATGGTTACATGTTGGTAAAGCCCTTAGGATGTGTACTTGACTACCTGGACTATGATGCGGATCATACTAGTGAGGACATGGTAGTCCATAAGTACATCCTTCAAGGTCCCTAGTCGTGGGTGTATCGAGACGGGGCATCGATATACCAGTATAGACTAGCGTATACGCTTCTCGACCCATGAGATGGGCGATGGATGATCTCATATCCATTGGTGTTTGACATCAGAGATGGTATACGGGTGCTCAGTGGAGACTGGGTACACTGGACGGACTCGCCGAGAATTCCCAGGTGGTATTATACCTCACGTCAGATGGCAGTTCTCTGGTGACACTTGTGCAGGTTAGTCTGTAGACCCGAGATCGTCATAGAGTCTTGTGTGATTCCCACTGTGCTTTGATTTCCACCTTACCACGTCCATGAGGGCGTGCAAAACGGTGGTTTTTGGGTACAGTCCTGAGTCACATGGAGGCAATGAGCGATAGGAGGGGTTTCGTCTCTCCCGGTATTGGGGGTTGATGTTGCGCTGTGCTCGATTGGCCGTAACAGGGAAGTCCCTGGCCAGGGCTGATTAGAGATTTACTGGTAAGTGTTACCAGTAGTTTCTCGACCTGTTATGAGCCTCACATCGGCACGACTTATTGGTTATTGGGGTATGACGTTTACCACCTCTAGACTTGATACGCGACATATCAGACGAGGAGACCGGACTGTACGGGAAGTGTTACCGGCAGGCTTTTACAGGAGTTGGAGCGGGCTTGCTTGCTGATCTTTTGATCGCTCAATACCCGGGTAGCCGTTACGTCCAGCTAGTACCGCTGATGGCTTGTGGGTGTTTGATGTGATCATCACCTACTGCCGGCGTATTGACGAGTCTTTAGAGTCCTACACAGAGCTTTTACTGGCTCAGGCAAAATGAAATAGGGGCGCATATGTGATATGTGCGAGACCGAGAATAATGCATGTATGTGATACCGTATTCTATTCTCGCGACTTTTTGTATCGGTCGGTTATATATGATATAGCCGGGTTATCGAATCAAGTGTTGATTCGACAAGTCGATACATTGGATGTTAGTCGGTTATATGTGATATGACCGGATTATTAAGTCAAGTGTTGATTTAATAATTAAGTGTATGATTGTGTATTAGATATACTAGTTTACATTTACTAACACTTGTTCACTTTAGGTTTTTTCTCACATGAACACTTGAATATATATATATATATCTGATATATATATATTAAAAGTGTTTTCTTTTGTATCATGGTTGATGATACACTATACATGGGTGTACAAGACATACACCATTCTATTTTTAAATGGTGGTTTATATTTATTTAAAGTAATTACAAATTAGTGGGATTTTTTCATAAGCATAAAGCTTGTAGAAGCTTGTGGATGCTTTGAAAAAGTCCACTAGTTTTGTTTTACTTTAGATTTTTATTGACCTAACCATTTACATTTAGCCATGGTTATGTCTCACCATGAGTTAGTATATGATACTCACTCACCATGGTTAGCATTCACACTTGATCATTATCCTCTTCACTTTCTTTTGTTCATCTTCTTCTTCATTGAACAAGAGAAAAAGAAAACTAGGGTTTGATCCAAAGTGAGAAAGATTGTGAGAAACAAAAATCTAGAGTGAACCCACTTCCTATTTCTCCATCCTCTACTAGACTAGCACTTTAGTTTAAGGGTGTATACTTCACTAATTCTCTAGTTAGTGAAGTAGGAGCTTGAGTCGGAATTCCCTCGACGTAGATCATCTTCGGCATCGGAGACTTCAAGCAAGGTCGCATCCTTCGCGTTGTGAAGCCATGCAAGAACCCGGGAGAACCTTGATCGCAGCGAAGGGACTTCAACAAGGAGCAAATGAAGTGGATGACCGATCTACAAAGGTTGTATTTCGTGTTCCCTTTAAAGTAAAGTTGTTTACTTGCCTTTTGATTCGCCTAAACTCTAGTATAAGATCTTGCTTAGGGTTTTTAGGCACACAAATTTTTTAAACGGGCATGGTCGATACCTTGTAGAGCCTTGTTAGTATGCCTAGTAACCCTACAGTGGTATCAAAGCCTAGCTAGAGCATTAGGCGATGTGTTAACGAAGTTAAAACTCCGAACGAACCCGACAACGTCAAAATCAACCCCTCTCTCGACATTTTTTAAAAACTGGGTTTTTTCTGAATTAAAAATGCCTAAAAAAAATCAGCAGGTAAATATAAGAATTTCAGTGAAAACGAGATGATGAACAATAAAAACCGCCGTGGAACCACGGCCGTACCTCTCTCTGGCCGTGGATCCGCGGCAGTTAAGAAGCATTATGGATTTTGGTTTGCACAGTAATTCTTATTTCTGTGATTTAGTTTTTCTGGGTATTTTTAAAACCGGCTCAAGTGTTGAGTATTTTGGGGTTTATTTTGTAATCGTCGATTCGATCGGAGAATTTAATTTTGTTCTGTTATTCCGGATAATTTAGAAAGTATTAAAATGTTCGAACGGATATCATTAACTCAATTTTTCCCGGCACGAAAAACATTCAAGTGTTGAATTTTTCTCGGGTTTAAATCTTTCAGAAAAACGTGCAAGAAATGTGACGGACCCTCTAGAAGACAACAAACCTTAACTCGATTATGTGACCGTCTTGAACTGCCCTTTGAACCTTAGGGTTTGGGGCAGTACGGCGTGCCACATGTGAGGCGTTGGCTTGACCCTTCTACGGCTGGACCGTTGCTACTGTGACGTATTCTGGAATTTTTGAACTCCGCTCAAGTGTTGAGCTATTTAGGAAATCTTGGGTGTTTGATGATCTGTTCGAAAAGTTTAATACTGTTTATTTATCTGGAATGTGATACAATATGTGGAATTCACACAGGTTAGGCATGAAATGCGAAATATGTGATATTTCGGATTTATGATGTCTAAAGAGATTGTGGATTCCAAATGTTGTAGTTTTACACTTTCTTTTCTGTGACCATAAGTGTAGTATGTGGTGGTATTACCGGTTTTCGTTGCTATACATCAACGACGATCGGTGTATGCATACTTACTTACGTTGATGTTATGTGTTGCTGGATATATTATATTGGATCGTCGCGTTTTGAATAGCCGGGGGGGGTTTTATGTGAGATGAGAGTTTTTATTTTCATTCATGTAAAATTACATGTATGTAATATTCTTTTATTGGGGCACTTCCGGGTTGTGGTTGATTTCATCATCTGTATATTATTTACTTTTCCGCACTAGGATAAACCCAAGGAGGGGAGCACAAGTAACCGGGTTCTAGGGTCCAGTGGGAGACCAACTCGAGGAGTCGAGTCCGGGTCTCCTAACCCTAGAATTGGAAGGGTTGCTTGCCGCTCTCGTAGGGGTCTAGGGGTGTGGGTTTGGCTATTCATCACGACCGTGGAATCCGTGTTTTATAGAGGCTCAAAATAAAACACGGACGTCCTAGTATATCCAATGTTTCATATGTTTCTTCTGCTGCGATATCTATGATGTGATCATCTGATGTGCTGTGATAAATACTGAATATAGTATATATGATATATTATATAGGCGTTACTTATGTTTTACACCCGCGCTAGCCCTGCCCCGCTCTGTCGTTAGTTACCTAACCTAACGGTGCACGAGGGGACATCGAGGCGAATGCGGATGGCATAAGTGTACGTCGTATTTATCTGTGATGTTTAGGTGACTTAAATGATGGGACTTCATTAATATAATTAATGAAAGAAAAGAAACCTAAAAGATGTTGTAGAATCAGATTTTTCAAAAAGGGTAGCTACAGTTTTGTTTTGCACAGCGATATATATATGATATATCCCGCACCTTATTCGATGAGGAAAGAGCCGAGATCCCTTCACCGGGAGTGACCTCTTTAGCAAACCTGGCAGATGCTATAACACTCGGTTTGTTTTTTGATTGCTTTTGGAGTTTTGCTTTGCATAGTGATGTATATGATATATCCTGCACCTTATTCCATAAGGAAAGAGCCGAGATCCCTTCACCGGGAGTGACCTATTTAGCAAAACTAATAAAGGCCTCAAAATCACTCCATTTCAAGATTCACATGATTCTGCCACGATATCAAGTTCATTACGCAATAGGTTTTCAGAAAAACCTGTCGTAGCCCTCCGTCATTTCAGATAAGAACTGTTTAGTATTCGTGCTGCGTTTGTTGGCCTTTGTCAAGGCGTAGTGTGCGGTAGCTAAATGGTGCTTATCTGTTTATGCATATGATGCAGATTTTTTTGGGGTAGTCGTACGACCTTGTTGGCCTTTGTCAAGGGTCGTGCGGGTGGGTTTGATTCAATCAAGAAATGACGGGTTGAACTTGACTAGCATCCTATGATTTGTTGGCCTTTGTCAAGGTCATAGGGGTTAGGGGCAAAATATTATCGGGAATTTCAAATGTTGAAATTTGCAATGAGATTGCATACCTTCTATGAGATAGTTGGATCCTGATACCCACTGCGAGTAATTGTTACTCCCGGGAGAGTTTTACACATGACAATTAGCCGATCAAGTAGGTGTCTAGAAAGGTGTCAACGGGGTTACGCCTCTGGAAAAACGAGGATTTACTTTAATTAGGTCCGTGCGAAAGCACGGGGAACCTCCCTCAAAGTACCGACACTGGCCTGGCTGAAAGATTGGCGAAGTTGTAGGGTGTAATTAATTCCGGCTATTCTTTCCTTTTAGGGTTTGAAGGAAGAGTTGATAAAAACAGTGGGAGCCATCCTGATTAGATAAAATAATAACCAATCTGATCTTGCAAGATCATACGCTAAAGTGTTTTCTTCTCTCTCTCTCTCCAGGTAGCGACCATATCATGCCTTAATAAAGATAATAATATGGATGTATTGACCGAACCCGCATGTTATACTGTGCTGGGAAACGTTGGTTCCGTTCTTTCTTATAAGAGTTATAAGACTGAACTGGATATAGGGGAATACCAGGATTCCCATGCCACCCGAAAGAAGAAAGTACATGTTGATGCATTTTCTTCGGGTGTGTTCGTTACAGAGAACTGTTTCTCCATTTCCTCTACGTCCTGAGTATTAGATACCGGGTCAGGATCCCATATATGTAATCAGTTACATGGGCTTAGGAAAGGTAGAGAACTTGGAGAAGGTGATAAAGACATAAGGGTTGGAAATGGTGCAATTGTTGCAGCTAAAACCGTCGGGGAATATCACCTTGTATTGCCAACTGGTAATACATTGATTCTGAACGAATGTTATTTCATGCCGAACCTGATATGCAACATTATATCGGTTTCTTTGTTGAGTAAAGAGGGATATAATTTTGTATTACAGGATAATGTTATGAACATTTTCCTAAACCAAAAGTTGGTTGGATCAGGCACGATGTGCAATGGCATTTATGTTCTAAATCAATCAACAGTTCTAAGCATAACAAACACACACAAGAGGAAGTGTTCAGAAATGAACGAGTCCTTCTTATGGCATTATAGACTGGGTCAC
The DNA here is from genome assembly GCA_030015575.1 of Agapanthus africanus. NCBI lineage: Eukaryota > Viridiplantae > Streptophyta > Magnoliopsida > Asparagales > Amaryllidaceae > Agapanthus > Agapanthus africanus. Next base: position 773,515,476 of record CM057341.1, read on the forward strand.
ATCAATGCGACACGACTAGCTAAGTTGCATAAGGATGGATATTTAAATCCGTTTGAATTTTCATCTTATGACACTTGCCAGTCATGTTTCAAAGGCAAGATGACCAAAACTCCGTTTATGGGACACGAAGAGAGAGTTACGGAACTCTTGGGACTGGTACATAGTGATGTATGCGGCCCCATGTCTACACATGCCAGGAATAGTTCTGCGTACTTCATTACATTCACTGACGATCTCTCTAGATTCGGGTATGTGTTCCTGATGAAACACAAATCAGAAGCTTTTGAGAAATTTAGAGAATATAAACAAGAAGTCGAGAACCAAACCGGAAAAGATATTAAAATCCTTCGATCTGATCAAGGAGGTGAATACTTGAGCAATGAATTCCTGGACTTCCTAAAAGAGAATGGGATTCTCTCTCAGCTGACTCCTCCATATACACCACAGCACAACGGTGTATCCGAACGGAGGAACCGCACCTTATTAGATATGGTGCGCTCTATGATGAGCACAGCTGAGTTACCTATTTCCTTTTGGGGTATGCGCTGGAGACAGCGGCATACCTATTGAATCAAGTTCCATCTAAATCTGTACCTACCATACCATATGAGATATGGAGTGGGAAGAGACCATGTCTTAAATGAGTTAAGATATGGGGTTGTTCGGCCTATGTCAAAACACAAAATCCGGACAAACTCGAGGCACGGTCAGTTCTATGCAAGTTTGTGGGATATCCCAAACATTCACATGGATATCTTTTCTACCATACAGAGGAACAAACAGTGTTTGTTTCTCGACATGCCACCTTTTTAGAAAAGGAATTTCTTACAAAAGAAATTAGTGGCGACAAGGTAGAACTGGAAGAAATTCCGGCTACACAAACTCAAACTGAAGATTTAGTAGAACCAGAGGATTCGGTAGTTCCCAACGAACCTCAGCCTCTCCGCCGCTCTAGTAGGGTTCCTCACCCACCTGAGAGATACTACGGTTTTCTCATGGATGGTGGGAGCGAAGATTGCATCATGGTTGAAGATGACCCAACTAACTTCGAGCAGGCCATCCGGATCATGCTTGCCATCGCCGCATATCATGACTACGAAATCTGGCAAATGGATGTTAAAACCGCCTTTCTAAACGGTGATTTAGAAGAGTGCGTGTACATGACTCAGCCAGAGGGTTTCGTAGATAGTGAGAGCAGCGGGAAGGTGTGCAAGCTGCTTAAATCCATTTATGGATTAAAACAAACATCGCGGAGTTGGAACATCTACTTTGACGTCGTTATCAAAGAGTTTGATTTCGTCAAAAACGTAGATGAACCTTGTATCTACAAGAAGGTGGCAGAGAGTAAGGTTGTCTTCCTCGTATTGTACGTGGACGACATACTCTTGATAGGAAATGACATTCCTATGCTGCAATCGGTCAAGCTCTTCTTATCACAAAGATTCTCAATGAAAGATCTTGGTGATGCCTCCTGCATATTGGGAATTAGGATCTATAGAGATAGATCCAAACGGATATTGGGATTGTCCCAATCCAGGTACATTGACACCATACTAAAGAGGTTTAGTATGGAAGTGTCCAAACGTGGGTTTTTACCCACAATCTCAGGGCTCACTCTCTCCAAAGAGATGTCTCCCAAGACTGATTTGGAGAGAGCTCGCATGCAAGGGATACCATATGCTTCGGCTGTAGGCTCTATCATGTACGCGATGCTATGTACCAGACCCGATGTAGCATACTCACTAAGTGTAGTGAGTAGGTATCAAGATGATCCTGGAGAGAGTCACTGGACAGCTGTGAAGAGCATTCTCAAGTACTTGCGAAGGACTAAAGAGATGCTCTTGGTGTATGGTAATGGAGAACTCCAAGTGGAGTCCTTTACCAATTCGAGCTTCCAGAGTGATAAGGACAACTTTAAGTCGCAGTCAGGATTTGTCTTTACCCTTTATGGAGGGGCGGTTAGCTGGAAGAGTTCCAAGCAGGAAACCGTGGCAGACTCGACGATGGAGGCTGAATACATTGCTGCCAATGATGCTGCCAAAGAGGCTGTCTGGATCAAGAAGTTCATTACTGAACTTGGAGTGATTCCATCCATTGAGCATCCAATACCTTTGTATTGCGATAACAATGGAGCGGTGGCTTTGGCCAAGGAACCCAGGTCCCATCAGCAATCCAGGCATATTCTGAGGCGGTATCACCTGATCCGGGAGATAGTTGATCGCCGGGAGATCGAGGTCAGGAGGGTTGACACGAAAAACAACACTGCGGATCCACTCACGAAGGCCATTCCCCAGATACAGTTTGAGAGACTCTTCGGGATGCTCGGTATGCGATACTACAGCAGCTGGCCCTAGTGCAAGTGGGAGATTGTTAGTTGTATGTATGCCCTAGAGGCCAGTATTGTACAGATGATGTATATTATATTGGATGCTTGGACATATATAGAGAGGACTTTCTTGCTCGATATGATAGTATGCTATCTGGTTGCTCTTTATCTTAACATGCATACTTGTCTCTTTATACTGTCTTATGGTTACATGTTGGTAAAGCCCTTAGGATGTGCACTTGACTACCTGGACTATGATGCGGATCATACTAGTGGGGACATGGTAGTCCATAAGTACATCCTTCAAGGTCCCTAGTCTTGGGTGTATCGAGACGGGGCATCGATATACCAGTGTAGACTAGCGTATACGCTTCTCGACCCATGAGATGGGCGATGGATGATCCCATATCCATTGGTGTTTGACATCAGATATGGTATACGGGTGCTCAATGGAGACTGGGTATACTGGACGGACTCACCGAGAACTCCCAGGTGGTATTATACCTCACGTCAGATGGCAGTTCTCTGGTGACACTTGTGCAGGTTAGTCTGTAGACCCGAGATCGTCATAGAGTCTTGTGTGATTCCCACTGTGCTTTGATTTCCACCTTACCATGTCCATGAGGGCGTGCAAAACGGTGGTTTTTGGGTACAGTCCCAAGTCACATGGAGGCAATGAGCGATAGGAGGGGTTTCGTCTCTCCCGGTATTGGGGGTTGATGTTGCGCTGTGCTCGATTGGCCGTAACAGGGAAGTCCCTGGCCAGGGCTGATTAGAGATTTACTGGTAAGTGTTACCAGTAGTTTCTCGACCTGTTATGAGCCTCACATCGGCACGACTTATTGGTTATTGGGGTATGACGTTTACCACCCCTAGACTTGATACGCGACATATCAGACGAGGAGACCGGACTGTACGGGAAGTGTTACCGGCAGGCTTTTACAGGAGTTGGAGCGGGCTTGCTTGCTGATCTTCTGATCGCTCAATACCCGGGTAGCCGTTACGTCCAGCTAGTACCGCTGACGGCTTGTGGGTGCTTGATGTGATCATCACCTACTGCCGGTGTATTGACGAGTCTTTAGAGTCCTACACAAAGGTTTTACTGGCTCAGGCAAAATGAAATAGGGGCGCATATGTAATATGTGCGAGACCGAGAATAATGCATGTATGTGATATGTATTCTATTCTCGCGACTTTTTGTATCGGTCGGTTATATATGATATAGCCGGGTTATCGAATCAAGTGTTGATTCGACAAGCCGATACATTAGATGTTAGTCAGTTATATGTGATATGACCGGATTATTAAGTCAAGTGTTGATTTAATAATTAAGTGTATAATTGTATATTAGATATACTAGTTTACATTTACTAACACTTTTCACTTTAGGGTTTTTTCTCACATGAACACTTGAATATATATACATGTGATATATATATTAAAAGTGTTTTCTTTTGTATCATGGTTGATGATACACTATACATGGGTGTACAAGACATACACCATTCTATTTTTAAATGGTGGTTTATATTTATTTAAAGTAATTACAAATTAGTGGAATTTTTTCATAAGCATAAAACTTGTAGAATCTTGTGGATGCTTTGAAAAAGTCCACTAGTTTTGTTTTACTTTAGATTTTTATTGACCTAACCATTTACACTTAGCCATGGTTATGTCTCACCATGAGTTAGTATATGACACTCACTCACCATGGTTAGCATTCACACTTGATCATTATCCTCTTCACTTTCTTTTGTTCATCTTCTTCTTCATTGAACAAGAGAAAAAGAAAACTAGGGTTTGATCCAAAGTGAGAAAGATTGTGAGAAACAAAAATCTAGAGTGAACCCACTTCCTATTTCTCCATCCTCTACTAGACTAGCACTTTAGTTTAGGGTGTATACTTCACTAATTCTCTAGTTAGTGAAGTAGGAGCTTGAGTCGGAATTCTCTCGACGTAGATCATCTTCGACATCGGAGACTTCAAGCAAGGTCGCATCCTTCGCGTCGTGAAGCCATGCAAGAACCCGGGAGAACCTTGATCGCAGCGAAAGGACTTCAACAAGGAGCAAATGAAGTGGAGGACCGATCTACAAAGGTTATATTTCGTGTTCCCTTTAGAGTAAAGTTGTTTACTTGCCTTTTGATTCGCCTAAACTCTAGTATAAGATCTTGCTTAGGGTTTTTAGGCACATAAATTTTTTAAACGGGCATGGTCGATGCCTTGTAGAGCCTTGTTAGTGTGCCTAGTAACCCTACAGCGGCTAGAGTTTAGGGTTAGGGTTCTCGTCGTCGTGGGGGTTTTTAAAGAAGAGGAAGAAAGAAAACGAGAAGGGAGGTGATTGTAGCACGAGAAGGGATGTAACGGGATCGCGAGTGAACAAGAATTGCAAGATGAGAGAGAGAGAGAGGAAGATAGAGTATGTTACTTTTAATTTTTTAAAAATCTTTAAAAAAGTTTGTTAAAAGATTCAAGCGTTCAGTTTAAGAATATAATATAAAAAAATATGATATTTTGGCTAATACAAAAATAGTCCAAAACACGCCCGGGTCAGGTCTAAAAATCCAGTTTTAAAATACGAAAAATATACGTGTCAACCAAAACTAAAACAGGATATCCGGGTAACGAAAATGTATACCCCCAAGAACGGATGCACACACGTGCACGTAGCCATCCAAACAGGTCCGTTACACTGAATGGGACGAGAACAAGATGCACGGATGCTATAACAGGGTTAGGGGTATGATGCAGGCCATGCTATATATTTTTAAAATATTTTACTTGACTTTAAATGTTATATTAAAATTGCAGATGCCAGATAATGCCAGTATGCAGTATAAAATATGAAAGTGCACGGATCCATGTAACAAGCCGGGATAAAAGATAAACAGGAATCAAAACTGGTTTCCAGCAAGCGGGTCGGGTCAGATGCAATACAGATGTTAACACTATTCGCACCCAAAACACGGTAAATCAGGAAAATACCACAAATAAAGAAATACTTGAAATAGAACTGGTATAAATGAACTAGGGTGTTACATGGGGGCAGAAAAAACTACTCCCCCATTGAAAAGCATTTCCTGGCACTAATCTTCGCGATAACGAAGCTTCGACATTATACCCTGGCACATGAGGCCCATCTCATATCGAAGGTGGATCCTCTTAAATATTTGATGTCAACAGCCATACTAACAGGAAGGCTTGTCAAATGGGCCCGCTTCTTGATGGAATTCTCGATAACGTATCGACCCCTCATGGCAATGAAAGGCCTAGCCATCGCCGAATTTCTCGCTAAGCATCTGATACCAGCCGATTCTTTCTTAAATTGCGAATTTCCAGACGAACACGCGTTCGACACAATCGAAGGGAAGACGGAGGAAAATAATGTCCAATGGGAACTCTACTTCGACGGAACGTCCTGTTTGAAGAAGCGAAAGCAAAGCACCCCCATAATCAAAGCTGGGGTGAGCCTTATCTTCGTGACTCCGCAAGGAGGGATAATGTGTTTCGCTCTTTCGTTAACAGAGTCGAGGACAAACAATGAGGCTGAGTAAGAAGCTTTATAGCGGGTCTTGAGATTGTTGTTGACATGGGAATCGAAAACCTCCTCATATATAGAGACTCACAGCTAGTCGTTAGCCAAGTAAATGGCGACTATCAGACGTGTAAACCGGAGTCGGTAAAATATGGAGAAAGAGTGCAGCAATTGCTGACACAAATCCCCTCTTACATTCTGGAAAGCATTCCACATGCAGAAAATTGCAAGGCGGATGCATTAGCTAAGCTTGCTAAGGAGCTGGCTGACGAAAACCTCGATGACGTAAGGATCGTTGTGCAAACCCGCCGGGTTCTCACGCCAGCATAAATATCTTTAGAAGATTCAATGGAGCCATCTGAAGAAAAAGAAATGACCAAACAAGCGGTCCTCCGAAAAGAAGACAAAGAAAAGGTCAAGGATTGGAGGGAAGTCTTCATAGATTACTTCAAATCCCATCGAACGCCCGAAAACGCGTCGTCAAGACATCAGCTCATGAACGGGCTCTGTCTTTCACTTTCATCAATGATACTCTATATAAGAGATCATTCGACTGTATGTGGCTGAGATGCCTGGAACCAGAAGAATAAAAAAGAGTCGTTCAAGAAACTCACGGCAGACTCTGCGGTTCTCATCAAGCTGGGCCAAAGATGAAGCTGAAGATCAAGAGAATGGGTTACTATTAGCCCACAATAATTCAGGACTGCCTCAAATATGCGAAGCAGTGTCATTCGTGCTAGGTTCACGGAGACTTCATCCACTAGCATCCGAATCCGCTACACCGAACGGTAGCCAGCTGGTCGTTCGAAATGTGGGGAACCGATATAATCGGGCCCATCGAACCAGCATCGTCCAAGAGATATCGGTTCATATTAGCAACAACTGATTACTTCTATAAGTGGGCAGAGGCAGTACCGCTAAAGGATTTGAAGACGGAGAACATCCTCCATTTCTTCAGGACACACGTCATCTACCGATTCGGCACTCCGCGACGAATCATCTTGAATAATGGGCCGGCCTACAGAAGTCACAAGATTAGCCGCTTTGCACAACGACATAATATAGACTGGAGATACTCTTCAGTCTACAATCCCCGAGCTAACGGTCTAGCTGAGGTTTTCAACAAGACCTTGACGAAGATCATAAAGAAAACGGTGTCCAGAAATAAAAGGGACTGGCACGAGAGACTGCATGAAGCTCTCTGGACGTATCAAACCACATTCAAAACGGCCATGAATACAACGCCATTCGCGTTAGTATTTGGTACGGAAGCGGTACTTCCCTTGGAGATAGAGCTACCCTCTCTATAAGTAGCAGTTCAATACGACAGATGAAGAAAATGCCTATCTTCGGCTTCAGGAGCTCGAGGTCCTTGATGAAACCCGTCTCATAGCGCAGCAAAACCTGGAAGCTTACAAAGTAAGGATGAAGCGCTCATATGAAAGGCTAACCAGGCCGAGAACATTCCGTCAAGGCGAACTTGTTCTAGTCGTAAAAAGACCTATGATCCCCAACCGTGCAAAGCGAGGGAAATTCGAGCCGAACTATGAGGGTCCGTATATCATAAACAAGGTCTACCAAGGTGGGGCCTACTTGCTCATGGATATGCATGGCGAAAGACCCTTCCAGCCAATAATCGGCCGGTTCCTTAAGAAATACTACGCCTGACAAGTCACAACTCAGGTTAATGATAGACGACGACGCTCGTGTCCGCTCGCTGTCTTCCTGAGTCAAGACTCTATAGGTAGTATCCGGCAAAACTTCACCTCGAACCTGGCCACGGACCGAGATGTCCCTAAACTAATAATGGACCGAGATGTCCCTAAACTAACAATGGACCGTAATGTCCTTAAACTAAATACATCGCCTCAAATACAGCGATAGTGGAATTCAAGTCCACAAGTCCCAGCGGCGAGGACTGCAACTCAAATCCCGCTGGCTACACAGCTACCCCGGTGGCGAATCCCCCCTAAATGCCATTGGCAAACAGAGGGGTTAAAAAAAACTGTACGTCCACAAGCGAAATAGGCACGGATGAAAACCCGAAAGGGCTCCGTGAGTAAAAACAGCAGGGCTACCGGCGAGTTTGTGAAAACCCGAAAGGGCGCAATCTCGTTAAAATAAAAACACCTACAAAGTCCTCTTGACCTTGTGAGGAGAAGACACCTGCGTGAAATCCTTGCGACTCACAAGGGAGCAACACACTTAGGGATCCCCACGATTCCTAAGGAGAAATTACACTTACGAGATCCTCATGACTCGTAAGGAGAATTCCCCCCTATGAGACCCTTACAGCTCATAGGATTCAAAAGCCTTAAGATACTGGGACCTGAACCTGTTCTTAAGCCATCACACTCCCCAAGTTGCCCTACAGGCGGTACAATGTTGGCCCTTGTATACAATCCACGGGCACAAATAAAAGTTTCTCCCACCAAGTTCCACCAATGACGAGAAATGTCCTCATATGGTGAACGACACCTGTAAATCTTCTCGACTTATAAGGAGAAAATACTCTTATGAGATCCTTACGACTTATAAGAGAACACACACTTAGAAATCCTCACGATTCCTAAGGAGAAAATACACCTATGAGATCCTCACGACTCGTAGGGAGAAAACCTTTTATGAGACCCCTACGGCTCATAGAGTCAAAAAGCCTTAGTCGACAGGACCTTAACCCTGTTTGCTAACCCACCTTTGTTCAAATCAGCAAAGGCAAATGATGATTCGCTCCTGGCAACATCCCAGTGGCAGCGATGCTGATGCCTAAATTGGTATCAGATTCTAAATACTTTCAAGGCAAATGATGATTCGCTCCTGGCAATATTCCAGTCGCATCGGTGCTGATGCCAAGATTGGTATCAGATCTCAAGTTCCATACTCGCAATAAAAATCAGCAAGCAAAATATACGCATATGAAATAGTCGAAATGATGGGGCAACTCGCAATAAAAATCAGCGAGCAAAATATATGTGTATAAAAACAGCCGAAATGTTTGGGCAACTCACAATAAAAAGTAACGAGTAAAAAGAAAAAACAGCCAAAATGATTGGGCACCGCGATAAAACAGCCGAAATGATTGGGCAATCGCGACTTTCGTGATATAAAAAGCTGAAATGATAGAGCATCGCGGAAAGAAATAAAAAATGATGAAACTTATGCCCTGCAGGTGAGTCCACATCAACCTCTGTATACAATCCATGGGCATAAACGAAAAGGGAACCACATTTCCCCACCGAGCTCTATCAAAGGGAGAGCCAAATCTCAACGGCAACATCTACAGCTTAGAAGATCAACACGGCGTTTCTTCTCACTCCAGCAGGATGCAGACGCGATGTCAACAACCGACCCCAGAGTCAAAACCTCAGAGCCATGGCAAAGTCCCTAGTTCCAAGCCTCGACGGTTCACCGACAACCTAAAGACTACATCGGAGCCATGACAAAGTCCCCAATTCCAAATCTCGACGGTTCACAAACAGCCCAGAGATCACCCTGATGTTCCTTCTCCACTCCAACAGGATGCAGATACGACGTCAACAAAACGGAGCCATGGCAAAGTCCCTAGTTCCAAATCTCAACGGTTCACAGATAGCCTAGAGATCAACAACGGCGTTTCTCCTCACTCCAGCAAGATGCAGACGCGACGTCAAAAAAAACCCGACCCCAGGGTCAAAACAATGGAGCCATGGCAAAGTCCCTAGTTCCAAGTCTCGACGGTTCACCAACAACCTAGAGACTACCTCGGAGCTATTGCAAAGTCCCTAGTTCCCAGCCTCGACGGTCCACAGACAACCTAGAGACAACCTCGACATTCATCTCGTTACAGCAGACGCAATGCCAACAAACGAAGCAAAGGAAAATCCCTGGCTTCAGGGTCTTGACGGTAACTCAAATAAAACCTGAAAGACTATCGGAAATCATCCCACACCAGCACGGAGTGGTTATGACTCATTGGGGCTCCCAAATTGAACCTAACTTCAAGTAAAAAATGGCATGGAAAATCCTTAATTCTTGCTCTTCCGACGGTAATATGACCCGGGAGATTACTTGAAGACGTCTTGTCCAGCCTCCGAAGGGATCAGAGACACGACAGTCGCAAGGCTACTCGAACAGCAAAATTGCATATCGAGGAATGCATCAGCCAACACGACGGTAAAACGGATAAAACCCTAGTACCACAGACCCTAACGGACCTCGGTCGTAAAGAGCAGGGGTTAACTGTGACGTTAGGACCAGTTTTCCTACAAGCCCAAGTGAGGTAAACTAAACAATCTCTGAAATGAGTTCATAAACTAGAGACTCCGAGATGAGTGAATGAACTACAAGCTCCGAAATGAGTTCATAAACTAGAGACTCCGGGATGAGTGAATAAACTACAAGCTCCGAAATGAGTTCATAAACTAGAGACTCCGGGATGAGTGAATAAACTACAAGCTCCAAAATGAGTATATAAACCACTTTATGCTAAGCCAAGACCGCAAATGAAAGCAAAGCGCTAGTGTGAAGAAAAATATGTCTTTTATTCATGAATCAAAATGAATACAAGATACTTTTATTCATGAATGAATACAAAAGAAAAGAAGAAGAAGGAAAATATACAGCGACAAAAATGTTTAAGCTGGCGGATGGTGCAATAAGCTAGTAATTTCGTCATTCTTCCGCTGGACCTCGGCTTCAAGCTCCGTTAGGGCGGTAAGACAGGTACCCGCATGAGTCTGCTGAGTCTGATATGAAGCAAACCGACTCCCAAGCTCCCTTTCGGCGACTTTATGGGCTTCAGCCATCTCGCGGGTAAAGATAACGGCTTTGTCAAGAGCCACCACCTCTGTAATAGCTTCTTGAAGCACACGCCAAATTTCGTATGCGCGGGTAATCTTGGCGATAAGCTGAGCCTGAAGTTCCCCTAAAGCATTTGAAGCTAGATCCCTCTCCGAAAACTTCCGGTTGAGCCTCTTCTCTCATGAATGTAGATTGGCAGCGCACCGTTCGATCCATCCCTGCAGATTCGATTTTACGGTTAAGATGTTGGAAGGATGGCTAATGTACTCAAGCCTATGTAGGCAGACCTCCACTCGGCGACAGTACTCAACCTAGACATGCACCAATGCTTTGTCATAATAAGTGGCGAGAATGGATAAGGAAGCGTTGGCTTCGACAGCAAATTCTTCGGTCGTGACAGAGGTACCAGCGTGAAGGTCTTCAATGAGAGTCATCAGGGAGTAAATGCTTTGTTTCTCCATACTTTCAGATGCACACCGGGCATAGGGGCCTGATGGCATGGGGATCCGAGATTCTAACAGGTTTAGGGTTGGCAGAGCTGTCAAGGTTTATGAACAGTCAGTGAGATTTACGAACATGGGATAGACAAAACAATACCAAAGATAAAGCCTTACTTACCCACAGTCATGCAAGGGGGTTTTGAGAGATCCTCAGGCCCATCAAAGATCTCGACTTCGTCATCAGCTTCCAGAACTGTGGAGTGCATATTAGCATCATTATAAAAAATAATAGTAAAACAAAAGGGGTCAAAGAACACCAACCTTGCCCAGAAGAAAGGACTATATTTTGCGGGGGTATCGCCTGTGGGGCAGCTATATCAAGCAAACGCTGGAAGATTTTCCTAGGAGATAGATCCACGATGTAAGCCGCCAATTCCCGCAATTCTGAAGGAAAGAAGGGTTCAGATAACAGAGGGATCGTTAAAACGAAATGCAGAAGATTACCTTCAATACTTCGCCCGCCTTGAGCTGGAGGGATGGCAGCCTCGGCAGCCTCTTCCACACCCTCAGGTACATCATTGGAGATATGTGCTGGCGTAGCAGCTTCCAATTAAGAAACAACAGCTGCCACTTCAGGCTCTAAGGAGAGGACAACGGTCTCAGCAATCCTTTCTATGCCCTCCAGGACGCCACTAGAGAGATCCATTGGATCTATGACCGGCACGGTCACCTCTGCTGAAAGTATAGATACTGAAGGGATAGAAGTCTCCACCGGGAGCTCCAAGATAGGACTAACGGCTTCAACAGTCTCTTCTACACCCTTCGGTGCGTCACTAGAGATGTCCATGGGATCTATGGCCGGTGAGGTCACCTTTGCTAGAGGAATAGACCCTGAAGGAACAGAAGTTACCACCGGAAGATCCACAGCAAAAGTAGCAGTTTTAATAATCTCCTCTACACCTATCGGTGCATCACGGGAGATATTTGTAGAGTCCACAGTTATGGCCTGATCTAGACTCAAATCCTCTTTCGCTGCCGAAGTCCGTGCAAAGTTTTCACAAAAATGAGAAGACATAAAAGTAATACAAACTATTCGTTAAAAGATGGACATGAAAAAGACGCATACCAATACGCCAAGAAGCTTGAAGTAGGGCTTTTGCAAGACATCTTTCCTTTCTGACTAAGTACGCTCGTTGAGGTTCAAGCGCAGATGAATGGCTACCTGTCTTTAATACAACCTCGTCTTCGGAGGCAGCCGTTATGGGCTGTTTTAGGGCCCGTTCTTCTTCCATCAACAAAGGACCCATATGTACCCTCCGTAATGATGGATCAACGTCATAGAATATAACAGGAGGGTAGGGCTTCTTCGGGACGCACATGTTCTCGGTCTCATCTTATGAGCGCTTCAAAGCCTCAGCTAATTATGCGGCTTCCTCAGCAGACGAGCCAGGATAGATAAGAACGGCATCTGACTTCTCCATAGCGATCGATTCATCCTGAATAAACGGCTCGGACTCAAGCAGGATGTCGAGTAAGCCGACAACCAATTTCTTCCTCCTCTTAGAATTTATGCTAGCACTAGCGGAAGAATGCTTCCTCCCCCTCGGCGCTTTGGCGTGACGTTGACCAACCTCACTTCCGGTATCCCACTTCGGTGACACCACCACTGGAGACACTACCACTGGCGCTTCATTAGAAGCCTTTGCTTCGTCTCTAGTGCGCACTGGCATACTAGCAGTACAAGGGGCGATTCTATTTCGACGACTTTGAAGATAAGTACCGGACCGCTATCCCTCAGTGGAGGGCGAACCACTGACCGCGACCGCAACGGAGCGCTAATGACTTGGGTCAGAGCTGGAACTCTACATTCGAAGAGTACCCGCCTCTCCTCAGCAATGACAGGACCGACTTGTAACACCCGAGTTCATTTATACCAATTCCAGTTCTCGTATTTCTTTATTCGTGATATTTCTTGATTTAACGTATTTTGGGTGCGAATGGTATTTTACACTTTACATTCCATTCGACCCGACCCGCTTGCTTGAAACTTGTTTGATTCATATTTATGAATCACCCTGACTTGTTATGTAGACTTGTGCATTTTCAACTTTATCGCATACTGGCATTTTATCTGGCATGGCATCTTTTACCCTATAATATTTTAAGTCACGTAAAATATTTTTAAAATATATTTCATAGCCTGCATGATACCCCTAACCTCGTGGTAGCATCCGCGCATCTTGTTCTAGTCCCGTTCAGTGAAACGGGCATGTTTGGATGGCTACGCGCACGTACGTGCATCCGTTCTTGGGGGTATGCTTTTTCATTACCTGAGCATTCATTTTGAAATTTGGAAGTCGCATATATTTTTCATATTTTAAATCTGAATTTTTAGACCCGACCCAGCGTGTTTGGAATATTTTGTATCCCACCAAAATTCAAATTATTTAATATTTAATTTTGTTTAAACAGTTTAAATTTATTTTACCTAATCAAATCTGTTTAAGTTTAACATCTAACAGTTTAACAAATCAGAATCTTTCTCCTTCTCTTTCTCTATTCTCTTTCTTCCGACCCCACACTCTGAGCCAATCATATTTCTCTCTTTCCTTCTCTCTCTTTTCTCTCTCTTCTCTCTTTCTTTCTCTCTTTCTCTCTCCCCGCTAACCTCCAAAATTCTTTCTCCTCACTATTCACTCCCCCTCTCTCTCTCTCCTCTCGATCTCGCCATCTCTCTATCTCTCTCCTCTCGCATTCTCTCTCTCTCTCTCCCTTTCTCTCTCTGCCTCCCTATCTCTCTCTCTCTCTCTCTTTCTCTCTCAGTATCTCTCTCCCCCTCTAAAATGTTTATAATCCCCTTTATTATTTTACACACGTCTCTCTCTCTCCTCTCCCTTCATCTTCTTTTTCTTTTCCGCCTCCTCACGAGAAAACCTAACCTACGCCCAAGCCTCGTCGCCGCCTCTGCCCTCGTCGGCATCCCCATCTCCCTGACACCACACCACTACCTCACCTCCCTCTCTCCTCCGCTGCAAACCCATGACCGTGTGAACCCACGCCTCACCCAAGCCCTCGTTGCCAGAGCCCCACATCATCGTCGTCTCCACATCCCCGTCTTCACCACCTTGCCCTCGCAACTACCACCTCCACTTCCTTTCATCCCCGACAAGAACCCCAAGATCCCTACACCCGAAACCCCTGCAAACGCTGCACCCATCACCGCGACGACACCCATCACCTCCAATCCTAGAGGACATTACTATACATAGGATGTATATTGTAGTGGATGCTTGGACATATATAGGGAGGACTTTCTTGCTCGACATGATAGTATGCTATCTGGTTACTCTTTACCTTAACGTGTATACTGATTGTCTCTCTGTTACATGTTGGTAAAGCCCTTAGGATGTGTACTTGACTACCTGGACTATGATGCGGATCATACTAGTGGGGACATTATAGTCCATAAGTACATCCTTCAAGGTCCCTAGTCGTGGGTGTATCGAGACGGGGCATCGATATACCAGAGTAGACTAGCGTATACCTTCTCGACCCATACAGATAGGCGATGGATGATCCCATATCCATTGGTGTTTGACATCAGAGATGATATACGGGTGCTTAGTGGAGACTGGATACACTGGACGGACTCGCCGAGAACTCCCAGATGGTATTATACCTTACGTCAGATGGCAGTTCTCTGGTGACACTGGTGCAGGTTAGTCTGTAGACCCGAGATCGTCATAGAGTCTTGTGTGATTCCCACTGTGCTTTGATTTCCACCTTACCACATCCAAGAGGACGTGAAAAACGGTGGTTTTTGGGTACAGTCCCGAGTCACATGGAGGCAATGAGCGATAGGGGGGTTTCGTCTCTCCCGGTATTGGGGGTTGATGTTACGCTATGCTCGATTGGCCATAACAGGGAAGTCCCTGGCCAGGGCTGGTTTAAAGATTTACTGGTAAGTGTTACCAGTAGTTTCTCGACCCGTTATGAGCCTCATATCGGCATGACTTATCGGTTATTGGGGTCTGACGTTTACCACCCCTAGACTTGATATGCGACATATCAGACGAGGAGACCGGACTGTACGGTAGTGTCACTGTCAGGCTTTTTGCAGGAGTTAGAGTGGGCTTGCTTGCTGATCTTCTGATCGCTCAATACCCGGGTAGCCGTTACGTCCAGCTAGTACCGCTGACGGCTTGTGGGTGCTTGATATGATCATCAACTACTGCCGGCGTATTGACGAGTCTTTAGAGTCCTACATAGAGGTTTTACTGGCTCAGGAAAAACGAAATAGGAGCACGTGTGTGATATGTGCGGGACCGAGAATAATGCGTGTATGTGATACCGTATTCTATTCTCGCGACTTTTTGTATCGGTCGGTTATATATGATATAGCCGGGTTATTGAATCAAGTGTTGATTCGATAAGTCGATACAATGGATGTTAGTCGATTATATGAGATATGACCGGATTATTAAGTCAAGTGTTGATTTAATAATTTAGTGTATAAATGTATATGTGATATACTAATTTACATTAACTAACATTGGTTCACTTAAGCATTTGTTTTTCTCACTTGTGCACAAGTTAATATATATGTGATATATATTTATTTGTGTTCTTTTTTGTATCATGGTTATTGATACAAATATCATGGGTGTACAAGACTTATACCATACTAATTATATTGGTTAGGTTTTTATATTTAAAGTAATTCTAAAACAAATGGATAATGAACTCACTTGCATGAAGCTTCATGAAGCTTATGTTGCATTGACTTAGTCCACTAGTTTTGTTTTACTTAAGATATTAATTAACCTAACCACTATAATTAGCCATGGTTATGTCTCTACATGAGTTAGTATATGATACTCACTCACCATGGTTAGTTCACACTCTCTCTTGATTAGTTTTCATTCTCATTTTGAGCTCATCTTCTTCCTCCTTGATTTTCTTTCTAGGATTTGAAAAAGAGAGAGATACAAAGTGAGAAAAGAAATTCTAAAGTGTACCCATTTCCTATTTCACCATCCTCTACTAGACTAGCACTTTAGTTTAGGGTGTTTGCTTCACTAATTCTCTAGTTAGTGAAGTAGAAACTTGAGTTCGTATTCCCTCGACGTAAATCATCTTCGGCCTCGAAGACTTCAAGCAATACCGTTGCATCTTCTCATGGAGCCGTCCGAGAGTCTGGGAGTTGGATGATCGCAGCGAAAGGACTACATCAAGGAGCTTTAGAAGTGAAGGACCGATCAACAAAGGTTGTATTTTGTATTCAATTAGTCATAGATGCTATTTACATACATGTAAAACCCTAATTTTCTAGCAAAGATCTAGTTTAGGGTTGTTAGGCACGGCTAAAATTTTAATCGGGCATGGTTGATGCTTTCTTGAACCTTGTTAGAGTGCCTAGTAACCCTACAGTTTTACTTTCCTGGTGTTTTATTTTTGGATCTTTTGCTTCCGCATAGTATTATTTCTTGACTCGTTTATTCTGGCTCATGGACATGTACTAGATAGTTTAGTTTATTTTCTTGTTCTTGATATCCCTACAGCCGTAGTGTGACTGTGGAAAGATTTTTCCTATCCACAGGTAGCATGGTTGGCTATGTCACGTGCCTATCTTAGCGTACTCTGGGAAGCGGGGCATGACACGACTCGATGGCGATACCAACCCTTGAAAGACCCTACAAACCTTGGAAGATAGTCGGGCTCTGGGATCATGAAACGGGAGCCGGTGTTTAGCCGCATAAAATGATGGATGACGTCACGAGTGACTTCCGAAGACAAAGTGGGCTCAACTAAAAACACCTCGAGAGGGATGCCCTAATTATAGCCCAATTGCTGGGCAAAGCAGTGTGGATTATACCGCATAAAAAGAACTGTGTCATTCTAACGAAACACCAAATAGCCCGGCCTAATCGAATACAGGTGCATAATCTTTTTAGGCTTTAGAGATGGTGCTCCACCCTTTGACAGATCAAATAGCTGCTGAATGGGCCCTGTTCGCCGCCGAAAACCGAGAAGACAAACGTCTATCCTGAATTTGGGGGCAGATGCTATTTAGTTTTATCCGTCCACCTCTCCGAAGATGCCAAGTTGGTTTATGGCACCTTCTATCGGAGGTTTGGACAGATACGACCGTTGTAGCAGACTTCATCAGATTCTCCCTCGTTGTGAGGGGTTTTTGATTGTGGGGACGCTCTTCCCTGCAGGCGCAAACCCCTGCAGTTAATTACGCTACCGCATAACGGTAACCACTTTCTCCGGCTCCAGAAGGTCACTTCATGTCGTGTGTGTTTGTTTTATTTTTGGTTGCCCGTGGATTGTATACGGAGACTAATTTGTGTTGTCGCCTATAGGGCGTGGCTTAGTCCAAATCTGTATTTTCTTAGATTTGGGTTTGGGTTTGCTTTAAGGATCGTTAACCTCATTTGAGATTAAGATCAACTTAAATGCTTGTTAAGAATACGTTAGTCTAATTTTAGACTAAGATCTACTTAACAAGATTTTGGGATCATTTAGATCCAACAAAAGAGTATTTGGCTCTATCGTTTTAGTTTAGGGATATTGCGGTCCATTGGGTTTAAGGACATCATAGTCCATGAGTTTAAGGACCTCATAGTCCTTAGTTTAAAGACGTCATAGTCTATAGAGCTTTGTTTAGAGACGTTACGGTCCAAAGTTTAAGGACATCATAGTCCATGAGTTTAAGGACCCCATAGTCCATGTTTAAAGACATCATAGTCTGAATGGTTTAAAGATATCACAGTCTGGTTTAAAGACATCATAGTCTGTACGGTTTAAAGACATCATAGTCTGTAAGGTTTTGGCTTAACCGTTTGGGGATGCGCCAAAAGTTATTAGTTATTGTGACCCCCAATCTCTCTGAAGATGATGAAGAATTACAACGACATGTATCATAGGTATGAAGAGATGTACCCTTGAACCAATATTGGTTGGGAGATTTATAGTCAGGTTTAGGACTAAGACCAATTAAAAAGATTGTGGGCATATGAGCTCGGTTAATTTGAATTAGGGACTTGTGGCCAACTTGGGCTCAGTCCACTCAGTTCTGAATAAAGTGTTTGAACACTTGTTTGGACTCAGTCCACTCATTTTGAATAAAATGTTGAACATTTGTTTGGGCTCAGCCCCTTTTTATTCAATAATGCTGAGCATTGATTTGGGTTCTGACATCCCTTTTTCTTTTTGTCTTTTAATGAGCGTTGAACTATTTTTATGGCGCTGGGGCCTTATTTACAGAGCGCTCTGTAATTCCTTAGCGCCCACGTGAAGAGCACGTGGAGCGCTGGGCGCTGAGCTTGGGGCGCTAAAGCGCTTCCTTTAAAATAGCACCCATGTGAGGAGCGTGTGGAGCGCTGGGCGCTGGGCGCTGAGCGCCAGACTTGGAACGCTAAAGAGCTTCTTATAAAATAGCGCCCACGTAAGGAGCGCGTGGAGCACTGGGCACTGAGCGCCAGATTTAGAGCACTAAGGCGCTTCTTATAAATTGGAGCGCTAAGGCGCCTCCTTGGCAGCTCTGATCAGTTCGGTGCTCTGAGAATTAAATTCTCGTTGATGAGAGACTTTGTCTCCTGGATCTAAGGACTAAGTTCTTCTTTATGAGGAGATGCTACGATCTCTTTTTCTTTTGTGAAAGACTTCATCTTATAGATCAGTGATCTAGAGAAAGAACTGAGTTCTTCTGACGTGAGAGTTAAGCTCTCAAATACGGAGGAGATACTGTGATCTCTCTTCTTATTATTTACCTTGAGAAATTGCTCTCGTCTTTGAAGTTTCTTGAAGTTTATGGGGGGTTCCTCTGTACAAGACTTGAAGTCTTGGGTCCTTAATATAGGGGAGGCTGATTTGTTGATCAATTGAGGAAATTTTTCATTGAAAGATCTCTGATTGATTTGGGGAATGTTTCCCACCGTTGGATCTTTGATTCAAGGGTTTCTGTTTCACAGAAGATAGTTTTCTTGTTATTAACAAGATTGGGAAAATATTTTCCCATACAGAATTTATTCTGTATTTGGGTGATTTTTAATCACCATTGGATTTTTGATCCAACGGTGCTTTGATTTACAGAGCACAATCTTTCCTGTTTGGAAAGATTTTGAGGAGTATTTCCTCAACAGAACTTTATTATGGTAATTTGATGATTTATCACCTTCGTTGGATCTTTTATCCAAGGGTGGAGAACATTTAGTTCTAGCACTGACGCTCTCGTGCTTTACACGTGAGGCGCTGCCTCAGAGTATTTAGCGCTGGCGCTGCTAGCGCTCTCGTGTTTTGCACGCGAGCGCTGCCTCAGAGTCTTTGACTCTTGGCGCTAGCGCTCTCGTGCTTTGCACGTGAGGCGCTGCCTCAGAGTCTTTAGCGCTGGCGCTGGCGCTCTCGTGCTTTGCACGTGAGCGCTACTTCAGAGTCTTTGACTCTTAGCGCTGGCGCTCTTAGCGTTAACGCTCTTATGAGGCGCTGTCTCATTTCAAATTTCAAATTTTGAATAGAGTTTTGCTCTCTGATTGGGGGAAACAGGCCCCGCGGGAGCAGATAGGACTCGGTCATTAAAAACCATCCCGCCCTCGTTTGAGTATGGGTTAAGCAACATGCGGAGGGCCCCTAGATGAGTCAGATCAGGAGCGGAAGTATCCACCAACCTCATAACCCGTGGGAAGGTATAGGAGTCATAAAAATTTGGCCGCCGGTGAGCAGCAAATGCTCCCAATACATGCATCTCGATCCACGACGTGAAGTAGTGGAGGGAGAAATTCAAAACATCTGTGCCTAGAGTTGAAATAATCCATGATATAGGTGCGACAATCCTGCAACACCAACGGCCAATCGCGCCCCTCCAGCTATGCGATGAGCAGGGTAGAAGACGGAGGCTCTCATAAAGCGTCGATGCATCGGTATGGCGAACCAACTGAGCCAGAGACTGATGAAGCCAACGAAGAAGGTCCCTTCGTCCATGCCGGGAGCCGCAATCGCATCGAAGGAAACAACCGATGAGGTCGAAATATAGAACTGCAGCAAATCTTCCTCTTTGGCCAGTAGTTTATTCAACCCGAACCCAAAAGGGTCTTCGATGTTCGCAAACTTTGGAGCCTCTTTGGATAAAGCGTCTCCACGGAGAAAGCAGGCAATGAAGGTCTCAAAGGTGACGCCTTGCCCTTCTGACGTTACTAACAGTTTCTCAAAAATACTTAGAGTTTTGATTAGACTTGGGTACTTATGACGGACGACGTTTTCAGTCGTCAGGCCGTCAAGCATAGCAGGCACAATCACGAACACATACTCATCGGGAGGCAGCAACTCTTCATAATTCTCTCCCATGATCGGCAATCTGGAGATCTCGCAGAACTCTTCCAGTGAAATCGAGACATCGCGATCCCCTAGCAAGAAGGTGTTGGAGAGAAGATTCCATTGGTTCAGAAAAGATTTAACCCACCAGATGTGAGGGGCCTGGTAATGAAATATAGACACGTACACCGCTTGATACAGCCCAACCTTCTGTAACGGTGCACGGTGGGCGGAAAGAATGTATCGAGCCCAGGGAAGATAGCCTACTGGGTGGCAGGGGGTAAGGCCTACCTTATAAACTTGCCTCCAGGGTCGGGCTTCACCCTGACATATGCGGCGCCCCAGAATATCTATAGCTGGCAGGGGATGGTTGGGTATCCTAGTTGTTGACGGCTGAAACCGGCCTGTAGGAGTTCGGTTAGTCGCCTCCACCGCGTAAGCGGTCTGTGGGCATTTCGTCAGCGATATTGGGCGGAGGGGCTCTATTGGCACCTCACAAGTAAAGCTACAGCGGCCATGGATGATATGACCATACCAAACCCCCCATAAAAGTAGACTTACAGTCCCTGTCATTTGCCCTGATCATTGCCATAGCTTTCTCGTCCGACAGCGATTGTGGAAAAGAGGCATCTGAGCGAGTATAAGGAAAGTAGGGAAGTGAAGCCATTGTTCCTGGAAAAAGGGAAAGAAAAACCATTAATAAAACATATATGTATATAATAACAGAAGAAAACGACAGGATGTTTGTTCTATGGGACCACTGACTGCAAAATCAATGGACCCCACAAAATCAATATGGCGGCTCACCAATAATGAGGCAAGATAATCATTGCAAGAATAAAAAAGGATTCTCATTAAATGGACATTGGAATTTAAACAACTCTTAACATCTTCAAAGAAAAATGAGGTCTGTCAAAATACCTAACGAATTAAAATCTGCAAAAAATGAAAATATGCCCAAGAACGCCAGGGAATAAATTTCCCAAAGGGCCTCTAGATCTTTCAGAGCTAAGCTCTGTAATGAGGAATCAAATTCCTTTTAAACAATGGAATTAAATTCCAAAGATCTTAAAAGATCGGTGACAGGGTAAAACCCTAAGAGGAGGATCAACGATCCCCCATTGATTCAAGATCTTAGAATCTACAAAAAAATGTGTGATTTGGATCTTTAAGAAACCAATCTAAGAAAAGAGAAACGCTATGTCCTCGGATTTAAAATCCGAGATGAAAAGAACAAAAAAAAAGGGGGTTCCATTCATGATCCTTAACAAGAAAAAAGTTTTAACAGAGTTTAACTCTGAGATTTCAGTAAGTAGAAAACTAAGCTCTGAAGAGAAGAATTAAATTCTCAAAAAAAATAAGTGGGGAAGAAGATGAAGGAACAGTGGTCTTCTCGGAGGCATATACCCCTCCATTTATAAGACATGGTGGAGAGCGGTTCATCTTCCCATTCCCCTAGGCGATCCAACGGCTCTGAGGGCAGACAGCGTTGCACTCTCGTGCGAGCCACGTGAGAGCAATACTGAGGGGCATTTGTTCCCTTATAAAAAAAAGAGAAAAAAAAGGATGAGGGAAAGTTCCCCACTAAAACAGCCCCACGTGTTTAACACATGAGTGTCTATATGCAACGCATATAGGCACTACAATTAAAACAATTGCTAGGCTAAAACAGCCCCACGTGTTTAACACGTGAGTGCCTATATGCAACGCATATAAGCACTGCAATTAAAACAATTTCTAGGCTAAAAGAGCCCCACGTGTTTAACACGTGAGTGCCTATATGCAATGCATATAGGCACTGCAATTAAAACAATTGCTAGGCCAAAAGAGCCCCACGTGTTTAACACGTGAGTGCCTATATGCAATGCATATAGGCACTGCAATTAAAACAATTGCTAGGCCAAAAGAGCCCCACGTGTTTAACACGCGAGTGCCTATATGCAACGCATATAGGCACTGCAATTAAAATAATTGCAAGGCCAAAGATCCCCACGTGTTTAACACGTGAGTGTCTATACGCAACTCATATAGGCACTACAATTAAAACAATTGCTAGGCTAAAACAGCCCCACGTGTTCAACACGTGAGTGCCTATATGCAACGTATATAGGCACATCACAACAATTAAAACAATTGCCAAGCTAATAAGCCTGACGTGTCAAAAACGTGAGGACACTTCCCTACGTAGAATTAAATTCTACTCAATAAGGAACCGTTGGATCAAAGATCCAATGATGATAGAATTAAATTCTATCGAACTTTTAAATGGGAAATGATATTTTCTATTAAACAGAAAGTTGGCGGATCAAAGATTCCATGAGTTGGAAAATATTTTTCATCTCTCTTTAAAACAAAAAATTGTGCTCCATTAAACCAAGCACCCTTGGATTAAAAATCCAACAGTGATTAAAAGTCACCAATCTACAGAATAAATTCTGTACAGGAAAATATTTTCCTAATCTTGTTTAAGAAACAAGAAAATATGTTCTGTGAGACAGAACCCTTGGATCAAAGATCCAACAGCGGGTAAAAACCCCAAATCAATTGAAGTCTCTCAATGAGAGATTTCCTAAAACTAATTAACAAACTTCTCTCCACTATATAAAGAATCCAAGACTTCAAGTTAAAAAAAAAAGAGAAGGAAGAACAGAGAGAGAAACATACAAAAAAGAAGAGAAAAAAAGAGAATTCAATTCTCTAAAAGAAGAAGATCCTCTTCTTAAACAAAAAACCAGGTAAGAAGCAAATACAGAGATTATCATATCCTTCTTCGCCTCTTTAAGGGTTTAACCCTTCATATAAGAACTTAGTTCTTACTCTGGTTGGGGTCTGCAAAAGCAGATCTCCCCACAAGTTGAGAATTTAATTCTCATCAGGGAGATTTTGTTATGCAGATTCAAAAACTTAGGAGAAAGAACTAAGTTCAAAGAATTTAATTCTTACAGAAGTATATAGGAATTTAATTCCTCTGATAAAACTAAGGGTTGACCCTGTAAAAAGAATTTAATTCTTATAAAACAAGAGAGTAGAAATTCTTTAAACTCAGATCCCAGTATTGTTAATATAAGATCAAAATCTTTATGCACATAGAAAGAAAGACTGGTGATTCATTAGTGTTCAACACTATAACGAAATTTCACGTGTTTCCCCACGTGAGCACCTCTGATGAACAAAAAGAACGGCTGAGACTAAGTCACGTGTTTCCCACGCGAGCGCCTAAAAGAAGAACAAGAAGTGCCTCTTAGGGAGGTCACATGTTTTCCACGCGCTTAGCACTAATATGAAGGAGGAAATAAAACCCAGAAAATAGCTCCCACTTTGGAGCGCCTCACGTGTCCGCACGTGAGCACCACAGAGCCTAAGTGCTTAGCACTTATAAAAGAAGAGGGAAGTAAAACTCAAAAAGACAGTGCCCAACTTTAGGGCGCCTCATGTGCTCACATGTGAGTGCCACAAGAATTAAGTGTTTAGCACTTATATGTAAACGGGGACTTGAACCCACTGAACAACGCCAGCTTTAAGGTGCCTCACGTGCCACACGTGAGGATCACAAGAATTCAGTGTTTAACACTGCTTCAGAATCTCACGCGGGAACATATGAGTGCCGAACGTATACTAGTGATTAATACTATGGGAAGTCAACTCCAGACTCAAGTTGGCTAAGTCTTCTTAAGATTAAAATATCTTTGATTTTCAATCAATCGAGCTCCCCATGCTCATGTCTTCCTAAACTGATCCTAGTCCCAAAGATGACTAATGATCTTCCGACGGATATTCATCCCATATCTTCTCTCAATCTGGAAATTGGTTTAAGGGTATATCTCTCCACACTGCTGATACATGTCGTTGTAATTCTTCAACGTCTTCAGAGAGGTGGAGGGTCCTGACAACCAACAACTCATTGGTGCACTTCCAAACCGATGAACACATCCCAATACGGACCGCGGCGTCCTTAAACTATAACGGACCGCAACGTCCTTAAACTAACCATGGACCGAAACGTCCTTAAACTAACAACGGACCGAAACGTCCTCAAACTAATGCAATAGAGCCCAAATGCTCTTTTGTTGGGTCTGAACGATCCCAAAATCCTGTTGAGTAGATCTTGGTCTCAAATTGGACTAACTTATCCTTGACAAACATTAAAGTTGATCTTAATCTCAAACGAGATTAACGATCCTTAAATCAAACCAAACCCAAATCTAAGAATATATGGATTTGAACTAATCCATGCCCTACGGGCGACAACATAAATTAGTCTCCGTATACTGTCCACGAGCAATCAAAAATAAAACAAACACACACGACACGAAGTGAACTGCTAGAGCAGGAGAAAGTGGTTATCATGATACGATAACGTAATTAACTGCTGAGGCTTGCGTCTGCAGGGAAGAGCGTCTCCACAATCAAAAACCCCTCACAAACGAGGGGGAATCTGACGAAATCTGTTACAACGGCCGCATCCATCCAAACCTCCGATACAAGGTGCCATAAATCAACATGACATCTTCGGAGAGGTGGACGGATAAATCCAAATAGAATCTGCACCCAAATTCAGGAAAGACGACCCATCCCGGTTTCATCTCTGTTTTCGGCGGTAAACAGGTTCTTTCTATAGATAATTTCCTATATTTTTCTAATAATAATTTCTATTTTTTTAAAGCCTAAACCAAAACCCAAACTAAACCCCAACCTTAACCCAATGCCCAAACCATATCCCTATTCCTAAACCCGACCCGACCCAAACCCGACCCGATTCCTTTTCCCATCTCTTTCTCTCTCCTCTTTTTTCACTTCCCCTTCTCTCTCCTCTCGATCCCCAGCTCCTTCTTCTTCGCAAGCCCCGACGTTTCCTTCTTCCTCGCCAACTCCCTGAGATTCCCTCCCCCCAAATCATCACCTGCTCCCCTCGATCTCGCCCTTAAATCCACTCCCCACACTCTCTATCTATCACTCACGATCTCCCTTCTTCCTCTCTCCAACGAACCTCACGATCACCGCCACCTTCTCGTCGTATTTTCTATGCAAACCCTAGCTGCCTCTCATCTTCTTCTCCTCGTCCTCTCTTCTACACCTCCACAACAGCTCCACCATCTTCTCCTCGCTTCCACGCTCCTCCCACCACCAGCTCCTCCTCAAGCAACCCGAGACCCTCTCACCATCTGCATCACCACCGCCGCAGCTCACCACCTCACCGTCGACCATAAACTACACGAGCCCCCAACCTCCACGAGCCTCGGCAACCATCACCACCTCCACCAACCTCCGAGCTTCCCTGTAACACCCGAGCCCAATAGTACTATTTATATTACAAGTTGAGGGTTATATATTGCTCATTCCAATTTTCCTGGTTTTTTGGTGTTTATTGCTAAATTTTACCCGGTTAAGTCATTTTGGCACATAACAAATTTTAACTCCGAAAATGAAATTTAAAATGTCCATGTTAGCCTACTCGTCGCCACTAGTCGCGTGGTAGCGTCCGCGTGTCGAGATTCCGTTCCGTTTGGCTAAACGGGCAGGTTTGGACGTCTACGCATACGTGCAAGTGTCCGACTTGGGGGCATGCATTTTAATCACAAAACACCTCTTTTCAAAGTTTGGAACCCGCTTAAAATCCTATAATTTGAATTTGGAACATTTGGGCGCAACCCGGGCGCGATTTGGAAATGTTTCATTTCGCGCCAAACTGGCCCATTTAAATTTAATATCTAAAACTTATATTTATGCGAATATATTCAGTAAACTACTCAATCCCCTAAAATCCTTCAGAAATTTCCTTTCTGATTTTTCACTCAGCCAATCACGAGCTCCTTTTGAGCTCGTGGGCCCCACGACCCTTTTCCTCATCTCTCTCTCTCTCTTCCCTCAATCTCTCTCTCATCATCAGAAATCTTTCTCTCTCTCTCTCCTATCTCTCTCTCTCTTCATCTTTTAAACCCCATGCACGCAGCCGCCATCCTCCTCCATCGCGACCACGAACCCTAACCCTAACCCTAGTCTCGCGATCCCACTGCCGGTTCCCCCGCGACCTCGCCGTCGCCGCCCTCGCCACCGCGAGCCGGCCGCACCTCCTCCCTCCTTCCTCCTCTCTCTCCCGTGCCTGCACCCATCTCCCCGACGCCTCCATCCCCTCACAGACCTCGCCGTCGACGCCACCCATCGTCGTCGACAACCTCACGACTCCCTCTCACACCCCTCGTCGAGACCTCGTCGTCGTTTCCCTCCTCTCCTCGCTGGACCACGAGCACACCCGAGCCGACCCTGCACCCTCTCCCGTTCACCGGAGAAGCCACGGTCGACCCTCGTCGACGTCACCGGAACGACCTCCGACCACCTCCTTCTCTCCCTCGACCACCAGAGCCGACCATACTCTTCCCCACTCACCGCAGCACCCCTCTCCAGCGACCCGAGGCCCTTCACCCTTGCTGCAGCCGCCGCCGTCGCTTCGCCGGCGATCCAGTGCCGTCGAGCCATCGTGTTTGCACCCTGTTTCTTCTCGGTGAGTTTTCCTTGTGCTTCCTCTTGGTACAATCCCTCCGCTGGTCCGTATTTTGGATGCGTAGTTTATGTTTGCTAACTTTGTTGTTTCTGTTTGCTGCCGGATCCGACCGTGCCGTCTTGACGAACCCGACGCTACAGCGAAGCCCCCTGGTCCGTGTGATCCCGTTGACCTCTGTTGTGACTCGATCCGTGGCCCGTGCTTTCATATCGTGCTTTTTGCCGACATCGCGTCCGTATTCCAGTTTGCAGACCGTCGAGGCAAGTATCTGAATACTTGCTTGAACATGCTAGCGTGCGAGATCTAGTCTTGCCACGCAATTTAATTCACACTATTTAATACCGTAACTTAATGAGTGCATGTGATATCGTATTATTGCTGTTATCTTAACCTGGAATCGTTACAACAGTTCCTCGTAATTAGTTAACCCACATCAATCCATGCTTTAACTAAATAAAACGACTGAATCACACCTGCTTAAACTGTTAAATCATTCATGATACAATTATTATATTCAGTATAATTTCATGTAGTTCCTTAATTTATAATTGTGAATATTGCTTTACCTTATGACTATTGCACCCTAAAGATGATTGAACATGTTAATAAGAGAATATAAACAACACTGTGGTTATATGAAATATTGTGGTTAAATACTGTTTCCTGCTGATATTCATAATTGATTGTATACCTGTTGTGAGCACTTACCCGATTGCACGACATATTGACCTGACCCTGCTACACCTAACATATACATACATACCGACTCATCCTGTTGTACCATGACATTACTTGTTCCCTGATTTCATGCCTAATGCCGACAAACCTAACTATTCCTGCTGTCGATCCAGACAGACCTACTTTTACTTGACTTTGTTGGCATTAGTCCTTGACTACTGAATACCTGACCTGACATACATAGTTTGGGGGTATGGGGAAATCAAAGGTGAAACCGACTTGTAACTCAACAGTTCGATACATTGTTCTGATCAGTCTTACGGGCTTGGCCAGTCCGGGAGTGATGATGCTGACATCACTCGTCTATCCTACTACCTTTTACTGCTTAGCGGCACGTCTCGGACTCAGCCCGAGGGTCATGACCGTGGTCCCGGGCACGCACGGGATACTATTGAGTTACATCGACGATTCATCAATTGGTTTCAAAGACTGTAGAGTAGAAAACCTGATAGGACAGTTTAGTCACCATTGTACATTGCCCTGCTTGTCACTTCTTATTACTGCTTTATTCATGTTCATGCTTGCATTGTTTATTACCATGTTTATGCTATATACTTGATATCATGACGCGCTGACGTCTGGGTTTTGCATGGCCCAGATTCCGTACCTTTGTCGTCGACCGAGCAGGAGTACTTCAGCCAGCAGGCTGAACAGTGAGTCCTTAGGATTTAGTTTATTTATTGCTTTTCATTTCCAGATGTGAGCCCGCATTATGGGACGTACTGTTTATTCATTGTATTGGATCATTAGCTTCCGCACTTATTGTTTATTGATTCTTGTTATTATGGATTTGGACATGTATTAGTTTAGTTTATTATCTTGTTCTTGGTATCCTTACAACCGTAATGTGACTGTGGACGGATACTTCCTACCCATAGGTAGCATGGTTGGCTATGTCACGTGCCCAAACTTGCGTACTCTGGGAAGCGGGGCGTGACATGGTTTTATGGTATCAGAGCCATAGGTTAATTGGGTTGATTCTTTGTAGTTGGGTA
The DNA here is from genome assembly GCA_030015575.1 of Agapanthus africanus. Lineage (NCBI taxonomy): Eukaryota > Viridiplantae > Streptophyta > Magnoliopsida > Asparagales > Amaryllidaceae > Agapanthus > Agapanthus africanus. The sequence continues at coordinate 773,544,104 of CM057341.1, forward strand.
TCGCACCCGATACACGAATCAGAATAACCGTGATTAGGAAACATGTCCTGCCACCTTGACCGTTTTACCATCCTTGAATCATTCTTCCGGATCATGTCGACATGCAAACTTACTTTGCATTGTCAACTCGAAAACCTAACTTCTTGTTATCTCTAGGACTTAGGCGACTTGGGTGGAGTTAAGTAATTGCGGCTATGATACCGCGGCATAGCTACAATGCAGTACTCTATTTAAGTATCTTGGAGTTCTAGCCTTGATTTATATATTGAATCTATCATCATGCTAATGTTGTTTGTTTTGATTTCAGGACCATGGCAGATAAGAATTTCAAGACGTATCAGAGGCGTGTGGATGAAGCCGCCATGTTGGGAGTGATACGCGGGATGTTGGAGAATCAGAAGAGACAAACTGAACTGATCCAACAACAGGCAGATTCATTTCAGGAGGGTTTGCAGGCTATTCAGCAGTCTGTAAACACCGCTGTAGCGAAGCCAGTCGATCGAGTAGGGACCGTGGCGGATTTCAGACGGTTGGGTCCTACTACTTTCACTGGCTTGGAGGAGCCGTTGCCAGCCGAGCAGTGGCTCGTGGACACGGAGAATTTACTGATTGCAGCACAGATCCCAGAAGACAAGAGAGTTGATGTGGTGCGCATTCAGCTGGTGGATTACGCCCGAGAGTGGTGGCTTGTGGAGGAGACCCGCTTGTCCAAGCCAATCAGTTGGGCGGATTTCTCTAAAAGTTTCTTGGAGAAGTTCTTCCCGCGGACTGCACGGGAGGAAATGGAGGAGAAATTTATTGGACTGAGACAAAATGGAGCAGCTGTGGATGTACATGCAGCGGAATGGACGAGACTCAGCCGCTTCGCTGGACCCTTAGTCGCCAAGGAGGCAGACAGGGCGCGAAGGTTCTTGCGCAGTTTGGATGTGGACATCCAGAGGCAGATTGTCTCCCTGGGTTTGGCCACTTTCTCGCAGGTTCTTACGGTAGCCAGAGAGCAACAGAGTTTATCGGGATCGAAAGGGAACCTTCACCAGACAGCAGCAGCGGCCAGGAAGCCTGCATTTGTACCTAACCGAGATCATGGGCGCAGAGGTATTCCAGTGGACCGTCGAGGTGTAGCGCCAATGAAGAAGCCTGTGATCGTTGACCGAAGGAAGAGCGTGACCTGTGCCTACTGCCACTTACCTGGGCACGTGCATAAGGAGTGTAGAAGAAGACTGGGACTTTGTCTGGTTTGTGGAGCAGCCGATCACGCAGTCAGTGCTTGTCCGTCGAAGCTTCGCACGAGAGATGATATACAAAAGCCTCCGCAGAGACCGTTCCAAGGGCAGAAGCAGCTGACACAAGGACCCAACCAGGGTCGAGCTTTCACTTTGACAGCTGAGGAAGCCAAGGCATCAGGAGAAGTGGTTTCAGGTACTGTACTCGTTCGTGGTTTTCCCGCTTTGGCATTATTTGATTCCGGAGCATCCCACTGTTTTATGTCATCCAATTTTATAACTACACACTCGATCACCTGCACGACCCTGTCTAGTTTTTGGGACATACACACTGGGAATGGGAAAATCATAGCTAGTAAGGAATGTAGAGATTGTACTGTTGTTGTTTGTGGACGGGAGCTTTTTGCGGATTTCTTGGTGATTGATACGGGCAGTTATGAAGTAGTCTTGGGAATGGATTTTCTTGGCACTTTCCACGCACGCATTGATTGTAGGGCAAGGAAAGTAATTTTCCAGATTCCCGGTCACCCTGAGTTTACTTTCATTGGAGGAAGCAGTTCTGTCGGGCCAGTCGAGTTTAGGGCTAGGCCGACGAACAATGTTCTTGCGGCTATGGTTGCGGATAGAAACGAAGAGCCGGCAGTTTTCCGCGACTTTATGGATGTGTTTGAAGATATTTCAGGCTTACCGCCGAAGCGAGATGTGGAGTTTGCGATCGACCTTATTCCTGGTGCAGCGCCAGTATCAAAATCTTACTATCCGATGGCACCGGTGGAATTGGAGGAAGTTAAGAAACAGGTGGGTGAATTACTCGAGAAGGGATGGATTCGAAGCAACAACTCACCTTGGGGAGCTCCAGTTCTTTTGGTAAAGAAGAAGGATGGCACGAGAAGGATGTGCATCGATTATCGAGAATTGAACCGGGTGACTATTAAGAACAAGTACCCGATCCCTCGCATTGGAGAACTTTTTGAGCAGCTTAGTGGCGCGAGGGTATTCTCGAACTGGACTTGCGATCAGGATATCATCAGGTCCGAGTGAAGGCAGAAGACATTTGCAAGACGGCGTTTCGGACTCGGTATGGGCATTTCGAGTATTTAGTGATGCCCTTCGGAGTGACTAATGCGCCGGCAATATTTATGGACTTGATGAACAGGATCTTTTCACCGTTCTTGGACCAGTTTATTATGGTATTCATTGACGATATGCTGGTGTACTCGAAGAGTCCGGAGGAGCATGCTGAGCACTTAAGGATCGCACTGCAAACGCTGAGACAGGAGAAATTATTCGCGAAGATGAGTAAGTGCGATTCTGGCTGGAAGAAGTGAAGTTTCTGGGGCATGTCGTGTCGGGCGATGGAATCGCCGTTGATCCCGAGAAGATTGCAGCAGTTCGAGATTGGCCGGTTCCAAAGAATGTTGCAGAGATAAGAAGTTTTCTTGGACTCGCCGGTTACTACAGAAGATTTGTGGAGAACTTCGCTCGTTTAGCTGAGCCGTTAACCAAGCTTACGCGTAAGGAGGTACCGTTTGTTTGGACAGATGGATGTGCATTGGCCTTCGAGACGTTGAAGCAGAAGTTGATAACCGCCCCTATCCTAACCGTACCGGATGATTCAGGAGGACTGGTGATTCACAGCGACGCATCTGGAAAAGGATTGGGATGTGTTTTAATGCAGAATGGGAAAGTCGTTGCCTACGCATCGAGACAGCTGAAGACTCATGAGCAGAACTATCCGACTCATGACTTAGAGCTTGCAGCCGTGATCTTCGCCCTAAAGATTTGGAGACACTACCTTTTGGGCGAGAGAGTTGAAGTCTTTACGGATCACAAGAGTTTGAAATATGTGTTCACTCAGAAGGAGTTGAACATGAGGCAACGCAGATGGTTGGAGCTGATGGCCGACTACGACCTTGATCTTAAGTACCATCCGGGAAAAGTTAACGTCGTGCCAGATGCGCTAAGTCGGTTACCGGAAATTCAGTTATTGACTGCACACAGAGAGATCATTGAGGAGTTTCGGAGATTTGACTTGGAGGTTGTGCTACCGCGTGCTACAGGACAGTTGATGCAGTTGCAAGTACAATCGTCCTTAGTTGAGAAGATTAAAGCGGCGCAATCGCAAGATCCTAGACTGCAAAAGTTTCGAGAGCAGGTTGGAGCTGGACTACGAACCGATTTACTGATCCATGAAGATGGTTCGTTGAGATATGGTAGCCGTGTGTGTGTGCCAAAAGGAGATGTGCGTGAAGAGCTTATGAAGGAGGCACACAGTTTAGCTTACTCTGTACATCCAGGAGGGACAAAGATGTACCGAGATATTCGACAGCATTTCTAGTGGGAAGGTATGAAACGGGAAATTGCTCGCTTCGTGGCTAAGTGCTTGGTGTGTCAGCAAGTCAAGGCTGAACACCAAAGGGTTGCTGGTTTGTTGCAACCACTTCCGATTCCTCAATGGAAGTGGGAACATATAACCATGGATTTCGTGACGGCTTTACCGCGGAGTCCAAAGGGCAACAATGCTGTATGGGTGATTGTCGATCGGTTGACCAAGGCAGCTCACTTTATTCCTTTCCGGGTTGGTCAATCGACAGAGACTTTGGCAGAGCGGTACATGCAGGAGATTGTCAGATTGCACGGGGTACCGGTAAGCATCGTGTCCGATCGGGACACTCGGTTCTTGTCGCACTTTTGGAGGAGTTTACAAGAAAGTTTGGGGACTCGATTGAAGTTTAGCACAGCTTATCATCCTCAGACCGATGGACAATCAGAGAGAACGATCCAGACCCTTGAAGATATGTTGAGGGCTTGCATGTTGGACTTCAAAGGTTCTTGGGAGGATCATCTACACCTGGTGGAGTTTTCGTACAACAACAGCTTCCAAGCGACAATTCAGATGGCCCCGTTTGAAGCACTGTATGGTCGTAAGTGTCGTTCACCTGTTTGTTGGGATGATGTTGGTGAACGAAGGTTACTAGGACCAGATTTGGTGGTACAGACAGTCGAGAAGGTGAATACAATCAGGAAGCATATGAAGGCAGCTCAAGACAGACAGAAAAGTTGGGCCGACACGTCAAGAAGACCTCTAGAGTTCGCCGTGGGTGATTTGGTATTCCTGAAGATATCACCGACTAGAGGGGTGATTCGCTTTGGAAGTCGGGGAAAGCTTAGTCCCCGATTCGTTGGACCCTTTTAGATATTGGAGCGTGTCGGAGAGGTATCGTACAGGTTGGCATTACCGCCGTCATTAGCAGGAGTTCACGACGTGTTTCATGTGTCTCAACTACGGAGGTATGTTCGTGATGAGACTCATGTCTTGGATCATTCGGAGTTGACTGTGCGAGAGGATCTGACTTTCGAGGAGCGACCAGTTGAAATCAAGGATCGAAGAGAAAAGGTTCTCAAGAACAAGGTTATCCCTCTTGTGCTAGTTTCTTGGGGTAATCGATCGCATGGAGAATCCACTTGGGAGCGAGAAGACGAGATCCAGCAGAAATTCCCTCATCTTTTCCAGTAGTTAGTTATCTTGTATTCTTGGAATTCCGAGGACGAAATTCTTTTGTAGTTGGGTATGATGTAACACCCGAGCCCAATAGTACTATTTATATTACAAGTTGAGGGTTATATATTGCTCATTCCAATTTTCCTGGTTTTCTGGTGTTTATTGCTAAATTTTACCCGGTTAAGTCATTTTGGCACATAACAAATTTTAACTCCGAAAATGAAATTTAAGATGTCCATGTTAGCCTACTCGTCGCCACTAGTCGCGTGGTAGCGTCCGCGTGTCGAGATTCCGTTCCGTTTGGCTAAACGGGCAGGTTTGGACGTCTACGCATACGTGCAAGTGTCCGACTTGGGGGCATGCATTTTAATCACAAAACACCTCTTTTCAAAGTTTGGAACCCGCTTAAAATCCTATAATTTGAATTTGGAACATTTGGGCGCAACCCGGGCGCGATTTGGAAATGTTTCATTTCGCGCCAAACTGGCCCATTTAAATTTAATATCTAAAACTTATATTTATGCGAATATATTCAGTAAACTACTCAATCCCCTAAAATCCTTCAGAAATTTCCTTTCTGATTTTTCACTCAGCCAATCATGAGCTCCTTTTGAGCTCGTGGGCCCCACGTCCCTTTTCCTCATCTCTCTCTCTCTCTTCCCTCAATCTCTCTCATCATCAGAAATCTTTCTCTCTCTCTCTCCTATCTCTCTCTCTCTTCATCTTTTAAACCCCATGCACGCAGCCGCCATCCTCCTCCATCGCGACCACGAACCCTAACCCTAACCCTAGTCTCGCGATCCCACTGCCGGTTCCCCCGCGACCTCGCCGTCGCCGCCCTCGCCACCGCGAGCCGGCCGCACCTCCTCCCTCCTTCCTCCTCTCTCTCCCGTGCCTGCACCCATCTCCCCGACGCCTCCATCCCCTCACAGACCTCGCCGTCGACGCCACCCATCGTCGTCGACAACCTCACGACTCCCTCTCACACCCCTCGTCGAGACCTCGTCGTCGTTTCCCTCCTCTCCTCGCTGGACCACGAGCACACCCGAGCCGACCCTGCACCCTCTCCCGTTCACCGGAGAAGCCACGGTCGACCCTCGTCGACGTCACCGGAACGACCTCCGACCACCTCCTTCTCTCCCTCGACCACCAGAGCCGACCATACTCTTCCCCACTCACCGCAGCACCCCTCTCCAGCGACCCGAGGCCCTTCACCCTTGCTGCAGCCGCCGCCGTCGCTTCGCCGGCGATCCAGTGCCGTCGAGCCATCGTGTTTGCACCCTGTTTCTTCTCGGTGAGTTTTCCTTGTGCTTCCTCTTGGTACAATCCCTCCGCTGGTCCGTATTTTGGATGCGTAGTTTATGTTTGCTAACTTTGTTGTTTCTGTTTGCTGCCGGATCCGACCGTGCCGTCTTGACGAACCCGACGCTACAGCGAAGCCCCCTGGTCCGTGTGATCCCGTTGACCTCTGTTGTGACTCGATCCGTGGCCCGTGCTTTCATATCGTGCTTTTTGCCGACATCGCGTCCGTATTCCAGTTTGCAGACCGTCGAGGCAAGTATCTGAATACTTGCTTGAACATGCTAGCGTGCGAGATCTAGTCTTGCCACGCAATTTAATTCACACTATTTAATACCGTAACTTAATGAGTGCATGTGATATCGTATTATTGCTGTTATCTTAACCTGGAATCGTTACAACAGTTCCTCGTAATTAGTTAACCCACATCAATCCATGCTTTAACTAAATAAAACGACTGAATCACACCTGCTTAAACTGTTAAATCATTCATGATACAATTATTATATTCAGTATAATTTCATGTAGTTCCTTAATTTATAATTGTGAATATTGCTTTACCTTATGGCTATTGCACCCTAAAGATGATTGAACATGTTAATAAGAGAATATAAACAACACTGTGGTTATATGAAATATTGTGGTTAAATACTGTTTCCTGCTGATATTCATAATTGATTGTATACCTGTTGTGAGCACTTACCCGATTGCACGACATATTGACCTGACCCTGCTACACCTAACATATACATACATACCGACTCATCCTGTTGTACCATGACATTACTTGTTCCCTGATTTCATGCCTAATGCCGACAAACCTAACTATTCCTGCTGTCGATCCAGACAGACCTACTTTTACTTGACTTTGTTGGCATTAGTCCTTGACTACTGAATACCTGACCTGACATACATAGTTTGGGGGTATGGGGAAATCAAAGGTGAAACCGACTTGTAACTCAACAGTTCGATACATTGTTCTGATCAGTCTTACGGGCTTGGCCAGTCCGGGAGTGATGATGCTGACATCACTCGTCTATCCTACTACCTTTTACTGCTTAGCGGCACGTCTCGGACTCAGCCCGAGGGTCATGACCGTGGTCCCGGGCACGCACGGGATACTATTGAGTTACATCGACGATTCATCAATTGGTTTCAAAGACTGTAGAGTAGAAAACCTGATAGGACAGTTTAGTCACCATTGCACATTGCCCTGCTTGTCACTTCTTATTACTGCTTTATTCATGTTCATGCTTGCATTGTTTATTACCATGTTTATGCTATATACTTGATATCATGACGCGCTGACGTCTGGGTTTTGCATGGCCCAGATTCCGTACCTTTGTCGTCGACCGAGCAGGAGTACTTCAGCCAGCAGGCTGAACAGTGAGTCCTTAGGATTTAGTTTATTTATTGCTTTTCATTTCCAGATGTGAGCCCGCATTATGGGACGTACTGTTTATTCATTGTATTGGATCATTAGCTTCCGCACTTATTGTTTATTGATTCTTGTTATTATGGATTTGGACATGTATTAGTTTAGTTTATTATCTTGTTTTTGGCTTCCTTACAACCGTAATGTGACTGTGGACGGATACTTCCTACCCATAGGTAGCATGGTTGGCTATGTCACGTGCCCAAACTTGCGTACTCTGGGAAGCGGGGCGTGACATTCCCACTCCTCCTCGTCTTCTCCTCCCCCGACCCCATCATCTCCTCGCCTAGCCCCATCCAACGAGCCCGAGCACCACGCCCCACCCCAAGCTCCTTAATAGCTCGCATCCTCGACCTCATGACCACCTTCACCGCCGCCACGACGATAACCCACCCGAGCTCCTCGCTGCCTCACAACCATCTCCTCTCTCTCGCACCACCGTCGCTATTGTCGCCGACGTCACCTCCCTCCTCCACAACTCCACGCAATCACTTCCAACAACCACAGTGGCGCTCGACTGCACCGCCGCCTTAGCTCTGCATCGCCTTCCTCCTTTAGCGATCCCCTCTCCTATCTCTAGCCCGACGAGCCCCAGTGACCACAGTAACCACCTAGCTCCCCATCCTCTCCACTGTAACTCCTTTCACTGCCAGCACCTGCTCCACCTCCGGCCACCTCGACCTTGCCTCCACGTTCCAAGCCCAGCCCCTGCGCTCCAAGTCGAGCCCAAGCCGGTCCCCTTGCCTCTGCTGCTCCGGCCACGACCCAGCGCTGTTGGGGTCGAAAATTGCACCCCGGTTGACCAAGTTAAAGTCAAGTTCAAACCCCAAGCCAGGTGGGCCCAAGCCCAGATCAAGTGGGCTCATGCCCGAGTCGAGCCCGAACATGAAGCGGCTGGCCTCCCCTATGCAAATAAAAAATCATGTAATAAATAATTTTGATGTAATTTTTTATGCATGAATGTAAGCAAAATGGGTATAAAGCCAAATATTTGTAAAGCCCATGGCTTATGTGCAAAAGAAATGAGCACATGAGACATGAGATGGGTAAAATGCCATTTTATAAAGCCCAAGGGGCTATATGTAAATGTGTAATCCTATATAAGACAACATGATGTTGAAATAAAAGAGAACATTTCATTTCCCTAAAAAATCTAGGGTTTTTGTGCTGCCGCCTCCTTCCTCAAGGTTCTAAACATGCTTCCCCTTTTCAATTAAATCAAGAGTTTTACTCTTCCTTTTCTAAAACTAAATAGTTTTTCACCACAAAACCCACAAAGGGGAGCTCAGATCTTCCATCAGATTTCAAAAAGAGGAGATTTTTAAATCTCACCCCTTTCTCTATGATCCGGTCAACCGAGAGGAAGAAGAAGGAGACCCATCTTCAAAAATCCCATCTTGGGAAGATCCAGGACCAAAGGGAAGAGAAACAAAGGGGGCCCCTTTGATCATTTACAAAGATTTCTAAGAGTTTAACTCCATTCAAGATCTGTTGGAGTTTAACTCCATAATTTAATCTCTTTTCAGAGAAGTCAAATCGGGAGCACTGCTCCCAGTGCTGGGACCAAGTCCCTTTTCATGCTGACGCCCAGCGCCCGCGTACCAAGCACGTGGGGCGCTGGCGTCCAGCGCCCGCGTGCCAAGCACATGGGGCGCGGGCGCCCAACGCGCTAGCGCCCGTGTGCCAAGCACGTGGGGCGCGGGCACCCAGCGCCTGCGTGCCACGCACATGAGGTGCTGGCCCCCACGCGTCCTTTGGACGCTTTTTCCCTTTTTATATATATATGTATACACACACACACACACTCCAAGACACTATCCCTGTTAGAAAAAATTTCTAACGGGGCGTTGTCCCGCACCCCGCAAGGGGGCTGCTAACCCTCTTGACCCCCAGTCCGCTATCCGGGTAGCGGGACCCCAGTAAAAACTCTGCGGGGCCCCCGATATATCCAAAACCCCTTCAAAACACAACACTACACATTGAGTTCGCATGACCTGTTTGACCCGTTAATCGGAGGTTCGTTCGCCTCAAAAGTGAGGGGTAATTAACGGCAGCTTAGTCCGCGGCTGCCGGAGATTCGGATCCCCACAATCAATAAACCCCAGCCTACCCTGGGCAGGGAAAATCTGTTGTACGCCTAACAAGCGCGCGCGTATTCCCATCTCAATAGGGTGACGAAAAACACCATACAAGCACCACCGACGATCTCGCCTCCACCACTGTCGCAGCCACCCCGTCACAAAACATCGAGGCCAAACTCAAGCCACGTCGAGGCCGCGCAATGAGTTTGGGCCAGAGTCGAGCCTAAGCTTGTTGCGGCTGTCGCTGCTGCTGCTGCTTGCATTGTGTCGTTGCGCCGTGATCGGGTCGTTGTTGTCATCGTCATCACGGTTGTGTCCCCGATCATCTTCAGGCAAGTTAAACACTTGTCGTACATGCTATATATATATTTATGCTACCTAGATCCAACTAATTAGTCTACATTTATGCTACCTAGATCCAACTAATTACTGCTAATCATCTTGTTAATTTAACGTTAGGACCTTCTAAAGGTTACTATCCGTGTTTAAATCAAGTAGGAAATTCATGAAATGATTTTCATGTGGCTGAATAAAAGAAACCAATAATTCGTTGGAATATCATGTACATATATAGCCGAGGTGTTTGATGTGAATCTCATGAGAAAACAAAGTCTAAACTGGAGGAACTCATGATATTTAGACTCTAATACTGTTAATAAATACTCTGTTGAAATTTGGTGGCAAATCGAAGTTGTTTTCACACATAAAGTGACGCCCTTAACGTCTATACTGAAACTCATGTTTTACCAAACACTTGACACCGTTAAATTCATAATTAATTCCAGAAAAATCCAATCGCAGCGTGCATGAGTTTGTTGCGAAGGGTACTGCATAATCTTTAGCATGACATGTAGGTTTACTGTTAGATATATCTTTTGGACATTGAAAACAAAGAACTTACCTGATCTTGGACTGCAATCTAGAGCAGGAACTTACCCCTTGACATGCATTTATACACCTGAAATATTAACGTTTAATTGTGATAATGTGTGGAGCCAATTACCTCCGCGTAGACAATATTTTTATCTTTCCAATGGTACCGTTTTCACTAAATGCCAGTATCATTTGGTATTTAAATCATATTTTAAACGGATGACATGTACGGCAGATTTCTGTCATTTCAGTTTGCACCCTTCATCGGTAATCTGATCATAACCCCTAAGCCAAGATGACTACTTTTGATCTGTCTCCTGCGCTGTAAAGTTAACTCATAGCCCTACAATTAGTTGAACATTAGAATTGCCTAATTACGATCCAAATAGAGAGTAAAACGTGTTACGAGACGGACTCTCAGTCCTGAAACTGGATTTCCAGCAGAGAACATTTAAAATGGAATCACCATAACTCACAAATCCGAAACCCGATTGACTTGAAACTAATTTTAATGCTTAGATAAACAAGTATACTTCATATTACTTTTATATTGTTTTGCCAAATTATGCATGTGTGATTTTATGTGCTTTTTCAAATCCAACCGACACTGGCTGCTCTTATGTATTCAGTAATGCATTTACTGTATCCCCATCATATTGCATGACTGTTATACTCTTGTAAATAGCGTTCATTTGTATCAATATCCTAGTGAGCATGTTACATTACCAAGTGATAAATATTAGTGATTGGATTATGGTAAGTACGTTAGTGTAAAAGAGTAATTGAATAGTGAAAGAGACACGTACTTGTACACAATCAGCGAAACCATTTAGTTATTGCATTGTCGACGCCTATGGGGTATATATAAGTATAACTATAACTGGTATGGAACGGGTATGGAAGCACTTATATTAGCGCTATAGGTAAAATATCGAGCACTGTCCATTTATCTTGGATACCAGTCGAGACATGCTTGATGGAGACCCTGTCTCAAGTTCTCGCGTAGACTTATCATAGAGCGACCGGTATTTAGATTCATGGTCGGTGTTTGATGTGGACCGCAGGGTGTAGGATAGTTTGAGTATGAGTTCGATCAACGGAATCTCAGGAGTCCTGCTGCCGGTATATTTAATGATTTCGGGAGTTGTACTGATAGTGTTTCTGATTTTTACTGATAGTGATTCGGGCCCGTGTTCTCTTGCCCCTGTGGCTACCCTTGGATTGGGGATACTTCTGTGGTGGTTGACGCTCATACTTGAACTAACGATAAGTTTAGTGACTTGGACATTGAGACTTAGAAACTGATAACTTTAGTGACATGGACATTGTATTTATTACTGATCCGATACACCTGCTTTATCGTTACATGTAACGGTTATTTCATGCTCGCGTCATTACACGATACTTACTGCTTTATATTTATCATCGTTGCAAATTATATATGTATATATTGCTATTGTGTCGCTCTGACGACCTGAGTATGCATGCTCAGAGTGAGAGGTGGACTTAGCTCGGATCAGGACCTTTCTTACCTCGAGGATATTGCGGACATCTAGATCAGCGGCGTCAGCGCTATCATTCCCTTTGACTCCATCTGGTTAGTTTTATATCTGTTTGATAGAATTAGTGACTGTATTTCTCATTACTTGTGCTATAATTATTGATTACCACGTAATGCTAGAAGCCGAAGTGTGACTGCGGCAGGATATTTTCTTGACCGTAGGAGCATGGCTGGTCTTGTTACCTCTCGTATTCCGTATTTTGGGAAGCGGGTGTGACAAAAAGAGTTTCGAGGACTGTGCTTAAAAATCGTTGTTTTAGGTTCTACAACGACGGTAAACATGTATTAATTACTACTCTTGCTTGTTTAGATGCCGGTATTTCATTAACTTCTGATATTTGGAAGGATAAAAGGGAACTTCTCTGTATCTATGTTACTGCATATTGGATAAATTCTAGCCGGTTTTTGCAAAAAAGAATTATTGCTTTTAGAAAATTTCCATAAACACACAGTGCTTTTCAAATAACTTCTGAAATTAGATCTATTTTAGAAAAATATCATTATGTAAATAAAAAAATTTCTATTTCTTTTGATAATGCTAGCAACAATAATTCTACTATTGCTGAACTCATTAGGCTATGGAAACCAATTTGCAGTGGTCGTTTTTTCATATTCGTTATGCATGTCATATAGTTAATCTTGTTGTACATAATGCATATACCGTATGTAATACAAATATTCAAACAATTAAAGATATATGTAGGTTTATTAAAATTTCTAGAAAAAGAAAAGCTGAATTCAAAACTAGATGCTTGACTGCAGGTGTAAGGTCGCCTCTTAAAAAAGATGTGGCCACTAGATGGAATGGTACATATGACATGTTTCACATTGCATTAAAGACTGCCGGAATCATTAGTAGCATGTGGAATGAACAAATGCCTTTAGAAAACCACTGAACTCCCGATCTTTGAGCGATTGGAGATCTTTTCAAAGATTTTCTTATAACTTTTAAAATAGCAACCGAACGATTTTCTGCTGCTTATACCTCCACTTCTCGTATTCTTGTCTCTGAATTATGTAATATAACTAATTATTTTTCTTGTCACGTCGAAAATCCAGTACTTCACCATCCGACACTTACCATACTAGCTAAGATTTCTCAATATTTCTCCGAAGTTCCAATTATTTACTGTTTATATTCGGTAATAGATCCTAGAATTAAATTAGAAGATTTGGAGGCTCTTTTAACCGGGTTCCATACGGCAATGGGACATGGTGTAGATATTGATGCCTATGCAAGTATCGTTAGAAGTAATTTAGATGGGATGTTTGATTTGTATATTGCACGATCTTATTCTGGTAAGACTAGTAGACCACTATCCTCAACCGGTTCCTGCATTTCGACTCCAGCTTTAGCATTTATTTAACAAAAGAAAGGGCAAAAGGTCCGGTAGCCTCATCATCGTCATCTTTAAATGAGTTATCAATATTTTTACAAACTGGGCCAGATGTAAATTTAACTATAGATGATTATGATATTTTAACATGGTGGAAAAGCAACGGACATTTGTATCCGGTGTCTTCTACTATGGTCCGTGATTTACTAACCGTTCCAGTGTCCACAGTAGCGTCGGAAAGTGCTTTTAGTACAGATGTCAGAATATTAAGCAAGAAGAGATGCAGCTTGGCGCACGACACAATTGAGTAAATGATTTGCTCGTAAGATTTGAAAGCAGCAACTGTCAGGAAACAAAATGCAATCACTTTGGACTCGGATTGTCTACAGGATCAGACGAGACCAACACCAAAGGATGAGGAACCACAACCGGTGCCGACAAGTGGTGAGTAAGATGTATAATATTAGAAAAAGAACTACGTAGACCTGATTCTTTTTCATTGAGATTAATGTTTGGGAGGGATACGTAGGCAGCCCGAGTAGGTTCGGTTTTTAATGTAAAAAATATAACAAATTGTATTATGAAATTGTAATTTGATTAGATTTTTTTAAATATAAAAACATGTTTAAATTTTAAAATTTTAAGCCTAATTTTAATTTTTAATTTAAAAAAAATAGTTTCGCTTCGCTCGGTGAATTTTCCTTTTTAAATTTCTTTAAAAAAAATTGCGACCGAGCAAGGCGAAAAATTCGCTTGGCTCGGCGAATTTGCCTTGCCTCATCTCGTGAACCGGCGAGACGAAACGAGAAAAATTCGCTTAGCCCTCGCGTCGCCTAGCCGACGAAGCAAGAAAAATTCGCTTCGCCGGCTGGGCAAAGCGAACGAATTCCGAAACGAGCTGTCGTCTCGCTTCATTAGCCATGCCTACCTCCTAATAGGGATGTAAACGGATACGAATAATTTTAGACGACTCCTGAGCCGATATGCTCGCATCTGCTAACATATTGTTAGTGTTTATGCCCTAGAAGGCCATTACTGTATCATACTAGCTTGTATATTACTTAATGGAAGCTTGGGATATTCACATGTATATAACAGTCTTGCTAAACATGGTAGTATGCTACTTGGTTTTTCTATCTTAATATGTGAGTATACGTATTGATAGAGCTCTTAGGATCTTGCTTGTCTACCAGCGTTGTGATGGCAGTCACACTAGTGGGGGCTGGGTAGTCTACAAGCACATCCTTTTTCAGGTCCCTGGTCGTTGGATTATCGAGACAGAGCATCGATACTCCGGAGTAGACTAGTGTGTACGCTTCTCATCCCAGTTGGGGAGATGGTCTGTCCCACAGCCATCAGTACGTCGTACTGGAGATAGTATACAGGTGCTCGTTAGGTTACGGGTACACCGGACAGGACTCACAGGGAACTGTTGGTTGGTTTGATACCAGTCGTCAGTGAACAGTTCCCAGGTGACATGAGTACAGCGTAGTCCGCAGACTTGACACTGCTACTTCGCCTCGAGTGTGTCCCACTGTTCTTAGATTGCTACCCTACCACGGCTCTATGAAGTCGTGCAAACAGGTAGCAGTTGGGTGCAGTCCCGAGCACTTGGAGGCAGTGGCGGTTAGACAGGATTCGTCCCTCCCGGTATTGGGAGTAGATATCGTGCTGTGTCAGAGAGCCATTACGCAAAGTCCCTGGCCAGGGCAAGCGAGATTTACTGGTAGGTTCCAGTAGTTTCTCAGGGTGTAATGGGCTTCACTCCGACACGACTTATACCGCTATTAGGGGACTGACGCTTGCCGCCCCCCTAGGCCCGATATGCGATAGTCTTGGACGAACGGACCGGACTGTATGGAGATTATCACATCAGACTCAGTAGGAGTTCGGATGGGTTTACTCATCGGCCTTCTTATCGACAACTACCTGGGGACCGTTACGTACAGCTAGTGCCGCTTGCGGTCTGTGGTTAAACCCACTGCCAGCGTAGTAGTCGAGTCTCTAGAGTCCCACACAGAGAGTTTCCTACTCCAGGCGAAATGATATAGAGGTTGCATGGTTTTGCGACAAAGGGTTCGGACACATACGTGCGTTTACGCGCGTACGACTTTCGGACAGATTTTACCAGTCGGCTTTGGTTTAAGCCAGTTACTGGTATCCGGTTATTGGATTTTTACAGTCTAAAGTTTTTCCGTATTTTTACGGATCGGAGGGGCGTTCTCGTAATTACTCGAGAAGCTTCTAGAAGATGTGACTAAGGAGGTTTGTTTTGGAAAGAGAGTGAGTCATAGTGGTGATTCATTCACTTCATTAATGCACATTTATTGCTTAATGACTCATGTTAATGAATCATCACAAGATATTTTGTGAAGCATGCTTATTCATTTCCTTTATTGATTATTTGATAATAAGAATGCTTCATAATATTATGATACACTCTCTCTCTTCTCTCATGATCATATCACACATTCTCTCTCCTCAAGCTCTCATCTTCTAACCCTAATCCTTAATCCTCATGTGTTGAGATCAAAGGATTAGTTAGACTAAACAATCCATAACCTTCACTCTATATCATCCTCTCATCTTTGATTAGCAATCAAAGTTGATTAGTTACCTCAAGTTAGAGGTTTAGCTTGGAGTTTCGCTCTCGGGTGGATCGTCTACTACCTAGAGAAGGCCGAGGAGAACAAAGGAGGACGTAAGGAAGAAGGACCGGTTTCATTAGGTATAATCCCTAATCACTTGTGAGATGAAACTATAGAATACGGTTATTTAGAGTTTAGCTTCGATTCAAGCGGTTAGTCGATGTTCGTTGTTTAAACTTGATAAGTTTTTGTAAATTCCGCCTCCCCATAAGTACTGGGGTGTACTACATCGACTTACAGTGGTATCAGAGCCTCGCTAAACACTAAATAACTTAATCGCAAATTTGTACGAATTTCGAACGAAAAAACGAAGCCGGAAAACCCTAAAAAATGTAAGTTTCTGTCGAATTTAAAACGATGTCAGAAAATTTTTCAGGTGAGCTCAGAGTGCTTGACATGACACCAGAAGAACACCCAAGAAAAACAGTCGACTGAATCGACCAACTCGCCGCGGAACCGCGGCCTCAGCCACTGAGTTGCCGCGCTTCCGCCGCCGAGTTGGCGAGTCAGCGGCCGATTTTTCTTCTGTTGCTTCTCTGGGTAATTTGGGGTTTTCTGGAATGTTTAATTATTGCTCAGGTTACTGTTTAACAGAGCAGATTTTGGAGCAATATTGATGTTGTTTATTCGATCGAATTGTACAGTATTTGCGTATTGGATTATATCTGTGATTGTTTGATGTGTTCGTAAACCTCCCCCAACTGCTAGTATGTCGGTTGGCAGGGGGTTGCACATTTCTGAAATGGTTATATCTGTTTGTGCATATAAACTGTATTGGACTGTTGTGGTGTATAGCCGGGGTTAGCAAAGGGTTATTGTTTAATTCATTTGTTGTAAATGTAATTTGTTGTAATATTATTTTCGCGGGGCACTTCCAGGTTGCGGTTGTAGCCACCGTTGTATTATTTCATTTTACTGTTTTTGCTCCTAGGACTGACCCAAGGTGGGGTACACAAACTGCCGGGTGGGTAGTTTGCCGTACCCGTAGGGGTCGAGGGTGGGGTAAACGGCTATTCATCACAACTGTGTAATCTGTCTTTTCTTGCAGGCTCAAAAGAAATACAGATTGCTTGCAAATCCAATATTGTTTATCTGTGTTCTGGAATGAATATCATTGCGTCAGACGAATGTAAAATATCTATATTTATTATAGCTATTTAGACGTCACTTATGTTTTACACCCGCGCTAGCCCAGCCCCCGCTCTGTCGTTAGTTAAGTAACCTAACGGGTGATGACGGGACCCCGTGGCGAATGCGGATGGCATAAGAGGACGTTATATTTTCGTTGTTTTCTGCAATGATAGGTTAATGATGGGACGCATTATCTATAATGCAAAGTAAAACAAACCAAAGTTTAAATCGTTGGAACAATTTAAAAGAAACCACTCGGTTATTTTTAAAACAGATATTTTTAAATGCGGAGATTTAACCACTCCTTTTAAAAGCTATCAGGTTCCTTCGGTTATATCAAGTTCACTACGTTCACGGTTTCGCCAAAACCATTCGTAGCCCTCCGTCATTTCATCTGGGTTTTCAGTAGTATTCAAGCTATGTATTTTGACCTAACGCCAAGGCATAGTGTTTGGTAGCTGCTGGATATTCATTTGTTGCATAGATAGATGAGTTAGTTTGGGACAGTCGTATTATCATTTTGGCCGAACGTCAAGGATATATACGGATGGGTTCAAACTGACAGGATAATGATGGGTAGAACTTGACATGTGACTTATGACATTTTGACCTAACGCCAAGGTCATAAGAGCATGGGGCAAAAACTTATATCGGGAATTTCTAAAGAAACTGAAATTTGCAAAGAGATGCATACCATTTGGAGTTTGATGAATGTTGGTAGGATTCCTTCAACATTATCATACGATGATATTTGGATCCCGATCCTACTGTGAGTATATGCTACTTATCAGGATATTCGTCGCTTAACGATCAATGCTATAAACCTAGTAGGTGTCCAGAAAAGTGTCAGCGGGGTTACGCCCCCAGAGAAAAGAGGTTCTTTAATTAAGGAACTTCGCGAAAGCGTTGGAAAACCTCCCTCGAAGTATCGACACCGGCCTGGCTGAACGGTTAAGCAAGTATTGTACGGTGAGAATAGTCTTGGCTAATTCTTCTTTTATGGTTTGAGGAAGGATTCGAGAAACAGTGGGAGCCATCCAGTTTAGATAAACTAAAAACCACTCTAAACTTGCAAGAGCATCATGCTAAAGAGTTTTCTTCTCTCTCTCCTAATTGCAGCGACCCTGAAAATGACTGGACTTAAGTTACTTTTAGAGAAAAATATACTGACGGGGCCAAACTATAAAGATTGGCTGCGGAATGTCAAGATGGCTTTGACCTATGACAAACTGGGGTACGTCCTCACCGCTACAGCACCTGCTGTCCTTGGTCCCAAATCCAGCAATGCGGATAAAGAAATCCGCAAAACCTGGGATTTAGATTGCGCGAGAGCCAAGTGCATCGTGCTTGCCTCGATGAACAATGAACATCAGAGGAGGCACGAGGATATGTCCCTAGATGGCATATTTCTCCATACAAAGGAACTTTATGGAGAGCAATCTCGTATAGCAAGATACGAGACCTCTAAGAAATTGTTTCGAGCGAGGTTGGCTGTCGGGTCATCGGTAGGTGAACATGTCCTACAGATGATCGGCTATATTGAAGAGCTCGCGGACCTTGGGACGACTTTGGATAATGAGCTCTATACAGACCTTGTTCTCCAGTCCCTTCCTCCCACCTACGCCCAGTTTATCCTCAACTTCAATCTTCAAGGAAAAGAAGTTGAACTTGCGGAACTCCTAAACATGTTAAGGAGTGCAGAGGGCACCTTGCAGAAGGCAAGGGAAACACCCGCTATGTTTGTTGGCGGTTCATCTTCTTCCGGGTCCAAGGCTAGGGCCAAAGGAAGGAAGAAGAAGGCCGCACCCAGACCTAGAGGAGGTGTTAGTAAGGTGGGAAAGAAGGGAAAGAAAAAGTTTACAGCACCGGTAGTTGGCCTGGATGAGTGCTTCCATTGTCACAGGAAAGGGCACTGGAAGAAGGATTGCAAGGCGTGGAACGCCAAGAACCAGGAACCGAAGCAAGCTGTGGCTTCGACTTCAGGTGTGTTTGTAATTGAGAATTGTCTGTCAATCAACTCTACTTCCTGGGTATTGGATACCGGGTCAGGATCTCATATTTGCAATTCATTGCAGGCACTGAGAAACCGTAGAGTGCTGAAGGAAGGTGATATGATCCTCAGGGTTGCTAACGGAGCTAGCGTGGGAGCTGCGTCCGTCGGGGATTATCACCTAGGATTGACGAGTGGACACATTTTGGTTTTACATAACTGTTATTTTGTACCCAGCTTAACGTGTAATATCATATCAGTTTCCTTGTTATCAAATAAAGGTTATGATTTCACGTTTGTAAGAGATGTTGTCAACATCCACCTTAATCATGGTTTGATTGGGTCAGGTACTCTAAATAACGGCATATATGTGTTAAACCAACTCCAAATTTTCAATGTCCAGAACACACTAAAAAGAAAGTCTCCAGATTTAAATAAAGCTTTCTTATGGCATTGTAGACTGGGTCACATCAATGAGAGAAGGTTGACTAAGTTGCATAGAGAAGGATATTTGGACACGTTCGAATATCAAACTTATGACACTTGTCAATCTTGTCTCAAAGGAAAGATGACAAAGACTCCATTCACTGGACAAGGAGTAAGAGCGAGCGAGCTCTTAGGACTCATACACAGCGATGTATGCGGGCCAATGTCTACACATGCGAGAGGTGGTTATTCCTATTTCATTACTTTCACGGATGATTACTCAAGATACGGATTCATTTATCTGATGAAACATAAATCCGAGGCTTTTGAGAAATTCCAAGAGTATAAGAATGAAGTAGAAAACCAAACCGGCAAAAGTATAAAGACACTTAGATCTGATCGAGGTGGTGAATACTTGAGTGCCGAGTTCCTAGGTTACCTAAAAGAGAAAGGAATTCTCTCTCAGCTTACTCCTCCATACACTCCACAGCATAACGGTGTATCGGAGAGACGGAATCGAACCCTATTGGATATGGTACGATCCATGATGAGTAATGCTGAGTTACCGCGATCTTTCTGGGGTTATGCGCTAGAATCAGCGGCATATCTTTTGAACATGGTACCTACCAAGACTGTGCCTACCACTCCATATCAGATGTGGAGTGGGAAGA
Source organism: Agapanthus africanus (assembly GCA_030015575.1). Taxonomy (NCBI): domain Eukaryota; kingdom Viridiplantae; phylum Streptophyta; class Magnoliopsida; order Asparagales; family Amaryllidaceae; genus Agapanthus; species Agapanthus africanus. The sequence goes on from CM057341.1 coordinate 773,564,281, forward strand.
AACCCCATCTACAGTATGTAAAGATTTGGGGATGTCCAGCTTTTGTTAAAAAGCAGCATGTGGACAAGCTCGAGGCACGATCAGTAAAATGTTTGTTTGTGGGATATCCAAAGCACTCCAGGGGATATCTATTCTATTACGCAGAGGAACAGAAGGTATTTGTTTCTCGTAATGCCCATTTTCTAGAACATCAGTTTTTAGAAAAGGAATCAAGTGGGAGCGAAATAGAACTGGAAGAAATTCCAGAACCACAAACTACTGCTGAAAGTTTGGTAGAACCAGAGGTTCAAGAAGAACAGAACATTCCCGCACCCCTCCGCAGGAGTAGTAGGCCGTCTCGTCCGCCTGAGAGATACTACGGTTTTCTCATAGATGGGGATAGAGAGGATTGCATCATAGATGATGATGAACCTACTGACTTCAGGCAGGCCATCCAGAGCGGCGACTCGGTACGATGGCTAGATGCAATGCGGACCGAAATGGAGTCCATGTACACCAACAAAGTATGGACTTTGGACTTTGCTCCAGATGGGGTAAAACCCATAGGATGCAAATGGATCTTCAAGAAAAAGATTGGTGTAGATGGACAGGTAGAAACCTATAAGGCTAGACTTGTAGCAAAGGGTTTTCGTCAAAGACCTGGTTTGGACTATGACGAAACTTTTTCTCCAGTGGCTATGCTCAAATCCATTCGGGTCCTTCTTGCTATTGCTGCCTTCCATGATTATGAAATCTGGCAGATGGACGTAAAGACGGCTTTTCTGAATGGAAATTTAGAAGAGAGCGTCTATATGGATCAGCCAGAGGGTTTCAATCAGAGTGGGAGCAGCGGGAAAGTATGCAAGCTGCTTAAGTCCATTTATGGACTAAAGCAGGCATCGCGGAGTTGGAACATCTGTTTTGATGAGACAGTCAAAGAATATGACTTTATCAAAAATCCAGATGAACCGTGCATATATAGTAAAGTTGTGGCCAGAAGTGTCGTATTCCTCGTCTTGTACGTGGATGACATTCTATTGATAGGAAATGACATTCCTATGCTACAATCTGTCAAAGGATTCTTGTCACACAGGTTCTCCATGAAAGACCTGGGTGATGCCTCTTACATTCTGGGGATCCGGATCTATCGTGATAGATCCAAGAGGATGTTGGGACTTTCGCAGTCCAGGTATATCGACACTGTACTGAAAAGATTCAGTATGGAAGATTCTAAGCGCGGTAATCTACCGGCTTGTCACGGAATCACCCTCTCCAAAGAGATGTCTCCCAAGACTGATTTGGAAAGGGAACGCATGTCTATTATACCCTACGCTTCTGCGGTAGGCTCTATAATGTATGCGATGTTGTGTACCAGACCAGATGTAGCTTACGCACTGAGCGTGGTAAGCCGGTATCAGTCAGACCCAGGGGAGAAACACTGGATAGCAGTAAAGAACATTCTCAAGTACCTGAGGAGGACTAAGGAGATGTTCTTGGTTTACGGCGGAAAAGACCTCAGGTTGGAGGCCTTTGCTGATTCCGGCTTCCAGAGTGATAAGGACGATTCCAAGTCCATGTCGGGTTATGTCTTTACCCTCAATGGAGGGGCGGTGTGCTGGAAGAGCTCCAAGCAGGACACCGTTGCTGACTCGACGATGGAAGCGGAGTATATAGCTGCTTGCGATGCCGCAAAAGAAGCAGTCTGGATGAAGAAGTTCCTAACAGAACTTCAGGTGGTTCCTACCATAGTTGATCCAATACCTCTGTATTGCGACAACAACGGAGCTATAGCTTTAGCGAAGGAACCAAGGTCCCATCAGAAGTCCAGACACATCTTAAGGCGGTATCACCTGATCAGGGAGATCATTGATCGTCAGGAGATCGAGGTTCGGAGAGTTGCTTCAGAAGAGAACATTGCTGATCCATTCACGAAGGCCCTTCCTCAGATTCAGTTCGAGAGGCTACTCGAGATCATTGGTCTACGATATGCCAGTACATGGCCCTAGTGCAAGTGGGAGATTGTTAGTGTTTATGCCCTAGAAGGCCATTACTGTATCATACTAGCTTGTATATTACTTAATGGAAGCTTGGGATATTCACATGTATATAACAGTCTTGCTAAACATGGTAGTATGCTACTTGGTTTTTCTATCTTAATATGTGAGTATACGTATTGATAGAGCTCTTAGGATCTTGCTTGTCTACCAGCGTTGTGATGGCAGTCACACTAGTGGGGGCTGGGTAGTCTACAAGCACATCCTTTTTCAGGTCCCTGGTCGTTGGATTATCGAGACAGAGCATCGATACTCCGGAGTAGACTAGTGTGTACGCTTCTCATCCCAGTTGGGGAGATGGTCTGTCCCACAGCCATCAGTACGTCGTACTGGAGATAGTATACAGGTGCTCGTTAGGTTACGGGTACACCGGACAGGACTCACAGGGAACTGTTGGTTGGTTTGATACCAGTCGTCAGTGAACAGTTCCCAGGTGACATGAGTACAGCGTAGTCCGCAGACTTGACACTGCTACTTCGCCTCGAGTGTGTCCCACTGTTCTTAGATTGCTACCCTACCACGGCTCTATGAAGTCGTGCAAACAGGTAGCAGTTGGGTGCAGTCCCGAGCACTTGGAGGCAGTGGCGGTTAGACAGGATTCGTCCCTCCCGGTATTGGGAGTAGATATCGTGCTGTGTCAGAGAGCCATTACGCAAAGTCCCTGGCCAGGGCAAGCGAGATTTACTGGTAGGTTCCAGTAGTTTCTCAGGGTGTAATGGGCTTCACTCCGACACGACTTATACCGCTATTAGGGGACTGACGCTTGCCGCCCCCCTAGGCCCGATATGCGATAGTCTTGGACGAACGGACCGGACTGTATGGAGATTGTCACATCAGACTCAGTAGGAGTTCGGATGGGTTTACTCATCGGCCTTCTTATCGACAACTACCTGGGGACCGTTACGTACAGCTAGTGCCGCTTGCGGTCTGTGGTTAAACCCACTGCCAGCGTAGTAGTCGAGTCTCTAGAGTCCCACACAGAGAGTTTCCTACTCCAGGCGAAATGATATAGAGGTTGCATGGTTTTGCGACAAAGGGTTCGGACACATACGTGCGTTTACGCGCGTACGACTTTCGGACAGATTTTACCAGTCGGCTTTGGTTTAAGCCAGTTACTGGTATCCGGTTATTGGATTTTTACAGTCTAAAGTTTTTCCGTATTTTTACGGATCGGAGGGGCGTTCTCGTAATTACTCGAGAAGCTTCTAGAAGATGTGACTAAGGAGGTTTGTTTTGGAAAGAGAGTGAGTCATAGTGGTGATTCATTCACTTCATTAATGCACATTTATTGCTTAATGACTCATGTTAATGAATCATCACAAGATATTTTGTGAAGCATGCTTATTCATTTCCTTTATTGATTATTTGATAATAAGAATGCTTCATAATATTATGATACACTCTCTCTCTTCTCTCATGATCATATCACACATTCTCTCTCCTCAAGCTCTCATCTTCTAACCCTAATCCTTAATCCTCATGTGTTGAGATCAAAGGATTAGTTAGACTAAACAATCCATAACCTTCACTCTATATCATCCTCTCATCTTTGATTAGCAATCAAAGTTGATTAGTTACCTCAAGTTAGAGGTTTAGCTTGGAGTTTCGCTCTCGGGTGGATCGTCTACTACCTAGAGAAGGCCGAGGAGAACAAAGGAGGACGTAAGGAAGAAGGACCGGTTTCATTAGGTATAATCCCTAATCACTTGTGAGATGAAACTATAGAATACGGTTATTTAGAGTTTAGCTTCGATTCAAGCGGTTAGTCGATGTTCGTTGTTTAAACTTGATAAGTTTTTGTAAATTCCGCCTCCCCATAAGTACTGGGGTGTACTACATCGACTTACACATATACGAATATCACTTTATTTATTCCGTTTCTGTACTCGATTTTTAAATTCAAGCTTGATGGGCGGATACAACGCTTTTTGACTTTAGCCAATATAGTTTTTTTTCGACGTTTCATAGTCGCATCTGTATCCAACTTTTATCAAATACGGATAGTGTTTTTCATTTTCAAAGGACCGGCTGTCCGTGTCTATTATCATATCCACCAACGACTAGTGGATACCGATATAATAACACATGTATATCTGCTTTGTGCCCGGTCCGTTTTACTTCCCTACTTCTTGGTTGGTTTGGTTAATTGGTCAGACTCGAATCTTATTTTGTCTATCCGTTTATGACTTTATGCTTGTATACTCACGGCCATTATCACTACATTCCTTTCCATGTATGCATTCAATTTTTAAATGTAAGCTTGATATGCCAAAACAACAGTACTTGACTTTAGCATATATAGACTTGTCAATTAGTCAAACCCACCGTTGCCGGTCCCAAGTCCGGATGAGAAAGGGTAAGGGTTGTGGTAGGCTTATGACAGCCAACGTAAAACTGTCACATTCTATGACATGAACCATAATAAGAATATCGTTGGGGCGTCCCCTACTCAGTGACGCGCTACATCGGATCCCGGGTGTAGTGTTAAATATGCAAGGGCTTCTCGGTCGTCGTCCAGATGCAGCGCGCTACATCGGACCCCGGGTGTAGTGACAAATAAGCAAGGGTCGTCGTCCAGAGACGGCGCGCTACATCGGACCCCGGGTGTAGTGACAAATAAGCAAGGGTCGTCGTCTACAGACGGCGCGCTACATCGGACCCCGGGTGTAGTGACAAATAAGCAAGGGTCGTCGTCCAGAGACGGCGCGCTACATCGGACCCCGGGTGTAGTGACAAATAAGCAAGGGTTTCATAGGATCCGTCTAGCTTCCTGGAACATAGGTTCCCTTACGGGTAGACTAATAGAATTAGTGGAGGTGATGATTAGGAGGAGAGTTGGTATTATGTGTTTGCAAGAAACTAAGTGGGTAGGTGAAAAAAGTAGAGTCATAGAGCCTTGGGGTTATAAGCTTTGGTATACGGATAGAGATAAAAATCGTAATGGGGTAGGCATAATCATAGATAGACGGTTGCTTGAGGATATAGTTGAGATTAGAAGAAAAGGTGATAGAATTTTACTGGTTAAGCTTATTCTAGGTGGAGAGATCCTTAATGTTATTAGTGCTTATGCACCACAGATAGGTCTTGATGACGCTAGTAAGCGTTTATTCTGGGAGGATTTAGACGAGGTGGTGCAAAGTATACCTAGTGGAGAGAAGTTATTTATTGGTGGTGATCTTAATGGACATGTAGGTACTAGTCGTAGTGGGGTTGATACTATCCATGGAGGTTTTGGTTTCGGACAAAGAAATGAAGTAGGTGACTCGATTCTAGATTTTGCTTTATCTTATGACTTGATCGTAGCAAACACCTGGTTTAAGAAAAGAGAGTCCCACCTTATCACTTTTAAGAGCGGATCAAGTGCTAGTTAAATAGACTTTTTTCTGACGAGAAGAATAGATAGAGGTTGTTGTATCGACTGTAAGGCAGTGCCAGGTGAGAGTGTAACCACTCAACATAAACTTTTAGTTCTAGATTTTCGATTTAGAAGAGAACCTAGGAAGATTAGACGTAAGGTAGAGCCTAAAATTAAATGGTGGCGATTGAAAGAAGGTAACCAAAAGGCTTTTATAGATCGTGTAGTATAAGAAGCGGATTGGCAGTCGGAAGATGATCCAGACAAAACATGGAACAAAATGGCCAGTTGTATCAAGAAAGCAGCTAGAGATCTACTTGGTGAGTCGAGAGGTGGTGCTCCACCATCTAAGGACATATCATGGTGGAATGAAGATGTAAAGGCTGCTATTAAAATTAAAAGGGATTCTTATAAAGATTTGAAGAAAAGTAGAGACGTGGAGAGATTTGAGAAGTACAAAATGGCTAAAAAGGAAGTTAAGAAAGCTGTTCGGGAAGCTAAATCTAAGGTCTACAAGGAGGTGTACGAGAAATTAGACACTAAAGAGGCTGCAAATGATATATACCGGATTGCTCGAATGCGGGAAAGGAAGACTAGAGACTTATGTGCGGTGAAGTGTGTCAAAAATGAAAATCAGAAGGTTTTAGTTCGAGATGAGGATATCAAGGAAAGATGGAGAGATTATTTTGACAAATTGTTCAATGAGAGCTTTACTAAGAATTTGGATGGACTTGTCATTCAAGCTCAAGATATAAATCGTGATTTCATGCGTAAAATAAGACTTCCTGAGGTTAAAGAAGATTTGAACAGAATGGGTTTAAGAAAAGCGGTTGGTCCTGACGGGATTCCTATCGAGATTTGGAGATGCTTAGGAGAAATAGGCGTTAAATGGCTGACAGATCTGTTTAATAAGATTTGGCAGACAAAAAAGATGCCAAATGAATGGAGGAAAAGTATCCTTGTACCTATCTACAAGAATAAGGGTGACATTCAAAATTGCTCAAACTACCGTGGAATAAAACTGATGTGTCACACCATGAAACTTTGGGAGAGAGTGATTGAACACAGGCTAAGGAAGGATATTAAGATAACAGAGAACCAATTTGGGTTCATGCCTGGACGATCGACGACAGAGACGATTCATTTGCTTCGTCAACTTGTCGAGCGCTTTCGAGAGAGGAAAAGAGATTTGCATATGATATTTATTGATTTAGAAAAAGCGTACGACAAGGTACCTAGAGAGGTATTATGGGAGACAATGATGAAGAAGGGGGTCCCCGTCAAGTATATTGACATAATCAAGGATATGTACGACGGAGTAGTGGCAAATGTCAGAACTTGCGGCGGCTTAACAAGTGATTTTCCGATTACTATTGGTTTACATCAAGGATCTGCTTTAAGTCCATTCCTGTTTACCATCGTGATGGATGGGCTTACTAGAACTATCCAAGATGAGGTCCCTTGGTGTATGCTATTCGCTGATGATATTGTTCTAGTAAATGAGACGAAAGCAGGGGTTAATGCCAAATTGAAATTATGGAGGCAGACATTGGAATCTCGGGGATTCAGATTGAGCAGGTCCAAGACAGCATATATGCACTGCAAATTTAGTAGCCAGAAAAGTCAAAACCATATTGGTATAACATTGGAAGGGCAAGAGATATCACCGAGCGACCAGTTTAGATATCTAGGTTCCATCATCCAAAGGAATGGGGAGATCGATAGTGATGTTAATCAAAGGATCCAAGCTGGTTGGTTGAAATGGAGGAGTGCAACAGAGATTTTGTGTGATCGTAACTTTCCGTTAAAATTGAAAGGGAAGTTTTATCGGAGCGCTATTTGGCCTGCCTTATTATATGGTACAGAATGCTGGGCTCCTAAGAAGCATCATACACAGAAGATGCACGTAGCGGAGATGCGCATGCTTCGTTGGATGTGCGGCAACACTATAAAAGATAAGGTGCGAAATGAGGATATTCGTGCAAAAGTTGGTGTAGCACCCGTGGAGGAGAAGATGCGGGAAAACCGGCTAAAATGGTTTGGTCATGTGCGACGCAGACCTATGGAAGCACCGGTTCGACGAATAGATACTCTCGATATGGGCAATGGCAAAAGGGCAAAAGGGAGACCGAAGAAAACATGGATGGAGGTGATACGAAACGATATGGTTGCCAAAGAACTCAATGAAAGTATATTGTTCAATAGAAGTGAGTGGAGACAGAGGATTCATGTGCTGGACCCGGCGTGATTCTCATGTTGGTTCATGTAGCCTACCCCATATGTTTGGGATAAAAGGCTCGGTTGTTGTTGTTGTTGTTGTTGTTGTAGTCTTTTCAATTAGTCGTTTCATATTCATATTTGTTCCCGAAATTTATTGAATCCGGATAATATTTTTTTCATTTTCGATAACTGTATCCATTTTCACACCAATCAACGTCCATTGGATACCAATACGACAACACCTATATCTGCGTTGTGTCCGGTCCATACACTTCCCCACTACTTGGATCGTTCGGCTCATTAGCCGGACTTGGACATATTTTATGAACGTCCGGTCCATACACTTCCCCACTACTTGGATGGTTCGGCTCATTAGCCGGACTTGGATCTTATTTTATGAACTACATCTGCTTCCATGTATTTTATTTTATTTTTAATTATTAGGCCGTAACCAAAGGCAAACGAAGTTTAAATCCAAGGTTCAAGAAATCGGTTTCGGTTTCGGTTTCTCATAATTTTATTAGTTTCGCTGGATTTCGATTAGTTTCGCTAATCTCGGTTCGAGTTTCGGTTTCGATAGTAATACAACATACATAAGTATGGATATATTAAATACTTAAATTTATGGTTCTATATTACAAAAGAATGGTTCTAGTGTTTAAAAACCCAACCAATACAAAATATATTGAAAATTATACTTAGATAAGTATTAACTTAGGGTTTGGGTTTACTTTTTTACGATTTTCCAACAACGAAGACCTACAATGATATGATCACAATGACACTAAAAATGGCATAAAAAGAATAAGATCATAAAGATTTCAACCGAAACTATATTGTATATATTGTATGGTTGATTTTGTATCGGTTTCGAGTTTCGTATCGGTCCCCACCGAAACCGATAAGAAACCACCACGTATCGGGGGTTTCAGCCAAAACCTCGAACCTTGTTCGAATCCCAAACCTCTGTCCCAACTGCAATAAAGTTTTACCACATGCAGTTTTACCACATGCCGAAAGGGAACTCACGAGGATGTGTACTTCCATTTGATTTGCATACATATCAATGTGCATAATAAGGATCCTTGGCAACAAAACTAAGATCCACAACAGCCTACATAACGCATGCAGAAACTTCAAGCAGGCGTCACCATAACATGAAACATGCTTCATGAGGAAGCAGATTAAGTTCGGCATCAACACAAAAATGACAGCATCGACTATGGTTTGATACATATCAACAATTGCCGGCAATCAGTTTCTTTGCATCGAACAATAAACAATAAAATCTTTATGAATTTACAGAGATGAATGGTGTACATAAACATGCAGACTGAAATAGTTCAGGTGCAAGCAATTTGTTTTCTTTTTGTTAATTTCTCCAAATTCTCAGACACCATGGTTGTAAGTTTCCGATCTACAAACTTGATATCTGAACTCAGCCTGAGAGCAAAGCAGCAAACAAAAGTCAGAAAGCAAATTACTGGATAGTGGATAGCAGTGGCAATCCGAAACCGACAACCTAAACGGAAACAATTTCGAAATTTTTGTATGGGTCAGCATAAATGATTTAGGCCAATAGTGGATTAACTAACCAAGACTGATTAATAAGTCATGTCAGTGTGACACTCCGACACAGCTAATTCGGTGTGACTATATTAAAAGAAATCATTATCTCATACCGCAAAGGAGACCTTCAGACCAAGTCAACTATTCTTCGACTTTGTCATGTCTTTAAACTATTATTTATCAATCTATTTAAGTAATTATTCATACACAAAATCCTAGGATATTGTTATCCAGTTGTTCCAAGTCGAGGAAGTTCTGCTTGTTTAATAACCAGGTTGAATTTGGATCGGCCATAAGCAACCCAATTGCCAGACATATTATCGGCAGTGCAAGTATTGAAGCAACCCAATCTAAGCTGCATGGAAGCTACTTCTCTACGATAAGCTTACCTTGGGTCGAGTACTATTTTCTGGATTTCTCTGATGGCCAAACTGGCAGCATACAAAGATATCTTGCCCACCTGCAACAAAAATTTTGTGTATGCAAGAAATTTAGTGTTGCAAAAAGTGACAGAAAAAGAGTTCATACAGCGATCAAATTGCCTGACCTCCCACATATTAAGCTCTGCATCATGGTAAGGGAGACTTCGGATCTCTTGAGCCATTTTAGAAGACTCTCTTAAGCTTTCAGGGGTTAGAAGGCCCAGCTGTACTGTAGACTGAAATTGCATAACAAGGATAAGGAATTAGTGTTATACAAACCAGCGAAATATAGCAAAAACATCGACAACTAGATTATATATTCCAGACAAGTTAATCTGTACAGATACAAGATTGCCAAACTTTTGTGATAAAGCCAGAAAGCTACTATAATCCGGTATGGATCATTTTCTTTAGTACACTCACAAGAACCAGATCATAAAATTCCCAAATTGCAGAGCAAATCTTTCTTATAGCTATGAAATATAAGTTGCCCTTTTCGTGAATTGTATTGATACAAGAAGCGGATCATTTGGAGAATTTTCAAATTTCAAACCTTCATCCAGAAGACACATCACTAAAATTTAATCTGTAATTAGTTAGTCAGAGTAAGAAGCATCTAATCATTGTTATTTACCTGAAGATTTCTGATTTGATATGGACATCCAGCAGGAACGGAAACAGCCTCTCCAACATGTTGTTCAATTGTCCATGGCTCTATGCCTGAAAATTTTCAAGAAATAAATGTAATATTAAAACAAATAGGCCAGTATATACACAGGTGTATATTTCACTAAAATACCCTTTAATATAGCAGTTTTTTTCCCATCAAATTGCCTTAAAGTTTTTTATATTACACAGTAAGCTCCTGTAAAGTACCGCATTTAATGGTCTTTTAGTGAAAAAAATCTCTTGGAATCAAAATTCTCAGGACCTATTGTAATAAAAAAGATGCAAGGAAGTATAGTGAAAAACAGCGATAATTGAGGGTACTTTGGTGAAATTTACCCTATAACAAAAAAGGAAAGGTCTCTGTCAAAAATTGGTGATTCCTAGACATTTTTCGCTGATAAAGGCATGTATAAATATTAAACAATATAGCCAAAAAAACAAGCAATAGATTTAGGAAAAGCTATCGGTTGTTCCTGACCATATTCCTCCTTCAATTTTCTTTTGAGATGTTTATCCACGCAAATTGCTTGTTCATAAACAGGGCATGTGTTCAGTCGAAAATATTGCATTCTGTAACACATCAATTTCCTCATCATTCTAATCATCTAAGGGTGTTTACTGTAAATATAACACGGATTACAAATTCATCTGCAAAATACCAAATACCCCGTGTTATATATATATTCAACATTCTTTAAAGGAAATTGTGTGTTTATTACTTCACGCATGATATTGTATATCTCAAAATATTTCATCGAGATTTTGTGCAGAAAATTATTCAGGTCAAAGATATCGGAATCACAAAATTGCCGATAAAATGCAGCAAGTCAAAAACTTAAAATCTGGCAGAGATTCAGAAGAGATTAAATGATTCCAGCCATCAAAAGAACACCCAAAAAACCAACACCAAGATACCCAAGGAAAATGAGTCAGTGAACTCATCATATGGCCGCGGAACCGCGGCCGAGTTGGCCGAGTTGCCGCGGTTCCGCGGCCGAGTTAAGGCATCTGATGACATCGTCTTTCCAGAAGCTTCATTTCAACAACCTTGCTTACTTGAGACGCTTCATTACCATGTAGCTTCTTCTGGAAGGCTCTGCATAACAACCTTCTTCTAGAAAGCTCCTTGTAACAACCTCATTTTAGAAGGCTCTCTCTAACAACCTAGCTTATGAGAGAATCTTAATTGGAGATCTATTAAAGGAGATCTAGATCTAGTTGTTGAGAGAGCCAATTAGTCACACAATTACAATTCAATTCAAGTTGAGTGACACAACTTAAGATCTAATCCAAATCCAATCAAATCAAGATCCATTGAGAGCAAAATCAAGCGACAATCGAAGATCCTTTATCGCAACGCCGAATTGTCATCAAGAGCAAGAGATCCGCGACGATCCACGTCTCACGGCGATCGAGCCGAGCAAAGATCGACGACAAATTCCCTTTCAAAGGAGCGATCAAGAGCTAGTCTTGTAAACTCAAATTAAGAGGTGTAATTTGAAGGAGATTTAATAAAAATGATAATTGTAATTCTCGCTTTCTTTACATTCTTGCATTATGAAATTCTTTGTTCTTGATTCTTTAATTTTCATGATACGTGAGTGAAATCTCCGCTTGTAAAGGATTCGAGAGAATCGGTAAATCAAGTGATTATAAAATCCTCATACTAATCATAAGTCTTATGAGATTTGTGAACTTTAGGAAAAAGAATCATCAATGATCTAATTTGGATCGAGATCACATTCTTGCTAATTTCGTTGCAAATTAGGGATTAAATAACTGATGGCTCTCTTTGCTAAAAGCTAGATTCGAATGATGATCAATGAAAAGACAAGGGATAGAGAAGGAGAAACCCTAGTTTCCTCAGATCTCTAATCTTCATTCATCACCATCGTCTTAGCTACAATTCATCAATAGATAAGATAAGTCATTGTTAGATTCATCATTGCTACTAATTTGATCGAATCCTACAAGCTATTCTTCGTATTCTTGGTAATTCAAATTGATATTGGACATTTTCTTGATTTTTAATTTTTCAATATATTCTTGATTTTCTTGAAATGACAACTCAATTAAATCTCGAATTACTTTCTTGAATTTTCTTTTATATTTTCATTTCGACTCATCTAAAGCAAAATCGAATAAGTACACGCATCTCAGTGGACGATCCGTATTCATTAACGAGCTACATTGACACCGTTATTGATTACGGTTATAAAATTCTTTGGTTGTGATTACATTTCAAAACACGATCCAAAATTTTAAGATCAATCAAATGGTGCCATTGCCGGGGATCCGTGCGTAATTTGTTCGTTTTTGTTATTTGAGTTGAAATTTTATTATTCCATCAAATTTTAATTCAAGAATCGCATTGTGTGCTTAACGGTTAGTGTTTGAACTGCGAGGGAATCTGGAATCATTGTACTGAGGAAATCAAGATTCGGAGACTTTCTGAAGATTCCAGAGGAGAAAAAGAAGCTGCAGTAAAAATTTAAGCACCTAAGTCATCAATTGAACCGCGGATCCGCGGCTAATTGAGTGTTTTTGCGGCGGTTCCGCCGCCGTTTAGGTGGTTCATTGCTTCAGATTTCTCTGGTATATTCTCTACTTTCTTATCTCCTCTCTGATCTTGTCAATAACAACTTTTCTGCAGGATTTTTTGCAAAAATTCGCCGCTCAAAAATAAAAATTTGTTGCGTTTCTTGAAATTGGTTGTTTGTGCATATTTTAATACGGAAATTAAGGGGTAAAGACCAAATTCAGATTAGGTGGGGATTTCATTACCCTTCCTAAGCCCCGCAAATCACAAAATTAGCATCTGCATCACCCTCATTAACTAAAAAATATCTAGACAAGACTCTAAGGACCGTACGCTCAATTAGGACAGAAGAAGGTCGTGGGTAATCTATTGCTTATCCGCGTTTCTTTTTGTGCTGTCTAAGGCAAGTGTGTCTAAGACAAGTGGTTGCTTAATTAAGCCCACTACTTACGTAATGGAGAACCTCCTACTTACCTGGTACTTAGCTGGCCACAGAAGGGATAAAGAGGCAGTAGAGGATTTATCCTGCAATTTGTCTTCTGAAAGTTTAGGAGCGGTCTAGTGACTTGACCTAGGTGACCATTAGATATAGGGGTGCTTGTGTATTTTTGTGCGAATTTTCATAAATCCGTCTTTTTTCAAAACAAACCAATTATTTTCTCCTTTTTATCTTTTTTCCCCTCTTCTCTTCTTATAATCGGTGTCCCAAACAAACGAACTCTTGCCGAGCTTTGCTATCCACAACCAGATGTCTTGTTTTCGTAATCGCTTCGGTATACCATCAGAATCTCCCATGTCTTTAAGAGATCGGATAGAACAAGCGGGTAGAAACAGTTGGCCACCTCAGTCCAGGTCTTACCAACCGTATCCTAATTCTACATCTGTTTCAATTAATACTCCGAGTGAGGATGCCCCTAGACGCATATCCATTGCTGAGCATATAGCTAGGGCTAAAGGCCAAAGTTTCAATCCGGACCAATATCAACCATCACCACCACTTTCCAAAGAAGAATTTCATAATCGGTTTATGGCATGTATGATATCTATTGAAAATAGCCAACCGACCAACCAATATCAATATTCTTCTTATCATAATGTTGATCCTACTCCTGCCCAATTTTCATAACCATTCTGTTTCTATCAATCTGATCCGACTTTTCCACCTTCTCTAGACAGTCCTTCTAATCAGTCATTTGGGAGTTTTAATTATCCACAGGAATTTCAATCTTATATTGAAACCCCTTATTGACCCAAGTCTATTCTTGAGCAGACATTAGAAAAATATTTGGAAATGTCGAACCAAATTAGAAAGGAGACGACAGAGTGGATGCAAGCAAATAATTTCAAACCAGCCCAAAAATTTTCAGTATATAATTCGGGCATAGGAAAAGTGAGAATTTGGGTAGTGAGACAGAACTATACACCTTTCCTAATCAAACCTTCCCTTTCCAAACTGAAATCCACAACTCCAGTTTCACAGATTCATCAAGTACACCAAATGATTCACCAATTAAAGTTAGGATGTGTGATAAGTTGTGTGAATTTGAAGTGTTTGATTTACCCGAGTGTGAAGGGTCCATTTCGAGTGAAACCATAACCAACCCTTATGATCTCTACACTTCCACTTTTGAACCTAAATTGATTAAAAACCATAATTTTAATGAGGTGTTTGAGAATTCTAACCTTCACTTGAATGAGGAGATTGACGTTGGGCATATATTGATTGATGTACCCAAAATTTTTGATGCGTTTGTCCCACCAATTCATCAGGTCCTTTCACTTACTTGTGACCATCATCTCGAGCCTTTAATTATTCTTTCCGAACCTCATGTGCATCTTGAAGTTGATGATAAGTGTATACCTGAAAAGCAATACGAAATTCAGCCCACATCTCCCACATCTGGTTTAGCGATCCTCGATACACCAATTTATTTACCCATTTCACCTTCTACTTTCTCAGGTTCTTCTTCTACTCTTCCTATAATTTTAGTGAATGTTGATGAATCACAATCTGATAATTCAAGTTCAATAATTTCAGAAAGCCGGCTTGATTTGGATACTTTGGAAAATGAGGCAGATGAGTTTTTCGAGTCTTTTACCTCCATAAATTTTGACAAATCAACTATGGTAAATTCTGGTACAAAATTTATTGACAGCAAAATGTTCAATCACACCATCGATGAAAGTTTTAAAAAACTTTTTGCTGACGAACTTGTATTCCTAAACAATACGGATTTTGTGATTAATCAGCCTCCACCTATAGAAATTGAACCGTCACCACTCCTTCTAAGATACGAGAATGCAAATGCTCCACTCATTCCTAATCATTCACATTCTCGCCGTCATTCATCCTCATTCTTTCATTTCTATAATTTAAGACTCAAACCCTTTCCATCATACCACTTATTTCTTCCCCACTTCTTCTTGACTCTATACAACATGTTCTTTCACCGACCTATACGTTACATTGATCAAATCTTCGAATGGTTGGTATTAATTATTGGTCTTTGTAAAGCCTTATATTGACCAAATAACTTTACCCCTCTCTTATGATTTTAAAAAATTAATATTGTTTAACTCAAGTTTGGGGGGTATATTTTTGGCTCTTGAAAATAAAAGTTGTCCTCAAAATTGTGAGCCAAAAATAAGTTTGGGGGAGGATTTGCACGTTCACTTATTCTTGTCCCCGTTGATAACTTTTCCTTTCAAACCTACAGGTTTTTGAGATTTAACAGATGACAACAGTGAGGACACTGTTGTAAACAAGTTCGGTTGAGGTTTGTACTTATTTACGCATCACTTTGCATCATACTTTGCATAAGCACAAAACATATTAAAAAAATGTGTACATAAATAAGATAATAAAGGATTAGAAAATGAAAAATTACATCTCAAAGATTGAAAAAATTTAAGAAAACCAAGAAACTTAGAAGTTTTCTTAAACGAAACTAGTAATAAATAATTATGAGCCGTTGTCCCAAGGGTTAGTAAGATGAAAGAAGTCACTAATCTGAGGATAAAAATAAGTCTGAAAAATAGTTCCTATTCTGGAAGCCAAACATTTGAATGTTGATACCCTACTATACGCACTTACACATGTTTTGAAACTCGGGATAGTCGAGAATACCTTGAAATGCTCTTGTCTAAAAGCCAAAGTACGAAGAAAATAATAAATGAAACATTAAAGTATAAAATGGTGAAGAAGAAAAAATGAACACTGGTTTTGTAATCACTAAGGCAGCATAAAAAAATATAACGAGGATGCTTCATCACCTAGTGCCTTAGACCAATTGGTTTGGGAGTCACCGCTAAGCCTTAGGTGTTGCAAGACAAGGAAATTATTAATTACGCCTAATATGTGAGCACATTGAGTAGTCGGTCGGTTAATACCTCAAGAAGTATTAACGGTCGCATGAAAAATGTGTGAACAATTCCATCGACTAAAGAAAAAAGTACTGAGGCAGATGGACAAGAGTATGATAGCTTGAATTGAATTCTCCGAGTGTAGGGATGTCCTTTACACACACGTAAGGGTATATAATCGGTGTTTGGAAGAAAGGTAGGAATGAAGAATAAAGGCAATGTTTTATTGAGAGATGATGTGATTTCTAACATCTTTTCATGACTATTAAGATAAGGCTCATGACAACCGAAAAGCTAGTGTAGTTGGAAACACTGATTTTCAAAGTCTCTCTTTTATAATTCTTATCTTTATATGTAACTTTCAGAGTCTTCCTTTTATTATAGGATTTTGTGGGTGCAATCTGCTGAAACCCTCAGGAGACAACACTTCTACTATGGACACCTAGAGGTTTAAAGGCTTGTTGCACATGCTCAATACAATCGTATTTGCCTACGAAAGTGTGCTAGTTGGTTTTTCTTTTTCTTATATTTTCTCCTTCTCTTGAATAAAAGATGTTTGCTCGAGATGATCAAAATTAAGTTTGGGGGATTTTTTTAGTCGAAAATATTGCATTCTGTAACACAACAATTTCCTCATTATTCTAATCATCTAAGGGTGTTTACTGTAAATATAACACGGATTACAAATTCATCTGCAAAATACCAAATATCCCGTGTTATATATATATTCAACATTTTTTAAAGGAAATTGTGTGTTTATTACTTCACGCATGATATTGTATATCTCAAAATATTATATCGAGATTTTGTGCAGAAAATTATTCAGGTCAAAGATATCGGAATCACAAAATTGCCGATAAAATGCAGCAAGTCAAAAACTTAAAATCTGGCTGAGATTCAGAAGAGATTAAATGATTCCAGACATCAAAAGAACACCCAAATACCAACACCAAGATACCCCAGGAAAATGAGCCAGTGAACTCATCATATGGCCGCGGAACCGCAGCCAAGTTCGGGCATCTGATGACGTCGTCTCTCCAGAAGCCTCATCTCAACAACCTTGCTTACTTGAGACGCTTCATTACCACGTGGCTTCTTCTGGAAGGTTCTGCATAACAACCTTCTTTTAGGAGGCTCCTTGTAACCACCTCATTCTAAAAGACTCCTTGTAACAACCTCATTCTAGAAAACTCTCTCTAACAACCTAACTTATGAGGGAAGCTTAATTGGAGATCTATAAAAGGGGATCTAGATCCAGTTGTTGGAAGGTTAGCCAATTAGTCACACAATTACAATTCAATTCAAGTTAAGTGACACAACTTGAGATCCAATCCAAATCCAATCAATTCAAGATCCATTGAGAGCAAAATCAAGCGACAATCGAAGATCTTTTATCGCAACACCGAATCATCATCAAGAGCAAGAGATCCGCGACGATCCACGTCTCACGGCGATCGAGCCGAGCAAAGATCGACGATAAATTCCCTTTCAAAGGAGCGATCGAAAGCTAGTCTTGTAAACTCAAATTGAGAGGTGTAATTTGAAGGAGATTTAATAAAGGTGATAATTGTAATTCTCGCTTTCTTTACATTCTTGCATTATGAAATTCTTCGTTCTTGATTCTTTAATTTTCATGATGCGTGAGTGAAATCTCCGTTTGTAAAGGATTCGAGAGAATCGGTAGATCAAGTGATGATAAAATCCTAATACTAATCTTAAGTCTTATAAGATTTGTGAACTTTAGGAATAAGAATCATCAATGATCTAATTTGGATCGAGATCACATTCATGCTAATTTCGTTGCAAATTAGGGATTAAATAATTGATGACTCTCTTTAATAAAGGCTAGATCCGAATGATGATCAATGAAAAGACAAGAGATAGAGAAGGAGAAAGCCTAGTTTCCTCAATAGATCTCTAATCTTCATTCATCACCATCGTCTTAGCTACAATTCATCAATAGATAAGATAGGTCATTATTAGATTCATCGTTGCTACTAATTTGGTCGAATCATACAAGCTATTCTTCATATTCTTGATAATTCAAATTAATATTGGACATTTTCTTGATTTCTAATTCTTGAATATATTCTTGATTTTCTTGAAATGACAACTCAATTAAATTTCGAATTACTTTTTTGAATTTTCTTTTATATTTTCATTTCGACTCATCTAAAGCAAGATCGAATAAGTACACGCATCTCAGTGGACGATCCGTATTCATTAATGAGCTATATCGACACCGTTATTGATTGCGGTTATAAATTCTTTGGTTGTGATTACATTTCAAAACACGATCCAAAATTTTAAGATCATTCAGCATGTTACCTGGATATAAAAAATAGTTCCATTCAAATTTGGACATATAGAAGTCACATAAAATTATTGCAAATATAGACATAACAAGTGCAGATGGTTTAACTTGTTGGCAAGCAGTTGTAAATTCCTCCCAATGAACTCTCAAATATTCGTTCAGCTTTGGCACATCCTGCCAACGGAAAACGTCCCAAACAGCTCCAGCAGAGATCTTTCGTTGAACATCTCCAATAGCTTTGTCAGAGTGGGAAGAATTTAACCTCCTCTTATTGACAGATATTTGATTGCCATTGTATATTTGATCCTCCATAATGTCGAATCCTAATCCAAACTCTTTTTGTTTAGCATGTTCTTTATATGATTCAACCCCCTTGTCCAAATTTCGATCAGAACTGGGTAAGCATGCGTTCCAATGAGTTTGTTCTCCGTCAGGTTCCTTCTCAATGCACTCAAATTTGGATCTCTCTGTACTTTGAAATTTGACTTCGGCTGAGTGCATTAATAGGTAAACCTAAGATTGGAAAGAATGAAATGTCATAAATGTTTGCTTTGCCTGTTTATGACATACCAAAAGGACATCAAATACAAGTAAGAGGATAAAAATATATCATTTACTACGTTATTGATGGTTCACGATATTTGCGCATCTTAAAGAATATCTCCACCCCTTGGGTTTTATTCCTTTTACTTGCAAAACATCAATAGATATCGCAAACTGAAGTGGATAGGGGTACAAACACATGGAAAGAGAAATAAAAACTCCATTGATGGGTTCTCTATTTCAAATTCTTTTACTGCATTGGTGATAAATTTAAGTATTTCGAGCTGAAATATAAATTGACGTATTTCTGGCTAAGATATGTGCAGCACATATTGCCATGAAATTCCTTCATACCATCTGCAATTCATCACGCGTTACATGCTCATTCAAAACACTTGCATCTAGTACCTAATGAGTCTTCACTGTCATGATGAAAGAGCATGACTGAACTGATATGCAGAAGACTACCAAAGAGTGCAGCACAGCACTTACGATGCAAATTGTCTGGTGCACATTGTCAGCACCACCCTCTTTATATGTGACAAATGTTCTAATAAAGACTCGTTGCATATATTAATTAAATTTAGTGGAAAAGGATTCCAAAACAAGATTTGTAGAAAACTATTTTTGATACTAGAACTGAGAAATATTAAGTTATTCAACATAACGATGAAGAGAAGAAACATTCGATACTACAACTGAGAAATATTAAGTTATTCTACAGAACAATGAAGAGAAGCAGCGTGTTCCATGCTTAGAGAAAATACCATTTAAAATCATAACAAGCAATGTACCTTATTCAATAATAGAAATAAGTATGCTTGTTTACATGTGAGTGTGTGCCTATGTATGCATTATACACTCTCAATATTTTATTTGTTTATGTGTAGGTGGCTTATTGTGTGCCCATATTATCTTCTGTTGAGACTTAAGACCTATGTCTTTATCCATGCTTCTTCCGCCATAAGCAAGCACGGAGTAACCCACCACAGCCAAGACAGTAATATATATAATTCACCTTCCTGTCTTAATTAATTAAAATTTATACATTGACTATGATACATATTTCTAGTAATTATTTACAGTACATATACTGTGAACTTAAAAATCTCAAATTTTTCAAGGACAACTTAGAACACCTACCATGTCTCCCATGTTAATACAAAGATTAGTTGTAGGAACACCTCTGCCAAGTTCATTTTGTGTTCCATAAGAAATATAAATTTTGGGCCCTGCTTCAGTCTGCATCGTCTCCTGGGGCAGTTTAGCAGCAAGATTAAGAAGACCCCACTTGCAATGAAAAAATTCAACTAACGGAAGAATAGTAAGAAATTTAGGCCTCTGGCACAATATAAACTCTTCCCAAGCACTAAGAGGTGGCCAATCTTTTAACAACAGTCTTGGCCCACCATCTTCGTGTAGAAGCCCCTCTGAATATCCTTTGATGAATTGAATCCACCTGCCAGAATTTGATGTTACAGACCATTTGCAGATTCAAATTATTCAACAGTGTAGATTATAATTTAGGGTTTTTTTTTTGAAATAGGGTATTTTTAATTTAAAATTATTAAAGCGGGATAGTTTTTTTAAAAATTAGGAGAATAGGGCGGTTTGTGGACCCCACCCCCACCCCAGTTTAGAGGGCGGGTTCCTAGAACCCGCCCCCTATATTGAACCCACCCTCTCTATTATTATAAAGAGGGCGGGTTCTCCTATATGAAGGAGAGGGTCGTCCTATTAATTAAAAAAAATTAATAAATAAAGGAAAATGCAATAAAATAATAAAATTGTATTATATGAATGTGGTGTATAAAATGAATCCATCAAATTTACAATACAAAAAAATTCTATATGTTTGTAAAATGTAAATTCTATCTCGACGGTCAAATTTATAATATCAAAATGAATCCGTCAAATTTACAATACAAAAAAATCTTCCGGTGCACTTGTCACGATCTCGAAGGTCCCGCCCCTGATGACTGTCCTGGACATCTGGTCCTATAATGACCTGGTTGCTTACATAGGCTACATCTGGCGTGCCTTTGCTGAGGATCTGCATCCATTGTCATTCGATCTTGACGCACCTTAGGTCTTCCGGGCCCTATATTTTTTTCGGGCGGTAATACAGTCGGTGTTTGTCTGTTTCCCAGTATAATAGTGCCAATAGCGACTGTCCGGTATAGGATAAAATTTTGGATCGTATGCGCCTTGGTAATTGGAAACTGTATAATAATGGAAAGCAAAATTGTAATGTGAGTTATGCATGCTGCTCGCAGCAGCAATTGCGTGGGCACAAGGTAAATGTTGTTGCCGGAAAACACCGTATGTGCATGAAGAGAGCCCTTCATCTCTAAAGTTTACGGTATATTGATTCCCATTACTCCCCGTTACTTGAAACTCCGCCATGTCAAATCTTTCGGATCTATAGTATTGCGCTCTGCGCTCTCTTTTCCGGAATATATCTTCATAATACGCGGTGAGCGGAGTCTCCATCGCCAAGGACTTTTCTCTTCTTTGTACAAAGTAAGCATTCACCCGGAAAAAGGTTCGAACAATCAACCCCTGTATCGGTAAGCCTCTAACACCTTTAAAGATCTCGTTGAAGCTTTCAGACATATTAGTGGTCATTAGTAGATATCTGCATCCATTATCATGTGCTTGTGACCACATGCATACTGGATACTCATCTAACCACGTTTTCGCGGCTTGACTCATCTCCCCAATTTTCGTCATGTACATGTCATGGACATTAGGGTCAGTCGCTTCACCGGCTTTGCACATAATCTGAATTTTTAAATTTTCTATCAAAATTTTGCCTGAAGTGTCGCAGGCAAAACCTATGTGGGGTCGTCGGAAATACAGCTCTCATTGCAGCTAGTATTCCTAGATGTCTATCAGATATGATGCATAAATCTGTTTTATCAATAACAGATTGGATACTTTTGAGTTGACGGAAAAACCATGACCAGGATGATGTATTTTCACCCTCGACAATAGAAAATCCCAACGGAAATATATCGTTATTAGCATCAACACCTGTAGCGATCATGCAGCCTCTGTACTTACCATATATATACGTCCCATCAACGCACAATACCGGCCGACAGTGTGTGAAACCAGATGCACTTGGAGCAAAACACCAGAAAATTCTTTGAAACCTGACAGAGCCATTGACATCTGTTTCTGTGGTTTTTAACCGATATACGGTCCCCGGATTTGATGCTTTCATGGTTTCCATAAAAGAGACCAGTGAGTTGTACGAGCTTCCCAGTCCCCAAATATCTTGCATAAAGCCTTTCTACGGGCATCACATGCCTTCACATACGAAATCTAAATTTTGTGTTCTGCTAACGTAGAGTCGTATCTCTCGGGGAGTCATCGCCACATCTGTACGGATTAGTGGCATGATTAGTGAGCAAATTTAAGATGAAGTGCAATTCCTGTGATCTTGTAACATAATAGAATTGATGCATGTATGTTCTTGGTTGTATTTCGTGACCTTCCAAGCATTGGCTCTTTTGGAACATGCATGCAATCTCCACTTACATTCAGGAGCTTTCGTACATACCACGGTATAGTACGTCTTATTTGACTCTTCGGTTTTAAATGTAACGTTTTGCTGAATAGACCACGACTTCAGCTTACAAATAAGATCTCATTTTTCCTAAAATAAATCCCTAACAGCGACGCAATCTTCGCTTGCTACTGTCGCTTCCAAATAGGGTGCCGTATTTAATTCTGCCACGGCTAAGTCTACCCAACTATCATCTTCCAGCGGATTGAGGCCGGGATCTTCTAGTTCGACGAAATCATTGTTCGCAACCATATCATCAAACAATGCTACCTCATTCATTCCAGCGGCATATTCCACGCTATCCTCCCCTTGACGACCTTCACCAGTTTCATCATCACTGCCACACATATCAATGTCATCCGTAGCAACATAAGGCTCGGGTGCTATATATGATGGTTGTGGTCGGTGTAATGTGGATGGTTTGGGATGAGAAGTCAGTAAAGATGTGGACGGACATGCTTGGAATGCGCTACTTGGATCGTGTTGGAATGATGCAGAAGTATAGGAAAATCTGCGTTTGGTATATAAATTGTTATTATACTATTATTCCTTAATATTTTCGTAAATAAATCACCACTTATTTCAGATTTATTTACCTTTGGAAGGTTGTATATGGTAATCCTTGTTGTTCTTCTGGGGTGCATGTAACTGCAGCAGTCGATTGGGAGAACCTGTATTCAATACATAAAACATATTAGTATTTTGGCATTACTAAAATGTTTGAAGGTGAATTTATAAAATGTTTACCCTTGAGTTTGAAGGTTTGAATAATGTTGTGTATAGTCATATCCACCGAAACTGACGGTATCATCGTTAACCATGTAACCGTACCCCCAGAAACTACCTCCAGCATTACCATCAAAATTACCCGTTGGAGGGACATCTGATACTTCCAATTGTTCCTTCTGAACCAAAAGTTCAAAAGAATGCTGGGTGTTTGACAGACCGAAATATATCATCGAAGATATTGATGCATCGTCTATAATTTCAACCAATGCATTTCCACTAAATATAGGTCATATACAACTTAACTTAAGCCTAATTTCACGGGGATCGTATTTCGTGATTTTGAACACTTTATTCTCGATTTTATTATAAGTCGTTGATGGTTCTAATCGCATGATTCTTGCGGACCCGCTCATATACTCGGGACCTTGTGCACTTGTGATAATCCGGCCATCGTATTTACATACAACAAATAAACTTGAACTTGTCATAATCTGTATCAAACAATATCAAGCCAACAATAAAAAAAGCGTTAACTTCATACAATCACAGTCAAAACATGCACAATCATACCTAGAGCTATGGTCTTCAAAGTCCACCAGACTGCTCCTAACTGTTCCAAAGTGACAAGTTGTGAGATAACCCTCAAATCGTCTCTTCACTGCCAATTGTGGCCAGGTAAGCACAAGTGAGGAAATGAGAGTTCCGCTCACGAATCACCGTGAGACGGGCCTTTTAAAATTACCTTTCTCACTTGTCTAGCCTAGACACCACAAAGTCAAGTTTAGATAAACGATCGAATGCCCACAACCTTCCTATGTCCTATTGAGCACGACAGTGCTTAGTTGGCTAAGTCTAGATATTTTTTTAATAAGCTCAAGGGTAATGCGTATGCTTTTAGTGATTTTTTGGGTCTTAGGAAGGGTGATGAAATCCCCACCCAATCTGAATTGGTGTTATAGCCCCTTAAAGTCCGTATTATTTATGCAAAACAGTAACAAACAAAAATCGAAAACACTAGCAAACAACTTATTTGGCGGCGGCACAAAGAATCCTGCACAAAAACAGTTTTATTGGAGAGGGGAAGAGAGTTTGTGCAAAGAATGCTGCAGGAAGAATAGTTCAGAGGAGTTCAGAGGAGGAGAGAAGATGAGGGAAATACTCACAGAGAATTTGGAACTTCAAATTTCTTCCATGTGCTTGTTTTGGTCTCCTCTTCCTGTTTAGAGCCCCTGAACCTTGGTTTGATCACTGAATTTGCTCCAGAAATTTACAGCAAGCCGTCGTTCCGTCTTGATCCTATCCAGCAGCTTCTCACGACTATGGTACTGAACTTGACCTTCTTCCTAACCTGCACACTTGTACAAAATAAGGGTAAATGAAGAGTTGCTGGATAGAAGAGAGTTGTATTTATAGGAACAGGCCGGCATTTAATTATTGAAGAGGGCGAGTTGGCGAGTTCTAAGAACTCGCCCTCTTCGTTTCAGAATTTTAATTATTAGTCCTGATTGATTTCACAACACACTGTTAAAAATTAATAATAAAAGATGATGGCGAGTTCCTGGAACACGCCCTCATTTAATTATTGAAGAGGGCGGGTTCTCTTCGTTTTAGACTTTTAATTATAGGTCCTGCTTGATTTGACAACATACTGTTAAAAAATAATAATAAAAGATGATCGCGGGTTCCTGGAACACGTCCTCATTTAATTATTGAAGAGGGCAGGTTCTAAAAACCCGCCCTCTTCGTTCTGATAAAAATATAAAACATTAAAAACTGATTTGACTTAACACTATAATACATAACATTAAAAAACTGATTTGACTTACACTATAATACATAACATAAAAAAACTAATTTGACTTGACACTATAATACATATCCCGGGAATCCAACAAATATGAGGGCGGGTTCCTGGAACACGCCCTCATTTAATTATTGAAATACGGCTCTACGTTAGCGGAGAGCACAAAATTCAGATTTCGTATGTGAAGGCATGGGATGCTAGTAGAAAGGCTTTATGCAAGATATTTGGGGACTGGGAAAGCTCGTACAACTCACTACTCTTTTATGGAAGCCATGAAAGCATCAAATCCGGGGACCGTATACCGGTTAAAAACCACAAAAACATATGTAGATGGCTCTGTCAGGTTTCAAAGAATTTTCTGGTGCTTTGCTCCAAGTGCGGCTGGTTTCACATACTGTCAGCCGGTATTGTGCGTTAATGGGACGTATCTATACGGTAAGTATAGAGGCTGCATGCTAATCGATACAGGTGTTGATGCTAATAACGGTATATTTCCGTTGGGATTTTCTATTGTCGAGGGTGAAAATACATCATCCTGGTCATGGTTCTTCCGTCAACTCAAAAGTATCCAATCTGTTATTGATAAAACAGATTTATGCATCATATCTGATAGACATCTAGGAATACTAGCTGCAATGAGAGCTGTATTTCCGACAACCCCACATAGGTTTTGCCTGCGACACTTCATGCAAAATTTTAATAGAAAATTTAAAAATTCAGATCTACATAAGCTTATATACAAAGCCGGTAAAGCGTATGACCCTAATGTCCATGACATGTACATGACGAAAATTGAGGAGATGAGTCAAGCCGCGAAAGCGTGGTTAGATGAGTATCCAGTACGCATGTGGTCACAAGCACATGATAATGGATGCAGATATCTACTAATGACCACTAATATGTCTGAAAGCTTCAACAGGGTCCTTAAAGGTGTTAAAGGGTTACCGATACAAGGGTTGATTGTTCGAACCTTTTTCCGGGTGAATGCTTATTTTGTACAAAGAAGAGAAAAGTCCTTAACGATGGAGACTCCGCTCACCGGGTATTACGAAGATATATTCCGGAAAAGAGAGCGCAGAGCGCAATACTACAGATCCGAAAGGTTTGACACGGCAGAGTTTCAAGTAACGGGGAGTAATGGGAATCAATATACCGTAAACTTTAGAGATAAAGGGCTCTCTTCATGCACATGCGGTGTTTTCCAGCAACATTTACCTTGTGCCCACGCAATTGCTGCTACGAGCAGCATGCATAACTCACATTACAATTTTGCTTCCCATTACTATACAGTTTCCAATTACCAAGACGCATACGGTCCAAAATTTCATCCTATACCGGACAGTCGTTATTGGCACTATTATACTGGGAACAGACAAACACCGACTGTATTACCGCCGGAAAAAATATAGGGCCCGGAAGACCTAAGGTGCGTCGAGATCGAATGACAATGGATGTGGATCCTCAGTAAAGGCACGTCAGATGTAGCCTATGCAAACAACAAGGTCATTATAGGACCGGATGTCCAGGATAGTCATCAGGGGCGGGACCTTCGAGATCGTGACAAGTGCACCGGAAGATTTTTTTGTATTGTAAATTTGACGGATTCATTTTGATATTATAAATTTGACCGTCGAGATAGAATTTACATTTTACAAACAGATGGGATTTTTTTGTATTGTAAATTTGACGGATTCATTTTATACACCACATTCATATAATACAATTTTATTATTTTATTCGTATTTTCTTTTATTTATTTAAAAAAAATTAATTAATAGGACGGCCCTCTCCTTCATATAGGAGAGGGCGGATTCGCCCTCTTTATAATAATAGAGAGGGCGGGTTCCTAGAACCCGCCCTCTCCTATACAATATAGGGGGCGGGTTATAGGAACTCACCCTCTAAACTGGGGAGGGGGTGGGGTCCACAAACCGCCCTATTCTCCTAATTTTAAAAAAAACTACCCTACTTTAATAATTTTAAATAAAAAATACCCTATTTCAAAAAAAACCTTTTTCGTATTGTAAATTTGACAGATTCATTTTGTACACCACATTCATATAATACAATTTTATTATTTTATTCGCATTTTCCTTTATTTATTTAAAAAAAATTAATTAATAGGGCGGGTTCCTAGAACCCGCCCTCTCCTATACAATATAGGGGGCGGGTTCTAGGAACCCGCCCTCTAAACTGGGGAGGGGTGGAGTCCACAAACTGCCCTATTCTTCTAATTTTTAAAAAAAATACCCTACTTTAATAATTTTAAATAAAAAATACATAAAAAATACCCTAGTTCAAAAAAAACCCTTATAATTTATAAATCATCATGCCACCTTCTCTAGGATTGTTACTGCAGATGATTTACCAAAGGCATAGACTTCTCTTTCTAAGTTCCTTAAATTCAATCCGGAAAAATAAATGCTGAAGTCTTTGGGCTATGTTCTAGTCAAAATAGGACATCTTGTGTAATATAGAAGACTGGAGTCTGGAATATGGATTAGCTCCAAAATGTCATGGTAGTAACAAGTAGCAATAAAGGTAATACAAATTAGAGTTAATCAGCAGAGTAGACATATGTGATATTAGTTTCCATTTTAATAAATTTATTTAGCTGGTTTCACATCTGCCAAGTCAATTCCTTCAGATGCATTCATAGTATCTAATAGAACAATAAAGCTAAGAATGTCATTTCTGAACGAATATACCTCTGACTGGTTTAAATAATCTATAGCCTTCACAATTGTATTGTTTTCTGGCTTGATCTCATCAGCTGTCTCTTGGATTCCTCTCCAAATACTCATTGGTTCCCAGCTGGAAGCCAAAGAATGGTCAAATACATGCTTAACAATAACTGGCTCACCCTTGGCCCGGTGTTTACGAAAATGACTGTCACGCCCCGCTTCCCAGTGTACAGCGAAGGGGATGCGGCGAGGTCCGCTACGTATGTACTCAGAAGTACATACGCTAAGCGTAGCTAAGCAATATAGAAATAAATACACAAGAGACAAGAGTATAAAAAGAACAGCAACTTTTATTTATTAACATTCTTTGTACAATACATGAAAAGGAAGTACAACTGAAATAAAGATGCCGAAACAGTGGCATAACAGGAAATGTAAAGTACTTGAAAGAAAAGTGTACAATGAAATTATACTGCAGAGTCTTCAGTAAAGTGCTCCAAGTCTTCTGGTGATGGCTCAACTTCTGTCGGGTCCAAGTCACCTGACGACATTCAAAGAAGAGAGAAACAGAATGTCGTCAGCTGTCACGCCCCGCTTCCGAAAATACGGAATACGAGGGGTAGACAAGGCCAGCCATGCTCCTACGGTCAAGGAAATGTCCTGCCGTAGTCACACTTCGGCTTCTAGTTTATCATGGTGAACAGTAAACGATGCGCAGGTAATGAGAAATGCAGTAACTGAAAGATACAATAATATAAACTGACCTGAAGTGGAACAAACGGATGTAACTAGGAACGGCAAGTCAGGAAGTCTGTGATGCACTGGTCCAGGCTAAATCTTCTCCTCACACTGAGCATGCATACTCAGGTCGTCAGAGCGACACGATAGCAATATAATATAAATATAAAATCAAGTCACAGTTCTACCAGTGGTAATAGATATGAATAATAGTAAATCAATGACAGCATGAATATGAATGTGCAGTAATCAATGCAGCGGAACAGTAAAGGCAGTAGAACGATATGCCGCGTATGTCAACACAGTAAGTATGGTATATCAATGCCAGTATCCCTATCAGTCTCTAAGTTTCACTGTACAGGTCACTAAGCCTATCGTCAGTCCAAGTGTGAGAGTCAACCACTCGCGAGTGTCCTCCACCCAAGGGTAGAACCCAAGGGCAAGGGACCACGGGCCCAACATGTAACATGTATATCACGGTAATAATCACGTACCCTGTAAATCTCCATATATCTCCCTAAATATATAAGCCGGCATGGGACTCCCGAGATTCTGTTGAACTCACACTCAAACTACCCCACACCCCGTGGTCTACATCAAACGCTAACCATAACCTCAAATACCAATCGGTCTGTGACAAGTCTGCACGAGAACTGGAGACAGGATCTCCATCAAGCACGTCCCGACTAATATCCAAGATAAATGGCAGTGTTCGTGTATCCGTGAATAAGTGAAAGTGAATGAATAAGTGAAAGTGAATGAATAAGTGAAAGTGAATGAATAAAGTGAAAGTGATACGTACTTGTACACAATCAGTGACCCTATTATTCTATTGCATTGTCGACGTCTGTGGGATGCGTGTACGTGTGACTATAAGTGGTATGGGACACTTATGGAAGCGCTTGCACGGGTGTCACAGATAAGGCACCAGACACTGCCATTTATCTTGAATATTAGTCGGGACGTGCTTGATGGAGGTCCTGCCTCCAGTTCTCGCGCAGACTTGTCACGGATCGATTAGTATTTAGGGTTATGGTTAGCGTTTGATGTAGACCACGGGGTGTGGGGTAGTTTGAGTGTGAGTTCAACAGAATCTCGGGAGTCCCATGCCGGCTTATATATTTAGGGAGATATATGGAGATTTACAGGGTACGTGATTATTACCGTGATATACATGTTACATGTTGGGCCCGTGGTCCCTTGCCCTTGGGTTCTACCCTTGGGTGGAGGACACTCGCGAGTGGTTGACTCTCACACTTGGACTGACGATAGACTTAGTGACCTGTACAGTGAGACTTAGAGACTGATATGGATACTGGCATTGATATACCATACTTACTGTGTTGACATACGTGGCATATCGTTCTACTGATTTACTGTTCCGCTGCATTGATTACTGCACATTCATATTCATGATGTCATTGATTTACTGTTTCACATATCTATTACCACTGGTAGAACTGTTATTTGATTATATATATATATATATATATTACTATTGTGTCGCTCTGACGACCTGAGTATGCATGCTCAGTGTGAGGAGAAGATTTAGGCTGGACCAGTGCATCACAGACTTCTTGTCTTACCATTCCGAGTTACATTCGTTTGTTCCACTTCAGGTCAGTCTTTACATTGCTCCTTTCAGTTACTGCATTTCTCATTACCTGCGCATCCTTACTGTTCACCAACAAAACCATGTCACGCCCCGCTTCCCAAAATACGGAATACGAGGGGTAGACAAGGCCAGCCATGCTCCTACGGTCAAGGAAATGTCCTGCCGTAGTCACACTTCGGCTTCTAGTTTATCATGGTGAACAGTAAAGATGCGCAGGTAATGAGAAATGCAGTAACTGAAAGATACAATAATGTAAACTGACCTGAAGTGGAACAAACGGATGTAACTAGGAACGGCAAGTCAGGAAGTCTGTGATGCACTGGTCCAGGCTAAATCGTCTTCTCACACTGAGCATGCATACTCAGGTCGTCAGAGCGACACAATAGCAATATAATATATATAAAATCTTGTGACAATTCTAACGGTGATAATAGATGTATATAACAGTAGATCAAGGGCAGTATGGGTATGAACATGCAGTAATCAATGCAGCGGAACAGTAAAGGCAGTAGAACGATATGCCACGTATGTCAACACAGTATATAAGGTATATCAATGCCAGTATCCCTATCAGTCTCTAAGTCTCACTGTACAGGTCACTAAGTCTATCGTCAGTCCAAGTGTGAGAGTCAACCACTCGTGAGTGTCCTCCATCCAAGGGTAGAACCCAAGGGCAAGGGACCACGGGCCCAACATGTAACATGTATATCACGGTAATAATCACGTACCCTGTAAATCTCCATATATCTTCCTAAATATATAAGCCGGCATGGGACTCCCGAGATTCTGTTGAACTCACACTTAAACTACCCCACACCCACGGTCTACATCAAACGCTAACCATAACCTCAAATACCAATCGGTCTGTGACAAGTCTGCACGAGAACCGGAGACAGGATCTCCATCAAGCACGTCCCGACTAATATCCAAGATAAATGGCAGTGTCTGGTGCCTTATCTGTGACACCCATGCAAGAGCTTCCATAAGTGTCCCATACCACTTATAGTCACACGTACACGCGTCCCACAGACGTCGACAATGCAATAAAATAATAAGGTTCATTGATTGTGTACAAGTACGTATCACTTTCACTTATTCATTCACTTTCACTTATTCACTTTCACTTATTCATTCACTTTCACTTATTCATGGATACACGAAAACTGACGTACTTGCCACAATCATCACTAAAAATCTAACACTGGGTAAATGCACGATGTCACTAGGTTATCACTATAATGATATAGGTATGATATGATGCATGAACAGTATAAGAAGCACAACTAAGGTATCATAAAAACAGCAGTCTATCACTTGCACGATTTATCATGAAACATATGTATATAATTTAGCGAAACGATAAACAGGTGGTAATTAATATGTTCAGTTAGCTATCCATAGGATTTTGTTTCAAGTCAATCGGGTTCCAGGATCATTAGTTATAACTATTTCATTTTAAGCGCACGCGGCTGGAAATCCGGTTTCAGAATCAGAAATCCATTTCGTAACGCATTTTAACCCCAGTTGGGATCATAATTTAGCGACGCTACAGTTGAATGAATTCTAGTATTTTCAGTAAGGTTTTCAACGCAATAGACGGATCTTCAATCGCGTCTGTACGTTAGCAGTTATAACCTGTTTAATATCAACATGTCAATTCTGATTCTTCTGGGACTGTTATGTGTCCCGATCTTCTAAATTACGGATTAAATATCAAACGGTAACGAAACAGGATGAAATCAATTGTGTTGTCTAGCTAACAGATTTATCTATAATAAACAGTGGAGTTCCGCAACCTACGAGTTAAGGAAATCCTGTGGTATCCAATACGGAACAGCAAGCAATGACTGGAGTCGCTCTGGACTGCAGTCCAGGGTCGCACTCCGATCCAAATATCATCATGGTTTGAGTACAGGAATATCTGGAAACTGGTATAGGGTTATAGTTCGTCGAGTTGGCTTCGATTTGAGCCCTAGAACGCACCATTCCAGCATGTATATGATTTATGGTGAATTTAACGGTTTTCAGGTACAGTAGAATTTCAGTTTTACGATTAAACTTGGGGGCGGTTGTTTTAGTCATTATCGATTACATCATCCAGCAAAATTCACACACTATGTTCACAGCCCTACGGGCCAACCTACACCATTGAGTTCCGTCAAATTTGGTAATGTTTTCCTAAGGGAACAAGCATCGAACAGTTACGGCACATAATAGTTTTAAACTTGTAACATTATAATTCATGTATTTAACGATTGTAACTTGGATAAATAGCATGTAAGCAAGTAAAAACTTGCCTGACGACGACGGTCGGCGAGGGCAGGAGACGGGCGCGGTGCGGGCGTGGGTTCGAGTTTTCTCGTGGTCGCGGGATGAAGAAGAAGGAGAGAAGGAGGTAGGGACTTTGGGAAATTTGAGAAGGGAGTGAGAGAGATTGAGGGAGTGTGTTTTGTTGGAAATGAAAATATGGATTTTATAGAGGGAGAGAGGGAGTGAACGTGAGGTTTTGGATGAGTGAATGTGAGATGTAAAGAAGAGAGGGAGTGAGGTGTGTGAGGGTGTGTGTTGTAAAGAGAGGGATGGGGGAGGTGTAAAGGGAAAGAGAGAATAATATGGGGGTGTAAAGATAAAAGAGAGAATAATGTGGTGTGTGTGTGTTGTAAAGAAACGGGAGAAGTGAGGAATGGGAATGGGGGTGAAATTCCATATCAAATAAAATGTGGCCGGCCCATTATTATGAATCTTCAGCACATTGTAGCCTTTAACATTAATGCATCACCATTAATTAATCATTCATTCATCTTTCCAGCACACTCCTTATGCAATTATTCCTCACTTTAATTAACTAAACATCACAAAGCAACTTCCTGCACAATATGCTCCACCTTATACATTAATTAAACCCTTAGCATAATGAAGCACCAGCATCTCCATTATGTGCTCATTCATCACTTCATTAATTAATGTATGCATGATACAAACATTCTCCTTTCCCCACTAGTGGCCGGCCCCCCATTAAAATGAGGATGGGAAAAAGATCAAAAAAAATATTAATTGCAAACTTGCAATTAACCCCCTCCATCAGAAAAGTCCGGCCGGGAAAGAACAAAGAAAAACCGGCCGGAACGGAATGCAAACTGGCAACTCCAGAAAACTGGTCCCGTAACAAATTACAGGTGTGCATACACACCCGCATCTGTATTCCGACCGGATACAAATGCAAAGAGACAAAACTACACTATTTAATACTAGGATCCGGCTTAAGCCAAAGCCGGCTAGTAAAACCCGTCCGATCCTGATCCGTGTAATACCGCACGTATCCGATCGAACCCTGCCATATCTCCATACGGCCTTTACAGCGTTTCGCCCGAAAACTTGAGTAACTGAATGTGGGGGACTCTAAAGACTCGTCAACGCCTTAGTTGTGGATTTAACCACTAGCACGTTAGAGGTATAAGCCAATACATAACGGGCTACCAGGTATTGACTAAAAGGTGGCCGACGAGCGAACTCATCACAACCCTTACGAGCCTGCAAGCAACACTTTATATAAATACGGATATTGGCGTACAAAAGGAACTGGGTATTACATCATACCACCCTTACAAAAATTTCGTCCTCGAAATTTCCGGAACTAGAAAAGATAAGTAAACGTGAATTTAAGATAAGAGATATGGAAACTTCTGTCGAATCTCGTCTTCTCGTTCCAAGTTTTCCTGTAAACTCCTCCAAAAGTGCGATAAGAATCGGGTATCACGATCGGAAACGATGCTCATAGGTACTCTATGCAATCTCGCAATCTTCTGCATGTACTGTTCTGCTATCGCTTCCGTCGACTGACCAACTCGGAACGGAATGAAATGAGCTGCCTTGGTCAATTACCCAAACTTCATTGTTGCTCTTTGGATTCCGCGGTAAAGCTGTTACGAAATCCATGGTTATATGTTCCCATTTCCACTGAGGAATTGGAAGTGGTTGCAATAAACCAGCTACCCTTCGATGTTCAGCCTTAACTTGCTGACATACCAAGCACTTTGCTACAAAGCGGGCAATCTCCCTTTTTATGCCTTCCCACCAGAAAAGTTGTCGTAGATCACGGTACATCTTCGTGCCTCCTGGATGTATGTAATAAGCCGAACTATTAGCCTCAGCTAGTACCTCTTCTCGAACATCTCCCTTGAGGACGCAGAGTCTGCTACTGAATCTCAGAAAACCGTCTCGATGTATGAGTAAGTCCGTCCTCAGCCCGGCTTCCACCGACTCTCTGAACTTCTGCAATGGAGGATCGTCAGCTTGCGCAGCCTTAATGCGATCTGCATCTGTAGCTGCCGGAACTGTCTAATTGCACTTGGTGTAACAACTTCTAGTTCGATCTTCTGAAAATTCTCGATGATGTTCCTCTGACTGGTCGTCATCATGACTGCTGGCTTGTGACTGAGAGCGTCGGGTACAACGTTTACTTTTTCCGGATGATACTGTAAGTCCAAGTCGTAGTCTGCCATTAATTTTAACCATCGGCGTTGCCTCATATTCAGTTCTCTTTGAGTGAACACATATTTCAGACTCTTGTGATCCGTGTACACTTCCACCTTTTCGCCTAACAGGAAATGCCTGCAGATCTTCAATGCGAAACCACGGCGGCTAACTCCAAGTCATGTGTTGGGTAGTTCTTCTCGTAATTCTTCAGCTGTCGTGAAGCGTAAGCAATCACCCGAATGGGAGGAAAGGAAGAATTGGGCTGTCCAGAATGACATAAAGATGAAGGATGAAATCAGATTCAAAATTAGGGAGAGATATAATTTAGAAAGAGTGAGTTTGACAACTTCAGAAGGGGTAGCGGCAAGATACAATTTAATCGAAAAAGTCAAGGAGTGCGGTGGTGAACCATGATATCGACTAAGCTTAGGGTCTAAATATAGTGAGTCAAACAAAAGTAGGCAGTCACAATTCACAACTTTATTGCATTCGACTAAGAAGTTCAACGGATACAAAATTTAAATGAAAGGAGACAACTGCCAAAACGGAGTGTCAATGTCTTTATTGAAAGCGGGGAAAAGTGATAACTCTGCGTCGATATTTAATCTCCGCAGTCTCGTAAGGCAAGTCTGAATCTTGTACTGGGTCCGTGCCATCGTCAAGTCGCTCAATCAGATTTGGAGGGCGTTACCGAATCTCCACTATGCAGCTCCTTCCTTCTTGGGCAACCATTGACCAGATGTTTGTCGGATCCACAAATCAAGCACTGCCTTTTGGCCCGGCGACAGTCCCTCTGAAAGTGTCCTGACCTTTTGCAATAACCACAACGTTGGGCTCTCCACTGCTTCGGTGGCTTAGTAACAAATGAGCGCTTCATCTGCATGCCACCATTTTGTTTATCAGCGATTTCCCTATGAGTAGGGCCCCTAGCTGGTGCTTGAGCCATTTGCCTTCTTAGTCCTTCAGCCAAGAGATCGTTCGTTCGCTCCTGAGCTTCCTTCAAGCCTTGCAGTACATTCAAAATCTCGACGGTCTGATTCTGGGGAATAGAGTTGGAGGAAAAGTCGTTGGAAGTCATGATTCTGAAACAACAAATTTGAGGTACAAGGACTAAGAATCAGAATAAAATATAGAATGGACAACGAAACAAGAATATCGGGTAGGGTGAAACTCAAACGAATAGAAATCAAATGTAGAACTCCAAGTCAATCAAAAGAGTACAGTATTGTAACTATGCTGCAGTTCATAATTACAACCACATAACTTTACCAAGTTACCCAAAGTTCTAGCGAATGGATCGAAATATGTAGAAGAACTCATTGTATGAATCAAGATCAAGGATAACAAGTTTACAATCAAGATCAAGGATAGCATAGTTACAATACTGTACTCTTTTGAGTGACTTGGAGTTCTACATTTGATTTCCACTCGTTTGAGTTTCACCCTACCCGATATTCTTGTTTCGTTGTCCATTCTATATCTTATTCTGATTCTTAGTCCTTGTACCTCAAATTTGTTGTTTCAGAATCATGACTTCCAACGACTTTTCCTCCAACTCTATTCCCCAGAATCAGACCGTCGAGATTTTGAATGTACTGCAAGGCTTGAAGGAAGCTCAGGAGCGAACGAACGATCTCTTAGCTGAAGGACTAAGAAGGCAAACGGCTCAAGCACCAGCTGGGGGCCCAACTCATAGGGAAATCGCTGATAAACAAAAAGGTGGCATGCAGATGAAGCGCTCATTTGTTACTAAGCCACCGAAGCAGTGGAGAGCCCAACGTTGTGGTTATTGCAAAAGGTCAGGACACTTTCAGAGGGACTGTCGCCGGGCCAAAGGGCAGTGCTTGATTTGTGGATCCGACAAACATCTGGTCAATGGCTGCCCTAGAAGGAAGGAGCTGCACAGTGGAGATTTGGCAACGCCCTCCAAATCTGATTGAGCGACTTGACGATGGCACGGACCCAGTACAAGATTCAGACTTGCCTTACGAGACTGCGGAAATTAAATATCGACGCAGAGTTATCACTTTTCCCGCTTTCAATAAAGACATTGTCACTCCGTTTTGGCAGTTGTCTCCTTTCATTTAAATTTTGTATCTATTGAACTTCTTAATTGAATGCAATAAAGTTGTGAATTGTGACTGCCTACTTTTGTTTGACTCACTATATTTAGACCCTAAGCTTAGTCGATATCATGGTTCACCACCGCATCCCTTGACTCCTTTTTCGATTAAGTTGTATCTTGCCGCTACCCCTTCTGAAGTTGTCAAACTCACACTCTTTCTAAATTATATCGCTCCCTAATCTTGAATCTGATTTCATCCTTCATCTTTATGTCATTCTGGACAGCCCAATTCTTCCTTTCCTCCCATTCGGGTGATTGCTTACGCTTCACGACAGCTGAAGAATTACGAGAGGAACTACCCAACACATGACTTGGAGTTAGCCGCCGTGGTTTCGCATTGAAGATCTGCAGGCATTACCTGTTAGGCGAAAATGTGGAAGTGTACACGGATCACAAGAGTCTGAAATATGTGTTCACTCAAATAGAACTGAATATGAGGCAACGCCGATGGTTAAAATTAATGGCAGACTATGACTTGGACTTACAGTATTATCCGGAAAAAGTAAACGTTGTACCCGACGCTCTCAGTCACAAGCCAGCAGTCATGATGACGACCAGTCAGAGGAACATCATCGAGAATTTTCAGAAGATCGAACTAGAAGTTGTTACACCAAGTGCAATTAGACAGTTCCAGCAGCTACAGGTGCAGTCTCCTCTTGTAGATCGCATTAAGGCTGCGCAGGCTGACGATCCTCGATTGCAGAAGTTCAGAGAGTCGGTGGAAGCCGGGCTGAGGACGGACTTACTCATACATCGAGACGGTTTTCTGAGATTCAGTAGCAGACTCTGCGTCCTCAAGGGAGATGTTCGAGAAGAGGTACTAGCTGAGGCTAATAGTTCGGCTTATTACATACATCCAGGAGGCACGAAGATGTACCATGATCTACGACAACTTTTCTGGTGGGAAGGCATAAAAAGGGAGATTGCCCGCTTTGTAGCAAAGTGCTTAGTATGTCAGCAAGTTAAGGCTGAACATCGAAGGGTAGCTGGTTTATTGCAACCACTTCCAATTCCTCAGTGGAAATGGGAACATATAACCATGGATTTCGTAACAGCTTTACCGCGGAGTCCAAAGAGCAACAATGAAGTTTGGGTAATTGACCAAGGCAGCTCATTTCATTCCGTTCCGAGTTGGTCAGTCGACGGAAGCGATAGCAGAACAGTACATGCAGAAGATTGCGAGATTGCATAGAGTACCTGTGAGCATCATTTCCGATCGTGATACCGATTCTTCTCGCACTTTTGGAGGAGTTTACAGGAAATCTTGGGGAGCCAGAAGACGAGATTCGACAGAAGTTTCCATATCCCTTTCTCTTAAATTCATGTTCACTTGTCTTTTCTAGTTCCGGAAATTTCGAGGACGAAATTTTTGTAAGGGTGGTATGATGTAATACCCAGTTCCTTTTGTACGCCAATATCCGTATTTATATAAAGTGTTGCTTGCAGGCTCGTAAGGGTTGTGATGAGTTCGCTCGTCGGCCACCTTTTAGTCAATACCAGGTAGCCCGTTATGTATTGGCTTATATCTCTAACGTGCTAGTGGTTAAATCCACAACTAAGGCGTTGACGAGTCTTTAGAGTCCCCCACATTCAGTTACTCAATTTTTCGGGCGAAACGCTGTAGAGGCCGTATGGAGATATGGCAGGGTTCGATCGGATACGTGCGGTATTGCACGGATCAGGATCGGACGGGTTTTACTAGCCGGTATTGGCTTAAGCCGGATCCTAGTATTAAATAGTGTAGTTTTGTCTCTTTAGATTTGTATCCGGTCGGAATACAGATGCGGGTGTGTATGCACAGTATCGGGGTTTTCCTGTAATTTGTTACGGGACCAGTTTTCTGGAGTTGCCAGTTTGCATTCCGTTCCGGCCGGTTTTTCTTTGTTCTTTCCCGGCCGGACTTTTCTGATGGAGGGGGTTAATTGCAAGTTTGCAATTAATATTTTTTTGATCTTTTTCCCATCCTCATTTTAATGGGGGGCCGGCCACTAGTGGGGAAAGGAGAATGTTTGTATCATGCATACATTAATTAATGAAGTGATGAATGAGCACATAATGGAGATGCTGGTGCTTCATTATGCTAAGGGTTTAATTAATGTATAAGGTGGAGCATATTGTGCAGGAAGTTGCTTTGTGATGTTTAGTTAATTAAAGTGAGGAATAATTGCATAAGGAGTGTGCTGGAAAGATGAATGAATGATTAATTAATGGTGATGCATTAATGTTAAAGGCTACAATGTGCTGAAGATTCATAATAATGGGCCGGCCACATTTTATTTGATATGGAATTTCGTGGGCCCCCCCCCCCCTTAATTCATTGTGCTGGAGATTCTTTAGCACTGTGGGTTAATTAAAGAGTTTAATTAATGAAACATTGAGCATTATAAGAGATAGGGAGCCTGCTTCATTCTGAAGAGGGAGAGTGCACAATGTGTGCAGGAGAGCATTCATTTCACAGCAAAGAATAGAATACTCCATTTTTTTTCCAGCAAGTATCTAAGCCTCCATGGATTTTTCTTGTGCACCAATTTCTCCATCATGCCAACTCCTTCAACCTCCATCAAACCCCATCTCAACCGCAACCACCGAGAACCCCTCGACTTCACCCAAGGCACTCAACTGAGACGAGAACCTATCTCGTCGCCACAGAACCCATTGCTGCACCCTCACCAAGACTTCACCTTCTAAACCCACCACGGTCACCGAGCACCCCTAGCCTCCAATTCCGAGCACATCTTCAGCCGACTCCTCATCTTGCCGCAGCCATCTCCTTGGACTTGAGAACTCGTCGCAGCAGCACCTTCGTCGAGATCCCCTATCCGAGCTTTACGGCATTTCATCGAACCCCAAAACCATTTTCAAACTTTTTTACACCACTGTGAAACCACTCTATACAAGTTGCCGGAGCGACGCCGTCGACCTTCGGAAACCCCAACACTTCTCAGACGGACCAGAGAGCACCCCTAAGCTTCCAGCGCACGCAAGACGACTCCGGGAAAACTCCGACGCGAAATTCGTATTTCGAACTAGGCTCGCGGGAATCCGGAACGTGGCGCACAACGCGCGTTCGCGACATCGTTGCCGTCGTGCGACCCCAAGGCGTTCTCCAGGCAAGTTCTTACTTGCTTTCATGCTATTCCGTATATATTACAAATCAGAATCGTAGATATATTCCATGTTTGCTTGATGTAATATATTGTCACAAAACTGTTCGATGCTTGTTCCCATATAAAATCATTATCGTATTTGACGGAACGGGACATATTATTTTGGCCCTTGTAGAGATGATTAACGTGTGCAAATTTCATTAGAAAATACGACTGTTAACAGATAAAATGACTACCCCCAAGTTCAACCGTAAAGCTGAAATTCTACTGTACCTGAAAACCGTTAAATTCACCATAAATCATATACATGCTGGAATGGTGCGTTCGAGGGCTCAAATCGAAGCCAACTCGACGAACTATAACCCTATACCAGTTTCCAGATATTCCTGTACTCAAACCATGATGATATTTGGATCGGAGTGCGACCCTGAACTGCAGTTTGGGGAAACGTTCGTTCGAATACCTGTCCTTGGGAACACCTGTACACCCCTTCTTTAAACAGAAAATGCGCGGAACCTTATATGGTCGCGTAGAGAATTTAGTTAGCTAACCCCTGAAGTTGGTCCCGTGTCGTTTTACCGTCATTTGATATTTAAATTGTATTTTAGACTACCGTGGAAATCTGCAGTTTCTGCAGTGATCCCTTTTACACCAGCACCTTGTACATAACATAACTTTTAATACAGAACTGATATCGATAATCCGTTTGATGCATTGGAAAGATAACAGTAAAATCTACAATTAGTTTAACTGTAGTATCGCCTAATTATGCTCCCAACTGAGAGTAAAATGTGTTACGAAACGGACTTCCAGTTCAGAAATTGGATTTCCAGCAGTGAACACTTAAAATGAAATGGCCATAACTAGCGAACCTGAAACCCGATTGGCATGAAACCAATTTTGACGGATAGATAACTGAATATACTAATTATTACCTGTTTATCGTTTCGCTATTCTGTACACGTACATTTCATGATAAATCGTGCAAGTGATAGAATACTATTTTATGACACCTTAATCATGTTTCATATGCTGTTTATGCATCATATCATCCCTGTCATTACAGTGATAATCTAGTGATATCGTGCATCTACCCAGTGTTAGAATTTAGTGATGATTGTGGCAAGTACGTCAGTGTTCGTGTATCCGTGAATAAGTGAAAGTGAATGAATAAGTGAAAGTGAATAAGTGAAAGTGAATGAATAAGTGAAAGTGAATAAGTGAAAGTGAATGAATAAATGGAAGTGACACGTACTTGTACACAATCAGTGACCCTATTATTCTATTGCATTGTCGACGTCTGTGGGATGCGTGTACGTGTGACTATAAGTGGTATGGGACACTTATGGAAGCTCTTGCATGGGTGTCACAGATAAGACATCCAACACTGCCATTTATCTTATGTATTAGTCGGGACGTGCTTGATGGAGGTCCTGCCTCCAGTTCTCGCGCAGACTTGTCACGGATCGATTAGTATTTAGGGTTATGGTTAGTGTTTGATGTAGACCACGGGGTGTGGGGTAGTTTAAGTGTGAGTTCAACAGAATCTCGGGAGTCCCATGCCGGCTTATATATTTAGGGAGTTATATGGAGATTTACAGGGTACGTGATATATACACCGTGATATTCTTGTTACATGTTGGGCCCGTGGTCCCTTGCCCTTGGGTTCTACCCTTGGGTGGAGGACACTCGCGAGTGGTTGACTCTCACACTTGGACTGACGATAGACTTAGTGACCTGTACAGTGAGACTTAGAGACTAATAGAGATACTGGCATTGATATACCATACTTACTGTGTTGATATACGTGACATATCGTTCTACTGCCTTTACTGTTCCGCTGCATTGATTACTGCATGTTCATACCCATACTGCCATTGATCTACTGTTATATACATCTATTATCACCGTTAGAATTGTCACATGATTTTATATATATTATATTGCTATTGTGTCGCTCTGACGACCTGAGTATGCATGCTCAGTGTGAGGAGAAGATTTAGCCTAGACCATCTTATCTGTGACACCCATGCAAGAGCTTCCATAAGTGTCCCATACCACTTATAGTCACACGTACACGCATCCCACAGACGTCGACAATGCAATAGAATAATAGGGTCACTGATTGTGTACAAGTACGTGTCACTTCCATTTATTCATTCACTTTCACTTATTCACTTTCACTTATTCATTCACTTTCACTTATTCACGGATACACGAACACTGACGTACTTGCCACAATCATCACTAAATTCTAACACTGGGTAGATGCACGATATCACTAGATTATCACTGTAATGACAGGGATGATATGATGCATAAACAGCATATGAAACATGATTAAGGTGTCATAAAATAGTATTCTATCACTTGCACGATTTATCATGAAATGTACGTGTACAGAATAGCGAAACGATAAACAGGTAATAATTAGTATATTCAGTTATCTATCCGTCAAAATTGGTTTCATGCCAATCCGGTTTCAGGTTCGCTAGTTATGGCCATTTCATTTTAAGTGTTCACTGCTGGAAATCCAATTTCTGAACTGGAAGTCCGTTTCGTAACACATTTTACTCTCAGTTGGGAGCATAATTAGGCGATACTACAGTTAAACTAATTATAGATTTTACTGTTATCTTTCCAATGCATCAAACGGATTATCGATATCAGTTCTGTATTAAAAGTTATGTTATGTACAAGGTGCTGGTGTAAAAGGGATCACTGCAGAAACTGCAGATTTCCACGGTAGTCTAAAATACAATTTAAATATCAAATGACGGTAAAACGACACGGGACCAACTTCATGGGTTAGCTAACTAAATTCTCTACGCGACCATATAAGGTTCCGCGCATTTTCAGTTTAAAGAAGGGGTGTACAGGTGTTCCCAAGGACAGGTATTCGAACGAACGTTTCCCCAAACTGCAGTTCAGGGTCGCACTCCGATCCAAATATCATCATGGTTTGAGTACAGGAATATCTGGAAACTGGTATAGGGTTATAGTTCGTCGAGTTGGCTTCGATTTGAGCCCTCGAACGCACCATTCCAGCATGTATATGATTTATGGTGAATTTAACGGTTTTCAGGTACAGTAGAATTTCAGCTTTACGGTTGAACTTGGGGGTAGTCATTTTAACTGTTAACAGTCGTATTTTCTAATGAAATTTGCACACGTTAATCATCTCTACAAGGGCCAATATAATATGTCCCGTTCCGTCAAATACGATAATGATTTTCTATGGGAACAAGCATCGAACAGTTTTGTGACAATATATAACATCAAGCAAACATGGAATATATCTACGATTCTGATTTGTAATATATACGGAATAGCATGAAAGCAAGTAAGAACTTGCCTGGAGAACGCCTTGGGGTCGCACGACGGCAACGATGTCGCGAACGCGCGTTGTGCGCCACGTTCCGGATTCCCGCGAGCCTAGTTCGAAATACGAATTTCGCGTCGGAGTTTTCCCGGAGTCGTCTTGCGTGCGCTGGAAGCTTAGGGGTGCTCTCTGGTCCGTCTGAGAAGTGTTGGGGTTTCCGAAGGTCGACGGCGTCGCTCCGGCAACTTGTATAGAGTGGTTTCACAGTGGTGTAAAAAAGTTTGAAAATGGTTTTGGGGTTCGATGAAATGCCGTAAAGCTCGGATAGGGGATCTCGACGAAGGTGCTGCTGCGACGAGTTCTCAAGTCCAAGGAGATGGCTGCGGCAAGGTGAGGAGTCGGCTGAAGATGTGCTCGGAATTGGAGGCTAGGGGTGCTCGGTGACCGTGGTGGGTTTAGAAGGTGAAGTCTTGGTGAGGGTGCAGCAATGGGTTCTGTGGCGACGAGATAGGTTCTCGTCTCAGTTGAGTGCCTTGGGTGAAGTCGAGGGGTTCTCGGTGGTTGCGGTTGAGATGGGGTTTGATGGAGGTTGAAGGAGTTGGCATGATGGAGAAATTGGTGCACAAGAAAAATCCATGGAGGCTTAGATACTTGCTGGAAAAAAAATGGAGTATGCTATTCTTTGCTGTGAAATGAATGCTCTCCTGCACACATTGTGCACTCTCCCTCTTCAGAATGAAGCAGGCTCCCTATCTCTTATAATGCTCAATGTTTCATTAATTAAACTCTTTAATTAACCCACAGTGCTAAAGAATCTCCAGCACAATGAATTAAGGGGGGGGGGCCCACGAAATTCCATATCAAATAAAATGTGGCCGGCCCATTATTATGAATCTTCAGCACATTGTAGCCTTTAACATTAATGCATCACCATTAATTAATCATTCATTCATCTTTCCAGCACACTCCTTATGCAATTATTCCTCACTTTAATTAACTAAACATCACAAAGCAACTTCCTGCACAATATGCTCCACCTTATACATTAATTAAACCCTTAGCATAATGAAGCACCAGCATCTCCATTATGTGCTCATTCATCACTTCATTAATTAATGTATGCATGATACAAACATTCTCCTTTCCCCACTAGAAAATACGACAAAACCCCTCGTTTTACTTGCTTACATGCTATTTATCCAAGTTACAATCGTTAAATACATGAATTATAATGTTACAAGTTTAAAACTATTATGTGCCGTAACTGTTCGATGCTTGTTCCCTTAGGAAAACATTACCAAATTTGACGGAACTCAATGGTGTAGGTTGGCCCGTAGGGCTGTGAACATAGTGTGTGAATTTTGTTGGATGATGTAATCGATAATGACTAAAACAACCGCCCCCAAGTTTAATCGTAAAACTGAAATTCTACTGTACCTGAAAACCGTTAAATTCACCATAAATCGTATACATGCTGGAATGGTGCGTTCGAGGGCTCAAATCGAAGACAACTCGACGAACTATAACCCTATACCAGTTTCCAGATATTCCTGTACTCAAACCATGATGATATTTGGATCGGAGTGCGACCCTGGACTGCAGTCCAGAGCGACTCCAGTCATTTCTTGCTGTTCCGTATTGGATACCACAGGATTTTCTTAACTCGTAGGTTGCGGAACTCCACTGTTTATTATAGATAAATCTGTTAGCTAGACAACACAATTGATTTCATCCTGTTTCGTTACCGTTTGATATTTAATCTGTAATTTAGAAGATC
The DNA here is from genome assembly GCA_030015575.1 of Agapanthus africanus. Classification (NCBI taxonomy): domain Eukaryota; kingdom Viridiplantae; phylum Streptophyta; class Magnoliopsida; order Asparagales; family Amaryllidaceae; genus Agapanthus; species Agapanthus africanus. The sequence goes on from CM057341.1 coordinate 773,609,259, forward strand.
GGGACACATAACAGTCCCAGCAGAATCAGAATTGACATGTTGATATTACACAGGTTATAACTGCTAACGTACAGACACGATTGAAGATCCGTCTGTTGCGTTGAAAACCTTACGGAAAATCCTAGAATTCATTAAACTGTAGCGTCGCTAAATTATTATCCCAACTGGGGTTAAAATGCGTTGCGAAATGGATTTCTGATTCTGAAACCGGATTTCCAGCCGTGTGCGCTTAAAATGAAATAGTTATAACTAATGATCTTGGAACCCGATTGACTTGAAACAAAATCCTATGGATAGCTAACTGAACATATTAATTACCACCTGTTTATCGTTTCGCTAAATTATATACATATGTTTCATGATAAATCGTGCAAGTGATAGACTGTTGTTTTTATGATACCTTAGTTGTGCTTCTTATACTGTTCATGCATCATATCATACCTATATCATTATAGTGATAATCTAGTGACATCGTCCATTTACCAAGTGTTAGATTTTAGTGGTGATTGTGGCAAGTACGTCAGTGTTCGTGTATCCGTGATTAAGTGAAAGTGAATAAGTGAAAGTGAATGAATAAGTGAAAGTGAATGAATAAGTGAAGTGACACGTACTTGTACACAATCAGTGAACCTTATTATTTTATTGCATTGTCGACGTCTGTGGGACGCGTGTACGTGTGACTATAAGTGGTATGGGACACTTATGGAAGCTCTTGCATGGGTGTCACAGATAAGACATCCGACACTGCCATTTATCTTGGATATTAGTCGGGACGTGCTTGATGGAGATCCTGTCTCCAGTTCTCGTGCAGACTTGTCACAGACCGATTGGTATTTGAGGTTATGGTTAGCGTTTGATGTAGACCACGGGGTGTGGGGTAGTTTGAGTGTGAGTTCAACAGAATCTCGGGAGTCCCATGCCGGCTTATATATTTAGGGAGATATATGGAGATTTACAGGGTACGTGATTATTACCGTGATATACATGTTACATGTTGGGCCCGTGGTCCCTTGCCCTTGGGTTCTACCCTTGGGTGGAGGACACTCGCGAGTGGTTGACTCTCACACTTGGACTGACGATAGACTTAGTGACCTGTACAGTGAGACTTAGAGACTGATAGGGATACTGGCATTGATATACCATACTTACTGTGTTGACATACGCGGCATATCGTTCTACTGCCTTTACTGTTCCGCTGCATTGATTACTGCACATTCATATTCATGCTGTCATTGATTTACTATTATTCATATCTATTACCACTGGTAGAACTGTGACTTGATTTTATATATATTATATTACTATTGTGTCGCTCTGACGACCTGAGTATGCATGCTCAGTGTGAGGAGAAGATTTAGCCTGGACCAGTGCATCACAGACTTCCTGACTTGCCGTTCCTAGTTACATCCGTTTGTTCCACTTCAGGCCAGTTTACATTATTGTATCTTTCAGTTACTGCATTTCTCATTACCTGCGCATCGTTTACTGTTCACCATGATAAACTAGAAGCCGAAGTGTGACTACGGCAGGACATTTCCTTGACCGTAGGAGCATGGCTGGCCTTGTCTACCCCTCGTATTCCGTATTTTGGGAAGCGGGGCGTGACATGGTTTTGTTGGTATCAGAGCGCCGGGTTTAGAATGGGATTTCAGTTTCCGTGTAGTGCTTGACAATCTAAGACATCCTTCGGTCTAGATTGTAAACTTGTTATCCTTGATCTTGATTCATACAATGAGTTCTTCTACATATTTTGATCCATTCGCTAGAACTTTGGGTAACTTGGTAGAGTTGTGTGGTTGTAATTATGAACTGCAGCATAGTTACAATACGGTACTCTGTTGAGTGACTTGGAATTCTACATTTGATTTCCACTCGTTTGAGTTTCACCCCACCCGATATTCTTGTTTCGTTGTCTATTCTATATCTTATTCTGATTCTTAGTCCTTGTACCTCAAATTTGTTGTTTCAGAATCATGACTTCCAACGACTTTTCCTCCAACTCTATTCCCCAGAATCAGACCGTCGAGATTTTGAATGTACTGCAAGGCTTGAAGGAAGCTCAGGAGCGAACGAACGATCTCTTAGCTGAAGGACTAAGAAGGCAAACGGCTCAAGCACCAGCTGGGGGCCCAACTCATAGGGAAATCGCTGATAAACGAAAAGGTGGCATGCAGATGATGCGCTCATTTGTTACTAAGCCACCGAAGCAGTGGAGAGCCCAACGTTGTGGTTATTGCAAAAGGTCAGGACACTTTCAGAGGGACTGTCGCCGGGCCAAAGGGCAGTGCTTGATTTGTGGATCCGACAAACATCTGGTCAATGGCTGCCCTAGAAGGAAAGAGCTGCAAGGTGGAGATTCGGCAACGCCCTCCAAATCCGATTGAGCGACTTGACGATGGCACGGACCCAGTACAAGATTCAGACTTGCCTTACGAGACTACGGAGATTAAATATCGACGTAGAGTTATCACTTTTCCCGCTTTCAATAAAGACTTTGACACTCTGTTTTGGCAGTTGTCTCCTTTCATTTAAATTTTGTATCCGTTGAACTTCTTAGTCGAATGCAATAAAGTTGTGAATTGTGACTGTCTACTTTTGTTTGACTCACTATATTTAGACCCTAAGCTTAGTCGATATCATGGTTCACCACCGCATCCCTTGACTCCTTTTTCGATTAAGTTGTATCTTGCCGCTACCCCCTTCTGAAGTTGTCAAACTAACATTCTTTCTAAATTATAACGCTCCCTAATCTTGAATCTGATTTCATCCTTCATCTTTATGTCATTCTGGACAGCCCAATTCTTCCTTTCCTCCCATTCGGGTGATTGCTTACGCTTCACGACAGCTAAAGAATTACGAGAGGAACTACCCAACACATGACTTGGAGTTAGCCGCCGTGGTTTTCGCATTGAAGATCTGGAGGTATTACCTGTTAGGCGAAAAGGTGGAAGTGTACACGGATCACAAGAGTCTGAAATATGTGTTCACTCAAAGATAACTGAATATGAGGCAACGCCGATGGTTAAAATTAATGGCAGACTACGACTTGGACTTACAGTATCATCCGGAAAAAGTAAACGTTGTACCCGACGCTCTCAGTCACAAGCCAGCAGTCATGATGACGACCAGTCAGAGGAACATCATCGAGAATTTTCAGAAGATCGAACTAGAAGTTGTTACACCAAGTGCAATTAGACAGTTCCGGCAGCTACAGGTGCAGTCTCCTCTTGTAGATCGCATTAAGGCTGCGCAGGCTGACGATCCTCGATTGCAGAAGTTCAGAGAGTCGGTGGAAGCCGGGCTGAGGACGGACTTACTCATACATCGAGACGGTTTTCTGAGATTCAGTAGCAGACTCTGCGTCCTCAAGGGAGATGTTCGAGAAGAGGTACTAGCTGAGGCTAATAGTTCGGCTTATTACATACATCCAGGAGGCACGAAGATGTACCGTGATCTACGACAACTTTTCTGGTGGGAAGGCATAAAAAGGGAGATTGCCCGCTTTGTAGCAAAGTGCTTGGTATGTCAGCAAGTTAAGGCTGAACATCGAAGGGTAGCTGGTTTATTGCAACCACTTCCAATTCCTCAGGGGAAATGGGAACATATAACCATGGATTTCGTAACAGCTTTACCGCGGAGTCCAAAGAGCAACAATGAAGTTTGGGTAATTGACCAAGGCAGCTCATTTCATTCCGTTCCGAGTTGGTCAGTCGACGGAAGCGATAGCAGAACAGTACATGCAGAAGATTGCGAGATTGCATAGAGTACCTGTGAGCATCATTTCCGATCGTGATACCCGATTCTTATCGCACTTCTGGAGGAGTTTACAGGAAATCTTGGGGAGCGAGAAGACGAGATTCGACAGAAGTTTTCATATCCCTTTCCCTTAAATTCATGTTTACTTGTCTTTTCTAGTTCCGGAAATTTCGAGGACGAAATTTTTGTAAGGGTGGTATGATGTAATACCCAGTTCCTTTTGTACGCCAATATCCGTATTTATATAAAGTGTTGCTTACAGGCTCGTAAGGGTTGTGATGAGTTCGCTCGTCGGCCACCTTTTAGTCAATACCTGGTAGCCCGTTATGTATTGGCTTATACCTCTAACGTGCTAGTGGTTAAATCCACAACTAAGGCGTTGACGAGTCTTTAGAGTCCCCCATATTCAGTTACTCAAGTTTTCGGGCGAAACGCTGTAGAGGCCGTATGGAGATATGGCAGGATTCGATCGGATACGTGCGGTATTGGACGGATCAGGATCAGACGGGTTTTACTAGCCGGCTTTGGCTTAAGCCGGATCCTAGTATTAAATAGTGTAGTTTTGTCTCTTTGCATTTGTATCCGGTCGGAATACAGATGCGGGTGTGTATGCACAGTATCGGGGTTTTCCTGTAATTTGTTACGGGACCAGTTTTCTGGAGTTGCCAGTTTGCATTCCGTTCCGGCCGGTTTTTCTTTGTTCTTTCCCGGCCGGACTTTTCTGATGGAGGGGGTTAATTGCAAGTTTGCAATTAATATTTTTTTGATCTTTTTCCCATCCTCATTTTAATGGGGGGCCGGCCACTAGTGGGGAAAGGAGAATGTTTGTATCATGCATACATTAATTAATGAAGTGATGAATGAGCACATAATGGAGATGCTGGTGCTTCATTATGCTAAGGGTTTAATTAATGTATAAGGTGGAGCATATTGTGCAGGAAGTTGCTTTGTGATGTTTAGTTAATTAAAGTGAGGAATAATTGCATAAGGAGTGTGCTGGAAAGATGAATGAATGATTAATTAATGGTGATGCATTAATGTTAAAGGCTACAATGTGCTGAAGATTCATAATAATGGGCCGGCCACATTTTATTTGATATGGAATTTCGTGCCCCCCCCCCCCCTTAATTCATTGTGCTGGAGATTCTTTAGCACTGTGGGTTAATTAAAGAGTTTAATTAATGAAACTTTGAGCATTATAAGAGACATGAGCCTGCTTCATTCTTGAGAAGGTAGCACAAAATGTTTTGTGCAAGGGGCAGAGATAGTTTGCTTCATTCCAAATTCCAGTGAGCACAAACAGGGGCTGGCCGAGCTCAATCTTTGTTGGGTGCTCCATTTTTCTTAAGCTCTGTTGGAAGTGGAGGTGGTGCTCCGTGGCTGACCTGGGACTTGCTGGGGTCGACGATATCGGCGATGGTCGCTCCGGCGAACTCCGACGTCAAATCCGAGTCTCGAGCCAAGCTCGCGCGAACTTGTGTTGCGGCCTACAACGCGCGTTCGTGACGTCGCTGCTACCGTGTGACCCAAGGCGTTCTTCAGGCAAGTTCTTACTTGCTTTCATGCTATTCCGTATATATTACAAATCAGAATCGTAGATATATTCCATGTTTGCTTGATGTTATATATTGTCACAAAACTGTTCGATGCTTGTTCCCATAGAAAATCATTATCGTATTTGACGGAACTAGACATATTATATTGGCCCTTGTAGAGATGATTAACGTGTGCAAATTTTATTAGAAAATACGACTGTTAACAGTTAAAATGACTACCCCAAGTTCAACCGTAAAGCTGAAATTCTACTGTACCTGAAAACCGTTAAATTCACCATAAATCATATACATGCTGGAATGGTGCGTTCGAGGGCTCAAATCGAAGCCAAATCGACGAACTATAACCCTATATCAGTTTCCAGATATTCCTGTAATTAAATCATGATGATATTTGGATCGGAGTGCGACCCTGAACTGCAGTCCGGGGAAACGTTCGTTCGAATACCTGTCCTTGGGAACACCTGTACAGCCCTTCCGTGAACTGAAAATGCGCGGAACCTTATATGGTCGCGTAGAGAATTTATTTATCTAACCCCTGAAGTTGGTCCCGTGTCGTTTCACCGTCATTTGATATTTAAATTGTATTTTAGACTACCGTGGTAATCTGCAGTTTCTGCAGTGATCCCTTTTACACCAGCACCTTGTACATAACATAACTTTTAATACAGAACTGATATCGATAATCCGTTTGTTGCATTGGAAAGATAACAGTAAAATCTACAATTAGTTTAACTGTAGCGTCGCCTAATTATGCTTCCAACTGGGAGTAAAATGTGTTACGAAACGGACTTCCAGTTCAGAAATTGGATTTCCAGCAGTGAACACTTAAAATGAAATGGCCATAACTAGCGAACCTGAAACCCGATTGGCATGAAACCAATTTTGATGGATAGATAACTGAATATACTAATTATTACCTGTTTATCGTTTCGCTATACTGTACACGTACATTTCATGATAAATCGTGCAAGTGATAGAATACTATTTTATGACACCTTAATCATGTTTCATATGCTGTTTATGCATCATATCATACCTATATCATTATAGTGATAACCTAGTGATATCGTGCATCTACCCAGTGTTAGAATTTAGTGATGATTGTGGCAAGTACGTCAGTGTTCGTGTATCCGTGAATAAGTGAAAGTGAATGAATAAGTGAAAGTGAATGAATAAAGTGAAAATGATACGTACTTGTACACAATCAGTGACCCTATTATTCTATTGCATTGTCGACGTCTGTGGGATGCGTGTACGTGTGACTATAAGTGGTATGGGATACTTATGGAAGCGCTTGCACGGGTGTCACAGATAAGGCATCCGACACTGCCATTTATCTTAGGTATTAGTCGGGACGTGCTTGATGGAGGTCCTGCCTCCAGTTCTCATGCAGACTTGTCACAGACCGATTGGTATTTGAGGTTATGGTTAGCGTTTGATGTAGACCACGGGGTGTGGGGTAGTTTAAGTGTGAGTTCAACAGAATCTCGGGAGTCCCATGCCGGCTTATATATTTAGGGAGATATATGGAGATTTACAGGGTACGTGATATACACCGTGATATACATGATACAAGTTGGGCCCGTGGTCCCTTGCCCTTGGGTTCTACCCTTGGGTGGAGGACACTCGCGAGTGGTTGACTCTCACACTTGGACTGACGATAGGCTTAGTGACCGGTACAGTGAGACTTAGAGTCTGATAGGGATACTGACATTTATATACTTTATATATACTGTGTTGATATACGTGACATATCGTTCCACTGCTTTACTGCTCCGCTGCATTGATTACTGCACATGTATATTCATGATGTCATTTATTTACTGCTTCACATACCTACTATCACTGTTAGAACTGTCACCTGATTTTATATAGTATATTGCTATTGTGTCGCTCTGACGACCTGAGTATGCATGCTCAGTGTGAGGAGAAGATTTAGGCTGGACCAGTGCATCACAGACTTCTTGTCTTGCCATTCCGAGTTACATCCGTTTGTTCCACTTCAGGTCAGTTTACATTATTGTATCTTTCAGTTACTGCATTTCTCATTACCTGCGCATCGTTTACTGTTCACCATGATAAACTAGAAGCCGAAGTGTGACTACGGCAGGACATTTCCTTGACCGTAGGAGCATGGCTGGCCTTGTCTACCCTTCGTATTCCGTATTTTGGGAAGCGGGGCGTGACATGGTTTTGTTGGTATCAGAATTATATATAACGTTAATTTAGTTATCTGGAGTTTGAGGATGGTACAAAACGACCACTTCAGCTTAGAAAATACGACTGTGAAACCACTCACAAATATTAATCCCCATTTTGAAATGGGGATTAATAAAGGTGGCATGTGCATTTGCTTTTGTGTGCTGGAGATTCTGTTGGAGGAGGGTGGAATTAATTTCCTAAGGCATTAATTAATGGAAAGATACATGATGTGTGAGTGCAGGAATTTTTCTTTTGGGCCGGCCACTTTGAATGGTGGAGGTTGATTAATTAATCAAGTGGTGATTAATTTATCAAAAGGTTGTATAAGTGGCTTGTGCATATAGTGAAATGAGTGTGCTGTGTTTAATTAAGATATGCATTGATTAATTTATTATAATGGAAGTTTCTTTGAGCATTATATAAAGAGAGAGGGAGTTTGCTTCATTCCTGGGGGAGTGCACAAAATGTTTTGTGCAGGGGAGCTCTTTTTCTACTTCTGGCCGAGCCATTTTAGTGAGAAGCCCATGCTAATTAATCCAAGTTCATTTCACAGCAAAGAATAGAATGCTCTATTCTTTTTCCAGCGAGTATCTAAGCCTCCATGGGTTTTTCTTGTGCACCAATTCCTCCATCATGCCAACTCCTTCAACCTCCATCAAACCCCATCTCAACCGCAACCACCGAGAACCCCTCGACTTCACCCAAGGCACTCAACTGAGACGAGAACCTATCTCGTCGCCACAGAACCCATTGCTGCACCCTCACCAAGACTTCACCTTCTAAACCCACCACGGTCACCAAGCACCCCTAGCCTCCAATTCCGAGCACATCTTCAGCCGACTCCTCACCTTGCCGCAGCCATCTCCTTGGACTTGAGAACTCGTCGCAGCAGCACCTTCGTCGAGATCCCCTATCCGAGCTTTACGGCATTTCATCGAACCCCAAAACCATTTTCAAACTTTTTTTCACCACTGTGAAACCACTCTATACAAGTTGCCGGAGCGACGCCGTCGACCTTCGGAAACACCAACACTTCTCAGACGGACCAGAGAGCACCCCTAAGCTTCCAGCGCACGCAAGACGACTCCGGGAAAACTCCGACGCGAAATTCGTATTTCGAACTAGGCTCGCGGGAATCCGGAACGTGGCGCACAACGCGCGTTCGCGACATCGTTGCCGTCGTGCGACCCCAAGGCGTTCTCCAGGCAAGTTCTTACTTGCTTTCATGCTATTCCGTATATATTACAAATCAGAATCGTAGATATATTCCATGTTTGCTTGATGTTATATATTGTCACAAAACTGTTCGATGCTTGTTCCCATAGAAAATCATTATCGTATTTGACGGAACTGGACATATTATATTGGCCCTTGTAGAGATGATTAACGTGTGCAAATTTTATTAGAAAATACGACTGTTAACAGTTAAAATGACTACCCCAAGTTCAACCGTAAAGCTGAAATTCTACTGTACCTGAAAACCGTTAAATTCACCATAAATCATATACATGCTGGAATGGTGCGTTCGAGGGCTCAAATCGAAGCCAAATCGACGAACTATAACCCTATATCAGTTTCCAGATATTCCTGTAATCAAATCATGATGATATTTGGATCGGAGTGCGACCCTGAACTGCAGTCCGGGGAAACGTTCGTTCGAATACCTGGCCTTGTGAACACCTGTACACCCCTTCTTTAAACTGAAAATGCGCGGAACCTTATATGGTCGCGTAGAGAATTTAGTTATCTAACCCTTGAATCTGGTCCCGTGTCGTTTCACCGTCATTTGATATTTAATTTGTATTTTAGACTACCGTGGAAATCTGCAGTTTCTGCAGTGATCCCTTTTACACCAGCACCTTGTACATAACATAACTTTTAATACAGAATGGATATCGATAATCCGTTTGATGCATTGGAAAGATAACAGTAAAATATACAATTAGTTTAACTGTAGCGTCGCCTAATTATGCTTCCAACTGGGAGTAAAATGTGTTACGAAACGGACTTCCAGTTCAGAAATTGGATTTCAAGCAGTGAACACTTAAAATGAAACGACCATAACTAGTGAACCTGGAACCCGATTGGCATGAAACCAATTTTGATGGATAGATAACTGAATATACTAATTATTACCTGTTTATCGTTTCGCTATACTGTACACGTACATTTCATGATAAATCGTGCAAGTGATAGAATACTATTTTATGACACCTTAATCATGTTTCATATGCTGTTTATGCATCATATCATACCTATATCATTATAGTGATAACCTAGTGATATCGTGCATCTACCCAGTGTTAGAATTTAGTGATGATTGTGGCAAGTACGTCAGTGTTCGTGTATCCGTGAATAAATGAAAGTGAATGAATAAGTGAAAGTGAATGAATAAGTGAAGTGACACGTACTTGTACACAATCAGTGAACCTTATTATTTTATTGCATTGTCGACGTCTGTGGGACGCGTGTACGTGTGACTATAAGTGGTATGGGACACTTATGGAAGCTCTTGCATGGGAGTCACAGATAAGACATCCGACACTGCCATTTATCTTATGTATTAGTCGGGACGTGCTTGATGGAGGTCCTGCCTCCAGTTCTCGCGCAGACTTGTCACGGATCGATTAGTATTTAGGGTTATGGTTAGTGTTTGATGTAGACCACGGGGTGTGGGGTAGTTTAAGTGTGAGTTCAACAGAATCTCGGGAGTCCCATGCCGGCTTATATATTTAGGGAGTTATATGGAGATTTACAGGGTACGTGATATATACACCGTGATATTCTTGTTACATGTTGGGCCCGTGGTCCCTTGCCCTTGGGTTCTACCCTTTGGTGGAGGACACTCACGAGTGGTTGACTCTCACACTTGGACTGACGATAGACTTAGTGACCTGTACAGTGAGACTTAGAGACTGATAGGGATACTGGCATTGATATACCATACTTACTGTGTTGACATACGCGGCATATCGTTCTACTGCCTTTACTGTTCCGCTGCATTGATTACTGCACATTCATATTCATGCTGTCATTGATTTACTATTATTCATATCTATTACCACTGGTAGAACTGTGACTTGATTTGATACCAACAAAACCATGTCACGCCCCGCTTCCCAAAATACGGAATACGAGGGGTAGACAAGGCCAGCCATGCTCCTACGGTCAAGGAAATGTCCTGCCGTAGTCACACTTCGGCTTCTAGTTTATCATGGTGAACAGTAAACGATGCGCAGGTAATGAGAAATGCAGTAACTGAAAGATACAATAATGTAAACTGACCTGAAGTGGAACAAACGGATGTAACTCGGAATGGCAAGACAAGAAGTCTGTGATGCACTGGTCCAGCCTAAATCTTCTCCTCACACTGAGCATGCTTACTCAGGTCGTCAGAGCGACACAATAGCAATATAATATATAAAATCAGGTGACAGTTCTAACAGTGATAGTAGGTATGTGAAGCAGTAAATAAATGACATCATGAATATACATGTGCAGTAATCAATGCAGCGGAGCAGTAAAGCAGTGGAACGATATGTCACGTATATCAACACAGTATATATAAAGTATATAAATGCCAGTATCCCTATCAGACTCTAAGTCTCTCTGTACCGGTCACTAAGCCTACGTCAGTCCAAGTGTGAGAGTCAACCACTCGCGAGTGTCCTCCACCCTAGGGTAGAACCCAAGGGCAAAGGACCACGGGCCTAACTTGTATCATGTATATCACAGTGTATATCACGTACCCTGTAAATCTCCATATATCTCCCTAAATATATAAGCCGGCATGGGACTCCCGAGATTCTGTTGAACTCACACTTAAACTACCCCACACCCCGTGGTCTACATCAAACGCTAACCATAACCTCAAATACCAATCGGTCTGTGACAAGTCTGCACGAGAACTGGAGACAGGATCTCCATCAAGCACGTCCCGACTAATATCCAAGATAAATGGCAGTGTCTGGTGCCTTATCTGTGACACCCATGCAAGAGCTTCCATAAGTGTCCCATACCACTTATAGTCACACGTACACCCGTCCCACAGACGTCGACAATGCAATAAAGTAATAAGGTTCATTGATTGTGTACAAGTACGTATCACTTTCACTTATTCATTCACTTTCACTTATTCATTCACTTTCACTTATTCACTTTCACTTAATCACGGATACACGAACACTGACGTACTTGCCACAATCACCACTAAAATCTAACACTGGGTAAATGCACGATGTCACTAGGTTATCACTATAATGATATAGGTATGATATGATGCATGAACAGTATAAGAAACATGATTAAGGTGTCATAAAATAGTATTCTATCACTTGCACGATTTATCATGAAATGTACGTGTACAGTATAGCGAAACGATAAACATGTAATAATTAGTATACTCAGTTATCTATCCATCAAAATTGGTTTAATGCCAATCAGGTTCCAGGTTCACTAGTTATGGCCATTTCATTTTAAATGTTCACTGCTGGAAATCCAATTTCTGAACTGGAAGTCCGTTTCGTAACACATTTTACTCCCAGTTGGAAGCATAATTAGGCGACTCTACAGTTAAACTAATTGTAGATTTTACTGTTATGTATCCAACGCATCAAACAGATCATCGATAGCAGTTCTGTATTAAAAGTTATGTTATGTACAAGGTGCTGTTGTAAAAGGGATCACTGCAGAAACTGCAGATTACCACGGTAGTCTAAAATACAAATTAAATATCAAATGACGGTGAAACGACACGGGACCAGCTTCAGGGGTTAGCTAACTAAATTATCTACGCGACCATATGTGGTTCCGCGCATTTTCAGTTTAAGGAAGGGGTGTACAGGTGTTACCAAGTTCAGGTATTCGAACGAACGTTTCCCCAAACTGCAGTTCAGGGCCGCGAATCGCCTCAGTATTCCTTGTTATAACTTATCAAAATGGAAAGATGAACTATAGGGTGCTGTAGGTTTATCAGTTGGCTTCGATACGAGCCCTAGCACTCTGAGATCCGATAAATAAGTAATTTATTATGATTTTAACCGTTCAGCTTGTCCGAGAAAATCAGATTTAACAAGGTTATCGGGTTGTCGAATTACGGGTAAAACGAAATTAATAAGATAACTATAGCATGTTAAGCAAGTGAAGGGAGTTCACTTGCCTCGATGACGATATCAAGAGATGGATCGGTCGAACGCTGCAATGTACATCACGGATGCGGAAGTGGTCGTTGCGACAAATCGAAGCTCGCGAGCCTTGGAACCGTAGTGGCGTGGCCTCGAATTCTTTCTTTTGATTGGCTGCAACTCGCATGGATTGACGTCGGTGGCGGTGCTTGAAGGCTCCGAGTTCGCAGAGATGAGGAAGTCGATGGTAGAGTGGCCGTCGCGCAGTGCGGAGTCATGGCCGGGGCAGGTGGAGGGAGTGCATGGAAGGAGAGAGAGTGTGTACGAGAGGGGAGAGGGAGTCTGTGAATGTGGGAATGGGAAGGTGATGGGATTGAATATATAAGGAGAATAGAGAATAATGTGGGTGTGTGTGTGTGTTGTAAAGATGAGTGTACGTGAGGAATGAGGGTGTAAAGGGAGAAAAAGAGTGAGGTGAGGGTGTAAAGTGAAGGTGAGTTGTAAATAGAAAGAGTATGGTGTAAAGAGAAAAGAGAAAGAGATGTGGGGGTGTAAAGAGAAAAGGGAGAGAGGAGAGAACGTGCATGATTGAACGTGAGATTAGAGAGAGAATGTTAGGATTAGAATAGGTATAAATGAATATAGTATTCGTCCGTTTTGAGATTTTGGCAAATACAAACTTACTCCAAAACGCGCCCGGGTTGGGTCTAAAAATTCAGATTTAAAATATGAAAAATATATGTGACGTCCAAATTTCAAAATGAATGCTCAGGTAACGAAAATGCATACCCCCAAGATTGGATGCACGTAAAATGCACGTAGCGATTCAAAAAGTCTGTTTCAATAAACGGAACGAGAAAAGAAGTACGGATGTCACCACTGGGTCAGGTATGAGTTAGGATTTTAAAATAAATAAAATAAATATAAATATAAATAAATAAATTTTGTAAGCAACATTTTATATAAATACGGATATTGGCGTACAAAAGGAACTGGGTATTACATCATACCACCCTTACAAAAATTTCGTCCTCGAAATTTCCGGAACTAGAAAAGACAAGTAAACATGAATTTAAGAGAAAGGGATATGGAAACTTCTGTCGAATCTCGTCTTCTCGCTCCCCAAGATTTCCTGTAAACTCCTCCAGAAGTGCGATAAGAATCGGGTATCACGATCGGAAATGATGCTCACAGGTACTCTATGCAATCTCGCAATCTTCTGCATGTACTGTTCTGCTATCGCTTCCGTCGACTGACCTTGATTCATACAAGACTGCGGAGATTAAAATTAATGGCAGACTACGACTTGGACTTACAGTATCATCCGGAAAAAGTAAACGTTGTACCCGACGCTCTCAGTCACAAGCCAGCAGTCATGATGACGACCAGTCAGAGGAACATCATCGAGAATTTTCAGAAGATCGAACTAGAAGTTGTTACACCAAGTGCAATTAGACAGTTCCGGCAGCTACAGGTGCAGTCTCCTCTTGTAGATCGCATTAAGGCTGCGCAGGCTGACGATCCTCGATTGCAGAAGTTCAGAGAGTCGGTGGAAGCCGGGCTGAGGACGGACTTACTCATACATCGAGACGGTTTTCTGAGATTCAGTAGCAGACTCTGCGTCCTCAAGGGAGATGTTCGAGAAGAGGTACTAGCTGAGGCTAATAGTTCGGCTTATTACATACATCCAGGAGGCACGAAGATGTACCGTGATCTACGACAACTTTTCTGGTGGGAAGGCATAAAAAGGGAGATTGCCCGCTTTGTAGCAAAGTGCTTGGTATGTCAGCAAGTTAAGGTTGAACATCGAAGGGTAGCTGGTTTATTGCAACCACTTCCAATTCCTCAGGGGAAATGGGAACATATAACCATGGATTTCATAACAGCTTTACCGCGGAGTCCAAAGAGCAACAATGAAGTTTGGGTAATTGACCAAGGCAGCTCATTTCATTCCGTTCCGAGTTGGTCAGTCGACGGAAGCGATAGCAGAACAGTACATGCAGAAGATTGCGAGATTGCATAGAGTACCTGTGAGCATCATTTCCGATCGTGATACCCGATTCTTATCGCACTTCTGGAGGAGTTTACAGGAAATCTTGGGGAGCGAGAAGACGAGATTCGACAGAAGTTTCCATATCCCTTTCTCTTAAATTCATGTTTACTTGTCTTTTCTAGTTCCGGAAATTTCGAGGACGAAATTTTTGTAAGGGTGGTATGATGTAATACCCAGTTCCTTTTGTACGCCAATATCCGTATTTATATAAAGTGTTGCTTACAGGCTCGTAAGGGTTGTGATGAGTTCGCTCGTCGGCCACCTTTTAGTCAATACCTGGTAGCCCGTTATGTATTGGCTTATACCTCTAACGTGCTAGTGGTTAAATCCACAACTAAGGCGTTGACGAGTCTTTAGAGTCCCCCACATTCAGTTACTCAAGTTTTCGGGCGAAACGCTGTAGAGGCCGTATGGAGATATGGCAGGATTCGATCGGATACGTGCGGTATTGCACGGATCAGGATCGGACGGGTTTTACTAGCCGGCTTTGGCTTAAGCCGGATCCTAGTATTAAATAGTGTAGTTTTGTCTCTTTGCATTTGTATCCGGTCGGAATACAGATGCGGGTGTGTATGCACAGTATCGGGGTTTTCCTGTAATTTGTTACGGGACCAGTTTTCTGGAGTTGCCAATTTGCATTCCGTTCCGGCCTGTTTTTCTTTGTTCTTTCCCGGCCGGACTTTTCTGATGGAGGGGGTTAATTGCAAGTTTGCAATTAATATTTTTTTGATCTTTTTCCCATCCTCATTTTAATGGGGGGCCGGCCACTAGTGGGGAAAGGAGAATGTTTGTATCATGCATACATTAATTAATGAAGTGATGAATGAGCACATAATGGAGATGCTGGTGCTTCATTATGCTAAGGGTTTAATTAATGTATAAGGTGGAGCATATTGTGCAGGAAGTTGCTTTGTGATGTTTAGTTAATTAAAGTGAGGAATAATTGCATAAGGAGTGTGCTGGAAAGATGAATGAATGATTAATTAATGGTGATGCATTAATGTTAAAGGCTACAATGCGCTGAAGATTCATAATAATGGGCCGGCCACATTTTATTTGATATGGAATTTCGTGGGCCCCCCCCCTTAATTCATTGTGCTGGAGATTCTTTAGCACTGTGGGTTAATTAAAGAGTTTAATTAATGAAACTTTGAGCATTATAAGAGACATGAGCCTGCTTCATTCTTGAAAAGGTAGGACAAAATGTTTTGTGCAAGGGGCAGAGATAGTTTGCTTCATTCCAAATTCCAGTGAGCACAAACAGGGGCTGGCCGAGCTCAATCTTTGTTGGGTGCTCCATTTTTCTTAAGCTCTGTTGGAATTGGAGGTGGTGCTCCGTGGCTGACCTGGGACTTGCTGGGGTCGACGATATCGGCGATGGTCGCTCCGGCGAACTCCGACGTCGAATCCGAGTCTCGAGCCAAGCTCGCGCGAACTTGTGTTGCGGCCTACAACGCGCGTTCGTGACGTCGCTGCTACCGTGTGACCCAAGGCGTTCTCCAGGAAAGTTCTTACTTGCTTTCATGCTATTCCGTATATATTACAAATCAGAATCGTAGATATATTCCATGTTTGCTTGATGTTATATATTGTCACAAAACTGTTCGATGCTTGTTCCCATAGAAAATCATTATCGTATTTGACGGAACTGGACATATTATATTGGCCCTTGTAGAGATGATTAACGTGTGCAAATTTCATTAGAAAATACGACTGTTAACAGTTAAAATGACTACCCCAAGTTTAACCGTAAAGCTGAAATTCTACTGTGCCTGAAAACCGTTAAATTCACCATAAATCATATACATGGTAGAATGGTGCGTTCGAGGGCTCAAATCGAAGCCAAATCGACGAACTATAACCCTATATCAGTTTCCAGATATTCCTGTACTCAAACCATGATGATATTTGGATCGGAGTGCGACCCTGGACTGCAGTCCAGAGCGACTCCAGTCATTTCTTGCTGTTCCGTATTGGATACCATAGGATTTCCTTAACTCCTAGGTTGCGGAACTCCACTGTTTATTATATATAAATCTGTTAGCTAGACAACACAATTGATTTCATCCTGTTTCGTTACCGTTTAATATTTAATCTGTA
Source organism: Agapanthus africanus (assembly GCA_030015575.1). Taxonomy (NCBI): domain Eukaryota; kingdom Viridiplantae; phylum Streptophyta; class Magnoliopsida; order Asparagales; family Amaryllidaceae; genus Agapanthus; species Agapanthus africanus. The sequence goes on from CM057341.1 coordinate 773,626,049, forward strand.
ATTTAGAAGATCGGGACACATAACAGTCCCAGCAGAATCAGAATTGACATGTTGATATTAAACAGGTTATAACTGCTAACGTATAGATGCGATTGAAGATCCGTCTGTTGCGTTGAAAACCTTACTGAAAACCCTAGAATTCATTCAACTGTAGCGTCGCTAAATTATGATCCCAACTGGGGTTAAAATGCGTTCCGAAATGGATTTCTGATTCTGAAACCGGATTTCCAGCCGCGTGCGCTTAAAATGAAATAGTTATAACTAATGATCCTGGAACCCGATTGACTTGAAACAAAATTCTTTGGATAGCTAACTGAACATATTAATTACCACCTGTTTATTGTTTTGCTAAATTATATACATATGTTTCATGATAAATCGTGCAAGTGATAGACTGTTGTTTTTATGATACCTTAGTTGTGCTTCTTATACTGTTCATGCATCATATCATACCTATATCATTATAGTGATAACCTAGTGACATCGTGCATTTACCCAGTGTTAGATTTTAGTGATGATTGTGGCAAGTACGTCAGTGTTCGTGTATCCGTGAATAAGTGAAAGTGAATGAATAAGTGAAAGTGAATAAGTGAAAGTGAATGAATAATGGAAGTGATACGTACTTGTACACAATCAGTGAACCTTATTATTCTATTGCATTGTCGACGTCTGTGGGACGCGTGTACGTGTGACTATAAGTGGTATGGGACACTTATGGAAGCTCTTGCATGGGTGTCACAGATAAGGCACCAGACACTGCCATTTATCTTGAATATTAGTCGGGACGTGCTTGATGGAGGTCTTGCCTCCAGTTCTCGCGCAGACTTGTCACGGACCGATTGGTATTTAGGGTTATGGTTAGCGTTTGATGTAGACCACGGGGTGTGGGGTAGTTTGAGTATGAGTTCAACAGAATCTCGGGAGTCCCATGCCGGCTTATATATTTAGGGAGATATATGGAGATTTACAGGGTACGTGATTATTACCGTGATATACATGTTACATGTTGGGCCCGTGGTCCCTTACCCTTGGGTTCTACCCTTGGGTGGAGGACACTCGCGAGTGGTTGACTCTCACACTTGGACTGACGATAGACTTAGTGACCTGTACCGTGAGACTTAGAGACTGATAGGGATATTGGCATTGATATACCATACTTACTGTGTTGACATACGTGGCATATCGTTCTACTGCCTTTACTGTTCCGCTGCATTGATTACTGCACATTCATATTCATGCTGTCATTGATTTACTATTATTCATATCTATTACCACTGGTAGAACTGTGACTTGATTTTATATATATATTATATTACTATTGTGTCGCTCTGACGACCTGAGTATGCATGCTCAGTGTGAGAAGACGATTTAGCCTGGACCAGTGCATCACAGACTTCCTGACTTGCCGTTCCTAGTTACATCCGTTTGTTCCACTTCAGGTCAGTTTACATTATTGTATCTTTCAGTTACTGCATTTCTCATTACCTGCGCATCGTTTACTGTTCACCATGATAAACTAGAAGCCGAAGTGTGACTACGGCAGGACATTTCCTTGACCGTAGGAGCATGGCTGGCCTTGTCTACCCCTCGTATTCCGTATTTTGGGAAGCGGGGCGTGACATAGTTTTGTTGACCATGTCACGCCCCGCTTCCCAAAATACGGAATACGAGGGGTAGACAAGGCCAGCCATGCTCCTACGGTCAAGGAAATGTCCTGCCGTAGTCACACTTCGGCTTCTAGTTTATCATGGTGAACAGTAAACGATGCGCAGGTAATGAGAAATGCAGTAACTGAAAGATACAATAATGTAAACTGACCTGAAGTGGAACAAACGGATGTAACTAGGAACGGCAAGTCAGGAAGTCTGTGATGCACTGGTCCAGGCTAAATCGTCTTCTCACACTGAGCATGCATACTCAGGTCGTCAGAGCGACACAATAGTAATATAATATATATATAAAATCAAGTCATAGTTCTACCAGTGGTAATAGATATGAATAATAGTAAATCAATGACAGCATGAATATGAATGTGCAGTAATCAATGCAGCGGAACAGTAAAGGCAGTAGAACGATATGCCACGTATGTCAACACAGTAAGTATGGTATAACAATGCCAGTATCCCTATCAGTCTCTAAGTCTCACGGTACAGGTCACTAATTCTATCGTCAGTCCAAGTGTGAGAGTCAACCAATCGCGAGTGTCCTCCACCCAAGGGTAGAACCCAAGGGCATGGGACCACGGGCCCAACTTGTATCATGTATATCACGGTGTATATCACGTACCCTGTAAATCTCCATATATCTCCCTAAATATATAAGCCGGCATGGGACTCCCGAGATTCTGTTGAACTCACACTTAAACTACCCCACACCCCGTGGTCTACATCAAACGCTAAGCATAACCTCAAATACCAATTGGTCTGTAACAAGTCTGCACGAGAACTGGAGGCAGGACCTCCATCAAGCACGTCCCGACTAATACCTAAGATAAATGGCAGTGTCGGATGCCTTATCTGTGACACCCGTGCAAGCGCTTCCATAAGTGTCCCATACCACTTATAGTCACACGTACTCGCATCCCACAGACGTCGACAATGCAATAGAATAATATGGTCACTGATTGTGTACAAGTACGTATCACTTTCACTTTATTCATTCACTTTCACTTATTCATTCACTTTCACTTATTCACGGATACACGAACACTGACGTACTTGCCACAATCATCACTAAATTCTAACACTGGGTAGATGCACGATATCACTAGGTTATCACTATAATGATATAGGTATGATATGATGCATAAACAGCATATGAAACATGATTAAGGTGTCATAAAATAGTATTCTGTCACTTGCACGATTTATCATGAAATGTACGTGTACAGTATAGCGAAACGATAAACAGGTAATAATTAGTATATTCAGTTATCTATCCATCAAAATTGGTTTCATGCCAATCGGGTTTCAGGTTCGCTAGTTATGGCCATTTCATTTTAAGTGTTCACTGCTGGAAATCCAATTTCTGAACTGGAAGTCCGTTTCGTAACACATTTTACTCCCAGTTGGAAGCATAATTAGGCGACGCTACAGTTAAACTAATTGTAGATTTTACTGTTATCTTTCCAATGCAACAAACGGATTATCGATATCAGTTCTGTATTAAAAGTTATGTTATGTACAAGGTGCTGGTGTAAAAGGGATCACTGCAGAAACTGCAGATTACCACGGTAGTCTAAAATACAATTTAAATATCAAATGACGGTGAAACGACACGGGACCAACTTCAGGGGTTAGCTAACTAAATTCTCTACGCGACCATATAAGGTTCCGCGCATTTTCAGTCTAAGGAAGGGGTGTACAGGTGTTCCCAAGGACAGGTATTCGAACGAACGTTTCCCCAAACTGCAGTTCAGGGTCGCACTCCGATCCAAATATCATCATGGTTTGAGTACAGGAATATCTGGAAACTGGTATAGGGTTATAGTTCGTCGAGTTGGCTTCGATTTGAGCCCTCGAACGCACCATTCTAGCATGTATATAATTTATGGTGAATTTAACGGTTTTCAGGTACAGTAGAATTTCAGCTTTACGGTTAAACTTGGGGGTAGTCATTTTAACTGTTAACAGTCGTATCTTCTAATGAAATTTGCACACGTTAATCATCTCTACAAGGGCCAATATAATATGTCCAGTTCCGTCAAATACGAGAATGATTTTCTATGGGAACAAGAATCGAACAGTTTTGTGACAATATATAACATCAAGCAAACATGGAATATATCTACGATTCTGATTTGTAATATATACGGAATAGCATGAAAGCAAGTAAGAACTTGCCTGGAGAACGCCTTGGGTCACACGGTAGCAGCGACGTCACGAACGCGCGTTGTAGGCCGCAACACAAGTTCGCGCGAGCTTGGCTCGAGACTCGGATTTGACGTCGGAGTTCGCCGGAGCGACCATCGCCGATATCGTCGACCCCAGCAAGTCCCAGGTCAGCCACGGAGCACCACCTCCACTTCCAACAGAGCTTAAGAAAAATGGAGCACCCAACAAAGATTGAGCTCGGCCAGCCCCTGTTTGTGCTCACTGGAATTTGGAATGAAGCAAACTATCTCTGCCCCTTGCACAAAACATTTTGTGCTACCTTCTCAAGAATGAAGCAGGCTCATGTCTCTTATAATGCTCAAAGTTTCATTAATTAAACTCTTTAATTAACCCACAGTGCTAAAGAATCTCCAGCACAATGAATTAAGGGGGGGGCCCACGAAATTCCATATCAAATAAAATGTGGCCGGCCCATTATTATGAATCTTCAGCACATTGTAGCCTTTAACATTAATGCATCACCATTAATTAATCATTCATTCATCTTTCCAGCACACTCCTTATGCAATTATTCCTCACTTTAATTAACTAAACATCACAAAGCAACTTCCTGCACAATATGCTCCACCTTATACATTAATTAAACCCTTAGCATAATGAAGCACCAGCATCTCCATTATGTGCTCATTCATCACTTCATTAATTAATGTATGCATGATACAAACATTCTCCTTTCCCCACTAGTGGCCGGCCCCCCATTAAAATGAGGATGGGAAAAAGATCAAAAAAATATTAATTGCAAACTTGCAATTAACCCCCTCCATCAGAAAAGTCCGGCCGGGAAAGAACAAAGAAAAACCGGCCGGAACGGAATGCAAACTGGCAACTCCAGAAAACTGGTCCCGTAACAAATTACAGGAAAACCCCGATACTGTGCATACACACCCGCATCTGTATTCCGACCGGATACAAATGCAAAGAGACAAAACTACACTATTTAATACTAGGATCCGGCTTAAGCCAAAGCCGGCTAGTAAAACCCGTCCGATCCTGATCCGTGCAATACCGCACGTATCCGATCGAATCCTGCCATATCTCCATACGGCCTCTACAGCGTTTCGCCCGAAAACTTGAGTAACTGAATGTGGGGGACTCTAAAGACTCGTCAACGCCTTAGTTGTGGATTTAACCACTAGCACGTTAGAGGTATAAGCCAATACATAACGGGCTACCAGGTATTGACTAAAAGGTGGCCGACGAGCGAACTCATCACAACCCTTACGAGCCTGTAAGCAACACTTTATATAAATACGGATATTGGCGTACAAAAGGAACTGGGTATTACATCATACCACCCTTACAAAAATTTCGTCCTCGAAATTTCCGGAACTAGAAAAGACAAGTAAACATGAATTTAAGAGAAAGGGATATGGAAACTTCTGTCGAATCTCGTCTTCTCGCTCCCCAAGATTTCCTGTAAACTCCTCCAGAAGTGCGATAAGAATCGGGTATCACGATCGGAAATGATGCTCACAGGTACTCTATGCAATCTCGCAATCTTCTGCATGTACTGTTCTGCTATCGCTTCCGTCGACTGACCAACTCGGAACGGAATGAAATGAGCTGCCTTGGTCAATTACCCAAACTTCATTGTTGCTCTTTGGACTCCGCGGTAAAGCTGTTACGAAATCCATGGTTATATGTTCCCATTTCCCCTGAGGAATTGGAAGTGGTTGCAATAAACCAGCTACCCTTCGATGTTCAGCCTTAACTTGCTGACATACCAAGCACTTTGCTACAAAGCGGGCAATCTCCCTTTTTATGCCTTCCCACCAGAAAAGTTGTCGTAGATCACGGTACATCTTCGTGCCTCCTGGATGTATGTAATAAGCCGAACTATTAGCCTCAGCTAGTACCTCTTCTCGAACATCTCCCTTGAGGACGCAGAGTCTGCTACTGAATCTCAGAAAACCGTCTCGATGTATGAGTAAGTCCGTCCTCAGCCCGGCTTCCACCGACTCTCTGAACTTCTGCAATCGAGGATCGTCAGCCTGCGCAGCCTTAATGCGATCTACAAGAGGAGACTGCACCTGTAGCTGCCGGAACTGTCTAATTGCACTTGGTGTAACAACTTCTAGTTCGATCTTCTGAAAATTCTCGATGATGTTCCTCTGACTGGTCGTCATCATGACTGCTGGCTTGTGACTGAGAGCGTCGGGTACAACGTTTACTTTTTCCGGATGATACTGTAAGTCCAAGTCGTAGTCTGCCATTAATTTTAACCATCGGCGTTGCCTCATATTCAGTTATCTTTGAGTGAACACATATTTCAGACTCTTGTGATCCGTGTACACTTCCACCTTTTCGCCTAACAGGTAATACCTCCAGATCTTCAATGCGAAAACCACGGCGGCTAACTCCAAGTCATGTGTTGGGTAGTTCCTCTCGTAATTCTTTAGCTGTCGTGAAGCGTAAGCAATCACCCGAATGGGAGGAAAGGAAGAATTGGGCTGTCCAGAATGACATAAAGATGAAGGATGAAATCAGATTCAAGATTAGGGAGCGTTATAATTTAGAAAGAATGTGAGTTTGACAACTTCAGAAGGGGGTAGCGGCAAGATACAACTTAATCGAAAAAGGAGTCAAGGGATGCGGTGGTGAACCATGATATCGACTAAGCTTAGGGTCTAAATATAGTGAGTCAAACAAAAGTAGGCAGTCACAATTCACAACTTTTTAAATAAGGGGCATTGCAGCACATTGTATTAATGTGCAAAAGGGAATTCATTGTAGAGATGTGAGTGCAGAATGGTTTTAAGTCCGGAGAACTTGCCTTGCAGCACATTGTATTAATGGAAAGATACATGATGTGTGAGTGCAGGAATTTTTCTTTTGGGCCGGCCACTTTGAATGGTGGAGGTTGATTAATTAATCAAGTGGTGATTAATTTATCAAAAGGTTGTATAAGTGGCTTGTGCATATAGTGAAATGAGTGTGCTGTGTTTAATTAAGATATGCATTGATTAATTTATTATAATGGAAGTTTCTTTGAGCATTATATAAAGAGAGAGGGAGTTTGCTTCATTCCTGGGGGAGAGTGCACAAAATGTTTTGTGCAGGGGAGCTCTTTTCTACTTCTGGCCGAGCCATTTTAGTGAGAAGCCCATGCTAATTAATCCAAGTTCATTTCACAGCAAAGAATAGAATGCTCTATTCTTTTTCCAGCGAGTATCTAAGCCTCCATGGATTTTTCTTGTGCACCAATTCCTCCATCATGCCAACTCCTTCAACCTCCATCAAACCCCATCTCAACCGCAACCACCGAGAACCCCTCGACTTCACCCAAGGCACTCAACTGAGACGAGAACCTATCTCGTCGCCACAGAACCCATTGCTGCACCCTCACCAAGACTTCACCTTCTAAACCCACCACGGTCACCAAGCACCCCTAGCCTCCAATTCCGAGCACATCTTCAGCCGACTCCTCACCTTGCCGCAGCCATCTCCTTGGACTTGAGAACTCGTCGCAGCAGCACCTTCGTCGAGATCCCCTATCCGAGCTTTACGGCATTTCATCGAACCCCAAAACCATTTTCAAACTTTTTTTCACCACTGTGAAACCACTCTATACAAGTTGCCGGAGCGACGCCGTCGACCTTCGGAAACCCCAACACTTCTCAGACGGACCAGAGAGCACCCCTAAGCTTCCAGCGCACGCAAGACGACTCCGGGAAAACTCCGACGCGAAATTCGTATTTCGAACTAGGCTCGCGGGAATCCGGAACGTGGCGCACAACGCGCGTTCGCGACATCGTTGCCGTCGTGCGACCCCAAGGCGTTCTCCAGGCAAGTTCTTACTTGCTTTCATGCTATTCCGTATATATTACAAATCAGAATCGTAGATATATTCCATGTTTGCTTGATGTTATATATTGTCACAAAACTGTTCGATGCTTGTTCCCATAGAAAATCATTATCGTATTTGACGGAACTGGACATATTATATTGGCCCTTGTAGAGATGATTAACGTGTGCAAATTTCATTAGAAAATACGACTGTTAACAGTTAAAATGACTACCCCAAGTTCAACCGTAAAGCTGAAATTCTACTGTACCTGAAAACCGTTAAATTCACCATAAATCATATACATGCTGGAATGGTGCGTTCGAGGGCTCAAATCGAAGCCAAATCGACGAACTATAACCCTATATCAGTTTCCAGATATTCCTGTAATCAAATAATGATGATATTTGGATCGGAGTGCGACCCTGAACTGCAGTCCGGGGAAACGTTCGTTCGAATACCTGGCCTTGTGAACACCTGTACACCCCTTCTTTAAACTGAAAATGCGCGGAACCTTATATGGTCGCGTAGAGAATTTAGTTAGCTAACCCTTGAATCTGGTCCCGTATCGTTTCACCGTCATTTGATATTTAATTTGTATTTTAGACTACCGTGGAAATCTGCAGTTTCTGCAGTGATCCCTTTTACACCAGCACCTTGTACATAACATAACTTTTAATACAGAACGGATATCGATAATCCGTTTGATGCATTGGAAAGATAACAGTAAAATATACAATTAGTTTAACTGTAGCGTCGCCTAATTATGCTTCCAACTGGGAGTAAAATGTGTTACGAAACGGACTTCCAGTTCAGAAATTGGATTTCCAGCAGTGAACACTTAAAATGAAACGACCATAACTAGTGAACCTGGAACCCGATTGGCATGAAACCAATTTTGATGGATAGATAACTGAATATACTAATTATTACCTGTTTATCGTTTCGCTATACTGTACACGTACATTTCATGATAAATCGTGCAAGTGATAGAATACTATTTTATGACACCTTAATCATGTTTCATATGCTGTTTATGCATCATATCATACCTATATCATTATAGTGATAACCTAGTGATATCGTGCATCTACCCAGTGTTAGAATTTAGTGATGATTGTGGCAAGTACGTCAGTGTTCGTGTATCCGTGAATAAATGAAAGTGAATGAATAAGTGAAAGTGAATGAATAAGTGAAAGTGAATGAATAAGTGAAGTGACACGTACTTGTACACAATCAGTGAACCTTATTATTTTATTGCATTGTCGACGTCTGTGGAACGCGTGTACGTGTGACTATAAGTGGTATGGGACACTTATGGAAGCTCTTGCATGGGAGTCACAGATAAGACATCCGACACTGCCATTTATCTTATGTATTAGTCGGGACGTGCTTGATGGAGGTCCTGCCTCCAGTTCTCGCGCAGACTTGTCACGGATCGATTAGTATTTAGGGTTATGGTTAGTGTTTGATGTAGACCACGGGGTGTGGGGTAGTTTAAGTGTGAGTTCAACAGAATCTCGGGAGTCCCATGCCGGCTTATATATTTAGGGAGTTATATGGAGATTTACAGGGTACGTGATATATACACCGTGATATTCTTATTACATGTTGGGCCCGTGGTCCCTTGCCCTTGGGTTCTACCCTTGGGTGGAGGACACTCACGAGTGGTTGACTCTCACACTTGGACTGACGATAGACTTAGTGACCTGTACAGTGAGACTTAGAGACTGATAGGGATACTGGCATTGATATACCATACTTACTGTGTTGACATACGCGGCATATCGTTCTACTGCCTTTACTGTTCCGCTGCATTGATTACTGCACATTCATATTCATGCTGTCATTGATTTACTATTATTCATATCTATTACCACTGGTAGAACTGTGACTTGATTTGATACCAACAAAACCATGTCATGCCCCGCTTCCCAAAATACGGAATACGAGGGGTAGACAAGGCCAGCCATGCTCCTACGGTCAAGGAAATGTCCTGCCGTAGTCACACTTCGGCTTCTAGTTTATCTTGGTGAACAGTAAACGATGCGCAGGTAATGAGAAATGCAGTAACTGAAAGATACAATAATGTAAACTGACCTGAAGTGGAACAAACGGATGTAACTCGGAATGGCAAGACAAGAAGTCTGTGATGCACTGGTCCAGCCTAAATCTTCTCCTCACACTGAGCATGCATACTCAGGTCGTCAGAGCGACACAATAGCAATATAATATATAAAATCAGGTGACAGTTCTAACAGTGATAGTAGGTATGTGAAGCAGTAAATAAATGACATCATGAATATACATGTGCAGTAATCAATGCAGCGGAGCAGTAAAGCAGTGGAACGATATGTCACGTATATCAACACAGTATATATAAAGTATATAAATGCCAGTATCCCTATCAGCCTCTAAGTCTCACTGTACCGGTCACTAAGCCTATCGTCAGTCCAAGTGTGAGAGTCAACCACTCGCGAGTGTCCTCCACCCAAGGGTAGAACCCAAGGGCAAGGGACCACGGGCCCAACTTGTATCATGTATATCACGGTGTATATCACGTACCCTGTAAATCTCCATATATCTCCCTAAATATATAAGCCGGCATGGGACTCCCGAGATTCTGTTGAACTCACACTTAAACTACCCCACACCCCGTGGTCTACATCAAACGCTAACCATAACCCTAAATACCAATCGGTCTGTGATAAGTCTGCGCGAGAACTGGAGGCAAGACCTCCATCAAGCACGTCCCGACTAATATTCAAGATAAATGGCAGTGTCTGATGCCTTAACTGTGACACCCGTGCAAGCGCTTCCATAAGTGTCCCATACCACTTATAGTCACACGTACACGCGTCCCACAGACGTCGACAATGCAATAGAATAATAGGGTCACTGATTGTGTCAAGTACGTCAGTGTTCGTGTATCCGTGAATAAGTGAAAGTGAATAAGTGAAAGTGAATGAATAAATGGAAGTACGTGGTAAAGCAGTGGAACGATATGTCACGTATATCAACACAGTATATATAAAGTATATAAATGCCAGTATCCCTATCAGCCTCTAAGTCTCACTGTACCGGTCACTAAGCCTATCGTCAGTCCAAGTGTGAGAGCCAACCACTCGCGAGTGTCCTCCACCCAAGGGTAGAACCCAAGGGCAAGGGACCACGGGCCCAACTTGTATCATGTATATCACGGTGTATATCACGTACTCTGTAAATCTCCATATATCTCCCTAAATATATAAGCAGGCATGGGACTCCCGAGATTCTGTTGAACTAACACTTAAACTACCCCACACCCCGTGGTCTACATCAAACGCTAACCATAACCTCAAATACCAATCGGTCTGTGACAAGTCTGCACGAGAACTGGAGGCAGGACCTTCATCAAGCACGTCCTGACTAATACCTAAGATAAATGGCAGTGTCGGATGCCTTATCTGTGACACCCGTGCAAGCGCTTCCATAAGTGTCCCATACCACTTATAGTCACACGTACACGCATCCCACAGACGTCGACAATGCAATAGAATAATATGGTCACTGATTGTGTACAAGTACGTATCACTTTCACTTTATTCATTCACTTTCACTTATTCATTCACTTTCACTTATTCATTCACTTTCACTTATTCACGGATACACGAACACTGACGTACTTGCCACAATCATCACTAAATTCTAACACTGGGTAGATGCACGATATCACTAGGTTATCACTATAATGATATAGGTATGAAATGATGCATAAACAGCATATGAAACACGATTAAGGTGTCATAAAATAGTATTCTATCACTTGCACGATTTATCATGAAATGTACGTGTACAGTATAGCGAAACGATAAACAGGTAATAATTAGTATATTCAGTTATCTATCCATCAAAATTGGTTTCATGCCAATCGGGTTTCAGGTTCGCTAGTTATGGCCATTTCATTTTAAGTGTTCACTGCTGGAAATCCAATTTCTGAACTGGAAGTCCGTTTCGTAACACATTTTACTCCCAGTTGGAAGCATAATTAGGCGACGCTACAGTTAAACTAATTGTAGATTTTACTGTTATCTTTCCAATTCAACAAACGGATTATCGATATCAGTTCTGTATTAAAAGTTATGTTATGTACAAGGTGCTGGTGTAAAAGGGATCACTGCAGAAACTGCAGATTACCACGGTAGTCTAAAATACAATTTAAATATCAAATGACGGTGAAACGACACGGGACCAACTTCAGGGGTTAGCTAACTAAATTCTCTACGCGACCATATAAGGTTCCGCGCATTTTCAGTTCACGAAGGGGTGTACAGGTGTTCCCAAGGACAGGTATTCGAACGAACGTTTCCCCAAACTGCAGTTCAGGGTCGCACTCCGATCCAAATATCATCATGGTTTGAGTACAGGAATATCTGGAAACTGGTATAGGGTTATAGTTCGTCGAGTTGGCTTCGATTTGAGCCCTCGAACGCACTATTCTAGCATGTATATAATTTATGGTGAATTTAACGGTTTTCAGGTATATAACCATGAATGTGGGGAAAGGAGAATGTTTGTATATAATTAAAAGTTAAATTTCCCCAAGATTTCAAGTCGTCTTGGGAAACTGTAATCCCAAGACGACTCCGGGAAAACTCCGACGCGAAATTCGTATTTCGAACTAGGCTCGCGGGAATCCGGAACGTGGCGCACAATGCGCGTTCGCGACATCGTTGCCGTCGTGCGACCCCAAGGCATTCTCCAGGCAAGTTCTTACTTGCTTTCATGCTATTCCGTATATATTACAAATCAGAATCGTAGATATATTCCATGTTTGCTTGATGTTATATATTGTCACAAAACTGTTCGATGCTTGTTCCAATAGAAAATCATTATCGTATTTGACGGAACTGGACATATTATATTGGCCCTTGTAGAGATGATTAACGTGTGCAAATTTCATTAGAAAATACGACTGTTAACAGTTAAAATGACTACCCCAAGTTCAACCGTAAAGCTGAAATTCTACTGTACCTGAAAACCGTTAAATTCACCATAAATCATATACATGCTGGAATGGTGCGTTCGAGGGCTCAAATCGAAGCCAAATCGACGAACTATAACCCTATATCAGTTTCCAGATATTACTGTAATCAAATCATGATGATATTTGGATCGGAGTGCGACCCTGAACTGCAGTCCGGGGAAACGTTCGTTCGAATACCTGGCCTTGGGAACACCTGTACACCCCTTCCTTAAACTGAAAATGCGCGGAACCTTATATGGTCGCGTAGAGAATTTAGTTAGCTAACCCCTGAAGTTGGTCCCGTGTCGTTTCACCGTCATTTGATATTTAAATTTGTATTTTAGACTACCGTGGAAATCTGCAGTTTCTGCAGTGATCCCTTTTACACCAGCACCTTGTACATAACATAACTTTTAATACAGAACGGATATCGATAATCCGTTTGATGCATTGGAAAGATAACAGTAAAATATACAATTAGTTTAACTGTAGCGTCGCCTAATTATGCTTCCAACTGGGAGTAAAATGTGTTACGAAACGGACTTCCAGTTCAGAAATTGGATTTCCAGCAGTGAACACTTAAAATTAAACGACCATAACTAGTGAACCTGGAACCCGATTGGCATGAAACCAATTTTGATGGATAGATAACTGAATATACTAATTATTACCTGTTTATCGTTTCGCTATACTGTACACGTACATTTCATGATAAATCGTGCAAGTGATAGAATACTATTTTATGACACCTTAATCATGTTTCATATGCTGTTTATGCATCATATCATACCTATATCATTATAGTGATAACCTAGTGATATCGTGCATCTACCCAGTGTTAGAATTTAGTGATGATTGTGGCAAGTACGTCAGTGTTCGTGTATCCGTGAATAAATGAAAGTGAATGAATAAGTGAAAGTGAATGAATAAGTGAAGTGACACGTACTTGTACACAATCAGTGAACCTTATTATTTTATTGCATTGTCGACGTCTGTGGGACGCGTGTACGTGTGACTATAAGTGGTATGGGACACTTATGGAAGCTTTTGCATGACGAACGTTTCCCCGGACTGCAGTTCAGGGTCGCACTCCGATCCAAATATCATCATGATTTGATTACAGGAATATCTGGAAACTGATATAGGGTTATAGTTCGTCGATTTGGCTTCGATTTGAGCCCTCGAACGCACCATTCCAGCATGTATATGATTTATGGTGAATTTAACGGTTTTCAGGTACAGTAGAATTTCAGCTTTACGGTTGAACTTGGGGTAGTCATTTTAACTGTTAACAGTCGTATTTTCTAATGAAATTTGCACACGTTAATCATCTCTACAAGGGCCAATATAATATGTCCAGTTCCGTCAAATACGATAATGATTTTCTATGGGAACAAGCATCGAACAGTTTTGTGACAATATATAACATCAAGCAAACATGGAATATATCTACGATTCTGATTTGTAATATATACGGAATAGCATGAAAGCAAGTAAGAACTTGCCTGGAGAACGTCTTGGGGTCGCACGACGGCAACGATGTCGCGAACGCGCGTTGTGCGCCATGTTCCGGATTCCCGCGAGCCTAGTTCGAAATACGAATTTCGCGTCGGAGTTTTCCCGGAGTCGTCTTGCGTGCGCTGGAAGCTTAGGGGTGCTCTCTGGTCCGTCTGAGAAGTGTTGGGGTTTCCGAAGGTCGACGGCGTCGCTCCGGCAACTTGTATAGAGTGGTTTCACAGTGGTGTAAAAATGTTTGAAAATGGTTTTGGGGTTCGATGAAATGCCGTAAAGCTCGGATAGGGGATCTCGACGAAGGTGCTGCTGCGACGAGTTCTCAAGTCCAAGGAGATGGCTGCGGCAAGGTGAGGAGTCGGCTGAAGATGTGCTCGGAATTGGAGGCTAGGGGTGCTCGGTGACCGTGGTGGGTTTAGAAGGTGAAGTCTTGGTGAGGGTGCAGCAATGGGTTCTGTGGCGACGAGATAGGTTCTCGTCTCAGTTGAGTGCCTTGGGTGAAGTCGAGGGGTTCTCGGTGGTTGCGGTTGAGATGGGGTTTGATGGAGGTTGAAGGAGTTGGCATGATGGAGGAATTGGTGCACAAGAAAAATCCATGGAGGCTTGGATACTCGCTGGAAAAAGAATAGAGCATTCTATTCTTTGCTGTGAAATGAACTTGGATTAATTAGCATGGGCTTCTCACTAAAATGGCTCGGCCAGAAGTAGAAAAGAGCTCCCCTGCACAAAACATTTTGTGCACTCTCCCCCAGGAATGAAGCAAACTCCCTCTCTCTTTATATAATGCTCAAAGAAACTTCCATTATAATAAATTAATCAATGCATATCTTAATTAAACACAGCACACTCATTTCACTATATGCACAAGCCACTTATACAACCTTTTGATAAATTAATCACCACTTGATTAATTAATCAACCTCCACCATTCAAAGTGGCCGGCCCAAAAGAAAAATTCCTGCACTCACACATCATGTATCTTTCCATTAATTAATGCCTTAGGAAATTAATTCCACCCTCCTCCAACAGAATCTCCAGCACACAAAAGCAAATGCACATGCCACCTTTATTAATCCCCATTTCAAATATAATGTGGCCGGTCATTATTAATGATGACAAGAATTCTTTTAATGAAAGATGTCACAATTACAATAAACCACCTCCACAAATTGTTAATTGCAAACTTGCAATTAACACCATCCAACGAAAAGTCCGACCGGGAAGGGAAAAGAGAAAACCGGCCGGAACGGAATGAAAACTGGCAACCCCAGAAAACTGGTCCCGTAACAAATTACAGGAAAACCCCGATACTGTGCATACACACCCGCATCTGTATTCCGACCGGATACAAATGCAAAGAGACAAAACTACACCATCTAATACTAGGAGCCGGCTTAAGCCAAAGCCGGCTAGTAAAACCCGTCCGATCCTGATCCGTGCAATACCGCACGTATCCGATCGAACCCTGCCATATCTCCATACGGCCTCTACAGCGTTTCGCCCGAAAACTTGAGTAACTGAATGTGGGGGACTCTAAAGACTCGTCAACGCCTTAGTTGTGGATTTAACCACTAGCACGTTAGAGGTATAAGCCAATACATAACGGGCTACCAGGTATTGACTAAAAGGTGGCCGACGAGCGAACTCATCACAACCCTTACGAGCCAGTATGGGTTACAATGTCTGTATTTATATAAAATACAGACAAGTTTTCCATATACATAAGTATCCCTCGACTTATGTATATGGAAAACTTAGTTATCCATTGAAGATATATACCTCTTTCAATGAAAGTGAAAACCGTTGGTGCATTTCATTCCGAGATTAATGAAGTGATGAATGAGCACATAATGGAGATGCTGGTGCTTCATTATGCTAAGGGTTTAATTAATGTATAAGGTGGAGCATATTGTGCAGGAAGTTGCTTTGTGATGTTTAGTTAATTAAAGTGAGGAATAATTGCATAAGGAGTGTGCTGGAAAGATGAATGAATGATTAATTAATGGTGATGCATTAATGTTAAAGGCTACAATGTGCTGAAGATTCATAATAATGGGCGGGCCACATTTTATTTGATATGGAATTTCGTGGGCCCCCCCCCCCTTAATTCATTGTGCTGGAGATTCTTTAGCACTGTGGGTTAATTAAAGAGTTTAATTAATGAAACATTGAGCATTATAAGAGATAGGGAGCCTGCTTCATTCTGAAGAGGGAGAGTGCACAATGTGTGCAGGAGAGCATTCATTTCACAGCAAAGAATAGCATACTCCATTTTTTTTCCAGCAAGTATCTAAGCCTCCATGGATTTTTCTTGTGCACCAATTCCTCCATCATGCCAACTCCTTCAACCTCCATCAAACCCCATCTCAACCGCAACCACCGAGAACCCCTCGACTTCACACAAGGCACTCAACTGAGACGAGAACCTATCTCGTCGCCACAGAACCCATTGCTGCACCCTCACCAAGACTTCACCTTCTAAACCCACCACGGTCACCGAGCACCCCTATCCTCCAATTCCGAGCACATCTTCAGCCGACTCCTCTCCTTGCCGCAGCCATCTCCTTGGACTTGAGAACTCGTCGCAGCAGCACCTTCGTCGAGATCCCCTATCCGAGCTTTACGGCATTTCATCGAACCCCAAAACCATTTTCAAACTTTTTTACACCACTGTGAAACCACTCTATACAAGTGGCCGGAGCGACGCCGTCGACCTTCGGAAACCCCAACACTTCTCAGACGGACCAGAGAGCACCCCTAAGCTTCCAGCGCACGCAAGACGACTCCGGGAAAACTCCGACGCGAAATTCGTATTTCGAACTAGGCTCGCGGGAATCCGGAACGTGGCGCACAACGCGCGTTCGCGACATCGTTGCCGTCGTGCGACCCCAAGGCGTTCTCCAGGCAAGTTCTTACTTGCTTTCATGCTATTCCGTATATATTACAAATCAGAATCGTAGATATATTCCATGTTTGCTTGATGTTATATATTGTCACAAAACTGTTCGATGCTTGTTCCCATAGAAAATCATTATCGTATTTGACGGAACGGGACATATTATATTGGCCCTTGTAGAGATGATTAACGTGTGCAAATTTCATTAGAAAATACGACTGTTAACAGTTAAAATGACTACCCCCAAGTTCAACCGTAAAGCTGAAATTCTACTGTACCTGAAAACCGTTAAATTCAACATAAATCATATACATGCTGGAATGGTGCGTTCGAGGGCTCAAATCGAAGCCAACTCGACGAACTATAACCATATACCAGTTTCCAGATATTCCTGTACTCAAACCATGATGATATTTGGATCGGAGTGCGACCCTGAACTGCAGTTTGGGGAAACGTTCGTTCGAATACCTGTCCTTGGGAACACCTGTACACCCCTTCTTTAAACTGAAAATGCGCGGAACCTTATATGGTCGCGTAGAGAATTTAGTTAGCTAACCCCTGAAGTTGGTCCCGTGTCGTTTTACCGTCATTTGATATTTAAATTTTATTTTAGACTACCGTGGAAATCTGCAGTTTCTGCAGTGATCCCTTTTACACCAGCACCTTGTACATAACATAACTTTTAATACAGAACTGCTATCGATAATCCGTTTGATGCGTTGGATAGATAATAGTAAAATATACAATTAGTTGAACTATAGCGTCGCCTAATTATGCACCCAACTGGGAGTAAAATGTGTAACGTAACGGACTTCCAGTTCAGAAATTGGATTTCCAGCAGTGAACACTTAAAATGAAATGGTTATAACTAACGATCCTGGAATCCGATTGACTTGAAACAAAATCCTATGGATAGCTAACTGAACATATTAATTACCACCTGTTTATCGTTTCGCTATACTGTACACGTACATTTCATGATAAATCGTGCAAGTGATAGAATACTATTTTATGACACCTTAATCATGTTTCATATGCTGTTTATGCATCATATCATACCTATATCATTATAGTGATAACCTAGTGATATCGTGCATCTACCCAGTGTTAGAATTTAGTGATGATTGTGGCAAGTACGTCAGTGTTCGTGTATCCGTGAATAAGTGAAAGTGAATGAATAAGTGAAAGTGAATGAATAAAGTGAAAGTGATACGTACTTGTACACAATCAGTGACCCTATTATTCTATTGCATTGTCGACGTCTGTGGGATGCATGTACGTGTGACTATAAGTGGTATAGGACACTTATGGAAGCGCTTGCACGGGTGTCACAGATAAGGCACCAGACACTGCCATTTATCTTGAATATTAGTCGGGACGTGCTTGATGGAGGTCCTGCCTCCAGTTCTCGTGCAGACTTGTCACGGATCGATTAGTATTTAGGGTTATGGTTAGCGTTTGTTGTAGACCACGGGGTGTGGGGTAGTTTAAGTGTGAGTACAACAGAATCTCGGGAGTCCCATGCCGGCTTATATATTTAGGGAGATATATGGAGATTTACAGGGTACGTGATTATTACCGTGATATACATGTTACATGTTGGGCCCGTGGTCCCTTGCCCTTGGGTTCTACCCTTGGGTGGAGGACACTCACGAGTGGTTGACTCTCACACTTGGACTGACGATAGACTTAGTGACCTGTACAGTGAGACTTAGAGACGGATAGGGATACTGGCATTGATATACCATACTTACTGTGTTGACATACGTGGCATATCGTTCTACTGCTTTACTGTTCCGCTGCATTTCATTCACTTTCACTTATTCACGGATACACGAACACTGACCTACTTGCCACAATCATCACTAAATTCTAACACTGGGTAGATGCACGATATCACTAGGTTATCACTATAATGATATAGGTATGATATGATGCATAAACAGCATATGAAACACGATTAAGGTGTCATAAAATAGTATTCTATCACTTGCACGATTTATCATGAAATGTACGTGTACAGTATAGCGAAATGATAAACAGATAATAATTAGTATATTCAGTTATCTATCCATCAAAATTGGTTTCATGCCAATCGGGTTTCAGGTTCGCTAGTTATGGCCATTTCATTTTAAGTGTTCACTGCTGGAAATCCAATTTCTGAACTGGAAGTCCGTTTCGTAACACATTTTACTCCCAGTTGGAAGCATAATTAGGCGACGCTACAGTTAAACTAATTGTAGATTTTACTGTTATATTTCCAATGCAACAAACGGATTATCGATATCAGTTCTGTATTAAAAGTTATGTTATGTACAAGGTGCTGGTGTAAAAGGGATCACTGCAGAAACTGCAGATTACCACGGTAGTCTAAAATACAATTTAAATATCAAATGACGGTGAAACGACACGGGACCAACTTCAGGGGTTAGCTAACTAAATTCTCTACGCGACCATATAAGGTTCCGCGCATTTTCAGTCTAAGGAAGGGGTGTATAGGTGTTCCCAAGGACAGGTATTCGAACAAACGTTTCCCCAAACTGCAGTTCAGGGTCGCACTCCGATCCAAATATCATCATGGTTTGAGTACAGGAATATCTGGAAACTGGTATAGGGTTATAGTTCGTCGAGTTGGCTTCGATTTGAGCCCTCGAACGCACCATTCCAGCATTATATGATTTATGGTGAATTTAACGGTTTTCAGGTACAGTAGAATTTCAGCTTTACGGTTGAACTTGGGGGTAGTCATTTTAACTGTTAACAGTCGTATTTTCTAATGAAATTTGCACACGTTAATCATCTCTACAAGGGCCAATATAATATGTCCCGTTCCGTCAAATACGATAATGATTTTCTATGGGAACAAGCATCGAACAGTTTTGTGACAATATATAACATCAAGCAAACATGGAATATATCTACGATTCTGATTTGTAATATATACGGAATAGCATGAAAGCAAGTAAGAACTTGCCTGGAGAACGCCTTGGGTCACACGGTAGCAGCGACGTCACGAACGCGCGTTGTAGGCCGCAACACAAGTTCGCGCGAGCTTGGCTCGAGACTCGGATTTGACGTCGGAGTTCGCCGGAGCGACCATCGCCGATATCGTCGACCCCAGCAAGTCCCAGGTCAGCCACGGAGCACCACCTCCACTTCCAACAGAGCTTAAGAAAAATGGAGCACCCAACAAAGATTGAGCTCGGCCAGCCCCTGTTTGTGCTCACTGGAATTTGGAATGAAGCAAACTATCTCTGCCCCTTGCACAAAACATTTTGTGCTACCTTCTCAAGAATGAAGCAGGCTCATGTCTCTTATAATGCTCAAAGTTTCATTAATTAAACTCTTTAATTAACCCACAGTGCTAAAGAATCTCCAGCACAATGAATTAAGGGGGGGGGGCCCACGAAATTCCATATCAAATAAAATGTGGCCGGCCCATTATTATGAATCTTCAGCACATTGTAGCCTTTAACATTAATGCATCACCATTAATTAATCATTCATTCATCTTTCCAGCACACTCCTTATGCAATTATTCCTCACTTTAATTAACTAAACATCACAAAGCAACTTCCTGCACAATATGCTCCACCTTATACATTAATTAAACCCTTAGCATAATGAAGCACCAGCATCTCCATTATGTGCTCATTCATCACTTCATTAATTAATGTATGCATGATACAAACATTCTCCTTTCCCCACTAGTGGCCGGCCCCCCATTAAAATGAGGATGGGAAAAAGATCAAAAAAATATTAATTGCAAACTTGCAATTAACCCCCTCCATCAGAAAAGTCCGGCCGGGAAAGAACAAAGAAAAACCGGCCGGAACGGAATGCAAACTGGCAACTCCAGAAAGCTGGTCCCGTAACAAATTACAGGAAAACCCCGATACTGTGCATACACACCCGCATCTGTATTCCGACCGGATACAAATGCAAAGAGACAAAACTACACTATTTAATACTAGGATCCGGCTTAAGCCAAAGCCGGCTAGTAAAACCCGTCCGATCCTGATCCGTGCAATACCGCACATATCCGATCGAACCCTGCCATATCTCCATATGGCCTCTACAGCGTTTCGTCCGAAAACTTGAGTAACTGAATGTGGGGGACTCTAAAGACTCGTCAACACCTTAGTTGTGGATTTAACCACTAGCACGCGCGTTGTGCGCCACGTTCCGGATTCCCGCGAGCCTAGTTCGAAATACGAATTTCGCGTCGGAGTTTTCCCGGAGTCGTCTTGCGTGTGCTGGAAGCTTAGGGGTGCTCTCTGGTCCGTCTGAGAAGTGTTGGGGTTTCCGAAGGTCGACGGCGTCGCTCCGGCAACTTGTATAGAGTGGTTTCACAGTGGTGAAAAAAAGTTTGAAAATGGTTTTGGGGTTCGATGAAATGCCGTAAAGCTCGGATAGGGGATCTCGACGAAGGTGCTGCTGCGACGAGTTCTTAAGTCCAAGGAGATGGCTGCGGCAAGGTGAGGAGTCGGCTGAAGATGTGCTCGGAATTGGAGGCTAGGGGTGCTTGGTGACCGTGGTGGGTTTAGAATGGGATTTCAGTTTCCGTGTAGTGCTTGACAATCTAAGACATCCCTCGGTCTAGATTGTAATCTTGTTATCCTTGATCTTGATTCATACAATGAGTTCTTCTACATATTTTGATCCATTCGCTAGAACTTTGGGTAACTTGGTAGAGTTATATGGTTGTAATTATGAACTGCAGCATAGTTACAATACTATACTCTATTGAGTGACTTGGAGTTCTACATTTGATTTCCACTCGTTTGAGTTTCACCTCACCCGATATTCTTGTTTCGTTGTCCATTCTATATTTTATTCTGATTCTTATTCCTTGTACCTTATGTCGTTCTAAAATTTTTTGTTTTAGGAACGACCTCCGACCACTCTCCGTTTATATCTTATATCATTCCCGGGTTTTCAAATCTATTTACGTTTTCATCCTTGTACCTTCCTATTGATCCTACACCTGCTTACGTTTCTTATTGGACTCATTGCATTCTCATGTCTTCGTTTCTTCGAGTTACGTATCGCGTTGCATATTTTAAGTTCCTATCAGAGTAGCGCAGCGGAAGCTAAAACCTGGCTCTGATACCAACAAAACCATGTCACGCCCCGCTTCCCAAATACGGAATACGAGGGGTAGACAAGGCCAGCCATGCTCCTACGGTCAAGGAAATGTCCTGCCGTAGTCACACTTCGGCTTCTAGTTTATCATGGTGAACAGTAAAGATGCGCAGGTAATGAGAAATGCAGTCACTAAATCAAAACAGGTGTAAAACTTACCAGATAGAGTCAAAGGAAAGATAGCACTGAGTCACTGATCTAGATGTCCGCAATATCCTCCAGGTACGACAGATCCTGATCCGAACTAAATCCACTCCTCACTCTGAGCATGCATACTCAGGTCGTCAGAGCGACACAATAGTAATATAATATATATAAAATCAAGTGAAAGTTCTACCAGTGGTAATAGGTATGTGAAACAGTAAATCAATGACATCATGAATATGAATGTGCAGTAATCAATGCAGCGGAACAGTAAAGCAGTAGAACGATATGCCACGTATGTCAACACAGTAAGTATGGTATATCAATGCCAGTATCCCTATCAGTCTCTAAGTCTCACTGTACAGGTCACTAAGTCTATCGTCAGTCCAAGTGTGAGAGTCAACCACTCGTGAGTGTCCTCCACCCAAGGGTAGAACCTAAGGGCAAGGGACCACGGGCCCAACATGTAACATGTATATCACGGTAATAATCACGTACCCTGTAAATCTCCATATATCTCCCTAAATATATAAGCCGGCATGGGACTCCCGAGATTCTGTTGTACTCACACTTAAACTACCCCACACCCCGTGGTCTACATCAAACGCTAACCATAACCCTAAATACTAATCGATCCGTGACAAGTCTGCGCGAGAACTGGAGGCAGGACCTCCATCAAGCACGTCCCGACTAATAACTAAGATAAATGGCAGTGTCGGATGCCTTATCTGTGACTCTCATGCAAGAGCTTCCATAAGTGTCCCATACCACTTATAGTCACAAATACACGCGTCCCACAGACGTCGACAATGCAATAAAATAATAGGGTCACTGATTGTGTACAAGTACGTATCACTTTCACTTTATTCATTCACTTTCACTTATTCATTCACTTACACTTTTTCATTCACTTTCACTTATTCACGGATACACGAACACTGACGTACTTGCAACAATCATCACTAAATTCTAACACTGGGTAAATGCACGATATCACTAGGTATCACTATAATGATATAGGTATGATATGATGCATAAACAGCATATGAAACATGATTAAGGTGTCATAAAATAGTATTCTATCACTTGCACGATTTATCATGAAATGTACATGTACAGTATAGTGAAACGATAAACAGGTAATAATTAGTATATTCAGTTGTCCTAAACATGCCAACTGTTGTTATCTTCCGCGTTATACAAATCTTTGCAAATATAAGTTATACAAATCTTTGCAAAGCGCCGCTACAACCCATTTTGGCTATTCTGCTTTCACATCATGCTCAAAGAAACTTGTGTTGCGGCCTACAACGCGCGTTCGTGACGTCGCTGCTATCGTGTGACCCAAGGCGTTCTCCAGGCAAGTTCTTACTTGCTTTCATGCTATTCCGTATATATTACAAATCAGAATCATAGATATATTCCATGTTTGCTTGATGTTATATATTGTCACAAAATTGTTCGATGCTTGTTCCCATAGAAAATCATTATCGTATTTGACGGAACTGGACATATTATATTGGCCCTTGTAGAGATGATTAACGTGTGCAAATTTCATTAGAAAATACGACTGTTAACAGGTAAAATGACTACCCCAAGTTCAACCGTAAAGCTGAAATTCTACTGTACCTGAAAACCGTTAAATTCACCATAAATCATATACATGCTGGAATGGTGCGTTCGAGGGCTCAAATCGAAGCCAAATCGACGAACTATAACCCTATATTATCTTTCCAATGCATCAAACGGATTATCGATATCAGTTCTGTATTAAAAGTTATGTTATGTACAAGGTGCTGGTGTAAAAGGGATCACTGCAGAAACTGCAGATTTCCACGGTAGTCTAAAATACAATTTAAATATCAAATGACGGTAAAACGACACGGGACCAACTTCAGGGGTTAGCTAACTAAATTATCTACGCGACCATATAAGGTTCCGCGCATTTTCAGTTTAAAGAAGGGGTGTACAGGTGTTCCCAAGGACAGGTATTCGAACGAACGTTTCCCCAAACTGCAGTTCAGGGTCGCGCTCCGATCCAAATATCATCATGGTTTGAGTACAGGAATATCTGAAAACTGGTATAGGGTTATAGTTCGTCGAGTTGGCTTTGATTTGAGCCCTCGAACGCACCATTCCAGCATGTATATGATTTATGGTGAATTTAACGGTTTTCAGGTACAGTAGAATTTCAGCTTTACGGTTGAACTTGGGGGTAGTCATTTTAACTGTTAACAGTCGTATTTTCTAATGAAATTTGCACACGTTAATCATCTCCACAAGGGCCAATATAATATGTCCCGTTCCGTCAAATACGATAATGATTTTCTATGGGAACAAGCATCGAACAGTTTTGTGACAATATATAACATCAAGCAAACATGGAATATATCTACGATTCTGATTTGTAATATATACGGAATAGCATGAAAGCAAGTAAGAACTTGCCTGGAGAATGCCTTGGGGTCGCACGACGGCAACGATGTCGCGAACGCGCGTTGTGCGCCACGTTCCGGATTCCCGCGAGCCTAGTTCGAAATACGAATTTCGCGTCGGAGTTTTCCCGGAGTCGTCTTGCGTGCGCTGGAAGCTTAGGGGTGCTCTCTGGTCCGTCTGAGAAGTGTTGGGGTTTGATGAAATGCCGTAAAGCTCGGATAGGGGATCTCGACGAAGGTGCTGCTGCGACGAGTTCTCAAGTCCAAGGAGATGGCTGCGGCAAGGTGAGGAGTCGGCTGAAGATGTGCTCGGAATTGGAGGCTAGGGGTGCTCGGTGACCGTGGTGGGTTTAGAAGGTGAAGTCTTGGTGAGGTTGCAGCAATGGGTTCTGTGGCGACGAGATAGGTTCTCGTCTCAGTTGAGTGCCTTGGGTGAAGTCGAGGGGTTCTCGGTGGTTGCGGTTGAGATGGGGTTTGATGGAGGTTGAAGGAGTTGGCATGATGGAGGAATTGGTGCACAAGAAAAATCCATGGAGGCTTAGATACTTGCTCTGTTGCTCAATCTTTTGTATGCGATAACAAAACCATACAAGTGAGTTTGCAGGGTACGTCAGTGTTCGTGTACAAAAAGATTTATGTATATGTGATAACAAAGAGTGTGCTTCATTTCAATTTTTCCAGTGAGCACAAACAGGGGCTGGCCGAGCTCAATCTTTGTTGGGTGCTCCATTTTTCTTAAGCTCTGTTGGAAGTGGAGGTGGTGCTCCGTGGCTGACCTGGGACTTGCTGGGGTCGACGATATCGGCGATGGTCGCTCCGGCGAACTCCGACGTCAAATCCGAGTCTCGAGCCAAGCTCGCGCGAACTTGTGTTGTGGCCTACAACGCACGTTCGTGACGTCGCTGCTACCGTGTGACCCAAGGCATTCTCCAGGCAAGTTCTTACTTGCTTTCATGCTATTCCGTATATATTACAAATCAGAATCGTAGATATATTCCATGTTTGCTTGATGTTATATATTGTCACAAAACTGTTCGATGCTTGTTCCCATAGAAAATCATTATCGTATTTGACGGAACTGGACATATTATATCGGCCCTTGTAGAGATGATTAACGTGTGCAAATTTCATTAGAAAATACGATTGTTAACAGTTAAAATGACTACCCCCAAGTTTAACCGTAAAGCTGAAATTCTATTGCACCTGAAAACCGTTAAATTCACCATAAATCATATACATGCTGGAATGGTGCGTTCGAGGGCTCAAATCGAAGCCAAATCGACGAAATATAACCCTATATCAGTTTCCAGATATTCCTGTAATCAAATCATGATGATATTTGGATCGGAGTGCGACCCTGAACTGCAGTTCGGGAAAACGTTCGTTCGAATACCTGGCCTTGGGAACACCTGTACACCCCTTCTTTAAACTGAAAATGCGCGGAACCACATATGGTCGCGTAGATAATTTAGTTAGCTAACCCCTGAAGCTGGTCCCGTGTCGTTTCACCGTCATTTGATATTTAATTTGTATTTTAGACTACCGTGGTAATCTGCAGTTTCTGCAGTGATTCCTTTTACACCAGCACCTTGTACATAACATAACTTTTAATACAGAACTGATATCGATAAGCCGTTTGATGCGTTGGATACATAACAGTAAAATCTACAATTAGTTTAACTGTAGAGTCGCCTAATTATGCTCCCAACTGAGAGTAAAATGTGTTACGAAGCGGACTTCCAGTTCAGAAATTGGATTTCCAGCAGTGAACACTTAAAATGAAACGGCCATAACTAGCGAACCTGAAACCCGATTGACGTGAAACCAATTTTGGTGGATATATAACTGAACATACTAATTATTACCTGTTTATTGTTTTACTTAATTCTGCACATATGATTTATAGTAAATTTTGCAAGTTGTTTGGCACTGGCTGCTATGCTTTATTTATATCATGAATAATTGCATTTTCATCATATCATATAGCAGTATGCCCTCATTGAATACCGTACACGTTTGATTTATGATAATTTATGCAAGTGGTAGATTATTGATTCATGACATCCTAAACATGCGTTATATACCGTTTTACGCATCATATCTCACACCTGTCATTACAATGATAACCTAGTGATAACGTGCATTTACCCAGTGTTAGAATTTAGTGATGATTGTGGCAAGTACGTCAGTGTTCGTGTATCCGTGAATAAGTGGAAGTGAATGAATAAGTGAAAGTGAATGAATAAGTGAAAGTGAATGAATAAAGTGAAAGTGATACGTACTTGTACACAATCAGTGACCCTATTATTCTATTGCATTGTCGACGTCTGTGGGATGCGTGTACGTGTGACTATAAGTGGAAATAAATGACATCATGAATATACATGTGCAGTAATCAATGCAGCGGAGCAGTAAAGCAGTGGAACGATATGTCACGTATATCAACACAGTATATATAAAAAATATAAATGCCAGTATCCCTATCAGCCTCTAAGTCTCACTGTACCGGTCACTAAGCCTATCGTCAGTCCAAGTGTGAGAGTCAACCACTCGCGAGTGTCCTCCACCCAAGGGTAGAACCCAAGGGCAAGGGACCACGGGCCCAATTTGTATCATGTATATCACGGTGTATATCACGTACCCTGTAAATCTCCATATATCTCCCTAAATATATAAGCCGGCATGGGACTCCCGAGATTCTGTTGAACCCACACTTAAACTACCCCACACCCCGTGGTCTACATCAAACGCTAACCATAAGCTCAAATACCAATCGGTCTGTGACAAGTCTGCACGAGAACTGGAGGCAGGACCTCCATCAAGCACGTCCCGACTAATACCTAAGATAAATGGCAGTGTCGGATGCCTTATCTGTGACACCCGTGCAAGCGCTTCCATAAGTGTCCCATACCACTTATAGTCACACGTACACGCATCCCACAGACGTCGACAATGCAATAGAATAATATGGTAACTGATTGTGTACAAGTACGTATCACTTTCACTTTATTCATTCACTTTCACTTATTCATTCACTTTCACTTATTCACGGATACACGAACACTGACGTACTTGCCACAATCATCACTAAATTCTAACACTGGGTAGATGCACGATATCACTAGGTTATCACTATAATGATATAGGTATGATATGATGCATAAACAGCATATGAAACACGATTAAGGTGTCATAAAATAGTATTCTATCACTTGCACGATTTATCATTAAATGTACGTGTACAGTATAGTGAAACGATAAACAGGTAATAATTAGTATATTCAGTTATCTATCCATCAAAATTGGTTTCATGCCAATCGGGTTTCAGGTTCGCTAGTTATGGCCATTTCATTTTAAGTGTTCACTGCTGGAAATCCAATTTCTGAACTGGAAGTCCGTTTCGTAACACATTTTACTCCCAGTTGGAAGCATAATTAGGCGACGCTACAGTTAAACTAATTGTAGATTTTACTGTTATATTTCCAATGCAACAAACGGATTATCGATATCAGTTCTGTATTAAAAGTTATGTTATGTACAAGGTGCTGGTGTAAAAGGGATCACTGCAGAAACTTCAGATTACCACGGTAGTCTAAAATACAATTTAAATATCAAATGACGGTGAAACGACACGGGACCAACTTCAGGGGTTAGCTAACTAAATTCTCTACGTGACCATATAAGGTTCCGCGCATTTTCAGTCTAATGAAGGGGTGTACAGGTGTTCCCAAGGACAGGTATTCGAACGAACGTTTCCCCAAACTGCAGTTCAGGGTCGCACTCCGATCCAAATATCATCATGGTTTGAGTACAGGAATATCTGGAAACTGGTATAGGGTTATAGTTCGTCGAGTTGGCTTCTATTTGAGCCCTCGAACGCACCATTCTAGCATGTATATAATTTATGGTGAATTTAACGGTTTTCAGGTACAGTAGAATTTCAGCTTTACGGTTAAACTTGGGGGTAGTCATTTTAACTGTTAACAGTCGTATCTTCTAATGAAATTTGCACACGTTAATCATCTCTACAAGGGCCAATATAATATGTCCAGTTCCGTCAAATACGATAATGATTTTCTATGGGAACAAGTATCGAACAGTTTTGTGAGAATATATAACATCAAGCAAACATGGAATATATCTACGATTCTGATTTGTAATATATACGGAATAGCATGAAAGCAAGTAAGAACTTGCCTGGAGAACGCATTGGGTCACACGGTAGCAGCGACGTCACGAACGCGCGTTGTAGGCCGCAACACAAGTTCGCGCGAGCTTGGCTCGAGACTCGGATTTGACGTCGGAGTTCGCCGGAGCGACCATCTCCGATATCGTCGACCCCAGCAAGTCCCAGGTCAGCCACGGAGCACCACCTCCACTTCCAACAGAGCTTAAGAAAAATGGAGCACCCAACAAAGATTGAGCTCGGCCAGCCCCTGTTTGTTCTCACTGGAATATATACACTGAAAACCCTATCATAATCTTAATAAAGCTGATATTATGATAGGTAAATCTTCTCCTCACACTGAGCATGCATACTCAGGTCGTCAGAGCGACACAATAGCAATATAATATATAAAATCAGGTGACAGTTCTAACAGTGATAGTAGGTATGTGAAGCAGTAAATAAATGACATCATGAATATACATGTGCAGTAATCAATGCAGCGGAGCAGTAAAGCAGTGGAACGATATGTCACTTATATCAACACAGTATATATAAAGTATATAAATGCCAGTATCCCTATCAGCCTCTAAGTCTCACTGTACCGGTCACTAAGCCTATCGTCAGTCCGAGTGTGAGAGTCAACCACTCGCGAGTGTCCTCCACCCAAGGGTAGAACCTAAGGGCAAGGGACCACGGGCCCAACTTGTATCATGTATATCACGGTGTATATCACGTACCCTGTAAATCTCAATATATCTCCCTAAATATATAAGCCGGCATGGGACTCCCGAGATTCTGTTGAACTAACACTTAAACTACCCCACACCCCGTGGTCTACATCAAACGCTAACCATAACCTCAAATACCAATCGGTCTGTGACAAGTCTGCACGAGAACTGGAGGCAGGACCTCCATCAAGCACGTCCCGACTAATACCTAAGATAAATGGCAGTGTCGGATGCCTTATCTGTGACACCTGTGCAAGCGCTTCCATAAGTGTCCCATACCACTTATAGTCACACGTACACGCATCCCACAGACGTCGACAATGCAATAGAATAATATGGTCACTGATTATGTACAAGTACGTATCACTTTCACTTATTCATTCACTTTCACTTATTCATTCACTTTCACTTATTCACGGATACACGAACACTGACGTACTTGCCACAATCATCACAAAATTCTAACACTGGGTAGATGCACGATATCACTAGGTTATCACTATAATGATATAGGTATGATATGATGCATAAACCGCATATGAAACATGATTAAGGTGTCATAAAATAGTATTCTATCACTTGCACGATTTATCATGAAATGTACGTGTACAGTATAGCGAAACGATAAACAGGTAATAATTAGTATATTCAGTTATCTATCCATCAAAATTGGTTTCATGCCAATCGGGTTTCAGGTTCGCTAGTTATGGCCATTTCATTTTAAGTGTTCACTGCTGGAAATCCAATTTCTGAACTGGAAGTCCGTTTCGTAACACATTTTACTCCCAGTTGGAAGCATAATTAGGCGACGCTACAGTTAAACTAATTGTAGATTTTACTGTTATCTTTCCAATGCAACAAACGGATTATCGATATCAGTTCTGTATTAAAAGTTATGTTATGTACAAGGTGCTGGTGTAAAAGGGATCACTGCAGAAACTGCAGATTACCACGGTAGTCTAAAATACAATTTAAATATCAAATGACGGTGAAACGACACGGGACCAACTTCAGGGGTTAGCTAACTAAATTCTCTACGCGACCATATAAGGTTCCGCGCATTTTCAGTTTACGGAAGGGGTGTACAGGTGTTCCCAAGGACAGGTATTCGAACGAACGTTTCCCCGGACTGCAGTTCAGGGTCGCACTCCGATCCAAATATCATCATGATTTGATTACAGGAATATCTGGAAACTGATATAGGGTTATAGTTCGTCGAGTTGGCTTCGATTTGAGCCCTCGAACGCACCATTCCAGCATGTATATGATTTATGGTGAATTTAACGGTTTTCAGGTACAGAACTTTTTCTGGAATACATAGATTAACTAAATCATAATCTGATGATTAACATTTTGGTGCAGGGAATATTTCTTTTTCATCATGCCCCCCAGTGAGTTTGCTGGAATGAAATTGGGATGATGATTAATTTATTAGAAAGGGAATGAGCATATTTGAGTGTGCAGGAGGTTTATTGATCATGAATAAGATGGTGCATTAATTAATCAAAGGAGGGCTACATTATGCTAGTGGAGTTAGCTGGAGAATATTTGTGAGTGGGGATTGATTAATTAAAGGGTGCAACATGTGTGTGCAGGCATAATGTTGATGCATTGATTGAGCACATAATGGAGATGCTGGTGCTTCATTATGCTAAGGGTTTAATTAATGTATAAGGTGGAGCATATTGTGCAGGAAGTTGCTTTGTGATGTTTAGTTAATTAAAGTGAGGAATAATTGCATAAGGAGTGTGCTGAAAAGATGAATGAATGATTAATTAATGGTGATGCATTAATGTTAAAGGCTACAATGTGCTGAAGATTCATAATAATGGGCCGGCCACATTTTATTAGATATGGAATTTCGTGGGCCCCCCCTTAATTCATTGTGCTGGAGATTCTTTGGCACTGTGGGTTAATTAAAGAGTTTAATTAATGAAACATTGAGCATTATAAGAGATAGGGAGCCTGCTTCATTCTGAAGAGGGAGAGTGCACAATGTGTGCAGGAGAGCATTCATTTCACAGCAAAGAATAGCATACTTCATTTTTTTCCAGCAAGTATCTAAGCCTCCATGGATTTTTCTTGTGCACCAATTCCTCCATCATGCCAACTCCTTCAACCTCCATCAAACCCTTACTTGCTTTCATGCTATTCCGTATATATTACAAATCAGAATCGTAGATATATTCCATGTTTGCTTGATGTTATATATTGTCACAAAACTGTTCGATGCTTGTTCCCATAGAAAATCATTATCGTATTTGACGGAACGGGACATATTATATTGGCCCTTGTAGAGATGATTAACGTGTGCAAATTTCATTAGAAAATACGACTGTTAACAGTTAAAATGACTACCCCCAAGTTCAACCGTAAAGCTGAAATTCTACTGTACCTGAAAACCGTTAAATTCACCATAAATCATATAATGCTGGAATGGTGCGTTCGAGGGCTCAAATCGAAGCCAACTCGACGAACTATAACCCTATACCAGTTTCCAGATATTCCTGTACTCAAACCATGATGATATTTGGATCGGAGTGCGACCCTGAACTGCAGTGTGGGGAAACGTTCATTCGAATACCTGTCCTTGGGAACACCTATACACCCCTTCCTTAGACTGAAAATGCGCGGAACCTTATATGGTCGCGTAGAGAATTTAGTTAGCTAACCCCTGAAGTTGGTCCCGTGTCGTTTCACCGTCATTTGATATTTAAATTGTATTTTAGACTACCGTGGTAATCTGCAGTTTCTGCAGTGATCCCTTTTACACCAGCACCTTGTACATAACATAACTTTTAATACAGAACTGATATCGATAATCCGTTTGTTGCATTGGAAATATAACAGTAAAATCTACAATTAGTTTAACTGTAGCGTCGCCTAATTATGCTTCTAACTGGGAGTAAAATGTGTTACGAAACGGACTTCCAGTTCAGAAATTGGATTTCCAGCAGTGAACACTTAAAATGAAATGGCCATAACTAGTGAACCTGGAACCTGATTGGCATGAAACCAATTTTGATGGATAGATAACTGAGTATACTAATTATTACATGTTTATCGTTTCGCTATACTGTACACGTACATTTCATGATAAATCGTGCAAGTGATAGAATACTATTTTATGACACCTTAATCATGTTTCTTATACTGTTCATGCATCATATCATACCTATATCATTATAGTGATAACCTAGTGACATCGTGCATTTACCCAGTATTAGATTTTAGTGGTGATTGTGGCAAGTACGTCAGTGTTCGTGTATCCGTGATTAAGTGAAAGTGAATAAGTGAAAGTGAATGAATAAGTGAAAGTGAATGAATAAGTGAAAGTGATACGTACTTGTACACAATCAATGAACCTTATTACTTTATTGCATTGTCGACGGCTGTGGGACGCGTGTACGTGTGACTATAAGTGGTATGGGACATTTATGGAAGCTCTTGCATGGGTGTCACAGATAAGGCACCAGACACTGCCATTTATCTTGGATATTAGTCGGGACGTGCTTGATGGAGATCCTGTCTCCAGTTCTCGTGCAGACTTGTCACAGACCGATTAGTATTTAAGGTTATAGTTAGCGTTTGATGTAGACCACGGGGTGTGGGGTAGTTTGAGTGTGAGTTCAACAGAATCTCGGGAGTCCCATGCCGGCTTATATATTTAGGGAGATATATGTAGATTTACAGGGTACGTGATTATTACCGTGATATACATGTTACATGTTGGGCCCGTGGTCCCTTGCCCTTGGGTTCTACCCTTGAGTGGAGGACACTCGCGAGTGGTTGACTCTCACACTTGGACTGACGATAGACTTAGTGACCTGTACAGTGAGACTTAGAGACTGATAGGGATACTGGCATTTATATACTTTATATATACTGTGTTGATATACGTGACATATCGTTCTACTGCCTTTACTGTTCCGCTGCATTGATTATTGCATGTTCATACCCATACTGCCATTGATCTACTGTTATATACATATATTATCACTGTTAGAATTGTCACATGATTTTATATATATTATATTGCTATTGTGTCGCTCTGACGACCTGAGTATGCATGCTCAGTATGAGGAGAAGATTTAGCCTAGACCAGTGCATCACAGACTTCTTGTCTTGCCATTCCGAGTTACATTCGTTTGTTCCACTTCAGGTCAGTTCTTTACATTGCTCCTTTCAGTTACTGCATTTCTCATTACCTGCGCATCTTTACTGTTCACCATGATAAACTAGAAGCCGAAGTGTGACTACGGCAGGACATTTCCTTGACCGTAGGAGCATGGCTGGCCTTGTCTACCCCTCGTATTCCGTATTTTGGGAAGCGGGGCGTGACATGGTTTTGTTGGTATCAGACATGGGGCGTGACATGGTTTAGTTGGCTATCATCAGATTGAGCTCGGCCAGCACCTTGTGCATAACATAACTTTTAATACAGAACTGATATCGATAATCCGTTTGATGCATTGGAAAGATAACAGTAAAATCTACAATTAGTTTAACTATAGTGTCGCCTAATTATGCTTCCAACTGGGAGTAAAATGTGTTACGAAACGGACTTCCAGTTCAGAAATTGGATTTCCAGCGGTGAACACTTAAAATGAAATGACCATAACTAGTGAACCTGGAACCCGATTGGCATGAAACCAATTTTGATGGATAGATAACTGAATATACTAATTATTACCTGTTTATCGTTACGCTATACTGTATACGCACGTTTCATGATAAATCGTGCAAGTGATAGAATACTATTTTATGACACCTTAATCATGTTTCATATGCTGTTTTACGCATCATATCTCATACCTGTCATTACAGTGATAACCTAGTGATAACGTGCATTTACCCAGTGTTAGAATTTAGTGATGATTGTGGCAAGTACGTCAGTGTTCGTGTATCAGTGAATAAGTGAAAGTGAATGATTAAGTGAAAGTGAATAAGTGAAAGTGAATGAATAAGTGAAAGTGAATAAGTGAAAGTGAATGGATAAATGGAAGTGACACGTACTTGTACACAATCAGTGAACCTTATTATTTTATTGCATTGTCGACGTCTGTGGGACGCGTGTACGTGTGACTATAAGTGGTATGGGACACTTATGGAAGCTCTTGCATGGGTGTCACAGATAAGACATCCGACACTGTCATTTATCTTGGATATTAGTCGGGACGTGCTTGATGGAGATCCTGTCTCCAGTTCTCGTGCAGACTTGTCACAGACCGATTGGTATTTGAGGTTATGGTTAGCGTTTGATGTAGACCACGGGGTGTGGGGTAGTTTAAGTGTGAGTACAACAGAATCTCGGGAGTCCCATGCCGGCTTATATATTTAGGGAGATATATGGAGATTTACAGGGTACGTGATTATTACCGTGATATACATGTTACATGTTGGGCCCGTGGTCCCTTGCCCTTGGGTTCTACCCTTGGGTGGAGGACACTCGCGAGTGGTTGACTCTCACACTTGGACTGACGATAGGCTTAGTGACCTGTACAGTGAGACTTAGAGACTGATAGGGATACTGGCATTGATATACCATACTTACTGTGTTGACATACGCGACATATCGTTCTACTGCCTTTACTGTTCCGCTGCATTGATTACTGCACATTCATATTCATGCTGTCATTGATTTACTATTATTCATATCTATTACCACTGGTAGAACTGTGACTTGATTTTATATTTATATTATATTGCTATCGTGTCGCTCTGACGACCTGAGTATGCATGCTCAGTGTGAGGAGAAGATTTAGCCTGGACCAGCTAACCATAACCCTAAATACTAATCGATCCGTGACAAGTCTGCGCGAGAACTGGAGGCAGGACCTCCATCAAGCACGTCCCGACTAATACCTAAGATAAATGGTAGTGTCGGATGCCTTATCTGTGACACCCGTGCAAGCGCTTCCATAAGTGTCCCATACCACTTATAGTCACACGTACACGCATCCCACAGACGTCGACAATGCAATAGAATAATAGGGTCACTGATTGTGTACAAGTACGTATCACTTTCACTTTATTCATTCACTTTCACTTATTCATTCACTTTCACTTATTCACGGATACACGAACACTGACGTACTTGCCACAATCATCACTAAATTCTAACACTGGGTAGATGCACGATATCAC
The DNA here is from genome assembly GCA_030015575.1 of Agapanthus africanus. Lineage (NCBI taxonomy): Eukaryota > Viridiplantae > Streptophyta > Magnoliopsida > Asparagales > Amaryllidaceae > Agapanthus > Agapanthus africanus. The sequence goes on from CM057341.1 coordinate 773,661,906, forward strand.
TACGTTATCACTATAATGATATAGGTATGATATGATGCATAAACAGCATATGAAACATGATTAAGGTGTCATAAAATAGTATTCTATCACTTGCACGATTTATCATGAAATGTACGTGTACAGTATAGCGAAACGATAAACAGGTAATAATTAGTATATTCAGTTATATATCCACCAAAATTGGTTTCACGTCAATCGGGTTTCAGATTCGCTAGTTATGGCCGTTTCATTTTAAGTGTTCACTGCTGGAAATCCAATTTCTGAACTGGAAGTCCGTTTCGTAACACATTTTACTCCCAGTTGGAAGCATAATTAGGCGACACTACAGTTAAACTAATTGTATATTTTACTGTTATCTTTCCAATGAATCAAACGGATTATCGATATCAGTTCTGTATTAAAAGTTATGTTATGCACAAGGTGCTGGTGTAAAAGGAATCACTGCAGAAACTGCAGATTACCACGGTAGTCTAAAATACAAATTAAATATCAAATGACGGTGAAACGACACGGGACCAGCTTCAGGGGTTAGCTAACTAAATTATCTACGCGACCATATGTGGTTCCACGCATTTTCAGTTTAAAGAAGGAGTGTACAGGTGTTCCCAAGGCCAGGTATTCGAACGAACGTTTCCCCGAACTGCAGTTCAGGGTCGCACTCCGATCCAAATATCATCATGATTTGATTACAGGAATATCTGGAAACTGATATAGGGTTATAGTTCGTCGATTTGGCTTCGATTTGAGCCCTCGAACGCACCATTCCAGCATGTATATGATTTATGGTGAATTTAACGGTTTTCAGGTGCAATAGAATTTCAGCTTTACGGTTAAACTTGGGGGTAGTCATTTTAACTGTTAACAGTCGTATTTTCTAATGAAATTTGCACACGTTAATCATCTCTACAAGGGCCAATATAATATGTCCAGTTCCGTCAAATACGATAATGATTTTCTATGGGAACAAGCATCGAACAGTTTTGTGACAATATATAACATCAAGCAAACATGGAATATATCTACGATTCTGATTTGTAATATATACGGAATAGCATGAAAGCAAGTAAGAACTTGCCTGGAGAAAGCCTTGGGTCACACGGTAGCAGCGACGTCACGAACGCGAGTTGTAGGCCGCAACACAAGTTCGCGCGAGCTTGGCTCGAGACTCGGATTTGACGTCGGAGTTCGCCGGAGCGACCATCGCCGATATCGTCGACCCCAGCAAGTCCCAGGTCAGCCACGGAGCACCACCTCCACTTCCAACAGAGCTTAAGAAAAATGGAGCACCCAACAAAGATTGAGCTCGGCCAGCCCCTGTTTGTGCTCACTGGAAAAATTGAAATGAAGCACACCTCTCTCACTTGCTGTCAAAAGAACATAAGCCCCTGCACAAAACATTTTTTTGTGCACTCTGCCAGGAATGAAACAAGCTCCCTGCACACTCTTATAATGCTCAATCAATGCATCAACATTATGCCTGCACACACATGTTGCACCCTTTAATTAATCAATCCCCACTCACAAATATTCTCCAGCTAACTCCACTAGCATAATGTAGCCCTCCTTTGATTAATTAATGCACCATCTTATTCATGATCAATAAACCTCCTGCACACTCAAATATGCTCATTCCCTTTCTAATAAATTAATCATCATCCCAATTTCATTCCAGCAAACTCACTGGGGGGCATGATGAAAAAGAAATATTCCCTGCACCAAAATGTGGCCGGCCCATTATTATGAATCTTCAGCACATTGTAGCCTTTAACATTAATGCATCACCATTAATTAATCATTCATCCCTCCTCCAACAGAATCTCCACTCATATTATTCCTTTAATTAATTAACATCATAATGAAGCACCATATTAATTAAACACTCACCACCATGATGCTATCATGCCACACTAATTAGCATCTCCAGCACACATCATTCCTTGGCCGGCCCACTCATTAAATCACTTCATAAAATTAATCCACCAATTAAACCTTTCCCTCAAAACCAAACTTTTTCTTTTGCTGGAAAGTGGCCGGCCCATTATCAAAAATTTATTAATTGCAAACTTGCAATTAACCCCTCCATCAAAAAGTCCGGCCGGGAAAGAACAAAGGAAAACCGGCCGGAACGGAATGCAAACTGGCAACTCCAGAAAACTGGTTTATCGTTTCGCTAAATTATATACATATGTTTATCGTTTTGTTTTGTTGGTATCAAAGCGCCGGGCATTCCGCTTATATGTGATAAAAAGATTTGCTAATGTATCGCTGTTGTTTTTATGATAGTGATAACAAGGTGCTGGCCGAGCACAACTAAGCTCTGAATTAAGATGATTAACGTTACCCATTATTAATTCTGTTGGAGGAGGGATGAATGATTAATTAATGGTGATGCATTAATGTTAAAGGCTACAATGTGCTGAAGATTCATAATAATGGGCCGGCCCCATTTTGGTGCAGGGAATATTTCTTTTTCATCATGCCCCCCCAGTGAGTTTGCTGGAATGAAATTGGGATGATGATTAATTTATTAGAAAGGGAATGAGCATATTTGAGTGTGCAGGAGGTTTATTGATCATGAATAAGATGGTGCATTAATTAATCAAAGGAGGGCTACATTATGCTAGTGGAGTTAGCTGGAGAATATTTGTGAGTGGGGATTGATTAATTAAAGGGTGCAACATGTGTGTGCAGGCATAATGTTGATGCATTGATTGAGCATTATAAGAGTGTGCAGGGAGCTTGTTTCATTCCTGGCAGAGTGCACAAAAAAATGTTTTGTGCAGGGGCTTATATTCTTTTGACAGCAAGTGAGAGAGGTGTGCTTCATTTCAATTTTTCCAGTGAGCACAAACAGGGGCTGGCCGAGCTCAATCTTTGTTGGGTGCTCCATTTTTCTTAAGCTCTGTTGGAAGTGGAGGTGGTGCTCCGTGGCTGACCTGGGACTTGCTGGGGTCGACGATATCGGCGATGGTCGCTCCGGCGAACTCCGACATCAAATCCGAGTCTCGAGCCAAGCTCGCGTGAACTTGTGTTGCGGCCTACAACGCGCGTTCGTGACGTCGCTGCTACCGTGTGACCCAAGGCATTCTCCAGGCAAGTTCTTACTTGCTTTCATGCTATTCCGTATATATTACAAATCAGAATCGTAGATATATTCCATGTTTGCTTGATGTTATATATTGTCACAAAACTGTTCGATGCTTGTTCCCATAGAAAATCATTATCGTATTTGACGGAACTGGACATATTATATTGGCCCTTGTAGAGATGATTAACGTGTGCAAATTTCATTAGAAAATACGACTGTTAACAGTTAAAATGACTACCCCCAAGTTCAACCGTAAAGCTGAAATTCTACTGTACCTGAAAACCGTTAAATTCACCATAAATCATATACATGCTGGAATGGTGCGTTCGAGGGCTCAAATCGAAGCCAACTCGACGAACTATAACCCTATACCAGTTTCCAGATATTCCTGTACTCAAATCATGATGATATTTGGATCGGAGTGCGACCCTGAACTGCAGTTTGGGGAAACGTTCGTTCGAATACCTGTCCTTGGGAACACCTGTACACCCCTTCTTTAAACTGAAAATGCGCGGAACCTTATATGGTCGCGTAGAGAATTTAGTTAGCTAACCCCTGAAGTTGGTCCCGTGTCGTTTTACCGTCATTTGATATTTAAATTGTATTTTAGACTACCGTGGAAATCTGCAGTTTCTGCAGTGATCCCTTTTACACCAGCACCTTGTACATAACATAACTTTTAATACAGAACTGATATCGATAATCCGTTTGATGCATTGGAAAGATAACAGTAAAATATACAATTAGTTTAACTGTAGTATCGCCTAATTATGCTCCCAACTGAGAGTAAAATGTGTTACGAAACGGACTTCCAGTTCAGAAATTGGATTTCCAGCAGTGAACACTTAAAATGAAATGGCCATAACTAGCGAACCTGAAACCCGATTGGCATGAAACCAATTTTGATGGATAGATAACTGAATATACTAATTATTACCTGTTTATTATTTCGCTATTCTGTACACGTACATTTCATGATAAATCGTGCAAGTGATAGAATACTATTTTATGACACCTTAATCATGTTTCATATGCTGTTTATGCATCATATCATCCCTGTCATTACAGTGATAATCTAGTGATATCGTGGATCTACCCAGTGTTAGAATTTAGTGATGATTGTGGCAAGTACGTCAGTGTTCGTGTATCCGTGAATAAGTGAAAGTGAATGAATAAGTGAAAGTGAATAAGTGAAAGTGAATGAATAAATGGAAGTGACACGTACTTGTACACAATTAGTGACCCTATTATTCTATTGCATTGTCGACGTCTGTGGGATGCGTGTACGTGTGACTGTAAGTGGTATGGGACACTTATGGAAGCTCTTGCATGGGTGTCACAGATAAGACATCCGACACTGCCATTTATCTTATGTATTAGTCGGTACGTGCTTGATGGAGGTCCTGCCTCCAGTTCTCGCGCAGACTTGTCACGGATCGATTAGTATTTAGGGTTATGGTTAGTGTTTGATGTAGACCACGGGGTGTGGGGTAGTTTAAGTGTGAGTTCAACAGAATCTCGGGAGTCCCATGCCGGCTTATATATTTAGGGAGTTATATGGAGATTTACAGGGTACGTGATATATACACCGTGATATTCTTGTTACATGTTGGGCCCGTGGTCCCTTGCCCTTGGGTTCTACCCTTGGGTGGAGGACACTCGCGAGTGGTTGACTCTCACACTTGGACTGACGATAGACTTAGTGACCTGTACAGTGAGACTTAGAGACTGATAGAGATACTGGCATTGATATACCATACTTACTGTGTTGATATACGTGACATATCGTTCTACTGCCTTTACTGTTCCGCTGCATTGATTACTGCATGTTCATACCCATACTGCCATTGATCTACTGTTATATACATCTATTATCACCGTTAGAATTGTCACATGATTTTATATATATTATATTGCTATTGTGTCGCTCTGACGACCTGAGTATGCATGCTCAGTGTGAGGAGAAGATTTAGCCTAGACCAGAACTGGACGTGTATCACAGACACCTCGACTTGCTATCCAGAGTTACATTCATTTGTAGGCTATCAGTTAATCTGTGATATATTGTCACAAGTAAACCGTGGTAATCTGCAGTTTCTGCAGTGATCCACGGTAGTCTAAAATACAAATTTAAATATCAAATGACGGTGAAACGACACGGGACCAACTTCAGGGGTTAGCTAACTAAATTCTCTACGCGACCATATAAGGTTCCGCGCATTTTCAGTCTAAGGAAGGGATGTACAGGTGTTCCCAAGGACAGGTATTCGAACGAACGTTTCCCCAAACTGCAGTTCAGGGTGACTCAAATTGTGCTTGCTGTCCCGTAATGGATACCCTAGGATTTCCTTAACTCGTAGGTTGCGGAACTCCGCTGCTTATTGTAGGTAACTCTGTTAGCTAGACAACACAATTGATTTCATCCTGTTTCGTTACCGTTTAATATTTAATCTGTAATTTAGAAGATCGGGACACATAACAGTCCCAGCAAAATCAGAATTGACATGTTGATATTAAACAGATTATAACTCCTAACGTACAGACGCGATTGAAGATCCGTTTGTTGCGTTGAAAACTTTACTGAAAACCCTAGAATTCATCCAACTGTAGCGTCGCTAAATTATGATCCCAACTGGGGTTAAAATGCGTTGCGAAATGGATTCCTGATTCTGAAACTGGATTTCCAGCCGCGTGCGCTTAAAATGAAACAGTTATAACTTTTGATCCTGGAACCCGATTGGCTTGAAACAAAATTCTATGGATGGATAACTGAACATATTAATTACTACCTGTCTATCATTTCGCTAAATTATATACGTACGTTTCATGATAAATTGTGCAAGTGATAGAATAATGTTTTATGACACCTTAACCATGCTTCATATGATGTTCATGCATCATATCGTACCCATATCATCGCAGTGATTACCTAGTGATATCGTGCATTTACCCAGTATTAGATTTTAGTGATGATTGTGGCAAGTACGTTAGTGTTCGTGTATCCGTGATTAAGTGAAAGTGATACGTACTGGTACACAATCAGCGATCCTATTATTTCATTGCATTATCGACGTCTGTGAGATGCGTGCACGTGTGACTAATAAGTGGAATGGGACATTTATGGAAGCGTTGCTTGGGTGTCATAGATAAGACATCCGACACTGCCATTTATCTTATGTATTAGTCGGGACGTGCTTGATGGAGGTCCTGCCTCCAGTTCTCGCGCAGACTTGTCACGGATCGATTAGTATTTAGGGTTATGGTTAGTGTTTGATGTAGACCACGGGGTGTGGGGTAGTTTAAGTGTGAGTTCAACAGAATCTCGGGAGTCCCATGCCGGCTTATATATTTAGGGAGTTATATGGAGATTTACAGGGTACGTGATATATACACCGTGATATTCTTGTTACATGTTGGGCCCGTGGTCCCTTGCCCTTGGGTTCTACCCTTGGGTGGAGGACACTCACGAGTGGTTGACTCTCACACTTGGACTGACGATAGACTTAGTGACCTGTACAGTGAGACTTAGAGACTGATAGGGATACTGGCATTGATATACCATACTTACTGTGTTGACATACGCGGCATATCGTTCTACTGCCTTTACTGTTCCGCTGCATTGATTACTGCACATTCATATTCATGCTGTCATTGATTTACTATTATTCATATCTATTACCACTGGTAGAACTGTGACTTGATTTTATATATATTATATTACTATTGTGTCGCTCTGACGACCTGAGTATGCATGCTCAGTGTGAGGAGAAGATTTAGCCTGGACCAGTGCATCACAGACTTCCTGACTTGCCGTTCCTTGTTACATCCGTTTGTTCCACTTCAGGTCAGTTTACATTATTGTATCTTTCAGTTACTGCATTTCTCATTACCTGCGCATCGTTTACTGTTCACCATGATAAACTAGAAGCCGAAGTGTGACTACGGCAGGACATTTCCTTGACCGTAGGAGCATGGTTGGCCTTGTCTACCCCTCGTATTCCGTATTTTGGGAAGCGGGGCGTGACATGGTTTTGTTGGTATCAGAGCGCCGGGTTTAGAATGGGATTTCAGTTTCCGTGTAGTGCTTGACAATCTAAGACATCCTTCGGTCTAGATTGTAAACTTGTTATCCTTGATCTTGATTCATACAATGAGTTCTTCTACATATTTTGATCCATTCGCTAGAACTTTGGGTAACTTGGTAGAGTTGTGTGGTTGTAATTATGAACTGCAGCATAGTTACAATACGGTACTCTGTTGAGTGACTTGGAATTCTACATTTGATTTCCACTCGTTTGAGTTTCACCCCACCCGATATTCTTGTTTCGTTGTCTATTCTATATCTTATTCTGATTCTTAGTCCTTGTACCTCAAATTTGTTGTTTCAGAATCATGACTTCCAACGACTTTTCCTCCAACTCTATTCCCCAGAATCAGACCGTCGAGATTTTGAATGTACTGCAAGGCTTAAAGGAAGCTCATGAGCGAACGAACGATCTCTTAGCTGAAGTACTAAGAAGGCAAACGGCTCAAGCACCAGCTGGGGGCCCTACTCGTAGGGAAATCGCTGATAAACGAAAAGGTGGCATGCAGATGAAGCGCTCATTTGTTACTAAGCCACCGAAGCAGTGGAGAGCCCAACGTTGTGGTTATTGCAAAAGGTCAGGACACTTTCAGAGGGACTGTCGCCGGGCCAAAGGGCAGTGCTTGATTTGTGGATCCGACAAACATCTGGTCAATGGCTGCCCTAGAAGGAAAGAGCTGCAAGGTGGAGATTCGGCAACGCCCTCCAAATCCGATTGAGCGACTTGACGATGGCACGGACCCAGTACAAGATTCAGACTTGCCTTACGAGACTACGGAGATTAAATATCGTCGCAGCAGCACCTTCGTCGAGATCCCCTATCCGAGCTTTACGGCACTCCATCAAACCCCAACACTTCTCAGACGGACCAGAGAGCACCCCTAAGCTTCCAGCGCACGCAAGACGACTCCGGGAAAACTCCGACGCGAAATTCGTATTTCGAACTAGGCTCGCGGGAATCCGGAACGTGGCGCACAACGCGCGTTCGCGACATCGTTGCCGTCGTGCGACCCCAAGGCGTTCTCCAGGCAAGTTCTTACTTGCTTTCATGCTATTCCGTATATATTACAAATCAGAATCGTAGATATATTCCATGTTTGCTTGATGTTATATATTGTCACAAAACTGTTCGATGCTGGTTCTCTTAGAAAAACATTATCAAATTTGACGGAACTCAATGGTGTAGGTTGGCCCGTAGGGCTGCGAACATAGTGTGTGATTTTTGTTGGATGACGTGATCGATAACGACTAAAACAACTACCCCCAAGTTTGATCGTAAAACTGAAATTCTACTGTATCTGAAAACCGTTAAATTCATCATAAATCATATACATATTAGAATGGTGCGTTCGAGGGCTCAAATCGAAGCTAACTCGACGACCTTTAACCCTATTCTAGTTTCCAGATATTCCTGTACTTAAATCGTGATGATAATTGTATCGGAGTGCGACTCTGGACTGCAGTCCAGAGCGACTCAAATTGTGCTTGCTGTCCCGTAATGGATACCCTAGGATTTCCTTAACTCGTAGGTTGCGGAACTCCACTGCTTATTGTAGGTAACTCTGTTAGCTAGACAACACAATTGATTTCATCCTGTTTCGTTACCGTTTAATATTTAATCTGTAATTTAGAAGATCGGGACACATAACAGTCCCAGCAGAATCAGAATTGACATGTTGATATTAAACAGATTATAACTCCTAACGTACAGACGCGATTGAAGATCCGTTTGTTGCGTTGAAAACTTTACTGAAAACCCTAGAATTCATCCAACTGTAGCGTCGCTAAATTATGATCCCAACTGGGGTTAAAATGCGTTCCGAAATGGATTCCTGATTCTGAAACTGGATTTCCAGCCGCGTGCGCTTAAAATGAAACAGTTATAACTTTTGATCCTGGAACCCGATTGGCTTGAAACAAAATTCTATGGATGGATAACTGAACATATTAATTACTACCTGTCTATCATTTCGCTAAATTATATACGTACGTTTCATGATAAATTGTGCAAGTGATAGAATAATGTTTTATGACACCTTAACCATGCTTCATATGCTGTTCATGCATCATATCGTACCCATATCATCGCAGTGATTACCTAGTGATATCGTGCATTTACCCAGTATTAGATTTTAGTGATGATTGTGGCAAGTACGTCAGTGTTCGTGTATCCGTGATTAAGTGAAAGTGATACGTACTGGTACACAATCAGCGATCCTATTATTTCATTGCATTATCGACGTCTGTGAGATGCGTGCACGTGTGACTAATAAGTGGAATGGGACATTTATGGAAGCGTTGCATGGGTGTCACAGATAAGACATCCGACACTGCCATTTATCTTATGTATTAGTCGGGACGTGCTTGATGGAGGTCCTGCCTCCAGTTCTCGCGCAGACTTGTCACGGATCGATTAGTATTTAGGGTTATGGTTAGTGTTTGATGTAGACCACGGGGTGTGGGGTAGTTTAAGTGTGAGTTCAACAGAATCTCGGGAGTCCCATGCCGGCTTATATATTTAGGGAGTTATATGGAGATTTACAGGGTACGTGATATATACACCGTGATATTCTTGTTACATGTTGGGCCCGTGGTCCCTTGCCCTTGGGTTCTACCCTTGGGTGGAGGACACTCACGAGTGGTTGACTCTCACACTTGGACTGACGATAGACTTAGTGACCTGTACAGTGAGACTTAGAGACTGATAGGGATACTGGCATTGATATACCATACTTACTGTGTTGACATACGCGGCATATCGTTCTACTGCCTTTACTGTTCCGCTGCATTGATTACTGCACATTCATATTCATTCTGTCATTGATTTACTATTATTCATATCTATTACCACTGGTAGAACTGTGACTTGATTTTATATATATTATATTACTATTGTGTCGCTCTGACGACCTGAGTATGCATGCTCAGTGTGAGGAGAAGATTTAGCCTGGACCAGTGCATCACAGACTTCCTGACTTGCCGTTCCTAGTTACATCCGTTTGTTCCACTTCAGGTCAGTTTACATTATTGTATCTTTCAGTTACTGCATTTCTCATTACCTGCGCATCGTTTACTGTTCACCATGTAAACTAGAAGCCGAAGTGTGACTACGGCAGGACATTTCCTTGACCGTAGGAGCATGGCTGGCCTTGTCTACCCCTCGTATTCCGTATTTTGGGAAGCGGGGCGTAACATGGTTTTGTGTTAATGAATTTAACTTAAATAAATAAATTCATTAAGATGATTAACGTTACATTCGTTAGACAATATTGTAACTAGTATTAAATAGTGTAGTTTTGTCTCTTTGCATTTGTATCCGGTCGGAATACAGATGCGGGTGTGTATGCACAGTATCGGGGTTTTCCTGTAATTTGTTACGGGACCAGTTTTCTGGAGTTGCCAGTTTGCATTCCGTTCCGGCCGGTTTTTCTTTGTTCTTTCCCGGCCGGACTTTTCTGATGGAGGGGGTTAATTGCAAGTTTGCAATTAATATTTTTTTGATCTTTTTCCCATCCCCATTTTAATGGGGGGCCGGCCACTAGTGGGGAAAGGAGAATGTTTGTATCATGCATACATTAATTAATGAAGTGATGAATGAGCACATAATGGAGATGCTGGTGCTTCATTATGCTAAGGGTTTAATTAATGTATAAGGTGGAGCATATTGTGCAGGAAGTTGCTTTGTGATGTTTAGTTAATTAAAGTGAGGAATAATTGCATAAGGAGTGTGCTGGAAAGATGAATGAATGATTAATTAATGGTGATGCATTAATGTTAAAGGCTACAATGTGCTGAAGATTCATAATAATGGGCCGGCCACATTTTATTTGATATGGAATTTCGTGGGCCCCCCCCCCCCCCCCTTAATTCATTGTGCTGGAGATTCTTTAGCACTGTGGGTTAATTAAAGAGTTTAATTAATGAAACTTTGAGCATTATAAGAGACATGAGCCTGCTTCATTCTTGAGAAGGTAGCACAAAATGTTTTGTGCAAGGGGCAGAGATAGTTTGCTTCATTCCAAATTCCAGTGAGCACAAACAGGGGCTGGCCGAGCTCAATCTTTGTTGGGTGCTCCATTTTTCTTAAGCTCTGTTGGAAGTGGAGGTGGTGCTCCGTGGCTGACCTGGGACTTGCTGGGGTCGACGATATCGGCGATGGTCGCTCCGGCGAACTCCGACGTCAAATCCGAGTCTCGAGCCAAGCTCGCGCGAACTTGTGTTGCGGCCTACAACGCGCGTTCGTGACGTCGCTGCTACCGTGTGACCCAAGGCGTTCTCCAGGCAAGTTCTTACTTGCTTTCATGCTATTCCGTATATATTACAAATCAGAATCGTAGATATATTCCATGTTTGCTTGATGTTATATATTGTCACAAAACTGTTCGATGCTTGTTCCCATAGAAAATCATTATCGTATTTGACGGAACTCGACATATTATATTGGACCTTGTAGAGATGATTAACGTGTGCAAATTTCATTAGAAAATACGACTGTTAACAGTTAAAATGACTACCCCCCAAGTTTAACCGTAAAGCTGAAATTCTATTGCACCTGAAAACCGTTAAATTCACCATAAATCATATACATGCTAGAATGGTGCGTTCGAGGGCTCAAATTGAAACCAACTCGACGAACTATAACCCTATACCAGTTTCCATATATTCCTGTACTCAAACCATGATGATATTTGGATCGGAGTGCGGCCCTGAACTGCAGTCCGGGGAAACGTTCGTTCGAATACCTGAACTTGGTAACACCTGTACACCCCTTCCTTAAACTGAAAATGCGCGGAACCTTATATGGTCGCGTAGATAATTTAGTTATCTAACCCCTGAAGTTGGTCCCGTGTCGTTTTACCGTCATTTGATATTTAAATTGTATTTTAGACTACCGTGGAAATCTGCAGTTTCTGCAGTGATCCCTTTTACACCAGCACTTTGTGCATAACATAACTTTTAATACAGAACTGATATCGATAATCCGTTTGATGCATTGGAAATATAACAGTAAAATCTACAATTAGTTTAACTGTAGTGTCGCCTAATTATGCTTCCAACTGGGAGTAAAATGTGTTACGAAACGGACTTCCAGTTCAGAAATTGGATTTCCAGCAGTGAACACTTAAAATGAAACGACCATAACTAGTGAACCTGGAACCCGATTGGCATGAAACCAATTTTGATGGATAGATAACTGAATATACTAATTATTACCTGTTTATCGTTTCGCTATACTATATACGCATGTTTCATGATAAATCGTGCAAGTGATAGAATACTATTTTATGACACCTTAATCATGTTTCATATGCTGTTTTACGCATCATATCTCATACCTGTCATTACAGTGATAACCTAGTGATAACGTGCATTTACCCAGTGTTAGAATTTAGTGATGATTGTGGCAAGTACGTCAGTGTTCGTGTATCAGTGAATAAGTGAAAGTGAATGATTAAGTGAAAGTGAATGATTAAGTGAAAGTGAATAAGTGAAAGTGAATGGATAAATGGAAGTGACACGTACTTGTACACAATCAGTGAACCTTATTATTTTATTGCATTGTCGATGTCTGTGGGACGCGTGTACGTGTGACTATAAGTGCTATGGGACACTTATGGAAGCTCTTGCATGGGTGTCACAGATAAGACATCCGACACTGCCATTTTTCTTGGATATTAGTCGGGACGTGCTTGATGGAGATCCTGTCTCCAGTTCTCGTGCAGACTTGTCACAGACCGATTGGTATTTGAGGTTATGGTTAGCGTTTGATGTAGACCACGGGGTGTGGGGTAGTTTAAGTGTGAGTTCAACAGAATCTCTGGAGTCCCATGTCGGCTTATATATTTAGGGAGTTATATGGAGATTTACAGGGTACGTGATATATACACCGTGATATTCTTGTTACATGTTGGGCCCGTGGTCCCTTGCCCTTGGGTTCTACCCTTGGGTGGAGGACACTCGCGAGTGGTTGACTCTCACACTTGGACTGACGATAGACTTAGTGACCTGTACAGTGAGACTTAGAGACTGATAGAGATACTGGCATTGATATACCATACTTACTGTGTTGATATACGTGACATATCGTTCTACTGCCTTTACTATTCCGCTGCATTGATTACTGCATGTTCATACCCATACTGCCATTGATCTACTGTTATATACATCTATTATCACCGTTAGAATTGTCACATGATTTTATATATATTATATTGCTATTGTGTCGCTCTGACGACCTGAGAATGCATGCTCAGTGTGAGGAGAAGATTTAGCCTAGACCAGAACTGGACGTGTATCACAGACACCTCGACTTGCTATCCAGAGTTACATTCATTTGTTCCCCTACAATAATGTAAACTGACCTGAAGTGGAACAAACGGATGTAACTAGGAACGGCAAGTCAGGAAGTCTGTGATGCACTGGTCCAGGCTAAATCTTCTCCTCACACTGAGCATGCATACTCAGGTCGTCAGAGCGACACAATAGTAATATAATATATATAAAATCAAGTCACAGTTCTACCAGTGGTAATAGATATGAATAATAGTAAATCAATGACAGCATGAATATGAATGTGCAGTAATCAATGCAGCGGAACAGTAAAGGCAGTAGAACGATATGCCGCGTATGTCAACACAGTAAGTATGGTATATCAATGCCAGTATCCCTATCAGTCTCTAAGTCTCACTGTACAGGTCACTAAGTCTGTCGTCAGTCCAAGTGTGAGAATCAACCACTCGCGAGTGTCCTCCACCTAAGGGTAGAACCAAAGGGCAAGGGACCACGGGCCCAACATGTAACATGTATATCACGGTAATAATCACGTACCCTGTAAATCTCCATATATCTCCCTAAATATATAAGCCGGCATGGGACTCCCGAGATTCTGTTGAACTCACACTCAAACTACCCCACACCCCGTGGTCTACATCAAACGCTAACCATAACCCTAAATACTAATCGATCCGTGACAAGTCTGCGCGAGAACTGGAGACAGGATCTCCATCAAGCACGTCCCGACTAATATCCAAGATAAATGGCAGTGTCTGGTGCCTTATCTGTGACACCCATGCAAGAGCTTCCATAAGTGTCCCATACCACTTATAGTCACACGTACACGCGTCCCACAGACGTCGACAATGCAATAAAATAATAAGGTTCACTGATTGTGTACAAGTACGTGTCACTTCACTTATTCATTCACTTCACTTATTCATTCACTTTCACTTATTCACTTTCACTTAATCACGGATACACGAACACTGACGTACTTGTCACAATCACCACTAAAATCTAACACTTGGTAAATGCACGATGTCACTAGGTTATCACTATAATGATATAGGTATGATATGATGCATGAACAGTATAAGAAGCACAACTAAGGTATCATAAAAACAACAGTCTATCACTTGCACGATTTATCATGAAACATATGTATATAATTTAGCGAAACGGATAAACAGGTGGTAATTAATATCAGTTAGCTACAATATATAACTATAGTAATATATATTATATTACTATTGCCCAAGGCGTTCTCCAGGCAAGTTCTTACTTGCTTTCATGCTATTCCGTATATATTACAAATCAGAATCGTAGATATATTCCATGTTTGCTTGATGTTATATATTGTCACAAAACTGTTCGATGCTTGTTCCCATAGAAAATCATTATCGTATTTGACGGAACGGGACATATTATTTTGGCCCTTGTAGAGATGATTAACGTGTGCAAATTTCATTAGAAGATACGACTGTTAACAGTTAAAATGACTACCCCCAAGTTCAACCGTAAAGCTGAAATTCTACTGTACCTGAAAACCGTTAAATTCACCATAAATCATATACATGCTGGAATGGTGCGTTCGAGGGCTCAAATCGAAGCCAACTCGACGAACTATAACCCTATACCAGTTTCCAGATATTCCTGTACTCAAACCATGATGATATTTGGATCGGAGTGCGACCCTGAACTGCAGTTTGGGGAAACGTTCGTTCGAATACCTGTCCTTGGGAACACCTGTACACCCCTTCTTTAAACTGAACATGCGCGGAACCTTATATGGTCGCGTAGAGAATTTAGTTAGCTAACCCCTGAAGTTGGTCCCGTGTCGTTTTACCGTCATTTGATATTTAAATTGTATTTTAGACTACCGTGGAAATCTGCAGTTTCTGCAGTGATCCCTTTTACACCAGCACCTTGTAAATAACATAACTTTTAATACAGAACTGATATCGATAATCCGTTTGATGCATTGGAAAGATAACAGTAAAATCTACAATTAGTTTAACTGTAGTATCGCCTAATTATGCTCCCAACTGAGAGTAAAATGTGTTACGAAACGGACTTCCAGTTCAGAAATTGGATTTCCAGCAGTGAACACTTAAAATGAAATGGCCATAACTCGCGAACCTGAAACCCGATTGGCATGAAACCAATTTTGATGGATAGATAACTGAATATACTAATTATTACCTGTTTATCGTTTCGCTATTCTGTACACGTACATTTCATGATAAATCGTGCAAGTGATAGAATACTATTTTATGACACCTTAATCATGTTTCATATGCTGTTTATGCATCATATCATCCCTGTCATTACAGTGATAATCTAGTGATATCGTGCATCTACCCAGTGTTAGAATTTAGTGATGATTGTGGCAAGTACGTCAGTGTTCGTGTATCCGTGAATAAGTGAAAGTGAATGAATAAGTGAAAGTGAATAAGTGAAAGTGAATAAGTGAAAGTGAATGAATAAATGGAAGTGACACGTACTTGTACACAATCAGTGACCCTATTATTCTATTGCATTGTCGACGTCTGTGGGATGCGTGTACGTGTGACTATAAGTGGTATGGGACACTTATGGAAGCTCTTGCATGGGTGTCACAGATAAGACATCCGACACTGCCATTTATCTTATGTATTAGTCGGGACGTGCTTGATGGAGGTCCTGCCTCCAGTTCTCGCGCAGACTTGTCACGGATCGATTAGTATTTAGGGTTATGGTTAGTGTTTGATGTAGACCACGGGGTGTGGGGTAGTTTAAGTGTGAGTTCAACAGAATCTCGGGAGTCCCATGCCGGCTTATATATTTAGGGAGTTATATGGAGATTTACAGGGTACGTGATATATACACCGTGATATTCTTGTTACATGTTGGGCCCGTGGTCCCTTGCCCTTGGGTTCTACCCTTGGGTGGAGGACACTCGCGAGTGGTTGACTCTCACACTTGGACTGACGATAGACTTAGTGACCTGTACAGTGAGACTTAGAGACTGATAGAGATACTGGCATTGATATACCATACTTACTGTGTTGATATACGTGACATATTGTTCTACTGCCTTTACTGTTCCGCTGCATTGATTACTGCATGTTCATACCCATACTGCCATTGATCTACTGTTATATACATCTATTATCACCGTTAGAATTGTCACATGATTTTATATATATTAAATTGCTATTGTGTCGCTCTGACGACCTGAGTAACAATTTTTTTTCAAAAATACAGAAAGGGGTACTTTTGCCTGAGCACAAGTTATAAGTTTGTTTTACTTTAAAACAACAAGAAAGAGCTTATAGCTCACTGGTAAGGCCTTGCACTGCTAAGACATAACACCAGAGTTCAAATCCCATTTAGCCACACATTTTTATTTTAAATTTTTGAAGCCCAAAAGGTTGCACGTGCACTGCACGTAAAACGAAAAGTCAAATTAATCGAACATGTGCACTGAGAACAACACCTACACGTAGCCTGCACCCTATGCTTGCATCAGTACATCATGTTCACTTCCTAGTTATTGAAACGGACGTGTTTGACGGCTACGTGTACGTGCGTGCATCCAATCTTGGGGGTATGCATTTTTGTTACCTGAGTATTCATTTTGAAATTTGGACGTCGCGTATATTTTTCATATTTTAAAATCGGATTTTTAGACCCGACCCGGACGTATTTTGGAGTAATTTTGCATTAGCCATAAAACTCAAATTTTATTAATATTTTATTCAAATAGGGTTAACATATTTTTGCATGCATACACGTTCTCTCTCAGAGCATCTTCCTCTTTTACTATTTATATAATTCCTTTTAATTTTTCCCATACTCATTCCCCCATGTTATCTCTCCCTCTTTTCTCACGTTCCCTTTCTTTTTTTTTCCTCTTTACAACCTGTCTCCCACTTCTAAACTCTCTCTCTCACTCTTTCGAGATATATATATATATATATATATATATATATATATATTCTAATAAAACTTAATCATAAACCCCACACCATTCCAACAGCCACTTCTCATTTTTTTAATTCATCAAAATTCCTTCACTGTTCTCCATTAAAGCCCACATTATTCTCTATTCTCCTTATATATTCAATCCCATCACCTTCCCATTCCCACATTCACAGACTCCCTCTCCCCTCTCGTACACACTCTCTCTCCTTCCATGCACTCCCTCCACCTGCCCCGGCCATGACTCCGCACTGCGCGACGGCCACTCTACCATCGACTTCCTCATCTCTGCGAACTCGGAGCCTTCAAGCACCGCCACCGACGTCAATCCATGCGAGTTGCAGCCAATCAAAAGAAAGAATTCGAGGCCACGCCACTACGGTTCCAAGGCTCGCGAGCTTCGATTTGTCGCAACGACCACTTCCGCATTCGTGACGTACATTGCAGCGTTCGACCGATCCATCTCTTGATATCGTCATCGAGGCAAGTGAACTCCCTTCACTTGCTTAACATGCTATAGTTATCTTATTAATTTCGTTTTACCCGTAATTCGACAACCCGATAACCTTGTTAAATCTGATTTTCTCGGACAAGCTGAACGGTTAAAATCATAATAAATTACTTATTTATCGGATCTCAGAGTGCTAGGGCTCGTATCGAAGCCAACTGATAAACCTACAGCACCCTATAGTTCATCTTTCCATTTTGATAAGTTATAACAAGGAATACTGAGGCGATTCGCGGCCCTGAACTGCAGTTTGGGGAAACGTTCGTTCGAATACCTGGCGTCCCATACCACTTATAGTCACACGTACACGCATCCCACAGACGTCGACAATGCAATAGAATAATAGGGTCACTGATTGTGTACAAGTACGTATCACTTTCACTTTATTCATTCACTTTCACTTATTCATTCACTTTCACTTATTAATTCACTTTCACTTATTCACGGATACACGAACACTGACGTACTTGCCACAATCATCACTAAATTCTAACACTGGGTAAATGCACGTTATCACTAGGTTATCACTATAATGATATAGGTATGATATGATGCATGAACAGTATAAGAAGCACAACTAAGGTATCATAAAAACAACAGTCTATCACTTGCACGATTTATCATTAAACATATGTATATAATTTAGCGAAATGATAAACAGGTGGTAATTAATATATTCAGTTAGCTATCCATAGAATTTTGTTTCAAGTCAATCGGGTTCCAGGATCATTAGTTATAACTATTTCATTTTAAGCGCACGCGGCTGGAAATCCGGTTTCAGAATCAGAAATCCATTTCGAAACGCATTTTAACCCCAGTTGGGATCATAATTTAGCGACGCTACAGTTGAATGAATTCTAGGGTTTTCAGTAAGGTTTTCAACGCAACAGACGGATCTTCAATCGCATCTATACGTTAGCAGTTATAACCTGTTTAATATCAATATGTCAATTCTGATTCTGCTGGGACTGTTATGTGTCCCGATCTTCTAAATTACAGATTAAATATTAAACGGTAACAAAACAGGATGAAATCAATTGTGTTGTCTAGCTAACAGATTTATATATAATAAACAGTGGAGTTACGCAACCTAGGAATTAAGGAAATCCTATGGTATCCAATACGGAACAGCAAGAAATGACTGGAGTCGCTCTGGACTGCAGTCCAGGGTCGCACTCCGATCCAAATATCATCATGGTTTGAGTACAGGAATATCTGGAAACTGATATAGGGTTATAGTTCGTCGATTTGGCTTCGATTTGAGCCCTCGAACGCACCATTATAGCATGTATATGATTTATGGTGAATTTAACGGTTTTCAGGTACAGTAGAATTTCAGCTTTACGGTTAAACTTGGGGTAGTCATTTTAACTGTTAACAGTCGTATTTTCTAATGAAATTTGCACACGTTAATCATCTCTACAAGGGCCAATATAATATGTCCAGTTCCGTCAAATACGATAATGATTTTCTATGGGAACAAGCATCGAACAGTTTTGTGACAATATATAACATCAAGCAAACATGGAATATATCTACGATTCTGATTTGTAATATATACGGAATAGCATGAAAGCAAGTAAGAACTTGCCTGGAGAACGCCTTGGGTCACACGGTAGCAGCGACGTCACGAACGCGCGTTGTAGGCCGCAACACAAGTTCGCGCGAGCTTGGCTCGAGACTCGGATTTGACGTCGGAGTTCGCCGGAGCGACCATCGCCGATATCGTCGACCCCAGCAAGTCCCAGGTCAGCCACGGAGCACCACCTCCACTTCCAACAGAGCTTAAGAAAAATGGAGCACCCAACAAAGATTGAGCTCGGCCAGCCCCTGTTTGTGCTCACTGGAATTTGGAATGAAGCAAACTATCTTTGTTTGGTACGGAAGGTGTTAAAGGTGGCACGAGATGTTAAGATTAAGACACCTAACCTGAATCCAATTGTCGTTGTTCCGGGTTGTATAACGGAGCCTTGTACTTCCATTTGCCCTGGTCTCTGGCATATAGAGACTCCTCTCGTATACACTGGCATCCTTCTGTACCAAACTACAAACAACAACGTTAATATAACATTACCACAATATAAATACAACTTTAATAGCTACGCCTTGTACTCTATATTCAGTTCACCGTAGTCTCTGGTCTAACGAGACTCCTCTCGTATACACTGACATCGTTCTAAACCAAGCTACGAACAATATCGTTAACACAACATTACATCAATATAATACAACTATAAAAGATACCTTCTTATTCTGTCTATTCTATTTCTCCCTCTTTCTTTGAGACTTACCGAGCGATTGTTCGCTGACGGCATTCCTATTTCTATTCTTTCTTTGGAATGTCGTCAGGAGGGCCCGACCCTGAGGAGCACGAGACCTACCAGGAGCATTTGGAGCAGACCACTGAGCAGCACGATCACTAGGCTTCACTTTTCCATTCAGTACCTTTTATTTCAGTTATGCCATTGTTTAGGCATCGCTTTATTCCATGTATTTACTTTTCCATGTACTGTAAAAGAATGAACTGATATAGGGTTATAGTTCGTCGATTTGGCTTCGATTTGAGCCCTCGAACGCACCATTCCAGCATGTATATGATTTATGGTGAATTTAACGGTTTTCAGGTACAGTAGAATTTCAGCTTTACGGTTGAACTTGGGGTAGTCATTTTAACTGTTAACAGTCGTATTTTCTAATGAAATTTGCACACGTTAATCATCTCTACAAGGGCCAATATAATATGTCCAGTTCCGTCAAATACGATAATGATTTTCTATGGGAACAAGCATCGAACAGTTTTGTGACAATATATAACATCAAGCAAACATGGAATATATCTACGATTCTGATTTGTAATATATACGGAATAGCATGAAAGCAAGTAAGAACTTGCCTGGAGAACGCCTTGGGGTCGCACGACGGCAACGATGTCGCGAACGCGCGTTGTGCGCCACGTTCCGGATTCCCGCGAGCCTAGTTCGAAATACGAATTTCGCGTCGGAGTTTTCCCGGAGTCGTCTTGCGTGCGCTGGAAGCTTAGGGGTGCTCTCTGGTTCGTCTGAGAAGTGTTGGGGTTTCTGAAGGTCGACGGCGTCGCTCCGGCAACTTGTATAGAGTGGTTTCACAGTGGTGAAAAAAAGTTTGAAAATGGTTTTGGGGTTCGATGAAATGCCGTAAAGCTCGGATAGGGGATCTCGACGAAGGTGCTGCTGCGACGAGTTCTCAAGTCCAAGGAGATGGCTGCGGCAAGGTGAGGAGTCGGCTGAAGATGTGCTCGGAATTGGAGGCTAGGGGTGCTTGGTGACCGTGGTGGGTTTAGAAGGTGAAGTCTTGGTGAGGGTGCAGCAATGGGTTCTGTGGCGACGAGATAGGTTCTCGTCTCAGTTGAGTGCCTTGGGTGAAGTCGAGGGGTTCTCGGTGGTTGCGGTTGAGATGGGGTTTGATGGAGGTTGAAGGAGTTGGCATGATGGAGGAATTGGTGCACAAGAAAAATCCATGGAGGCTTAGATACTCGCTGGAAAAAGAATAGAGCATTCTATTCTTTGCTGTGAAATGAACTTGGATTAATTAGCATGGGCTTCTCACTAAAATGGCTCGGCCAGAAGTAGAAAAGAGCTCCCCTGCACAAAACATTTTGTGCACTCTCCCCCAGGAATGAAGCAAACTCCCTCTCTCTTTATATAATGCTCAAAGAAACTTCCATTATAATAAATTAATCAATGCATATCTTAATTAAACACAGCACACTCATTTCACTATATGCACAAGCCACTTATACAACCTTTTGATAAATTAATCACCACTTGATTAATTAATCAACCCGACGTTCACCGAAGTTCATTTTTCTAGATCATTTCCGGTAAGATCTCTCAACACTTGACCTCTTGTTATCTTCATCATAACAATATCTATCTGTGAAAAATATGTTAGGAAATAATTCTGAATATTTAACTGTATTATCTATTTTACAAGTTTTGACAATTAAAATCGATATTAAACCATGTTAATATAATGGACTTTTATCATTTATCCTTCATGATAAAATCGCGGGGTAACGGACAACCCCGGATTCTTGCTTGGACATATGGAACTAAGTCTTAAAACAACTATCATGGCCGGGACAACTTTTGCAGGAATAAATGTAATTATTCTAAAGTGATAAATAAAGGTTATCGATAATTAGTTCTTTAATATTAAAACATGGAAAATTATAGTAAATTTTTATATATTGCTAAAATTAATGATAAACCTGTAAAATCATATTTGATGCTAATTTGGGGTATTTTACAACAAATACCATGCTATGTAAATTTTATTGCACTTTTACGTTTAAATACCATTTACTTAATAAAACTGTTTTCTAAAGGATTTAGTATTTATACAAATCTTTGCAAAGCGCCGCTACAACCCATTTTGGGGAACCCGTTCCGGATGGTGCGGATTATCGCACATCCTCGGGCTTAGTAGTGCGAGATTCAGACCTCCGCAAGGAGCATTCGGTCTCGAAAGATTTAAAATACGACATCTTAAGAAAATGAGATTTTTAGAATGTAAAATATATATTAAGATTATTTTTGTATAAATATATGTATATTTACCATTAACATAACTATTTTGTTATGATATAAAAATTCCACATTTTTCTAAAAATCGCAAGAATCAATTTACCTTAAAATACCATGAATTTCATACAAAACCAATATTGCAAATAAATACCAATTATTATGAAAATAGGATATTTTCACTAGAAATATCACAATATAAAATCTACATTCATTACAACTTTAAAGACGATTAATAAATACTTGGGGTGTATTTTGAAAACTATACAAGAGTATTTTTACATAAAACCCCCTCAAGTTTTATAAATTACAATAAGGACCCTAGTAAACATAGGTTTAAGCGGGACCAATCTCTTGAGCCTCAGGGAGCCGGAGAAGTGGGTGCTTGCCTATCTAAGGTAGACAACTTAACAACGGTGTAATCAATACGGTAATCGTCTTTGAAAAAGACACAAATCATGCCGTCCATGTGCAGCGGTTACCGATAACATCAAAACAATCAGGACTTCAATTTACTTGAGTCTCTTAATAATCTAACTTGAATATGATTCAAGTATAATTTACAATCTACAATCTACAATATTACAAATCAACATGAATCCATGAATCCATTATTCCATATATTCAATCTATCAATCTATACAACCTGACTGAACCGAACCATGGATATACATTCCATTTACATGATCATCCAGTTTACATGATTCTCCAGTTACATACATGATTCTACAGTTACATCCGTTTACTGATATCATGGTTTTGGTCAGTCATCCAACTATACAATCTATACAATACAATACAACAATGCAATCAAAACACTACGGGGTTTAAGGGGTAGATTGGTACGGAAGGTGTTAAAAGTGGCACAAGACGGTAAGATTAAGACACCTAACCTGAATCCAATTGCCGTTGTTCCGGGTTGTATAACGGAGCCTTGTACTTCCATTTGCCCTGGTCTCTGGCATATAGAGACTCCTCTCGTATACACTGGCATCCTTCTGTACCAAACTACAAACAACAACGTTAATATAACATTACCACAATATAAATACAACTTTAATAGCTACGCCTTGTACTCTATATTCAGTTCACCGTAGTCTCTGGTCTAACGAGACTCCTCTCGTATACACTGACATCTTTCTAAACCAAGCTACGAACAATATCGTTAACACAACATTATATCAATATAATACAACTATAAAAGATACCTTCTTATTCTGTCTATTCTATTTCTCCCTCTTTCTTTGAGACTTACCGAGCGATTGTTCGCTGACGGCATTCCTATTTCTATTCTTTCTTTGGAATGTCGTCAGGAGGGCCCGACCCTGAGGAGCACGAGACCTACCAGGAGCATTTGGAGCAGACCACTGAGCAGCACGATCACTAGGCTTCACTTTTCCATTCAGTACCTTTTATTTCAGTTATGCCATTGTTTAGGCATCGCTTTATTCCATGTATTTACTTTTCCATGCAGTGTCGGATGTCTTATCTGTGACACCCATGCAAGAGCTTCCATAAGTGTCCCATACCACTTATAGTCACACGTACACGCGTCCCACAGACGTCGACAATGCAATAAAATAATAAGGTTCACTGATTGTGTACAAGTACGTGTCACTTCCATTTATCCATTCACTTTCACTTATTCACTTTCACTTATTCATTCACTTTCACTTATTCACTTTCACTTAATCATTCACTTTCACTTATTCACTGATACACGAACACTGACGTACTTGCCACAATCATCACTAAATTCTAACACTGGGTAAATGCACGTTATCACTAGGTTATCACTGTAATGACAGGTATGAGATATGATGCGTAAAACAGCATATGAAACATGATTAAGGTGTCATAAAATAGTATTCTATCACTTGCACGATTTATCATGAAACGTGCGTATACAGTATAGCGAAACGATAAACAGGTAATAATTAGTATATTCAGTTATCTATCCATCAAAATTGGTTTCATGCCAATCGGGTTCCAGGTTCACTAGTTATGGTCGTTTCATTTTAAGTGTTCACTGCTGGAATCCAATTTCTGAACTGGAAGTCCGTTTCGTAACACATTTTACTCCCAGTTGGAAGCATAATTAGGCGACACTACAGTTAAACTAATTGTAGATTTTACTGTTATATTTCCAATGAATCAAACGGATTATCGATATCAGTTCTGTATTAAAAGTTATGTTATGCACAAGGTGCTGGTGTAAAAGGGATCACTGCAGAAACTGCAGATTTCCACGGTAGTCTAAAATACAAATTAAATATCAAATGACGGTGAAACGACACGGGACCAGATTCAAGGGTTAGCTAACTAAATTCTCTACGCGACCATATAAGGTTCCGCGCATTTTCAGTTTAAGGAAGGGGTGTACAGGTGTTACCAAGTTCAGGTATTCGAACGAACGTTTCCCCGGACTGCAGTCCAGGGCCGCACTCCGATCCAAATATCATCATGGTTTGAGTACAGGAATATCTGGAAACTGGTATAGGATTATAGTTCGTCGAGTTGGCTTCGATTTGAGCCCTCGAACGCACCATTCC
This sequence comes from Agapanthus africanus, assembly GCA_030015575.1. Classification (NCBI taxonomy): domain Eukaryota; kingdom Viridiplantae; phylum Streptophyta; class Magnoliopsida; order Asparagales; family Amaryllidaceae; genus Agapanthus; species Agapanthus africanus. Next base: position 773,686,939 of record CM057341.1, read on the forward strand.
AGCATGTATATGATTTATGGTGAATTTAACGGTTTTCAGGTGCAATAGAATTTCAGCTTTACGGTTAAACTTGGGGGCGGTTGTTTTAGTCATTATCGATTACATCATCCAACAAAATTCACACACTATGTTCACAGCCCTACGGGCCAACCTACACCATTGAGTTCCGTCAAATTTGGTAATGTTTTCCTAAGGGAACAAGCATCGAACAGTTACGGCACATAATAGTTTTAAACTTGTAACATTAAGACATGATTCCCAGTATTCCATTTACATGACTCTACGGTTATAACCGTTTCCTGATATCATGGTTTCGGTCGGTCAGTTAATCAATCATGCAATCATTATAAGTTTTATAAGATAACAATACAAACAAGACATCGCGGGGTTTAAGGGGTAGATTGGTACGGAAGGTGTTAAAGGTGGCACGAGATGGTAAGATTAAGACACCTAACCTGAATCCAATTGCCGTTGTTCCGGGTTGTATAACGGAGCCTTGTACTTTCATTTGCCCTGATCTCTAGCATATAGAGATCCCTCTCGTATACACTGGCATCCTTCTGTACCAAGCTACAACAACAGCGTTAGCACCATACTACTAATATGACAATACAATACAACATTAAAAGCTACTCTCTCTCTCTCTTTTACTCTCTTTCTATTTCTCCATTATCTTTGGGACTTACCGAGCGATTGTTCGCTGACGGCATTCCTATTTCTATTCTTTCTTTGGAATGTCGTCAGGAGGGCCCGACCCTGAGGAGCACGAGACCTACCAGGAGCATTTGGAGCAGACCACTGAGCAGCACGATCACTAGGCTTCACTTTTCCATTCAGTACCTTTTATTTCAGTTATGCCATTGTTTAGGCATCGCTTTATTCCATGTATTTACTTTTCCATGTACTGTAAAAGAATGTTAATGAATAAAGTTGCTGATATATTTTGTCTCTTGTGCTAAGTCTCACTGTACCGGTCACTAAGCCTATCGTCAGTCCAAGTGTGAGAGTCAACCACTCGCGAGTGTCCTCCACCCAAGGGTAGAACCCAAGGGCAAGGGACCACGGGCCCAACATGTAACATGTATATCACGGTGTATATCACGTACCCTGTAAATCTCCATATATCTCCCTAAATATATAAGCCGGCATGGGACTCCCGAGATTCTGTTGAACTCACACTCAAACTACCCCACACCCCGTGGTCTACATCAAACACTAACCATAACCCTAAATACTAATCGATTCGTGACAAGTCTGTGCGAGAACTGGAGGCTGATAGGGATACTGGCATTTATATACTTTATATATACTGTGTTGATATACGTGACATATCGTTCCACTGCTTTACTGCTCCGCTGCATTGATTACTGCACATGTATATTCATGATGTCATTTATTTACTGCTTCACATACCTACTATCACTGTTAGAACTGTCACTTGATTTTATATATTATATTGCTATTGTGTCGCTCTGACGACCTGAGTATGCATGCTCAGTGTGAGAAGAAGATTTAGCCTGGACCAGTGCATCACAGACTTCCTGACTTGTCGTTCCTAGTTACATCCGTTTGTTCCACTTCAGGTCAGTTTACATTATTGTATCTTTCAGTTACTGCATTTCTCATTACCTGCGCATCGTTTACTGTTCACCATGATAAACTAGAAGCCGAAGTGTGACTACGGCAGGACATTTCCTTGACCGTAGGAGCATGGCTGGCCTTGTCTACCCCTCGTATTCCGTATTTTGGGAAGCGGGGCGTGACATGGTTTTGTTGGCCATAACCCTAAATACTAATCGATCCGTGACAAGTCTGCGCGAGAACTGGAGGCAGGACCTCCATCAAGCACGTCCCGACTAATACATAAGATAAATGGCAGTGTCGGATGTCTTATCTGTGACACCCATGCAAGAGCTTCCATAAGTGTCCCATACCACTTATAGTCACACGTACACGCGTCCCACAGACGTCGACAATGCAATAAAATAATAAGGTTCACTGATTGTCTACAAGTACGTGTCACTTCACTTATTCATTCACTTTCACTTATTCATTCACTTTCATTTATTCACGGATACACGAACACTGACGTGCTTGCCACAATCATCACTAAATTCTAACACTGGGTAGATGCACGATATCACTAGGTTATCACTATAATGATATAGGTATGATATGATGCATAAACAGCATATGAAACATGATTAAGGTGTCATAAAATAGTATTCTATCACTTGCACGATTTATCATGAAATGTACGTGTACAGTATAGCGAAACGATAAACAGGTAATAATTAGTATACTCAGTTATCTATCCATCAAAATTGGTTTCATGCCAATCGGGTTCCAGGTTCACTAGTTATGGTCGTTTCATTTTAAGTGTTCACTGCTGGAAATCCAATTTCTGAACTGGAAGTCCGTTTCGTAACACATTTTACTCCCAGTTGGAAGCATAATTAGGCGACGCTACAGTTAAACTAATTGTAGATTTTACTGTTATCTTTCCAATTCATCAAACGGATTATCGATATCAGTTCTGTATTAAAAGTTATGTTATGTACAAGGTTCTGGTGTAAAAGGGATCACTGCAGAAACTGCAGATTTCCACGGTAGTCTAAAATACAAATTTAAATATCAAATGACGGTGAAACGACACGGGACCAACTTCAGGGGTTAGCTAACTAAATTCTCTACGCGACCATATAAGGTTCCACGCATTTTCAGTTTAAGGAAGGGGTGTACAGGTGTTCCCAAGGCCAGGTATTCGAACGAACGTTTCCCCGGACTGCAGTTCAGGGTCGCACTCCGATCCAAATATCATCATGATTTGATTACAGGAATATCTGGAAACTGATATAGGGTTATAGTTCGTCGATTTGTCTTCGATTTGAGCCCTCGAACGCACCATTCCAGCATGTATATGATTTATGGTGAATTTAACGGTTTTCAGGTACAGTAGAATTTCAGCTTTACGGTTGAACTTGGGGTAGTCATTTTAACTGTTAACAGTCGTATTTTCTAATGAAATTTGCACACGTTAATCATCTCTACAAGGGCCAATATAATATGTCCAGTTCCGTCAAATACGATAATGATTTTCTATGGGAACAAGCATCGAACAGTTTTGTGACAATATATAACATCAAGCAAACATGGAATATATCTACGATTCTGATTTGTAATATATACGGAATAGCATGAAAGCAAGTAAGAACTTGCCTGGAGAACGCCTTGGGGTCGCACGACGGCAACGATGTCGCGAACGCGCGTTGTGCGCCACGTTCCGGATTCCCGCGAGCCTAGTTCGAAATACGAATTTCGCGTCGGAGTTTTCCCGGAGTCGTCTTGCGTGCGCTGGAAGCTTAGGGTCTAAATATAGTGAGTCAAACAAAAGTAGGCAGTCACAATTCACAACTTTATTGCATTCGACTAAGAAGTTCAACGGATACAAAATTTAAATGACTGGTCCAGGCTAAATCGTCTTCTCACACTGAGCATGCATACTCAGGTCGTCAGAGCGACACAATAGTAATATAATATATATATAAAATCAAGTCACAGTTCTACCAGTGGTAATAGATATGAATAATAGTAAATCAATGACAGCATGAATATGAATGTGCAGTAATCAATGCAGCGGAACAGTAAAGGCAGTAGAACGATATGCCACGTATGTTAACACAGTAAGTATGGTATATCAATGCCAGTATCCCTATCAGTTTCTAAGTCTCACGGTACAGGTCACTAAGTCTATCTTCAGTCCAAGTGTGAGAGTCAACCACTCGCGAGTGTCCTCCACCCAAGGGTAGAACCCAAGGGCAAGGGACCACGGGCCCAACATGTAACATGTATATCACGGTAATAATCACGTACCCTGTAAATCTCCATATATCTCCCTAACTATATAAGCCGGCATGGGACTCCCGAGATTCTGTTGAACTCACACTTAAACTACCCCACACCCCGTGGTCTACATCAAACGCTAACCATAACCTCAAATACCAATCGGTCTGTGACAAGTCTGCACGAGAACTGGAGACAGGATCTCCATCAAGCACGTCCCGACTAATATCCAAGATAAATGGCAGAGTCGAATGCCTTATCTGTGACACCCGTGCAAGCGCTTCCATAAGTGTCCCATACCACTTATAGTCACACGTACACGCATCCCACAGACGTCGACAATGCAATAGAATAATAGGGTCACTGATTGTGTACAAGTATGTATCACTTTCACTTTATTCATTCACTTTCACTTATTCATTCACTTTCACTTATTCATTCACTTTCACTTATTCACGGATACACGAACACTGACGTTATCCTTGATCTTGATTCATACAATGAGTTCTTCTACATATTTTGATCCATTCGCTAGAACTTTGGGTAACTTGGTAGAGTTATATGGTTGTAATTATGAACTGCAGCATAGTTACAATACTATACTCTGTTGAGTGACTTGGAGTTCTACATTTGATTTCCACTCGTTTGAGTTTCACCCTACCCGATATCCTTGTTTCGTTGTCCATTCTATATTTTATTCTGATTCTTATTCCTTGTACCTTATGTCGTTCTAAAATTTGTTGTTTTAGGACCATGACCTCCGACCACTCTCCGTTTATATCTTATATCATTCCCGAGTTTTCAAATCTATTTTACGTTTTCATCCTTGTACCTTCCTATTGATCCTACACCTGCTTACGTTTCTTATTGGACTCGTTGCATTCTCATGTCTTCGTTTCTTCGAGTTACGTATCGCGTTGCATATTTTAAGTTCCTATCAGAGTAGCGCAGCGGAAGCTAAAACATGGATTCCAACGACTCTTCTTCTATCTCCACTCCCCAGAGTCAAACCGCCGAGATGTTGGGTGTACTGCAAAGTTTGAAGGAAGCCCATGAGCGAATGAATGATCTCTTAGCCGAAGGACTAAGAAGGCAAATGGCTCAAGCACCAGCGGAAGCCTCCAATCGTAAGGGAAACCCTGTTAGACAAGGTGGCGTGCAGATGAAGCGCTCATTTGTTCCTCCGCAACGGAAGCAGCGGAGAACTCAACATTGCGGTTGTTGCAAGCGACTAGGACACCTTCGGAGAGACTGTCGTAAGGATAAAGGGCAGTGCTTGATTTGTGGATCCGACGAACATCTGGTCAATAGTTGCCCTAGAAGGAAAGAGCTACAAGGAGGAGATTCGTCAATGCTCTCCACGTCGACTTGAGTAACTTGGTTATTTCGTAGCTCGAGTTTGAGGATGGTACGGACCCTGCACAGAATCCAAACTCGCTTGACGAGATCGCAGAGATTTAGACATCGACGCTAAGTTATCACTTTCCCTGCTTCCAACAAAGATATCCCTTTCAGTTGTTCCTTTTCGTTTAACTCCTGTATCTATTGAACTCCTTGATTTATATGCCAAAAAAAAAAATATGTATATATACGTTTGTTTTCCTCATCTTTTCTAAGCACTCAACTATTTTTCAAATCTATCATGGTTCACCACCGCACCCCTTGACTCTTTTTCGATTAAATTGTATCTTGCCGCTACCCCCTTCTGAAATTGTCAAACTCACACTCTTTCTAAATTATATCGCTCCCTAATCTTGAATCTGATTTCATCCTTCATCTTTATGTCATTCTGGACAGCCCAATTCTTCCTTTCCTCCCATTCGGGTGATTGCTTACGCTTCACGACAGCTAAAGAATTACGAGAGGAACTACCCAACACATGACTTGGAGTTAGCCGCCGTGGTTTTCGCATTGAAGATCTGGAGGTATTACCTGTTAGGCGAAAAGGTGGAAGTGTACACGGATCACAAGAGTCTGAAATATGTGTTCACTCAAAGAGAACTGAATATGAGGCAACGCCGATGGTTAAAATTAATGCCAGACTACGACTTAGATTACAGTATCATCCGGAAAAAGTAAACGTTGTACCCGACGCTCTCAGTCACAAGCCAGCAGTCATGATGACGACCAGTCAGAGGAACATCATCGAGAATTTTCAGAAGATCGAACTAGAAATTATTACACCAAGTGCAATTAGACAGTTCCGGCAGCTACAGATGCAGTCTCCTCTTGTAGATCGCATTAAGGCTGCGCAAGCTGACGATCCTCGATTGCAGAAGTTCAGAGAGTCGGTGGAGGCCGGGCTGAGGACGGACTTACTCATACATCGAGACGGTTTTCTGAGATTCAGTAGCAGACTCTGCGTCCTCAAGGGAGATGTTCGAGAAGAGGTACTAGCTGAGGCTAATAGTTCGGCATATTACATACATCCAGGAGGCACGAAGATGTACCGTGATCTACGACAACTTTTCTGGTGGGAAGGCATAAAAAGGGAGATTGCCCGCTTTGTAGCAAAGTGCTTAGTATGTCAGCAAGTTAAGGCTGAACATCGAAGGGTAGCTGGTTTATTGCAACCACTTCCAATTCCTCAGTGGAAATGGGAACATATAACCATGGATTTCGTAACAGCTTTACCGCGGAGTCCAAACAGCAACAATGAAGTTTGGGTAATTGACCAAGGCAGCTCATTTCATTCCGTTCCGAGTTGGTCAGTCGACGGAAGCGATAGCAGAACAGTACATGCAGAAGATTGCGAGATTGCATAGAGTACCTGTGAGCATCATTTCCGATCGTGATACCGATTCTTATCGCACTTTTGGAGGAGTTTACAGGAAATCTTGGGGAGCCAGAAGACGAGATTCGACAGAAGTTTCCATATCCCTTTCTCTTAAATTCATGTTCACTTGTCTTTTCTAGTTCCGGAAATTTCGAGGACGAAATTTTTGTAAGGGTGGTATGATGTAATACCCAGTTCCTTTTGTACGCCAATATCCGTATTTATATCAAGTGTTGCTTACAGGCTCGTAAGGGTTGTGATTAGTTCGCTCGTCGGCAACCTTTTAGTCAATACCTGGTAGCCCGTTATGTATTGGCTTATAACTCTAACGTGCTAGTGGTTAAATCCACAACTAAGGTGTTGACAAGTCTTTAGAGTCCCCCACATTCAGTTACTCAAGTTTTCGGGCGAAACGCTGTAGAGGCCGTATGGAGATATGGCAGGGTTCGATCAGATACGTGCGGTATTGCACGGATCAGGATCGGACGGGTTTTACTAGCCGGCTTTGGCTTAAGTCGGATCCTAGTATTAAATAGTGTAGTTTTGTCTCTTTGCATTTGTATCCGGTCGGAATACAGATGCGGGTGTGTATGCACAGTATCGGGGTTTTCCTGTAATTTGTTACGGGACCAGTTTTCTGGAGTTGCCAGTTTGCATTCCGTTCCGGCCGGTTTTCCTTTGTTCTTTCCCGGCCGGACTTTTTGATGGAGGGGTTAATTGCAGGTTTGCAATTAATAATTTTTTGATAATGGGCCGGCCACTTTCCAGCAAAAGAAAAAGTTTGGTTTTGAGGGAAAGGTTTAATTGGTGGATTAATTTTATGAAGTGATTTAATGAGTGGGCCGGCCAAGGAATGATGTGTGCTGGAGATGCTAATTAGTGTGGCATGATAGCATCATGGTGGTGAGTGTTTAATTAATATGGTGCTTCATTATGATGTTAATTAATTAAAGGAATAATATGAGTGGAGATTCTGTTGGAGGAGGGATGAATGATTAATTAATGGTGATGCATTAATGTTAAAGGCTACAATGTGCTGAAGATTCATAATAATGGGCCGGCCACATTTTGGTGCAGGGAATATTTCTTTTTCATCATGCCCCCCAGTGAGTTTGCTGGAATGAAATTGGGATGATGATTAATTTATTAGAAAGGGAATGAGCATATTTGAGTGTGCAGGAGGTTTATTGATCATGAATAAGATGGTGCATTAATTAATCAAAGGAGGGCTACATTATGCTAGTGGAGTTAGCTGGAGAATATTTGTGAGTGGGGATTGATTAATTAAAGGGTGCAACATGTGTGTGCAGGCATAATGTTGATGCATTGATTGAGCATTATAAGAGTGTGCAGGGAGCTTGTTTCATTCCTGGCAGAGTGCACAAAAAAATGTTTTGTGCAGGGGCTTATGTTCTTTTGACAGCAAGTGAGAGAGGTGTGCTTCATTTCAATTTTTCCAGTGAGCACAAACAGGGGCTGGCCGAGCTCAATCTTTGTTGGGTGCTCCATTTTTCTTAAGCTCTGTTGGAAGTGGAGGTGGTGCTCCGTGGCTGACCTGGGACTTGCTGGGGTCGACGATATCGGCGATGGTCGCTCCGGCGAACTCCGACGTCAAATCCGAGTCTCGAGCCAAGCTCGCGCGAACTTGTGTTGCGGCCTACAACGCGCGTTCGTGACGTCGCTGCTACCGTGTGACCCAAGGCATTCTCCAGGCAAGTTCTTACTTGCTTTCATGCTATTCCGTATATATTACAAATCAGAATCGTAGATATATTCCATGTTTGCTTGATGTTATATATTGTCACAAAACTGTTCGATGCTTGTTCCCATAGAAAATCATTATCGTATTTGACGGAACTGGACATATTATATTGGCCCTTGTAGAGATGATTAACGTGTGCAAATTTCATTAGAAAATACGACTGTTAACAGTTAAAATGACTACCCCCAAGTTTAACCGTAAAGCTGAAATTCTATTGCACCTGAAAACCGTTAAATTCACCATAAATCATATACATGCTGGAATGGTGCGTTCGAGGGCTCAAATCGAAGACAAATCGACGAACTATAACCCTATATCAGTTTCCAGATATTCCTGTAATCAAATCATGATGATATTTGGATCGGAGTGCGACCCTGAACTGCAGTTTGGGGAAACGTTCGTTCGAATACCTGTCCTTGGGAACACCTGTACACCCCTTCCTTAGACTGAAAATGCGCGGAACCTTATATGGTCGCGTAGAGAATTTAGTTAGCTAACCGCTGAAGTTGGTCTCGTGTCGTTTCACCGTCATTTGATATTTAAATTGTATTTTAGACTACCGTGGTAATCTACAGTTTCTGCAGTGATCCCTTTTACACCAGCACCTTGTACATAACATAACTTTTAATACAGAACTGATATCGATAATCCGTTTGTTGCATTGGAAAGATAACAGTAAAATCTACAATTAGTTTAACTGTAGCGTCGCCTAATTATGCTTCCAACTGGGAGTAAAATGTGTTACGAAACGGACTTCCAGTTCAGAAATTGGATTTCCAGCAGTGAACACTTAAAATGAAATGGCCATAACTAGCGAACCTGAAACCCGATTGGCATGAAACCAATTTTGATGGATAGATAACTGAATATACTAATTATTACCTGTTTATCGTTTCGCTATACTGTACACGTACATTTCATGATAAATCGTGCAAGTGATAGAATACTATTTTATGACACCTTAATCATGTTTCATATGCTGTTTCTGCATCATATCATACCTATATCATTATAGTGATAACCTAGTGATATCGTGCATCTACCCAGTGTTAGAATTTAGTGATGATTGTGGCAAGTACGTCAGTGTTCGTGTATCCGTGAATAAGTGAAAGTGAATGAATAAGTGAAAGTGAATGAATAAAGTGAAAGTGATACGTACTTGTACACAATCAGTGACCATATTATTCTATTGCATTGTCGACGTCTGTGGGATGCGTGTACGTGTGACTATAAGTGGTATGGGACACTTATGGAAGCGCTTGCACGGGTGTCACAGATAAGGCATCCGACACTGCCATTTATCTTAGGTATTAGTCGGGACGTGCTTGATGGAGGTCCTGCCTCCAGTTCTCGTGCAGACTTGTCACAGACCGATTGGTATTTGAGGTTATGGTTAGCGTTTGATGTAGACCACGGGGTGTGGGGTAGTTTAAGTGTGAGTTCAACAGAATCTCGGGAGTCCCATGCCGGCTTATATATTTAGGGAGATATATGGAGATTTACAGGGTACGTGATATACACCGTGATATACATGATACAAGTTGGGCCCGTGGTCCCTTGCCCTTGGGTTCTACCCTTGGGTGGAGGATACTCGTGAGTGGTTGACTCTCAAACGCTAACCATAACCTCAAATACCAATCGGTCTGTGACAAGTCTGCACGAGAACTGGAGACAGGATCTCCATCAAGCACGTCCCGACTAATATCCAAGATAAATGGCAGTGTCGGATGTCTTATCTGTGACACCCATGCAAGAGCTTCCATAAGTGTCCCATACCACTTATAGTCACACGTACACGCATCCCACAGACGTCGACAATGCAATAGAATAATATGGTCACTGATTGTGTACAAGTACGTATCACTTTCACTTTATTCATTCACTTTCACTTATTCATTCACTTTCACTTATTCACGGATACACGAACACTGACGTACTTGCCACAATCATCACTAAATTCTAACACTGGGTAGACGCACGATATCACTAGGTTATCACTATAATGATATAGGTATGATATGATGCATAAACAGCATATGAAACATGATTAAGGTGTCATAAAATAGTATTCTATCACTTGCACGATTTATCATGAAATGTACGTGTACAGTATAGCGAAACGATAAACAGGTAATAATTAGTATATTCAGTTATCTATCCATAAAAATTGGTTTCATGCCAATCGGGTTTCAGGTTCGCTAGTTATGGCCATTTCATTTTAAGTGTTCACTGCTGGAAATCCAATTTCTGAACTGGAAGTCCGTTTCGTAACACATTTTACTCCCAGTTGGAAGCATAATTAGGCGACGCTACAGTTAAACTAATTGTAGATTTTACTGTTATCTTTCCAATGCAACAAACGGATTATCGATATCTGTTCTGTATTAAAAGTTATGTTATGTACAATGTGCTGGTGTAAAAGGGATCACTGCAGAAACTGCAGATTTCCACGGTAGTCTAAAATACAATTTAAATATCAAATGAAGGTAAAACGACACGGGACCAACTTCAGGGGTTAGCTAACTAAATTCTCTACGCGACCATATAAGGTTCCGCGCATTTTCAGTCTAAGGAAGGGCTGTACAGGTGTTCCCAAGGATAGGTATTCGAACGAACGTTTCCCCGGACTGCAGTTCAGGGCCGCACTCCGATCCAAATATCATCATGGTTTGAGTACAGGAATATCTGGAAACTGGTATAGGGTTATAGTTCGTCGAGTTGGTTTCGATTTGAGCCCTCGAACGCACCATTCTAGCATGTATATGATTTATGGTGAATTTAACGGTTTTCAGGTGCAATAGAATTTCAGCTTTACGGTTAAACTTGGGGTAATCATTTTAACTGTTAACAGTCGTATTTTCTAATGAAATTTGCACACGTTAATCATCTCTACAAGGTCCAATATAATATGTCCAATTCCGTCAAATACGATAATGATTTTCTATGGGAACAAGCATCGAACAGTTTTGTGACAATATATAACATCAAGCAAACATGGAATATATCTACGATTCTGATTTGTAATATATACGGAATAGCATGAAAGCAAGTAAGAACTTGCCTGGAGAACGCCTTGGGTCACACGGTAGCAGCGACGTCACGAACGCGTGTTGTAGGCCGCAACACAAGTTCGCGCGAGCTTGGCTCGAGACTCGGATTTGACGTCGGAGTTCGCCGGAGCGACCATCGCCGATATCGTCGACCCCAGCAAGTCCCAGGTCAGCCACGGAGCACCACCTCCACTTCCAACAGAGCTTAAGAAAAATGGAGCACCCAACAAAGATTGAGCTCGGCCAGCCCCTGTTTGTGCTCACTGGAATTTGGAATGAAGCAAACTATCTCTGCCCCTTGCACAAAACATTTTGTGCTACCTTCTCAAGAATGAAGCAGGCTCATGTCTCTTATAATGCTCAAAGTTTCATTAATTAAACTCTTTAATTAACCCACAGTGCTAAAGAATCTCCAGCACAATGAATTAAGGGGGCGGGGGGCCCTCGAAATTCCATATCAAATAAAATGTGGCCGGCCCATTATTATGAATCTTCAGCACATTGTAGCCTTTAACATTAATGCATCACCATTAATTAATCATTCATTCATCTTTCCAGCACACTCCTTATGCAATTATTCCTCACTTTAATTAACTAAACATCACAAAGCAACTTCCTGCACAATATGCTCCACCTTATACATTAATTAAACCCTTAGCATAATGAAGCACCAGCATCTCCATTATGTGCTCATTCATCACTTCATTAATTAATGTATGCATGATACAAACATTCTCCTTTCCCCACTAGTGGCCGGCCCCCCATTAAAATGAGGATGGGAAAAAGATCAAAAAAATATTAATTGCAAACTTGCAATTAACCCCCTCCATCAGAAAAGTCCGGCCGGGAAAGAACAAAGAAAAACCGGCCGGAACGGAATGCAAACTGGCAACTCCAGAAAACTGGTCCCGTAACAAATTACAGGAAAACCCCGATACTGTGCATACACACCCGCATCTGTATTCCGACCGGATACAAATGCAAAGAGACAAAACTACTGTCACGCCCCGCTTCCCGGTGTACGGCGAAGGGGACGCGACGGGCCCGCTGTTTCCTGATTTAAAATCAGGAAAGCTTCTGTGGAAAGCTTCAAAAAGGGGCCACGTGCTTACACGTGACCAGCAGTCACGTGTTGACACGTGACCTATAAAGAGCAGAAAAGGCGCACATTGAGTCGCTGAGCAAAGTCAAGGAAAAGAGCTTCAGAAGAGGTCACGTGCTCCCACGTGACCAGGGTCACGTGTCGACACGTGACGTTCAAAGCAGCAAACTCGCTCTCCTATTGAACCGAGGAAAGAAGTGCCAGACAGGGGTCACGTGCTCACACGTGACCAGGGGTCACGTGGTAACACGTGACGCCTAAGCAGCAGAAGAAGGCAGAACGCAGAAAGAAAGAGGATCCTTCATTCCAAAAGGGGGGTCACGTGTCCGCACGTGACCATGGGTCACGTGGTCACACGTGACCGGCTTTCAAAGCCCATGTTGACGGCAGAATTAAATTCTGAAGGAAATTTGAATCCTTCCAAAGGAAAGTGAGTATCTGGGACCAATCAAATTAAAGATTCAGAGATGATTAAATATCATCTATCTATGGAAAATCTCGGGTTTGGAAAGATTTCCCCCTTAAATCTAACCAAAATAACAAAGGAGAATCTCTGGATTTAAAATCCAATGGTGAATAAAATTCACCCAATAATCCAAAGGTCCAAAACGAATGATGGATACAAATCAAATCTCTCAGTGAAGATTCATCAAAAAACTAATTCATTCGGCTGCTTCTCCTATAAATAGGAGCCAAAAGACACAGAGAAGGGGATACGCGCAGAGAAAGAAAAAAGGAGAAAAGCTTTGATACTTGGAAAAGACTTGGATCTTCTGCAAAAAAAACCCTAGGTAAGAAAGGGAAGGCTTTCGGAAAGAAAGAGAATTTAATTCTCAACAGAGTTTAACTCTAATATATAAAACAGAAGAACACATCTCTTCTCTCTTTGATAGAGGATCTGCAAAGTGCACATTTCCCCTTAAGGTTGAGAATTTAATTCTCAATGGGTCGAGATCCTGCCATGCAGATCCAAAACATAGAGAAGGAATGCAAGCATGAGAATTTAATTCTCGCAGAACTATAGGAATTCAATTCCTTTGAAATAAAATTAGGGCTCGACCCTGTATCATGGGAATTTAATTCCTTCAAAATAAAAGAAGCAGGGTTTAACCCTAATTAAGAACATAGTTCTGTTGAAACAGCAGGAATTTAATTCCCTTAATCATAATTCTTTAAAACGGGAAGTTTAGTTCCTTAAAAGCTTTCATTAGGGTTTAACCCTATTCAGTTCTTCACATATCTGAGGAATTTAATTCCTACAGAAAATTCAGAGTTCAACTCTATTTCAGAATATAAATCTTCAAAAGGAAGTAGGAATTTAATTCCTTTGAAAATTAAAAGCCCGAGGAATTTAATTCCTGAAAAAAGATCAACAGATCCTCTAAAAACGACACACATAGAGGCAGGGTCACGTGCCACCACGTGACCCCCCGAGAGATCTACAGAAAACCCTTTGAGGCTGTCCCTCACGTGACCCACGTGACCCTTAATAAAAGCTCTAACAAATGAGCATATGAATGCCCGTCACGTGCTGACACGTGATGCTCTGAAAGATGCAGTAATCTCAGCAGAACCATTGAAAAGAGGGCGCTCTCACGTGTTGCTACGTGACCCCTTTTGCCTTAGTGTTCAACACTAAATTGGAACTCTCAAACCCAGCGTCAAAACACTGTTGGGCCTTAGCATTCAACAATGATTAAAAAAGCCTTATTGGCAGTGTTCAACACTGATCTGTTTTAGTGTTTAACACTAATTTGAAAAAGCCTTATTACTGGTGTTTAACACCAATTATCTCTTAGTGTTGAACACTAACTCATCAACCTTATTCCCAGTGTTCAACACTGATTGCTCTGAAGTGTTTAACACCAGGCTTTGGCCCAATTGGCTAAAGGGATAGAGGCAAACATTCTCCCTCAATGGACCAACAAAGAGTCAATATTCCAGACCTGACTGGACTTAGCCCAAGCTGGCCATAAGTCCTCAATTTGTGATTAACTGGGCCGATAGGCTCATAACATAATTGATCAGTCTTGACCCAAATTGGGCCAGGGACTATTTAATCCACCCCGATTCTAGGGTACATCTCTTCACTCCTTTGATACTTGGCATTGTAATCCCTCAATGTCTTCAAAGAGGTGACGGGTCCCGAAGACCATTCATGATATGGACTGTGGGGTCCTTAAACCCATGTTTAATACAAAATTCCTGGTCACGTAGAACGCGGATAACGTCACTCTTTGACCCCGTAGAAAACGTCCAGAGCGGATCCTGGTCCTCGCAGAGCATGGCAGTGAACCCATGTGAAGCATCCAGAGCGGAGCCTAGTCCTCGCCTAACGCGGCAGTGAACCCGTGTGAAGCATCTAGTGCAAACTTCCTGGTTACGTGGAACGTGGATAACGTCACTCTTTGACCCCGCGGAAAACGCCCAGAGCGGAGCCTGGTCCTCGCTAAGCACGGCAGTGAACCCGTGTGAAGCATCCAGAGCACATACCGGACTGTGGAGTCCTTAAACCCATGGACTACGACGTCCTTAACCTCGACCGAGATGTCTTAAAACTAACAACGGACTGTGGAGTCCTTAAACCCATGGACTATGACGTCCTTAACCTTGACCGAGATGTCTTAAAACTACCCACGGACCGCAATGTCCTTAAACTACCCACGGACCGCAATGTCCTTAAACTACCCATGGACCGCAATGTCCTTAAACTAGCCATGGACCGCGATGTCCTTAAACTAGAACCATAGAGCCTCCATATGCTCTTTCGTCGGATCTAAACGGTCCTGTTTAAGTTGATCTTAGCCTCAAAGATGGCTAACGCGTCCTTAAACCCTCAAACAGACTGGACTATGAATCCCCCTAATTAACTCTGGCTCGAGGGTACATCTCTGAACTCCTCTGACATTCGTCGTTGTAATCCTTCAACGTCGTCAGAGAGGTGACGGGTCCCGACGGCCACGCATACGACGGACTACTATGTCCTGAAATTGGAACAATGGGGTCCAAACACTCCTTTGTCGGATCTAAACGATCCTGTTAAGTTGATCTTAGCCTTAAACTAGACTAATGCGTCCTTAACAAATGTTTGAGTTGATCTTAGCCTCAAGCATGGCTAGCGTATCCTCAAACCAAACCCCCAAACCCAAATCTAAGAAGATACGGATTTGGACTAGTCCACGCCCTACGGGCGACGACATAACTCGGTCTCCGTAAACGATCCACGGGCAGGAAAACATAAAACAAAACACACGACACGAAGTGACCATCTGGAGAAGGAGAAAGTTGTTACCGCGACGCGGTAGCGTAATTAACTGCAGGGGCTTGCGCCTGCAGGGAAGAGCGTCCCCACAATCAAAAACCCCTCAAACGAGGGGGAATCTGACGAAGTCTGCTACATCGGCCGCATCCGTCTAAACCTCCGATACATGGCGCCACAGATCGACTTGGCATCCTCGGAGAGGCAGACGGATAGCACCTATTGGCATCTGCCCCGAACCTCAGGCGAGACGTCCCGACGTCCCGCGTGTCCGTTCGGAGGGGAACAGATTCTGGCATGCCCGGTGGGACCTTTTCCTCTTTCCACTCCACACTTCGTGTGTCGTGATTCGCGAACCAATCGCGGTTCGCCAATGATTGCCCTTGGGTTTCAAGATACTAAGAATTGGCGTCTTGCCTATTGCAGAAAACAAAGGATCGATGGCTGCTGCTTCCGCAAAGTCCTTCAACTGCTCAAACTGCAATTGCGACCAACGCTCTACCTCGCCAGGAGGTATAGCCTATGGACCCCAAGCTGCTTCGTTGTTCACAATGCCGGTGGACCAGGTGACTCAAGCCATTACCGGATTGTTCTTTGGGACTATACTCCCACCATCCAGCTTCACGGCGCCAGCGCTGACAAAGGAAGCTCTCAAGAAGTCGGTCTTTGATCGTCTCACCCCTGCCCCGGCTCCTCTCACCGAGTCGTCCGATGTCAGCGCCTCAGTCTTTTCTAGATTGGGCCAGAAATCCTGCAAATTCGTCGCAGAGAAGGCTGTTCCTAAGAAAACGGCCGCTCATGCCTCCGAAATCGCCAAGGCAGCTTCCCCGGCCAAAAAGTCGGTCTTTACCAGATTAACGGCTTCAGCTCCCGCCCCGCTGCACAAAGGACATCGGTCTTTGACAGGCTAACACCAACAACGACCCCCTATCCACACAGGGGGCAAGACGAAACCATTCTTATATCTGACTCTACGCCGTCTGCTCGGCGTGCTCGGCGTCGTCATTGGCACCGAATAAGGAAAGCTGGGGGCAACTCCCCCTCCGGATTGACTCCACCAGCCCCGGTGGCAGAAGTTAATGCTGCTGTTCCAACTGGGAACAGCTTCGAAATGCTAAATAAGGTGCGAAGGAATTCCTCTACTGCAGTGCTGAAGAGGTCTCCTCCCCCATCAGAAAAGGTTGTGGAAATAGAATCAGAACAGCCCCGATCTCCTCAACGGCTGTCTTCCAAAATCTATAAGGTTTGGCGGCAGGCCCGAGACTCAATCATCGATCCAAACTTCTCCCGCCAGCATAAGAAGATGAAGATCCAACCGAAGGCTGGCCACCAGGCGAAACCCCAAAAGGCTGTCTGGACGCCCACCTCGATGGCCCCCTCAACCTCCATGGCTCATAAAAGGAGGGAGCCCGAGAAGATCCCTCTGTTTCGCCCAATCAGAGCAAAGCTCTGTTTGAATTCAAAATTCAAATCTTTGAAGCAGAGCTTCAAATCCCGCGCGCAGCGCCCAAGAAGGCGCGCCCAATCAGAGCAAAGCTCTGTTTAAAGGAAGCAACGCTTCAGCTGCACTGCGCTCTGCGCTAGGTGACACGTGTCAGCGCATATGCGCTAGCGCAGTTGCGCTATGCTCCGCGCTGCGCGACACGCGTCAGCGCAGATGCGCTAACGCAGTTGCGCTGCGATCTGCACTGTGCGACACGTGTCAGCGCAGATGCGCTAGCGCACTTGCGCTGCGCTCTGCGCTGCGCGACACGTGTCATGCGCTGGGGTATCCGCGCCCAACTGAATTAAGATTTCATGAAATCTTTTCTGTTCTTTCCAGAACTAGAAGACTTTCTTCGGCCTCTGGATCAAAGATCCAACGATGGAAAAACTCCCAAAAATCATTCAAGAAAGATCCCGTTAACAAATTCAACAAATTTATGGGGCACTATAAATAGGACCCCAGACCTCATTCAAAAAAAAAGGAAAAGGGAAGAATTTTCTCGAAAAATCAAGAACCCCAAAACAGAGAAAACTCCGAGAAGAAAAAGGTAAAGAACCTTCATGAGGTAGAAAAAAGGGGTCTTCTAATAGATCATTGATCTAAAAATAAGATCAATGATCTTTATAAAAAAAAAAAGTGCTTTGCACTTCTTGTGAACCTTCGGTTCTGTAAAAACAATAAAAATAATAAAAGAATAGTGCTTTGCACTTTTAAGAACCTCTGGTTCTTCGAATAAAGAAAAATTTATTTTTCTTCGATCCAATTTAGACGAAGAAATTAAACAGTGCTTTGCACTTTCCTTCTTGAATCTAAAAGATTCTTAGTGCTTTGCACTTCCAAGTTGCGCCGTTGCGCTCTTAAGAGAGCGCCACGTGTCGGCTATAAAACCATTTGCGCTAAGCGCTCTTAAGATAGAGCTTTGCTCTCTGGAATTAGCGCAACTCGCTGAGAGAGCGCCACGTGTCGGCTGGAAAACCATTTGCGCTAAGCGCTCTTAAGATAGAGCTCTGCTCTCTGGAATTAGCGCAACTCGCTGAGAGCGCGCCACGTGTCAGCAGCGCAATCGCGCAGCGCAACGCGCTGCGCTAGTGCGCTTGCACTCATCAAGCACGACACGTGTCGTCACCGTATGGACTTGCGCTCATCACTTAGCGCAAAGCGCAAATGCATTCAAAAGGGCCAAGCCCAATTAAGAGAAGGCCTAACAGGCTCAATAAAGCGCAAATGCATTATTTTAAGGGGCAGAGCCCAAATCAAAACAGATGCTTTGCATCATTTATAAATGGGCACAGCCTAAACAGAATCTTAAGAATGCTGTGCATTTTTACCAGGGGGCAGAGCCCAAATCAAACAAATGCACTGCATCATTCACAAATGAATAGAGCTCAGAATAAATTAATGCTCTGCAGAGCCCAAATGCAATGCATTACTTAACAAAAATGTTGAACATTTCAACCGGACTTAGCCCAATTTTGGCCATAAGTCCTTAAATTAAATTGACTGAGCAAAATCGCTCTTCTAAATCAATTTACATCCGGTTCGAGGGTACATCTCCGAACTCCTTTGACATCCGTCGTTGTAATTCCTCAACGACGTCAAAGAGGTGACGGGTCCCAACGACCACACATCGATATGGACTGCGGGGTCCTTAAACTCGTGGACCGAGACGTCCTTAAAACTAATATTGGACCGAGACGTCCTTAAAACTAATATTGGACCGAGACGTCCTTAAAACTAATAATGGACCGAAACGTCCCTAAACTAACATCGGACCGAAACGTCCCTAAACTAATATTTGGACCGAGACGTCCTTAAAACTAATAATGGACCACTACGTCCCTAAACTGGCGACGGACCGAAACGTCCCTAAACTAATATCGGACCGAAACGTCCCTAAACTAATAATGGACCACTACGTCCCTAAACTGGCGACGGACCGCCACGTCCCTAAACTGGAATATGGACCACTACGTCTTTAAACTGGCGAAGGACCGAAACGTCCCTAAACTAATAATGGACCCCCACGTCCCTAAAACTGGCGATGGACCGCCATGTCCTTAAACTGGCACAATAGGGCCCAAACGCTCTTTTGTTGGATCTAAACGGTCCCGTCTAAGTTGATCTTAACCCCAAATACGGTTAACGTGTCCTTAAATATTCAAATAAACGATAAAACTCCAAATCAACTTTGGTTCAAGGGTACATCTCTGAACTCCTCAGACGCCTGTCGTTGTAATCCCTCAACGACGTCAGAGAGGTGACGAGTCCCGATGGCCGGATAACTAAATCAATCATGATGTTAAGTTGATCTTAGTCTAAAACAAGACTAACGTATCCTTAACGAACGTTTAAGTTGATCTTAGCCGCAACGCGACTAATGCATCCTTAAACTAAAAACACCAAACCCAAATCTTAGTAAATACGGATTTGGACTAATCCACGTCCTACGGGCGACGGCATTACTCAGTCTCCGTATACAATCCACAGGCAACCACAAACAAAATAAACACACACGACACGAAGTGAAATTCTGGAGAAGGAGAAAGTTGTTACCGCGATGCGGTAGCGTAATTAACTGCAGAGGCTTGCGCCTGCAGGGAAGAGCGTCCCCACAATCAAAAACCCCTCACCCTGAGGGGGAATCTGACGAAGTCTGCTACATCGGCCGCATCCGTCTAAACCTCCGATGCACGGTGCCATAAATCAACTTAGCATCTTCGGAGAGATAGACGGATAAAACCAAATAGCATCTGCCCCGAACTTCAGGTGCAGAACGTCCTAACGTCTCGGCCGCCGTTCGGAGGGGAACAGATTCTGGCACGCCCGGTGGGACCTCTTCCTCTTTCCACTCCACACTTCGTGTGTCGTCTTCGCGAACCAATCGCGGTTTGTTAAATGATTGCCTTCGGATTTCAAGTTGCTAAGATTTGGTCTTTTGTTTGGTACAGAACTCAAGCATTCAATGGCCACCAACTGCACCAACTGCTCGAAGTGCAACTGCAACGGACGCTCCACCTCACCTAGAGGTGTAGCATATGGGCCCCAGGCGGCTTCCTTCCTGACGCTGCCGGTAGGCCAGTTGACTCAGGCCACCACCGGCTTGTTCTTCGGGACCATGGTCCCACCTACAAGCTTCTCGGCACCGATACCCACACTGGAAGCGAACAAGAAGTCGGTGTTCGACCGGCTCACTGCTACTCCGACCCCTGTCAGCGGGTCGCCTGCTACTGGACCAACAGCCTTCGTTTTCACCAGGCTGGGTCAGAACTATAAAGTGGCTGTCCCAAAGAGGGCAACGGCCGCTGCTTTGGAAGTCGTTAAAGCGGCTTCTCCCATTAGAGAGTCAGTCTTCACAAGATTGACGGTTCCGACTCCTCCTCCAGCTGGTCAGAAGGCATCAGTCTTCGATAGGCTGACATCAACAGTTACCCCACGCTCAAACAGGGGGCAACAAGAAACCACCTCAATCTCCGAGCCAATCCCGGCGGCTCGTCGCGCGCGACGTCGCCATTGGCAGAGAGTAAGGAAAGCAGGGGGCAACTCCCCCTCAGGGCTAACCCCACCTGCTCCAGTGGTGGAAGTCGATGCTGCTGTTCCAACTGGGAACAGCTTTGAAATGCTGAGGAGGGTGAGAAAGAACTCCCCGGTAGCTACGTTGAAAAGGTCTCCCCCACCCAAGGAAAAAGCTCCGGAGATGAAACAGGAACAGCCCCCTCAACGGCTGTCAGCGAAAGTTTATAAAGTTTGGCGGAGGGTTCAAGACTCCGTGATTGACTCAAACCACTTCCGTCGCCAGAACAGGGCAAGGGTGGAAAAAGACAAAAACCGCCCCGCTCAACGACAGGGGGCAACAAATGCTAGGATGCCCGCTTCAACGGCTCCTTCAACCTCAAAGGCCCATAAAAGGAAGAGGCCAGAAAAAGCTCCCATAACGCTGACAAAATCTAAGAGCGGTGAACCTAAAAGCCCCAAGTCAGGGGGCATCACAGTTCATACGGTCTATATGGCTTCGGGGAAAGAAGAAAGCCGTACTTCTACGGGTCACCGACCGCTTACCCGGTCAGTGACCAAGTCTCAGGAGCAGCAACAAAAACTCCAGGAGATGATGACTACCATGGCTGCACTCACGGGGCCAAAAGAGAATCCTGAGACATCCTTAGATGAACGTCAAGAAGAAGAGACCGACGCCGAGTTCCTTCGCCGAATGCTCGAAAAAAGAGACCAAGAGGCTGCTGAACAAGCAGCCAATATACAACGCATGGGCCTTCTCTTCCAGGATATGATAGGGATGATGATACAACCAGAATCCCCGACTGAAGAACCCCCGATCGTCCTTGGGGATGATAGGGGAGAAACATCAAACCCTCAGCCCGTTCTATCGACGGCTAAAGAAGACACAATCTCTAAAACAGATCTGGACGAATATATAGCCCAGCAGATAAAAGTTCATCACGCGGCCGAAGCAGCCGGCCACGTTGTAAAGACGGGGCGGCCATATCCGGGCTGGTATGACCAAATCAAGTACCCGCCAGGTTACACAATTCCAAAGTTTCATGTCTACAAGGGGACCGGCAATCCCCATCAACATGTTGCCCAATTCAGGGCGCTTTGTGGTAACACTGGAGGCGACGACAAGCTCTTGCTGCGCCAGTTTGTGGGAAGTTTATCAGATACGGCTTTCGAGTGGTATTCCGAGCTCCCCAACGATTCCGTTAAAACCTTCGCAGAGATGGAGCTGCTCTTCACCCAACGCTTTGCAAGTGCCAGCGAACGTACTCCAATGACCGCGCTAATTAACGCCAGGGTAAAGCCCGGCGAGACATGGGTCCAGTACGCTATACGGTGGCGTAATTTATGGTCTAAATGTGAACAGCGTATAGAAGAAGCCCCTGCGGTGGGAATGTTTGTTGGAACCCTTGATCCACAAGCAACCATTTCGCAGTTTATGATGTTCTTCAAGCCAACCTCTTTCCAGGCTTTGATCGACAAATTGGCGCAGATGGACCAGATGGGCCATAAACCCCCTCTCCCGAAGCCCGACTCTCGAAACGACAAAGGAAAGGGAAAAGCTATCATCGTCGCTAATGCCCAACAGCAACCGAAGGACTCGAAGCCGGTTGCTCGTCCGAATAACACGCGCCCATACGTACCCCTTGAGGACAGGATGGGACGTGCTTACTCCTTCCCCCGTGATAAAACAAGGAGGTTATTTGAGTTGGCATTGCGCAATAGGCTTATAAATCTGCCGGATCCAAAACGTCCGTCACAACCAAGTGACGTCAACGATCCTAATTACTGCCCTTATCATAGAGTGCTAGGACATCCGATCGAAGACTGTTACGTGTTCAAAAATTGGCTCGAAAACCAGTACCGTCAAGGCAAGTTTGCGCTATCCGACAAATGGAAGGTGAATCCTCCGCAACCCCATACCTATAAAGGAACGAATACGCCAGGGGCAACATGCTCCGTCATTGAAGAAGCTCCCTGGGAGGTTGTATTATCAGCCAAAACGAGGAGAATGCTAAATGATCTGCAGACCTGCCCAGCGGTCAAGTGGAAGAACCCCTTGGAGCCGCAGGTTATTGAGGGGATGTTGAAACCACGCCCGACTCCGAAGGCCGATGGTGGTAGTTCAAGCGTTCATAACCAGCCGTCAAAATCTTCGAAAAATAAGAAGAAATCTAAGAAGCCCGCGAAGCCTAGCGACGAGCGGACGGACTTACAAAAGCATATCGACGCGCTGGATGAGTATAACCAAAAGGCGCGGACTCCCATTACGCTCCAAGATTTTCTTGATCACGTCTTTCAAAAAGAAGATGAGGAAGAAACTTCATCGGATGAATCCGACGGGTATGTGGCAAGCTGTCATATGATCTCTCACTCGACCTCGAACGATGAAGGGACTTCTGGCACCAAAACACCGGGGGCAAATACTAAATCAATGGTTCCGGAATTATCAATAGGAATGATTGACGCGTTTCTTAGTGAAGCTCGATTGAAAAGTAAAGCTGATCAAGAACGCGAGACGGCGATATTCGAAACGGCCAAACGCCAGCGACTTGAGGGAGGAGCTGAGATGATCCCACTGGAGCAAAATGCCTCCACCGCTGACAAAAGCCAATTTAAGATAAAAAAGAAGTTCGCTAAGGCCATATCGATGGGCATAAAGCTACCACTCTCAGAAGAAAAAGTTACTAGCGGGGCAGAAATGCATCCCTCTTATTGCTTATATCATCAGAAGGTCTCACATTCTACCCAAGAGTGCAAAGCGTTCGATAAATGGTGGCAAAGATACGTTGCTAATCAACAACGCTCTAAACGGGAAAAGCGCAAGGTTCGTCGGGAGCAAAGAAACACGACCAAAGTGCTTGAAAGAACTGCCGGCAACTGTCACATGGTTAACACTACCAGGTCACAAGTGCCCACATTCGGGAGCGACTCTGATGAGGAACTAGAGATTGCCCCTCTCTTTAAAGAGTCAACTTCGGGAAAAGAAGAAGAACCGAAGTCTTGCGAAAATATACAGCTGCGGAATCGGACACTGCCTGAAAAGAACCTCGGACCCTCGAATAGAAAAGATAAAGGGAAAGAGAAGGTCTTTGAAGACATCACTTTGGATGACCAAGTCGCGGAGGAGTTAACCGCCAAAAATCCGCCAAAGAGGAGTAAGGTGGATTACAATGTCCTAGCGCATCTGAGGAAGCTACCCTCACAACTCAGCATCCTTGATGCCTTGTTACTATCAAAGGAGGCGAGAGACTCTTTGATTAGGGCGCTACAAGATCCGGACCAGTTCCAAGCCTTCTTGGCCGAAGAAAAGATGAAAGACGAATTGGAAGAAGTGCACACAGCCGACGTTGCTTTTGGTGATGAAGACCTTCTCCTCGGGACGTGTGAACACAATCGCCCTCTTTATGTCTCAGGATATTGCCATGACATAAAGATAGGTAAAATCTTGGTCGATAACGGATCGTCCGTCAATTTACTCAACGTACGAGTGTTAAAGGAGATTTGCATGAGTGTCCAACACCTCGCCCGAGACAAGATCACTATCTCCGGTTTCGACTCTCAATCCTCAAAGACTCTTGGATCTGTGATATTGACGCTACGCTTCGGGTTGCTCGTCACAGACATCAAATTCCATGTTATAGATGCCAAGACGTGCTATAATGCTCTGCTCGGCCGACCATGGCTACACGAGTACAACATCATCCCTTCTACACAGCATCAGTGCATGAAGTATTCCAGGGATGGCCTCGAGTACACTGTGGCCGGAGAGTTGAATCCGTTTTCCGTAAACGAAGTTCGCAAGTATGAAGATGCCAAATATTTCTTGCCAAGCTTCGAAGACACGGAAAGGTGTCACAAACCGGAGAACAAAACTAATGCCACCATCCCTGTCTTCGGCAGTGACACCGAGGAGGAGGATATGATTTATTCAGGTCCATCCCAATCTACCAGGCCAAGACCATCCGTTCCTTCGTTGATCTTCGGTAGTGATTCAGAGGATGAAGTTCATGCTATATTCCCTGCTCGGCCTTCGATACGGATTTCCGCTGATGAAGAGCGAAGTCTGCAGATAACCTTGGTGCCACTTGAACATTACAAAGAACTGGATGCACTCGACACCAACAGCGTAGAAGAATTGCAAACATTCTATATCCCTCCCGGTCGAAGGGGCGAGAAGGCAATCTTATTCTATCGTTCTGAAGAGAACAAAGTAGAAAAAGAAGTTTGGCATGGCGCGGATCCTACGCTCGACAGGCTTCAGCCTATCCGTCTTCCCCGGTATTATACCGAAGGTTTAAAGGAACTGCTAAAACGTCAGGGGATGTCCTTCACACAGACCGTTAGAAAAGCCAAATTCTATGACAAGGTCTGGAATATTCCCGGGACCCAATGCAAACTGCCTAACGGGAAAGTAGAAACCAAAGGGCTTGGGTACATCCGGCCAAAGAAGCGGGAGCTAGTAAACAGCTGTTATGCCATGTATGACTTCGATGAAGAGGCGGACGCTCAATGGGAGGACGCTAATCCTGAACCAGCAAAAGTTCCGGATACAAAACCGCCCAGTCCATCGTCCGAAGACCAGATGAGCAAACTTATAAGGGATGCGAGTCAAAAAGCCCGAGGTGATCACGATCGTGAAATGGCAATCTATGAGAAAGCTAAGACACAGTGCCTCCTCCAACAGGCAGTAAAGAACGAAGATGCCGCTCCTTGTCAACCTGCTACAAAAAAGGTTTGACGCGAGAACAAAAATAAGTCGAAAGGCAAGAGAGGCGCTCGACAACTACAAAGCAGAGCTAAGAAGCCGCGCATCCGAGAATCGAGCGTTATTGACTTAGCCCTCGGGAAGAAAATGAGTCGAGCATACTCTTTTCCTCGGAACAAAACAAGGAAAATATTCGATCTCGCTCTAAAACATCAAATGCTTACGTTGCCGGAGTCTAAACACCCTGAACAAGCAGGCGAAGTCTCCAACCCGAAGTATTGCTTTTACCATCGAGTAGTAGGGCATCCGCTTGAAGATTGCTTCACCTTTAAGAATTGGGTTGAGGACCAATACCAGCTTGGCAAATTCGCGTTGTCTGACAGTTGGAGGGTAGCGCCGCCGCAAAAGCACGAACCTGAAAACACAAGAATAAAGCCAACTCCACATTGGGATTGGCAGAAAATTCGCACCTGCCATGTGATAACGATATTGAAAGAAGGGTCCGAAGACATGAACAACCTCCCTTGGTGTTTTGAAAGCGGCAGCGATGAGGTAATCTCAGAATTTCCCCCAGCTCCGAAAGAATTGGAGGACGGAATACATACCACTGCAGATAATCTCAAGAAAATTGAGTTGGGGACGGAAAATGACCCGCGACCGACATTCATCAGCGAGCTGCTATCTGAAGTTAGGGTGGCTGCGTTAAAGGATGTGCTTCTACAGCACAAAGATTGCTTCGCGTGGAACTATTCCGAAATGCCGGGACTAGATCCAGAAATCGCTGTGCACAAATTGGCGATATCCCCGGACATCAAGCCAGTCAAGCAAGCGCCGAGAAGAATGCGACTCGAGCTTGAGATGAGCATCAACGCCGAAGTCAAAAAGCTGATAGATTCAGGCTTCATCCAAGAAGTCCAATACCCTGAATGGATCGCCAACATTGTCCCAGTGATGAAGAAAAATGGGACAGTGCGCATATGCGTAGACTTCCGGGATCTCAACAAAGCCTGCCCAAAAGATGATTTCCCAGTGCCAGTCACCGAGCTGATGATAGACAACACATCCACTCATGAGGTTTTCTCCTTCATGGACGGATCATCGGGGTATAATCAAATAAAAATGCACCCGGAAGATCAGAAACACACAGCCTTCAGGACTCCTCTTGGCATATTTTGTTATAAAGTGATGCCTTTCGGTTTGAAGAACGCCGGTGCTACTTATCAGAGGGCCATGACGAAGATCTTCGACGACCTTATACACGAGATCGTCGAATGCTATATCGACGATCTCGTAGTCAAGAGCAAATCATACGAGGAACATCTCGAGCATCTGAAGACTGTATTTCAACGCCTTCGGCAATACAACTTGAAGATGAATCCTCTTAAATGTGCGTTCGGGGTTTCCTCGGGCAAGTTCCTGGGATTCGTCGTTCGACACCGAGGTATTGAAATAGACCCGTCAAAGATCAAAGCGATCATGGAAATGCCTCCGCCGAGGACTCTCAAACAGCTGCGGTCTCTCCAAGGGAAACTCGCGTATATACGGCGATTTATAGCCAACCTTTCAGGAAAGTGCCGTCCTTACAGCCACCTGATGAAGAAGGGAACCCCATTTGTTTGGGACCAAAAATGCCAAGGCGCACTGGATGAGATCAAGCAATACCTGCAGAACCCTCCGGTGTTGGCTGCTCCGGTTAAGGGGAAGCCTCTTATTCTTTATACAACCGCCCTCGAAGGTTCTTTAGGCGCATTATGGGCACAAGAGAACGATCAAGGGAAAGAAAGAGCACTTTACTACTTAAGTCGAGTCCTGCTGGGGGCAGAAAGCAATTACTCTCCCATTGAAAAACACTGCCTGGCGTTGATCTTCGCAATAACAAAGCTTAGGCACTACACGTTGGCGCACGAGGTCCGTCTGATTTCAAAAGTGGACCCTCTTAAATACCTAATGTCAAAAGCCATATTGACAGGACGACTCGTTAAATGGGCCCTGCTCTTGATGGAATTCTCGATAACGTATCAACCTCTCAAGGCAGTGAAAGGCCAGGCCATCGCCGACTTCCTCGCTGAGCATCCGATACCCGCCGATTCTCCTCTGAATTGCGATCTTCCAGACGAACATGCGTTCGATGCGATCGACGGCGATAATATTCGATGGGAGCTTTATTTCGATGGAGCATCTTCCATGAAGAAACGCAAACAAAGTACCCCTATAATTAAATCAGGGGTAGGACTCATCTTCGTAACTCCACAAGGAGGGATAATGCGCTACGCGTTCTCCCTAACGGAGCCGAGAACAAACAATGAAGCCGAATACGAAGCTCTGATAGCAGGCCTCGAGATCGCCATTGACATGGGAATTGAAGATCTCCTCATATACGGTGATTCCCAACTGGTCGTTAGTCAAGTAAACGGCGACTACCAGACGTGCAAACCGGAATTGGTAAAATACGGTGAAAAAGTGCAGCAACTGCTAACCCAAATTCCCTCTTACACTTTGGAAAGTATACCGCGCGCGGAAAACAGCAAAGCGGACGCACTGGCCAAACTTGCTAAAGAACTGGCGGACGAGAACCTCGACGACGTTAGAATCGTGGTGCAAAGCCGTCGAGTGCTTGCCCCAACAAAAATACCTCCAGGATCATATAAAGAAAATGGAGCAACTGAGGAGACGACCCTGCAAATAAAAGACAGGGAAAATACCGAGGACTGGAGAGAAGTCTTCATAGATTACTTCAAGTTCCACCGAATACCTGAAGAGGCGTCCACGCGACATCAGCTCACGAAACGAGCTCTGTCTTTCGCCTTCGTCAATGATACTCTATACAAGAGGTCATTCGACTCTCTGTGGTTGAGATGCTTAGGACCTGACGAAGCGAGAAGGGTCGTCCAAGAAGTTCACGACGGACTCTGCGGTTCCCACCAAGCAGGCCCTAAGATGAAGTTGAAGATAAAGCGGATGGGCTACTACTGGCCCACGATGATGCAGGATTGCCTGGAATACGCGAGACAATGTCATCCATGCCAAATTCATGGGGACTCTATCCATCAGCATCCCAATCCACTACATCCGACAATGGCTAGTTGGCCATTCGAAATGTGGGGAACTGACATAGTCGGCCCCATCGAACCAGCATCGTCAAAGGGACATCGTTTCATCTTGGCGACGACTGATTACTTCTCCAAATGGGCAGAGGCAGTACCATTGAGGGAAGTGAAGACGGAGAACATCCTCCATTTCTTCAAAACGCATGTCATCTACCGGTTTGGAACCCCGAGAAGAATCATCTCTGATAATGGGCCAGCCTATCGAAGTCATAAAATTAGCCGTTTTGCACAGCAGCACAATATAGACTGGAGATATTCCTCAGTTTATAACCCGCGAGCTAACGGTCTAGCTGAAGCCTTCAACAAGACCTTGACGAAGATCATAAAGAAAACAGTGTCACGAAATAAGAAAGATTGGCACGAAAGATTGCAGGAGGCTCTTTGGGCGTATCGGACTACGCTTAAAACGGCCACAAACACAACGCCATACGCGTTGGTATTTGGGACGGAAGCAGTACTCCCTCTCGAGATAGAATTACCCTCTCTACGAGTGGCAGTCCACTACGAGCTGACAGACGAAGAAAATGCTCACCTTCGGTTTGAAGAGCTTGACGCCCTTGATGAAATCCGGCTTCTAGCACAACAAAATCTGGAAGCCTATAAAGCAAAGATGACGCGCTCATATGAAAGATTGAGCCGCCCGAGGACATTCCACCAAGGCGAACTCGTGCTAGTGGTCAAAAGGCCCATGATCCCCAATCGCGCCAAGCGGGGAAAGTTTGAGCCAAACTATGAAGGCCCGTACATCATAGATAAAGTCTACCAAGGTGGGGCCTATCTACTCATGGACATGCACGGTGAAAGGCCTTTCAGGCCAATAAACGGACGCTTCCTAAAGAAATACTACGCTTAATGAGCCACAGCCTAGGTCAATGGTAGATGACGACGACTATGTCCGCTCGCTATCTTCCTAAGCTCAAGCTTTATAAGTAGTAGCCAACCCTCTCAACGGTGGACCGAAATGTCCTTAAACTAATATCAGACCGAAACGTCTTTAAACTAATACTGCAGCATCCTTGGGCTGACGAGACGAATAAAAATAAAAATAAAAATAAAAATAAAAAAAATAATAATAAAAATAAAAATAAAAAAAACGGTATGTCCATAAGCAAAATGGGCGCGGATGAAAACCCGAAAGGGCTCCGTGAGTAAAAACAGCAGGGCTACCGGCGAGTGCTTGTGAAAACCTGAAAGGGCGCAACCTCGTTAAGAAACACTTATAGGATCCTCTCGACCCTGTAAGGAGAAACCACCCGCGTGAGATCCTTACGACTTACAAGGGAACAACGCACTTAGGAATCCCCACGATTCCTAAGGAGAAAATACACTTGCGAGATCCTCACGACTCGTAAGAAGAACTCTCTTATGGGACCCTCACGGCTCATAGGATTTGAAAGTCTTAAGTCACAGAGACCTAAACCTGTGCTTAAGCAAACCCCCACAAACTTCCAATATTGCCCTACAAGTGGCTCAATACTGACCCTTGTATACAATCCACGGGCGCGAATAAACATTTCCCTAGCCAAATTTCATCCGTAATTGGGAATACGTTCGCATGGTGAACAACCCTTATAAATCCCCTCGATTTATGAGGAGAAAACCCTCCTGTAGGATCCTTACGACTTATAGAGGAACAAAACACTTAGGAACCCTCACGATTCCTAAGGAGAAAATACACCTACAAGATCCTCACGATTTGTAGGGAGAAATACCTTTATGAGACCCTTACGGCTCATGAAATCGAAAGCCTTAGTCGACAGGTCCCTAACCCTGATCGCTAAGCCTCCTTTGTTCGACAGTGACAGAGGCAAATGATGATTCGCTCCTGGCAATATCCCAGTTGCAGCGGTGCTGATGCCAAAATCGGTGTCCAATTTCAGGTTTACGGCGAAAGCCAGTAGGCCGCTCATGCATACGAAATAGCCGAAATGATAGGGCAACTTGCAATAAAAAGCAGCAAGTAAAATGTATGCGTGCAAAATAGCCGAAATGATTGGGCAACTCGTAATAAAAAGCAATGAGTAAAGATAAAATAAATAGCCGAAATGATTGGGCACCGCGAAAAATAGCCGAAATGATTGGGCAATCGCGACCTTCGCGATATAAAAGCTGAAATGATAGAGTATCGCGGAAATAAAATAAAATAAAAAGAAGAAATGATAAAACTTCGGCCCTACAGTTAAGATCACATCGATCCCTGTATACAATCCAAGGGCGTAAAACAAATAATCCCTCGCAAAAATTCCTCAACTCACGGATACAAACACTCCTTGACGAGAGCCTCCTGATCCGCGTCGACCCGCAGAGCCACCAGTGCCTCCGTAGGAACCCTCGACTCGTTTCAAACCCCAAGGACACAAATAATCCTTGGCGCTTGGGAAACAAATAATCCCTCGCAAAAATTCCTCAACTCACGAATACAAACACTCCTTGACGAGAGCCTCCTGATCCGCGTCGACCCGCAGAGCCACCAGTGCCTCCGTAGGAACCCTCGACTCGTTTCAAACCCCAAGGACACAAATAATCCTTGGCGCTTGGGAAACAAATAATCCCTCGCAAAAATTCCTCAACTCACGGATACAAACACTCCTTGACGAGAGCCTCCTGATCCGCGTCGACCCGCAGAGCCACCAGTGCCTCCGTAGGAACCCTCGACTCGTTTCAAACCCCAAGGACACAAATAATCCTTGGCGCTTGGGAAACAAATAATCCCTCGCAAAAATTCCTCAACTCACGGATACAAACACTCCTTGACGAGAGCCTCCTGATCCGCGTCGACCCGCAGAGCCACCAGTGCCTCCGTAGGAACCCTCGACTCGTTTCAAACCCCAAGGACACAAATAATCCTTGGCGCTCGGGAAACAAATAATCCCGGCAAATTTCTCAACTCACGGATACAAACACTCCTTGACGAGAGCCTTCTGATCCGCGTCGACTCGCAGAGCCACCAGTGCCTCCATGGGAACTATCGACTCGTTTCAAACACTAAGGACACAAATAATCCTTGGCGCTTGGGAAACAAATAATCCCTCGCAAAACTTCTCAGCTCACGGATACAAATACTCCGTGACGAGAGTTTCTTTGACTCACATCTCGGGCAGTAAGGATTCAAAAACTTGCTTCCTAAAAAATGGGACCCTGCAAGCCAATCCTAAATGGTCTCTTGCATACTATTCACGGATCTCACTCTCTGAAGTCGATTCTCGACAAAGAGGGAAACAACCACTTACGAGCCCTCTCGACTCGTAAAAGGGAGAAATTCTCTTATAGGATCCTTCCGACTTATGAGAGGAAACAACGCACTTAGGAATCCCCACGATTCCTAAGGAGAAAATTCACCTGCGAGATCCTCTCGATCCGTAGGGAGAAAAGTCTCTATGAGACCCTCACGGCTTATAGAGTTGAAAAGTCTTGGGCAGCAGATCTGAACCTGCGGCCTAAGCCATCGTTATTTCTTAAGAAGGTCGGGATACTCGTCCCAATTGTCCGTCAATTATGGTTATCAAGGTGGCGTACTGATTATAAAAGGAAAGAAAGACAGAGAAGTGACACAAGACATTACAAAAAGGTGTATCTTTTATTCATAAACTTGATCAAATACAGGATACATTATGTCAAAAGATAAAAAAAAACATACATATACATTCTTTAATCTATAAGTATGACTGATACAAAAATGGATAGCTACTGAGGAGGAAGCGCCTTTAGTAAATTCACAAGCTGTTCTCGCACTCCCTTCAGCACTTCCTCTCGGGTGACAGCCGCGGCCACCTCCGCCTCCACCTGAGCCCGTTGTTGCAAGGAAGATGAAAGTTGCTCCTCTACCGCCTTCTGGGCTGCTTCCTGGCTGGCTGAAGCTCGCTCGACAACGTGAAGGTTATGCCTCAATGATAATCCTTCGGAGAGACATTGCAGGAGGCCCTCAAAGATAACCTTCAGCCGTGCAGCGTTGGCCTCCACTCGAGCATGCAGTTGAGCAGACCTACTCGAAACATCATCACGCTCTTTGCGCCTTGAAATAACCTCTTGTTCGAGATGGCGGAAATAAGAAGCGCTCTGCTCGATCCACGCAGTCCTTTGAATATTGGCAGCCACAGTCTCAGGAGTGGGACGCAACGATTCCAATTGGAATAGGCAACCCTCGATCTCCTTACAATGGTTAACCCAGGATGTAATGGTGCTCTCATTATGGAAGTTCACGAGTACTGCTAGCATCGGGTTAACCACCAGAGCGAAGTCCGCGGCAGATGTAGGAGCTTCAACATCGAGTTCCTCGACATAATCACTTAACATGCGCAGACTATTTGCAGCGCCCTTTGAAGACAGACTCCTCAGGTAAGGACCCGCCGGCATTGTGACGCGAGGTTCGAAGGACGCCGAAGCCAGAGCGGCAGCTGAAAGAGACGGGATGCGATCAGATAACAGTACAGAAAATAGAGAGAGGAAAGTTACCAATACGATGGTCTTTGTACCAGTTAAGACAGGTAGCAAGGTCGGAAGGGCTGGTGGTACAGCTGAGCTTTTATCCCCTTCTTCAATCTGTAGCACTGCAGTTGAGATAAAAAAAAAAGTTTAGAGACAATTCCATCAATAAAAAAAAAAAAAAGGGGAAAAGAGAAAAAGGAAAAATGTTGACAGAAATTATACTTACTGACGCCACCAGGGGAAGAAGCAAGCTCAGATGGGAAGGAGAAATATGGGAGCAACATCTGATGAACATGATCAAAAAGCGCTCCTGAGAACACAACAGGATGACTTTAGTACGCGAATTAAATATCTAGAAAACAAGATTAATAAAGTGTAAGCATATACCTTCCAACATCTTCGAGGGTATGAGAGAAGGTTGAGAGGTGACCACTGCCAAAGCGGTCATCGAAGGCGTTCCCTCGAGCGGTGGGGCATCGGCACTAGCTGCACCTACATTACGAAAAGGCGAACTTGTCAGAAAAGGTTGTAAAGTAAAGAAAAGTAGCCACTTAGGGTTTACCTGAGGAGCTCCCGGCGGAAACAGAGGCAACTCCCTCCTCTACCGACATGAGACCACCACCCGTGGCCTCGTCACCCGATTCAATGGGGACCGTCATCGTGCTAGCCAGACCTGGGGACGGCGGAGGACCGTAGACAGGGAGGGCTATGACTGGAGTATTGCCAGATTCCAGAGAAGGAGCGTTTGGTTCATCCTCGGGAATCACGGCCGCCTCACCCACTACTTTCTCAGGTTCAATAATGGCGGTCGTATCGTCCGCCATCGCCAGGGGATCGCCGACCTCAAGCGCTTCACTCACCACCACCCTGGACTCAGCTATAATGATCATATCATCTGCCCCCGCTTCAGGTTCGGCATCAATGACCTTCTCAGTGGTAGGCCCCTCGACCTCCACCCCAGGCTCCGCGGCCTCAACAATGTTACTTACTGTCGGCTCGAGTTCAACAGGCGTCGCCTCCCCCGTTCTCCTCGGGTCAACGGCTTCCGCCTCTCCCTCGATCAGACTTGGCCCTATAAAGATAAGAGATATAAGGACCAATGACATTAAAACCCTTATAACAAAAAACTCTGAGAGAAATGTTACCTGAAGCGGATTTGCCGTTTGTGCTCCGAACTGCTCGCGCCACCTCTCTACGGGCGGTAGATAGGGTGACAGGGGCCTCTTCAGAGGGAGTATCAGCGCGAGGGGCGGCGCTGGGTCCCGCTCCCATGGCCAGGGCAGCCCGGCGCGCCTTCGCCTCACGCCTCAGCCGCTTCCTCTCCTCCCGAGCGGTTATGAGGGACCTCTGTGACGCCTCCCTCAAAGCATCATCATCTTCATTCAGGGAAGCCTCCAAAGCCTTTAGGGCATCTCTCATCGGCTTTTCAAGGCGAGCCCCCTGCAGTGTCCCAGAGGGAACAGGAACATCGGCCGCCAGCGGAACATCTGCGTCGCTAGGAGGAAACGGCATTGAGGTCCCTACAATTGAATGGAAAGGTTAGATCGACCACAACGCAAGAAAAATGAAAAAAATTCGATGAAGTCGAAACTTACTAAGGCCGACAGACACCCTGGCACGTTCCTCCTCATGAAAGGTCTTCAGAGAAGCGGCAATAGCTTCTTCATCAGTAACGCCTGTTAGAGGAAAAGAGAGAAAAGCGTCAACCAAAAATAACGAAATAAGGAAGAAAATACGTTACAGTAAAGAAAGAATGACTAGCAGTTACCTGATTGCGCAAGCTTGACCAGCCACGCATCACGCTTCACCAGCCATGCCGAAGCTCTGAGAGCAGCTTCCAAATCTGTATCGTCTGGCGGCGGCATCACTAATCCCGCGTTAGTCCCATATTCGAGCAAACCCTCGGAATAAGGAGCGTGGGGTTCCTGGCCGAACGCAACGTCCGCGGCGAAGAGCGATTTCTTTTTCTTTTTCCCTCCAGCCCTAGGCTCACGGGGAAGCGACTTACGCTTGGCAGCCGCTTTGGGACGACGGGTCCCGATGTCCGCACCCGCGCCAGACTCCGGCGAGGGTACAACCACTATTTCCGCCTGAGCGCGGGGTACAGGAGATGCATCCGCGATATCGGGGAGCGGTGGTTCATGTGGAGGACTTCGTGCGCGTGACGGTCTACTCCCAGCATCTTTTAAGGGAGCGACTATTGGAGTCCTCGGCACCAGAGGAGCGTTGCGATCGCTACCTGGGGGTGCACCCTTACGGTCGATCAGCAACCGTCTTTCCTCTTTTATGACCGCTCCCGTCGAATGACTATACCATTCGGTGTATACCCTAAGGAGACGAGGAGCACAAGACGGCTCACTGATAAAGAAGTGAGAGCCCGTGTTTAAACGCATGAAGTGATGCAGCGCCCTCTCTATCCCTTCTTCGTTCGCGGTAGGCTCCGATAAAAAGGCCTCTAGCGGTACCCCTTGGTTATAACTCAGCTGCTGAGCGAAACGATGTGGGTTGTATCTCATGAAAATCGCTCCCCCGTCTTGCCTAAACACCAAAAAACCCGGTCTAATAGAGTATAAGTGAAGGGTCTCCCGAGCCGTTAAAATCGAAGCGCCGTCCTTGAAAGTGTCTTGCAATGGCCGCACTGCAGTAGCAGACGTTTTTCCAATGGTAAGCACCTTGTCAATAAAAGACACACCGGCTCCAACGGTGTGGGAACGAAGGAGTAAACTCCTGGCATCTCGCGGCGATGGATTCACGATTGATGCGCCAATCAACTGTAAAAGGCGAGGGAAAATGCACCTTTCGTAGAATGAGGGCCTTTTGTGCATGCCGAAAACACCTGCTGTATGTAATTCGAGCCACGACATGAAGTAGTGCATTGCGAAAACCACATGCAACGCCCCAGGCTCATTGGCATCTGCCGCTCGGCTAAGGCCATGATATAAATGTGCCAAGCCAGCGATCCCGACGGCCACCTTTACCCCGATAACCATCCGGTGAGCCGGGTAAAAAACAGAGGGCCGCATGCGGTGAGAATGCGTTGGAAGTGCAAACCAACTCAACCAAAGCCCAAGAAATCCCAAAAAGAAGGCCTCCTCGTCCATCTCGGGGGCTGCAACTTCTGCAAAAGACATGGCTGAAGAGTTGGGAAGAAAAAAGTCCTTCTGGTCTATGTCTCTCGCTGGCAGGTTATCCAAACCTAAGCCGAAAGGATCCTCGAGGCAAGCAAACTTGGCAGTCTTCGCCGAAAGGACGTTTGGATGAAGGAACCGAGCAATAAAATCCTCAAAATTAACTCCACGGCTCCCATGCTCAACAAAAAGATTCTCATAGATGTTCAACACCTTAATCAGACTTGGAAACTGATGTTGAACGGCGTTCTCTGGCGTGAGCTCCCTTACCCTCGGCTTAGCCCCATAGATGTACTCGTCCGGCGGGAGCAATTCCTCATAATGTTCCCCCATAGCCGGTAGGCCAGACACCTCCGTAAATTCTTCCAGCGAAATGGACACTTCCCGATCCATGGCGAGGAAAGTATGAGTAGGAATGTTCCACTGCTCCAAGAAGGCCTTGAACCACCAAGTAGGAAGCGTAGGATACTGGAAGAGAGAGACGTAGACTGCGGTGTACAGTCCTAGCCTTATCAACTGCGATTTCCTCGTCGACAGGATATACCGGGCCCATGGCAGATAGCCGACCGGGTGGCGGGGGATCAGACCAAGGTTATATGATTGCCCCCAAGGTCTCGCCTCGCCCTGACAGATACGGCGTCCTAGGATGTCCAAAACCATCGGACGCTGGACCGGGATGGCGTCTATGGCCGGATGAAGAAAACCCTTCGATGTCCAATCTGTCATCTCCGCGGCATACTGCACCGGGGGTGGGCTGGCATAGTGAATCGCCGTTATGGGCTCTGACGGCACCGCACATGTAAAGCTGCGCCGACCCATAATAATTTGATTGTACCACGACCCCCAAAGGTGGAGACTCTTATGCTCCGGGTCGTGCGCCTTGATCATAGCCAGAACCTCACGATCCAAAGGCGCCTCTGGAAACCCCTCCTCCGAACGGACAAACGGGAATGAAGTGTCTTCAGACATGATCGCTGCAAAAAGAACAATCTAGCCGTTAGTGTTGTAATCCCAACATTTGGCGTCTAAAAAAAATGCATTAATTAAATTAAATTAAAATTAACTAATTACACCACACAGCAGTGCAGTGAGTAGGGGACAAAGGGACCCACAAAATCTGGATGACAATACGTCAGTTAATAAAACAACCTCATCATTGGATGAGATTGTCAGTTGGTCCCCAGGGGAACATTCCCATTAATAAAAAAGGGGAAGAATCCCTAGGGACAAGGAGAAAATCTCCTCTTTCAGAGCAAACCCCTGTCACAGAGTGACACTTGTCAAACTCTGGAAAATAAGTTTCCTTAAAAGAGCATAGCTCTATGGTAGTAATGGAAAAGTCCATCAGAAAATGTTTACACTTAAAAGAATCAAGAAATTTGGATGAAAAACTCATAAAAATTTTTTTCTCATTTTTCAGATCTAAAAGATCTACAGATGATTCAAAGAGCAAAGCTCTGTTCATGGATCAGAACCCATGAACAAGATCTCTGCAGATCTATAAGTTTTGAGAGCAAAGCTCTGTCTATGAAACCCCAATGGGGATCTCTTTAAGATCAAAAAGATCTGTAAGAGCAGAGCTCTTTGGTTAAGGTTAATTTAAATTAAGTTGATTTAAATTAATGTTACCTAAAGTTTCTAACTTCAGAAATGAGCAAAGCTCTGAAACTCTCAAGCAAGAGCAAAGCTCTGGAAATTAAAATTCTGAAAATGGTAAAAAATTTCTGAGGGTCAAACGCCCTATTTATAAGGCGCTTGCGCCTCTTCGGATTCCCCTTTGATCCAACGGTCTGGAAGGTGGCCATCGTTGCACTCACGTGTGCGCCACGTGAGCGCAACGGTGGGGGGGCATTTGTTTCGCCCAATCAGAGCAAAGCTCTGTTTGAATTCAAAATTCAAATCTTTGAAGCAGAGCTTCAAATCCCGCGCGCAGCGCCCAAGAAGGCGCGCCCAATCAGAGCAAAGCTCTGTTTAAAGGAAGCAACGCTTCAGCTGCACTGCGCTCTGCGCTAGGTGACACGTGTCAGCGCATATGCGCTAGCGCAGTTGCGCTATGCTCCGCGCTGCGCGACACGCGTCAGCGCAGATGCGCTAACGCAGTTGCGCTGCGATCTGCACTGTGCGACACGTGTCAGCGCAGATGAGCTAGCGCACTTGCGCTGCGCTCTGCGCTGCGCGACACGTGTCATGCGCTGGGGTATCCGCGCCCAACTGAATTAAGATTTCATGAAATCTTTTCTGTTCTTTCCAGAACTAGAAGACTTTCTTCGGCCTCTGGATCAAAGATCCAACGATGGAAAAACTCCCAAAAATCATTCAAGAAAGATCCCGTTAACAAATTCAACAAATTTATGGGGCACTATAAATAGGACCCCAGACCTCATTCAAAAAAAAAAGGAAAAGGGAAGAATTTTCTCGAAAAATCAAGAACCCCAAAACAGAGAAAACTCCGAGAAGAAAAAGGTAAAGAACCTTCATGAGGTAGAAAAAAGGGGTCTTCTAATAGATCATTGATCTAAAAATAAGATCAATGATCTTTATAAAAAAAAAAGTGCTTTGCACTTCTTGTGAACCTTCGGTTCTGTAAAAACAATAAAAATAATAAAAGAATAGTGCTTTGCACTTTTAAGAACCTCTGGTTCTTCGAATAAAGAAAAATTTATTTTTCTTCGATCCAATTTAGACGAAGAAATTAAACAGTGCTTTGCACTTTCCTTCTTGAATCTAAAAGATTCTTAGTGCTTTGCACTTCCAAGTTGCGCCGTTGCGCTCTTAAGAGAGCGCCACGTGTCGGCTATAAAACCATTTGCGCTAAGCGCTCTTAAGATAGAGCTTTGCTCTCTGGAATTAGCGCAACTCGCTGAGAGAGCGCCACGTGTCGGCTGGAAAACCATTTGCGCTAAGCGCTCTTAAGATAGAGCTCTGCTCTCTGGAATTAGCGCAACTCGCTGAGAGCGCGCCACGTGTCAGCAGCGCAATCGCGCAGCGCAACAGCGCAACGCGCTGCGCTAGTGCGCTTGCACTCATCAAGCACGACACGTGTCGTCACCGTATGGACTTGCGCTCATCACTTAGCGCAAAGCGCAAATGCATTCAAAAGGGCCAAGCCCAATTAAGAGAAGGCCTAACAGGCTCAATAAAGCGCAAATGCATTATTTTAAGGGGCAGAGCCCAAATCAAAACAGATGCTTTGCATCATTTATAAATGGGCACAGCCTAAACAGAATCTTAAGAATGCTGTGCATTTTTACCAGGGGGCAGAGCCCAAATCAAACAAATGCACTGCATCATTCACAAATGAATAGAGCTCAGAATAAATTAATGCTCTGCAGAGCCCAAATGCAATGCATTACTTAACAAAAATGTTGAACATTTCAACCGGACTTAGCCCAATTTTGGCCATAAGTCCTTAAATTAAATTGACTGAGCAAAATCGCTCTTCTAAATCAATTTACATCCGGTTCGAGGGTACATCTCCGAACTCCTTTGACATCCGTCGTTGTAATTCCTCAACGACGTCAAAGAGGTGACGGGTCCCAACGACCACACATCGATATGGACTGCGGGGTCCTTAAACTCGTGGACCGAGACGTCCTTAAAACTAATATTGGACCGAGACGTCCTTAAAACTAATATTGGACCGAGACGTCCTTAAAACTAATAATGGACCGAAACGTCCCTAAACTAACATCGGACCGAAACGTCCCTAAACTAATATTTGGACCGAGACGTCCTTAAAACTAATAATGGACCACTACGTCCCTAAACTGGCGACGGACCGAAACGTCCCTAAACTAATATCGGACCGAAACGTCCCTAAACTAATAATGGACCACTACGTCCCTAAACTGGCGACGGACCGCCACGTCCCTAAACTGGAATATGGACCACTACGTCTTTAAACTGGCGAAGGACCGAAACGTCCCTAAACTAATAATGGACCCCCACGTCCCTAAAACTGGCGATGGACCGCCATGTCCTTAAACTGGCACAATAGGGCCCAAACGCTCTTTTGTTGGATCTAAACGGTCCCGTCTAAGTTGATCTTAACCCCAAATACGGTTAACGTGTCCTTAAATATTCAAATAAACGATAAAACTCCAAATCAACTTTGGTTCAAGGGTACATCTCTGAACTCCTCAGACGCCTGTCGTTGTAATCCCTCAACGACGTCAGAGAGGTGACGAGTCCCGATGGCCGGATAACTAAATCAATCATGATGTTAAGTTGATCTTAGTCTAAAACAAGACTAACGTATCCTTAACGAACGTTTAAGTTGATCTTAGCCGCAACGCGACTAATGCATCCTTAAACTAAAAACACCAAACCCAAATCTTAGTAAATACGGATTTGGACTAATCCACGTCCTACGGGCGACGGCATTACTCAGTCTCCGTATACAATCCACGGGCAACCACAAACAAAACAAACACACACGACACGAAGTGAAATTCTGGAGAAGGAGAAAGTTGTTACCGCGATGCGGTAGCGTAATTAACTGCAGAGGCTTGCGCCTGCAGGGAAGAGCGTCCCCACAATCAAAAACCCCTCACCCTGAGGGGGAATCTGACGAAGTCTGCTACATCGGCCGCATCCGTCTAAACCTCCGATGCACGGTGCCATAAATCAACTTAGCATCTTCGGAGAGATAGACGGATAAAACCAAATAGCATCTGCCCCGAACTTCAGGTGCAGAACGTCCTAACGTCTCGGCCGCCGTTCGGAGGGGAACACCCTCAACGTGCAACGACGGCTAAAAGCAATGAGCCCAGACACCCTAAGTCTGGGGGCATGATGGTCCACACCGTATACATGGCCTCTGGAAAGGAGGAGAGCCGCACTTCTACAGGCCACCGACCACTAACCCGATCCGTAACGAAATCCCAGGAGCAGCAACAAAAGCTCCAAGAAATGATGAATGCTATGGCCGCGCTCACCGGGCCAAAGGAAAACCCAGAAGCGTCCTCAGACGCACGCCGGGAGGAAGAAACCGACGCTGAATTCCTTCGCCGGACACTGGAGAAAAGGGACAAAGAGGCTGCTGAACAAGCGGCCAACATATAACGGATGGGCCTTCTCTTTCAAGATGTGATAGGAATGATGATCCAGCAGGACTTACCCGCCGAAGATCCTCCGATTGTTCTTGAAGACGACCGAGGAGAGACGTCAAATCCACCACCAGCCCTCTCAACGGCCAAGGAGGAGACGATCTCTAAGGCTGACTTGGCTGACTACATAGCCCAGCAAATCCGAGTTCATCATGCGACTGAGGCAGCTGGTCAAGTCGTGAAAACGGGACGACCGTATCCAAGCTGGTACGATCAAATCAAATATCCGCAAGGCTATACGATACCGAAATTCCATGTGTATAAGGGGACCGGCAATCCTCATCAACACGTCGCCCAGTTCCGGGCCCTCTGCGGTAACACCGGCGGTGACGATAAACTGTTACTCCGTCAGTTCGTTGGCAGCTTATCAGAAACAGCGTTCGAATGGTATTCGGAACTCCCGAACGATTCCATCAAAACGTTCGCTGAAATGGAGTTGTTGTTCACTCAGCGATTTGCAAGTGCCAGCGAACGCACTCCAATGACTGCTTTGATTAACGCCAGGGTAAAACCAGGCGAAACCTGGGTCCAGTATGCTATACGCTGGCGGAATTTGTGGTCAAGGTGCGAGCAACGCATTGAGGAAGCACCCGCAGTGGGTATGTTCGTGGGAACCCTAGACCCCCACGCAACTATCTCCCAGTTTATGATGTTCTTTAAGCCAACCACATTCCAGGCTTTAATCGACAAGTTGGCTCAGATGGACCAGATGGGTCATAGACCACCTGCCCCGAAGCCAGAACCTTGGAATGACAAGGGTAAAGGAAGGGCAACTTTTGTCGCGAATGCCCAACAGCAACCCGACGCCCCGAAATCGGCAGATCAATTGGAAGAAAGACGCCGATATTATAACGAAAAGATGAAGCGTCCCTACTCGTTCCCACGAGACAAGACGAGACGGTTATTTGAGCTGGCAATACGCAACAGACTTATTAACCTCCCAAATCCAAGGCGACCGCCACAACCCAGCGAGGTGAATAACTCCAACTACTGCCCTTACCATCAGACGGTAAGTCATCCGATTGAAGATTGCTTCGTCTTCAAAGGATGGATCGAAGATCAATACCTCCAGGGGAAGTTTGTACTGTCTGAAAAGTAGAAGGTGAACCTGCCACAACCACATACTCCTAAAAAGGCAGACACACCGGGGGCAACTTGCTCCTTTATCGAGGAAGCTCCATGGGAGGTCGTGCTATCAACGAAGACCAAAAGAATGCTGAGAGATCTCCACGCATGCCCTGCGATCAAATGGAAGGACCCTCTTGAACCTCAAATTATCGAAGGGATGTTGAAGCCCCGCACAATCGCGAAGACTCGTGATAAGGGCCCGAATACTCACGCCCAACCGTCAAAATCTTCAAAGAAAAAGAAGAAGAAATCCAAGAAGCCCGCGAGGCTTGGAGACGAGCGAACAAACTTGCAGAAGCAAATCGACGCGCTGGAAGAATACAATCAAAAGGCGCGAACTCCTGTCACACTGCAAGAGTTCCTCAGCCACATCTTTCAAGAGGACGATGATGGAGAGAACTCGTCGGATGAATCCGAGGGATATGCGGCAAGTTGCAACGTGATCTCCCACTCGTTTACCGATGATGAGAAAACTCCTAGCACTAAGAAGCCGAAGGCAGAGCCCGAACCAGAGCGTGCGAGGCTGACAACTGATATGATCAATGCCTTCCTAGACGAGATTCGTCTAAAAAGTAAAGCGGATCAGGAGCGTGAGATGGCAGCATCAGGAGGAACCAAATGCGGGCGACTGAACGAAAGAGTTGAGCTACCCCTGCCAGAGCGAAAGGCATCCGAAATGGACAAGAAAATATTCAAGACGAGGAAAAGGTTCGCCAAAGCCATGCCGATGGGAATGAAGCTACCACCCTCGGAAGGAAACACACACAATGGGGCGGAGAAGCACCCCGATTACTGCGCATATCATCGGAAAATCTCACATCCCACAGAGGAGTGCGACGCCTTTAAGATATGGTGGGAAGGATATGTTGCTCGTCGGCAACATTTCAAGCGCATGAAACGCAAGAGCCGTCGGGAGCAAAGAAGCACTGTCGACGGGCCCAACAGAATTACTGGCAACTGTTATATGGCTCGTGCCGAGGGGTCGCAAGTCCTCACCTTTGGGAGCAACTCTGATGAAGAAGTGACTCTGGGCCCTCTCTTTGAAGAATCCGCGCTAGGGAAAGATGAGGAATCAGAGGCCTGCGGAAACACTCAGCTGCGCAATCGCACACTCCCAGAAAAGAATCTCGGGCCTACGAACAGAAAAGATAAGGGAAAGGAAAAGGTCACGGAAGATATCACTTTGGATGACC
This sequence comes from Agapanthus africanus, assembly GCA_030015575.1. Lineage (NCBI taxonomy): Eukaryota > Viridiplantae > Streptophyta > Magnoliopsida > Asparagales > Amaryllidaceae > Agapanthus > Agapanthus africanus. The sequence continues at coordinate 773,730,521 of CM057341.1, forward strand.
AGGTCGCGAAAGAACTGGCTGCTAAAGACCCTCCTAGGAGGAGTAAAGTGGACTATAACATCCTCGCGCATCTAAGGAAGCTACCTTCTCAGCTTAGCATTCTCGACGCCCTCCTATTATCAAAAGAAGCACGGGACTCACTAATTAAGGCATTACAAGAACCTGAGCAATTCCAAGCCTTCCTCGCCACTGAAAAGATGAAGGACGAACTGGAAGAAGTGCATACGGCCGACGTCACTTTCGGTGATGAAGACCTCCTTCTTGGGACGTGCGACCATAACCGTCCCCTATATGTCTCCGGATACTGCCATGACATCAAGATAGGCAAGATCCTGGTGGATAATGGATCCTCCGTCAATCTCCTTAATGTTCGGGTGCTGAAGGAGATCTGCATGAGTGTGCAACATCTCGCCCGTGACAAAATTACTATCTCCGGTTTCGATTCACAATCGTCACGGACTCTCGGATCTGTGATACTAACGTTACGCTTCGGGCTTCTCGTCACAGACATCAAATTCCATGTCATTGACGCCAAGACCTGTTACAATGCCTTGCTCGGCCGTCCTTGGTTACACGAGTACAACATCGTCCCTTCTACACAACATCAGTGTATGAAGTACTTTAAAGATGGTTTCGAGTATACTGTAACGGGTGAGCTGAACCCATTTTCCGTGAACGAAGTCCGCAAATACGAGGATGCGAAATACTTTTTGCCAGACTTTGAAGATACAGAAAGGTGCCGCAACTCAGAGAACAAGGCCGCCGCCACCATCCCTGTTTTCGGAAGCGATACCGAAGAAGAGGAAGAGATAGTTTATACAGGGCCATCTCAACGCAACAACCGGAGGACGCCCACCCCCATACTGGTCTTCGGAAGTGATTTGGAAGATGAGGTCAATGCCGTATTCTCCAATCGGCTTTCAATGCAAGCACCCCTTGGCAATGACCATAACTTGCAAATCACCATGGTACCGCGAGAACACTACAAGGACCTCGACACGCTTCAAGCTCACAGTGTGCAAGAGCTGCAAACGTTTTGCGTCCCTCCCAGGCGAAAGGGTGAGAAGATGATCCTATTCTATCGATCCTCAGAGTCGAAAGTAGAGAAAGAGATCTGGCACGGCGTAGATGCTACACTTGACAGGATCCAACCCATCCGTCTGCCTAGATACTCTACAGACGGGTTAAAGAAGCTGTTGAAGCGCCAAGGAGTGCCCTTAAAACAAACTGTTCGACAGGCTCGGTTCTATAACAAGATTTGGGATGTCCCTGGGACTCAACGCAAGTTGCCTAATGGAAAAATGGAAACACTCGGGCTTGGATACGCGAGAGCCGGAAAACGGGAACGAGCCCACAGTAGCTACGCCATATATACCTTTGATGAAGAAGAGGACGCCATGTCAGGAAAGGCCGACCCCTCATCAAAACCAGGCCACGCGATTGAGGCGCCGAGTCCGTCATTTCTAGAACGAATGGACAAGCCTATCAGGAAAGTGGGTCAGAAAGGTCGGGAAGACCCCAACCACGAAATGGCCATCTACGAGAAGGCCAGGACGCAACGTCTATTTCAACAGGCTGCGAAAGGCAAGAATGCTCAGCCTTATCGACCCGTCATGCAAAAAGCCCGATGCGGAGACGGGAATAAGTCGAGAAGCGGAAAGAGGGGTCGAGCGTACTCCTTCCCCCGAGATAAGATGGAAAGGTTACTCAAACTCGCCCTAAAACATCGAATGATCGCGCTTCCAGAGTCTAGGCATCCTGAGCAAACTAGCAAGGCCTCTCATCCGAGTTATTGCTCTTATCACCAAGCCATAGGACATCCTACCGAAGACTGCTTCACCTTCAAGAACTGGGTCGAGGACCAGTACCGACGGGGTAGGTTTGCTTTATCCGACGGCTGGAAGATAACGCCACCGCAAAAGCATGAGCCCAAGGCCGCAGAAGCAGAACCAGGCCCACCTCAGTCTAGAGAGCGGGTTCGCACTTGTTATATGATTACGATATTAGAAGAAGGGCCCGAGAGCGTAGATGACCTTTCCCGGTGCTTTAAGAACAGCGATGATGAGTTGATCTCAGAATTCCCGCCAGCTCCGAAAGAACTGGAAGATGGTATACATACTACTGCAGATAACCTCAAGAAGATTGAGTTGGGATCGGCAGACGACCCGCGACCGACATTTGTCAGTGAATTGTTATCCGAAGAGAGGGTGGCCGCGTTAAAGAACGTGCTTCTACGGCATAAAGACTGCTTCGCGTGGAACTACTCCGAGATGCCAGGATTAGACCCGGACATTGCTGTGCATAGATTAGCAATATCCCCAGATATTAAGCCAGTCAAGCAGGCGCCAAGGAGGATGCACTCGAACTTGAGATGAGCATCAACGCCGAAGTCAAGAAGTTGATCGATTCCGGATTTATCCAGGAAGTCCAATATCCCGACTGGATTGCCAATATCGTCCCGGTAATGAAGAAGAATGGGACGGTACGCATATGCGTGGATTTCAGGGATCTCAATAAAGCCTGTCCAAAGGATGATTTCCCAGTACCGGTAACCGAACTAATGATAGATAACACGTCAACTCACGAGGTTTTCTCCTTTATGGATGGTTCGTCAGGATACAATCAGATAAAGATGCATCCCGAAGACCAGAAGCACACCGCTTTCCGGACCCCTTTGGGTATATTTTGCTACAAGGTTATGCCCTTTGGCCTCAAGAACGCTGGCGCTACCTACCAAAGGGCCATGACAAAGATCTTCGATGACCTCATACATGATGTCGTCGAGTGCTATATCGATGACCTTGTAGTAAAGAGCAGGTCATACGAAGAGCATTTAAACCACCTGGAGACTGTGTTTCAACGCCTCCGGCAATATAACTTGAAAATGAATCCCCTCAAATGCGCGTTTGGAGTCTCCTCGGGCAAATTCCTAGGATTCATTGTTCGACACCGATGTATTGAAATCGATCCGTCAAAGATCAAAGCGATCATGGAGATGCCTCCGCCAAGAACTCTCAAACAGTTGCGGTCTCTCCAGGGGAAGCTCGCATACATCCGGCGATTTATCGCCAACCTTTCTGGCAAATGCCGCCCATACAGTCACCTGATGAAGAAGGGAACCCCATTCGTCTGGGATCAAAAATGCCAAGGTGCACTAGACGAGATCAAGCAGTACCTGCAGAACCCGCCGGTATTGGCTGCGCCGGTCAAGGGAAAACCCCTCATTCTTTATACAACCGCCCTCGAAGGTTCCTTGGGCGCACTATGGGCGCAAGAGAACGATCAGGGGAAAGAGAGAGCACTCTACTACTTAAGTCGAGTTCTACTGGGGGCAGAAAGCAATTACTCTCCTATTGAGAAACATTGCTTGGCGTTGATCTTCGCGATAACAAAGCTCAGGCACTATGCGTTGGCACACGAAGTCTGCCTCATCTCGAAGGTGGACCCTCTTAAATACTTGATGTCAAAAGCCATATTGACGGGACGACTCGCTAAATGGGCCCTGCTCTTGATGGAGTTCTCGATAACATATCAACCTCTCAAGGCAGTGAAAGGTCAGGCCATTGCCGATTTCCTCGCTGAGCACCCGATACCGGCCGATTCTCCTTTGAATTGTGATTTGCCGGACGAGCATGCATTTGATGCGATTAGCGGTGGAAACACCCGATGGGAACTCTATTTCGATGGAGCGTCCTCCGTAAAGAAACAAAAGCAAGGTATCCCAATGATCAAGTCAGGGATAGGCCTCATCTTTGCGACTCCACAAGGAGGGATAATGCGCTTCGCCTTCTCCTTAACAGAGCCGAGGACAAACAATGAAGCTGAATATGAAGCCCTGATAGCAGGCCTCGAGCTTGCCATTGACATGGGAATTGAAGACCTCCTCATATACGGGGATTCTCAGCTGGTCGTTAGTCAAGTAAATGGTGACTACCAAACGTGCAAACCGGAGCTGGTGAAGTACGGCGAAAAGGTGCAACAACTGTTGACCCAGATCCCCTCCTATACTTTGGAAAATATACCGCGCGCGGAAAATAGCAAAGCAGACGCGTTGGCCAAACTCGCTAAAGAACTGGCTGACGAGAACCTCGATGACGTCAGAATCGTAGTACAAAGCCGTCGAGTGCTCGCCCCGGCAGAAATATCTCCGGAATCATGCAAAGAAAAGAGAGCGACTGAGCAGATGACCCTACAAATAAAGGACCATGAGAAGGCCGAGGACTGGAGGGAAATCTTCGTAGACTACTTTAAGTCCCGCCGAATGCCCGAAGAAGCGTCCTCAAGACATCAGCTCATGAAACGAGCTCTATCTTTCGCTTTCGTCAACGATACCCTATACAAGAGATCGCTTGATTCTCTATGGCTGAGATGCTTAGGACCTGACGAAGCAGAAAAAGTCGTTCAGGAAGTTCATGACGGACTTTGCGGTTCTCATCAAGCAGGCCCGAAGATGAAGTTAAAGATTAAACGAATGGGCTACTACTGGCCCACGATGATCCAGGACTGCCTCGAGTATGCAAAACAATGCCACTCATGCCAGATTCATGGAGACTTCATCCACCAACATCCGAATCCACTACACCCAACGGTGGCCAGCTGGCCATTCGAGATGTGGGGGACTGACATAGTCGGCCCCATTGAACCAGCATCATCTCGGGGACATCGTTTTATCCTGGCGACAACTGATTACTTCTCCAAATGGGCAGAAGCAGTACCGCTGAGGGAAGTGAAGACGGAGAATATCCTCCATTTCTTCAAGACGCACGTCATCTATCGGTTCGGAACCCCACGGCGGATTATCTCCGATAACGGGCCAGCCTACAGAAGCCATAAGATTAGCCGCTTCGCGCAGCAGCACAATATAGACTGGAGGTATTCTTCAGTTTACAACCCACGAGCCAACGGTCTGGCCGAGGCCTTCAATAAGACCTTGACGAAGATCATAAAAAAGGCCGTTTCCCGGAATAAGAGAGACTGGCACGAGAGGTTGCAAGAAGCCCTTTGGGCTTATCGAACTACATTCAAGACGGCCACAAACACAACGCCATACGCGTTGGTATTTGGGACGGAAGCAGTACTCCCCCTCGAGATAGAGTTACCCTCTCTACGAGTGGCAGTCCACCACGAACTGACCGACGAAGAAAATGCTCACCTTCGACTTGAGGAGCTTGATGCCCTCGACGAAACCCGACTCATAGCGCAACAACATCTAGAAGCCTACAAAGCAAAGATGACGCGCTCGTACGAAAGATTGACCAGGCCAAGGGCATTCCGCCAAGGCGAACTCGTGCTGGTGGTCAAAAGACCTATGATCCCCAATCGTGCCAAGCGAGGGAAATTCGAGCCAAACTATGAAGGCCCGTACATCATAGACCAGGTCTACCAGGGTGGAGCCTATCTACTCGTGGACATGCACGGTGAAAGGCCTTTCAGGCCAATAAACGGCCGCTTCTTGAAGAAATACTATGCTTAGTGAGCCACAGCCTGGGTCAACGGTAGATGACGACGACTATGTCCGCTCGCTATCTTCCTAGGCTCAAGCTTTACAAGCAGTAGCTGGCCTTCCCATAACAACGGACCGAAACGTCCTTAAACTATCAACGGACCGAAACGTCCTTAAACTAACAACGGACCGAAATGTCCTTAAACTAACAACGGACCGAAACGTCCTTAAACTAACGACGGACCGAAACGTCCTTAAACTAACGACGGACCGAAACGTCCCTAAAACTACTACCACAGCCTCCTTAGGCTGACGAGATAAAAAAAAAAAGAAAAAAAAAGTATATAAAATAAAAAACGGTATGTCCATAAGCAAAGTGGGCACGGATGAAAACCCGAAAGGGCTCCGTGAGTAAGAACAGCCGGACTACCGGCGAGTGTTTGTGAAAACCCGAAAGGGCGCAACCTCGTTAAAAGACACTTATAGGGTCCCCTCGACCTTGTAAGGAGAAACCACCTGCGTGAGATCCTTACGACTCACAAAGGAGCAGCACACTTAGGGACCCTCACGATTCCTAAGGAGAAAATACACTTACGAGATCCTCACGACTCGTAAGGAGAACTCTCTTATGGGACCCTCACAGCTCATAAGACTTGAAAGTCTTAAGTTACAGAAACCTGAACCTGTTCTTAAGCAAATCCTCCACAACCTTCGATATTGCCCTACAAGCGGCTCGTACTGACCCTTGTATACAATCCACGGGCGCGAATAAACATTTCCCCAGCAAAGTCCCACCCGTGACTAGGGATATGTCCATATAATGAGCAGCCCTTGTAGGTCCTCTCGACCCATAAGGAGAAAGCCCTCTTGTAGGATCCTTACGACTTACAGAGGAACATGCACTTAGGAATCCTCACGATCCCTAAGGAGAAAATACACCTGCAAGATCCTCACGACTTGTAGGGAGAAATATCCTTGTGAGACCCTTACGGCTCATGAAGTCAGAAGCCTCGATCGGCAGGACCCTTAACCCTGTTTACTAAGCCACCTTTGTTCAAACATCGACAGAGGCAAATGATGATTCGCTCCTGGCAACATCCCAGTTGTAGCGGTGCTGATGCTGAAATCGGTATCTAAAATCCAAGCTTGCAGCGAAAAAGCTAGCGAGCCACACATGCATACGAAATAGCCGAAATGATGGGGCAACTTGCAATAAAAAGCAGCAAGTAAAAATGTATGCATGACAAAATAGCCGAAATGATGGGGCAACTCGCAATAAAAAAACAGCGAGTGAAAATGAAATAAATAGCCGAAATGATTGGGCACTGCGAAAAATAGCCGAAATAATGGGGTAATCGCAACCTTCGCGATATAAAAGCTGAAATGATAGAGCATCGCGGAAAAAGAAATAAAATAAAAGTGAAACCCTCGCCCTACAGGGGCGCAATCAAAGAAGGGATCATACTCCTCCCCCGAGTTTCATCATAAGGAGAAGCCAAATCTCGACGGTTCACAGATAGCCTAGAGATCATTTCGACGTCTGTCTCGTGTCAGCAGACACAACATCAAGCGAAACGGAACAGCGGCAACCCCCAGTTCCATGGCTCGGTGACATACATATCACCAAAAGTCAAACCTCCATTCCATGAAATGCGGATACAATCAACAAAAATTCCTGGTTACGCAGAAAGCGGATAATGTCACTCTTTGACCCCGTGGAAAGCGTCCAGAGCGGATCCTGGTCCTCGCAGAACACGACAGTGAACCCGTGCGAAGCATCCAGAGCGGAGCCTAGTCCTCGCCTAACGCGGCAGTGAACCCGTGTGAAGCATCTAGTGCAAACTTCCTGGTTACGCAGAAAGCGGATAATGTCACTCTTTGACCCCGTGGAAAGCGTCCAGAGCGGATCCTGGTCCTCGCAGAACACGGCAGTGAACCCGTGCGAAGCATCCAGAGCGGAGCCTAGTCCTCGCCTAACGCGGCAGTGAACCCGTGTGAAGCATCTAGTGCAAACTTCCTGGTTACGTGGAAAGCGGATAATGTCACTCTTTGACCCCGTGGAAAACGTCCAGAGCGGATCCTGGTCCTCGCAGAGCACGGTAGTGAACCCGTGTGAAGCATCCAGAGCGGAGCCTAGTCCTCGCCTAACGCGGCAGTGAACCCATGTGAAGCATCTAGTGCAAAATTCCTGGTTACGCAGAAAGCGGATAATGTCACTCTTTGACCCCGTGGAAAGCGTCCAGAGCGGATCCTGGTCCTCGCAGAGCACGGCAGTGAACCCGTGTGAAGCATCCAGAGCGGAGCCTAGTCCTCGCCTAACGCGGCAGTGAACCCGTGTGAAGCATCTAGTGCAAACTTCCTGGTTACGTGGAACGCGGATAATGTCACTCTTTGACCCCGTGGAAAACGTCCAGAGCGGATCCTGGTCCTCGCAGAGCACGGCAGTGAACCCGTGTGAAGCATCCAGAGCAGAGCCTAGTCCTCGCCGAGCACGGCAGTGAACCCGTGTGAAGCATCTAGTGCAAAATTCCTGGTTACGTGGAACGTGGATAACGTCACTCTTTGACCCCGCGGAAAACGTCCAGAGCGGAGCCTGGTCCTCGCCAAGCACGGCAGTGAACCCGTGTGAAGCATCCAGAGCAAACACCGGACTGTGGAGTCCTTAAAATCCACGGACTATGACGTCCTTAACCTCGACCGCGATGTCTTAAAACTAACGATCAACCACCCCTATTCCTTACAGATTTTTGCCTCGGTTTAAGGGTACATCTCTTCACTCCTTTGATGCCCGGCGTTGTAATTCCTCAACGTCTTCAAAGAGGTGACGGGTCCCTGCAACCAAACGTCGGACTGTGGAGTCCCTAAATCCACGGACTATGAGGTCCTTAACCTTGACCGTGATGTCTTAAAACTAACATCGGACTGTGGAGTCCTTAAATCCACGGACTATGAGGTCCTTAACCTTGACCGCGACATCTTTAAACTACAATATCTGGAGAAACCCCTGACTCCGTAAAACACGGACAAGGGTAACCGCATCCGGCACTTACAAGTCCTCACGGCCGGGAGGAAAACTCTTTATGAGACCCTCGGGGCTCGTAAAACGCAGAAGTCTTAAGAAGCAGATCTTAACCCTGAATCCTGAGCCATCGCTGTCCTGCAAGGAGATCAAGATAGAATATCCGCAGAATGCATTCAATGAAAAGGAGACACCCCATTGAAAAAAAAATGTATCTTTTATTCATAGACCAAAATGGATACAAAATGCAATTCATGAAAGAAACAAAAAGGAAGATACTCTTATCCATGAGTATGTATAAAAAAGGGGAGAAAAGATACAGTCCTTAAGCCGGCGGGCGGTGCAATAATTTCACCAGCTCATCGTTCTGTTGCTGAGCCACGGCTTCATGACGCAAGATCTCCAGAAGGCGAGCCTTCGCCTGAGCTTGTTGGGCCTGATATGAAGCGAGCCGAGCTTCAAGCTCTTTTTCAGTGGCCTTGTGAGCCTCAACCCTCTCGCGAGTAAACGTGGCGGCTTTATCAAGAGCCACCACCTCCTTGATGGACTCCTGAAGCACTCGCCAAAGGTCATACGCTTTGTTGGCTTTAGCTGTGAGGCTAGTCTGAAGCTCGCTCAACGCCTTGGAGGCTAGCTCCCTCTCTGAGAACTTGCGGCCAAGTCTCTTCTCGCACGACGTCATGTTGGCCGCATGTCGTGCTATCAGACCTCGTAACTCCGCCTTTGCAGCCACGGCCTCCGAGGAAAGGCGAGAACACTCGAGAGCGTACAAACAAGCCTCCACCTTCCTACAGAACTCCATCCAGACCCGCACCACCTCCTCACTGTGATAGGTGGCGAGAAAAGGAAGGGAGCCGTTAGCTTCAGCGGCGAACGCTTCGGCCGTGGTTGCACTACCAGCACGGAGCTCCTCGATGAAAGAAGATAAGGAGACCAGGCTCAATTGGGCCAAGCGCTCTGAAGCCCGCAAAGCGTAGGGGCCGGACGGCATCACAATGCGTGATTCCAAAGCCATGGAGACTGGCAGGGCTGTTCAGATTTGGCAGATGTTAGTAAAACTTTTAAACACAGGATGAACGGGACTATGATAAAATGTCACTCACCGACAGTCATGCAAGTAGGAGTTGAAGGTTCCCCTGGCCCTTCAACGACCTCGACCTCATCATCGGCTTCCAAAACTATAAGAGACATTAACGTCATTTCACAAAGTAGTGACAATGCTATGATAAAAAATGGCGAATGACACTAACCTTGCCCGGAGGAAAGGACAATACGCTGAGGGGGAATCGCCTGCGGGGCTGCCATCTCCAATAGACGCTGAAATGATTGGCGAGGCGATAGATTCGCGATCGTGGCTGCCAAACCGCGTAATTCTGGGAAAGATAAAAGATTTCAGACCATGAAGGGGTTACTAAATTAAAACGCGGAAGGATACCTTCGACACTCCTCCCATTCTGAGCCGGGGGGATAGCAGCCTCGACGGTCTCCGCCGTAACCTCAGGCTCCAACAAAGGGGGAGTAGTCCCGACTACCTCACTTCCAGCCTTTGGGCCACCCTCAGCAAGAGTCATTGGGATGGCGGCCTCCATAAGAGCATCCCCCGAAGGGGCAAGCACTCCCTGATCAAGAGCCGCCGCTGGAGGTTCTATCACGAGAGGAGCAGCCTCATCAGCCCCCTCCACACCTAGCAAGGCCTCGTTGAGAATTTCGGCGGGCTTTAGCTTTAAGGGGCCAGTAGGAAGCTCCCCCAGCGTTGAAGATTCTGCACGGTTCAAATAAAAATAATGATACATACCCACGAGCATAAATAATCGAAAAGACTACAAAAGAAGCACAGCGTACCTATACGCAAAGAAGCCCTTAACATGGCTTCTTCAAGCCGCTTTTCCTTCTCAAGGAGATAAGCTCGCCGAGATTCAAGGGTAGACTCATGACCGCCGGTCCATAAAGAAAGTGCATCAGCTGCATCTTCTGAAGCGACCTGCTTCAAAGCCCTTTCCCCCCATTCCTCCAAAGGGCCGATAAATCGCCGCCGAATCCACGAAGGGTCTTCGTAAAAAATTACAGCGGGATAAGACTTCTTCGGAACCTTGGCATTATGGGATGGATCTTTCGAACGCCGTAAGGCCTCAGCCAGTTGAGCAGCCTCCTCGTCAGCCGAACTCGGGAAGAGAAGCCCAGCGTCTGACCCTTGCAAGGTCAAGGGTTCGTCTTCAAGGATAGGCTCAGATTCCACCACAGAATCAAGCGGGGTAGTAGCCACTTTCCTCCGTCGTTTCGACCCAGAACCGGCCGCTGAAGATGACCGCTTCCTCCCTCGCGAAGCCTTAGGGCGACGCTGGCCCACATCGCCTTCAACGCCCTCATCCCTGTTACTCTCACTCGGTGCCACAACCAAGGAAGACGTCGACGTCGTCGACGCCGCGGGAGGCGGCGCCGCCACCGGCAGAGGTGCTACCACTGGAGCCCGTCTACCTCGCGATCGAGAACCCAAGGGCATACCAGCGGTCGGAGTAAGGTCTACCCCTGACTCCCCCGGAATGAGGGCAGCGCCAATTTCCCTCAAAGGAAAGCGGACTGGAACCCTCGGTCGCAACTCAACTCGCGAGACCTGAGGAGGAGCGTCATGACTAAGAAGAACCCTTCTTTCTTCAGCAATAATTGGGGTGACCCGATGAAGATACCAGCCTGTAAATGCACCCACACATCGAGGGATGTACTCGGCTTCAGGGACCATAAAATGAGAGCCGGTGTTCAGCCTCATGAAATGATGAGCTGCGTCACGAACAGCATCGAGCGAAGGAATTGGAGCGATCATAAAGGCCTCAAAAGGAACGCCCTGGTCATATCCGAGCTGCCGAGCAAATCGATGAGGATTGTACCGCATAAAAAGGGCTGCACTATCCTGGCGAAACACCAAGTAGCCCGGTCTAATTGAATACAAGTAGGTGGCCTCTCGGGGCTTCAGAGAAGGTGCGTTGTCCTTTGACTGGTCCCAAAGTTGCTGAACAGGACCCGAAGGGGAAGACAGAACCCGATCGTTAAAAGCTAACCCGCCGGCGGTGGCGTGAGGGGAAATCAGCACCCGAATAGCCCCAAATTGAGTTGGATCGGCAGCAGAAGCACCTACCAGTCGCATAAGTCGCGGGAAGGTATAGGCGTCGTAAAAAGCGGGCCTTTGATGCATGGCAAAAGACCCCAGCACATGCATTTCGATCCACGACGTGAAGTAATGAAGCGAAAAGTTCACTACGTCCACGCCAGGCGTAGAGGTATTAGCCGCAGTACCCAATCCATTATAAAGGTGCGCCAGGGCCGGGATGCCAATGGCCAACCGCGTCCCCTCCGCAATACGATGCGCCGGGTAGATGACCGAAGCTCTCATGAAGCGGCGATGCATGGGGATAACGAACCAACTTAGCCAAACGCTAATAAACCCCACAAAGAACGTCTCCTCGTCTATGCCTGGGGCAGCAATGGATTCAAAAGAGATCGGCGATATGATAGGGATGTAATACTGAGGAAGATCTGATTCGTTGGTCGGCAACCTCTTCGGACCAAACCCAAAGGGGGCCCCAATGTTGGCAAACTTCGGGGCTGTCTTCGGTAAGACGTCCTCACGAATGAAACGAGCAATGAAACTCTTGAAAGTAACGCCTTGCTCCTCAGACTCGGTGAATAATCGATCAAAAATGCCCAGAGCCCTAATTAAACTGGGGCGCTTGTGTCGAACAGTATTCTCAGCAGATAAGCCGTCAACTGGGGCGGGCTCAGGTTCAAAAATGTACTCGTCAGGGGGCAGCAACTCCTCGTACATGTTACCCCTTATCGGCAACCCCGAAATTTCATAAAACTCGGCTAAAGAAATCGAAACCTCGCGATCTCCCAGAAGAAAAGTATTAGTGGGAAGATTCCACTGGTTCAAAAATGCCTTGACCCACCAGGCATGCGGGGACTTGTAATGGAATAGCGACGCATATACGGCCAGATAAAGCCCGACTTTCTGCAATCGCGCCCGATGGGCAGAAAGGATGTAGCGAGCCCAGAGAAGATAGCCCGTAGGATGCCTAGGAGTGAGCCCTATCTTATAAATCTGCCCCCATGGGTGGGCCTCACCCTGGCAGATGCGCCGCCCCAAGATGTCTATAGCCGGGATCGGGTGGTTCGGAATGCCGGTCGTCGAAGGCTCCAGCCTCCCCGTTGGAGTCCAGTTGGGCATTTCCACGGCGAAAGCTGTCCTTGGAGGATCCATCGGTAAAAATGGGAAAGTAGGCTCCGTTGGCACCGCGCAAAGAAAACTCCTGCGACCTTGAATAATCTGACTATACCAAGGTCCCCATTGAAGAAGGTTGCTACAGCTCGGGTCATGCGCCCGAATCATTGCCATCGCTTCCTCATCAGATGGTGACTGAGGAAAAGCGGCCTCTGAGCGAGAAAAAGGAAAGCGTGGAACAGAAGCCATCGCACCTGAAAACCAATAAAGGAAGACCGTTAGAAGAAAAGTCGGCAACGTACACTCATGCATGAACATGAAGACTAGTTAAAGAAAGCAAAAACAAAGCTTCCTGGGACCACTGGCTACAAAACACATGGGCCCCACAGAATCCGGATGGCGGCTCATTAATAATGAGATCAAACAGTTACAATAAAACAAAGGGAACATCCCCATTTAATAAAAAATGATGACCATGCACGTTCCCCCAATGGGATCTGTCTCGGGCTCTACAGTGAACCCAACAAAATCAAAGGAATTAAATTCCCACGAAAAGGCATCATTACAAAATCCCCATCGCATTAATTGCAGAAGAACAGCCTCGGGCCAAGAGACCCCAAGGAGCCTCTGTGTGAAGAGATTGAGTTCTTCATAGGAATTAAATTCCTTATTAAGAAAAAGGGAATTAAATTCCCAGGAATAATTTTGATGGAATTAAAGTCCAGGGAGTTGAAACGCTGTCATTGTCCCCCCGAAGATCGCCAAAACCCTAAGAGATCTACAGTTCGAAGGTTCCCTGTTCTTAAGAAAAAACTTGAAGAAAAATGGGTTCTTTGCGAAACCCTTAATACAGATTTGAAATCCAAAAAGTGCTTTTAAAGACGAAGGCGCTTTGGCCGTTCAACACCATTACCTGAGAAAAAAGGTTCTTTGCGAACAGAGTTAAACTATGGGAAATGTTCAAGACAGAGAACTGAGCTCTGAAAGCGAGAATTAAATTCTCAAAGAAGAAATTCTCAGAGGAAGAAGAATGAGCAAAGTGAAGGCTCCTGTGAAGAGACGGCAGTATTTATAGAAAACAGTGGAAACGTTTCATCTCCCCAGATCCCTAAAGGAATCCAACGGTCGCGAGAGGAGACAGCGTTGCACTCACGTGCTGACACGTGAGAACAACGCTGTGGGGGCATTTGTTTCCTGATTTAAAATCAGGAAAGCTTCTGTGGAAAGCTTCAAAAACGGGCCACGTGCTTACACGTGACCAGCAGTCACGTGTTGACACGTGACCTATAAAGTGCAGAAAAGGCGCACATTGAGTCGCTGAGCAAAGTCAAGGAAAAGAGCTTCAGAAGAGGTCACGTGCTCCCACGTGACCAGGGTCACGTGTCGACACGTGACGTTCAAAGCAGCAAACTCGCTCTCCAATTGAACCGAGGAAAGAAGTGCCAGACAGGGGTCACGTGCTCACACGTGACCAGGGGTCACGTGGTAACACGTGACGGCTAAGCAGCAGAAGAAGGCAGAACGCAGAAAGAAAGAGGATCCTTCATTCCAAAAGGGGGGGTCACGTGTCCGCACGTGACCATGGGTCACGTGGTCACACGTGACCGGCTTTCAAAGCCCATGTTGACGGCAGAATTAAATTCTGAAGGAAATTTGAATCCTTCCAAAGGAAAGTGAGTATCTGGGACCAATCAAATTAAAGATTCAGAGATGATTAAATATCATCTATCTATGGAAAATCTCGGGTTTGGAAAGATTTCCCCCTTAAATCTAACCAAAATAACAAAGGAGAATCTCTGGATTTAAAATCCAATGGTGAATAAAATTCACCCAATAATCCAAAGGTCCAAAACGAATGATGGATACAAATCAAATCTCTCAGTGAAGATTCATCAAAAAACTAATTCATTCGGCTGCTTCTCCTATAAATAGGAGCCAAAAGACACAGAGAAGGGGATACGCGCAGAGAAAGAAAAAAGGAGAAAAGCTTTGATACTTGGAAAAGACTTGGATCTTCTGCAAAAAAAACCCTAGGTAAGAAAGGGAAGGCTTTCGGAAAGAAAGAGAATTTAATTCTCAACAGAGTTTAACTCTAATATATAAAACAGAAGAACACATCTCTTCTCTCTTTGATAGAGGATCTGCAAAGTGCACATCTCCCCTTAAGGTTGAGAATTTAATTCTCAATGGGTCGAGATCCTGCCATGCAGATCCAAAACATAGAGAAGGAATGCAAGCATGAGAATTTAATTCTCGCAGAACTGTAGGAATTCAATTCCTTTGAAATAAAATTAGGGCTCGACCCTGTATCATGGGAATTTAATTCCTTCAAAATAAAAGAAGCAGGGTTTAACCCTAATTAAGAACATAGTTCTGTTGAAACAGCAGGAATTTAATTCCCTTAATCATAATTCTTTAAAACGGGAAGTTTAGTTCCTTAAAAGCTTTCATTAGGGTTTAACCCTATTCAGTTCTTCACATATGTGAGGAATTTAATTCCTACAGAAAATTCAGAGTTCAACTCTATTTCAGAATATAAATCTTCAAAAGGAAGTAGGAATTTAATTCCTTTGAAAATTAAAAGCCCGAGGAATTTAATTCCTGAAAAAAGATCAACAGATCCTCTAAAAACGACACACATAGAGGCAGGGTCACGTGCCACCACGTGACCCCCCGAGAGATCTACAGAAAACCCTTTGAGGCTGTCCCTCACGTGACCCACGTGACCCTTAATAAAAGCTCTAACAAATGAGCATATGAATGCCCGTCACGTGCTGACACGTGATGCTCTGAAAGATGCAGTAATCTCAGCAGAACCATTGAAAAGAGGGCGCTCTCACGTGTTGCTACGTGACCCCTTTTGCCTTAGTGTTCAACACTAAATTGGAACTCTCAAACCCAGCGTCAAAACACTGTTGGGCCTTAGCATTCAACAATGATTAAAAAAGCCTTATTGGCAGTGTTCAACACTGATCTGTTTTAGTGTTTAACACTAATTTGAAAAAGCCTTATTACTGGTGTTTAACACCAATTATCTCTTAGTGTTGAACACTAACTCATCAACCTTATTCCCAGTGTTCAACACTGATTGCTCTGAAGTGTTTAACACCAGGCTTTGGCCCAATTGGCTAAAGGGATAGAGGCAAACATTCTCCCTCAATGGACCAACAAAGAGTCAATATTCCAGACCTGACTGGACTTAGCCCAAGCTGGCCATAAGTCCTCAATTTGTGATTAACTGGGCCGATAGGCTCATAACATAATTGATCAGTCTTGACCCAAATTGGGCCAGGGACTATTTAATCCACCCCGGTTCTAGGGTACATCTCTTCACTCCTTTGATACTTGGCATTGTAATCCCTCAATGTCTTCAAAGAGGTGACGGGTCCCGAAGACCATTCATGATATGGACTGTGGGGTCCTTAAACCCATGTTTAATACAAAATTCCTGGTCACGTAGAACGCGGATAACGTCACTCTTTGACCCCGTAGAAAACGTCCAGAGCGGATCCTGGTCCTCGCAGAGCATGGCAGTGAACCCATGTGAAGCATCCAGAGCGGAGCCTAGTCCTCGCCTAACGCGGCAGTGAACCCGTGTGAAGCATCTAGTGCAAACTTCCTGGTTACGTGGAACGTGGATAACGTCACTCTTTGACCCCGCGGAAAACGCCCAGAGCGGAGCCTGGTCCTCGCTAAGCACGGCAGTGAACCCGTGTGAAGCATCCAGAGCACATACCGGACTGTGGAGTCCTTAAACCCATGGACTACGACGTCCTTAACCTCGACCGAGATGTCTTAAAACTAACAACGGACTGTGGAGTCCTTAAACCCATGGACTATGACGTCCTTAACCTTGACCGAGATGTCTTAAAACTACCCACGGACCGCAATGTCCTTAAACTACCCATGGACCGCAATGTCCTTAAACTAGCCATGGACCGCGATGTCCTTAAACTAGAACCATAGAGCCTCCATATGCTCTTTCGTCGGATCTAAACGGTCCTGTTTAAGTTGATCTTAGCCTCAAAGATGGCTAACGCGTCCTTAAACCCTCAAACAGACTGGACTATGAATCCCCCTAATTAACTCTGGCTCGAGGGTACATCTCTGAACTCCTCTGACATTCGTCGTTGTAATCCTTCAACGTCGTCAGAGAGGTGACGGGTCCCGACGGCCACGCATACGACGGACTACTATGTCCTGAAATTGGAACAATGGGGTCCAAACACTCCTTTGTCGGATCTAAACGATCCTGTTAAGTTGATCTTAGCCTTAAACTAGACTAATGCGTCCTTAACAAATGTTTGAGTTGATCTTAGCCTCAAGCATGGCTAGCGTATCCTCAAACCAAACCCCCAAACCCAAATCTAAGAAGATATGGATTTGGACTAGTCCACGCCCTACGGGCGACGACATAACTCGGTCTCCGTAAACGATCCACGGGCAGGAAAACATAAAACAAAACACACGACACGAAGTGACCATCTGGAGAAGGAGAAAGTTGTTACCGCGACGCGGTAGCGTAATTAACTGCAGGGGCTTGCGCCTGCAGGGAAGAGCATCCCCACAATCAAAAACCCCTCAAACGAGGGGGAATCTGACGAAGTCTGCTACATCGGCCGCATCCGTCTAAACCTCCGATACATGGCGCCACAGATCGACTTGGCATCCTCGGAGAGGCAGACGGATAGCACCTATTGGCATCTGCCCCGAACCTCAGGCGAGACGTCCCGACGTCCCGCGTGTCCGTTCGGAGGGGAACACCCGCTACGTATTTACTCTGAAGTAAATACGCTAAGCGTGTCTAAGCAATATAAATACACAAGAGACAAGAGTATAAAAGAACAGCAACTTTTATTAATAACATTCTTTGTACAATGCATGAAAAGGAAAATACAACTGAAATGAAAAGCGATGCCTAAACAGTGGCATAACATGAAAATGAAAAAAAATACTGGAAAGAACAAGATACAATATCTAGAGCTCGAGGTCTTCGTGGAGCCGCTACAAGTCTTCACTAGTGGGCTCGATCTCAGCTTGGTCCGACGCACCTGACGACATTCAAAGAAGAAGGAAATAGAATGTCGTCAGCGAACAGATCGCTCGGTAAGTCCCAAAGATAATGGAGAAATAGAAAGAGAGTAAAAGAGAGAGAGAGAGTAGCTTTTAATGTTGTATTGTATTGTCATATTAGTAGTATGGTGCTAACGCTGTTGTTGTAGCTTGGTACAGAAGGATGCCAGTGTATACGAGAGGGATCTCTATATGCTAGAGATCAGGGCAAATGGAAGTACAAGGCTCCGTTATACAACCCGGAACAACGGCAATTGGATTCAGGTTAGGTGTCTTAATCTTACCATCTCGTGCCACCTTTAACACCTTCCGTACCAATCTACCCCTTAAACCCCGCGATGTCTTGTTTGTATTGTTATCTTATAAAACTTATAATGATTGCATGATTGATTAACTGACCGACCGAAACCATGATATCAGGAAACGGTTATAACCGTAGAGTCATGTAAATGGAATACTGGGAATCATGTAAAAGGAATATCCATGGTTCGGTTCAGTCAATTTATATAGATTGTTAACTGGAATCTGGAATTCATGTATTAATCTTGAGTTGAAATATAAAAGAATATAGATTGACTTGAAACATATTCAAGTCAGAAATAGTCATACTCTAACCCGAGTCAGACTTACAAGAAGGTAATTGGATGTTCAATAACTGTTAGGGGCCTTATTGTAATTTATAGAACTTGAGGGGATTTATGTAAAAATATTATAATTTAAAATCTTAAGAATGTTTTATAGAAATATTATATAGAGTGTCGGGGGTGTTTAGATAAAAATATACTTTTGATAACTTAGGGTATTTTATGAAAAAACCTAATTTAGGGCATCTTAGTAAAAACCAACATTTCTAAAGCTAAGGGTATTTTCTTGAAAAAAAATCAAATTTGAAATCTTGTTTTCTTTTAAACTAGTTATAAATTATAATAATGGGTACTAACCCAAAAATTTAACTTATCGGATTTTATTTTATTTTATTTTATTTTTTTTCGAGACCGTGCTCCGGGAAGAGCTCTGCGTCATACTCCACTAGACCTCAAGACGTGTTTTAATCAGCACGATCCACAATTAGATTCACCTAAAGAGGGTTGTAGAGGCAATTTATGCAAATGTACTATAATATAAATTCTTTACTATTTTGATATTAAGTTTTAATTAGATCCCCTTTTGGGTGACTCTTGTGTCAGACAATATACAGCTTTGCTATCTTGAGTCCTTGAACACATCTCTTGCTTTTAAAGCCTAACAAACTTCTAATAAAACTCAGATACCATGTTGTTTTACGGGAAATGACAATTAATATAAACTTATGTTCTACAGATGAATTTATACAAAAATTTTACCAATAACTAATATATACACACAGCAAAAGTATAAACTATGCACACAATACTTATAAGCTTTTAAAAGAAATAGAATATGTTCAACTCTACATGAATTGAATGTGAATATAGATTTAAATCAATATGCAGAGATGTACATTGCTACAATTTTAACTTCAATTTGTTTCATGTTTAAAAATTAGGTAAGTATAGCATTCAAGGCAACAACAGAAACAATCAAGTTTATGGATGGCAGAGGACATAATCGATGCATGTGTGCTGTCAAGAGGAGAGGAGGTACAAGGAGAGAGAAGAGTAGAGGAGAATGAGAGGACTTACTAGAGGTTAGAACGACGGAATCGATGGAAAATCTTCTTATGGGCATTTTATCGAACAGCATGCTAGAGTTGTCAGGGCAAGAAGAACGGCGGCGTCGAAGTCGCGATCGTTGATCTATCCGTGCAGATGCAGTATAAGAGTTCGGTGCAGTCAATGTCGACGGCGATCTCGTGGTCGGAGACAAGAGCGAGGCACGCAACGGCGGCGCAGGCAATTCGGGCACGGAGCTACCCCTGCAAGAACCCGAAGACGCAGGTGAAGCGAAAGTGATGAGGTTGGTGGCGACGATGCTTGGGTGTTGAGTTTTGTAAAGGGGACCTCGGCCATGGGTGAGATGAGGAAGGAGAAGAAAGGGGGAGTTGAGGGTGTGAAATAGAGGGACTTAGAGATTTAACAGCACAAGAGAGAAGAAAGAGGGAGAGGAATTTATGAGAGAGGGAGTCTACGGCTTTAATGGAGAACAGTGAAGGAATTTTGATGAATTAAAAAAATGAGAAGTGGCTGTTGGAATGGTGTGGGGTTTATGATTAAGTTTTATTAGAATATATATATATATATATATATATATATATATATATATATCTCGAAAGAGTGAGAGAGAGAGTTTAGAAGTGGGAGACAGATTGTAAAGAGGAAAAAAAAAAGAAAGGGAACGTGAGAAAAGAGGGAGAGATAACATGGGGGAATGAGTATGGGAAAAATTAAAAGGAATTATATAAATAGTAAAAGAGGAAGATGCTCTGAGAGAGAACGTGTATGCATGCAAAAATATGTTAACCCTATTTGAATAAAATATTAATAAAATTTGAGTTTTATGGCTAATGCAAAATTACTCCAAAATACGTCCGGGTCGGGTCTAAAAATCCGATTTTAAAATATGAAAAATATACGCGACGTCCAAATTTCAAAATGAATACTCAGGTAACAAAAATGCATACCCCCAAGATTGGATGCACGCACGTACACGTAGCCGTCAAACACGTCCGTTTCAATAACTAGGAAGTGAACATGATGTACTGATGCAAGCATAGGGTGCAGGCTACATGTAGGTGTTGTTCTCAGTGCACATGTTCGATTAATTTGACTTTTCGTTTTACGTGCAGTGCACGTGCAACCTTTTGGGCTTCAAAAATTTAAAATAAAAATGTGTGGCTAAATGGGATTTGAACTCTGGTGTTATGTCTTAGCAGTGCAAGGCCTTACCAGTGAGCTATAAGCTCTTTCTTGTTGTTTTAAAGTAAAACAAACTTATAACTTGTGCTCAGGCAAAAGTACCCCTTTCTGTATTTTTGAAAAAAAATTGTACAGAAAGTTAGGGTTGTTACATTCTACCCTCCTTAAAAAATTTCGTCCTCGAAATTTGTAAAAGAAAAGTGTAACAGATTCAAGGAAATTTTGGTGACTAAAGTTCTAACAGTGTATGAAAATAACAAGGTGGTGCAATGGTTTAAAAATGTGAAAAATGTTTGAAGGAATTAAAGAATGCGAAGGTTTTGGTAAGATTGTAAAAGAGGTGACGGAATTTTAGTTTAGGAGGAATTCAAAGTTTATGAAATGATAAGATTCAAAAGGTATGAATTGTAAAGAATGTTTTAGTTGCTGGTTCTTGTGTTTTATATTGCTTAGGCTTCCATACAGCTATGACCTGCATGGGCCACCAACAAAACCTGTCACGCCCCGCTTCCCGGTGTACGGCGAAGGAGACGCGACGGGCCCGCTACGCATTTACTCTGAAGTAAATACGCTAAGCGTGTATAAGCAATATAAATAAAATGCACAAGAGACAAAATATATCAGCAACTTTATTCATTAACATTCTTTTACAGTACATGGAAAAGTAAATACATGGAATAAAGCGATGCCTAAACAATGGCATAACTGAAATAAAAGGTACTGAATGGAAAAGTGAAGCCTAGTGATCGTGCTGCTCAGTGGTCTGCTCCAAATGCTCCTGGTAGGTCTCGTGCTCCTCAGGGTCGGGCCCTCCTGACGACATTCCAAAGAAAGAATAGAAATAGGAATGCCGTCAGCGAACAATCGCTCGGTAAGTCTCAAAGAAAGAGGGAGAAATAGAATAGACAGAATAAGAAGGTATCTTTTATAGTTGTATTATATTGATGTAATGTTGTGTTAACGATATTGTTCGTATTAACTAAATTGTATTGTCAAGTCAGAAGACGAGATTCGACAGAAGTTTCCAGATCCCTTTCTCTTAAATTCATGTTCACTTGTCTTTTCTAGTTCCGGAAATTTCGAGGACGAAATTTTTATAAGGGTGGTATGATGTAATACCCAGTTCCTTTTGTACGCCAATATCCGTATTTATATAAAGTGTTGCTTGCAGGCTCGTAAGGGTTGTGATGAGTTCGCTCGTCGGCCACCTTTTAGTCAATACCTGGTAGCCCGTTATGTATTGGCTTATACCTCTAACGTGCTAGTGGTTAAATCCACAACTAAGGCGTTGATGAGTCTTTAGAGTCCCCCACATTCAGTTACTCAAGTTTTCGGGCGAAACGCTGTAGAGGCCGTATGGAGATATGGCAGGGTTCGATCGGATACGTGCGGTATTGCACGGATCAGGATCGGACGGGTTTTACTAGCCGGCTTTGGCTTAAGCCGGATCCTAGTATTAAATAGTGTAGTTTTGTCTCTTTGCATTTGTATCCGGTCGGAATACAGATGCGGGTGTGTATGCACAGTATCGGGGTTTTCCTGTAATTTGTTACGGGACCAGTTTTCTGGAGTTGCCAGTTTGCATTCCGTTCCGGCCGGTTTTTCTTTGTTCTTTCCCGGCCGGACTTTTCTGATGGAGGGGGTTAATTGCAAGTTTGCAATTAATATTTTTTTGATCTTTTTCCCATCCTCATTTTAATGGGGGGCCGGCCACTAGTGGGGAAAGGAGAATGTTTGTATCATGCATACATTAATTAATGAAGTGATGCATGAGCACATAATGGAGATGCTGGTGCTTCATTATGCTAAGGGTTTAATTAATGTATAAGGTGGAGCATATTGTGCAGGAAGTTGCTTTGTGATGTTTAGTTAATTAAAGTGAGGAATAATTGCATAAGGAGTGTGCTGGAAAGATGAATGAATGATTAATTAATGGTGATGCATTAATGTTAAAGGCTACAATGTGCTGAAGATTCATAATAATGGGCCGGCCACATTTTATTTGATATGGAATTTCGTGGGCCCCCCCCCCTTAATTCATTGTGCTGGAGATTCTTTAGCACTGTGGGTTAATTAAAGAGTTTAATTAATGAAACATTGAGCATTATAAGAGATAGGGAGCCAGCTTCATTCTGAAGAGGGAGAGTGCACAATGTGTGCAGGAGAGCATTCATTTCACAGCAAAGAATAGCATACTCCATTTTTTTTCCAGCAAGTATCTAAGCCTCCATGGATTTTTCTTGTGCACCAATTCCTCCATCATGCCAACTCCTTCAACCTCCATCAAACCCCATCTCAATCGCAACCACCGAGAACCCCTCGACTTCACCCAAGGCACTCAACTGAGACGAGAACCTATCTCGTCGCCACAGAACCCATTGCTGCGCCCTCACCAAGACTTCACCTTCTAAACCCACCACGGTCACCGAGCACCCCTAGCCTCCAATTCCGAGCACATCTTCAGCCGACTCCTCACCTTGCCGCAGCCATCTCCTTGGACTTGAGAACTCGTCGCAGCAGCACCTTCGTCGAGATCCCCTATCCGAGCTTTACGGCATTTCATCGAACCCCAAAACCTTTTTCAAACTTTTTTACACCACTGTGAAACCACTCTATACAAGTTGCCGGAGCGACGCCGTCGACCTTCGGAAACCCCAACACTTATCAGACGGACCAGAGAGCACCCCTAAGCTTCCAGCGCACGCAAGACGACTCCGGGAAAACTCCGACGCGAAATTCGTATTTCGAACTAGGCTCGCGGGAATACGGAACGTGGCGCACAACGCGCGTTCGCGACATCGTTGCCGTCGTGCGACCCCAAGGCGTTCTCCAGGCAAGTTCTTACTTGCTTTCATGCTATTCCGTATATATTACAAATCAGAATCGTAGATATATTCCATGTTTGCTTGATGTTATATATTGTCACAAAACTGTTCGATGCTTGTTCCCATAGAAAATCATTATCGTATTTGACGGAACGGGACATATTATATTGTCCCTTGTAGAGATGATTAACGTGTGCAAATTTCATTAGAAAATACGACTGTTAACAGTTAAAATGACTACCCCCAAGTTCAACCGTAAAGCTGAAATTCTACTGTACCTGAAAACCGTTAAATTCACCATAAATCATATACATGTTGGAATGGTGCGTTCGAGGGCTCAAATCGAAGCCAACTCGACGAACTATAACCCTATACCAGTTTCCAGATATTCCTGTACTCAAACCATGATGATATTTGGATCGGAGTGCGACCCTGAACTGCAGTTTGGGGAAACGTTCGCTCGAATACCTGTCCTTGGGAACACCTGTACACCCCTTCTTTAAACTGAAAATGCGCGGAACCTTATATGGTCGCGTAGAGAATTTATTTATCTAACCCCTGAAGTTGGTCCCGTGTCGTTTTACCGTCATTTGATATTTAAATTGTATTTTAGACTACCGTGGAAATCTGCAGTTTCTGCAGTGATCCCTTTTACACCAGCACCTTGTACATAACATAACTTTTAATACAGAACTGATATCGATAATCCGTTTGATGCATTGGAAAGATAACAGTAAAATATACAATTAGTTTAACTGTAGTATCGCCTAATTATGCTCCCAACTGAGAGTAAAATGTGTTACGAAACGGACTTCCAGTTCAGAAATTGGATTTCCAGCAGTGAACACTTAAAATGAAATGGCCATAACTAGCGAACCTGAAACCCGATTGGCATGAAACCAATTTTGATGGATAGATAACTGAATATACTAATTATTACCTGTTTATCGTTTCGCTATTCTGTACACGTACATTTCATGATAAATCGTGCAAGTGATAGAATACTATTTTATGACACCTTAATCATGTTTCATATGCTGTTTATGCATCATATCATCCCTGTCATTACAGTGATAATCTAGTGATATCGTGCATCTACCCAGTGTTAGAATTTAGTGATGATTGTGGCAAGTACGTCAGTGTTCGTGTATCCGTGAATAAGTGAAAGTGAATGAATAAGTGAAAGTGAATAAGTGAAAGTGAATGAATAAGTGAAAGTGAATAAGTGAAAGTGAATGAATAAATGGAAGTGACACGTACTTGTACACAATCAGTGACCCTATTATTCTATTGCATTGTCGACGTCTGTGGGATGCGTGTACGTGTGACTATAAGTGGTATGGGACACTTATGGAAGCTCTTGCATGGGTGTCACAGATAAGACATCCGACACTGCCATTTATCTTATGTATTAGTCGGGACGTGCTTGATGGAGGTCCTGCCTCCAGTTCTCGCGCAGACTTGTCACGGATCGATTAGTATTTAGGGTTATGGTTAGTGTTTGATGTAGACCACGGGGTGTGGGGTAGTTTAAGTGTGAGTTCAATAGAATCTCGGGAGTCCCATGCCGGCTTATATATTTAGGGAGTTATATGGAGATTTACAGGGTACGTGATATATACACCGTGATATTCTTGTTACATGTTGGGCCCGTGGTCCCTTGCCCTTGGGTGGAGGACACTCGCGAGTGGTTGACTCTCACACTTGGACTGACGATAGACTTAGTGACCTGTACAGTGAGACTTAGAGACTGATAGAGATACTGGCATTGATATACCATACTTACTGTGTTGATATACGTGACATATCGTTCTACTGCCTTTACTGTTCCGCTGCATTGATTACTGCATGTTCATACCCATACTGCCATTGATCTACTGTTATATACATCTATTATCACCGTTAGAATTGTCACATGATTTTATATATATTATATTGCTATTGTGTCGCTCTGACGACCTGAGTATGCATGCTCCGTGTGAGGAGAAGATTTAGCCTAGACCAGAACTGGACGTGTATCACAGACACCTCGACTTGCTATCCAGAGTTACATTCATTTGTTCCCCCTCAGGTCATTTCTTTACATTGTGACATTCCGTTACTGCATTTCTCATTACCTGCGCATTATATACTGTTCGCCATGATAAACTAGAAGCCGAAGTGTGACTACGGCAGGACATTTCCTTGACCGTAGGAGCATGGCTGGCCTTGTCTACCCCTCGTATTCCGTATTTTGGGAAGCGGGGCGTGACATGGTTTTGTTAGCATTATATAAAGAGAGAGGGAGTTTGCTTCATTCCTGGGGGAGAGTGCACAAAATGTTTTGTGCAGGGGAGCTCTTTTCTACTTCTGGCCGAGCCATTTTAGTGAGAAGCCCATGCTAATTAATCCAAGTTCATTTCACAGCAAAGAATAGAATGCTCTATTCTTTTTCCAGCGAGTATCTAAGCCTCCATGGATTTTTCTTGTGCACCAATTCCTCCATCTTGCCAACTCCTTCAACCTCCATCAAACCCCATCTCAACCGCAACCACCGAGAACCCCTCGACTTCACCCAAGGAACTCAACTGAGACGAGAACCTATCTCGTCGCCACAGAACCCATTGCTGCACCCTCACCAAGACTTCACCTTCTAAACCCACCACGGTCACCAAGCACCCCTAGCCTCCAATTCCGAGTACATCTTCAGCCGACTCCTCACCTTGCCGCAGCCATCTCCTTGGACTTGAGAACTCGTCGCAGCAGCACCTTCGTCGAGATCCCCTATCCGAGCTTTACGGCATTTCATCGAACCCCAAAACCATTTTCAAACTTTTTTTCACCACTGTGAAACCACTCTATACAAGTTGCCGGAGCGACGCCGTCGACCTTCGGAAACCCCAACACTTCTCAGACGGACCAGAGAGCACCCCTAAGCTTCCAGCGCACGCAAGACGACTCCGGGAAAACTCCGACGCGAAATTCGTATTTCGAACTAGGCTCGCGGGAATCCGGAACGTGGCGCACAACGCGCGTTCGCGACATCGTTGCCGTCGTGCGACCCCAAGGCGTTCTCCAGGCAAGTTCTTACTTGCTTTCATGCTATTCCGTATATATTACAAATCAGAATCGTAGATATATTCCATGTTTGCTTGATGTTATATATTGTCACAAAACTGTTCGATGCTTGTTCCCATAGAAAATCATTATCGTATTTGACGGAACTGGACATATTATATTGGCCCTTGTAGAGATGATTAACGTGTGCAAATTTCATTAGAAAATACGACTGTTAACAGTTAAAATGACTACCCCAAGTTCAACCGTAAAGCTGAAATTCTACTGTACCTGAAAACCGTTAAATTCACCATAAATCATATACATGCTGGAATGGTGCGTTCGAGGGCTCAAATCGAAGCCAAATCGACGAACTATAACCCTATATCAGTTTCCAGATATTCCTGTAATCAAATCATGATGATATTTGGATCGGAGTGCGACCCTGAACTGCAGTCCGGGGAAACGTTCGTTCGAATACCTGGCCTTGGGAACACCTGTACACCCCTTCCTTAAATTGAAAATGCGCGGAACCTTATATGGTCTCATAGAGAATTTAGTTAGCTAACCCCTGAAGTTGGTCCCGTGTCGTTTCACCGTCATTTGATATTTAAATTTGTATTTTAGACTACCGTGGAAATCTGCAGTTTCTGCAGTGATCCCTTTTACACCAGCACCTTGTACATAACATAACTTTTAATACAGAACTGATATCGATAATCCGTTTGATGCATTGGAAAGATAACAGTAAAATATACAATTAGTTTAACTGTAGTGTCGCCTAATTATGCTTCCAACTGGGAGTAAAATGTGTTACGAAACGGACTTCCAGTTCAGAAATTGGATTTCCAGCAGTGAACACTTAAAATGAAACGACCATAACTAGTGAACCTGGAACCCGATTGGCATGAAACCAATTTTGATGGATAGATAACTGAATATACTAATTATTACCTGTTTATCGTTTCGCTATACTGTATACGCACGTTTCATGATAAATCGTGCAAGTGATAGAATACTATTTTATGACACCTTAATCATGTTTCATATGCTGTTTTACGCATCATATCTCATACCTGTCATTACAGTGATAACCTAGTGATAACGTGCATTTACACAGTGTTAGAATTTAGTGATGATTGTGGCAAGTACGTCAGTGTTCGTGTATCAGTGAATAAGTGAAAGTGAATAAGTGAAAGTGAATGAATAAGTGAAAGTGAATAAGTGAAAGTGAATGGATAAATGGAAGTGACACGTACTTGTACACAATCAGTGAACCTTATTATTTTATTGCATTGTCGACGTCTGTGGGACGCGTGTACGTGTGACTATAAGTGGTATGGGAAACTTATGGAAGCTCTTGCATGGGTGTCACAGATAAGACATCCGACACTGCCATTTATCTTGGATATTAGTCGGGACGTGCTTGATGGAGATCCTGTCTCCAGTTCTCGTGCAGACTTGTCACAGACCGATTGGTATTTGAGGTTATGGTTAGCGTTTGATGTTGACCACGGGGTGTGGGGTAGTTTAAGTGTGAGTTCAACAGAATCTTGGGAGTCCCATGCCGGCTTATATATTTAGGGAGTTATATGGAGATTTACAGGGTACGTGATATATACACCGTGATATTCTTGTTACATGTTGGGCCCGTGGTCCCTTGCCCTTGGGTTCTACCCTTGGGTGGAGGACACTCACGAGTGGTTGACTCTCACACTTGGACTGACGATAGACTTAGTGACCTGTACAGTGAGACTTAGAGACTGATAGGGATACTGGCATTGATATACCATACTTACTGTGTTGACATACGCGGCATATCGTTCTACTGCCTTTACTGTTCCGCTGCATTGATTACTGCACATTCATATTCATGCTGTCATTGATTTACTATTATTCATATCTATTACCACTGGTAGAACTGTGACTTGATTTTATATATATTATATTACTATTGTGTCGCTCTGACGACCTGAGTATGCATGCTCAGTGTGAGGAGAAGATTTAGCCTGGACCAGTGCATCACAGACTTCCTGACTTGCCGTTCCTAATTACATCCGTTTGTTCCACTTCAGGTCAGTTTACATTATTGTATCTTTCAGTTACTGCATTTCTCATTACCTGCGCATCGTTTACTGTTCACCATGATAAACTAGAAGCCGAAGTGTGACTACGGCAGGACATTTCCTTGACCGTAGGAGCATGGCTGGCCTTGTCTACCCCTCGTATTCCGTATTTTGGGAAGCGTGGCGTGACATGGTTCTCGATTGCAGAAGTTCAGAGAGTCGGTGGAAGCCGGGCTGAGGACGGACTTACTCATACATCGAGACGGTTTTCTGAGATTCAGTAGCAGACTCTGCGTCCTCAAGGGAGATGTTCGAGAAGAGGTACTAGCTGAGGCTAATAGTTCGGCTTATTACATACATCCAGGAGGCACGAAGATGTACCGTGATCTACGACAACTTTTCTGGTGGGAAGGCATAAAAAGGGAGATTGCCCGCTTTGTAGCAAAGTGCTTGGTATGTCAGCAAGTTAAGGCTGAACATCGAAGGGTAGCTGGTTTATTGCAACCACTTCCAATTCCTCAGGGGAAATGGGAACATATAACCATGGATTTCGTAACAGCTTTACCGCGGAGTCCAAAGAGCAACAATGAAGTTTGGGTAATTGACCAAGGCAGCTCATTTCATTCCGTTCCGAGTTGGTCAGTCGACGGAAGCGATAGCAGAACAGTATATGCAGAAGATTGCGAGATTGCATAGAGTACCTGTGAGCATCATTTCCGATCGTGATACCCGATTCTTATCACACTTCTGGAGGAGTTTACAGGAAATCTTGGGGAGCGAGAAGACGAGATTCGACAGAAGTTTCCATATCCCTTTCTCTTAAATTCATGTTTACTTGTCTTTTCTAGTTCCGGAAATTTCAAGGACGAAATTTTTGTAAGGGTGGTATGATGTAATACCCAGTTCCTTTTGTACGCCAATATCCGTATTTATATAAAGTGTTGCTTACAGGCTCGTAAGGGTTGTGATGAGTTCGCTCGTCGGCCACCTTTTAGTCAATACCTGGTAGCCCGTTTTGTATTGGCTTATACCTCTAACGTGCTAGTGGTAAAATCCACAACTAAGGTGTTGACGAGTCTTTAGAGTCCCCCACATTCAGTTACTCAAGTTTTCGGGCGAAACGCTGTAGAGGCCGTTTAGAGATATGGCAGGATTCGATCGGATACGTGCGGTATTGCACGGATCAGGATCGGACGGGTTTTACTAGCCGGCTTTGGCTTAAGCCGGATCCTAGTATTAAATAGTGTAGTTTTGTCTCTTTGCATTTGTATCCGGTCGGAATACAGATGCGGGTGTGTATGCACAGTATCGGGGTTTTCCTGTAATTTGTTACGGGAACAGTTTTCTGGAGTTGCCAGTTTGCATTCCGTTCCGGCCGGTTTTTTTTTGTTCTTTCCCGGCCGGACTTTTCTGATGGAGGGGGTTAATTGCAAGTTTGCAATTAATATTTTTTTGATCTTTTTCCCATCCTCATTTTAATGGGGGGCCGGCCACTAGTGGGGAAAGGAGAATGTTTGTATCATGCATACATTAATTAATGAAGTGATGAATGAGCACATAATGGAGATGCTGGTGCTTCATTATGCTAAGGGTTTAATTAATGTATACATATTGTGCAGGAAGTTGCTTTGTGATGTTTAGTTAATTAAAGTGAGGAATAATTGCATAAGGAGTGTGCTGGAAAGATGAATGAATGATTAATTAATGGTGATGCATTAATGTTAAAGGCTACAATGTGCTGAAGATTCATAATAATGGGCCGGCCACATTTTATTTGATATGGAATTTCGTGGGCCCCCCCCCTTAATTCATTGTGCTGGAGATTCTTTAGCACTGTGGGTTAATTAAAGAGTTTAATTAATGAAACTTTGAGCATTATAAGAGACATGAGCCTGCTTCATTCTTGAGAAGGTAGCACAAAATGTTTTGTGCAAGGGGCAGAGATAGTTTGCTTCATTCCAAATTCCAGTGAGCACAAACAGGGGCTGGCCGAGCTCAATCTTTGTTGGGTGCTCCATTTTTCTTAAGCTCTATTGGAAGTGGAGGTGGTGCTCCGTGGCTGACCTGGGACTTGCCGGGGTCGACGATATCGGCGATGGTCGCTCCGGCGAACTCCGACGTCAAATCCGAGTCTCGAGCCAAGCTCGCGCGAACTTGTGTTGCGGCCTACAACGCGCGTTCGTGGCATCGCTGCTACCGTGTGACCCAAGGCGTTCTCCAGGCAAGTTCTTACTTGCTTTCATGCTATTCCGTATATATTACAAATCAGAATCGTAGATATATTCCATGTTTGCTAGATGTTATATATTGTCACAAAACTGTTCGATGCTTGTTCCCATAGAAAATCATTATCGTATTTGACGGAACTGGACATATTATATTGGCCCTTGTAGAGATGATTAACGTGTGCAAATTTCATTAGAAGATACGACTGTTAACAGTTAAAATGACTACCCCCAAGTTTAACCGTAAAGCTGAAATTCTACTGTACCTGAAAACCGTTAAATTCACCATAAATTATATACATGCTAGAATGGTGCGTTCGAGGGCTCAAATCGAAGCCAACTCGACGAACTATAACCCTATACCAGTTTCCAGATATATTCCTGTACTCAAACCATGATGATATTTGGATCGGAGTGCGACCCTGAACTGCAGTTTGGGGAAACGTTCGTTCGAATACCTGTCCTTGGGAACACCTGTACACCCCTTCCTTAGACTGAAAATGTGCGGAACCTTATATGGTCGCGTAGAGAATTTAGTTAGCTAACCCCTGAAGTTGGTCCCGTGTCGTTTCACCGTCATTTGATATTTAAATTGTATTTTAGACTACCGTGGTAATCTGCAGTTTCTGCAGTGATCCCTTTTACACCAGCACCTTGTACATAACATAACTTTTAATACAGAACTGATATCGATAATCCGTTTGTTTCATTGGAAAGATAACAGTAAAATCTACAATTAGTTTAACTGTAGCGTCGCCTAATTATGCTTCCAACTGGGAGTAAAATGTGTTACGAAACGGACTTCCAGTTCAGAAATTGGATTTCCAGCAGTGAACACTTCAAATGAAATGGCCATAACTAGCGAACCTGAAACCCGATTGGCATGAAACCAATTTTGATGGATAGATAACTGAATATACTAATTATTACCTGTTTATCGTTTCGCTATACTGTACACGTACATTTCATGATAAATCGTGCAAGTGATAGAATACTATTTTATGACACCTTAATCATGTTTCATATGCTGTTTATGCATCATATCATACCTATATCATTATAGTGATAACCTAGTGATATCGTGCATCTACCCAGTATTAGAATTTAGTGATGATTGTGGCAAGTACGTCAGTGTTCGTGTATCCGTGAATAAGTGAAAGTGAATGAATAAGTGAAAGTGAATGAATAAGTGAAAGTGAATGAATAAAGTGAAAGTGATACGTACTTGTACACAATCAGTGACCATATTATTCTATTGCATTGTCGACGTCTGTGGGATGCGTGTACGTGTGACTATAAGTGGTATGGGACACTTATGGAAGCGCTTGCACGGGTGTCACAGATAAGGCATCCGACACTGCCATTTATCTTAGATATTAGTCGGGACGTGCTTGATGGAGGTCCTGCCTCCAGTTCTCGTGCAGACTTGTCACAGACCGATTGGTATTTGAGGTTATGGTTAGCGTTTGATGTAGACCACGGGGTGTGGGGTAGTTTAAGTGTGAGTTCAACAGAATCTCGGGAGTCCCATGCCGGCTTATATATTTAGGGAGATATATGGAGATTTACAGGGTACGTGATATACACCGTGATATACATGATACAAGTTGGGCCCGTGGTCCCTTGCCCTTGGGTTCTACCCTTGGGTGGAGGACACTCGCGAGTGGTTGACTCTCACACTTGGACTGACGATAGGCTTAGTGACCGGTACAGTGAGACTTAGAGGCTGATAAGGATACTGGCATTTATATACTTTATATATACTGTGTTGATATACGTGACATATCGTTCCACTGCTTTACTGCTCCGCTGCATTGATTACTGCACATGTATATTCATGATGTCATTTATTTACTGCTTCACATACCTACTATCACTGTTAGAACTGTCACCTGATTTTATATATTATATTGCTATTGTGTCGCTCTGACGACCTGAGTATGCATGCTCAGTGTGAGGAGAAGATTTAGGCTGGACCAGTGCATCACAGACTTCTTGTCTTGCCATTCCGAGTTACATCCGTTTGTTCCACTTCAGGTCAGTTTACATTATTGTATCTTTCAGTTACTGCATTTCTCATTACCTGCGCATCGTTTACTGTTCACCATGATAAACTAGAAGCCGAAGTGTGACTACGGCAGGACATTTCCTTGACCGTAGGAGCATGGCTGGCCTTGTCTACCCCTCGTATTCCGTATTTTGGGAAGCGGGGCGTGACATGGTTTTGTTGGTATCAGAGCGCCGTGTTTAGAATGGGATTTCAGTTTCCGTGTAGTGCTTGACAATCTAAGACATCCTTCGGTCTAGATTGTAAACTTGTTATCCTTGATCTTGATTCATACAATGAGTTCTTCTCCATATTTTGATCCATTCGCTAGAACTTTGGGTAACTTGGTAGAGTTGTGTGGTTGTAATTATGAACTGCAGCATAGTTACAATACGGTACTCTGTTGAGTGACTTGGAATTCTACATTTGATTTCCACTCGTTTGAGTTTCACCCCACCCGATATTCTTGTTTCGTTGTCTATTCTATATCTTATTCTGATTCTTAGTCCTTGTACCTCAAATTTGTTGTTTCAGAATCATTACTTCCAACGACTTTTCCTCCAACTCTATTCCCCAGAATCAGACCGTCGAGATTTTGAATGTACTGCAAGGCTTAAAGGAAGCTCCGGAGCGAGCGAACGAACGATCTCTTAGCTGAAGGACTAAGAAGGCAAACGGCTCAAGCACCAGCTGGGGGCCCTACTCGTAGGGAAATCGCTGATAAACAAAAAGGTGGCATGCAGATGAAGCGCTCATTTGTTACTAAGCCACCGAAGCAGTGGAGAGCCCAACGTTGTGGTTATTGCAAAAGGTCAGGACACTTTCAGAGGGACTGTCGCCGGGCCAAAGGGCGGTGCTTGATTTGTGGATCCGACAAACATCTGGTCAATGGCTGCCCTAGAAGGAAAGAGCTGCAAGGTGGAGATTCGGCAACACCCTCCAAATCCGATTGAGCGACTTGACGATGGCACGGACCCAGTACAAGATTCAGACTTGCCTTACGAGACTACGGAGATTAAATATCGACGCATAGTTATCACTTTTCCCGCTTTCAATAAAGACTTTGACACTCTGTTTTGGCAGTTGTCTCCTTTCATTTAAATTTTGTATCCGTTGAACTTCTTAGTCGAATGCAATAAAGTTGTGAATTGTGACTGCCTACTTTTGTTTGACTCACTATATTTAGACCCTAAGCTTAGTCGATATCATGGTTCACTACCGCATCCCTTGACTCCTTTTTCGATTAAGTTGTATCTTGCCGTTCCTAGTTACATCCGTTTGTTCTACTTCAGGTCAGTTTACATTATTGTATCTTTCAGTTACTGCATTTCTCATTACCTGCGCATCGTTTACTGTTCACCATTATAAACTAGAAGCCGAAGTGTGACTACGGCAGGACATTTCCTTGACCGTAGGAGCATGGCTGGCCTTGTCTACCCCTCGTATTCCGTATTTTGGGAAGCGGGGCGTGACATGGTTTTGTTGGCCGTATTTATATAAAGTGTTGCTTGCAGGCTCGTAAGGGTTGTGATGAGTTCGCTCGTCGGCCACCTTTTAGTCAATACCTGGTAGCCCGTTATGTATTGGCTTATATCTCTAACGTGCTAGTGGTTAAATCCACAACTAAGGCGTTGACGAGTCTTTAGA
Source organism: Agapanthus africanus (assembly GCA_030015575.1). Taxonomy (NCBI): domain Eukaryota; kingdom Viridiplantae; phylum Streptophyta; class Magnoliopsida; order Asparagales; family Amaryllidaceae; genus Agapanthus; species Agapanthus africanus. Next base: position 773,764,949 of record CM057341.1, read on the forward strand.
GTCCCCCACATTCAGTTACTCAAGTTTTCGGGCGAAACGCTGTAGAGGCCGTATGGAGATATGGCAGGGTTCGATCGGATACGTGCGGTATTGCACGGATCAGGATCGGACGGGTTTTACTAGCCGGCTTTGGCTTAAGCCGGATCCTAGTATTAAATAGTGTAGTTTTGTCTCTTTGCATTTGTATCCGGTCGGAATACAGATGCGGGTGTGTATGCACAGTATCGGGGTTTTCCTGAAATTTGTTACGGGACCAGATTTCTGGAGTTGCCAGTTTGCATTCCGTTCCGGCCGGTTTTTCTTTGTTCTTTCCCGGCCGGACTTTTCTGATGGAGGGGGTTAATTGCAAGTTTGCAATTAATATTTTTTGATCTTTTTCCCATCCTCATTTTAATGGGGGGGCCGGCCACTAGTGGGGAAAGGAGAATGTTTGTATCATGCATACATTAATTAATGAAGTGATGAATGAGCACATAATGGAGATGCTGGTGCTTCATTATGCTAAGGGTTTAATTAATGTATAAGGTGGAGCATATTGTGCAGGAAGTTGCTTTGTGATGTTTAGTTAATTAAAGTGAGGAATAATTGCATAAGGAGTGTGCTGGAAAGATGAATGAATGATTAATTAATGGTGATGCATTAATGTTAAAGGCTACAATGTGCTGAAGATTCATAATAATGGGCCGGCCACATTTTATTTGATATGGAATTTCGTGCCCCCCCCCCCCTAATTCATTGTGCTGGAGATTCTTTAGCACTGTGGGTTAATTAAAGAGTTTAATTAATGAAACTTTGAGCATTATAAGAGACATGAGCCTGCTTCATTCTTGAGAAGGTAGCACAAAATGTTTTGTGCAAGGGGCAGAGATAGTTTGCTTCATTCCAAATTCCAGTGAGCACAAACAGGGGCTGGCCGAGCTCAATCTTTGTTGGGTGCTCCATTTTTCTTAAGCTCTGTTGGAAGTGGAGGTGGTGCTCCGTGGCTGACCTGGGACTTGCTGGGGTCGACGATATCGGCGATGGTCGCTCCGGCGAACTCCGACGTCAAATCCGAGTCTCGAGCCAAGCTCGCGCGAACTTGTGTTGCGGCCTACAACGCGCGTTCGTGACGTCGCTGCTACCGTGTGACCCAAGGCGTTCTCCAGGCAAGTTCTTACTTGCTTTCATGCTATTCCGTATATATTACAAATCAGAATCGTAGATATATTCCATGTTTGCTTGATGTTATATATTGTCACAAAACTGTTCGATGCTTGTTCCCATAGAAAATCATTATCGTATTTGACGGAACTCGACATATTATATTGGACCTTGTAGAGATGATTAACGTGTGCAAATTTCATTAGAAAATACAACTGTTAACAGTTAAAATGACTACCCCCAAGTTTAACCGTAAAGCTGAAATTCTATTGCACCTGAAAACAGTTAAATTCACCATAAATCATATACATGCTAGAATGGTGCGTTCGAGGGCTCAAATCGAAACCAACTCGACGAACTATAACCCTATACCAGTTTCCAGATATTCCTGTACTCAAACCATGATGATATTTGGATCGGAGTGCGGCCCTGAACTGCAGTCCGGGGAAACGTTCGTTCGAATACCCTAACTTGGTAACACCTGTACACCCCTTCCTTAAACTGAAAATACGCGGAACCTTATATGGTCGCGTAGAGAATTTAGTTAGCTAACCCTTGAATCTGGTCCCGTGTCGTTTCACCGTCATTTGATATTTAATTTGTATTTTAGACTACCGTGGAAATCTGCAGTTTCTGCAGTGATCCCTTTTACACCAGCACCTTGTGCATAACATAACTTTTAATACAGAACTGATATCGATAATCCGTTTGATGCATTGGAAAGATAACATTAAAATCTACAATTAGTTTAACTGTAGTGTCGCCTAATTATGCTTCCAACTGGGAGTAAAATGTTTTACGAAACGGACTTCCAGTTCAGAAATTGGATTTCCAGCAGTGAACACTTAAAATGAAACGACCATAACTAGTGAACCTGGAACCCGATTGGCATGAAACCAATTTTGATGGATAGATAACTGAATATACTAATTATTACCTGTTTATCGTTTCACTATACTGTATACGCACGTTTCATGATAAATCGTGCAAGTGATAGAATACTATTTTATGACACCTTAATCATGTTTCATATGCTGTTTTACGCATCATATCTCATACCTGTCATTACAGTGATAACCTAGTGATAACGTGCATTTACCCAGTGTTAGAATTTAGTGATGATTGTGGCAAGTACGTCAGTGTTCGTGTATCAGTGAATAAGTGAAAGTGAATGATTAAGTGAAAGTGAATAAGTGAAAGTGAATGAATAAGTGAAAGTGAATAAGTGAAAGTGAATGGATAAATGGAAGTGACACGTACTTGTACACAATCAGTGAACCTTATTATATTATTGCATTGTCGACGTCTTACTTGCTTTCATGCTATTCCGTATATATTACAAATCAGAATCGTAGATATATTCCATGTTTGCTTGATGTTATATATTGTCACAAAACTGTTCGATGCTTGTTCCCATAGAAAATCATTATCGTATTTGACGGAACTGGACATATTATATTGGCCCTTGTAGAGATGATTAACGTGTGCAAATTTCATTAGAAGATACGACTGTTAACAGTTAAAATGACTACCCCCAAGTTCAACCGTAAAGCTGAAATTCTACTGTACCTGAAAACCGTTAAATTCACCATAAATTATATACATACTAGAATGGTGCGTTCGAGGGCTCAAATCGAAGCCAACTCGACGAACTATAACCCTATACCAGTTTCCAGATATTCCTGTACTCAAACCATGATGATATTTGGATCGGAGTGCGACCCTGAACTGCAGTTTGGGGAAACGTTCGTTCGAATACCTGTCCTTGGGAACACCTGTACACCCCTTCCTTAGACTTAAAATGCGCGGAACCTTATATGGTCGCGTAGAGAATTTAGTTAGCTAACCCCTGAAGTTGGTCCCGTGTCGTTTCACCGTCATTTGATATTTAAATTGTATTTTAGACTACCGTGGTAATCTGCAGTTTCTGCAGTGATCCCTTTTACACCAGCACCTTGTACATAACATAACTTTTAATACAGAACTGATATCGATAATCCGTTTGTTGCATTGGAAAGATAACAGTAAAATATACAATTAGTTTAACTGTAGCGTCGCCTAATTATGCATCCAACTGGGAGTAAAATGTGTTACGAAACGGACTTCCAGTTCAGAAATTGGATTTCCAGCAGTGAACACTTAAAATGAAATGGCCATAACTAGCGAACCTGAAACCCGATTGGCATGAAACCAATTTTGATGGATAGATAACTGAATATACTAATTATTACCTGTTTATCGTTTCGCTATACTGTACACGTACATTTCATGATAAATCGTGCAAGTGATAGAATACTATTTTATGACACCTTAATCATGTTTCATATGCTGTTTATGCATCATATCATACCTATATCATTATAGTGATAACCTAGTGATATCGTGCATCTACCCAGTGTTAGAATTTAGTGATGATTGTGGCAAGTACGTCAGTGTTCGTGTATCCGTGAATAAGTGAAAGTGAATGAATAAGTGAAAGTGAATGAATAAAGTGAAAGTGATACGTACTTGTACACAATCAGTGACCATATTATTCTATTGCATTGTCGACGTCTGTGGGATGCGTGTACGTGTGACTATAAGTGGTATGGGACACTTATGGAAGCGCTTGCACGGGTGTCACAGATAAGGCATCCGACACTGCCATTTATCTTAGGTATTAATCGGGACGTGCTTGATGGAGGTCCTGCCTCCAGTTCTCGTGCAGACTTGTCACAGACCGATTGGTATTTGAGGTTATGGTTAGCGTTTGATGTAGACCACGGGGTGTGGGGTAGTTTAAGTGTGAGTTCAACAGAATCTCGGGAGTCCCATGCCGGCTTATATATTTAGGGAGATATATGGAGATTTACAGGGTACGTGATATACACCGTGATATACATGATACAAGTTGGGCCCGTGGTCCCTTGCCCTTGGGTTCTACCCTTGGGTGGAGGACACTCGCGAGTGGTTGACTCTCACACTTGGACTGACGATAGGCTTAGTGACCTGTACAGTGAGACTTAGAGGCTGATAGGGATATGTGGCATATCATTCTACTGCCTTTACTGCTCCGCTGCATTGATTATTGCACGTTCATATTCATGCTGCTATTGATTTACTATTATTCATACGTGGCATATCGTTCTACTGCCTTTACTGTTCCGCTGCATTGATTACTGCATGTTCATACCCATACTGCCATTGATCTACTGTTATATACGTCTATTATCACCGTTAGAATTGTCACATGATTTTATATATATTATTGCTATTGTGTCGCTCTGACGACCTGAGTATGCATGCTCAGTGTGAGAAGAAGATTTAGCCTGGACCAGAACTTGACACCTCGACTTGCTATCCAGAGTTACATTCATTTGTTTCCCCTCAGGTCAGTTCTTTACATTGTGACATTCCGTTACTGCATTTCTCATTACCTGCGCATTATATACTGTTTACCATGTAAAGCTAGAAGCCGAAGTGTGACTACGGCAGGATGTTTCCTTGACCGTAGGAGCATGGCTGGCCTGTCAACCTCTCGTATTCTGTATTTTGGGAAGCGGGGCGTGACATGGTTTTGTTGGAAATGAATGCTCTCCTGCACACATTGTGCACTCTCCCTCTTCAGAATGAAGCAGGCTCCCTATCTCTTATAATGCTCAATGTTTCATTAATTAAACTCTTTAATTAACCCACAGTGCTAAAGAATCTCCAGCACAATGAATTAAGAGGGGGGCCCACGAAATTCCATATCAAATAAAATGTGGCCGGCCCATTATTATGAATCTTCAGCACATTGTAGCCTTTAACATTAATGCATCACCATTAATTAATCATTCATTCATCTTTCCAGCACACTCCTTATGCAATTATTCCTCACTTTAATTAACTAAACATCACAAAGCAACTTCCTGCACAATATGCTCCACCTTATACATTAATTAAACCCTTAGCATAATGAAGCACCAGCATCTCCATTATGTGCTCATTCATCACTTCATTAATTAATGTATGCATGATACAAACATTCTCCTTTCCCCACTAGTGGTCGGCCCCCCATTAAAATGAGGATGGGAAAAAGATCAAAAAAATATTAATTGCAAACTTGCAATTAACCCCCTCCATCAGAAAAGTCCGGCCGGGAAAGAACAAAGAAAAACCGGCCGGAACGGAATGCAAACTGGCAACTCCAGAAAACTGGTCCCGTAACAAATTACAGGAAAACCCCGATACTGTGCATACACAGGATCGCAATCTGACATGGTTTAGTTGTAGGCTATCATATCAGATTGAGCTCAATCTTTTTATCACATATACATGCAGTGATATTACAACTAAGTATATAATTAGGGTAGACAACTCCTTCAACCTCCATCAAACCCCATCTCAACCGCAACCACCGAGAACCCCTCGACTTCACCCAAGGCACTCAACTGAGACGAGAACCTATCTCGTCGCCACAGAACCCATTGCTGCACCCTCACCAAGACTTCACCTTCTAAACCCACCACGGTCACCGAGCACCCCTAGCCTCCAATTCCGAGCACATCTTCAGCCGACTCCTCACCTTGCCGCAGCCATCTCCTTGGACTTGAGAACTCGTCGCAGCAGCACCTTCGTCGAGATCCCCTATCCGAGCTTTACGGCATTTCATCGAACCCCAAAACCATTTTCAAACTTTTTTACACCACTGTGAAACCACTCTATACAAGTTGCCGGAGCGACGCCGTCGACCTTTGGAAACCCCAACACTTCTCAGACGGACCAGAGAGCACCCCTAAGCTTCCAGCGCACGCAAGACGACTCCGGGAAAACTCCGACGCGAAATTCGTATTTCGAACTAGGCTCGCGGGAATCCGGAACGTGGCGCACAACGCGCGTTCGCGACATCGTTGCCGTCGTGCGACCCCAAGGCGTTCTCCAGGCAAGTTCTTACTTGCTTTCATGCTATTCCGTATATATTACAAATCAGAATCGTAGATATATTCCATGTTTGCTTGATGTTATATATTGTCACAAAACTGTTCGATGCTTGTTCCCATAGAAAATCATTATCGTATTTGACGGAACGGGACATATTATATTGGCCCTTGTAGAGATGATTAACGTGTGCAAATTTCATTAGAAAATACGACTGTTAACAGTAAAAATGACTACCCCCAAGTTCAACCGTAAAGCTGAAATTCTACTGTACCTGAAAACCGTTAAATTCACCATAAATCATATACATGCTGGAATGGTGCGTTCGAGGGCTCAAATCGAAGCCAACTCGACGAACTATAACCCTATATCAGTTTCCAGATATTTCTGTACTCAAACCATGATGATATTTGGATCGGAGTGCGACCCTGAACTGCAGTTTGGGGAAACGTTCGTTCGAATACCTGTCCTTGGGAACACCTGTACACCCCTTCTTTAAACTGAAAATGCGCGGAACCTTATAAGGTCGCGTAGAGAATTTAGTTAGCTAACCCCTGAAGTTGGTCCCGTGTCGTTTTACCGTCATTTGATATTTAAATTGTATTTTAGACTACCGTGGAAATCTGCAGTTTCTGCAGTGATCTCTTTTACACCAGCACCTTGTACATAACATAACTTTTAATACAGAACTGATATCGATAATCCGTTTGATGCATTGGAAAGATAACATTAAAATCTACAATTAGTTTAACTGTAGTATCGCCTAATTATGCTCCCAACTGAGAGTAAAATGTGTTACGAAACGGACTTCCAGTTCAGAAATTGGATTTCCAGCAGTGAACACTTAAAATGAAATGGCCATAACTAGCGAACCTGAAACCCGATTGGCATGAAACCAATTTTGATGGATAGATAACTGAATATACTAATTATTACCTGTTTATCGTTTCGCTATTCTGTACACCTACATTTCATGATAAATCGTGCAAGTGATAGAATACTATTTTATGACACCTTAATCATGTTTCATATGCTGTTTATGAATCATATCATCCCTGTCATTACAGTGATAATCTAGTGATATCGTGCATCTACCCAGTGTTAGAATTTAGTGATGATTGTGGCAAGTACGTCAGTGTTCGTGTATCCGTGAATAAGTGAAAGTGAATGAATAAGTGAAAGTGAATAAGTGAAAGTGAATGAATAAGTGAAAGTGAATGAATAAATGGAAGTGACACGTACTTGTACACAATCAATGACCCTATTATTCTATTGCATTGTCGACGTCTGTGGGATGCGTGTACGTGTGACTATAAGTGGTATGGGACACTTATGGAAGCTCTTGCATGGGTGTCACAGATAAGACATCCGACACTGCCATTTATCTTATGTATTAGTCGGGACGTGCTTGATGGAGGTCCTGCCTCCAGTTCTCGCACAGACTTGCCACGGATCGATTAGTATTTAGGGTTATGGTTAGTGTTTGATGTAGACCACGGGGTGTGGGGTAGTTTAAGTGTGAGTTCAACAGAATCTCGGGAGTCCCATGCCGGCTTATATATTTAGGGAGTTATTAATTAATCAATCCCCACTCACAAATATTCTCCAGCTAACACCACTAGCATAATGTAGCCCTCCTTTGATTAATTAATGCACCATCTGTGTGCAGGCATAATGTTGATGCATTGATTGAGCATTATAAGAGTGTGCAGGGAGCTTGTTTCATTCCTGGCAGAGTGCACAAAAAAATGTTTTGTGCAGGGGCTTATATTCTTTTGACAGCAAGTGAGAGAGGTGTGCTTCATTTCAATTTTTCCAGTGAGCACAAACAGGGGCTGGCCGAGCTCAATCTTTGTTGGGTGCTCCATTTTTCTTAAGCTCTGTTGGAAGTGGAGGTGGTGCTCCGTGGCTGACCTGGGACTTGCTGGGGTCGACGATATCGGCGATGGTCGCTCCGGCGAACTCCGACGTCAAATCCGAGTCTCGAGCCAAGCTCGCGCGAACTTGTGTTGCGGCCTACAACGCGCGTTCGTGACGTCGCTGCTACCGTGTGACCCAAGGCGTTCTCCAGGCAAGTTCTTACTTGCTTTCATGCTATTCCGTATATATTACAAATCAGAATCGTAGATATATTCCATGTTTGCTTGATGTTATATATTGTCACAAAACTGTTCGATGCTTGTTCTCATAGAAAATCATTATCGTATTTGACGGAACTGGACATATTATATTGGCCCTTGTAGAGATGATTAACGTGTGCAAATTTCATTAGAAAATACGACTGTTAACAGTTAAAATGACTACCCCCAAGTTTAACCGTAAAGCTGAAATTCTATTGCACCTGAAAACCGTTAAATTCACCATAAATCATATACATGCTGGAATGGTGCGTTCGAGCGCTCAAATCGAAGCCAAATTGACGAACTATAACCCTATATCAGTTTCCAGATATTCCTGTAATCAAATCATGATGATATTTGGATCGGAGTGCGACCCTGAACTGCAGTTCGGGGAAACGTTCGTTCGAATACCTGGCCTTGGGAACACCTGTACAACCCTTCTTTAAACTGAAAATGCGCGGAAACACATATGGTCGCGTAGATAATTTAGTTAGCTAACCCCTGAAGCTGGTCCCGTGTCGTTTCACCGTCATTTGATATTTAATTTGTATTTTAGACTACCGTGGTAATCTGCAGTTTCTGCAGTGATTCCTTTTACACCAGCACCTTGTACATAACATAACTTTTAATACAGAACTGATATCGATAATCCGTTTGATGCGTTGGATACATAACAGTAAAATCTACAATTAGTTTAACTGTAGATTCGCCTAATTATGCTCCCAACTGAGAGTAAAATGTGTTACGAAGCGGACTTCCATTTCAGAAATTGGATTTCCAGCAGTGAACACTTAAAATGAAACGGCCATAACTAGCGAACCTGAAACCCGATTGACGTGAAACCAATTTTGGTGGATATATAACTGAACATACTAATTATTACCTGTTTATTGTTTTGCTTAATTCTGCACATATGATTTATAGTAAATTTTGCAAGTTGTTTGGCACTGGCTGCTATGCTTTATTTATATCATGAATAATTGCATTTTCATCATATCATATAGCAGTATGCCCTCATTGAATACCGTACACGTTTGATTTATGATAATTTATGCAAGTGGTAGATTATTGATTCATGACATCCTAAACATGCGTCATATACCGTTTTACGCATCATATCTCACACCTGTCATTACAGTGATAACCTAGTGATAACGTGCATTTACCCAGTGTTAGAATTTAGTGATGATTGTGGCAAGTACGTCAGTGTTCGTGTATCCGTGAATAAGTGGAAGTGAATGAATAAGTGAAAGTGAATGAATAAGTGAAAGTGAATGAATAAAGTGAAAGTGATACGTACTTGTACACAATCAGTGACCCTATTATTCTATTGCATTGTCGACGTCTGTGGGATGCGTGTACGTGTGACTATAAGTGGTATGGGACACTTATGGAAGCGCTTGCACGGGTGTCACAGATAAGGCATCCGACACTACCATTTATCTTAGGTATTAGTCGGGACGTGCTTGATGGAGGTCCTGCCTCCAGTTCTCGTGCAGACTTGTCACAGACCGATTGGTATTTGAGGTTATGGTTAGCGTTTGATGTAGACCACGGGGTGTGGGGTAGTTTAAGTGTGAGTTCAACAGAATCTCGGGAGTCCCATGCCGGCTTATATAGTTAGGGAGATATATGGAGATTTACAGGGTACGTGATTATTACCGTGATATACATGTTACATGTTGGGCCCGTGGTCCCTTGCCCTTGGGTTCTACCCTTGGGTGGAGGACACTCGCGAGTGGTTGACTCTCACACTTGGACTGACGATAGACTTAGTGACCTGTACCGTGAGACTTAGAGACTGATAGGGATACTGGCATTGATATACCATACTTACTGTGTTGACATACGTGGCATATCGTTCTACTGCCTTTACTGCTCCGCTGCATTGATTACTGCACATGTATATTCATGATGTCATTTATTTACTGCTTCACATACCTACTATCACTGTTAGAACTGTCACTTGATTTTATATATTATATTGCTATTGTGTCGCTCTGACGACCTGAGTATGCATGCTCAGTGTGAGAAGAAGATTTAGCCTGGACCAGTGCATCACAGACTTCCTGTCTTGCCGTTCCTAGTTACATCCGTTTGTTCCACTTCAGGTCAGTTTATATTATTGTATCTTTCAGTTACTGCATTTCTCATTACCTGCGCATCGTTTACTGTTCACCATGATAAACTAGAAGCCGAAGTGTGACTACAGCAGGACATTTCCTTGACCATAGGAGCATGGCTGGCCTTGTCTACCCCTCGTATTCCGTATTTTGGGAAGCGGGGCGTGACATGGTTTTGTTATGCTTCCAACTGGGAGTAAAATGTGTTACGAAACGGACTTCCAGTTCAGAAATTGGATTTCCAGCAGTGAACACTTAAAATGAAACGACCATAACTAGTGAACCTGGAACCCGATTGGCATGAAACCAATTTTGATGGATAGATAACTGAATATACTAATTATTACCTGTTTATCGTTTCGCTATACTTTACACGTACATTTCATGATAAATCGTGCAAGTGATAGAATACTATTTTATGACACCTTAATCATGTTTCATATGCTGTTTATGCATCATATCATACCTATATCATTATAGTGATAACCTAGTGATATCGTGCATCTACCCAGTGTTAGAATTTAGTGATGATTGTGGCAAGTACGTCAGTGTTCGTGTATCCGTGAATAAATGAAAGTGAATGAATAAGTGAAAGTGAATGAATAAGTGAAAGTGAATGAATAAGTGAAGTGACACGTACTTGTACACAATCAGTGAACCTTATTATTTTATTGCATTGTCGACGTCTGTGGGACGCGTGTACGTGTGACTATAAGTGGTATGGGACACTTATGGAAGCTCTTGCATGGGTGTCACAGATAAGACATCCGACACTGCCATTTATCTTATGTATTAGTCGGGACGTGCTTGATGGAGGTCCTGCCTCCAGTTCTCGCGCAGACTTGTCACGGATCGATTAGTATTTAGGGTTATGGTTAGTGTTTGATGTAGACCACGGGGTGTGGGGTAGTTTAAGTGTGAGTTCAACAGAATCTCGGGAGTCCCATGCCGGCTTATATATTTAGGGAGTTATATGGAGATTTACAGGGTACGTGATATATACACCGTGATATTCTTGTTACATGTTGGGCCTGTGGTCCCTTGCCCTTGGGTTCTACCCTTGGGTGGAGGACACTCACGAGTGGTTGACTCTCACACTTGGACTGACGATAGACTTAGTGACCTGTACAGTGAGACTTAGAGACTGATAGGGATACTGGCATTGATATACCATACTTACTGTGTTGACATACGCGGCATATCGTTCTACTGCCTTTACTGTTCCGCTGCATTGATTACTGCACATTCATATTCATGCTGTCATTGATTTACTATTATTCATATCTATTACCACTGGTAGAACTGTGACTTGATTTTATATATATTATATTACTATTGTGTCGCTCTGACGACCTGAGTATGCATGCTCAGTGTGAGGAGAAGATTTAGCCTAGACCAGTGCATCACAGACTTCCTGACTTGCCGTTCCTAGTTACATCCGTTTGTTCCACTTCAGGTCAGTTTACATTATTGTATCTTTCAGTTACTGCATTTCTCATTACCTGCGCATCGTTTACTGTTCACCATGATAAACTAGAAGCCGAAGTGTGACTACGGCAGGACATTTCCTTGACCGTAGGAGCATGGCTGGCCTTGTCTACCCCTCGTATTCCGTATTTTGGGAAGCGGGGCGTGACATGGTTTTGCTAAACCAATATCTATCGCGCACGATAATGCAATGTCCACACGCACTAACACTGAGTATATGGCAAGGGTATGATATATGTATGTATGCTACCAATAAGCTCTGTATGTTATGAATCAATATGCATGTCATTAACTTACATAAATTGCATAAATTAATATGTTACGAATTCGGCAAAAATGATGTAAGTAAGATATATAGAACAATCAGTCAGTAATTCATCAAAATTTGTTTCAGTTCAATCGGAGTTTCGGGTTTTCAAGATATAACTGTTTCAGTTTAAGTGCTCGCGGCTGGAATTTCAATTTCAGAACTGAACGTCTGTTTCACGGCACGAATTGCACCCAGTTCGGCTCAGAATTTTGTGATGTCACAGTTAAATGAAATTTAGGGTTTTCGATAAATTATTCAACTCAACAGACGGATCCTCAATCGCATCGGTACGTTGAAAGTTATAACCAGTTTAATCTCAGGGTGTCATTTCAGAACCTGTTCTGGACAGATATACGTTCTGCCCTTTTAAATACATTTTAAAATAGCAAACGGCGATGAAATGGAATGGAACCACTTGGTTTGTTAAACGAATAGAAATATCTTTAATCTACAGTAGGATTCCGTAACATACGACTTCAAGAAATACAGTGGTGCAGATCTTTGAACAGAGCACAAATATCAGAAACGCTCTGGACTGCAGTCCAGAGTCGTGTTCCGACCCAGATATCATTATGATCACAGAACATAAATCATTAGGATTTTCCATAGGGTTAAAGTTCGTTAAGTCGGCTTCGATTTAAGCCCTAGAACACATCAATCCCTTATGCATATGATTTATAGTGATTTTCTTCGTTTTCAGACACGAGAAAATTCTAGTTTTAACGGCATATTTGGGGGTATCAATTTTTGTCACGAACGATCGTATTTTTCCAGCAATATTTATACACAATATTCATTATCAAGTGGGCCAATAAAAGGTATCAGTTTCCGTCAAAATAAATTATTATTTCCATGAGAGACTAGCATCGAACACTTATGTCATATTATGTATCGGTATTCGGCAAATCCGTAAACTAGATATTTTAGGTTTATACCACTAATATTTTAGCATGAAGCAAGTAAACACTTGCCTGGTAACGTCTCGGGGCCACGAGGCAGCAACGTCGTCACGAACGTGTAGGTGAGTGCTGCATGCTCCCACAACTTGATGATACGGTCCTTCGGGTCTTCTCTTTGACGTCCCGATCTCCCGCGGAATGTCCGGTCTCCATCTCGTCGCCGGAAGGGCACCACATCGCCTACGTCTTTTACGGGCTCCCACCTCAATGCCGAGGCAACTCGGGCGCGAAGTTGGCTAGCCGATAAATAAGTGAAAGATGATAGCAATATCTTTTTATCACTAGGTTATGATAGGGTTATATGCTCACTGCATGTATATGTGATAAAAAGATTGAGCTCGGCCGGTCACTAAGCCTATCGTCACTAAGCCCCTGTTTCACAATATATGTGATAAAAAGATTTGTGTCATGCTGAATTAAGATGATTAACGTTATATACATAAGCTTTACATATGTTTCATGATAAATCGTCTCAGTTGAGTGCACTAGCATGATAGCACAATGAATTAAGATGATTAACGTTATATATGGTATTAAAATAAAAAAAATATAAATAAATAAATAAACGGGAAAACAGGTGGTAATTAATATCAATTACCATATTGAGCAAATCTCCACATTAACGCATTTTAATGTGGGCAAACGAATGTAACTCGGAATGGTAAGACAAGAAGTCTGTGATGCACTGGTCCAGCCTAAATCTTCTCCTCACACTGAGCATGCATACTCAGGTCGTCAGAGCGACACAATAGCAATATACTATATATATAAAATCATGTGACAATTCTAACAATGATAATAGATGTATATAACAGTAGATCAATGGCAGTATAGGTATGAACATGCAATAATCAATGCAGCGGAACAGTAAAGGCAGTAGAACGATATGTCACGTATATCAACACAGTATATATAAAGTATATAAATGCCAGTATCCCTATCAGTCTCTAAGTCTCACTGTACAGGTCACTAAGTCTATCGTCAGTCCAAGTGTGAGAGTCAACCACTCGCGAGTGTCCTCCACCCAAGGACAAGGGACCACGGGCCCAACATGTAACATGTATATCACGGTGTATATCACGTACCCTGTAAATCTCCATATATCTCCCTAAATATATAAGCCGGCATGGGACTCCCGAGATTCTGTTGTACTCACACTTAAACTACCCCACACCCCGTGGTCTACATCAAACGCTAACCATAACCTCAAATACCAATCGGTCTGTGACAAGTCTGCACGAGAACTGGAGACAGGATCTCCATCAAGCACGTCCCGACTAATATTCAAGATAAATGGCAGTGTCTGGTGCCTTATCTGTGACACCCATGCAAGAGCTTCCATAAGTGTCCCATACCACTTATAGTCACACGTACACGCGTCCCACAGACGTCGACAATGCAATAAAATAATAAGGTTCACTGATTGTGTACAAGTACGTATCACTTTCACTTTATTCATTCACTTTCACTTATCCATTCACTTAATCACTTATTCATTCACTTCCACTTATTCACGCATACACGAACACTGACGTACTTGCCACAATCATCACTAAATTCTAACACTGGGTAAATGCACGTTATCACTAGGTTATCACTATAATGATATAGGTATGATATGATGCATGAACAATATAAGAAGCATAACTAAGGTATCATAAAAACAACAGTCTATCACTTGCACGATTTATCATGAAACATGCGTGTACAGTATAGCGAAACGATAAACAGGTAATAATTAGTATATTCAGTTATCTATCCATCAAAATTGGTTTCATGCCAATCAGGTTCCAGGTTCACTAGTTATGGTCGTTTCATTTTAAGTGTTCACTGCTGGAAATCCAATTTCTGAACTGGAAGTCTGTTTCGTAACACATTTTACTCCCAGTTGGAAGCATAATTAGGCGACGCTACAGTTAAACTAATTGTAGATTTTACTGTTATCTTTCCAATGCATCAAACGGATTATCGATATCGGTTCTGTATTAAAAGTTATGTTATGTACAAGGTGCTGGTGTAAGAGGGATCACTGCAGAAACTGCAGATTTCCACGGTAGTCTAAAATACAAATTAAATATCAAATGACGGTGAAACGATACGGGACAAGATTCAAGGGTTAGCTAACTAAATTCTCTACGCGACCATATAAGGTTCCGCGCATTTTCAGTTTAAAGAAGGGGTGTACAGGTGTTCACAAGGCCAGGTATTCGAACGAACGTTTCCCCGGACTGCAGTTCAGGGTCGCACTCCGATCCAAATATCATCATGATTTGATTACAGGAATATCTGGAAACTGATATAGGGTTATAGTTCGTCGATTTGGCTTCGATTTGAGCCCTCGAACGCACCATTCCAGCATGTATATGATTTATGGTGAATTTAACGGTTTTCAGGTACAGTAGAATTTCAGCTTTACGGTTGAACTTGGGGTAGTCATTTTAACTGTTAACAGTCGTATTTTTTAATGAAATTTGCACACATTAATCATCTCTACAAGGGCCAATATAATATGTCCAGTTCCGTCAAATACGATAATGATTTTCTATGGGAACAAGCATCGAACAGTTTTGTGACAATATATAACATCAAGCAAACATGGAATATATCTACGATTCTGATTTGTAATATATACGGAATAGCATGAAAGCAAGTAAGAACTTGCCTGGAGAACGCCTTGGGGTCGCACGACGGCAACGATGTCGCGAACGCGCGTTGTAGGCCGCAACACAAGTTCGCGCGAGCTTGGCTCGAGACTCGGATTTGACGTCGGAGTTCGCCGGAGCGACCATCGCCGATATCGTCGACCCCAGCAAGTCCCAGGTCAGCCACGGAGCACCACCTCCACTTCCAACAGAGCTTAAGAAAAATGGAGCACCCAACAAAGATTGAGCTCGGCCAGCCCCTGTTTGTGCTCACTGGAATTTGGAATGAAGCAAACTATCTCTGCCCCTTGCACAAAACATTTTGTGCTACCTTCTCAAGAATGAAGCAGGCTCATGTCTCTTATAATGCTCAAAGTTTCATTAATTAAACTCTTTAATTAACCCACAGTGCTAAAGAATCTCCAGCACAATGAATTAAGGGGGGGGCCCACGAAATTCCATATCAAATAAAATGTGGCCGGCCCATTATTATGAATCTTCAGCACATTGTAGCCTTTAACATTAATGCATCACCATTAATTAATCATTCATTCATCTTTCCAGCACACTCCTTATGCAATTATTCCCCACTTTAATTAACTAAACATCACAAAGCAACTTCCTGCACAATATGCTCCACCTTATACATTAATTAAACCCTTAGCATAATGAAGCACCAGCATCTCCATTATGTGCTCATTCATCACTTCATTAATTAATGTATGCATGATACAAACATTCTCCTTTCCCCACTAGTGGCCGGCCCCCCATTAAAATGAGGATGGGAAAAAGATCAAAAAAATATTAATTGCAAACCCAAGGGCAAGGGACCACGGGCCCAACATGTAACAAGAATGTCACGGTGTATATATCACGTACCCTGTAAATCTCCATATAACTCCCTAAATATATAAGCCGGCATGGGACTCCCGAGATTCTGTTGAACTCACACTTAAACTACCCCACACCCCGTGGTCTACATCAAACACTAACCATAACCCTAAATACTAATCGATCCGTGACAAGTCTGCGTGAGAATTGGAGGCAGGACCTCCATCAAGCACGTCCCGACTAATACATAAGATAAATGGCAGTGTCGGATGTCTTATCTGTGACACCCATGCAAGAGCTTCCATAAGTGTCCCATACCACTTATAGTCACACGTACACGCATCCCACAGACGTCGACAATGCAATAGAATAATAGGATCACTGATTGTGTACAAGTACGTGTCACTTCCATTTATTCATTCACTTTCACTTATTCACTTTCACTTATTCATTCACTTTCACTTATTCACTTTCATTTATTCATTCACTTTCACTTATTCACGGATACACGAACACTGACGTACTTGCCACAATCATCACTAAATTCTAACACTGGGTAGATGCACGATATCACTAGATTATCACTGTAATGACAGGGATGATATGATGCATAAACAGCATATGAAACATGATTAAGGTGTCATAAAATAGTATTCTATCACTTGCACGATTTATCATGAAATGTACGTGTACAGAATAGCGAAACGATAAACAGGTAATAATTAGTATATTCAGTTATCTATCCATCAAAATTGGTTTCATGCCAATCGGGTTTCAGGTTCGCTAGTTATGGCCATTTTATTTTAAGTGTTCACTGCTGGAAATCCAATTTCTGAACTGGAAGTCCGTTTCGTAACACATTTTACTCTCAGTTGGGAGCATAATTAGGCGATACTACAGTTAAACTAATTGTAAATAACTAAATTTATTCCTTTCATCCCACCCCCATTCCCATTCCTCACTTCTCCCGTTTCTTTACAACACACACACACCACATTATTCTCTCTTTTATCTTTACACCCCCACATTATTCTCTCTTTCCCTTTACACCTCCCCCATCCCTCTCTTTACAACACACACCCTCACACACCTCACTCCCTCTCTTCTTTACATCTCACATTCACTCATCCAAAACCTCACGTTCACTCCCTCTCTCCCTCTATAAAATCCATATTTTCATTTCCAACAAAACACACTCCCTCAATCTCTCTCACTCCCTTCTCAAATTTCCCAAAGTCCCTACCTCCTTCTCTCCTTCTTCTTCATCCCGCGACCACGAGAAAACTCGAACCCACGCCCGCACCGCGCCCGTCTCCTGCCCTCGCCGACCGTCGTCGTCAGGCAAGTTTTTACTTGCTTACATGCTATTTATCCAAGTTACAATCGTTAAATACATGAATTATAATGTTACAAGTTTAAAACTATTATGTGCTGTAACTGTTCGATGCTTGTTCCCTTAGGAAAACATTACCAAATTTGACAGAACTCAATGGTGTAGGTTGGCCCGTAGGGCTGTGAACATAGTGTGTGAATTTTGTTGGATGATGTAATCGATAATGACTAAAACAACCGCCCCCAAGTTTAATCGTAAAACTGAAATTCTACTGTACCTGAAAACCGTTAAATTCACCATAAATCATATACATGCTGGAATGGTGCGTTCTAGGGCTCAAATCGAAGCCAACTCGACGAACTATAACCCTATACCAGTTTCCAGATATTCCTGTACTCAAACCATGATGATATTTGGATCGGAGTGCGACCCTGGACTGCAGTCCAGAGCGACTCCAGTCATTGCTTGCTGTTCCGTATTGGATACCACAGGATTTCCTTAACTCGTAGGTTGCGGAACTCCACTGTTTATTATAGATAAATCTGTTAGCTAGACAACACAATTGATTTCATCCTGTTTCGTTACAGTTTGATATTTAATCCGTAATTTAGAAGATCGGGACACATAACAGTCCCAGCAGAATCAGAATTGACATGTTGATATTAAACAGGTTATAACTGCTAACGTACAGACGCGATTGAAGATCCGTCTATTGCGTTGAAAACCTTACTGAAAATCCTAGAATTCATTCAACTGTAGCGTCGCTAAATTATGATCCCAACTGGGGTTAAAATGCGTTGCGAAATGGATTTCTGATTCTGAAACCGGATTTCCAGCCGTGTGCGCTTAAAATGAAATAGTTATAACTAATGATCCTGGAACCCGATTGACTTGAAACAAAATCCTATGGATAGCTAACTGAACATATTAATTACCACCTGTTTATCATTTCGCTAAATTATATACATATGTTTCATGATAAATCGTGCAAGTGATAGACTGCTGTTTTTATGATACCTTAGTTGTGCTTCTTATACTGTTCATGCATCATATCATACCTATATCATTATAGTGATAACCTAGTGACATCGTGCATTTACCCAGTGTTAGATTTTTAGTGATGATTGTGGCAAGTACGTCAGTTTTCGTGTATCCATGAATAAGTGAAAGTGAATGAATAAGTGAAAGTGAATAAGTGAAAGTGAATGAATAAGTGAAAGTGATACGTACTTGTACACAATCAATGAACCTTATTATTTTATTGCATTGTCGACGTCTGTGGGACGCGTGTACGTGTGACTATAAGTGGTATGGGACACTTATGGAAGCTCTTGCATGGGTGTCACAGATAAGGCACCAGACACTGCCATTTATCTTGGATATTAGTCGGGACGTGCTTGATGGAGATCCTGTCTCCAGTTCTCGTGCAGACTTGTCACAGACCGATTGGTATTTGAGGTTATGGTTAGCGTTTGATGTAGACCACGGGGTGTGGGGTAGTTTAAGTGTGAGTTCAACAGAATCTCGGGAGTCCCATGCCGGCTTATATATTTAGGGAGATATATGGAGATTTACAGGGTACGTGATTATTACCGTGATATACATGTTACATGTTGGGCCCGTGGTCCCTTGCCCTTAGGTTCTACCCTTGGATGGAGGACACTCACGAGTGGTTGACTCTCACACTTGGACTGACGATAGACTTAGTGACCTGTACAGTGAGACTTAGAGACTGATATGGATACTGGCATTGATATACCATACTTACTGTGTTGACATACGTGGCATATCGTTCTACTGATTTATTGTTCCGCTGCATTGATTACTGCACATTCATATTCATGATGTCATTGATTTACTGTTTCACATATCTATTACCACTGGTAGAACTGTTACTTGATTTTATATATATATTACTATTGTGTCGCTCTGACGACCTGAGTATGCATGCTCAGTGTGAGGAGAAGATTTAGGCTGGACCAGTGCATCACAGACTTCTTGTCTTACCATTCCGAGTTACATTCATTTGTTCCACTTCAGGTCAGTCTTTACATTGCTCCTTTCAGTTACTGCATTTCTCATTACCTGCGCATCCTTACTGTTCACCATGATAAACTAGAAGCCGAAGTGTGACTACGGTAGGACATTTCCTTGACCGTAGGAGCATGGCTGGCCTTGTCTACCCCTCGTATTCCGTATTTTGGGAAGCGGGGCGTGACATGGTTTTCACTTATTCATTCACTTTCACTTATTCACTTTCACTTATTCATTCACTTTCACTTATTCACTTTCACTTAATCACGGATACACGAACACTGACGTACTTGCCACAATCACCACTAAAATCTAACACTGGGTAAATGCACGATATCACTAGGTTATCTCTATAATGATATAGGTATGATATGATGCATGAACAGTATAAGAAACATGATTAAGGTGTCATAAAATAGTATTCTATCACTTGCACGATTTATCATGAAATGTACGTGTACAGTATAGCGAAACGATAAACATGTAATAATTAGTATACTCAGTTATCTATCCATCAAAATTGGTTTCATGCCAATCAGGTTCCAGGTTCACTAGTTATGGCCATTTCATTTTAAATGTTCACTGCTGGAAATCCAATTTCTGAACTGGAAGTCCGTTTCGTAACACATTTTACTCCCAGTTGGAAGCATAATTAGGCGACTCTACAGTTAAACTAATTGTAGATTTTACTGTTATGTATCCAACGCATCAAACGGATCATCGATAGCAGTTCTGTATTAAAAGTTATGTTATGTACAAGGTGCTGGTGTAAAAGGAATCACTGCAGAAACTGCAGATTACCACGGTAGTCTAAAATACAAATTAAATATCAAATGACGGTGAAACGACACGGGACCAGCTTCAGGGGTTAGCTAACTAAATTATCTACGCGACCATATGTGGTTCCGCGCAGTTTCAGTTTAAAGAAGGGGTGTACAGGTGTTCCCAAGGCCAGGTATTCGAACGAACGTTTCCCCGAACTGCAGTTCAGGGTCGCACTCCGATCCAAATATCATCATGATTTGATTACAGGAATATCTGGAAATTAGAAAGTTATCACTAACTATCCGAGCTTAATTCATTAAGAAATTTAATTTGTATATGGATCTGGGGAATCCCCTAATCCATATACACAGCACACTCATTTCGTAGCTCGAGTTTGAGGATGGTACGGACCCTGCACAGAATCCAAACTAGCTTGACGAGATCGCAGAGATTTAGACATCGACGCTAAGTTATCACTTTCCCTGCTTCCAACAAAGATATCCCTTTCAGTTGTTCCTTTTCGTTTAACTCCTGTATCTATTGAACTCCTTGATTTATATGCCAAAAAAAAATAAAATATGTATATATACGTTTGTTTTCCTCATCTTTTCTAAGCACTCAACTATTTTTCAAATCTATCATAGTTCACCACCGCACCCCTTGACTCTTTTTCGATTAAATTGTATCTTGCCGCTACCCCCTTCTGAAATTGTCAAACTCACACTCTTTCTAAATTATATCGCTCCCTAATCTTGAATCTGATTTCATCCTTCATCTTTATGTCATTCTGGACAGCCCAATTCTTCCTTTCCTCCCATTCGGGTGAATGCTTACGCTTCACGACAGCTAAAGAATTACGAGAGGAACTACCCAACACATGACTTGGAGTTAGCCGCCGTGGTTTTCGCATTGAAGATCTGGAGGTATTACCTGTTAGGCGAAAAGGTGGAAGTGTACACGGATCACAAGAGTCTGAAATATGTGTTCACTCAAAGAGAACTGAATATGAGGCAACGCCGATGGTTAAAATTAATGGCAGACTACGACTTAGATTACAGTATCATCCGGAAAAAGTAAACGTTGTACCCGACGCTCTCAGTCACAAGCCAGCAGTCATGATGATGACCAGTCAGAGGAACATCATCGAGAATTTTCAGAAGAACGAACTAGAAATTATTACACCAAGTGCAATTAGACAGTTCCGGCAGCTACAGATGCAGTCTCCTCTTGTAGATCGCATTAAGGCTGCGCAAGCTGACGATCCTCGATTGCAGAAGTTCAGAGAGTCGGTGGAGGCCGGGCTGAGGACGGACTTACTCATACATCGAGACGGTTTTCTGAGATTCAGTAGCAGACTCTGCGTCCTCAAGGGAGATGTTCGAGAAGAGGTACTAGCTGAGGCTAATAGTTCGGCTTATTACATACATCCAGGAGGCACGAAGATGTACCGTGATCTACGACAACTTTTCTGGTGGGAAGGCATAAAAAGGGAGATTGCCCGCTTTGTAGAAAAGTGCTTAGTATGTCAGCAAGTTAAGGCTGAACATCGAAGGGTGGCTGGTTTATTGCAACCACTTCCAATTCCTCAGTGGAAATGGGAACATATAACCATGGATTTCGTAACAGCTTTACCGCGGAGTCCAAAGAGCTACAATGAAGTTTGGGTAATTGACCAAGGCAGCTCATTTCATTCCGTTCCGAGTTGGTCAGTCGACGGAAGCGATAGCAGAACAGTACATGCAGAAGATTGCGAGATTGCATAGAGTACCTGTGAGCATCATTTCCGATCGTGATACCGATTCTTATCGCACTTTTGGAGGAGTTTACAGGAAATCTTGGGGAGCCAGAAGACGAGATTCGACAGAAGTTTCCATATCCCTTTCTCTTAAATTCATGTTCACTTGTCTTTTCTAGTTCCGGAAATTTCGAGGACGAAATTTTTGTAAGGGTGGTATGATGTAATACCCAGTTCCTTTTGTACGCCAATATCCGTATTTATATAAAGTGTTGCTTACAGGCTCGTAAGGGTTGTGATGAGTTCGCTCGTCGGCAACCTTTTAGTCAATACCTGGTAGCCCGTTATGTATTGGCTTATAACTCTAACGTGCTAGTGGTTAAATCCACAACTAAGGCGTTGACGAGTCTTTAGAGTCCCCCACATTCAGTTACTCAAGTTTTCGGGCGAAACGCTGTAGAGGCCGTATGGAGATATGGCAGGGTTCGATCAGATACGTGCGGTATTGCACGGATCAGGATCGGACGGGTTTTACTAGCCGGCTTTGGCTTAAGCCGGATCATAGTATTAAATAGTGTAGTTTTGTCTCTTTGCATTTGTATCCGGTCGGAATATAGATGCGGGTGTGTATGCACAGTATCGGGGTTTTCCTGTAATTTGTTACGGGACCAGTTTTCTGGAGTTGCCAGTTTGCATTCCGTTCCGGCCGGTTTTCCTTTGTTCTCTCCCGGCCAGACTTTTTGATGGAGGGGTTAATTGCAAGTTTGCAATTAATAATTTTTTGATAATGGGCCGGCCACTTTCCAGCAAAAGAAAAAGTTTGGTTTTGAGGGAAAGGTTTAATTGGTGGATTAATTTTATGAAGTGATTTAATGAGTGGGCCGGCCAAGGAATGATGTGTGCTGGAGATGCTAATTAGTGTGGCATGATAGCATCATGGTGGTGAGTGTTTAATTAATATGGTGCTTCATTATGATGTTAATTAATTAAAGGAATAATATGAGTGGAGATTCTGTTGGAGGAGGGATGAATGATTAATTAATGGTGATACATTAATGTTAAAGGCTACAATGTGCTGAAGATTCATAATAATAGGCCGGCCACATTTTGGTGCAGGGAATATTTCTTTTTCATCATGCCCCCCCAAGTGAGTTTGCTGGAATGAAATTGGGATGATGATTAATTTATTAGAAAGGGAATGAGCATATTTGAGTGTGCAGGAGGTTTATTGATCATGAATAAGATGGTGCATTAATTAATCAAAGGAGGGCTACATTATGCTAGTGGAGTTAGCTGGAGAATATTTGTGAGTGGGGATTGATTAATTAAAGGGTGCAACATGTGTGTGCAAGCATAATGTTGATGCATTGATTGAGCATTATAAGAGTGTGCAGGGAGCTTGTTTCATTCCTGGCAGAGTGCACAAAAAAATGTTTTGTGCAGGGGCTTATATTCTTTTGACAGCAAGTGAGAGAGGTGTGCTTCATTTCAATTTTTCCAGTGAGCACAAACAGGGGCTGGCCGAGCTCAATCTTTGTTGGGTGCTCCATTTTTCTTAAGCTCTGTTGGAAGTGGAGGTGGTGCTCCGTGGCTGACCTGGGACTTGCTGGGGTCGACGATATCGGCGATGGTCGCTCCGGCGAACTCCGACGTCAAATCCGAGTCTCGAGCCAAGCTCGCGCGAACTTGTGTTGCGGCCTACAACGCGCGTTCGTGACGTCGCTGCTACCGTGTGACCCAAGGCATTCTCCAGGCAAGTTCTTACTTGCTTTCATGCTATTCCGTATATATTACAAATCAGAATCGTAGATATATTCCATGTTTGCTTGATGTTATATATTGTCACAAAACTGTTCGATGCTTGTTCCCATAGAAAATCATTATCGTATTTGACGGAACTGGACATATTATATTGGCCCTTGTAGAGATGATTAACGTGTGCAAATTTCATTAGAAAATACGACTGTTAACAGTTAAAATGACTACCCCCAAGTTTAACCGTAAAGCTGAAATTCTATTGCACCTGAAAACCGTTAAATTCACCATAAATCATATACATGCTGGAATGGTGCGTTCGAGGGCTCAAATCGAAGCCAAATCGACGAACTATAACCCTATATCAGTTTCCAGATATTCCTGTAATCAAATCATGATGATATTTGGATCGGAGTGCGACCCTGAACTGCAGTTCGGGGAAACGTTCGTTCGAATACCTGGCCTTGTGAACACCTGTACACCCCTTCTTTAAACTGAAAATGCGCGGAACCTTATATGGTCGCGTAGAGAATTTAGTTAGCTAACCCTTGAATCTGGTCCCGTGTCGTTTCACCGTCATTTGATATTTAATTTGTATTTTAGACTACCGTGGAAATCTGCAGTTTCTGCAGTGATCCCTTTTACACCAGCACCTTGTACATAACATAACTTTTAATACAGAACCGATATCGATAATCCGTTTGATGCATTGGAAAGATAACAGTAAAATCTACAATTAGTTTAACTGTAGCGTCGCCTAATTATGCTTCCAACTGGGAGTAAAATGTGTTACGAAACGGACTTCCAGTTCAGAAATTGGATTTCCAGCAGTGAACACTTAAAATGAAACGACCATAACTAGTGAACCTGGAACCCGATTGGCATGAAACCAATTTTGATGGATAGATAACTGAATATACTAATTATTACCTGTTTATTGTTTAGCCCGTACACGTTTGATTTTTGATAATTTATGCAAGTGGTAGATTGTTGATTCATGACATCCTAAACATGCGTTATATACTGTTTTACGCATCATATCTTACAACTGTCATTGCAGTGATAACCTAATGATAACGTGCATTTACCCAGTGTTAGAATTTAGTGATGATTGTGGCAAGTACGTCAGTGTTCGTGTATCCGTGAATAAGTGAAAGTGAATAAGTGAAAGTGAATGAATAAATGGAAGTGACACGTACTTGTACACAATCAGTGACCCTATTATTCTATTGCATTGTCGACGTCTGTGGGACGCGTGTACGTGTGACTATAAGTGGTATGGGACACTTATGGAAGCGCTTGCACGGGTGTCACAGATAAGGCATCAGACACTGCCATTTATCTTGAATATTAGTCGGGACGTGCTTGATGGAGGTCTTGCCTCCAGTTCTCGCGCGGACTTGTCACAGACCGATTGGTATTTAGGGTTATGGTTAGCGTTTGATGTAGACCACGGGGTGTGGGGTAGTTTGAGTGTGAGTTCAACAGAATCTCGGGAGTCCCATGCCGGCTTATATATTTAGGGAGATATATGGAGATTTACAGGGTACGTGATATACACCGTGATATACATGTTACATGTTGGGCCCGTGGTCCCTTGCCCTTGGGTTCTACCCTTGGGTGGAGGACACTCGCGAGTGGTTGACTCTCACACTTGGACTGACGATAGGCTTAGTGACCGGTACAGTGAGACTTAGAGGCTGATAGGGATACTGGCATTTATATACTTTATATATACTGTGTTGATATACGTGACATATCGTTCTACTGCTTTACTGCTCCGCTGCATTGATTACTGCACATTCATATTCATGCTGTCATTGATTTACTATTATTCATATCTATTACCACTGGTAGAACTGTGACTTGATTTTTTATATATATTATATTACTATTGTGTCGCTCTGACGACCTGAGTATGCATGCTCAGTGTGAGGAGAAGATTTAGGCTGGACCAGTGCATCACAGACTTCTTGTCTTGCCTTTCCGAGTTACATTCGTTTGTTCCACTTCAGGTCAGTCTTTACATTGCTCCTTTCAGTTACTGCATTTCTCATTACCTGCGCATCTTTACTGTTCACCATGATAAACTAGAAGCCGAAATGTGACTACGGCAGGACATTTCCTTGACCGTAGGAGCATGGCTGGCCTTGTCTACCCCTCGTATTCCGTATTTTGGGAAGCGGGGCGTGACATGGTTTTGTTGGTACCACTTATAGTCACACGTACACGCATCCCACAGACGTCGACAATGCAATAGAATAATAGGGTCACTGATTGTGTACAAGTACGTATCACTTTCACTTTATTCATTCACTTTCACTTATTAATTCACTTTCACTTATTCATTCACTTCCACTTATTCACGGATACACGAACACTGACGTACTTGCCACAATCATCACTAAATTCTAACACTGGGTAAATGCACGTTATCACTAGGTTATCACTGTAATGACAGGTGTGAGATATGATGCGTAAAACGGTATATAACGCATGTTTAGGATGTCATGAATCAATAATCTACCACTTGCATAAATTATCATAAATCAAACGTG
This sequence comes from Agapanthus africanus, assembly GCA_030015575.1. Taxonomy (NCBI): domain Eukaryota; kingdom Viridiplantae; phylum Streptophyta; class Magnoliopsida; order Asparagales; family Amaryllidaceae; genus Agapanthus; species Agapanthus africanus. Next base: position 773,791,641 of record CM057341.1, read on the forward strand.
TACGGTATTCAATGAGGGCATACTGCTATATGATATGATGAAAATGCAATTATTCATGATATAAATAAAGCATAGCAGCCAGTGCCAAACAACTTGCAAAATTTACTATAAATCATATGTGCAGAATTAAGCAAAACAATAAACAGGTAATAATTAGTATGTTCAGTTATATATCCACCAAAATTGGTTTCACGTCAATTGGGTTTCAGGTTCGCTAGTTATGGCCGTTTCATTTTAAGTGTTCACTGCTGGAAATCCAATTTCTGAACTAGAAGTCCGCTTCGTAACACATTTTACTCTCAGTTGGGAGCATAATTAGGCGACTCTACAGTTAAACTAATTGTAGATTTTACTGTTATGTATCCAACGCATCAAACGGATTATCGATATCAGTTCTGTATTAAAAGTTATGTTATGTACAAGGTGCTGGTGTAAAAGGAATCACTGCAGAAACTGCAGATTACCACGGTAGTCTAAAATACAAATTAAATATCAAATGACGGTGAAACGACACGGGACCAGCTTCAGGGGTTAGCTAACTAAATTATCTACGCGACCATATGTGGTTCCGCGCATTTTCAGTTTAAAGAAGGGGTGTACAGGTGTTCCCAAGGCCAGGTATTCGAACGAACGTTTCCCGGACTGCAGTTCAGGGTCGCACTCCGATCCAAATATCATCATGATTTGATTACAGGAATATCTGGAAACTGATATAGGGTTATAGTTCGTCGATTTGGCTTCGATTTGAGCCCTCGAACGCACCATTCCAGCATGTATATGATTTATGGTGAATTTAACGGTTTTCAGGTACAGTAGAATTTCAGCTTTACGGTTGAACTTGGGGTAGTCATTTTAACTATTAACAGTCGTATTTTCTAATGAAATTTGCACACGTTAATCATCTCTACAAGGGCCAATATAATATGTCCAGTTCCGTCAAATACGATAATGATTTTCTATGGGAACAAGCATCGAACAGTTTTGTGACAATATATAACATCAAGCAAACATGGAATATATCTACGATTCTGATTTGTAATATATACGGAATAGCATGAAAGCAAGTAAGAACTTGCCTGGAGAACGCCTTGGGGTCGCACGACGGCAACGATGTCGCGAACGCGCGTTGTGCGCCACGTTCCGGATTCCCGCGAGCCTAGTTCGAAATACGAATTTCGCGTCGGAGTTTTCCCGGAGTCGTCTTGCGTGCGCTGGAAGCTTAGGGGTGCTCTCTGGTCCGTCTGAGAAGTGTTGGGGTTTCCGAAGGTCGACGGCGTCGCTCCGGCAACTTGTATAGAGTGGTTTCACAGTGGTGAAAAAAAGTTTGAAAATGGTTTTGGGGTTCGATGAAATGCCGTAAAGCTCGGATAGGGGATCTCGACGAAGGTGCTGCTGCGACGAGTTCTCAAGTCAAAGGAGATGGCTGCGGCAAGGTGAGGAGTCGGCTGAAGATGTGCTCGGAATTGGAGGCTAGGGGTGCTTGGTGACCGTGGTGGGTTTAGAAGGTGAAGTCTTGGTGAGGGTGCAGCAATGGGTTCTGTGGCGACGAGATAGGTTCTCGTCTCAGTTGAGTGCCTTGGGTGAAGTCGAGGGGTTCTCGGTGGTTGCGGTTGAGATGGGATTTGATGGAGACCACGGGGTGTGGGGTAGTTTAAGTGTGAGTTCAACAGAATCTCGGGAGTCCCATGCCGGCTTATATATTTAGGGAGATATATGGAGATTTACAGGGTACGTGATATACACCGTGATATACATGTTACATGTTGGGCCCGTGGTCCCTTGCCCTTGGGTTCTACCCTTGGGTGGAGGACACTCGCGAGTGGTTGACTCTCACACTTGGACTGACGATAGGCTTAGTGACCGGTACAGTGAGACTTAGAGGCTGATAGGGATACTGGCATTTATATACTTTATATATACTGTGTTGATATACGTGACATATCGTTCCACTGCTTTACTGCTCCGCTGCATTGATTACTGCACATGTATATTCATGATGTCATTTATTTACTGCTTCACATACCTACTATCACTGTTAGAACTGTCACTTGATTTTATATATTATATTGCTATTGTGTCGCTCTGACGACCTGAGTATGCATGCTCAGTGTGAGAAGAAGATTTAGCCTGGACCAGTGCATCACAGACTTCCTGACTTGCCGTTCCTAGTTACATCCGTTTGTTCCACTTCAGGTCAGTTTACATTATTGTATCTTTCAGTTACTGCATTTCTCATTACCTGCGCATCGTTTACTGTTCACCATGATAAACTAGAAGCCGAAGTGTGACTACGGCAGGACATTTCCTTGACCGTAGGAGCATGGCTGGCCTTGTCTACCCCTCGTATTCCGTATTTTGGGAAGCGGGGCGTGACATGGTTTTGTTGGTATCAGAGCCATCCTTAAGTCGCTCAATCAGATTTGGAGGGCGTTGCCGAACCTCCACTATGCAGCTCCTTCCTTCTAGGGCAGCCATTGACCAGATGTTTGTCGGATCCACAAATCAAGCACTGCCCTTTATCCTTACGACAGTCTCTCCGAAGGTGTCCTAGTCGCTTGCAACAACCGCAATGTTGAGTTCTCCGCTGCTTCCGTTGTGGAGGAACAAATGAGCGCTTCATCTGCACGCCACCTTGTTTAACAGGGTTTCCCTTACGATTGGAGGCTTCCGCTGGTGCTTGAGCCATTTGCCTTCTTAGTCCTTCGGCTAAGAGATCATTCATTCGCTCATGGGCTTCCTTCAAACTTTGCAGTACACCCAACATCTCGGCGGTTTGACTCTGGGGAGTGGAGATAGAAGAAGAGTCGTTGGAATCCATGTTTTAGCTTCCGCTGTGCTACTCTGATAGGAACTTAAAATATGCAACGCGATACGTAACTCGAAGAAACGAAGACATGAGAATGCAACGAGTCCAATAAGAAACGTAAGCAGGTGTAGGATCAATAGGAAGGTACAAGGATGAAAACGTAAAATAGATTTGAAAACTCGGGAATGATACAAGATATAAACGGAGAGTGGTCGGAGGTCATGGTCCTAAAACAACAAATTTTAGAACGACATAAAATTCATAATGCATAGAGTACCTGTGAGCATCGTTTCCGATCGTGATACCCGATTCTTATCGCACTTTTGGAGGAGTTTACAGGAAAACTTGGAACGAGAAGACGAGATTCGACAGAAGTTTCCATATCTCTTATCTTAAATTCACGTTTACTTATCTTTTCTAGTTCCGGAAATTTCGAGGACGAAATTTTTGTAAGGGTGGTATGATGTAATACCCAGTTCCTTTTGTACGCCAATATCCGTATTTATATAAAGCGTTGCTTGCAGGCTCGTAAGGGTTGTGATGAGTTCGCTCGTCGGCCACCTTTTAGTCAATACCTGGTAGCCCGTTATGTATTGGCTTATACCTCTAACGTGCTAGTGGTTAAATCCACAACTAAGGCGTTGACGAGTCTTTAGAGTCCCCCACATTCAGTTACTCAAGTTTTCGGGCGAAACGCTGTAGAGGCCGTATGGAGATATGGCAGGGTTCGATCGGATACGTGCGGTATTACACGGATCAGAATCGGACGGGTTTTACTAGCCGGCTTTGGCTTAAGCCGGATCCTAGTATTAAATAGTGTAGTTTTGTCTCTTTGCATTTGTATCCGGTCGGAATACAGATGCGGGTGTGTATGCACAGTATCGGGGTTTTCCTGTAATTTGTTACAGGACCAGTTTTCTGGAGTTGCCAGTTTGCATTCCGTTCCGGCCGGTTTTTCTTTGTTCTTTCCCGGCCGGACTTTTCTGATGGAGGGGGTTAATTGCAAGTTTGCAATTAATATTTTTTTTGATTTTTTTCCCATCCTCATTTTAATGGGGGGCCGGCCACTAGTGGAGAAAGGAGAATGTTTGTATCATGCATACATTAATTAATGAAGTGATGAATGAGCACATAATGGAGATGCTGGTGCTTCATTATGCTAAGGGTTTAATTAATGTATAAGGTGGAGCATATTGTGCAGGAAGTTGCTTTGTGATGTTTAGTTAATTAAAGTGAGGAATAATTGCATAAGGAGTGTGCTGGAAAGATGAATGAATGATTAATTAGTGGTGATGCATTAATGTTAAAGGCTACAATGTGCTGAAGATTCATAATAATGGGCCGGCCACATTTTATTTGATATGGAATTTCGTGGGCCCCCCCCCCCCCTTAATTCATTGTGCTGGAGATTCTTTAGCACTGTGGGTTAATTAAAGAGTTTAATTAATGAAACTTTGAGCATTATAAGAGACATGAGCCTGCTTCATTCTTGAGAAGGTAGCACAAAATGTTTTGTGCAAGGGGCAGAGATAGTTTGCTTCATTCCAAATTCCAGTGAGCACAAACAGGGGCTGGCCGAGCTCAATCTTTGTTGGGTGCTCCATTTTTCTTAAGCTCTGTTGGAAGTGGAGGTGGTGCAATTACCCAAACTTCATTGTTGCTCTTTGGACTCCGCGGTAAAGCTGTTACGAAATCCATGGTTATATGTTCCCATTTCCCCTGAGGAATTGGAAGTGGTTGCAATAAACCAGCTACCCTTCGATGTTCAGCCTTAACTTGCTGACATACCAAGCACTTTGCTACAAAGCGGGCAATCTCCCTTTTTATGCCTTCCCACCAGAAAAGTTGTCGTAGATCACGGTACATCTTCGTGCCTCCTGGATGTATGTAATAAGCCGAACTATTAGCCTCAGCTAGTACCTCTTCTCGAACATCTCCCTTGAGGACGCAGAGTCTGCTACTGAATCTCAGAAAACCGTCTCGATGTATGAGTAAGTCCGTCCTCAGTCCGGCTTCCACCGACTCTCTGAACTTCTGCAATCGAGGATCGTCAGCCTGCGCAGCCTTAATGTGATCTACAAGAGGAGACTGCACCTGTAGCTGCCGGAACTGTCTAATTGCACTTGGTGTAACAACTTCTAGTTCGATCTTCTGAAAATTCTCGATGATGTTCCTCTGACTGGTCGTCATCATGACTGCTGGCTTGTGACTGAGAGCGTCGGGTACAACGTTTACTTTTTCCGGATGATACTGTAAGTCCAAGTCGTAGTCTGCCATTAATTTTAACCATCGGCGTTGCCTCATATTCAGTTCTCTTTGAGTGAACACATATTTCAGACTCTTGTGATCCGTGTACACTTCCACCTTTTCTGAAAATTCTAAATTATATCGCTCCCTAATCTTGAATCTGATTTCATCCTTCATCTTTATGTCATTCTGGACAGCCCAATTCTTCCTTTCCTCCCATTCGGGTGATTGCTTACGCTTCACGACAGCTGAAGAATTACGAGAGGAACTACCCAACACATGACTTGGAGTTAGCCGCCGTGGTTTCGCATTGAAGATCTGCAGGCATTACCTGTTAGGCGAAAAGGTGGAAGTGTACACGGATCACAAGAGTCTGAAATATGTGTTCACTCAAAGAGAACTGAATATGAGGCAACGCCGATGGTTAAAATTAATGGCAGACTACGACTTGGACTTACAGTATTATCCGGAAAAAGTAAACGTTGTACCCGACGCTCTCAGTCACAAGCCAGCAGTCATGATGACGACCAGTCAGAGGAACATCATCGAGAATTTTCAGAAGATCGAACTAGAAGTTGTTACACCAAGTGCAATTAGACAGTTCCGGCAGCTACAGGTGCAGTCTCCTCTTGTAGATCGCATTAAGGCTGCGCAGGCTGAAGATCCTCGATTGCAGAAGTTCAGAGAGTCGGTGGAAGCCGGGCTGAGGACGGACTTACTCATACATCGAGACGGTTTTCTGAGATTCAGTAGCAGACTCTGCGTCCTCAAGGGAGATGTTCGAGAAGAGGTACTAGCTGAGGCTAATAGTTCGGCTTATTACATACATCCAGGAGGCACGAAGATGTACCGTGATCTACGACAACTTTTCTGGTGGGAAGGCATAAAAAGGGAGATTGCCCGCTTTGTAGCAAAGTGCTTAGTATGTCAGCAAGTTAAGGCTGAACATCGAAGGGTAGCTGGTTTATTGCAACCACTTCCAATTCCTCAGTGGAAATGGGAACATATAACCATGGATTTCGTAACAGCTTTACCGCGGAGTCCAAAGAGCAACAATGAAGTTTGGGTAATTGACCAAGGCAGCTCATTTCATTCCGTTCCGAGTTGGTCAGTCGACGGAAGCGATAGCAGAACAGTACATGCAGAAGATTGCGAGATTGCATAGAGTACCTGTGAGCATCATTTCCGATCGTGATACCGATTCTTATCGCACTTTTGGAGGAGTTTACAGGAAATCTTGGGGAGCCAGAAGACGAGATTCGACAGAAGTTTCCATATCCTTTTCTCTTAAATTCATGTTCACTTGTCTTTTCTAGTTCCGGAAATTTCGAGGACGAAATTTTTGTAAGGGTGGTATGATGTAATACCCAGTTCCTTTTGTACGCCAATATCCGTATTTACTTGCTGGAAAAAAAATGGAGTATGCTATTCTTTGCTGTGAAATGAATGCTCTCCTGCACACATTGTGCACTCTCCCTCTTCAGAATGAAGCAGGCTCCCTATCTCTTATAATGCTCAATGTTTCATTAATTAAACTCTTTAATTAACCCACAGTGCTAAAGAATCTCCAGCACAATGAATTAAGGGGGGGCCCCACGAAATTCCATATCAAATAAAATGTGGCCGGCCCATTATTATGAATCTTCAGCACATTGTAGCCTTTAACATTAATGCATCACCATTAATTAATCATTCATTCATCTTTCCAGCACACTCCTTATGCAATTATTCCTCACTTTAATTAACTAAACATCACAAAGCAACTTCCTCTTCTTCAAGGCCGAGCCTTTCCCTGCACACTCGGGAACCCACTGCGGCCACCCCCTCTGTCGCTGTCGCCCTCATCGCCGACCACTTTGTCGACCTCCCCGCGTCACCATCCCCATCTCTTCTCTCTCCTCTCTCCAACCCGAAGAACCCATCTCCCTGAGCACCCCAGCTACCCTGCACCCTCATCGCAAGCCCTCTGGCCAACGCCGGGAAAACCCCTCATCATCGGAGACCCATTGCCGACGTCACCCCAGTGCCACTTTCTCTGATCACAAAGAACAGTGAACCCAGTCCCCTATCTTCTCTATTATCCCTTCTTCTTCTACTACTACTTTCTTCTCGGTTTTCCGTTTCCCGGTGATCGCTGAAGCCGTGACCGTCGCTGCCATTCCACCCTGTAAATCTCCATATAACTCCCTAAATATATAAGCCGGCATGGGACTCCCGAGATTCTGTTGAACTCACACTTAAACTACCCCACACCCCGTGGTCTACATCAAACACTAACCATAACCCTAAATACTAATCGATCCGTGACAAGTCTGCGCGAGAACTGGAGGCAGGACCTCCATCAAGCACGTCCCGACTAATACATAAGATAAATGGCAGTGTCGGATGTCTTATCTGTGACACCCATGCAAGAGCTTCCATAAGGGTCCCATACCACTTATAGTCACACGTACACGCGTCCCACAGACGTCGACAATGCAATAAAATAATAAGGTTCACTGATTGTGTACAAGTACGTGTCACATCATTATGATTAATTTATTATGGTCAAAGTCTGAAGTTGTGCTCATATTCCCCAGAATCAGACCGTCGAGATTTTGAATGTACTGCAAGGCTTAAAGGAAGCTCAGGAGCGAACGAACGATCTCTTAGCTGAAGGACTAAGAAGGCAAACGGCTCAAGCACCAGCTAGGGGCCCTACTCATAGGGAAATCGCTGATAAACAAAATGGTGGCATGCAGATGAAGCGCTCATTTGTTACTAAGCCACGGAAGCAGTGGAGAGCCCAACGTTGTGGTTATTGCAAAAGGTCAGGACACTTTCAGAGGGACTGTCGCCGGGCCAAAGGGCAGTGCTTGATTTGTGGATCCGACAAACATCTGGTCAATGGCTGCCCTAGAAGGAAAGAGCTGCATAGTGGAGATTCGGTAACGCCCTCCAAATCCGATTGAGCGACTTGACGATGGCACGGACCCAGTACAAGATTCAGACTTGCCTTACGAGACTACGGAGATTAAATATCGACGCAGAGTTATCACTTTTCCCGCTTTCAATAAAGACTTTGACACTCTGTTTTGGCAGTTGTCTCCTTTCATTTAAATTTTGTATCCGTTGAACTTCTTAGTCGAATGCAATAAAGTTGTGAATTGTGACTGCCTACTTTTGTTTGACTCACTATATTTAGACCCTAAGCTTAGTCGATATCATGGTTCACCACCGCATCCCTTGACTCCTTTTTCGATTAAGTTGTATCTTGCCGCTACCCCCTTCTGAAGTTGTCAAACTCACATTCTTTCTAAATTATATCTCTCCCTAATTTTGAATCTGATTTCATCCTTCATCTTTATGTCATTCTGGACAGCCCAATTCTTCCTTTCCTCCCATTCAGGTGATTGCTTACGCTTCACGACAGCTGAAGAATTACGAGAGGAACTACCCAACACATGACTTGGAGTTAGCCGCCGTGGTTTCGCATTGAAGATCTGGAGGCATTACCTGTTAGGCGAAAAGGTGGAAGTGTACACGGATCACAAGAGTCTGAAATATGTGTTCACTCAAAGAGAACTGAATATGAGGCAACGCCGATGGTTAAAATTAATGGCAGACTACGACTTGGACTTACAGTATCATCCGGAAAAAGTAAACGTTGTACCCGACGCTCTCAGTCACAAGCCAGCAGTCATGATGACGACCAGTCAGAGGAACATCATCGAGAATTTTCAGAAGATCGAACTAGAAGTTGTTACACCAAGTGCAATTAGACAGTTCCGGCAGCTACAGATGCAGATCGCATTAAGGCTGCGCAGGCTGACGATCCTCGATTGCAGAAGTTCAGAGAGTCGGTGGAAGCCGGGCTGAGGACGGACTTACTCATACATCGAGACGGTTTTCTGAGATTCAGTAGCAGACTCTGCGTCCTCAAGGGAGATGTTCGAGAAGAGGTACTAGCTGAGGCTAATAGTTCGGCTTATTACATACATCCAGGAGGCACGAAAATGTACCGTGATCTACGACAACTTTTCTGGTGGGAAGGCATAAAAAGGGAGATTGCCCGCTTTGTAGCAAAGTGCTTGGTATGTCAGCAAGTTAAGGCTGAACATCGAAGGGTAGCTGGTTTATTGCAACCACTTCCAATTCCTCAGGGGAAATGGGAACATATAACCATGGATTTCGTAACAGCTTTACCGCGGAGTCCAAAGAGCAACAATGAAGTTTGGGTAATTGACCAAGGCAGCTCATTTCATTCCGTTCCGAGTTGGTCAGTCGACGGAAGCGATAGCAGAACAGTACATGCAGAAGATTGCGAGATTGCATAGAGTACCTGTGAGCATCATTTCCGATCGTGATACCCGATTCTTATCGCACTTCTGGAGGAGTTTACAGGAAATCTTGGGGAGCGAGAAGACGAGATTCGACAGAAGTTTCCATATCCCTTTCTCTTAAATTCATGTTTACTTGTCTTTTCTAGTTCCGGAAATTTCGAGGACGAAATTTTTGTAAGGGTGGTATGATGTAATACCCAGTTCCTTTTGTACGCCAATATCCGTATTTATATAAAGTGTTGCTTACAGGCTCGTAAGGGTTGTGATGAGTTCGCTCGTCGGCCACCTTTTAGTCAATACCTGGTAGCCCGTTATGTATTGGCTTATACCTCTAACGTGCTAGTGGTTAAATCCACAACTAAGGCGTTGACGAGTCTTTAGAGTCCCCCACATTCAGTTACTCAAGTTTTCGGGCGAAACGCTGTAGAGGCCGTATGGAGATATGGCAGGATTCGATCGGATACGTGCGGTATTGCACGGATCAGGATCGGACGGGTTTTACTAGCCGGCTTTGGCTTAAGCCGGATCCTAGTATTAAATAGTGTAGTTTTGTCTCTTTGCATTTGTATCCGGTCGGAATACAGATGCGGGTGTGTATGCACAGTATCGGGGTTTTCCTGTAATTTGTTACGGGACCAGTTTTCTGGAGTTGCCAGTTTGCATTCCGTTCCGGCCGGTTTTTCTTTGTTCTTTCCCGGCCGGACTTTTCTGATGGAGGGGGTTAATTGCAAGTTTGCAATTAATATTTTTTTGATCTTTTTCCCATCCTCATTTTAATGGGGGCCCGGCCACTAGTGGGGAAAGGAGAATGTTTGTATGCTGCATACATTAATTAATGAAGTGATGAATGAGCACATAATGGAGATGCTGGTGCTTCATTATGCTAAGGGTTTAATTAATGTATAAGGTGGAGCATATTGTGCAGGAAGTTGCTTTGTGATGTTTAGTTAATTAAAGTGAGGAATAATTGCATAAGGAGTGTGCTGGAAAGATGAATGAATGATTAATTAATGGTGATGCATTAATGTTAAAGGCTACAATGTGCTGAAGATTCATAATAATGGGCCGGCCACATTTTATTTGATATGGAATTTCGTGGGCCCCCCCCTTAATTCATTGTGCTGGAGATTCTTTAGCACTGTGGGTTAATTAAAGAGTTTAATTAATGAAACTTTGAGCATTATAAGAGACATGAGCCTGCTTCATTCTTGAGAAGGTAGCACAAAATGTTTTGTGCAAGGGGCAGAGATAGTTTGCTTCATTCCAAATTCCAGTGAGCACAAACAGGGGCTGGCCGAGCTCAATCTTTGTTGGGTGCTCCATTTTTCTTAAGCTCTGTTGGAAGTGGAGGTGGTGCTCCGTGGCTGACCTGGGACTTGCTGGGGTCGACGATATCGGCGATGGTCGCTCCGGCGAACTCCGACGTCAAATCCGAGTCTCGAGCCAAGCTCGCGTGAACTTGTGTTGCGGCCTACAACGCGCGTTCGTGACGTCGCTGCTACCGTGTGACCCAAGGCGTTCTCCAGGCAAGTTCTTACTTGCTTTCATGCTATTCCGTATATATTACAAATCAGAATCGTAGATATATTCCATGTTTGCTTGATGTTATATATTGTCACAAAACTGTTCGATGCTTGTTCCCATAGAAAATCATTATCGTATTTGACGGAACTGGACATATTATATTGGCCCTTGTAGAGATGATTAACGTGTGCAAATTTCATTAGAAGATACGACTGTTAACAGTTAAAATGACTACCCCCAAGTTTAACCGTAAAGCAGAAATTCTACTGTACCTGAAAACCGTTAAATTCACCATAAATTATATACATGCTAGAATGGTGCGTTCGAGGGCTCAAATCGAAGCCAACTCGACGAACTATAACCCTATACCAGTTTCCAGATATTCCTGTACTCAAACCATGATGATATTTGGATCGAAGTGCGACCCTGAACTGCAGTTTGGGGAAACGTTCGTTCGAATACCTGTCCTTGGGAACACCTGTACACCCCTTCCTTAGACTGAAAATGCGCGGAACCTTATATGGTCGCGTAGAGAATTTAGTTAGCTAACCCCTGAAGTTGGTCCCGTGTCGTTTCACCGTGTGTCACTTCCATTTATCCATTCACTTTCACTTATTCACTTTCACTTATTCATTCACTTTCACTTATTCACTTTCACTTAATCATTCACTTTCACATATTCACTGATACACGAACACTGACGTACTTGCCGCAATCATCACTAAATTCTAACACTGGGTAAATGCACGTTATCACTAGGTTATCACTGTAATGACAGGTATGAGATATGATGCGTAAAACAGCATATGAAACATGATTAAGGTGTCATAAAATAGTATTCTATCACTTGCACGATTTATCATGAAACGTGCGTATACAGTATAGCGTAACGATAAACAGGTAATAATTAGTATATTCAGTTATCTATCCATCAAAATTGGTTTCATGCCAATCGGGTTCAAGGTTCACTAGTTATGGTCGTTTCATTTTAAGTGTTCACTGCTGGAAATCCAATTTCTGAACTGGAAGTCCGTTTCGTAACACATTTTACTCCCAGTTGGAAGCATAATTAGGCGACGCTACAGTTAAACTAATTGTATATTTTACTATTATCTATCCAACGCATCAAACGGATTATCGATAGCAGTTCTGTATTAAAAGTTATGTTATGTACAAGGTGCTGGTGTAAGAGGGATCACTGCAGAAACTGCAGAACACCACGGTATTCTAAAATACAAATTAAATATCAAATGAAAGTGAAACGACACTGGACCAGATTCAAGGGTTAGCTAACTAAATTCTCTACGCGACCATATGAGGTTCCGCGCATTTTCAGTTTAAGGAAGGGGTGTACAGGTGTTCCCAAGGCCAGGTATTCGAACGAACGTTTCCTCAAACTGCAGTTCAGGGCCGCGAATCGCCTCAGTATTCGTTGTTATAACTTATCCAAATGTAAATATGAACTATGGCGTACTGTAGGTTTATCAGTTGGCTTCGATACGAGCCCTAGCACTCTGAGATCCGATAAATAGGTAATTTATTATGATTTTAACCGTTCAGCTTGTCCGAGAAAAATCAGATTTCACAAGGTTATTGGGTTGTCGAATTACGGGTAAAAGGATATTGATAAGATAACTATAGCATGTTAAGCAAGTGAAGGGAGTTCACTTGCCTCGATGACGGTATCACGGAGTTGATGGATCGGTCGGATGCTGCAATGCACGTCACGGATGCGGAAGTGGTCGTTGCAACAAATCGAAGCTCGCGAGCCTTGGAACCGTAGTGGCGTGGCCTCGAATTCTCGCTTTTGGATTGGCTACAACTCGCATGGATCGACGTCAGCGGCGGTACATTAAGGCTCCGAGTTCGCAGAGATGAGGAAGTCGATGGTGGAGTGGCCGTCGCGCAGTGCGGGGTCATGGCCGGAGCAGGTGAAGGGGGCAAGGGAAACTCTGCTTGGTCTCGACTGCAGTGGCTGTGCAATAGTTTACTGGAGCTCGGTCGTCGCGGAGCGGGCCCGAGGACGGTCTCGGCGAAGGTGTCGGTGGTTGGAGGTGGCAGCGAGAGTTCCGGCGACGGTGGTGAGGATGGTGGCGACGGCGAAGGGCGCGATGAGAGTCGCGGGCGTGGATTCTCGTGTTCGCGAGAAGCGGGAACGAGGGGGGAGAGAGAGAGAAGATAGGCTGAGTGAGAGAGAGAGAGTGCGAGAGGGAAGAGAGAGAGAGACAGTTGTGTGAGAATAGGTTTTAGGGAAATGTTATATATAGAGAGAGATAGGCAGGGGGAGAGAGAGAATGTGGGCGAGAGATTCGGTGGAGGGAGTTGTAAAGAGAGGGGTGTATGTAGATTAATATATAATATGTAGAAAGAGAGGAGACAGTGAGATGAGGTGAGGGAAATGAGTGAGGATGAGTTGTAAATGGAAAGAGTAGGGTGTAAAGAGAAAAGAGAATAATGTGGGGGTGTAAAGAAAAAAGGGAGAGAGGAGGGAACGTGATGAGTGGGGGAGGAAAGAGTAGAGAGAGGTGAGGATGTTAGGATTAGATTAGGTGTTAAATAAAGAATATAATATTCGTCCGTTTTGAGATTTTGGCAAATACAAACTTACTCCAAAACACGCCCGGGTTGGGTCTAAAAATTCAGATTTAAAATATGAAAAATATATGTGACGTCCAAATTTCAAAATGAAAGCTCAAGTAACGAAAATGCATACCCCCAAGATTGGATGCACGTAAAATGCACGTAGCGATTCAAAAAGTCTGTTTCAATAAACGGAACGAGAAAAGAAGTACGGATGTCATCATTGGGTCAGGTATGAGTTAGGATTTTAAAATAAATAAAATAAATATAAATTTAAATAAATAAATTTTGTAAGCAACATTTTATATAAATACGGGTATTGGCGTACAAAAGGAACTGGGTATTACATCAGCGAACAGATCGCTCGGTAAGTCCCAAAGGTAAGAGGGAAGTAGAGAAGACAGAATAAGAAAATGCATTTTTAAAGTGTAAACTATTGTTGTAATGTTATGTCAACGCTGTTGTTTGTAACTTGGTACAGAAGGATGCCAATATATACGAGGGGGGTCTTTATATGCTAGAGACCAGGGCAAACGGAAAGTACAAGGAACAGTTAAGCCACGGTACAACAGCAACGGAATATAGGTTAGGTGTCTTAATCTGACCACCTCGTGCCACCTTTAACACCTTCCGTACCAATCTACCCCTTTAAACCCCGCGATGTCTTGTTTGTATTGTTATATTGTAAATTGTGTTGGTTGTATGATTGATTGGCTGACTGACCGAAACTATGATATCAGGAAATGGTTATAACCGTAATGTTATGTAAATGGAATACTAGGAATCATGTAAAAGGAATATATCCATGGTTCGGTTCAGTCAAATTGTATAAATTGATAATTGTATTCATGGATTCATTGTTCATATTGAGTTGGATTATTAAGAATATAGATTGACTTGAATCATATTCAAGTCAGAATTAGTCAGACTCTAACCCGAGTCAGACTAAAAGAAATATGATTGAAGTTCTATAATTGTTAGGGTCCTTATTGTAAATTATAAAACTTGAGGGGGTTTTATGTAAAAAGTACTTTTGTATAGTTTTCAAAATCCACCTCAAGTATTTATTATTCGTCTTTAGGGTTGTAATGAGGGTAAATTTTATTTGTGTTATTCTAGTGAATATATCATAATAAAAGTATTAATTTATAATATTGATTTATTTGAAATTCATGGTATTTTAATGTAACTTTTAATCTGGTAATTTTTAGAAAAAGTGAAAACTTTATCTTATAATAAAATAGGTGTTTAAATGATAAATATACATATGTTAATACAAGAATAATTTTATATAAATATTTTATATTCCAAAATCTCATTTTTCTTAAGATGTCGTACTTTAAACCTTTCGAGACCGAATGCTCCTTGCGGAGGTCTGAATCTCGCACTACTAGCCTGAGGGTGCGCGATAAACCGCACAATCCCGAACGGGTTTCCCAAAGATGGGTTGTAGCGGCGCTTTGCAAAGATTGTAAAATACTAATCTTTTAGAAAACGGTTTTATAAATTAAAAGGTATTTATTTGAAAAGTGTAATTTTCCGTATTTTAGGTTCTAGGGTTTCCTAAGCCAAGTAGCCTATTTCTAAATGGTCTAAACGACAAGTCGTTAGAAGCCTCAAATCGCCTCTTCACCGTCAATTGTGGCCAGGTAAGTACAAGTGAGGAGGAAGGGATCCGCTCACGAATCGTGAGGCGAGCCTTTTAAAGTTACCCAAGCTCACTTGCCTAGCCTAGACACCACAAAGTCAGTTTAGATAAACGATCGATGTCCACCACTTATCGTATTTTCCTAGTAAGAACTATTTAGTAAAAAGTGTAACAAATCTAAAATCTTTAAGAATGGTTTTATGAAGATTATGGTATTTTAATGTAAAGTCTTGTATTTTCGTATTCTAAATTTTGATGATATCAATTAAGGTTATATTTGCGTGTATGTGGAGGTAGGTCATTACCTCGTGACTTATTTTAAGGTATTGTGATGTTTAGGGGTTAAACATGATAAATTAAACATGAGGGTATTTAAGTGAAAGAATACGGTATTTGCGAAAGTTATTATTTCATGTGTGAAAACTCATTCAAATTGATTTTTACAAGTTTAGTGGTCAAGATGAAGATGTTTAGGAATGAAGGAATTGATTAGAAGAAGAAAAATAAACTTTATGGTATTATTGTGAAAAGAATACGATATTACAAAAAATCTATCATTTCATGTGAGAAACTTTGTCTAAATTGATTGTTATGTATTTCATAGTCATCATGAATATGTTTAGGTGTTATGGAATTGGTGACAAGTGAAATTTTGTAGAAAAACCGAATCGGAAATCGGTTTGTTCCGATTTCCGTCGGGTTTCATAAAGTCGTATTTTGAGAAATAGAAAAGAGAGAAGAATGGGACTTACGGATTTCAAACTCTTCTAAAGAGTATAGAGGAACAAGGGAAATGGTCGAGGCTTTGTTTCGTCGCCGGTTGCTTCAAAGAACGTCGCCGGAAATCCGTCAGCGCTTCGCCGTGAACTCGATTTCAAAGCACACTTTTTTGTGGAAATTTCAAGAGAGTAAATCTAAGGTTTCGGAATGAGAGGGTAGGGGGTAGGGGCCTATTTATAGGATAGCTAGTGTAGGGTAGGTGAAAGGTTTTGTTTATTAAAAAAATTTGTAAAAATTTAAAGAAAATCATTAAAATTTTGTATTAAATAGGATGTATTTATCAATTGAAAACCGATCACTTAAATTGGAGTTAACAGGGGGTTTAAGAATACCAAAAGCCACACTTTTCGTGTTGAGACCCCGGCCATCCGACCAACTCCGGCCGGCGGCGCCGGCCGATTTGGCCGGCCGGCCGAGTTGACCGATCCCGGCCGGGTTCGGCAACGGTTGGGTGCGGGGTTCTCCGACTAAGACTTTGGCATACTCCGTTTTTTGGGTTCAGTTCAACATTTTGGAGTTATGGCCTGTGGACTGTTGGGCTTCCAAGAATTTTTAAAGAAAAATAAACTAAAAATAATGTGGGGCAGGGGATTCGAACTCTGGTGGTTTGGTTCAGCAATACAAGGTATTACCAATGAGCTACAAGCTCCTTCTTGTAATTATTGTAGGAAAATAGATACTTAAAGTGATATCAGCAACATTAAATACACTAAGTATACTTCAAATTTAAATCAAATTTATGTATACAAAAATTAGAGTTGTTACAATAACTGATGCCTTCAACTTTTAAATCCTCAGAAGTAGGGCCATACAAGATATTTTCACTGCTATCATCTGTCTGAGAGCAACAACAAAGCACCAACTCACTTGAATTGCTTCGTAGCTTTCGACCTGTGCAAGAGGTACAATTGTCTACACTTTGAAATTCAGAAACTTTACATCCAGTAACCATTTCCTCAGTGTCCTTTACAAGCTTTGAAACCCAATTTATCTTGAGAATGCGCTGTAACACTAATTTTGCCACAGCCACCGATCTCCTCTGGTGCATGTTCACATCAGAATATTGCATTTAATACCGTTCATTCTTATGCACATTGTATATAAGTATGTGCTTTTGATCCGTGTTTTCTACATGATTACAGATTACATATTCTCAGTCCAAAACAACACAAATCATGCACAATCTCTACGGTTATGACAAAATTGAGAACTGCCAAAAACAGATTAAATTCGGGTTCCGGTCGTCCACACCCGTCAGGTGTCGCTTACCAGTACAAGGGACAAGATCAAGCAATGGTCATTCATGTCTGAGACAAGCACAGAGCACGAGGGAGGCATCACAAGGATCAAGTTGGCAACGTGGAGCTCGAGGGAGATCAAGTCCAAAAGACAAAAAGGGTTACCATTTTGGACGGTTGTAAATCTGAGAATATTTTGGAACTATTTTGCAAATTTGAACATACCAAACAAAAGAACAAAGCAACACGAGAACCCAGAAGAAAAATGACGCTTCAATTCCACAATACGACCGCGGAAGCGTGAAGTTTACCCCTATTGGCGGTGGATCCACGGCCATATCATTGTGTCTCGTGACGAATTTTCAGGGATAGTTTTGTAATTGTACATAAGCTCAGAATATGGCCCTAGGGTTTCACTTCTCTGTCTATATATACTCCAGATTTGTGCCAAACCAAAGATACTTTACTTTTCTTAGGATTAGTGTAGTTTTCCTCTTCTTCTTTATCTTTTCTCTATTGAAATGTAGTAAGAGTTTTTGAGTGGAAGAATAATGAAAATAAGAGTTTTCTTTTACCTTGTATCTTTATTTTCTTGTATTGTATTTTAATTCTTAGTCTAATTTTTATTACTTGTTTGTTAAATTAGTTGTTGGTTTTATTATTCTTCTTTTTTCTTTTCTAATCTCTATTTTTAAACCATGATACTCAATAGAGTCCTTACTTAGATAAAGGCTCAAGTAGTTAGCTTGTTATTGTTTGTTCTCATCATATTCGCTCTTCTCTTCTTCTTGTTTTCTTTTCTTTTCATGTGTGAGTAGTTTACTCACTTGTTAGGATTAAGAAAGGATGGTATGAGAGATGGAAAAATCCCTGATGCCTCTCTTCGCCAAACAACTTGAAATCAAATCTAAACCAAACAAACGCAACCCTCTCCCTTAGGCGCGTTATAAGTGGGATAAAACTACGACCTAAGTCGAGAATTTCTTTAGACGCACTACAACATAACATGTAGTTGTGACATAATTGGAAACTTGTTGTGCGTGTTTGGTTTAGGGTTGGAAATAAGAGTATGGAACGGTCGGACAAGGAGCACTAGGAATGGATCTAGCGTTGAAAAGCTTGCTTAAAATCGTAAATACAATTTTAATGTTCTAATCCCCGTTACTTTCGATTATTCCAACATCATTTCATTGATGGCACAAGACAAGCACAAGATTAATTTCTAACTCTATCAACCAACCCTAACCCTAGCAAGCTCTTGAACATAAAAATACAAACACTTAGAATAGAATTGAACAAATTTGTACATTTTTACTTGACACGTCTAAAATAAGAACGAAACACTAACCATCTCTCGGTGGACGACCCGTACTCAACCGGCTAGCTACATGCAATACCGTCTTGATTGCGGTAAGTAGGAACACATAGAACGCATAGTATAAATCTAACAATCAGTGCACAAGGGATACTTCCATCAGAGTAGGCCTTCCGCTTGGGAAATAAATGTGAGAAGTCAATAGCATAATCATCTGTAGACTGCAATATCAGTTTATCAACAATCCTCTTATCAATAACAGGTTCTCCATTAGAAGCAACCAAAGATGCCCTTCGACTATTCCGACAACAAGTGAGGCACAGATCATAAAAACAGTGCGGACAGTGCCGATGGAAATCGAAAATGGGTATCCTGCATGAGTTACTGTACATAAAAGAAATCAATGAAAATGTATGTAGGAAAAAAATAATCGATAAGGCTATAAATAATAAAGCAAAGAGTAAATAGAAGAAGTCTGGGAAATTAATACCAGCACATCTGTTCATCTGCATGTACATTGGCCCTGGGAATGTCAGCTTTCATTCCTGATATAAAGCATATGTTGAAAAGAGTTATATAAAATAAGATATATCAGAGTGATAAGCATAGAAATCGTAATAAGATCAAATACCATGTGTTCTCGTCTCCACTGCTATCTCAACACACTGTTCCGAATAAATCTGCTTCAGAACAGTAAGTACAAAGGATAAAAGGCTGTGAAGGAACCGTAACTTGTCCATGCAAACTATCTCCTGTACCGTAATCTGAAAATAAAAAAACTCACTTAGGATCACCATAGTAAAATGTAAAACCAGATCCAATTCTTATCGGTGGAAAAACATATGCAAGCCACATGCACCAAGATATTTGAATCACGAAGAGACATACCTTAATCAAATTATCTCCACTTAAGCATACTTTGCAAGTACAAATACCCTGACAAACAAGGAAAATTTTGCGAATGTCATCCACTGGAATATCAGCATAACTAAGATAAAGAATGTAACAAACAAAAAAAGATTCAATCTTCCATAACAGACAAGCAAGAGTAAAGAATTGAGATAAACTTCATTCATAAAACTTGATGTATGTTACCATTGTGAAATGCAGTTACCACAGTATCCTTTCTGGTCACAAGTCATACACCACACCATATTCAAGCTATCGTTTCTTTGGCACTGATGGCAAATTAGCCCCTCAGCCTCCCTCGGTACTGAACTCTTCCCGTAATATTCCTATAATAATATAGGATGATGTGCATAAAATTCATGACGTGCATTCCATTAAGTTGTGCTTATACAAATATTAGATGGATCCATACACTAATTTGGGATTAGTAGGGACTCAAAACCGAGTTAGTTTAAATCAATTAGAGCAAATTAAACTTTGAGAAAGTGACGGTTATTACTTAAGTTGTCATTGGTTGGGATAAAAGGCTCAGTAGTAGTAGTAGTAGTAGTTGTTGTTGTTGTTGTTGTTTGTCATTGGCTTTTTCCACTACCAAAACCTAATGATTAATTCTTACTTTTCATCTGACAGATAAAAGAAAGATAAAATTAAGGATAATGATAACTGGAGGGGGGGACAACCAAATAAAAATGCAACTGGGCCTTGCAAAATATATAAATAAAACAAAGGGACAGTTAAAATATTAATGGACCATAATATTCTCCAAAATAACACTGAATCAATTTACCACTATCTAGCAATATCTTTAAGAAAAAAAAATTATACTTACCCCTCGAGCACCTCCACCAAAGTTATTCACCTCCTTGCTCAAATAAGGATTGTTGTATGACAATCTTATACTATCATTATCACCGTGTGTCATACCCTTATGTCCTTCACTAAATCTCAACAACCTTTTCACTCCTGTCGCATTCGATGAGTACACTGTACCTTCTCCAGACTTCTCCTTGTACTTCTTGTATCCCAAACTACCAACATGCATCGGAGACGAAGTCCTCGACATTTCAAGGTGATTATTGTCCAAGTATATATCAGCATTGTGATTATTGTCCAATGAGGCCCTTCTGGCTTTCTTCAACCTGGCTCTGAGGGCAAAATTTGCCTCACTCTTCTTTGCTTGGATGTGTAGTGCTTTTCACACACTGTCTTGTCTGGCATTGACAAAGTGCTGCACCGCCATTGCTTCCCATCAGATCTCTTGCACCTCAGGTTCTGCGGTATTTCCTTCGTGGATCTGGGCTGTTGCCTCGGATGCTCCATCAGCCTGAAAATTTCAATGAGACGTTACTAAGATATTGTGAACATTGATTACTTCCATCTAGTTCTTCAGAATTAGTAATGTCAATAGGTCCCAAGTGGGAAATTGGATTGATGAAACAATATTGCGCAGTTTATTAGTAGACTTCAGGGTTTTAAATAATGGATATATCCAGATATCGGAATCATATCAAATAGGTGTTTCATATACCATATACGACCGATAAATAAGCCAATGTTCCTGAATTGGCCGATATTATAGTATAGCAAGATCGGCCGATATTCGATTGAATGATAGTAGTAAGATTATACTAAAAATCAATCTGACCCTAGGGTTTATAAGGCTTTATCTAGTTCTCTGGAATCAATAATTTTGACAGCTCCGGTATTTCCTTTGTGATCCGAACAGTTGCTTTGGATGCCCCATCAACCCAAAAACCTCATTAATTTGATATTTGAAATCATGGTTAAGGATCGCTTCTATCTAGTTTCTCAAAATTAGGAATGCCAATGGGTCTTAAGTTATTAAGTGAAGTGAAAAAACCAAATCGCACGGTTTATAATAGTGAGATTACACTAAAACAATCCGTTTTATGGCTCAACCTACCACGTCCAGACGCTCAACCTCTACCGGATATGAGACAAAACCTTAAAGACTCAAACTACCTCGTCCAGACACTCAACCTCAACCGGATATGAGACAAAACCTTAATGAGAGAACCCCGTAGCTTGAGGGTTCTACTTAATAGAAATATTCCTTATTTCGTCAGAGATGTACTAGCACTAGTGGCTGCAAGAAACATCCTTCATATCTTGCATATCTTGCTTCATTGCAAGATATGAACATATATATAATCTGCTATCATATAGTCCAACATTGCAGGAGAAAACCACTACATTAGAGGCAACAGAAGCATTTCAAAATCCAGAAACAAAAATGTGTGAGATTTAAGGCTTTTACAGATCAAGGAGAAAAACAAAACTCAATCTCATTTATATGTAAATATTCCAGTACACTATGAAGAAGTTCCTGCCCAAGAAAAACCATTTGAACACAACGAAATCAAAAGATAAACCCGCTTTGCATTCGTGGAATTATTTTTCAACGTTACTCGAATCAGTGATTTCTGTATAATTCATTTTTTTCCCCAAAAAAATTTATTCATGTTACATCCGTCAGGTTTCACTTGTTATATACCGAATCCAATGTGATCTAAAACCTCCACTTATGGCCAAAAAATTACATCTAACTGTTACAACAACAAATGAGTTAGAAAAAAAATACTAGGATGATGCATCCCAAAAAGGAAAGGTCAATTTTTTTTTAATATGTCGGCTCTTCACGTCAATGCAGACTCCAACCAGTCTGAGGTGTACTCATATGCCACAAAGGTGACGGCGCCAGCAGGAGCAGATTTAACTAAGGAGGGGAATATTCCTTTGTAGAGACCGGGCCAACCCTCCATTCTCACAATTTGGCGCAAAGCGTCGTACATGTTCTTGTAGGTCTTGGTCTCTACTCTTGCACCATATTTAGGATGTCTTTGTAATCCTTCAACCTACAGTTCCATCACCAGAAAGTGTTTAGCGAAGGGTAGAAAATATAGAAGACAAATGTAACATGAATGAAAGCAAATAAAAAGAAACATAACAGAGACAAAAACAAACTACACAACAACAATAACAACATGCCTTTATCCCCAAACTTTGGGGGTTGGTTATATGAATCATTTTATTCCATTTTATTCAGGTAGCATCTGCATATCTTTTTTACAACATCAATCAATGTTATTTAGGTCTACCCCTAGCCCGATTTGCATAATTAACTACAATTTTCTCACTTCTCCCAATTGGAGCATTTATCGGTCTCTAATACATATGCCAGAATCATCACAACCAATTTTTTCTCATTTTATCCTTCTATGGAAGCTAACTCTAACTCTAACTTCAAGGAATATACTTATTCCTTATCCTATCTTTATCCTATCTTTTTAAAGACTAACAATCTGAGCTTCGAAACCCTGGTTCATGTCCAAAGACAACACTTCCTGATGATTACTTTAATGTAACTGGAACTATCTGTTTTCATGAATAAAATATAAGGCAATCCTTCTAATTTTTCCGATATAGCAAGATACCGCCCTGACTTTCAACAGAGTTGCACATTTGCCAATCTTTAATAGAAATTATTTTTTATGGCCTCCACAACATTTCTTCCCAAAAACATCGTTTTCCTGCCAATTTTTAGTTGACAATGTCTATTTTGGGAAGAAAAAGGATGCAAAAACAGGGAGAAGGTAGTTTTATTGAAGCTTTGGGGTAAAGTGCAGCTAATTACAATCTAGGGTGGTATCCTACTATATTGGATATTAGTGTTGAGAAAACGGAATATTCGCCCAAATATTTACCCGAATGTTCAGATTAGGTGGCAAAACGAACAAACATTGCAATATTCGATCAAATATGCGGTCAAACCGAATATTTGCCATCGGGCGAATAACGCGAATGCTCGGCCGAATTGATGCATAAGACCCAAAACAAAAAAGAAACCACAACTAAAAAATCAAGTATGAGATCCACAACTTAATTAAAAAACAAGTTGGACCCACACTTATTATTTCACAAACATTCTTTACTCATTTCTCTTTCTCAACCGAGACTCGAACCCACAATCTTGCGATTTACCATTTGGCCATGGGTATATTAGTTTTCTATATCTTTATATTTTTTTGAATTTCTTATATGTAATATATATATATATGAAAATATTGGTGGTCGCGTAATTTGAATAAATAGAATATTCATCGAATGAACCGTATATTCTTTATTCGCCGGTCAACTGAACAAACTCCGAATCCGTTCTTTACAGCATTGTTGGAGATAAAGATGCGTGTTCCTTCAATTTACCCTTCTTTTTCCTTTGAGATTGATTTAGACATTACAGTAATCATACAGCTTATTTCTTTCGATCTGGATGCAGTCTAACAAAACCCAACTCAACAATATGTTTATGTGTGCTAAATTTTAAGGTTCGGTCTTCATCTTTACGTTGTGAATTTCAGGATAGTTACCTGATACCTCTTCTTCACAACATCGAGGGGATGACACACAGCTTTAGCACATGTTCCTGCAGCAAAACCACAGAGGAAGAGCTGGAAGCCCGACAGACTGTCATCTTGCTTTATTGTGCTGAGATGGGAAAATCTGTATCTATTCCACATCTGTAATAAACAAACTTGATGTTATCAGTTTTGCAATTGGTCATGAATTAAAAGAAAAACATTATCTTAGTTTGCAAAATTTAATTTTGATAACTACATGATTTGAAAATTTTATTCTATAATCTGCACTTTAAATAATATCATAAAACTAAAAATCATGCAAGGAATAAGTCCCATGAATCAATAAGTCCTTCTAAATCAACTTATGTGTTCAAAGTTGACGCCATAGTAATCAGTCAAAAAAGCAAGTGATTACCCTATCTAGTGTTGTGAAACAAGATTTAAAATGACGGAGCTTAAATGCTTTTAGCTAGAGAGTACTTCGAATAAGATTATACGGCTGAATGGCCGCATAATTGGTATCGTGCGAAATATGCAGGTCATAGAAATTTAATGTCACAAATACAATATGCATAACATACAAGATATCCATAACACAACACTCAAACTAAATATTCACTCAAGAAAGGCTTAATTCTTCAAAATATTTTCTTCCCGGAATATATTCTTCTATCTATTCTATTTTTTTGGTGATTTTTGTATGCATGTATTAAAGAATTTGTATATGATTCTATATGACAGCATAAAAATCATTAAAAATATACACATTATGCACTTACCGACCAAAAAGAGAACAAATATGTGATTTATAACATTGTGCATGTCGGTATGATAGTAAAATCTAAGGCAGAGTGGTAATAAACCAGGATAATGCACAAAGATCCTCATGGCCCAGGTTTTCTAACTAAATAAATTGAACAAATGTATGGAAACCAAAATTGAATGAGAAACAAAAGAAATAGCCATGTCATGAATGTATGATAAAGCGGATCTAAATGCACAAAGGACTTAAGATCAATACCATCATCCATCGTTTAAATGTGTCGTAGGTCCCAAACTGCAAACCAGCATAGGGTATGATCTCAACGAGTGTTGGTGATAGCCCTGCATATAATCCTCGAAAACCACGGGTTCTTACGATATCAACAAATGCTGATGTCATTGAAGGGTATACCTGGATATTAACTCATCAAATCATTTCCGGTGCAGTAAATCTTTGAATTTCATCTGTTTATAGGTTAACATATTCTTGCTGAGAGGATACAGTACCATGTTGAGTCCAGAAACAATAATTCATAAGGAACAAGTGAATAATACGTTCAGCAACTAGGTAAATAAATATTAATCTCAAAATGACTATGTTTTCACCATCATGATCCAATATTATCAGCTGGATAGGATCACAGATCAGTATTGCAACTTGAGGAGGTAATCTTGACTCTTATAGATGCCCCTTGTGGTAAAACTAAAGCAGTTATCAATTACTAAAATAAGACATAAGAGAAAAGCCGTCCTCTTCAAGCATTTGCACTATTGAGCATGGCAACTTCTAAAATATTTTACGTCTAAAAATCCCTAAGCACAACAGTGAGATGTAATAACTTATTTTTGCAATTTAAGAAGTGGCCCTCCTTTTATATTTTGATAATCCCTAGCATTTGTAACACACCAAACATTCAGAACTCTTTACAAACTTCTAAATTGATATTATTCAAATATTTTTTTAATTTCACTGTATTCTGCATCCAGTAAATCTGATATGTCGCTCAAAATGATTTATTTTCTTGTTCTCTAAAGGAGAAAAGGAACTAGATAAGCAGACCAGTTAAAATGCTTAGCCCCCTTACAAGTGAAAAACTTCAAGGGATTCACAGTTCTTATTTTCCCAGTCATTACCAAATGAAAAATGTTAAGAACTATCTAGAAAATAGTGTCGATACTGCACTCATGATGGCGTATGCCAAGATCATTCTAACTTAATACTCAAGCCTAAAAACATTATTCCCGTAGAGTTGCTTTCTAATCAGATTACAAACTAAGTAGCTTATAGTTATTTTTTATATGAATTGTTAATTATACTAATTATATTTAATGAGTTCTGGTTTCACATTTTTTCAAAGACATCGTGATTGGCTCGTAATTTTCAGGATGTCACTTCAGCATGCACATTTTCAAGTTTCCAACAAGTAGAAATCTTATGGTATAAAGTTCACTGGCTTTGGACGCGAATGAGGAAAACTTAAAATTTGAGGTCATCGACATTCCATGAAAGCAAATACACAACTAAACTGAAATCAAAGACGGAGTTGAAGAAATAATGATAATTTGAAAAAAGCTGCCATGAAAATAGGAACCTAACACGTACCTTTGGTTCACCTTGTGATGCCAAAATTGTCCGTAGAAGATCAAATGGATATGATCCAATTGTTGCTGCACATCCTGCTAGTGCCCCACTTACATAAGACAAATAAGGACTCAGCTGCAGATGATCATCTGTAAAGGATCAGAGAAACAAATAAAGAATGCCAAGTGAGATCAAAAAAAATATGACAGTAGTAGAATTTCAATAACAGTAGCAACAATGACATAGACATATCCCGCAAGCTTATACTGAGCAACTATTTCCTTTCTCACTGATTTCCAGAACCTACAAATCATAAGAACTTATGGGAACCTAAATAATCTTCCTTATAGGGATTTAGACAAAGGGTGATGTGATTGGAGTCATATTCAGTATTTTATTTTTAAAAAAAGATTAAGATAACTTAAAGTAATGTGATGGAAAAGCACAAGAAGCATTATGTACAGTAAAACACTGACCGAAATTCCGATGTATTATATAAAATTGTATAAACCTCCCCGTCCCATCCAGCAAATACATACCTGTCTTGGAGGAACCCGCTGCAAAAGTTTTTAGCTTGTGTAGGACAGCAAACTGTATCGCAGTGTATGGCATGTACATTAGTAGAGCTGGTACATTTCCTCTCCAAAAACCCTGATGCAACACATGGGAGAAAGCTTTATAAAAATACAGCAAGCATTTGTCCAGATTATTTAATACTCTCAAATCACAGATTTAATCTTGTTGACAATTTAAAGCAAATGGGACGACATAAGAACTTAAGAAGTTGAAAGATAAAAAGTGGAAACGCTCTTTGGATTTAAAAGTTGCATGGCAAGTGGCATTGGAATAAGTATATCATCTGGTTCATATTTCATTTACTTTAACCAGAAAATCTTATCAGATACTCATCAAACCACATTTAGCAAGGTTCGAGGTTTCGTCCGACATCACCGATGCGTGATCGTTTCGTATAGGTTTCGGTGAAAACCGATATGAAACCAACCATACAATCATGTTTCGGCCGAATCCTGAAATAACTATTTTTTTTGCCGTTTTTGCTATTATCGTGATCACTAGATCTTCATCATCGTAGATCTGAGGTGTTTTCATGGTGAGTAATTGCTACTTACTCGCCAAAGACGGTTGATCTTGACTATTGAGAAAGCAATAAGAAAAAAGAAAACACATCTACCTGATAGAGATCGAGGGGGAGATGTAAGAAAGAGGGGATTGAAAAACAACTGGCCGGATCTATTTTTTTTAGCTTTCAGGGTTGCCTAATTATTTTTTGTGGATCAAGTGCAGAACCAAGATTAAGACCATAGCTTTCATTTGTGGTATACCTAGTCAGGTTATTTTCATCTTAAGAAGGCCACAAAAGTCAACCCAAACCCTATATTAATGCTTATCTCAATACATTTTCAATGTATTCTGCATTAGGTCTTGTCTTGGCTGAATTTTTTAACACTAAGATCATTGTCTTGTGATATACAACCATAAATTTAACATATCTACATATTTGTATGTATTACCGTCAAAATTGAAACCGAAACCTGAACCGAGATAAGAGAAACTAACCGAAACCCACCAAAACTAATAAAATTTTGAGAGACCGAAACCGAGTTATGGAACCTTGCATTTAGTTGCTTTATCCACCAGAATGGTACATAGATATTACAGTTCTCAAGCTTAATACACCTGGAGCTTTGTATGAGAACTGGGTAAGGGGTTGAGGGGAAGATATGAGATACTTATGGAGGTGAAGAATATAGCACATTTCTATAAGAATTTTAAATATATAATTTTTCCAGACTCCAGAGGTGTCAAAACGGTACCAATGGGTGTCAAAGCGGTGTCAAAGCGGTACCAATGGGTGCATTTGTCATATGATGAAGGGGCAGGATTATCTAAGAATTATAGAAGCACAATATTGCAGCAACATACAATCACAATTACTGTACAGGCCCTACAGATACTAATTTAGGTCCTTGTTTAAATGGATTATCTATAGCATTCTTGTTAAGTGGATTCCTTGGTAAAAAGGCAGGTAACTTGAAGTTTCCTTGTTAGGATGAGAGATATGAGAAATAAAAGCTCTGCATCTCTTTGTAAAACTTCAGCAGTATTTTTATTTTATTTATTTACTTACTAATTTTGCCAAAGACTTCAGTAGTATTTGATATATAGTGTGATTAGCCATAAAGGGGGGAGGGGGAGGGGGAGGGGGAGGGGGGTGTTTCTCCGTCCCAATTTTTATGGCCGGAATTCACAAATCTGGGCAGAAAAAACACCCTTTATACAAACTATAATCTAGCACAACGTCATAGTCCTTTACTTAGAACTCCTTTCTTTAGTGAAACATTTCAACTAAAGAGTAAAGCATAAACGAATGTCACCTAATAAATAGTCCAAAGTTCATTTCATATCAAATGTCAATAAGTGCCACTTCAAATGTCAACCAGATCTATAATGAGAAAACTGTTAGTGCATAAGCAATTAATTATAAAATTCACATGAATTGAAGTATGCAGGGAGCTCATTTTCTTATTTCACATTTCCAAATTCCAATCAAATCAAAATATGCACCAAAAGAAAAGGTAAACAAAACACAAAAACATAATAATCTGAGTCATCAATACCGGTAAACCTTCCTCCCGATATATGTCTTTAGTTGCTTGCAAGATACCGGTATATTTTGATGGTCTGTACAGTTCCTTCTGGAGTAGGGCCCATGACGTAGTGGGCTCCAGTTGAACCTGCCAATAGATACCCAAGATGCTTTTTGAGGCATTACCTAGAGGAGTGTTTTAAACCAAGAATTCTGGTACAAATTATGGATAGAAATATGCTTGATATAAATATATGCATGTATATCTGTAAAATAGTAGAAGAAGCTACCACATTTAGTCTGAATAATAGTCGATTGCTATTGATATTGACAACATTGTCTTTAGTATGTGTCTTTATCATATAAGCATACAAGGGAAATACTAGTTTGGGCTATTCACCAGGTCAACAATACTTCATTTATGAATAAGGTTTCTGTTCGTACATGACAGGATTGATATTAAAGATGTTGAAAGTAAAAACTAAATGATGAGACTTTAAAAATAGTCTCACATTGGAAACAACAAAAGAAACATATGGGCATAAGATATAAGATGGGTCAAACCTCAACAAGACTTGAGTCTTATTGTTGGAACCCATTTATTTCAAAGGCCCGTGTACCTATTAAAAATCCCACCACTCTCAATTTTAAATACTCTAAATTCTAATATGGTAACAGCGCTAATGACTCAATCCTCCACGCAACAACCACACCAAGAAAAAGTGATGGTTGCACGTAACTCTTCTCATACTTTGCACGCGACAATCACACCAAAAAAATGATGGTTGAATGTAACTCTACTTATAATTTCCACATGACAACCACACCAACGAAAAAACGATCGTTGCACGTGAAGGGGTGTTGAAAGTAAAAACCAAATAATTGGACTTTAAAGATAGTATCACATTGGAAACAACAAAAGAAACACATGGGTATAAGATGAATCAAAGCTCAGCAAGCTTGAGTCTTATTCTTGGAACCCACTTATATCAAAGGCCCATGTGTACCTATTAAAAAGCCCATCACTCTCTCAACTTTAAATACTCTAAACTCTAACATGGTTTCAGCGCCAATGGCTCTGAGGGTCGAAGACAGGAAAGGGGGCTGGGCTCATCGTTGAAGGAAGGGAAGGGTGTTGGGCTTGTCGTTGAAGGTTGTCTAAGGCAGGGAAGGGTGCTGGAGGGCTTCGAGGGGGTTCTGGAGGTGGAGACGAGGGTTGTGTGAGGGTTGGAGGGGTTCGAGGAAAGGGTTAGAGGGAAGAGGTTGCGGTTAGGGAGGGAGGCTCGAGGGATTTGGGGTTAGGGAGAAATTAGGATTGAGGAAATTAGTTTTTTTTTGTTTTTTTCTCAATTATTTTCAAAGCTTTGATATCATGAAAATAATCAAGAGAAAATACTTTATCGGCTTGATTAAACATGAGCCCATACAAATCTATATAGCGCGAGTTCCAGATCACCTCTCAATCTAATAATAAAATATATTCATAATTAATATCTACTAACTAAATAACTCATAACTAATATATAATAACTAATTATATTTTCAACAAAAGACAACAGATTAGGCTAACTTACAGTAAACATGATAATGTGGAATATCACGATGGGTGTGAAATTTTGGAGTTCAAGAATGAATGTGTTTTATAAATGCAGAGGAAAAATGGGCAGAAGCTGGAAGAAAAATTTATAACGTGAAAAAAGGAAACGAACATGACGGATTCTCTATTCATTGTTCTTGTTGAGAACAAGTGGTCCAGTTTGAACGAAAAGTCAATTGTTATTTTATCATAAAATTACAGATAACAATTTTCAGATAAACATTTGATAAAATAAATAGCGACAAACCCATTACCGTCCAATCATTATCACATACAGGGAAAGAAAACAAACTTCAGATGCGGTTTAACAACAAGGTATCTGTAACTTAGGATAATAAAGTTAAAGCTTTGCAATTTTCAAAACTATCGGTTTATTCCATAATGTCTTTATCAGCACTTGAACTTATCCATTCAAATGGGGGCAGCAACGGAACACAGCCTTCGTATACATATTCACCAAATTTTAATATAATTCAGCTAAGTTAATGCCAAATTCATGGCCAAATAGTCTATGCATAACCGAGGAACTTTAATAAATCCTAGAAGGGCAGTTTTTAGATATGAAAACCACAACATTGGCCTCGCAGTCTGTGTGCATGCAAGCACAGGAACCCCTCAAGACTCTTCTAGACAGAAAAAGGCCTAGAATAAGTGCACTTATGATAAATTTGTTGTAGGGAGTTGCATTCAACAACATCCGCAAACAAAACATGAACAATCAAAAGGGACAGCTGTCCTGTTCAGTGTCCACACATGTTTCCGCCTAAACTTCAAACAACCAAGATTTACCACGGTTGATACTTGCTGCTGACTTAATTAGGTTGTTATCTTTGAATTCCAGTGATGGGCTTAGAGGCTCTGCCTCTTAGTATAATGCCTCGGTGCTAAGATCATAGTCTAACACAAGGTGTGCGGCATCTTCATAGGCGAAAAACAAAACAAACATAGGGCACGTGTCACCTAACAAACTATTTAAACCATTCTGTATAAAGAACCTAGCACAAATGGTCTACGACTATAGGTTGTCTTGCAAGATTTGCTGGTTAAGCCAACCACCAACTTTTTAAGTTTTATTTTAATCAAGATCAATAATCAGCGTATACTAGATTGACTTCAAGAACAAATTAATTTAAACTCTTTCACATGGCGAAATATGGAAATATTGATTACAAAATTACCCATCAAAGGTTTCAACATACACCAAACCAAATCTATAATCTTTGATATGGATGCTTGATGCTCAAGCAATGCCATGCTAAAAGAATGACAGATAATTGAGTTTATTCTTTAAGTGTGACATGAGTATGATAAAGCCCCCTGCTTTATAAGCATAAAAGTTGGCTCAATTGACCCAAAATCCAAGAATGCAATGGAAACTTCATCCTTCATCCTGGCATAAATTTCGATTACAGTCAACTTTCAAGTGCTCTAAAACTCTAACATTCTCAAAGCCAAAACTTTACTTGCATTACAGGATGACTACATAAAGAAACTAAATTGGATATGATTCTTTGCTTACTAAAAATGCCCGAATTTTTTTCGGGTAAAATTTAGCTCCAGATTAGTACAAAATCAAACGCAAAAACGGTTAAAATTAAATCAAGTTCAGAATTTTTCCCCTGACCTGGAATCGAATCTTGATGACATCCAGCGGCGACGTCACCGTCCTCGAGATCCCACCCGAGATAGCTCCGGCCAAGGCGTTGATCATCGCCCTCTTCCATTGCCCTGGCTCCTCCTCCATCGAATCTAAGCACACGATTCCCAAATAACGCAAGCGAATCCCTACAATTTATAGCGGAATCTCGCCAAAAGAAGGAAGAATTAACTAGGGTTCTGCGAAGAATCTTCGCGTCGCCACCATTTTTGGCCAAAATGAGGGGCGTAACTGGAAAGAGAGAAAGAGAGAGAGAGAGGGACGCCGCTTGCTGTTCTTCCCTCTTCTGGAAATCCTTTCTTTTATCTTTTTCTTTTGGCTTATGCAACACATAAATCTTTCATATTTTCTAAATGACACCTCAAATCTTGAAGCTATCATTTTTTTTTCCATTCAGACTCCACTGTCCTTGTTATTTTCAAATATCACCTACCAAAAGACCGGCCGCATGCAAATCATGACTTCTGCGTTTCTTTTTTGCTCGAGTTGTCATGGGTCGAATCTATCGAAACAATAGACGATGGTATTTTTGAAAAAGATAGCTGAAGGCAGCGACGAATGCCGGGATGCTCAACCGAGAGGGCACCAAAATAAAGATGATCGCGTTCAAAACCCAAATTAAATGTTGTATAAAGTATTACCGTTTAAGCCAAAGCATACGGTTGGTTTATATATATGTTATAAGGACATATAACGAGCATAACGAAGGAAATGTGCCATAAGAGAGAATTTCCTCCTAGAGTGTCGAGAAAATCCACGCTCCGTGATTTTTCCAACGATCAGCATCACTTTCATCATCTAAAACGTGGATACACCAAATTTCATATAATTCTACCGTTTTTTCACCGTTGAATCAGCAATGTAAAAAATTCTATTGTTGGTAAACCATTAATTTTGCACCCCTAAATCAACGGTGAAAAGGCAGTAGAATCATGTAAAATTGGGTGTATCTATGTCTTAGATGATAAAGATGAAGATGATGGATGCCGATCGACTGAAAAATGATGGAGAGTGTATTTTTTTCGACGCCGAAGGAGTAAATTCCCTCATATGGCCTCTTTTATGTATTATTCTCATATATAATATATGTAGAAAATCCCAGTAAATGTTCCCACTCGCTATTAATCTTCTTTTGTCGAAGTTCAAGTGGGGGCAGGTGCCCTCTCTTGGTCCTCCATGGATCCGCCCCTTGATGAAGGTTGGATTAGGAATCTAGCATCATAGTTAGGCTAATTAACCATTGTATTTGGGGGCCTTGATTAGAAGCATGAAAGGTTTGGGGGTGTGTATACAATAGCTAACTATCCTTTTTAATTCAAAATAATTGTATCGGAGGGGGAAAACGTAAAATATTTGGGGTGTGATTCGAGCCTTCGGGCTGAAGACTGCAACTTTTGTGCTTTGATTCTTGCTTTTGTCAACAGAAAAATTCCTGGTGTCAAATGATGTTAGGGCCTGACTCAAGATAACAAAGTCCTCAGGGATTTTTGGAGCCTAGTTTGCAAATTGGAACTGATGGCTCATGGTGCACGTTTAAAGGCAAATATTTTTTTTGGACTTGAAACCTCCCAAAACCTAGCTGATTCCAAAACAATAAAAAACTCATGAAGCTGCTCTTAAAACCCCCGGTCCTTTTCCCTCGCTGTGTTAGTCGGTTAAAGAAGAAAGTCGGGCTAAGATCATTAAAAACCCCAACCGATCCGTCTTTACTTTTCTTCGTCTATAATTCTCGATTAAAGATTCGATTCAAAATTTGGTTTAGGAATCGCTCTTCAGATCCTCTAATGGAATATGGTTTTTCTTTTTCAGCCTTCTACGGCCATGAAGCAGTGGAATGCGAATGGTTCTTCTTACACTGCTTTCTTCGGCCATGAAGCAGTGGAATGCGAATGGTTCTTCTTTTTTCGTCTTCTCCAGCCATGAAGTAGCAGAATCCGAATGCGAGCTTAGTTACGGGATTTGTTTAATTGGAAAACCGAAAACGAAGTGGAAAAAGTTCTTCGGTTGTCCTAGGTACAACGGTCCAGAGGAAGAGGAAGAACAAGATAGAAATGAAGGTTTTATTGAATAGAGTCGGGTTATAAGTAGGATAGATAGAGATATTATAAATAAGTCACCGCCATATTTTTTTGGACGAAAATTTAGAGGAGATAAAATGAAGCAGCTTAAAAGTTTTTGAGGTAACAAGCAGTTGATAAGTTTTTGAGGTTTTAGTAATTACGTAAGTATATTCATTTATTTATTTATTTTCGGGACGGAGGGCATGACTGTGTTTAAAAACCCAATCTCAATTTGATCCACATATATATATATATATATATATATATATATATATATATATATAATATGGAGAAAAGAGGCCATAGGAAGAAATTTCCTTCTATGGCGTGGAAAAAATACAACCTCCACCAATTTTTTCGACGATCGGCTCCCATCATCTTCATCGTTATCATCTAAGATGTGGATACACCAAATTTCATGTGATTCTACAACTTTTTCACCGTTGATTTAGCAATGTAAAATGTTCTATTGTCGGTAAACCGTTAATTTTGAACCCACTAAATCAACGGTGAAAAAGTTGTGGAATCACATGAAATTTAGTGTACGCACATCTTAGATGATAACGATGATGATGATGGGTGCCGATCGTCGGAAAAAATGGTGGAGGTTGTATTTTTTCCACGCCATAGAAGGAAATCCCCTCCTATGGCCTCTTTCATCCATTAATCTCATATATATATTTGTGTTCTTAACTACTCAAATCTTATACTCAAATCTTATTGAATTTATTGTTTTAACCCAATTCTTGAATATCTTTTCCAATCCTTATTTCATTTTGAAGAAGACACTGGCACGTGGATTGTACGTGCAGAACGCAAGTAAAGAACACACAAGATAACAGTATCTCGGTTTTAGGATGTAATATTGAATCAAATGTTATTTGTCATTATGAAAAAAATCATATTCAAGCTTGCAATCTACAAACCAAAAAACCAATGAATGAAGCATTGGTTTCTACAATAGCGTATGAGCGGATTTCATAAGAAGAACAGATTCAAAGGACCATGTGGTACGATTAAAAAAAAATTGGTCCTACGAAAATTGCAAATGCATACTGTGAAGATGTGCATCATTCATTTATCGTCAACATCCAATTCTTTTGAAAAAGCATCTTCTCGTTCAATACTTTTGTGCACACGACAGTGCGGAATGAACCAATTAAGTCACTATAGTATTTTTTAGTGGGGAAAATATATCATCAAATTCCAATAAAATAGAAGTGGGGAACCTAATTTACAAAATCTTTTTGCAAGACAAAAATGATCTGAACAGGCTTTATCTAGACTTCATCGCGAGCCAAAACAATAGCATGTAGCCCTTGCACCATGATGATTGCCACCAACCAAACTTAGCCATCAAGAAAAAAGGCCTTAAAATGTCTCCCTGTAGCCTATTTTGCTAAAAGTTTTTGAAGACATCACAATATATTTTGAGAGAATAATCCTTTTTCTTAAAAATTCATACATTATTCATAGCTAGTGATAGTTTATGTTCAATCTGTAGCAGTAGTGCCAAAGGGTCTTAACTTGAGCGGACATCCCCACTGGGTGGAAGATCCTGAGTTCGAATCCTCGATCTCTAGTGGCAAGAGAGAATCTTCAGCCAAACGTGTGGAGCAATTTCCAACACCCCACCACCCCAAAAAAAAGAAGAAGAAGAAGAAGAAGAAACATCCGTTATTTTAGTGTCGGAGCAAAGAAAAATCCTAGCTTAGCTCTTCCGATGACAAATGCAATGAAAAATCCTAATAATTTCAAAAAATAATTATTCTAAAATCATAAATAACTTTTTAAGGTTTTCAAATAGTTAGTATTAATATATTAATATTAAATTAAGGGGCAATTTCATTAAACTCCACTTAAATTTGTCCAAATCTCATAATACTTATGTAGGGTGTTTTTCGTCACCCCATTGAGATAGAAATACGCGCGCTTATAAGATGTATACAGATTCCTCCTGCCTAGGATAGGCTGGGGTTTATTGATTGCGGAGATCCAAATTTTCGGCAGTGCGGACTAAACTGTTGTTGATTACCCCTCGCCTTTGGAGCGAGAGAACCTCTGATCGACGGGTCAAACTGGTCATGCGAACTCAATGTGCAATGTGCGTATGTTGTGTTTTGGACGTACTGGGAGCCTCGCAGAGTTTACGGGGATCTCACTACCCAGATAGCGAAATGGGGGTCAAGGGGCAAGTAGCCTCCTTGCGGGGCAGCATCCCGTTGGAAATTTTTTT
Source organism: Agapanthus africanus (assembly GCA_030015575.1). Taxonomy (NCBI): domain Eukaryota; kingdom Viridiplantae; phylum Streptophyta; class Magnoliopsida; order Asparagales; family Amaryllidaceae; genus Agapanthus; species Agapanthus africanus. The sequence goes on from CM057341.1 coordinate 773,827,891, forward strand.
CTAACAGGGGATGTGTTTTGAGTGTGGAGCGTTTGAGAAAAAGAGAAGTGAGGAGCGTCCTAAGGATGCGTGAGACAACTCGTGACCGCTGGGCGCCAACGGGTCACATGTCCTGCGCGTGGGCCCACGCAGGACGCCAGCGGGTCACGTGCCCTGCGCGTGGGCGCTGGGCGCTCGCGGGTTACATGCGCGCTACGCGGCCGCTGGGCGCTGCTAAAAACACCAGCGGAAGAAGAGGCTAAACCCTTGGGCTTGGAGTTGAACTTCTGAACAGGAATTGGGTGTGGATTTGGAGTTAAACTCCTAAAAAAACTGGATTTGGAGTTAAAATCCTTTGAAGATTTGGATCTTTAAGTTGAACTCCTCAGAGATCTTCGGAGATAGTCAAAAGGGGTCCATTTCTTCTCCCTTAAGTCTTGGATCCTCCCAAAATGAGAATTTTGGAGGTGGGTCTTTTTCCTCCTCCTCTCTTTTTGCTGGATCTTGAAAAAAAAGAGGTGATATTAAAAATCTTCCTTTTAAGGGTTTGATGGGAGATCTGAACTCCTGTTTAAGGGTTTTATGGTGAAACTTTATTTGGTTTTGAGAAAAAGAAAGCTAAACTCTTGATTTAATTGGAAATGAATTGAAAAAGGAAGAACTTCAGAGAAAGGAGATGGAGGCACAAACCCTAACTTTTTGAGAGAATCAAATTCTCTTTTCATTTCATCATGATGTTGCCTTATATGGGTGTAACGCTTTGAAAATTCGTATAGGTTAATTTCGTGTTAATTAGCGAAAATATGTGTTTTTCGTAAAAAACCTAGTTAATAAATATTTTCCATATAAACATGAATATATCTATTTGATGATGTGAATATGTGTATAATTGTGTTTTATTAGTTAACATGTAAATTATTGTACACTTAATTATCTATTTTACGTATTTATTAATTACTAAACTATTTCCTTAAAACATGCACATACACATCTTGTGTAACCCTAGGTTAATACTTATTTTAACAACCATGACAACTTAATTCCTTTAAAAAAAATGTAACATGCACTTCTTTCTTTCCTCTCATATGTTCTAGACTTTTTTTTTTATAAAATGGAAAAGAAATGGAAAAATTGGGGTACGGGGCATTTATTGCATGGTATGACTCATTTTTCTCCCTCTCTATTCTCGAACTCTCTTCCTCTCTCAATTAGGCAGCTACCCCTCTTCCTCCTCCATTTTTCCATGGTTTAATCTCTCTACCCCGCATATAAATCCCTCAAAACTTCATAAAATCAAATCTGAATACTTAAAATCAAATCTTTTATTGGTTCTTGAGGCAAGATTTCAGTTTGGAAGGCAAGAATCTCAAGTTTGAATCACTTCCATCTCCCCTTGAGATATAAAGCCTAACTTAAGTATTCATTTGCTAAAATTTTGGTTTATTAAGCTTAATTTGTTGGTTAAGTGGTAATTTAATGCAAGTTTTGAGATTTAAGAGGAGATTATGATAAGTTGGTGTTTTTATGGCTTAAATAGGGTAATTAAGAATAGTTAGTGTCTAATAAACCAATTCCTTCTACAAGTTTACACTAAAATACCTTAATGTCACTAATTAGTGTTTTAAAACGGTTTTTAATCAAGTTTTATGATATTATGAATCTGCTATTACCGTGGTGGTTTTTAAAACAAACAAGCATATACAATAGACTGTACATTGTGTTAGGAGTGTGGTGTAGAAACCTGGACCTTTTTCACCTGGTGACAACCACATTGTGGCCGGCACAATTTTGGAGATAAACGTTGGCATTTTGTAGGCAGTTGTCTGTAGGTATTTTATGAGATTTGGTCTTACTTGTTTTTCTTGTTTCTGCTTCAGATAAAATCTGAGACCAATTATCTATATTTTTAGTGTTGAGTCTGCGCGATACATGCGATTTGAACTGTGGTCTAGTGTATTTGTGAGACAGACAGATCGTGTTGGAATTGAGCGATGTTACGCGGGTCTTGTGCACCAAGTGTGCACGTACTCTAACCCGTGGCGTTAATTCTTATGTATCGTTCTGTCTTCGTAATTTATCGAATGTTTAGTTTTCTATATTGATATTTGTACGATTCTAGGATCGGTTGCGGAGACATCGGACGCGACACGGAAAGGAAAAGCGGTGATTGGATCAGATTAGCTGAGGTGTCCCGATAAGTAGATGTACACATCTACGGGGGGATCGTCTGGATGGCGCAAGGCGCCCGATAATTGGAATTGCTAGTACTTGCATTTATATGCATAGTTTCCTAGTTATTCATCTCATTGTATCGCATCACCTTATATGTGTGTGTGTGTGTGGTAACTAAAGGGTTACCCTAGCGCCCCGGCCATCTTCCATGACCAATTGCGGAACAAAAATTTTGAGACGAACGAAAACTTGGCGCTAGACTGAACCCTAACCGGATCTTTAACCACAAACCTAGTTAGCGATACAAGAGTTCTATCTACTATGATGAGGAATTCTTACCAAACGAACCAAGTCCTTCGGTCTTCGTTCTTCATCCTTAGCTCCTTGTGGCCTCCTTGAACTTGATCGATTTCCATCTCCGGCTCCATCGGTCCTCCGGGATCGAGCTTGTTCTCCGGCCTCCATTTGTCGTAGATGATCCACCCGAGGGATGTGATCCATGGCTTTAGCTCTTTGCTAAGTGTCAAAAGAGCAACTAGAGAACTTGGGATGCTAATCCAAGTAATCTAGGATGTAGTGGAGGGTGTCTAAGTGTTTGCTATCTCTTTTTTAACCTCTTCACTTGTTTCTCAACACATGAGAATGTTAGTGAAGAGGAAGAAGATAAAGATGGAAGAAAGCAAGAGGAGGGAGGAACTCAAGAGAAAATGAGAGCTCAAAGAAAAATGAAGCATAAAGTGAGAGAAAATCACACACCTTGGTTTTGTGTATGAATTCTTTCAATAAACAATTAACAACCATTCTTCAATAGTAAATCCAAATGAATTATAAATTCATTTGTGAATTATTAAAGAATGGTCATCACCATTCCTCCCATACCTTTTACTTTACACCTTATTTCCAATTATCAAATAAAAGGAAAATACATAATGAGGTGTCCACCTTCTAGAAGGCAAACTGTAATAAATACGGATTTCCGTCTACTGTACATATATACCGGCAATCAGATAAAAATCCGAACGCCCAAAGAGATAGAATAACATGAAGAACGTAATACTAGAATATATATACCGAGATACATATATGTAAATTATTAAATCAATACCTGATTTAATAATCCGGCTAAAAACCCGAGCCGGCTAGTATTACCAACTGTCCGATCGAAAATCCGAGTACAAAGTACATCAATCGATCGAACCCTGCACGTATCCAATACGGCTACTACATCATTTCGCCTGAATCAGGGAAACCCTCTGTGTGGGACTCTAAAGACTCGACAGTACTCTGGCAGTGGGTTTAACCACAAGCACGTCAGCGGCACTAGCTGTACGTAACGGCTACCCAGGTACCTGTCGAAAAGAAGGCCGATGAGCAAACTCATCCGGATCTTCTACTGAGCCTATCCGTGACAATATCCGTACAGTCCGGTCTCTTCGTTAAAGAGTATCGCATACCGGATCTAGGGGATGGTGAACGTCAGACCCTAATAACCTGATAAGTCGTGCCGATGTGGATCGGGACCAATCCGGGAAACTACTGATCAGCCTATCAGTAGATCCCAACTGCCTTGGCCAAGGTCTTATGGTCCTGACCAATCGAACCACAGTGCGATATCGACTCCCTATACCGGGAGAGATGAATCCCCGACAATCGCTCACTGCCTCCATGTGGCTCGGGACTGAACCCAACCAAAACCTGTTTGCACGACTCAGTAGAGCCGTGGTAGGGTAGTGATCAAAGTTCAGTGGGAACTCACACGAGACAAATGCCGATCTCGGGTCCAAAGACTAACCTGTACACATGTCACCTGAGAAGTTCCATCTGACGATAGGTATAGTACCACATGGAAGTTCTCGGCGAGTCCGTCCAGTGTATTCACACCCAGTGAGCACCTGTATACGATCTTAGGTGCATCAGACCAATGGCTGCGGGACCAACCATCCCCCGACATGGCTAGAAACGTATACACCAGTCTACTCTGGAGTATCAGTACCCAGTCTCGATACTCACGCGACTAGGGACCATTTAAGGATGTGCTTATGGACTACCCTGCTCCCACAAGTATGATCGTCATCACAACGCAGGTAGTCAAGCAAGATCCTAGGGGCTTCATCAACATGTAACCGCAATATATAATAACGAGTATGACATATGCCATGTTAAGATAAAGACAAACCATAATAGTATACTACAGTATCGAGTCTTTATCAATATGTGCAAACCAGATATAACAACAATACAAATAAATACACATATCCTGATAAAGACAAGTCAAATAATATACTATAAAACTGAGCAAGATTGCTCTGTACGTACATATCCCCAGTATCCATATGTATACATATACAATACTGGCCTCTAGAGCATATACATCCAACAGTATCATCTCATAGGACACTTGCACCATTACCATTGGTTCATATTGCACGGGCACTATTCATGCGAACACACACGCCTGTTCCCCGCCGAAAATCGGAGACGCGACCGCGGGTCCATCTTGCCTGAATTTCGGGGCAGATGCTAATTGGTGCTATCCGTCCACCTCTCCGAAGATGCCAAGTTGATTTATGACACTATGTATCGAAGGTTTAAACAGATGCGACCGATGTAGCAGACTTCGTCAGATTCCCCTTTATTTGAGGGATTTTTGATTGTGGGGACGCTCTTTCCTGCAGGCGCAAGCCCCTGCAGTTAATTACGCTACCGCATCGCGGTAACCACTTTCTTCTTCTCCAGATGGTCACTTCGTGTCGTGGGTGTTTGTTTTGTTTTTGGTTGCCCGTGGATTGTATACGGAGACTAATTTATGTTGTCGCCCGTAGGGCGTGGATTAGTCCAAATCCGTATCTTCTTAGATTTGGGTTTGGGGGTTGGGTTTAATAATACGTTAGTCTCATTTGGGACTAAGATCAACTTAAACGTTTATTAAGGATACGTTAGTCTAATTTTAGACTAATATCAACTTAACGGGATCGTTTAGATCCTACAAAAGAGCAACGGACTTTATTGTTTAGTTTAAGGACATTGCGGTCCATTAGTTTAAGGACATTATGGTCCAATATTAGTTTAAGGACATCTCGGTCCAGGTGAAGGACATCATAGTCCGTGAGTTTAAAGACCTCACAGTCAAGGTTAAGGACATCATAGTCCGTGAGTTTAAAGACCTCACAGTCAAGGTTAAGGACATCATAGTCCGTGGGTTTTAAAGGTCCCCACAGTCCGTAGAATGTTTGGTTGTCGGGACTCGTCACCTCTCTGAAGACGTTGAAGGATTACAACGACAAATATCAGAGGAGTAAAGAGATGTACTCTCGAACCGACGTGAGTTGGTTGAAAGATCTATAGTCCAATTTGGGGCTAAGATCTGTTAAAATATTTATGAGCAGATGGGCTCAATTAATATAAGTTGAGGACATATGGCCAATATTGGGCTAAGTCCAATCAGGTTAAAATGTTTAACATTTTATTTTGGGCTGTTGAGCCTTTATTTGGGCTTGACCCTTTTGACAATGTTGAGCATTGATTTATATCTTGACAATGCCTTTGTCTTTTACTGAATGCTGAGCACTCATCAGAGCTCTGAGCTTATTAAAGAACAATTTATGTTCTGTCAGCGCAACATGTGGCGCGCTAGGCGCTTTGTGCCAATCAAAAAGCGCAGTGCGCTTCTGCCAAGTAGCACACATGTAAGGGACACGTGTCGCACTCAGTGCTAGGCGCCAGATGATGAGCGCATGATGCCAGTTTTTGAGTGCTGAGCGCTACTCCATGAGCGCATTGCGCTTTCAGTTTAATGGCGCATACGTGAGTGACACGTGGTGCGCTTGGCGCTGAGCGCCAACCCATGAGCGCAGTGCGCTATTTCAAGAGCGCAGAGCGCTAGTGGTTAATTGGCGCATACGCGATTGACACGTGGTGCATTTGGCGCCAGTCCAGAGAGCGCAGAAGCGCAGTTTAAGAGCGCTAAGCGCAGTTCAAGAGCGCAAAGCGCATTTGATCAATTTTATGATCTGGGAAACACATTTTTGTTCTTTTAAAAGAGACTTTGTCTCAAGATCTAAGAACAACAGTTCTTATTTTGCAGGAGATATTTCCAATCTCTTATTTTGATGAAAGGCTTTGCCTTTGTAGATCCATGATCTGTGAGAAGAATTATGTTCTTCTTTTCTTTTATGATGAGATCTTTTGATCTCTTTGTGAAAGACTTTTTGTCTTGTAGATCTATGATCTGTTTAAAGAAATGAATTCTTTTTTCTTAATCATGAGATGATTTCATCTCTGTGTTCATCATCCTTCATTCTTACCTTGAAGAAATATCTTCTTGCAAGAGCTTGCTCTTTATCTTTGATTTTCTCAAAGTTTAGGGGGGGGGGGTTCTCTATGTAAGACTTGAAGTCTTGGGGCTTTTATATAGGGCAGGCTGATTTGTTGAATCAGTTAAAGAGATCTTTCTCTGATTGATTTGGGGATGTTTTCCACCATTGGATCTTTGATCCTAGGGCTTCTGTTTTACAGAAGGCAATCTTCTTGTTTTTAACAAGATTGGAAAATCATTCCATACAGAATTTATTCTGTCTTTTGGTAATTTTTATTTACCATTGGATCATTGATCCAACGGTGCTTTGATTTACAGAGCACAATCTTATTATTTGGAAAGATTTTGAGGAATCTTTCCTTAACAGAATTTAATTCTGGTTAATTAATGATTTATCATTATTATTAGATTCTTGATCTAACAGTGGGGAGTTTTTAATTCCAGCGCTAGCGCACCCGTACTTTGCACGTGGTATGCTGCTTAAAGGGCAGCGCACGTCGCGCTAGCGCACCGTGGTTTGCACGTGGTGCGCTGCTTAGAGCGCAACGCACTTAGCGCTAGCGCACACATGGTGTGCTGCTCAGAGCGCAGCGCACTTGGCGCTGCATCTAAAGCGTTGCTTTATTGGAGGTGTCTTTTCACATTCCTTTTAAGTCAAACTTGTATTCCCCAGAACTTTCATTTCCTAGGTCTTGGAAATAGCCCCACTGTGCACAAATTTTTTTGTGCCTGGTCTTTACAATCTGAAGCAAAGCTTCTTTCTTTTCTCATCTCCAAAGAACCGTCTTAACTATGGCTTGTAACCGCCCACATGCTCGTCGACAGCCATGAGAAGTGCCCATTCAGGACATTGTTCTCCGCTTCGCTGCGCGCTTGGTGGATCCTGCTCTTACGGACGACCAATGCGACGCGGCGCTGCATGAGCTCTTGACTCATGTAGGATCTCCTCTCCCTCCTAACTCTATTTGGCTTCGCATGATCCTTATGTCCGTGCTCGCTGACATTCCCCCCTCTCCGGCGGAGATGACCCCAGCGATGCTTGATGCTGCTGAAGACAAGATCGAGTGTTTCTTCGAGGCGCACTTGATCACGAAAGCCCTGAGGGACTGTTCTGTTCAGTTGCTGACCCAAATATGGGCTCACCGTGCCGTCATTTCTGCTTTTGCTGGTGAATGCGGTGCTAACCGATGGGTAGCTACTTCTCGCGAAGATCGCCGCTTTGACATGGTGGAAAAGACAGAAAGGGAATTAGATAATTTTATCTATATGTTTGTAAACCCTTGTCCATTTGACCCCATGTTTGGAGCTTTATTTCCACTGCAATAAAATGTTTAATTAAGTTGTTTTCTTTCTTTTTGTCATTATCTGCCAAGTGTTTCTCTTATTTTGCTTCTTTTTGTTCTCATTCTGTTAGGCGCATATGCGCTATAAAACTTACACTGTTATAAACAGGCGCAAGTAATGAAGCGCTCTTGGCGATTAGCGCACTTGGCGCTTAGCGTTCTTGGCGCTTAGCGCTCTCGTGCTTTGCACGTGAGCGCTATTTCAGAGTCTTTGACTCTTAGTGCTGGCGCGTTCACTGCCGGCGCTCTTCACGAAGCGTCGCTTCATTTCAACCCTCGGAATTTGAACAGAGTTTTGCTCTGATTGGGGAAACAAATGCCCCCCCACCGTTGCGCTTACGTGGCTCACACGTGAGTGCAGCGGTGGTAGCATCTCGGTCGTTGGATCAACTTTTGGAAGTTGAAACAGCTCTCAATGCCTATAAATAGGGCTTTTGGCCCTCTGAGATGACCATTGTTCATCCTCTTTCTGAGAATTATTTCTCCTTCAGAGCATTGCTCTCTTTTTCAAGAAGTCTCTTAAAAACTCTGTCAGATATTTTCTTTTTGGTAAGATTTGAACTCGTTATCAGAGTTTTGCTCTATTTGGATCATGGATCTGAAAAAAGAAAACCTTTTTTAGGGTTTCTTTCGACCCAATGTAGAATTCTTGGAATTCACTTTATAGCTCTTAAAGCTCTCGAAGTTTTTACTTCTGCAGAAAGCTTTGCTTTGAGGGTTTCTTAAAGGATCATTTCATCTTCTCTACAGAGCATTGCTCTTTAGCATCTTCGGGGAATTTTATTCCCCTATTAACTATGGCAGTTGTCATTTCTGCTGGAGAGCATTGCTCTCAAGGGAGATTTACTCCTTGGCTTGGGGTTTAAATGGGAGTCTTTTGAGGGTTTTCTTACTTAATCGCCTAAATTTGGATTTGCTTGTTGCTTGACAGATCTTGTTTTCTCAAGAACTTGTCTAAATCCCAATGTCTGATTTTCCTCATTACCAATCTTTTAATGATGTTTCTTTCAGGCACTATGGCTGTTTATTTATATAGTCTGAACGAGTTTATCTCTTATGAGGATATTCGCGTACAGGGCCGTTGCCAGAACCAAGAGTTTACAGATGTCCAATGTGCGGAGATTATAGCTCTTCTGTATGCACACAACGGTCAACTGCTTCCTCGTCGCTCCGCTCTCTTGGAAATCGTAGTAAGAGCAATTTGGGGAGCACTTCCTGGGTTTTACGAAGCCATGCCGCTGGATGCGCTGGATGATGCTGAAGACAAGGTGCACTCGGTGTACCTGTTTGGCCTAATCTCAAAGAAGCGTCGAGATAACCTCATTGATATTCTGCATCAAACTTTCCAACAGACGACGATAATCGCTTCTTATCAAAGGGAGGATGGGCATTGGCGAGGATCTTGACACCCGTGATCGCGAGAGGATGCACACGAGAATGGTCAGAAAGGCCAGAAAGATTCTAGATGGCCTTACTTTCGAATTCCTCAATCCATGACCTGGATCTGAGGTTTTACCATTGTAATCATTTTGATGATGTTTTCGTTTACTTCTTTCATTATTGTAAGAACTTTTCGAAGTATGAATAGCAAATTCCTCGTTTCCATGTGTCTATCTTACGCACTAAATCTTTTGCACATGCATGAATGGGTATGCTTTAAACGTTTAACCGAATGCAAACTAAATGTTCTCCTTGTCGCTTTCTTCTCTTTTCTCTGTTGCCGGCGCGTTACCTTAGTAAGCATAACCTGCAGATGATAAAGAGAGTGTTTCGTTTTGAATTTTTCGAGAGGTAGTGATGGCTTAGAAAGCAGGTTCAGATCTGCTGCCTAAGACTTTTCAACTTCATGAGCCGTGAGGGTCTCATAAAGACTTTTTTCCCTACGAGTCGAGAGGATCTTGTAGGTGTATTTTCTCCTTAGGAATCGTGAGGATTCCTAAGCGCGTTTTCTCTTGTAAGTCGTAAGGATCTTACAAGAGAGTTTTCTTCCTTACGGGTCGAGAGGACCTGTAAGTGATTAATGGTGTTGCCATTATCCGCATTTCACGGAGTCAGGAGTTGCTCTGGGCATTTCCTACGGGGTCAAGATTGACTTTAACCGTGTTCCACGGGACCAGGAATTTGCTCTGGATGCTTCCCACGGGGTCATAGCCGTGTTCTGCGAGGACCAGGCTCCACTCTGGACGTTTCCCACGGGGTCAGGATTGACATAAGCCGTGTTCCACGTGACTAGGAATTTGCTCTGGATGCTTCCCACGGGGTCATAGCCGTGTTTTGCGAGGACCAGGCTCCGCTCTGGATGCTTCCCACGGGGTCATAGCCGTGTTCTGCGAGGACCAGGATCCGCTCTGGACGTTTCCCACGGGGTCAGGATTGATATAAGCCGCATTCCACGTGACTAGGAATTTGCTCTGGATGCTTCCCACGGGGTCATAGCCGTGTTCTGCGAGGACCAGGCTCCGCTCTGGATGCTTTCCACCGGGTCATAGCCGTGTTCTGCGAGGACCAGGATCCGCTCTGGACGTTTCCCACGGGGTCAGGATTGACATAAGCCACGTTCCACGTGACCAGGAATTTGCTCTGGATGCTTCCCATGGGGTCATAGCTGTGTTCTGCGAGGACCAGGCTCCGCTCTGGATGCTTCCCACGGGGTTATAGTCGTGTTCTGCAAGGACCAGCATCCGCTCTGGACATTTCCCACGGGGTCAGGATTGACATAAGCCGTGTTCCACGTGATCAGGAATTTGCTCTGGATGCTTCCCACGGGGTCATAGCCGTGTTCTGCGAGGACCAGGCTCCGCTGTGGATGCTTCCCACGGGGTCATAGCCGTGTTCTGCGAGGACCAGGATCCGCTCTGGATGTTTCTCACGGGGTCAGGATTGACATAAGCCGCGTTCCACGTGACCAGGAATTTGCTCTGGATGCTTCCTACGGGGTCATAGCCATGTTCTGCGAGGACCAGGCTCCGCTCTGGATGCTTCCCATGGGGTCATAGCCGTGTTCTGCAAGGACCAGGATCCGCTCTGGACGTTTCCCACGGGGTCAGGATTGACATAAGCCGCGTTCCACGTGACCAGGAATTTTGCTCTGGATGCTTCCCACGGGGTCATAGACGTGTTCTGCGAGGACCAGGCTCCGCTCTGTACGTTTCCCACAGGGTCAGGATTGACATAAGCCGCGTTCCATGTGACCAGGAATTTTGCTCTGGATGCTTCCCACGGGGTCATAGCTGTGTTCTGGGAGGACCAGGCTCCGCTCTGGATGCTTCCCACGGGGTCATAGCCGTGTTCTGCGAGGACCAGGATCCGCTCTGGACGTTTCCCACGGGGTCAGGATTGACATAGGCTGTGTTCCAAATAACCAGGAATTTGCTCTGGATGCTTCCCACGGGGTCAGGATTGACATAGCCGTGTTCTGCGAGGACCAGGCTCCGCTCTGGACGTTCCCACAGGGTCAGGATTGACATAGGCCGTGTTCCATGTGACCAGGAATTTGCTCTGGATTCTTCCCACGGGGTCAGGATTGACATAGCCGTGTTCTGCGAGGACCAGGCTCCGCTCTGGACGTTTCCCACGGGGTCAGGATTGACATAGGCCGTGTTCCACGTGACCAGGAATTTGCTCTGGATGCTTTCCACGGGGTCAAGATTGACATGGTCATGTTCTGCGAGGACCAGGATCCGCTCTGGATGTTTCCCACGGGGTCAGGATTGACATAGATCATGTTCCATGTGACCAGGAATTTGCTCTGGATGCTTTCCACGGGGTCAGGATTGACATAGCCGTGTTCTGGGAGGACCAGGCTCCGCTCTGGACGTTTCCCACGGGGTCAGGATTGACATAGGCCGTGTTCCACGTGACCAGGAATTGTGCTCTCGATGCTTCCCACGGGGTCATAGCCGTGTTCTGCGAGGACCAGGCTCCGCTCTTGACGTTTCCCACGGGGTCAGAATTGACATAAGCCGCGTTCCACGTGACCAGGAATTTTGCTCTGGATGCTTCCCATGGGGTCATAGCCAGGCTCCGCTCTAGATGCTTCCTACGGGGTCATAGTCGTGTTCTGCGAGGACCAGGATCCGCTCTGGACGTTTCCTATGGGGTCAGGATTGACATAAGCCGCGTTCCATGTGACCAGGAATTTTGCTCTGGATGCTTCCTACGGGGTCATAGCCGTGTTCTGCGAGGACCAGGCTCCGCTCTGGACGTTTCCCACGGGGTCAGAATTGACATAAGCCGTGTTCCACGTGACCAGGAAAGGCTGACTCTCGGTTGTTTGTGCATCGTTGAGTCATGGAACTGGGAATTTTGCCGCAGCTCCGATTTGTTGATGTCATGTCTGTTGAAATGAAACGGATGTTGAGATGATCTCCAGACTGTTTGTGAACCATTGAGATTTGGCTTCTTCTTCTGATGGAGCCTGGGGAGGGAAGGTGTGATTCCTTCTTCGTTTGCGCCCCTGGATTGTATACATGGATTAATGTGATATCACCTGTAGGGCATAAATTTCATTTTTCTTTTATTTCTTTCCGCGATGCTCTATCATTTCAACTTTTATATCGCGAAAGTCGCGATTGTCCAATCATTTCAGCTATTTTTCGCGGTGCCCAATCATTTCGGCTATTTGTTTTATTTTTACTCGCTGCTTTTTATTGCGAGTTGCCCAATCATTTCGGCTATTTTGCATGCATATATTTTTACTTGCTGATTTTGTTGCAAGTTGCCCCATCATTTCGGCTATTTCGTATGCATGTGTGGCTCACTGGCTTTTTGCTGCAAGCTTGGAATTAGACACCGATTTCGGCATCAGCACCGCTACAACTGGGATACTGCCAGGAGCGAATCATCATTTGCCTCTTTCGATGTCGAACAAAGGTGGCTCAGCGAACAGGGTTAGGATCTTGTCAACTAAGGCTTTTGTCTTCATGAGCCGTAAGGGTCTCATAAAGGTATTTCTCCCTGCGAGTCGTGAGGATCTCGTAGGTGCGTTTTCTCCTTAGGAATCGTGAGAACTCTTAAGTGTATGGCTTCTCGTAAGTCATAAGGATCTTACAAGAGTATTTTCTCCTTCTAAGTCGAGAGGACTTACAAGGGTTGTTCACCGTGTAGACATATCCCTAGTCACGGATGGGACTTTGTTAGGGAAATGTTTATTCGCGCCCGTGGATTGTATACAAGGGTCAATATTGAACCGCTTGTAGGAAAAAATCAGGGTGTATGACTGCTTAAGAACATGTTCGGATCCCTGTAGCTTAAGGCTTTTGAATCCTATGAGCCGTGAGGGTCTCAAAGGGGAATTCTCTTTACGAGTCGTGAGGATCTCGTAAGTGTAATTTCTCCCTAGGAATCATAGGGATCCCTAAGTTTGTTGCTCCCTTATGAGTCGTAAGGATCTCACGCAGGTGGTTTCTCCTTACAAGGTCGAGAGGACCTTGTAAGTGTCTTTTAACGAGATTGCGCCTTTTTGGATTTTCACAAAACTCGCCGGTAGCCCTGCTGTTTTTACTCACGGAGCCCTTTCGGGTTTTCATCCGTACCCATTTTGCTTATGGACATACTGTTTTCTTCTCTTTTTTTATTTTTTTTTGTGTCAGCCTTAGGATACTGCGGTCTGTAGTAGTTTATCAAGGTCTCGGTCAACAGCCAGTTTTAGGACATGGCGGTCCACTGTTAGTTTAAGGACGTTTCGGTCCAACACCAGTTTTAGGACATAGTGGTCCATCGTTAGTTTAAGGACATTTCGGTCCGAGAAAAGGAAGCCGGCTACTACTTACAGAGTTTAGGCTTAGGAAGATAGCGAGCGGACATAGGCGTCGTCATCTATCGTTGACCTAGGCCGTGAATCGTCAGGCGTAGTATTTCTTTAGGAAGCGACCGTTTATTGGCCTGAATGGTCTTTCACCATGCATGTCCATGAGTAGGTAGGCTCCACCCTGGTAAACTTTGTTTATGATATACGGGCCTTCATAGTTCGGCTCGAATTTCCCCCGCTTGGCGCGATTAGGGATCATAGATCTTTTAACTACTAGCACGAGTTCTCCTTGGCGGAATGTTCTCGGCCTATTCAATCTTTCATATGAGCGCGTCATCTTTGCTTTATAAGCCTCCAGATTTTGCTGCGCCATGAGCCGGGTTTCATCAAGGGCATCGAGCTTCTCAAGTCGGAGGTGAACATTTTCTTCGTCTGTTAGCTCGTAGTGAACCGCCACTCGTAGAGAGGGTAACTCTATTTCGAGGGGATGTACCGCTTCTGTGCCGAATACCAATGCGTACGGCGTTGTGTTCGTGGCCGTTTTGAACGTAGTTCAATATGCCCAGAGAGCTTCATGCAGTCTCTCATTCCAGTCCTTCTTATTTCAAGACACCGTCTTTTTCACGATTTTCGTCAAGGTCTTGTTGAAAGCCTCGGCTAGACCGTTAGCTCGGGGATTATAAATCGAAGAGTATCTCCAGTCTATTTTATGTTGTTGTGCGAAGCGGCTGATCATGTGGCTTCTATAGGCTGGCCCGTTATCGGAGATAATCCGCCGCGGAGTGCTAAACTGATAAATGACGTGTGTCTTGAAGAAATGGAGGATATTCTCCGTATTCACTTCTCTTAGTGGTACTGCTTCTGCCCACTTGGAGAAGTAATCAGTTGTTGCTAGGATGAACCGATGTCCTCTGGATGATGCTGGTTCGATGGGCCCGATTATGTCAGTTCCCCACATTTCGAACGGCCAGCTAGCCACCGTTGGGTGTAGTGGATTTGGATGCTGGTGGATAAAATCCCCGTGAATCTGGCACGAGTGGCACTGCTTCGCGTATTCGAGGCAATCTTGGATCATTGTGGGCCAATAGTAGCCCATCCTTTTGATCTTCAGCTTCATCTTCGGCCCGGCTTGGTGAGAACCGCAGAGCCCATCATGAGTTTCTTGGATGACACTTTTCGCTTCTTCCGGTCCCAGGTATCTTAGCCATAAAGAGTCAAACGATCTCTTATACAGAGTATCATCGACGAATGCAAAAGACAGAGCTCGTTTCATAAGCTGATGTCTTAAGGACGCATTTTCAAGTGTTCGACGGGATTTGAAGTAGTCTATAAAGACTTCCCTCCAATCCATATCCTTTTCCTGGTCTTTTATTTGCAGAGTCGTTAGCTCGGTCGCTCCCTTCTCCTCGGACGATTCCGGAGATATTTCTGCCGGTGCAAAACCCGACGGCTCTGCACAACGATCCTCACGTCATCGAGGCTCTCGTCAGCCAGTTCTTTAGCGAGCTTGGCTAACGCATCCGCCTTGCTATTTTCCACACGCAGTATTCTTTCCAAGGTGTAGGAAGGAATTTGAATTAGCGGCTGTTGTACTCTCTCGCCGTACTTTACCAACTCTGGCTTGCACGTTTGATAGTCGTCGTTTACTTGATTAACGACCAGTTGGGAGTTTCCGTATATGAGGAGGTTTTCAATTCCCATGTCGATAGCGATATCGAGACCTGCTATCAAAGCTTCATATTCGGCTTCATTATTCGTCCTTGGCTCCGTTAAGGAGAAGGAAAAGCGCATTATCCCTCCTTGTGGAGTCACGAAGATGAGGCCTACCCCTGATTTGATTATGGGGGTGCTTTGTTTGCGCTTCTTCATGGAAGATGCTCCATCGAAGTAAAGTTCCCACCGGGTATCATTATCTCTTCTCTCCCCGTCGATCGTGTCAAACGGATGCTCAGCGAGGAAGTTGGCGATGGTTGATTAAGAGAGGTTTTGTCGATCAAAAATATTTACCGCAATCAAGAACGGCGTCGCTTGAAGCTAGCCGGTGAGTACGGGTCGGTCCACAGGGATGTGAAAATTTCCTTTAAGTTCTTACGAGTTAATTCCAAATGGTGTTTGGATTTATAATTAAACCTAAAAATTGAAGTTGTATGAGACTAGGATTAGAAACTTGCTAGGATTAGGTTTAGGGAAAATTTGGTAAACAAAGATTTACATATCTTTCCATTGCTATTAATTAAATGTATCATATTAGTGTTATGGTAAATATTAACAAAGGGGATTAGGATGATTGGGAAGATTGATTCTTCCTCTAGATCCTTGTCCTTCCTTTCTTAATCTTTACCCTAACCTCCATGGAAAACCTTAAGATCCGGGCCTTTAGACTACGGAATCACCGTTACCTTGAGGGTAAAAGTTCCGTAGGGCGCGGAATAGAAAGGTATGCATGGAGTTCTAATGTTCATAAAAGTTTAGCAATGAAAAGAGATGAGAGATCTTCATCTCTCAAATCATTCCCTATTCCTAACCCTAACAAGCGAGGAAACTACTCGCTCATTGAGGGGATGTAAAAAGACAAGAATTTATTAAAGAGAGAAAACATTGATTGCAAGTTAATAAAAACTAAACTAATTTAAACTAAGGCGAGAAAATAAGAACAGATATGAAAAACTACCTATTGCAAGGAAAATAACCTACTTACTTTTGATGCGCTCTAACTTCAAGAAAACAGAATTTTATTTATGAGTCGAGGCATAAGAAAATACAAGGTCTTGGGTTCTATTTATAGGACATAGAAACCCTAGGTTTACAATTGCACCGCATGTCTAAAGTTACAAATATACCCCTAGAAAATCTTTCCACAGCCACCAAAGAGTTATAGTAAAAAGTTCTGCGCATTAGGGCTTCAAGTAGCCGCGGAACCGCGGCATGGGCGCGCTTGGGCCGCGGTTCCGCGGCCCAATGATGAGGTCAGCTGATGGGCTTTTCTGGGCTTGGTTTGGATCTTCTGGTCTTCTTATTTCTTTATTTCTTTTTCCACTTGGGCTTCTGCAGTGATTCCAGAACTTCAGTGAACACTTTGCGATGGATCTTTTAACCGTCTTTCTTGCAAATTTGGATCTTGCGTCGCCTTATTGATGGTGAACCGTTCTTCTGCCGGGCTTTACTAAGATCTTCCTATTTGTTGGTCAAAACTCCTTCTTTTGTGTCGTCTTTTGTGTTTTTCACTGTTTTCGCTCCCAGAACCTGTAACCTGTAACATGTAGCAGACATGGGTCAAAAGCACCTGTTTTTATTGTAAAATGCATAAGAATGGGGAATACAAAATGCAATATTATGTTGTGAACAAATACCCCCAAACTTATCTTTTGCTCGCCCTCGAGCAAACTTATTATTTAAATAAAAATCTAACCTAGCCGCACTTTCGCAGGGAAACGCGATTGCACTGAGCTCGTGCAACAATCCGTTAAACCTCTAGGTGTCCCTAGTAGGAGGAGTGTTGTCTCCTGAGGGTTTTCAGCGGATACTACCCACAAAATCCTATCAACTTGGTTTCTCGACTTTTGTTTTCCATTTAGGTTTTCTAACAAGGAATTCTATTATCGTCGACCCGCAAATTATCCACCCATATTCTTCACACTTCCTCATTATTTAACTTAAGATTACATATATCCTATAGAATTACCTAGCTTTCGGCATTTCTTAAGTTTTCCTTCTAGGGTTACATCTCCACTTAGGAATTTTTATCAACTCTACTAAAGATACAAGTTCTATTCTTCATTCCTTTCTCTTATCTAAACTCTAATCACATATCCCCACGTGTGTGTAAATATCACCTCTACACTTGGAAATTCAAATCAAGCAATCGTACTCCCGTCCATTGTCCAAAGCACTTGTGAAATTTCGCTTTCACATCCTTCATGCGACTGTTAATACTTCTTGAGGTACCAACAACCGATTACAAGATGCGTTAGCGTTTTAAAGCGTACTTCCTAGTTTTGCAACACCCAAGGCTTTTAGCAGTGGCTCCCAAACCAGTTGGTCTAAGGCACTAGGTGATGAAGCACCCTCGCTAAATATTTTTCTATTTTTACAGCCTTAAGTAATCACAAAAACCAGTGTCCATTTTTTTCTTCTCTATCCACCCTTTTTCTTTTCTTTTTCATTGTGCTAAGGACTTTAGACAAGAGTATTTCAAGGTCTCTTCTACTAATCCAAATTTCAAGGTGCGTGTTTGTGCATTTTGTAGGGTACATGTTTTCAGAATCTAGACTTAAGCTAGGAACTATTTTTCAAACTTATACTCTAATAAAAGTTTTAATACTTTTCCTTCGTTTCGACTTAGCCCAAGAACTGAACCCAAAATTTGCCTATTTCTAGATAACCTACAAAGACATATGCTTTCCACAGTTAAACTCTAAGGAAGGTTATTTTTAGGGTTTTTAATTTACTAAGTCTAAGATTTAGTTTTTCCTAGCCAGTTAACCTATTTATCAAACTCAAGTCAATTAACCAGAATTGAATACATTAATTTTTGAATTTTTTTTAATTTTTATGGGTTTTTCTGTTTTCTAATTTTTTTATGTTTTCAAATTTTTCAAATTTTTATGATTTTTATATAAAGATGCAATGCAGAAATATACATATGAATGCAAAAGGAAAACTTACCGAACATACCCCCAAACTTATAATGGACAGTGTCCTCACTGTCATGCTGCACCAAGTGGTTTGATAATATCGGCGAGTTCCTGCTTATTATTATATTTACATAGTATACACACCCCCAAACTTATTTGAAATAAAGTTTTGGAAAAAAAAAAGAAATTCGAGGGTGAAGGTGGAGGAAAATCAATCGGTGTAAATCGGCTCCTGCAAAAGCAGGAGCTCCTCCGAATGGTCCGCTGAGAAGAACGGTTTCAATCGATGTCCATTTACTTTGAATAAAGTACCGTCTTCTGGATTCTCAAGATCAACCGCACCGTGCGGATAAACGGTGCGGACTACAAAAGGTCCTCTCCATCGGGACCGGAGCTTGCCGGGATGTAAATGCAACCGAGTATCATATAATAAAACCTGTTGGCCTGGTTTAAATGTCTTTCGCAAAAGGTTTTTATCATGAAATACCTTAACTCGGTTCTTAGAAAACACGACATTATCATATGCCTCATCCCGCAGCTCCTCCAATTCATTCAATTGCAGCTTTCGATTGCTGCCCGCATCTCCTAAAGATAGATTCAGCTCTTTAATGGCCCAAAATGCCTTGTGCTCAATTTCTACTGGAAGGTGGCAAGCCTTCCCGTAAACAAGCCGGTATGGAGACATTCCGAGATCGGTCTTGTATGCAGTACGGAAAGCCCATAGTGCATCGATCAATTTTAGTGACCAATCTTGCTCCCGAGAGAGAGATCGAAACTAACTTGCTACTTTCTTTCACCAAAGCCCGTTCGAGTGCATCTACAGCTACCTACGGTTTTTAGAAACCGTTTTCTCCAAGATTTGCTTAATTTGTCGATTCGAGATCTCGGCTTGCCCACATGTTTGGGGATGGTATGGCGTTGACAGCTTATGGGTGATAGAGTATTTGCGCATTAGGGACTCAAAAGTCCTATTGCAAAAGTGAGAACCATTATCACTTATTATTGTACGAGGGTGCCCAAATCGAGAAAAGATGTGTTCTTTTAGAAATCGAATGACAACCTTGTTATCATTCGTTCGACTAGGCACAGCCTCGACCCATTTTGAAACATAGTCAACAGCCAAAAGAATATACACATTTCCAAAAGAGTTAGGAAATGGTCCCATGAAGTCTATACCCCAAACATCAAAAATGTCTACAACCAAAATCGGTTGGAGCGGCATTTCATTTCTCCGCGATATCCGGCCCAAGTGTTGGCACCGGGAGCAAGTTTTGCAGTATTCGAATGCATCTTTGAAGAGTCGTGGCCAATAGAAACCACACTGCAAAACTTTCTCGGCTGTCTTCTTTGGGCCAAAGTGCCCGCCACATGCTTGATCGTGGCAAAAAGACAGCACACTCTTGACCTCATTTTCAGGCACACACCGGCGAATGATTTGGTCGGAACAATATTTGAAAAGATAAGGTTCATCCCAGTAAAAATGCTTTACTTGGGACAAAAATCGTAGCTTGTCTTGTTTCGACCAATCGTTAGGTATCAAGCCGGTGGCTAAGTAGTTTACAATATCGGCGAACCATGGTTCGCAAGAAACGGTCAAGAGTTGCTCATCGGGGAAAGCATCAGCGATAGGCAGTTCAAGTGTAGGCGAAGAAGGAAGTCGTGAAAGGTGATCGGCCACTACGTTTTCATATCCCCTTTTGTCCCTTATAACAAGGTCAAATTCTTGCAGCAAAAGGATCCAACGTATTAGCCTAGACTTAGCATCCTTCTTCGCAAAAAGGTGGCGAAGAGCTGAGTGATCCGTGTACACTATAACTGGAGAGCCGATTAAATAAGGCCGAAATTTTTCAAGTGCAAACACAACCGCTAAAAACTCTTTTTCTGTTGTTGTGTAGTTTAATTGGGCCTCATTTAATGTTCGGCTAGCGTAGTAAATTACATGCGGCATCTTGTTAATATGCTGTCCAAGAACAGCACCAATGGCAAAATCTGATACGTCGCACATAATTTCAAAAGGGTGCGTCCAGTCTGGAGATGAAAGAATGGGCGCAGAAATGAGTGAGTGTTTCAAAGACTCGAACGCTTTCATGCAAGTTGAGTCGAAAACAAAAGTAGTGTCCTTAGCCAACAAGAGAGTCAAGGGTCTAGCAATCTTGCTAAAGTCCTTGATGAACCGTCTTTAAAAACCGGCATGGCCAAGGAAAGCTCGGATATCTTTGACGCATTTAGGAGGAGGAAGATTAGAAATGACTTCGATTTTAGCTCTATCGACCTCTATGCCGTTTTGCGAGATCACATGTCCTAAGACAATGCCTTCTCGTACCATAAAGTGGCATTTCTCCCAATTCAAAGTCAAGTTCTTTTCCCTACAGCGGGTGAGAACTGCGTCAAGATGTCGTAAACACTCATCGAAGGAGTCACCAAAAAATGGAGAAATCATCCATAAAGATTTCCAAAAACTTCTCCACCATGTCCGAAAAGATCCCCATCATACACCGCTGAAATGTAGCGGGTGCATTGCATAACCCAAAGGGCATGCGACGATAAGCAAAAGTGCCAAAGGGACAAGTAAATGTAGTCTTGTCTTGATCCTCTTTGGCTATGGGGACTTGATTATAACCGGAATAGCCATCTAAAAAGCAGTAGAATTCGTGTCCCGCCAATCGTTCTAGCATTTGGTCAATGAATGGTAAAGGAAAGTGGTCCTTCCTTGTCGCGGCATTGAGTTTTCGGTAGTCGATGCAAACTCGCCACCCAGTTTGGGTGCGAGTAGGAATTAACTCATTTGCCTCATTGGTGATGACCGTGATGCCCGATTTCTTTGGCACGACATGAATGGGGCTAACCCATTGGCTATCCGAGATAGGGTAAATGATACCGCTATCAAGACACTTAACAATCTCCTTCTTGACCGCCTCTTTCATGATGGGGTTGAGGCGTCTTTGTGGATCCCTTGCCGGCTTGGCATCATCCATCAAGTGTATATGATGTTCGACTATGAGGGGACTAATCCCCTTGATGTCCGCCATAGACCAGCCGAAAGCTTGCCGATTATTGTATAAGACCGTTAAAAGAGCCTTCTCTTGCTCGAGAGCTAGAGAGGCAGATATGATAACTGGTAAGGTCTCATTTTCACCTAGATAAGCATATTTTAGGTGCGACGGCAAAAGCTTTAGCTCGAGTTTAGGTGGTGAAACAATAGATGGTATCAATGGAGTAACTGTTTCAAACTCGAAGGATTCCATCAAAGGTTCAAATTGAGTGTACGCTACCGAGTCGGATGGTTCAACTAACTCATCCGAAAAAGCAAAAGACTCAAACTCGGGTGGAGAGTCTTCAAGATCATCAACAAAGGTGAAACACTCATAATCTTTGTCCGTCGTGAAAGCTGTGTCGGATTCTAGGAGGAACGCACTAGTGGCGTCAATATTACTGTGATCAAACATGAAATTCTCGAACTCACAGTCCTCCTCCGCGATCTCATCGATCGAGCACACATCAAGTACGCTAGAATTAGGCTCGCAAGGCTGACTTCCTAACTTGAAAATGTTAAGTTCAACTGTCATCTTGCCAAAAGATAGATTCATTGAACCATTACGACAGTTGATTACCGCGTTAGAAGTCGCGAGGAATGGTCGACCAAGTATCACCGAAATTTGATTACGGGGGTTAGCGACAGGCTGTGTATCCATAACAATAAAGTCCACGGGGAAAATGAAATCCCCTACTCTAATTAACACATCCTCCAACTCTCCCCTAGGGTGGGTGATTGATCGGTCGGCCATTTGGAGAGTGCAATGAGTAGGCTTGAGCTCTCCAACGCCTAATTGTTCGTACACCGAATAGGGTAGCAAATTGACACTAGCACCAAGATCTAATAGTGCTCTATTGATGGTCTTGTTCCCAATTGTGATCGAAATAGTAGGACAACCGGGGTCCTTGTGCTTTGGGGGCAAAGAATTGACAAGAGCATCACTAACAGCACTAGCCACGAAAACTTTCTTTGGTACTTGTGACTTCCTCTTTTTGGTGCATAAGTCCTTTAAGATTTTTGCATATGAAGGAACTTGTTGGATTGCATCCAAAAGAGGGATATTTATGCTAACCTGTTTGAATAACTCTACAATCTTCTCCATCTGTGGAGTCGGTTTATTGGATCTCAACCGATTTGGAAAAGGAACATTTTGAAAAGTTGTTGAGTCCAATTTTTGCGGATCCGATTGTTGAGTTGGAACGGAACCCCGTGTAGATGTGTTCGTGTTGTGAGAAGAGGGTCCGTTCGAGCTAGAAGAAGTAGAGCCATGTGAAGGATGGAGAATAGGCTCTGACGAAGAAGAAGAGGAAGATGAAGAACCACCGGCAGAGGTGTCATGGTGAGTACCCACATTATTTTGCAGCACTTTTCCGGATCTCAACGTAGTCACAGCCACGTTATGATTCTGCTGTCCATGTGCAACATGTGCGTGACCGGGATTTGGAAGTGGTTGAGACGGAAGCTTTCCTTTCTCTCGCTCTTTCAATGCTGCGTTGAGTTGTGCAATTTGTGCCTCAATAACTTTGATGCTTTGATCATGTGAGGCACTGTTTTGCACCAAAGATTGAACAGAAGTCTCTATCCTAGCTGTGGACTGTGCAAATTGCTTTAGGAATGCTTCTAGACTTATTTCGAGCGAGCTAACAGCATTTTGAGAGGGAACAAAATTGTTGGGCACAAAATTGTTCATCTGATTGGGGTAAGGTTGCTGTTGGGGAGGCTGCTGAAATTGAGTTTGTGGAAGTGCTTGTTGTTGTGGAGGAGGAGCCCTTTGAAAATTGTTGTTTCCTTGGGATTGTTGATTTTGGTTCCAAGTGAAATTAGGGTGGCTCTTCCAACCCGGATTGTATGTTGAAGAGTATGGATCATTTCTTTGTCGTTGCTGAAAGGCAGCATTGACTTGATCTTGTCCTTGAGTGGATGCAGTGTAAGGACACTCTTCGGTGAGATGTGATGGATCCGAACAACAAGCACAAACAGTTCGTGGGGGCATGACAGGGGCAGGAGAAGGTGCTGAGATTTTGGTCTCAAGCGCTTCTAGCTTTTTCGTAAGAGCGGCCATCTCGGCCTTCATTGCAATTGACATCTCTACTTGATGTATACCTGCCCTAGGTTGACCAATAGAAGAAGATGATGATGTGGTCTTGGCGTTCTCCCACTGAATCGTTTGCTCACTAAGATCCTCAAGAAACTGCCACGCTTCCTCACTAGATTTGGACAGAAAGTGACCTTGACTAATGGTTTCTAGCAACTGCTTCGTTGCTGGGTTCAATCCCTCGTATAAGGTTTGGCAAAGTTGCCATCTTTCGATTCCATGGTGAGGGCATTGAACGAGAAGGTCTTTAAATCTTTCAAAACATTTCCAAAATGGTTCGGCAGGAAGCTGTGAAAATTGTATAATTTCATTACGGATTTTAGCAGTTTTGTGATGAGGATAGAACTTTTTAAGAAAAGCTTTCACAAACTCGTCCCAATTTCTAATTGAGTGTGATGCGGTGCTGTATAGCCACTTCTCGGCTAGGTCACATAAGGTGAAAGGAATGACCCTTAGCCTTATAACGTCATCACTTAATTGGGTAGTTTTCATCATGGCGCAAACGTTTTGGAATTTGTTGATAAAGATATATGCATCTTCGGATTCCAAACCATGAAACTTAGGCAGCATGTTGATGAAGTGGGGTTTGATCTCAAAGTTGTCCCTATTAGCCGGTGGAAGGGAAAGACAAGTAGGAAGGGCGGTGCGGACATGGTAGAAAAGATCCTGGAGTGCGACTCGTGCGGGCGCTTCGACAGGCGGAAGATTCGGGTTATTCGCACCTGGCGGAGGTGGAATCCTTCCCGTCTGTAAGGTGTTGTTAGGATCGTATCCCGACATACCTTCGAAAGAATGTGATGGTGAAAGTGAAGAAGTGGACAAGATTTCGACTTCGGAGTCGAAAGGTTCGTCGGTCGGTACCAACGAAACACGGACTAATCGGGCGCTAGGGTCCCTAGTCCAACCGGACATACACTAAAAGGGTTAGTGTAGTCGAAAGATGAAAGACAGAATGTGAAGGCAAGAAAACGTCAATGAGAAGAAGTGGTGTAAGTGAGTGCAAAGATTCTTTAGCGACAAGTTGCAAGTTTTGAAAAGATTTTCCTTTTTCTTATTAAGTGAGCTTTTGCACAAAGATTTTGAAAAGAGACTAGTGACACAACTGCAATTAACCACACATGCACAATCAGGCCTAAGTTTAGGGTCACCTAGGTCAGCTAGACAGCTCCTAACTGTTCCAAAGGGCTAGAGATAGGACCTCAAACCGCCTCTTCACGGACAAGTACGGCCAGGTAAGTGGGAAGGAACCACCACTACAGTGGGCCTAATTAAAAACCACTAGCCTAGTCACCGCAATGTCGGTTAGGATAAACGGCCGATGCCTATACTAGTCCTCTGTCCTATTGAGCTCGACGTCCTTAGGGCTGAGTCTAATATTTTTTAAATTAAAAGTGGTCAATGCAAATGCTTTAAGTGATTTCTGGGGTCCTGGGAAGGGTGATGAAATCCCCACCCAATCTGATTTGGTCAAAAGCCCCTTAAAGTCAGATTAAAGTATGCAAAGCAGTAAATCACTTGCAATCAATTTGCTTTTTAGCGCGGCGCAAAGAATCCTGCAGAAAATCAATTATTGGAAGGGGGAAGAAGATTTTTAGCGCAAAGAATCCTGCAGAAGATTTGACAGAAGATATATAGGGATTTGCAGAGGGGAGAACAAGGAAACAAACAGTGCAATTTTTGCGCAAAGATCTCCACAGGGAGCCGCGGATCCACCGCAGATGACACGTATAGGCCGCGTTTCCGCGGTTGGAGGGAGAGATCGTGCTCTGAAAAAAATCGTACGGCTCTTCTGTAGCAATCTACCTCTGTTCTGATGTACCTTTTCCTGATTCTCCTTCTGTATTGTTTCAGATCCGTCAATCCTGCAAAGATCCACAAAGAAAACCCTTCAAACAATAAAAGATGATAAATTTTTTTATTTTTGGAATTTTCAGATTTTTATGATTTTTTTTTAGATTTTATATTAACCCGAAATTACAAAAAGAAAATTTTACGCCATCCCCGGCAACGGCGCCATTTGATTAAGAGAGGTTTTGTCGATCAAAAATATTTACCGCAATCAAGAACGGCGTCGCTTGAAGCTAGCCGGTGAGTACGGGTCGGTCCACAGGGATGTGAAAATTTCCTTTAAGTTCTTACGAGTTAATTCCAAATGGTGTTTGGATTTATAATTAAACCTAAAAATTGAAGTTGTATGAGACTAGGATTAGAAACTTGCTAGGATTAGGTTTAGGGAAAATTTGGTAAACAAAGATTTACATCTCTTTCCATTGCTATTAATTAAATGTATCATATTAGTATTATGGTAAATATTAACAAAGGGGATTATGATGATTGGGAAGATTGATTCTTCCTCTAGATCCTTGTCCTTCCTTTCTTAATCTTTACCCTAACCTCCATGGAAAACCTTAAGATCCGGGCCTTTAGACTACGGAATCACCGTTACCTTGAGGGTAAAAGTGCCGTAGGGTGCGGAATAGAAAGGTATGCATGGAGTTCTAATGTTCATAAAAGTTTAGCAATGAAAAGAGATGAGAGATCTTCATCTCTCAAATCATTCCCTATTCCTAACCCTAACAAGCGAGGAAACTACTCGCTCATTGAGGGGATGTAAAAAGACAAGAATTTATTAAAGAGAGAAAACATTGATTGCAAGTTAATAAAAACTAAACTAATTTAAACTAAGGCAAGAAAATAAGAACAGATATGAAAAACTACCTATTGCAAGGAAAATAACCTACTTACTTTTGATGCGCTCTAACTTCAAGAAAACAGAATTTTATTCATGAGTCGAGGCATAAGAAAATACAAGGTCTTGGGTTCTATTTACAGGACATAGAAACCCTAGGTTTACAATTGCACCGCATGTCTAAAGTTACAAATATACCCCTAGAAAATCTTTCCACAGCCGCCAAAGAGTTATAGTAAAAAGTTCTGCGCATTAGGGCTTCAAGTAGCCGCGGAACCGCGGCATGGGCGCGCTTGGGCCGCGGTTCCGCGGCCCAATGATGAGGTCAGCTGATGGGCTTTTCTGGGCTTGGTTTGGATCTTCTGGTCTTCTTATTTCTTTATTTCTTTTTCCACTTGGGCTTCTGCAGTGATTCCAGAACTTCAGTGAACACTTTGCGATGGATCTTTTAACCGTCTTTCTTGCAAATTTGGATCTTGCGTCGCCTTATTGATGGTGAACCGTTCTTCTGCCGGGCTTTACTAAGATCTTCCTATTTGTTGGTCAAAACTCCTTCTTTTGTGTCGTCTTTTGTGTTTTTCACTGTTTTCGCTCCCAGAACCTGTAACCTGTAACATGTAGTAGACATGGGTCAAAAGCACCTGTTTTTATTGTAAAATGCATAAGAATGGGGAATACAAAATGCAATATTATGTTGTGAACAAATACCCCCAAACTTATCTTTTGCTCGCCCTCGAGCAAACTTATTATTTAAATAAAAATCTAACCTAGCCGCACTTTCGCAGGGAAACGCGATTGCACTGAGCTCGTGCAACAAGCCGTTAAACCTCTAGGTGTCCCTAGTAGGAGGAGTGTTGTCTCCTGAGGGTTTTCAGCGGATACTACCCACAAAATCCTATCAACTTGGTTTCTCGACTTTTGTTTTCCATTTAGGTTTTCTAACAAGGAATTCTATTATCGTCGACCCGCAAATTATCCACCCATATTCTTCACACTTCCTCATTATTTAACTTAAGATTACATATATCCTATAGAATTACCTAGCTTTCGGCATTTCTTAAGTTTTCCTTCTAGGGTTACATCTCCACTTAGGAATTTTTATCAACTCTACTAAAGATACAAGTTCTATTCTTCATTCCTTTCTCTTATCTAAACTCTAATCACATATCCCCACGTGTGTGTAAATATCACCCCTACAGGGGTCCGAAAAGCAGTATGCTTTTGGTCCTCAGGATGCATCTTTATCTGATTGTATCCTGATAAGCCGTCCATGAAGAAGAAGACTTCGTGAATGGATGTGTTATCTATAATCAGCTCGGTGACTGGTACTGGGAAGTCGTCTTTTGGGCAGGCTTTGTTGAGATCCCGAAAGTCCACACATATGCGCACCATCCCATTCTTCCTCATCATCGGAACAATGTTGGCGATCCAGTCAGGATACTGAACTTCCTGGATGAAACCGGAGTCGACTAGTTTCTTGACCTCGGCGTTGATACTCATCTCAAGCTCGAGCCGTATTCTTCTTGGTGCTTGTTTGATCGGCTTGACGTCCGGGGATATTGCCAATTTGTGCACAACAATCTCTGGATCTAGTCCCGGCATCTCGGAATAGTTCCATGCGAAGCAATCTTTATGCTGCATGAGCACGTCCTTTAGCGTAGCCACCCTTTCTTCAGACAATAACTCACTGACGAATGTCGGTCGCGGGTCACTTGGCGTCCCCAAATCAGTTTTCTTGAGGTTATCTGCAGTAGTATGTATCCCATCTTCCAGCTCTTTCGGCGCCGGTGGAAACTCTGAGATCACCTTGCCATCATCGTTTTCGAAGCACCAGGGGAGGTCATCCATATTCTCGGGCTCTTCTTCTGACAGCGTTATCACGTGGCAGGTACAAGATCGCTTCCAAGACCGATATTGATCTGGTTCCATTCTCGCCGCATACGTGGCTTTCGGTTCATACTTCTGCGGCGGGATTACCCTCCAACTGCTGGATAGAGCGAACCTGCCGAGTTGATATTGGTCTTTAACCCAGTTCTTGAAGGTGAATCAGTCTTCGAGAGGATGCCCTATTGCTTGGTGATAAGAGCAATAGTCTGGGTGAGAGACCTTGTCTGCTTGCTCGGGATGCTTGGACTCCGGGAGTGTCATCATCTGGTGTTTTATGACAAGATCGAATATCTTCTTTGTCTTGTCTTGAGGAAAAGAATATTCTCGACCCATCTTCTTTATAAGAGACGAATCTTGGTTGCTCGATTCTCGATCGCGTGGCTTCTTTGTCCCGCTTTTTCGCTGTCGAACGCTTTTCACGTTCTTTGGTTTATTTCTGCCTCTGCGTCGGGCCTTTTGTACAACGGGTTGACAAGTAGGAGCATTTTCATTTTTCACAGCCTGCTGAAGGAGGCGTTGCGTCCTGGCTTTCTCGTAGATGTCCATTTCGCGATTATGGTTGTCTCGAACCTTTTGACCCGCTTCCCTTATAAACTTGTCCATCTGTTCTTCGAACGACGGACTTAGCATTTTCACGACGGGGGCTCGTTTTGGTTCAGGGTTAGCATCTTCCCACGGAGCATCTCCTTCTTCGTCAAAGTCATGTATGACGTAGCAGCCGCGGAATACCTCCCGTTTCTTGGATTGAACATATTCAAGCCCGATCGTTTCCATTCTCCCGTTGGGAAACTTTCGCTGAGTTCCGGGGACGTCCCAGATCCTATTGTAGAACCGAGCTTGTCGAGCAGTCTGTTTAAGGGGTACACCTTGGTGTTTCAAGAGTCTTTTTAGCCCGTCTGTGTAATATCTGGGCAAACGGATGGGCTGGAACCTGTCAAGTGTAGAATCCGCACCATGCCAAATTTCTTTCTCCACTTTGGTTTCCTCGGATCGGTAGAATAAGATCTCCTTTTCACCTTTTCGCCTGAGAGGGACGTAGAATGTCTGCAGTTCTTCCACACTGTAGGTATCAAGCGCGTCTAGCTCTTTATGATGCTTTGGCGGAACCATGGCAACTTGCAAACTTTGATCATCATCAGCAAAGGTTTGAATTGATGGCCGAACAGAAAATACGACATTGACTTCATCTTCCGAATCGCTGCCGAAGATCAACATAGGGGTGGACGGTGCCGGCTTGTTGCACCGGGACGGACCTGAATAAACTGTTTCTTCTTCCTCCTCGGTATCACTCCCGAAGACCGGAATAGTGGTGATAGCTTTGTTCTTGTCCTCCGGTTTGCGACATCTTTCTGTATCCTCGAAATCTGGCAGGAAGTATTTTGCATCTTCGTACTTTCGGACTTCGTTCACGGAGAACGGGTTTAGTTTCCCTGTCACAGTGTACTCAAGACCATCCTTGAAATACTTCATACACTGATGTTGTGTAGAAGGGATGATGTTGTACTCGTGTAACCAAGGCCGGCCGAGCAAAGCGTTATAGCATGTCTTGGCGTCAATGACATGAAACTTAATGTCCGTGACAAGCAGCCCAAAGCGTAGTGTCAATATTACAGACCCAAGCATTCGTGATGACTGAAAGTCAAACCCGGAGATGGTGATTTTATCACGATCGAGGTGCTGAATGCTCATGCAGATTTCCTTCAACACTCTCACATTGAGGGGATTGACGGAGGACCCATTGACGACCAGGATTTTGCCTATCTTGATATCATGACAGTATCCGGAGACATAAAGGGGACGGTTATGTTCGCATGTCCCAAGGAGGAGATCTTCATCGTCGAAGGTGATATCCGCGGTGTGCACTTCTTCCATCTTGTCCTTCATCTTTTTTCGGCGAGGAAAGCTTGGAATTGCTCGGGCTCTTGCAGTGCCTTGATCAAAGACTTTCTTGCCTCTTTTGATAGCAGAAGGGCGTCGAGAATACTGAGCTGCGAAGGTAGCTTTCTCAAGTGTGCCAGAACGTTGTAATCCACCTTACTTATTGTAACATTCTGAAATTTTGGAAATAAATAAAATTAATTAATTAAATAATAAAATGTTAAAAAAAAGTTATTAAAACCAAATTAGACAATTTCATGAGATGTATGTAAAACAAATTAAATTAAAATTTTAGTATGCAACATAATTAAATTATAAGAGTTTTAATGTGAATTTTAGCTTCATTTTAATAAAAAAGGGTGTTTTATAATAACATAAGTTGTGAAGGGTTTTTATATATAATTTAGGAAATTATGCAAATTTGGAT
Organism: Agapanthus africanus; assembly: GCA_030015575.1. Classification (NCBI taxonomy): domain Eukaryota; kingdom Viridiplantae; phylum Streptophyta; class Magnoliopsida; order Asparagales; family Amaryllidaceae; genus Agapanthus; species Agapanthus africanus. Next base: position 773,858,093 of record CM057341.1, read on the forward strand.
TTTTGAGGGGGTATGTGGAAAATGGGTAGAAAATGTTTTAGTTCAGAATTTAATTACAAATTGAATCAATTTGGAAGAGATAATATTTTGCCACCACCTCCTCTCATGCACAACACACTCCCCACACCTCCTCCTTGCATGAAACCACCACATCTTGCTTGGTGACACCTCCTCCTACACCTCACCCTTTCCTTCACCATTTATATAAGGTGTTCAGATCAATTGATCAAGTGAAAACTTCTGAAAATTCAAAAGAAAGAAAAGAAAAACAAAACAAAATAAAGAAGAACAAGAGAAGAGAAGAGGAACTAGGCAAGGAGTTCATCATCAAGCTAGGACTAGGAGCTTGTGCATCTTAGGGAGAGTTATTCTAGCAAATTACTTGTAGGTAAAAATCTTTAATCACAGTAAGAAATTAATTCTGTTAGTAGTTTAACTTTGAAATCAAAAATTGTCTCAAATATCGTATTTTAGCAAAAACTAGGCTCTGTTTGAATCTGCTTTAGCTTAGAGAAAAATTAACTTAACTAAACATGACCTAAATGTTGTATGTTGAACCTAGAGAAAACCATAGGAACACGAACCAGAGGGCTCGGATTTTGGCTGCCGGCCCATAGGCAGATTCCGGCGACGCCGGATTTTTGGGTGAGTTGGGTAGTGTGGTTTTTGAGTAGGTCTATGTGTAGGTGTTTGGTTATTTTAGTATTGTTTAAGTAAGTTAGTTTAACTATATATAAAATCTGGGAGCAAATATCGGTTATGGAATCAAAAATCTAAAATACGACACGGTTAAAACGTAACGCGATCTGTTTTCTGTCGCGGTGCAGAGTTGGGTTAGATTTCAGTGAGGTTAAGTATTAGGTCGTTTGCAATGGTCGTATGTAGTGTAATTAGAACGTACAATTTGTGTTTCATGATTTTTGTCGTATCGGAGTAGCCGTTTCCTTATACAAGTTATTGCAATGTTAGATTCAAATACGGGGACTTCGGAGGCCACGAGAAAAGGAAAAGGATTGGCGATTCCTGAGTAGATACGACTTATTTCCGGTGAGTAGATTTACATCTACGGGGGAAGTTGGGTGGATGGCGTACAGCAACCCTGCAACCTATAATTATTATTATGATATTTACTTAGGTTTAGATTTCGTCAAGGCATTGATATGATATTGCATCTTGTATACTCTCCATTTGCATAAAGTTTTATATATAGTTTTAAAAAATGAGATATACGTGATATTTAATCCATACGATATGGGTATTATTTGATGAGTTTGTACGAGGAATCATGCCGTACTTAAGTTGATAGGGATATAGCGGTATGATGGGCTATAATACAAGGATTTATATATATCGGAAATGATGAACTTTGTATGCCGAATAACGGCCAAGTTATTCTTTGACTTGTAGAGATAGATTATGTTCTGTTTTAGAAGGTAATACTGGTATGAGCTATATTATTTTACAAACAACAGTTCGTTGTCTTTTAAATAAACTATCGGGATGCGTGCCAGTTTCTAAAACAAACATCTCTTTTAAATCTAAGGCAGCTTTCTTATTTCAAACTTAACGTTCCGATCATTTCTAAAGATAATGATATAGCTCATAACAAGTAATTACAATAAGTACGTTTAGATTTCTTATAGGGTTGCATTATGTATTCTATATTATATGTTTCCGCGTTACGCACACTCTGGTAGAACACTGCACAAATACCAATGAGTACTATGCTGCACAAGCACTTAAATATATGTTACACTACACCTCATTGGTACTGTCATGTCACTGTAGAATCGTTTTGATATATATGTGTTAATATATAGATTGTTACACCGTAGAACACTTGCACAAATACTAATGATTTCCATGTTGCACGAGCACAGACGCGTATGCTATATTACATATCATTAGTAGTGCCATGATACATTAGAATTGAAATCATTATGTTATGTGATATGATTTCATAGTCTTTTCCTATTTATGTTGTAGTACTATAGATGCTGTATTTGATTTCTTGGGATTTCTGAGTATTTTACTCCTGATGATATATATATATATATATATATATATATATATATATATATATATATATATATCGGTGGTATGGGACACTGTTACATATATATACACACATATATTATATCATCAATACAAACTATGCAATTATTCTTATTCCTTACTTGATATTTTGATATGATGAACAAAACATCCACCATGAGTTTTGTGTTTTCTGGTTTTGTTCCGGACCGAGTGGGGGAGATATACGGTCGCAGATTTTTACATTATCCAGACTGAGTGGGGGAGATATACAGTTGGATATATGGTAGACCCGGTCGAGACCGAAGGGCAGGATAGCCGCATTGAGGCGGGGGAGCCTAGCGAGGATACTCGATACCGGAGATATAATTGAGCACGGCAGATATCCAGGGGATACTGACCGGAGATTGAGATGAGCACGGCAGCTATCCAGGGGATACTGACCGGGGTTCGATTAGGTACGGCAGATATCCAAGGGATACTGATCGTAGCTAGGATATCGGGTGGCGATCATCTGTTGAGATGGTGTCGACGGTATCTGTTTTTACGTGTCGATGTTGGACACGAGAGATTGCGGATTTCGATATTGATGTTGGACATCTATATGTATATTGATGTGATCATTATCATGAGGTACACAGTTAGATATTTATGTATTGGATTTCACCAAGACTGATCCGGGGGACAGTACCTGTACATATTTGTACCGACAGTCACAGACAAACAGGGAATTCCAATACGGAGAATAGATTCATGATTTTGACTCATATGACATTGAGATAGCATACTTAGGATTACATGATAGTTAGTATTGGACATATGCATATCATATAGTATATCGATACTGATTATGATAGGACTATACTTATGACTTAGGTATCATCATGCATTTCGATTTCTACCTTTAGATGCACTTTTATTCACTGAGTTGGCAACTCATCCCCGTTGTGCCACAGTTTCTTGCAGGTTTTACCGCTTGGATTATTAGCGGGTTGGGCACACTTTCTTTTGAGGATTTATGGGTAAGTAAGTTGTTATTGTATCCTACCCACTCTTGATTATTCATATATTCTTGTATCTAGCGGAAACTCCATCAACTTAGAAATGACATATTATGAACTTAGAATCGAGGATTAGAGTTGTGCTTTGATTGTCACACTCTTTAGAGTCGACTACTGCTTTAGATTGATTGGTTGCTCCATTGTTTGGACGTGGAGACTAGCTTCCGTTGGGATGCTATTTTATTATGTTGTATCGGGTTTTTTATAAAATGCAAAGGAGGTGATGACAAGTTTCAAAACGTCATAAATACTTTTCAACATACTTAGTTAAATTTAGATGTTATTTTAAATTGATTTGATCGGATGATTATTTAAACCTCACCTCCATTATCTCTCAAAAAGGGTTTCGATTCCGGGTTTCGGCTTACTTAGATTGCGTCGATGTCTTTAGATGTCACGTGTTATAAGTGCCGGTCACGTGCCATATTGGGTCGTGACACTTATCTTTGGCGGGTCCTTGACTGTCAGCTTTTCGACGGCTTGGTCATCAAGGATGATATCCTCAGGGACCTTTTCTTTCCCCTTGTCTTTTCTATTTGACCCACTGTTCGAGGGCCCAAGATTCTTTTCGGGCAGCGTACGATTGCGCAGCTGAATATTTTCACAGGTCTTCGGTTCTTCCTCTTTTCCTGAGGTGGATTCTTTAAAGAGAGGGCCAAGAGTCATTTCTTCATTAGAGTCCCTCCTGAAGGTGAGAACTTGCGGTCCCCCAACGTCGACCATGTGACAGTTGCCGGTAATTCCTTTACGCTTCTCGGTCATATTTCTTTGCTCCCGACGAGCTTTGCGCTTCATCCACTTGAAATGTTGCCGGTGAGCAACATATCCCTGCCACCATCTTCTAAAAGCGTTGCACTCTTCGGTGGGGTGTACAATCTTTCGATGATATAAGCAGTAATTAGGATGTATTTCCGCTTCACCAAGAGTGTTTCCTTCGGAGGGTGGCAGCTTCATTCCCATCGATATGGTTTTAGCGAACCTTTTCCTCGTCTTGAACCTGCTTTTATTTGCGGCGGACGTACTTTGATCTGGCGGGAGTGTTTCAACCCTTTCGTCCAGTCGCCGGCGTTTGGCCTTTTCAAATATGGCCATCTCACGCTCTTGAGCAGCTTTGATTTTAAGAAGAGCCTCATCCAGGAATGCATCAATCATTTCGTCTGATGGCCCTAGAAGTTCCAGTTCAGGATTTGCCCCCAGTTTCTGTGTAAGGAGCTTTTTCATTATCTATCGACGAGTGAGAGATCACATGGCAACTTGCTACATAACCTTCAGATTCATCCGACGAGTCATCTCCATTGTCATCATCTCCGTCCTCAAGGATGTGGCTGAGAAATTCTTGAGTGTGACTGGAGTTCGCGCTTTTTGATTCTATTCTTCCAACGCTTCAATCTGTTTTTGCAGGTCCGTGCGCTTGTCACCAGGCTTCACGGGCTTTTTGGTCTTCTTCTTCTTCTTCTTCTTCTTCGAAGACTTTGGCGGCTGAGTGTGAGTGCTTTGGCTATCACCACCAATCTTTGGAGTTGGGCGCGGTTTCAGCATTCCCTCGATGATCTCGGGTTCCAGTGGATTTTTCCACCTGATCGCGGGACATGTTTGGAGATCCTTCAGCTTTCTTTTCGTCTTGGCCGAAAGAGCGACCTCCCATGGAGCTTCTTCTATGAAGGAGCATGATGCCCCCGGTGTATCCGTCTTCTTGGGAGCGTGTGGCAATGGTGGGTTCACCTTCCAATTCTCGGGCAAGTCAAATTTGCCCTGTTGGTATTGATCTTCGATCCATCCTTTGAAGACGAAGCAATTTTCAATTGGATGGTTTACCGTTTGATGGTAGGGGCAATAGTTGGGGCTATTAGCTTCACCGGGTTGCAACGGGCGTTTTGTATTCGGCAGATTGATGAGCCTGTTGCGCACCGCCAGCTCAAACAATCTTCTCATTTTGTCCCGGGGAAAGGAATAAGAGCGCTTCATTTTCTCATTATAGTATCGCCGTCTTTCCTCTAGGCGATCTGTTAATTTTGGACCACTAGGCTGCTGTTGAGTATTCGCAACGAATGTCGCCTTCCCTTTACCCTTTTCGTTTCGCGGCTCCGGCTTTGGAGGAGATGGTCTATGACCCATCTGGTCCATTTGAGCCAGTTTGTCAATCAAAGCCTGGAACGTAGTCAGTTTGAAGAACATCATGAATTGGGAAATAGTTGCTTGAGGGACAAGAGTGCCCACGAACATGCCCACTGCCGGCGCTTCTTCGATGCGTTGTTCGCACTTCGACCATAAATTTCGCCATCGTATTGCGTATTGGACCCAAGTTTCGCCTGGCTTCACCCTGGCGTTAATTAGTGCGGTAATCGGTGTACGCTCACCAGCGCTCGCGAATCTCTGCGAAAACAACAGCTCCATCTCCGCAAATGTCTTAACAGAATCGTTCGGGAGTTCAGAGTACCATTCGAACGCTGTCTCCGACAAGCTGCCGACAAATTGGCGGAGCAGAAGTTTATCATCACCTCCAGTGTTGCCGCACAAGGCTCTGAATTGAGCGACGTGCTGATGTGGATTCCCCGTCCCTTTATATACATGAAATTTAGGGATCGTATATCCCGGCGGGTACTTTATTTGGTCATACCAGCCTGGATAAGGTCGTCCAGTCTTAACGATCTGTCCAGCCGCTTCGTTCACCTGGTGAGCTCGTATCTGCTGAGCAATATAATCATCCAAGGCGGCCTTAGAGATTGTCTCTTCTTTGGCTGCTGAAAGAGCCGGAGGGGGGGTTCGATGTCTCCCCTCTGTCGTCTTCAATGATAATCGGGGGGTCTTCAGCTGGAGGTTCCGGCTGTAACATCATCCCAGCCATGTCTTGGAACAAGAGAGCCATTCGTTTTATGTTGGCTACCTGTTCCGCAGCCTCTTTTTCCTTCCTCTCGAGCATTCTTCGGAGGAACTCGGTATCAGTTTCTTGTTCCCGACGCTGCTCTGAGGTCTCTGGATTTTCTTTTGACCCAGTGAGTGCGGCCATTGCAGTTAGCATCTCCTGAAGTTTCTGCTGCTGTTGTTCCTGAGCCCTCGTTATCGATCGGGTAAGCGGTCGATGACCCGTAGTAGCACGACTCTCCTCTTTTTCGGAAGCCATATAAACAGTATGCACCATCATGCCCCCAGACTTGGGGCGTTTAGATTCAACGTCCTTGCGGTTTGCCGCGGTCACGGGGGCTTTCTCTGGCCTCCTTCTTTTTTGAGCGGTTGACGTTGAGGGAGCCATTACGGCGGGCACCCAGACGGATGATGTCTTTTGTGGTACTACGAGACGGCTCTTTTCTTGCTGAGCTTTGAGCTTCTTTGGCCGGTGAGAGTAGTCCTGGTTAATCACCGATTCCTGGACCTGTCGCCAGACTTTATAAATTTTGGAAGAAAGCCGCTGAGGGGGCTGTTCTGGCTTCGCCTTCGGTGCATTCTCCACGGGTGGAGGAGATCTTTTTAGCACTGTAGTAGGAGAGTTCCTGCGCACCTTGTTAAGCAGTTCAAAGCTGTTCCCAGTTGGAACAGCAGCATCGATCTCCACCGTTGGAGCTGGTGGAGTAAATCCAGACGGAGAGCTACCCCCAACCTTCCTTACTCAGCACCAGTGACGACGGCGAGCATGTCACGCAGATGGTGTTGGTTCAGCTATGGGGATGGCTTTGTCATGCCCCCTGTTTTGGTCAGGCGCTGCTGGTACCAGCCTCTTGAAGACCGACGTCCGTTGAGCAGCAGTATCCAATCTGTCAAAGACAGACCTTTGAGCAGGAACGGGAGCCGGAGTGGCCAGCCTTGTAAAAACCGATCCTTTGACAGGAGAACCTTCTTTAGTGACCTTGAGAGCAGGAATGGCTATCCGTTTTGGGATGGCCGCTTTAGGTATCGTGGGCTTCTTGACAGGCCCATTGGTGTTCAGGCTCAGCCTATCGAAGACTGATGCTGTCGGCTTAGCATTGGATGACCCGTTGAGATAGGTCGTGGTGGTAGTGAGCCGATCAAAGACCGACTTCTTCTGCGCTTCTTGCGGTAGCGGGATGTTAACGTTCACTGGTGGGAGCATGGTCCCGAAGAACAACCCGGAGGTAGCCTGCGATACCTGCTCTACGGGCATCGTGAAAAGGGAGGCCGCTTGGAGGCCATAGGTTACACCCCCAGATGGGGCGGAACGGGAGTTGCAGTTGCAGCTGGAACATTTTGTGTAGGTAGACGCCATTGATCTTTCGTTTTCTGCACCGAGCAAGACACCAAATCTTAATACCTCGAACCTAAGGGCAATCATATCAAACCGCGATTCGTTCGCGAACATGATGCAAGAAGTGTGGAGTGGAAAGAGGAAAAGGTCCCACCGGGCGTGCCAGAATCTGTTCCCCATCGAAAATCGGGCAAGACGGACCCGTGCGGTCGCGTCTCCGATTTTCGGCGGGGAACAGAGGCGCTGGCGCTCACGTGTCCTTTGGACGCCATTCCCCCCTCATTTTATATACACCCCACACTAAAAATACCTCACCCATTAGAAAAAACTTCTAACGGGGCGCTGCCTCGCACCCCGCAAGAGGGCTGCTAGCCCCCTTAACCCCCAGCCCGCTATCCGGGTAGCGGGACCCCCGTAAAAACTCTGTGGAGCCCCCAATATATCCAAAACCCCTTCAAAATACAACACTGCACATTGAGTTCGCATGACCTATTTGACCCGTCAATCGGAGGTTCTCTCGCTCCAAAGACGAGGGGTAATTAACGGCAGCTTAGTCCGCGGCTGCCGGAGATTCGGATCCCTAAAATCAATAAACCCCAGCCTACCCTAGGCAGGGGGAATCTGTAATGCGCCCGACAAGCACGCGCTCATTCCCATCTTAATGGGGTGATGAAAAACACCCTACACACACGTGAGTGTTGAACAAAAGTGCTCAGCACTATATATATAATCAAAAGACTAAGTGTTTGGCACTGCTGAATGAGGGAAAGCCCAAAACTGAGCCCATATTGGCTAAGTCTCTGAAACTTCTTCACAGCCGAGCCCATGTGCTCTGTTGATGGATCTTAACAAAATTTAATGATCCCAAAACATATTTCTAAGTTGATCTTAGTCTCATATAAGACCGACGTATCCTTAGTTAAAATAAATTGAGCCCAAATACTCATATATTTAAATTGATCCTAATCTAAAGTCAGATTAATAGTCCTTAAATAAAATGAAATATTCTTTGAACTGACGGAACATACAACCTAAGTTCAAACCCAAATTTAAAATATACAGATTTGGACTAATCCGCGCCTTACAGGTGACGACATAAACTAGTCTTCTTATACAATCCACATGCAACCATAATAAATAAAATACAACATAACACGAAGTGACCTACCGGAGCAGGAGAAAGTTTTTATCACAACGCGATAACGTAAGGGGCTTGCGCCTGCAGGGAAGTGCGTCCCCACAATCAAAAACCACTCACAAATGAGGGAGAATCTGATGAAATCTGCTATATCGGTCGCATCTATCCGAACCTCCGATATACGGTGCCATAAATCAACTTGGTATTTTCGGAGAGGTGGTTGGATATGTCCAAATAGCATATGCCCCCAAATTCAGGCTAGACATCTCAACGTCTTAATCCAGTCTTCGGCGATAAACAAGTCGTAAGGGTCCCATAAAAGCATTTTCTCTCTACGAGTCGAAAGGATCTCATAGGTGTATTTTCCCCTTAGGAGTCGTCAGGACCCCCAAGTGTGTTTTTCCCTTGTAAGTTGTAAGGAACCCACGAAGGTGTTTTCTTACGAGTCGAAAGGATCTCGTAAGCTTTGCATGTATCGTGAGGACACATGAGTGGGTCTTCTCAAATGGAGCATAATTCCGATGGCGAAGAACGGCCGTGGGGCTGGTGATTGCGGTAGGGCATGGGTGTGATGGAGATTATTTGGGCCCGTGGATTGTATACGGCAGTCCGTTTAGGGACCGTCCGCAGGGCTGGGAGAATTTGGGGGATTTGGAATTTTGTTGGCGTCTGGATTGCTAACACTGAAGTATGGTTTCATGAGCGACTCATCATTCGCCTTTGGAGGGGTTTAAAACATTTATTTATACACACACATTTTTTTACCGCGTTTGTTCCATCATTTCAGCTTTTCTTATCGTGAAGGTCGCAATTGCCCTATCATTTCGGCTATTTATTCGCGGTTGCCCCCATCATTTCGGCTTTATTTTCATCATTTTTTTGTTGCTCGCTGATTTTTATTGCGAGTTGTCCCATCATTTCGGCTTTTTGTTTATTTATTTATATATTTCCTCCTTTTTTTCTTTTTTTACAATCTCATTTTAACGACGTAGGGGTCGATTGTTGTGCGCTTATTAAAGTTTTTCGCGCTTTGATTTTGGCAAAATTGGATTGATGACCGTAACTCGGTGGTTTGCCAGCCCATCAGAAGACAGTTCGGTTTTCTCAACCTTATATTAGTCCTCAACCCAGTCTTTAAACATGCAACAGTTTTCGATAGTATGACTCACCACCCTATGATATGGGCAGTACATGGTGTTCCCATAATATTTAAACATAATAAAAAGAGCTAAGCTCTGTTAAATTTTAATGAGACATCGTCTCATGTGCTCCACACGAGGGCACCAGCACCAACCCCTTAGGATTAAATCCTATAGTGGCGCCGCACGTGTCACGCCCTGCTTTCCGGTGTACGGTAAGGAGACGCGACGGGTCACGCGACGTATTTACTCAGAAGTAAACACGCTAAACGTATCTAAGCAATATAAAGTAAAATGTACACAAGAGACATGAATGTAAATAAACAACAACTTTTATTTATGCAACATTTCTTTACAATACAACTGGAAATATAAATACAAGTCTGGAATGTAATGCCTAAACAATGGCATTAACTGAATGAAAAGTAAGTACAAGTAAAGTCAATGCTCAGGATCTTCTGTGAACTACTCTAAGTGCTCCTGGCTGGTCTCGAACTCCTCAGAGTCGGGTCCTCCTGACAACATTCCAAAGAAGAAGAGAAATAGGAATGTCGTAAGCGAACAATCGCTCTGTAAGTCCCAAAGAATGAGAAGAATAGACAGAGAATAGAACATGTGAAGTGGATAATGTTATATTTGTTATACTAACGTAGTTGTTGAGCTTGGTACAGAATATGCCAGTGTATACGAGAGGAGTCCAACTTACATCGTAGACTTTGGTAACCCGTAGTACAAGGCCCAGTCGATAATACCACGGAACAACGGCATGGATGTAATTACGTCTTTTAGTGACCACCTCGTGCCACCTTTAACATGTTCCGTACCAGTCTATCCCTTTATAAACCCCGTAATGTTTATTGTATTGATTGTATTGTATTGTCTTGTAGTAAATGGAAGATTTGCCGAAACCATGATATCATGTAAATGGAATGGATATAAATGGATAGTCATGTAATCAGAGTATATCCATGTTTCGGTTCAGTCATGTTCATGTTGATATAGATTGTGTTCTGGCATTCATGGATTCATGTTGTATTGCAGTTATACTTGAATTGAATTCAAGTCAGATTGTATTCAGATTTGACCATGACTCGAACTGAGTCAAACTTTTAAACAGAATTGAAGTCCTAATTGTTCTGGAGTTATCGGTAACTGCTGCATATAGACGACAGGATTTATGTCTTTTTCCCAGACAATTACCGTGTTGATAATACCGTTTTTAGATTGTCTCCCTTAGATAGGTAAGCACCCATATTCTCTGACACCCTGAGACTCAAGAGAACTGGTCCCGCTTTAATCTATGTTTACAAGGGTCCTTATTGTAATTTAATATAACTTGAGGGGGTTTTATGAAAAAATAGTTTTGATATATTTTCAAAATACACCTCAAGTATTTAATTATTGTCTTTAGGGTTTTCATAATTGTAATTTTTATAAAGTGAAATATTCTAGTGAATATAACATAGTTTTCATTGTATATGGTATTTTAGTGTAATCTTGGAATGGTGTTGAATTGTAAAGGTAGTTTCATGAAATTTGTGATTCCTTTGAGTTAGAAAATATGGAATATATATAATATATTTAAAGTAGATATTTTGATAATATTTATATATATATAATATTTATAAAAAATAGAATTTATTTATTAAATAGAAATCCCATTTTTCTTAAAAATTGCATTTAAAAATTCCATTGAGATCGAATGCTCCTTGCGGAGGTCTGCATCTTGCTCTACTAGGCCCGAGGATGTGCGATAACCCGCACCATCCCGATCGGGGTTCTCCAAAATGGGTTGTAGAGGTATATTTGCACGGAATTAAACACTTTTTAAAGGAAACGATTTTTGAATGTTTAAGGTATTTAATCGTAAACTAGTATTATCCCATAAACTAATTTTCCAAGAGTTATCGTGCTATGTCAAAAATATGTGTTGTGATGAGCTAGGTCATTACCTCATGAGTTTTCTAAAGGTAATAGGGTAAAACATTAAATAAAAGCTGTATGTAAACATGATAGTATTTTACTGTAAAAGTAAAATAGAAATTGCAATACTTATTATTTTGAGATGAAACCTGTTCTAATGTCTTTATTTATGTTTATTGATCATTATGAGGGAGTATAGTATTTTATTGTTTAAGAAAAATAGAGTTTTTAAAGAAAAACGAATCGGAAGTCGGAATAACTCCGCTTCCGACGAGTTTTGAAAATAGATTGTTTTAGAATAGAGATGGAGGAGGGGAGTGGGGACTTACAGATTTGAATCAAAGAGAAGAGGTAGGGAAAGACTTTGGAATCACCAGGAAGTCGTTTCGTCGTCGGATTCTTCTTGAAATATCGTGGGAACTTCGACCTTTACTAACTCCACTTGCACAACTTTGGACTTGGAAATTTTAGAGAGTTTTTGTGATGGAATTCTGAATGAGGAGGGGTGAAATGTAGTGTGGTATTTATAAGGAAAATTAGGGTTTTGAGGGTTAAAGAATGCATTAAAAATATGCATTAAAATTAGAATTAAAGAGTGAAATTACACTCTCTGGATAATTGCAGAGTAATCAAACAACATGAGGTAGTGGGATAGGCGAAGGGGTTGTTAGTTGTATGTATGCCCTAGAGGCCATTATTGTACATGAGATGTATATTATAGTGGATACTTGGATATATATAGGATGGACTTTCTTGCTCGACATGATAGTATGCTATCTGGTTGCTTTTTATCTTAACATGTACACTTACTGTCTCTCTATTACATGTTGATAAAGCCCTTAGGATGTGTACTTGACTACCAGGATTATGATGCAGATCATACTAGTTGGTCCTGGGCAGTCTATGAGTTCATCCTTCAATTGTTCCTAGTCGAGGGAATATCGAGACAGGGCATCGATATTCCAGAGTAAACTAGCGTATACGCTTCTCGGCCCATATGATGGGCGATGGATGATCCCATATCCATTGGTGTTGACATCAGAGATCGTATACGGGTGCTCAGTGGAGACTGGGTACACTGAACAGACTCGCCGAGAACTCCTGGATGGTATTATACCTCACGTCAGATAGCAGTTCTCTGGTGACACTGCTACAGGTTAGTCTGTCAACCCGAGATCGTCATAGAGTCTTATGTGTCTCCCACTGTGCTTTGATTTCCATCCTACCACGGCTTTACTGAGTCATGGAAACAGGTGGTTTTTGGGTAAAGTCCCGAGTCACATGGAGGCAATGAGCGATAGGAGGGAATTTCGTCTCTCCCGGTATTGAGGGTTGATGTTGCGCTATGCTCGATTGGCCATAACTGGAAATCCCTAGCCATGGTAGATGAGATTTACTGGTAAGTGTTATCAGTAGTTTCTCGACCCGTTATGGACCTTGCATCGGCATGACTTATCAAGCTATTGGGGTCTGACGTTTACCACCCCTAGGCAAGATATGCGACATATCAGACGAAGAGACCGGACTGTACGGTAGTGTTACTTGATTGGATTCGCAGGAGCATGAGCAGGCTTGCTTGTTGATCTTCTGATCGCTCAATACCCGGGTGGCCGTTACGTTTAGCACATCGCTTGCAGCTTATGGGTGACTGATATGATCACCACCTACTGCCGGCGTATTGACGAGTCTTTAGAGTACTACACAGAGGTTTCCTGGTTCATGCGAAATGAAGTAGGAGCACATATATGTGCGGGGCCGAGATTAATGCGCGTATGTGATACCGCATTCTATTCTCGCGATATGTGATACCGGTCGGTTATATGTGATATAGCCGGGTTATCGGATCAAGTGTTGATTCGATAGTATGTTTCATTTGATATTAGTCGGTTGTATGTGATATAGCCGGATTATTAAACTAAGTGTTGATTTAATAATTTAATGTATAATTATATATGTGATATATTGATTTACATTAACTAATATTAGCTCACTTAAATATTTCTTTTTCTCACTAGTGTACACTTAGTATATATGTGATATATGTTAATGTACATTATTTTGTGTCATGCTAGATGTCACATGATACATGGGTGTATGAGACTCACACCATGCAAATAATAATGAAGGGTTTTTATTTATTTAAAATAAATCAAAATTAGAAATTGTCACGTGGTTGAAGCTTGTAGAAGCTTGTGGAACCATTGACCAAGTCCACTCTTTTTGTTTTACTTGAAATATTTATTAACCCAACCATTATTTTTTAGCCATGGTTTATTCTCTACATAAGTTAGTGTATGACACCAACTTACCCATGGTTGCTATTCTCACCACATGAGTTTCATTTCTCATCTTCATTCTTCATCTTCTTCTTCATTTGATTCTAGCTCTCTTGATCTTGAGAAAATGAAGAAATATTGTGAGAAAAATAAATCTAAAGTGAGATCATTTCCTACTTCATCATTCTCTACTATTAGCCATTTAGTTTAGGGTGTTTGCTTCACTAATTTCACCATTAGTGAAGAGATAGCATGAGTTTGAGTCTCCTCGACGTAGATCATCTTCGGCCTCGAAGACATTGAGCAAGCTCGTTCATTTCTTCATGTGGATCCTTACTAGAGTTCGGGTGTTCACTACTTGGAGCGAAGGGACTACTACACGGAGCTTTAGAAGTGAAGGACCGGTCTACAAAGGTTGTATTTCTCATTCGCTTAGTTTTAATGTTTGATTACATGTTTATATTGTCTAATTACTCTAGTTAGATCCTAATTAACGGTTCTTTAGCACTCTTGAGATTTTTGAAATTGGCATGGTAGTTGCATAGAAAACCCAGTAGGGTGCTAAGGAACCCCAATAGGGGTGCCAGGGGAAAATTTTTGAGGCATTAGCCAAGGGGGGCCCGATGGTACCGGTCTCATCAAGCATCTCGCCGGTCCAAGTCCGGAGGAATGGGCTTGGATCGTCGCCACGTGTCAGGGTCTGTTGGTATAACTCAGTGCACATGTTTGATTACTTTGTGACTTTTCATTTTACGTGTTGTGCACGTGCAAACCTTCGGGCTTCTAAAAGATTAAAAGAAAATTCAATTAAAAATATATGTGGCTGGGGGATTCGATCACAGAGGCTATGTCACAGCAGTGCAAGGCTTTACCAATGAGCTACAAGTGCTTTCTTGTTATTCAAAAGCAAATTAAATTTATAACTTGTGCTCAGACTTAGGTATTCCTTTCTGTATTTTGAAAAAATTCTGTACAGAAAGTTTAGGGTTGTTACAGCACATGAAGCTCACGTGGGCGCCAATGTGCAAAACACAGGAGCGCCTATAAGAATTAAATTCTTAAGTGGCGCCCAGTGCACAACACGTGACCACCGGCACCCAAATTAAAATCAAGTAGAATTATATTCTACATGAGGATAGTTTCCTAAGAATTGGGGTACTCTCTGTTAAACAGAGCCGTTGGATCAAAAATCCAATAGTGATGATGAATCATCAAATAATAAAATTAAATTCTATCAGGAGAAAATATTCCCCAAATATTTCTAAATGAGAAGGATATTTTCTGTTGAACAGAAAATTGTTGGATCAAAAATCCAATGAGATGGGAAAATATTTCCCTATATCTTTCTAAACAAACAAAGATGTGCTCTGTATAACAGAAAGCCCTTAGATTAAAATACCCAATGGTGATTAAAAATCACCATTTGACAGAATAAAATTCTGTATATGGGAAAATATTTCCCTGATCTTGTTAAAAACAAGAAGATATATTCTGTGGAAAAAAATCACCAGATCAAAAATCCAACGGTGGAAAAATCCTCTAAACAATTTTGAGTCCAATTAAATTATTTGGTATCTCTCAAATGAGAGATTTTCTAAAACTAATTAACAATTTGCCTCTGCTATATAAAGAACCCGAGACTTCAAGTCTCATATAGAGGGAACCCCCCATAAGCTTCTGAAAAATACAGAAAGCTCTCATAACAATAGAGAATTTAATTCTCAATAAAGAAAAAGATCTTCCTCTTCTCAAACCCTAGGTAAAGAAATCACAGAGATCAAAATATCTTCTTTACCTATCATAGCATATCTAAGGGTGTAAGTCTTCTCAAGAACTTAGTTCTTTCTCTATATTAGAGATTCACAAGACAAGCCTCCCACAAGTTGAGAATTTAATTCTCATCGGGAAGATCTTGTTCTTGAGAATCAAAGTTTCAGAAAAGAACTAGGTTAAAAAGAAAGAAAAAGGAAAAGAACCTATCCTGTATGAATTTAATTCCTCTGAAAATAGGGTTTAACCCTAAAATATACTTAGTTCTTATAAAAGAAAAAACGTAAGAACTTAGTTCTTAAAGGAAACCTGATCCCAGATCTTCGAAATAAAGATCTTGGTGATCATTAATGGTCAAAATACCATTATCAGAGACTTAATCTCTAAAAAAGAAAAGGAATTAGCGCCTCACGTGCTTCTCACATGGGCGCCTCACGTGAAAAACATGCAGGCGCCTAAAACAGAGGGCCAGTGCTTCACATGAAACACATGTGAACTCTGAATAAAGTGCTTAGCACTTCATATGCAGCCAAAACGGCTAAGTGCTTAGCATTAGTTGGGCAGCGCCCAACGCCTCATGTGAAAAACACGTGGGCACCCAAAATAGTGGGCTAGTGCCTTACGAGAAACACACGTGAACGCTGAGTAAAGTGCTTAACACTTCATATGCAGCCACAACGGCTGAGTGCTTAGCACTGGTTGGGCAGCATCCAACGCCTCACGTGAAACATACGTAGGCGCTCGACAAAATAAATGAGATAGCGCCGCACGTGCTCCTCACGTGGACGTCATATAAAAAGTGCTTAGCACTATATATATACAGTCAAAATGACTGAGTGTTTATCACTGATTGGGCAGCGCCCATAACCGAAGGCTTCACATGATACCCATATGAGCGCCAAAGCTTAAAACAAGTGCTTAGCACTTTTGCATAAAAAAGGAGGGTTGGAAAAATAGAGCCCAAATAAGTGCTTAGCACTTTTGGAAAAAAAAAGAAGACTGAGCAGATTAAGCCCAAATTGGCTAAGTCTCTTGCAGCTGAGCCCAATGCTCTGTTGTTGGATCTTGATAAAATTTTATAATCCTGAAAATATTGCTAAGTTGATCTTAGTCTCAAATAAGACTAACGTCTCCTTAGTTAAAATAAATTGAGCCCAAATGCTCATACATTTAAGTATATCTCAATCTCAAATTAGATTAACGGTCCTTAAATAAAATAAAAATATTCTTTGTACTAAGGGGACATACAACCTAAGTTCAAAATCCAAATTTAAAATATACGGATTTGGACTAATCCGCGCTCTACGGGCGACGACACAAACTAGTCTCCGTATACAATCCACGGGCAACCAAAATAAACAAAAATACACACGACACGAAGTGAATTGCTGGAGAAAGAGAAAGTGGTTATCGCAACGCGATAACGTAATTAACTGCAAGGGCTTGCGCTTGCAGGGAAGAACGTCCCCACAATCAAAAAAACCCTCACAAATGAGGGGGAATCTGATAAAGTCACGTTACAACGGTCGCATCTCTCCAAACCTCCGATATATGGTGCCATAAATCAACTTGGTATTTTCGGAGAAGTGGATGGATATGTTCAAATGGCATCTTCCCCCAAATTCAGGCTAGAAGTCCCAACGTCTCAGTCCGGTTTTCGGTGGCAAACACATAGGATAGCCGGTCATGTTCATTTCATATGGCCTCTTTGGAATAGGCAGTTGAAGACCGTTGTTCAAGGCGTCCTCGAATATTTTGTGGAATTTGTCCCTCCTGAAGGAGCATACTTTCTTCCTTCTCTCCATTAGAGTCGGTGCCTTTCCTGATGCCGGTCCTCGAGGCCGATCGGTCTTCGGTTCGCCCGCTGTCCGCTTACCCCATTCAGTGTACGTATCGGTGGGACTGGAGGATGATCGTGGCCGTTTTTCGCAAAGGTGTTCCACTCTTGGGCTGGAGAGAGTGTCATGCCCCGCTTCCCGGTATACGGCGAAGGGGACGGGACCGGTCCGCTACATATTTACTGTGAAGTAAATACGCTAAGCGTATCTAAGCAATATAAATGTAAATCATAAGAGACAAGATATATAAAAATAACAGCAACTTTATTAATAACATTCTTTTGTACAATGCATGAAAAGTAAATACATCTGGAATAAAAGCGATGCCTAAACAATGGCATAACAGGAAATGAAAAAAAATACTGAATAGAACAAGGTACAATGTTTAGAGCTCGGGGTCTTTGTGGAACCGATCCAAGTCTTTACCGGTGGGCTCGATCTCTGATGGGTCCAAAATACCTGACGACATTCAAAGAAGAAAGAAATAGAATGTCGTCAGCGAACAGGTCGCTCGGTAAGTCCCAAAGATAAGGAAGAATTAGAAAAGACAGAATAAGAGGTAACTTCTAAAGTTGTATAATATTATAGAATATTATGTTTACGCTGTTGTTTGTAGCTTGGTACGGAAGGATACCAGTGTATACGAGAGGGGTCTCAGTATGCTAGAGACCAGGACAAACGGAAGGTACAAGGAACCGTTAAGCCACGGTACAACAGCAACGGAATATAGGTTAGGTGTCTTAATCTTACCGTCTCGTGCCACTTCTAACACCTTCCGCACCAATCTACCCCTTAAACCCCATAGTATTTTGATTGTATTGTTGTAGTGTATTGTATAAGTTGGATGACTGACCAAAACCATGATATCAGTAAACAGATTATAACTGCATAATCATGTAGACGGAATAACTGGATAATGGATGTATATCCATGGTTTGATTCAGTCAAGTTGTATAGATTGATAACTGGATTCATGGATTCATGTGTTCATATTAAATTGGAATATTGTAGATTGACTTGAATCATATTCAAGTCAGAAATAATCAGACTCAAACCCGAGTCAGAAAATTAGAAATGTAGATCGCAATTTTAATTATTTCTCAAACCTATAATTGGTAGGGTCCTTAGGGTAATTTACAAAACTTGAGGGCGTTTTATGTAAAAATACTTTTATATACTTTTCAAAATCCACCTCAAGTATTTATTATTCACTTTTAGAGTTATAATGAATGTGTATTTTATATTGTGACATTTCTAGTGAAAATATCCTAGTTTTATAAATAAAGGTATTTATCTGTAATATTGATTTATTTAAAGTTCATGGTATTTTAGTGTAAAATTTATTCTTGTAATTTTTTTAGAAAAAGTGGAATATTTATATCATAACAAAATAGATATTTTAATGATAAATATACATATATTTATACAAAAATAATTTCAATAAAAATTTTATATTCTAAAAATCTCATTTTCTTAAGATTTCGTATTTTAAATCTTTCGAGGCCGAATGCTCCTTGCGGAGGTCTGAATCTCGCACTACTAAGTCCGAGGGTGCACGATAAACCGTACTATCCCGAACGGGTTCTCCAAAGTGGGTTGTAGCGGCACTTTGCAAAGATTGTAAAATACTAAATCCTTTAGAAAACGGTTTTATAAAGTACAAGGTATTTATTTGTAAAAAGTCAATTTTCCGTATTTTAGATTCTAGGGTTTTCTAATTCAACTAGACTATTTCTAAATGGTCTAAACAACAAGTTGTTAGATGCCTCAAATCGCCTCTTCACCGCCAATTGTGGCCAGGTAAGTACAAGTGAAGAAAGGAGGGATCCGCTCACGAATCATCGTGAGACGGGCCTTTTAAAATTACCTTTCTCCCTTGCCTAGCCTAGACACCACAAAGTCAGGTTTAGATAAATGACCGATGTCCACAACTTATCGTATTTTCCTAATCAGAGGTATTTATTTTAAAAGTGTAACAAGCTAAAACTTTTAGAAATGGTTTTATTAAGAATATGGTATTTAAATGAAAATATTGTTTTATCGTATTCTAAGTTTTTTTCCAATGGTATCGTGTTAGGTTGTATGCAAGTGTGTGAGGAGGTAGGTCGTTACCTCGTGATCTACTTTAAAGGTATAGCAAGTTAATGGAATTAAATGTGAAATCGAAACATAGTGGTATTTAAGTAAAAATACGATAATTTGGGAATGCTGTCATTTCATGTGATAAAACTTGTTCAAATTGTTTGTTAAATGTTTAATAGTCAACATAAAGATGTTTAAGCATGAATGTATTGGTGAGAAGTGAAATTTTATAGAAAATCGAATCGGAATTCGGATTTGTTCCGATTCCGTCGGGTTTTGTAATTTCGTATTTTTTTTTAGAAAAAAAGAGAGAGGTTAGAATGGGACTTATGGGTTTGGACAACACGAGAGTGATAAGGAAGAAGAGGGTCCGCCGATACGTCGATTCGTCGCCGCGAATTCCTAGCACGATCACCGGAAGTTCGCCGTAGATTTCGTCGGAGCTTCGCCTTTCGCTCGTTTTCAATGTACACAAGATCTCTTGGAATTTTGAGAGAGTGGACTCAGAAATTTGGGATGAGAGGATAAAGGGTAGGGGGTGTATTTATAGGGTTAGGCTATGGTTAGGGTAGGTGTAGGGTTTTTAATTAAAAAATGTAAAAATATATTTAAAAAATCATTAAAAAATGGAGTAAATGGGGGTTAATGGGCACTCTGTAACCGATCTGACTATTTAAAGTATGCAGGGGGGATGAGAATAAAAAGATACCCAACTTCGATGTTGGGGACTCAGCCGTCCGGCCGAGTCCGGCCGGAGGCGCCGGCCCGAGTCGGGCCGAGTAAGGTGGTCGGGGGATGTGGGGTCGTCGGGTGTGGCTTCTGGTTCATTTACATTTTCATGTGTAGTAGGAAATTTGTGAGAAATGCACGTGTAACTGTTGGTATTCTAAAAAATCAAAAATAAAATAATATTAAAAATAATGTGGGGTATGGGATTTGAACTCTGGTGGCTTGGTTCAGCAGTGCAAGGTATTACCAATGAGCTACAAGCTTCTTCTTGTAATTATGGAGTGAAATAAATATTTAAAGAGATATCAGTAACATTAAATACTTCAAGTATACATTGAATTTAAATCAATTCTTTGTACATTAAAAATGGAGTTGTTACAGTCTACCCTCCTTACAAAAAATTTCGTCCTCGAAATTTACAACTTTTATTTGAGGACTAGTTCACAAAGAGGTGTGGATATCTAGTACGCATTTCATCCTCCCTTTCCCAAGTGGACTCTCCTGGGTGTCTTTCCTCCACATCACTCGAACCAAGTTAACTTCCTTGTTCCGAAGTGTCTTCACTTTCCTGTCCAGGATCTCCACAGGTTGTTGCTCACAAGACAAATCGGGCTGTATAGTGAGCTCAGAATGATCGAGAACATGGCTGGGGTCACTCACATACCTTCTGAGTTGGGATATGTGGAACACATTATGCACTCCTTCCAATGAAGGTGGAAGCGCTAAGCGGTATGCCAGTTCACCGACTCGTTCGAGTATGTCGAACGGTCCAATATATCTCGGACTTAGCTTACCCCGTCTTCCAAATCGGATCACTCCGCGGTTCGGAGATATCTTCAAGAATACATGATCTCCTGGCTGGAACTCCAAGTGTCGTCTCTTTGCATCAGCCCAGTGCTTCTGTCGATCTTGGGCTATGCGCATCCTTTCCCTGATAGTACAGACCACATCAACAGTCGCTACTATCATCTCTGGTTCAAGAAGTTCCATATCTCCGATGTCGTCCCAACTTAATAGCGATCGACACTTCCTTCCATACAATACTGCAAAATGTTCCATTCCTATGCTTTCTTGGTAGCTGTTATTGTACGCAAACTCCACAAGGTGCAGGTGATCTTCCCATGATCCTTTGAAGTCTAACATACACGCTCTGAGCATATCCTCCAACATCTGAATAGTTCGCTCAGACTGACCATCTTTTTGTGGATGATAAGCCGTGCTGAAGTTCAGACTTGTTTCCAAGCTTGCTTGCAGACTCTGCCAAAATTGCGATCGGAACCTGGTGTCACGATCGGAGACAATGCAGACCGGTACTCCATGAAGTCTCACAATTTCCTGTATGAGTTTATGGGTATCAGAGGTAGTACATTATGAAGAGTTTAAATCTTAATTAGATTATTACCTCCATGTACTTCTTTGCTAGTGTCTCAGTTGATTGGCCAACTCGAAATGGGACGAAGTGAGCCAACTTTGTGAATCGATCCACAATGACCCATACAGCATCGTTACCCTTTGTGCTGCGAGGAAGAGCAGTCACAAAACCCATCGTGATGTGTTGCCACTTCCATTCTGGGATTGGCAACGGTTGAAGTAGTCCAGCTGTTCTGTGATGTTCAGCCTTTACTTGCTGACACACCAAACATTTTGCGACGCTTCTGGCTACTTCACGCTTCATTCCATGCCACCAATAATTTTGACGTAGATCTTTGTACATTTTGGTACCTCCAGGGTATACTGAATAGGGAGAGTTGTGAGCTTCTTTCATTAACTCTTCCCGAACAGGACCTTTTGGTACACACAATCTGCTGCCGTATCTCAAAGATCCGTCTTCATGGATGATGAAGTCTGTTCTGAGTCCATTCTCCACTTGTTCTCTGATCTTTTGCAACTTAGCATCGCTTGCTTGAGCTGCCTTGATCTGATTGAAAATGGTTGATTGAACTTGTAAATTCATCAAACTTGAAGAATTACCTGGCATGATTACTTCAATCTCCATCTGATGCAAGTCTTGTTGAAGCTTCCACTGAGCGGTGAGATTCATTGATAATGGTTGGCGACTAAGTGCATCAGGTACCACATTCACCTTTCCTGGGTGATATTGCAAGTTGATGTCAAAGTCCGCCATGAGTTCTAACCATCTTCTCTGCCGTATATTCAACTCCTTCTGAGTAAACACGTACTTCAGGCTCTTATGATCCATGTAGATATTCACTCGTTCACCAAGTAGATAATGACGCCAAATCTTGAGAGCAAAGATGACGGCTGCCAACTCCAGATCACGCGTCGGATAACTGCGCTCATGAATCTTCAGCTGTCTTGAAGCATAAGCCACAACCTTACCGTGCTGATGTAGAACACATCCTAATCCCTTACCGGATGCATCGCAATGCACTTAGAATCCTCCAGATTGATCCGGTATGACGAGAATAGGTGCTGATGTCAACCTTGACTTGAGTTCTATGAAACCTTGTTCGCATGCTTCTGACCATACAAATTCTTCATCTTTACGTGTGAGCTTGGTCAGGGGTGTTGCTATCTTCGAAAATCCTTCAATGAACCTTCTGTAATATCCAGCTAAACCCAAGAAACTCCGAATGTCCTTCACTGACTTTGGTGTAGGCCATTCGCTAACTGCTGAAACTTTTGCTGGATCCACAGAGATTCCTTCTCCTGATACGATATGTCCAAGAAAACCAACTTGCTTTAACCAAAACTCGCACTTGCTGTACTTGGCATAAAGCTGATGTTGTCGAAGAGTTTCTAGGACAATTCGTAGGTGCTCTGCATGTTCTTTCCGACTCTTAGAATACACCAGGATGTCGTCGATGAAGATGAAAACAAACCTGTCTAAGTACTCCCGGAAAACTTGATTCATTAGGTTCATGAATATTGCGGGTGCGTTGGTCACTCCAAATGGAATCACTAGAAATTCATAATGTCCATAGCGAGTTCTGAAAGCTGTTTTGCGAATATCAGCTTCCTTGACCTTCACTTGATGATAACCCGAACGAAGATCTAATTTAGAGAAAACACAAGATCCACTTAGCTGATTGAATAAATCATCGATGCGCGGGAGTGGATACTTGTTCTTTATAGTGACTTTGTTCAAGGCTCTGTAATCGATGCACATTCTATATGAACCTTCCTTCTTCTTCACAAGTAGTACAGGTGATCCCCAACTTGAAGTGCTGGGACGAATCCATCCTTTCGCCAGTAATTCGTCCAACTGTGTTCGGACTTCCTTCAAACCTTCCGGACTTAAACGATAGGGTGCTTTGATCACCGGTTGTGCTCCTGATACTAAATCAATACTGAATTCAAGAGCTCGATCGGGAGGCAAACCTGATATATCGTCAGGAAATACATCGTCGAACTCTCGAACCACATCTGGTCTTGATTCTTCCTCCGCTTGAACTGCTGCAACTACTGCTTCTCTTGGCTTCGCTTTGTAGGTACTTGGCTCCAGTGTACGGTCTCCGCTTTTGAAATAGAAGACCGGATAGTCTGGAATCTCGAATACTACCCTCCTTTTACGACAGTCAATGGTAGCATAAAAAGTTACAAGCCAATCCATTCCTAGAACCACATCGAAGTTCGGCATGTCCAGCACTTTGAAGTCAGCATAAAACTCTCTGCTGTAGACGACGACTGGACATAAGCTGTATCCTATAGTTGCCTTTAGAACGCCATTTCCTGAACTGACATTCCAGCTGGATACAAGCAGTGAGACTGGAATCGCATGGGTTCGAACAAACCGTTGCGACATAAAGCAGTGTGATGCTCCGGTATCAAACAGTGCTAGTGCGGGGATTGAGGATACTAAGATTGTACCTAAGGTATGTGGGATATGTTTTAGGTATAAGGAAAGTGTGTAGATAAACAAGACTAAAAGAAAAGTTTGGGAAGGAAAGTTTACCAGTGATGACTTGGCCAGTGGCCTCAGCTTTTTCCACGGACATCGTGAAAGCCTGGCGCCTTGGTACATTCCTCCTGGCTTGAGGAGCATTCCTCGGAACATTCCTTTGAGCTTGATGGAACTGACGAGGAGGTGGTGCAGCTTGTGGTCCTCTGGGTGGTGCAGACAGTGCAGGTCTTGGAGCAGGTGCCTGAAGGGCTGGTCGCTGCGGATAGGTAATTGCTGGACTAGGTGCAGCAACTGGGTTTTGTCTTTGGGGACAAGACCCAATATCATGAGTAGCTGAGTCACAGACTAAGCAATGACGGTTGGCTCGACGGCAGTCTTTCATCATAGGTCCAGTTCTCTTGCAGTTGGTGCAAAAGGCTGGACTGGGACGATGGTTCGGTACTCCGGGTCGCCTTGGCACGAAAGGTGGCCTGGACGAGGCTCCTCCTGCCATCTGATTGGCAGGGCGTTTGACTCCTGCAGACGGAGGTTTGCCCCTTGCTTTTATCACTGCCTCATAACTGCGGGCAGCTTCCAGAGCATCCTCATGAGTCAGAAATTTTCCCGTGGCTAGAGCAGCCTGAATCTCCGTGTCCAGACCTTGTTGAAAGCGATGGGCTCTGATCTCGTCCGTCGGTATCAAGTGTGCCGCGAATCTGTTTAAAGGATTGTGTTAGCTGTGTAGTATGTGAGATTTAAAAATTGAACTGTTATGGCATATCTTACCGGCTTAGCATGGTGAATTCAGCGTCGTACTCATCTACTGATTTGTCCCACGTCGAACCCTGTTGTAGATGAATGAACTGCTGCTCCATGGCAAACCTGGCAGTCACAGGGAAGTATTTCGCGTCGAACTTCTCGCGAAAAGTCTTCCATTCAATAGGCTGTACCAGACGGCTTTCTTCCGCCTTCCACCAGTTGCGAGCATTGTCCGTGAGCTGTAGTTTCGCCATACGGACCCAAGCTATGTCTGGCACTTGTGCTGCCGCCAGATCATCTTCTATGCCTTGTGCCCATTCCTCAGCTTCAAGTGGGCTTCCCTTTCCGGAGAACTGTTTGGGATATAAAGCCCTGAATTGCCTTACCCCAGGTGCGTCAGTCTCGGGACGGTTCAGGAGTTGTTGTTGTCCCTCAAGAAGGCTGCGAATTGCCTCAAGTAGCACTGTTTACTCGGTGGGTGGCGCAGAAACAGCTGGTGTGAGAGGTAGTGCTGGAGGCGTGTTGTTGATGTTGGTGCTCGTGTTGTTCGGGGAATCCATAATCTTGAAGAAAAATTTGGGTTAGGATAGATTCAAGTACATGAAATGATAAGATTCAAGGAATAGAAAATTATAAGATTCAAGAAACATGAATTGTAAAGAATGTTTTAGTTGCTGGTTCTTGTGTTATATTGCTTAGGTTATTCACGCAGAACAGAACTGCATAGTATGGTTCTATACAGCTCTGACCTGCATGGGCCACCAACAAAACCTGTCACGCCCCGCTTCCCGGTACACGGCGAAGGGGACGGGACCGGTCCGCTACGTATTTACTGTCAATTAAATACGCTAAGCGTATCTAAGCAATATAAAGGTAAATCACAAGAGACAAGAGATATAAAAATAACAGCAAGTTTATTAATAACATTCTTTTGTACAATGCATGAAAAGTAAATACATCTGGAATAAAAGCGATGCCTAAACAATGGCATAACAAGAAATGAAAAAAAATACTGAATAGAACAAGGTACAATGTCTAGAGCTCGGGGTCTTCGTGGAACTGATCCAAGTCTTCACCGGTGGGCTCGATCTCTGACGGGTCCAAAACACCTGACGACATTCAAAGAAGAAAGAAATAGAATGTCGTCAGCGAACAGGTCGCTCGGTAAGTCCCAAAGATAAGGGAGAATTAGAAAAGACAGAATAAGAGATATCTTCTAAAGTTGTATAATATTTTAGAATATTGTGTTTACGCTGTTGTTTGTAGCTTGGTACGGAAGGATGCCAGTGTATACGAGAGGAGTCTCAGTATGCTAGAGACCAGGGTACACGGAAGGTACAAGGAACCGTTAAGCCACGATACAACAACAACGGAATATAGGTTAGGTGTCTTAATCTTACCGTCTTGTGCCACTTCTAACATCTTCTGCACCAATCTACCCCTTAAACCCCGTAGTATTTTGATTGTATTGTTGTAGTGTATTGTATAAGTTGGATGACTGACCAAAACCATGATATCAGTAAACAGATTGTAACTGCATAATCATGTAGACGGAATAACTGGATAATGGATGTATATTCATGGTTTGATTCAGTCAAGTTGTATAGATTGATAACTGGATTCATGGATTCATATGTTCATATTGAATTGGAATATTGTAGATTGACTTGAATCATATTCAAGTCAGAAATAATCAGACTCAAACCCGAGTCAGACAATTAGAAATGTAGATCGCAATTTTGATTATTTCTCAAACCTATAATTGCTAGGGTCCTTATGGTAATTTACAAAACTTGAGGGCGTTTTATGTAAAAATACTTTTATATACTTTTCAAAATGCACCTCAAGTATTTATTATTCACCTTTAGAGTTATAATGAATGTGTATTTTATATTGTGACATTTCTAGTGAAAATGTCCTAGTTTTATAAATAAAGGTATTTATCTGTAATATTGATTTATTTGAAGTTCATGGTATTTTAGTGAAAATTTATTCTTGTAATTTTTTTAGAAAAAGTGGAATATTTATATCATAACAAAATAGATATTTTAATGATAAATATATATATATATATATTTATACAAAAATAATTTCAATAAAAATTTTATATTCTAAAAATCTCATTTTCTTAAGATTTCGTATTTTAAATCTTTCGAGACCGAATGCTCCTTGCGGAGGTCTGAATCTCGCACTACTAAGCCTAAGGGTGCACGATAAACCGTACTATCCCGAACGGGTTCCCCAAAGTGGGTTGTAGCAGCACTTTGCAAAGATTGTAAAATACTAAATCCATTAGAAAACGGTTTTATAAAGTACAAGGTATTTATTTGTAAAAAGTCAATTTTCCGTATTTTAGATTCTAGGGTTTTCTAATTCAACTAGACTATTTCTAAATGGTCTAAACAATAAGTTGTTAGATACTTCAAATCGCCTCTTCACCGCCAATTGTGGCCAGGTAAGTATAAGTGAAGAAAGGAGGGATCCGCTCACGAATCATCGTGAGACGGACATTTTAAAATTACCTTTCTCCCTTGCCTAGCCTAGACACCACAAAGTCAGGTTTAGATAAACGACCGATGTCCACAACTTATCGTATTTTCCTAATAAGAGGTATTTATTTTAAAAGTGTAACAAGCTAAAACTTTTAGAAATGGTTTTATTAAGAATATGGTATTTAAATGAAAATATTGTTTTATCGTATTCTAAGTTTTTTTTCAATGGTATCGTGTTAGGTTGTATGCAAGTGTGTGAGGAGGTAGGTCGTTACCTCGTGATCTACTTTAAAGGTATAGCAAGTTAATGGAATTAAATATGAAATCGAAATATAGTGGTATTTAAGTAAAAATACGATAATTTTGGAATGCTGTCATTTCATGTGATGAAACTTGTTCAAATTGTTTGTTAAATGTTTAATAGTCAACATAAAGATATTTAAACATGAATGTATTGGTGAGAAGTGAAATTTTATAGAAAACCGAATCGGAAATCGGATTTGTTCCGATTCCGTCGGGTTTTGTAATTTCGTATTTTTTTTTTGACAAAAAAGAGAGAGGTTAGAATGGGACTTACGGGTTTGGACAACACGAGAGTGATAAGGAAGAAGAGGGTCCACCGGTACGTCGATTCGTCGCCGTGAGTTCCTAGCACGATCACTGGAAGTTCGCCATAGATTTCGTCGGAGCTTCGCCTTTTGCTCATTTTCAAAGTACACAAGATCTCTTGGAATTTTGAGAGAGTGGACTCAGAAATTTGGGATGAGAGGGTAAAGAGTAGAGGGTGTATTTATAGGGTTAGGTTAGGGTTAGGGAAGGTGTAGGGTTTTTAATTAAAAAATGTAAAAATATATTAAAAAAAAATGGAGTAAATGGGGGTTAATGGGCTCTCTGTAATCGATCTGACTATTTAAAGTATGCAGGGGGGTTGAGAATAAAAAGATACCCAACTTTGATGTTGGGGACTCGGCCGTCCGGCCGAGTCCGGCCGGCGGCGCCGACCCGAGTCGGCCGGTCCGCCGGCCGAGTCGGCCGGTCCGCCGGCCGAGTCGGCCGGTCGGGGGATGTGGGGTCGTCGGGTGTGGCTTCTGGTGCATTTACATTTTCATGTGTAGTAGGAAATTTGTGAGAAATGCACGTGTAATTGTTGGTATTCTAAGAAATCAAAAACAAAATAATATTAAAAATAATGTGGGGTATGGGATTTGAACTCTGGTGGCTTGGTTCAGCAGTGCAAGGTATTACCAATGAGCTACAAGCTCCTTCTTATAATTATGGAGTGAAATAAATATTTAAAGAGATATTAGTAACATTAAATACTCCAAGTATACATTGAATTTAAATCAATTCTTTGTACATTAAAAATGGAGTTGTTACAGGGAGTATTCATTTGCTGTTTCAGGATATCAATCTTTGGCTCATGAACCAAATTTTGATTTTGCTAACGGATCTTGGCTAACTTCTCATCCCGATCCTAAAACTTCTTTTGAAGCCATTGGACACTCCGGGTACGATAACCAGGTTATCTTTACTGCCTCAGCTCAATTCTGCATGGACCATAGGCTCCTCTTGCTTAATGGCCTGAGTGGGCTCTTCATCATCCGGACCGAACGTTAGGTAGCAGCAACCACGTCGTTATCATGGCTATGAAGCTTCGGAGGACTTGTTCCTTTGAGCTCCACCATGTAGACCGTATGGGTTGTGTACCCGTCTACTGCTTCTTCATTGGTAATGTTGCTCGTTGGGCTTTTGGCTTGTTACCTTGGTCCGTTCTTTTCAGTGAAGGGCAGACGACTGAGGGTAGCAGGTTCCCGAAAGGCTTTGGTCTCTATTTGTCTGAAATTGGCGGTCGCAGCTTGACGTTTGTTAACACGCTTTTAGACAGTTCTATCTCTCCTACCTTATATTATTTTTTGACCCAATCTTTAAAGACAAAGCAGTCCTCAATGGCATGACCTATCACTCTGTGATAGGGGCAATATTTGGAGTTGTCGGTCATATTCGCTTCTTGTGGGTTTTTTTTATTTTGGCAATTGTAGACCGTTTCTTAAGGCATCTTTGAATGTTTTACGGGCCTCGTCCCTTCTGAAAGAATAAATCTTATCCAGCTTCTTTTTCAGGGGTGATTCTCCTCCCTCTCCCAACACTGGCTTCCGAGGCTGGTTAGCATTAGGCCCGCTCATTCCTCGCTTATTTTGGTTAGCCGACATGTTAAAAGATTCAGTATCGTCAGAATTTCCGCCTTTGTGATTATCGTCCTTTCGGAATCACAAAGGCGGCTTCTCACGGCGATTTCGGGAATTTCCGCTATGCTCTCAAAGGATGCAATAGTCTCAGAAGAACAAATGAAGGGAGGGCGCTCTCACGTGTTGCCACGTGACCCCTCTTGCCTTAGTGTTTAACACTAAATTGGAACCCCTGAATTCAGTGTTAAAACATTGTTTGGCCTTAGTGTTCAACACTAAGCAAAGAACTTTATTTGCAGTGTTCAACACTGATTACCTTAGTGTTTAACACTAATTTGAGATTTCTGTTGCCAGTGTTTAACACTGATCTGTTTTAGTGTTTAACACTAATTTGAAAGCTTTGTTGCTGGTGTTTAACACCAACTATCTTTTAGTGTTAAACACTGACTTATCAATCTCATTCCCAGTGTTCAACACTGATTGGTCTTTAGTGTTTAACACTAGGCATTGGCCCAATTGGCTAAATGGCCAGAGGCAAAGCCTCTCCTTCACGGGACCAACAGGAGGGCCGATGTCCCAGACATGATTGGACTTAGCCTAAGCTGGCCATAAGTCCTCAATTTGTAATTAACTGGGCTAATGGGTGTAAGGTTAGTATAGCACCCTATGAAGTGTTTTGAAGCATCAAATGACCCAAAGTTATAATTTTTAAGGTGCTAAGCTAACATGCAAAGGATAGATCCTAAAAAATTAGGGTTATCAAAACTTTAAGCTAGTAAAGACTAGGGTTTGAAGGCTACAACCTTTGTAGCTCCCCTTTGCAAGACTCCTTGATGTCTTGGGTGTTGAATCGAGGTCCTCTTGAACTCCCCTTGTGTCCACGACGATCCACCGCGGAGATCTCCGTCCAAGCTCGCTACTTTGTAAAATCGAAGTAAACATTCTAGTCAAGTTGGCTAGACTTGAGTAGAATGGTGTTGTGGCTTTGGATCTCACTTCAAAAACCTTTCTTTGATTGTATTTAGCTCACTAGAAAAGACTAGAGAGAAAGAGATGAAGGAGGATGAAGATGGTGGCTAAAATGAACAAGAGGTATATGAAAATAACCTTGAGTTAAAAAGAAAAAGAAATATATATCACTATATATATTATTTCCTTCTTAACTCCAACCATGATTAAATCATAGATAGTTAATTTAACTTGGGTTTTGAATGATAAAGAGAAGGATAACCCTTGGTTAGTGGTAGTTGAGATAGGTTAGGTTAGAAGAAGAGTGTGGAAACTAACATGATTATCCTTTTCTTTTTCATTTAACTTTAAAACCAAAATTAAATAATTATCCATTGTTTAATCTATGGTGTGAGGCTTATATTGCCACCATTTCCATATATAATCAACCATGATGGTTTGATATATGTATGTGTACATGTATGCACATCTACATGTGCATGAAACTAAAGAAGAAGAAAGAAACACATGCATGCATGCATACATCCATCAAACCCTAGAAAGGTTTTAAGTGAGAAAACTAATGGTTAAATGATAAATCAACACTTGATTTATCAATCCGGTCATATCTCATATGACCCCACCAAAAGCAGTTCACCCGATCAATGTTCGGTATCATATACGCACATTTCAATCGGGTGCTTGCGCATATCGCATATGCGCACCACAACGTTTCGCCTGGACTGGGTAACTCCTCTGTGGGACTCTAAGACTCGTCAATACGCCGGCAGAGGGTAATGATCATATCAAGTACCCTCAAGCTGCAAGCGGTCAGCTAAACGTAACGGCCACCCGGGTATTGAGCGATCAGAAGACAACAAGCGAACCTGCTACAACTCCCGTCGAGCCATCCGGCAACACTACCGTACAGTCCGGTCTCTTCGTCAGATATGCTGCATATCGAGCCTAGGGATGGTCACGTCGACCCCAATAACTCAATAAGTCGTGTCGGTGAATGGTCTATAACAGATCGAGAAACTACTGATAACACTTATCAGCAAATCTCAGTAGCCCTGGCCAGGGACTTGCTGTTATAACCAGTCGGGCACTGCACAGCATCAACTCCCAATACCGGGAGAGACGAAACCCCTCCTATCGCTCATCGTCTTCGTATGTCTCGGGACTGTACCCAACGGCCACCTGTTTGCACGACTCAGTAGAGCCGTGGTAGGGTGGCAATCAAAGTGCAGTGGGAGAACACACAAGACTCCATGACGATCTCGGGTCTACAGACTAACCTGTACCAGTGTCACCTGAGAACTGCTATCCGACGATAGATATAATTCCATATAGGAGTTCTCGGTGAGTCCGTCCAGTGTACCCAGTCACCACTGAGCACCCGTATATGATCTTGATGTCAAACATCGATGAATGTGGGAACATTCATCGCCCATCGTATGGGTCTAGTATCATATACGCTAGTCTACTCTGGTATATCAATGCCCCGTCTCGATATACCTACGACTAGGGACGTTCCAGGATATGCTTATAGACTACAGATGTCCCACTAGTATGATCTCCATCATAATCAGAGTAGTTAAGCCGATATCCTTAGGGCTTTATCAGCATGTATGAATGAATAGAAGCATGATCAAATAAACATGTCAGATAAAGAAGAACCAGATAGCATACTATCATGTCGAGCAAGAATGCAAACTGAATATATATACATAGATACATCCACTATCACATAATGGCCTCTAGGGCATACATATATCCAACAATGGGCTCATAACATAATTAATTGGTCTTGATCCCAAATTGGGCCAAAGACTATTTAATCCACTCCGGTTCCAGGGTACATCTCTTCACTCCTTTGATACTTGGCGTTGTAATCCCTCAACGTCTTCAAAGAGGTGACGGGTCCCGATGACCATGCATTGATATGGACTGTGGGGTCCTTAAACCCATGGACTACGACGTCCTTAACCTTGACCGAGATGTCTTAAAACTAACAATGGACTGTGGGGTCCTTAAACCCATGGACTACGACGTCCTTAACCTTGACCGAGATGTCTTAAAACTAACAACGGACTGTGGGGTCCTTAAACCCATGGACTACGACGTCCTTAACCTTGACCGAGATGTCTTAAAACTAACAATGGACTGTGGGGTCCTTAAACCCATGGACTACGACGTCCTTAACCTTGACCGAGATGTCTTAAAACTAACATTGGACCGCAATGTCCTTAAACTACCCATGGACCGCAATGTCCTTAAACTAACAATAGACCACTACGTCCCTAAACTGGAACAATAGAGCCCCGCATGCTCTTTTGTCGGATCTAAACGGTCCCGTTTAAGTTGATCTTAGCCTCAAAGATGGCTAACGTATCCTTAAACCTTCAAACAGACTGGACTATGAATCTCCCCCAATTAACTCTGGTTCGAGGGTACATCCCTGAACTCCTCTGACATCTGTCATTGTAATCCTTCAACGTCGTCAGAGAGGTGACGGGTCCCGACGGCCATACATACGATGGATCATTATGTCCCTAAACTGGAACAATGGAGCTCAAATGCTCTTTTGTCGGATCTAAACGATCCCGTTAAGTTGATCTTAGTCTCAGGCCAGACTAACGTATCCTTAACAAACGTTTGAGTTGATCTTGGCCTCAAGTATGGCTAACATATCCTCAAACCAAACCCCCAAACCCAAATCTAAGATAATACGGATTTGGACTAGTCCACGCCCTACGGGCGACGACATAACTCGGTCTCCGTAAACAATCCACGGGCAACAAAACACAAAACAAACACACACGACGCGAAGTGACCATCTGGAGAAGGAAAAAGTTGTTACCGCGATGCGGTAGCGTAATTAACTGCAGGGGCTTGCGCCTGCAGGGAAGAGCGTCCCCACAATCAAAAACCCCTCAAACGAGGGGGAATCTGACGAAGTCTGCTACATCGGCCGCATCCGTTTAAACCTTCGATACATGGTGTCATGAATCAACTTGGCATCTTCGGAGAGGTGGACGGATATCACCAATTAGCATCTGCCCCGAACCTCAGGGGAGACAGCCCGTGTCTCGGCCGCCGTTCGGAGGGGAACAGATTCTGGCACACCCGGTGGGACCTTTTCCTCTTTCCACTCCACACTTCGTGTGTCGTAATTCGCGAACCAATCGCGGTTCGCTAATGGTTGCCCTTGGGTTTCAAGATACTAAGAATTGGCGTCTTGCTTATTGCAGAAAGCAAAGGATCGATGGCTTGTACTTCTGTGAAATTCTCCAACTGCTCAGACTGCAATTGCGACCAACGCTTTGCCTCGCCAGGAGGTATAGCCTACGGACCCCAAGCTGTTTCGTTATTGTAACAACTCCAATTTTGTATACCAAAAATTTACTTTAAATATAGTGTACACTTGGAGTATTAATGTTGCTGGAAACAATTTAAGTATCTAATTCCTTACAATAATTATAAGAAGGAGCTTGTAGCTCATTGGTAACACCTTGCATTGCTGAACCAAGCCACCCGAGTTCGAATCCCATACGCTACATAATTTTTATATCTTTTTGTTTTAATTTTTTTTAGAAGTCAAACGGTCATACAGCCATAACTCACAATTTATTGCAAATCAGAAAAATTAAAGTATACCAAAATTCCCCCCAGACCAGACCCGACCCAACGGCACTTGACTCGGCCGGCGCCGCCGGTCGGCCGAGTCGTCAACACGAAAAATGTTCGTGTTGACCTGGTCTCTTCACCTGCATACTCTAAATTTTTTCTACTGTTACCCATTTTCAATTAAATCTCTTTTAAGACAAAATTTAATGAATTTTTAATGATTTTTACATTTTTTAAAAATATTTTTTTAATACAAACCCTAACCCTAGCCTAGGCCTATATAAAGACCCCTACCCTCTTCCTTTTCCCTTCACAACTCTAAGTCCACTCTCTCAAATTCTCGAGAACTCGGTACGAAGAGCGAGAAGCGAAGCGCTGCCGAAATCGACGACGGATTCCGGCGACCGGATCGGGACCTTCGCGACGCTTTCGACGATTCGGCAACCATCACGACCTATAGCTTCATTAGCTTGTCCAAACCGTAAGTCCCATCCCCTCTATCTCTCTTTGCTATAAGTATAAAAATACGGATTTTTGGAACCCGACGGAAATCGGACAAACCGATTTCCGATTCGGTTTTTCTCTAAATTTCCACTTGTCACCTAATACTTATTATCTACCCATATGCATGTTGATTATTAATCACCCATAAACTAATTTAATCAAACTTTTTCACATAAAATGATAAGTTCTTTGCAAAACCGTATTACTTTCATAAAAATACCATGAAGTTCAATTCTCTTAGTCTAATCAATTACCTCACTCATAAATATGTTTATCTTGATCATAAAACTTGTATAACTCAATTTGAATGAAATTTCACACATAAAATGATAACGTTTTTAAATACTGTATTCTTGCACTTTAATACCTTCAACTTTAACTTGTCATATTTTACCTTTAAAATTCACCAAAACCTAAAATAAGTCACGGGGTAATGACCTACCCCTACACACACTCAATATAACCCCAATTGATAAACATCAAAATACAGAATACGAGATTACAGGACTTTTCACTAAAATACCATAATCTTTATAACTTTTATTTAAAGCTTTAAGTTGTAAACTTTTTAGATAAAATATTTTTAATAAAATGAAAACACGATTGGTCATGGACATCGATCGTTTATCTAAACTGTCTTGTGGTGTCTAGGCTAGGCAAGTGAGCTTGGGTAACTTTAAAAGGCCCGTTTCACGATTCGTGAGCGGATCCCTCCCTCCTCACTTGTACTTACCTGGCCGCAATTGACGGTGAAGATGCGATTTGAGGCTTCTAATGACTCATCGTTTAGACCTTAGAAATAGGCTAGTTGGTTTAGGAAACCCTAATAGCTAAAAAATACGGAAAACTATACTTTTTGCAAATAAATACCCTATATTAATAAAACCGTTTTCCTAAATGAAAAGTATTTATAAAACCTAAGCAAAGTGCCGCTACAACCCACTTTTGGGGAACCTGTTAGGGAAAGTATGGTTCATCGTGCACCCGCAGGCTAGTAGTGCGAGATTCAGACCTCCGCAAGGAGCATTCGGTCTCGAAAGGTTTAAAATACGATATTTAAGGAAAATGAGATTTTTGAAAATAAAATATTCATTTAAAAATTATTCATGTGTTAATATATATATAATTACCATTTAAACACCTATTTTATCATAATATAAAGTTTCCACATTTTTCTAAAAATTACAAGATTAAAAGTTACACTAAAATACCATGAATTTCAGATAAGATAATTAATACTTTTATTAGGATATATTCACTAGAATAACACAAATAAAATTCCCATTCATTATAACAATAAAGACGAATAATAAACACTTGAGGTGTATTTTGAAAAATATACAAAAGTACTTTTTACATAAAACCCCCTCAAGTTTCACAAATTACAATAAGGCCCCTAGCTAATATTGAACTTCAAGTTCTTTTCTTTTAGTCTGACTCGGGTTAGAGTCTGATTATTTCTGACTTGAATATGATTCAAGTCAATCTATATTCTTTTATATTCCAATACAATTTGAATACATGAATCCATGAACCCAGTTAACAATATATATTATTTTTGACTGAATCAAACCATGGATATTCATTCATTATCCTGATATTCCATTTACCTGATTATACAGTTGCAACATATTTACTGATATCATGGTTTTGGTCAGTCAACCAACTTACATATTCCAATACTACAATACTGCTAAAACATTACGGGGTTTAAGGGGTAGATTGGTACGGAAGATGTTAAAGGTGGCACGAGGTGGTCAGATTAAGACACCTAACCTGAATCATGTTGCTGTTGTACCGTGGCATAACGGTTCCTTGTACTTTCCGTTTGCCCTGATCTCTATCATATAGAGATCCCCCTCGTATACACTGGCATCCTTCTGTACCAAGCTACAAACAACAGCGCTACACAATGTTCCATAATATTCAACAATATAATACTTTAGAAAATACTGTCACTCTGTCATTCTCATTCTTCTTATTCTTTTGGGACTTACCGAGCGACTTGTTCGCTGACGACATTCTATCTCTTTCTTCTTTGAATGTCGTCAGGTGCGTTGGACCAAGTTGAGATCGAGCCCACCGGTGAAGATTTGGAGCAGTTCCAGGCAGACCCAGAGCTCTAGATAATTGTACCTTGTTCTTTCCAGTTTATTTCATTTCCTGTTATGCCACTGTTTAGGCATTGCTTTTTCATTCCAGTTGTATTTTCTTTTCCTGCATTGTAAAAAGAATGTTATTAATAAAAGTTGCT
Organism: Agapanthus africanus; assembly: GCA_030015575.1. Taxonomy (NCBI): domain Eukaryota; kingdom Viridiplantae; phylum Streptophyta; class Magnoliopsida; order Asparagales; family Amaryllidaceae; genus Agapanthus; species Agapanthus africanus. The sequence continues at coordinate 773,894,898 of CM057341.1, forward strand.
GTTATTTCCATATTATTCGTCTCTTGTGATTTACTTTATATTGCTTAGTTACGCTTAGCGTATATACTTCTGAGTATATACGTAGCGGGCCTCGTCGCGTCCACTTCGCCGTACACTGGGAAGCGGGGCGTGACAGTTTTCACAATGCCGGTGGACCAGGTGACTCAGGCCACTACCGGATTGTTCTTTTGGACTATACTCCTACCAACAAGCTTCACGGCGCCGGTGCTGACAAAGAAAGCTTCCAAGAAGTCGGTCTTTGATCGTCTTACCCCTACCGCGGCTCCTCTCAACGGGTCGCCCAACATCAGCGTCTCGGTCTTCTCTAGATTGGGCCAGAAATCCAGTGGACCCATCATGGGGCCTACAATCCCTGAGAAGGCTGCTTCTAAGAAAGTGGCCGCTCCCGAAATCGCCAAGGCGGCTTCTCCGGCCAAAAAGTCGATCTCTACAAGATTGACGGCTTCAGCTCCCGCCCCTGCTACCCAAAGGACGTCGGTCTTTGACAGGCTAACACCAACAGCGACCCCCCACCTACACAGGGGGCAAGACGAAACTATTCTTACCGCTGAACCAACGCCGTCCGCTCGACACGCTCGACGTCGCCATTGGCGCCGAATAAGGAAGGCTGGGGGCAACTCCCCCTCCGGGTTAACTCCATCAGCCCCGATGGCAGAAGTTAATGCTGCTGTTCCAACTGGAAACAGCTTCGAGATGCTAAATAAGGTGCGAAGGAATTCTCCTACTGCGGTGCTAAAGAGGTCTCCTCCCCCATTAAAAAAGGTTGTGGAAATAAAATCAGAACAGCCCCGATCCCCTCAACGGCTGTCTTCCAAAATCTATAAGGTTTGGCGGTAGGCCCGCTCGATCATCGATCCAAACTTCTCCCGCCAGCACAAGAAGCTGAAAATCCAACCGGAAGCTGGTCACCAGGCTAAACCCCGAAAGGCTGTCTGGACGCCCACCTCAACGGCCCCCTCAACCTCCATGGCTCATAAAAGGAGGAGGCCAGAGAAGATCCCCCAGCCTGCAATGACAGCTAATAGCACTAAGCCCAGACGCCCTAAGTCTGGGGGCATGATGGTCCACACCGTATACATGGCGTCAGGAAAAGAAGACAGCCGTGCGTCCACGGGTCATAGACCGCTTACACGGTCGGTGACCAAAGCTCAGGAGCAACAGCAAAAGCTCCAAGAAATGATGAATGCTATGGCCGCACTTACCGGGCCAAAAGAAAGCCCAGAAACGTCCTCAGACGCACGCCAGGAGGAAGAAACCGACGCTGAATTCCTTCGCCGGATACTGGAGAAAAAGGACAAAGAGGCTGCTGAACAAGCGGCCAACATACAACGTATGGGCCTTCTCTTCCAAGATATGATAGGAATGATGATCCAGCAGGACCTACCCGCCGAGGATCCCCCAATCGTTCTTGAAGACGACCGAGGAGAAACGTCAAATCCACCACCAGCCCTCTTAACGGCCAAGGAGGAGGCAATCTCTAAGGCTGACTTGGTTGACTATATAGCCCAGCAAATCCGGGTTCATCATACGACTGAGGCAGCTGGTCAAGTCGTAAAAACGGGGCGGCCGTATCCAAGCTGGTACGACCAAATCAAATACCCGCCAGGCTATACGATACCAAAATTCTACGTGTATAAGGGGACCGGCAATCCCCATCAACATGTTGCCCAGTTCCGGGCCCTCTGCGGTAACACCGGCAGTGATGATAAACTGTTGCTTCGCCAGTTCGTGGGCAGCTTATCAGAAACAGCGTTCGAATGGTATTCGGAACTCCCGAACGATTCTATCAAGACGTTCGCTGAAATGGAGTTGTTATTCACTCAGCGATTCGCAAGTGCCAGCGAACGCACTCCAATAACAGCATTGATTAACGCCAGGATAAAACCAGGCGAAACCTGGGTCCAGTATGCTATACGCTGGCGGAATTTGTGGTCGAGATGCGAACAACGCATTGAGGAGGCACCCGCAGTGGGCATGTTCGTGGGAACCCTAGACCCCCACGCAACTATCTCCCAGTTTATGATGTTCTTTAAGCCAACCACATTCCAGGCTTTAATCGACAAGTTGGCTCAGATGAACCAGATGGGTCATAGACCACCTCCCCCGAAGTCGGAACCTCGGAATGACAAGGGTAAAGGAAGGGCAACCTCTGTCACGAATGCCCAACAGCAACCTAACGCCCCGAAACCGGCAGATCAACTAAAAGAAAGACGCCGGTATTATAATGAGAAGATGAAACGTCCCTACTCGTTCCCACGAGACAAGACGAAACGGTTATTCGAGCTGGCAGTACGCAACAGACTTATAAACCTACCAAATCCAAGGCGACCGCCGCAACCCACCGAGGTGAATAACCCTAACTATTGCCCTTACCATCAAACGGTAAGTCATCCGATTGAAGATTGCTTCGTCTTCAAAGGATGGATTGAAGATCAGTACCTCCAGGGAAAGTTTATACTGTTCGAAAAGTGGAAGGTGAACCCACCACAGCCGCATACTCCTAAGAAAGCAGATACACCGGGGGCAACCTGTTCCTTTATCGAAGAAGCTCCATGGGAGGTCGTGCTATCAACTAAAATCAAAAGAATGCTGGGAGACCTTCATGCGTGCCCTGCGATCGAATGGAAGGACCCTCTTGAACCTCAAATTATCGAAGAAATGTTGAAGCCCCGCCCAACTACGAAGACTCGCGATAAGGGCCCAAATACTCACGCCCAACCGTCAAAATCTTCGAAGAAAAAGAAAAAGAAATCCAAGAAGCCCGTGAAGCTTAGAAACGAGCACGCGAACTTGCAGAAGCAAATCGACGCGCTGGAAGAATACAATCAAAAGGCGCGAACTCCTGTCACACTGCAAGAGTTCCTCAACCACATCTTTCAAGAGGAAGATGATGGAGAGAGCTCGTCGGATGAATCCGAAGGATATGTGGCGAGTTGTAACGTAATCTCCCACTCGTTTACCGATGATGGGAAAACTCCTGGCACTAAGAAGCTGGAGGCAGAGCCTGAACCAGAGCGTGCGTGGCCAACAAATGAAATGATCAATGCCTTTCTAGACGAGATTCGTCTAAAGAGTAAAGCGGATCAGGAGCGTGAGATGGCAGCGTCAGAAGGAACCAAATGCAGGCGACTGAACGAAAGAGTTGAACTACCCCTGCCAGAGCGAAAGGCATCCGAAGTAGACAAGAAGATATTTAAGACGAGGAAAAGGTTTGCCAAAGCCATGTCAATGGGAATGAAGCTACCACCCTCGGAAGGAAACACACACGATGGGGTGGAGAGGCACCCTGATTATTGCGCATATCATCGGAAAATTTCACACCCCACGGAGGAGTGCGACGCCTTTAAGATATGGTGGCAAGGATATGTTGCTCGTTGGCAACATTTTAAGCGGATGAAACGCAAGATCCGTCGGGAGCGAAGAAGTACTGTCGATGGGCACAACAGAACTACTGGCAACTGTTACATGGTTAACGCCGGAGAGTCACAAGTTCTCACCTTTGGGAGCGACTCTGATGAAGAAATGGCTCTGGGCCCTCTCTTTAAAGAATCCGTTTTAGGGAAAGAGGAGAAATCGGAGGCCTGCGAGAACATTCAGCTGCGCAATCGCACACTCCCAGAAAAGAATCTCGGGCCCGTGAGTTGAAAAGATAAGGGAAAGGAAAAGGTCACTGAAGATATCACTTTAGATGACCAAGTCATGAGAGAGCTGGCTGCCAAAGACCCTCCTAGGAAGGGTAAGGTGGACTATAACATCCTAGCGCACCTAAGGAAGCTACCTTCTCAGCTTAGCATTCTCGATGCCCTCCTATTATCAAAAGAAGCGCGAGACTCACTAATTAAGGCGTTACAAGAACCTGAGCAATTCCAAGCCTTCCTCGCCACTGAAAGGATGAAGGATGAACTGGAGGAAGTGCATACGGCCGACATCACTTTCGGTGACGAAGACCTCCTTCTCGGGACGTGCGACCACAACCGTCCCCTATATGTCTCTGGATACTGCCATGATATCAAGATAGGAAAGATCCTGGTGGATAATGGATCCTCCGTCAATCTCCTTAATGTTCGGGTGTTGAAGGAAATCTGCATGAGTGTGCAACACCTCGCTCGTGACAAAATTACTATCTCCGGTTTCGATTCACAATCGTCACGGACTCTTGGATCTGTGATACTAACATTACGCTTCAGACTTCTCGTCACAGACATCAAATTCCATGTCATTGACGCCAAGACCTGCTACAACGCCTTGCTCGGCCGTCCTTGGCTACACGAGTACAACATCATCCCTTCTACGCAACATCAGTGTATGAAGTACTTTAAGGATGGTTTCGAGTATACCGTAACAGGTGAGTTGAACCTATTTTCCGTGAACGAAGTCCGCAAATACGAAGATGCGAAGTACTTTTTGCCAGATTTCGAGGATACAGAAAGGTGTCGCAACCCGGAAAACAAAACCGCCGCCACCATCCCTGTTTTCGGGAGCTATACCGAAGAAGAGGAAGAGACAGTTTATGCAGGGCCATCTCAACGCAACAACCTGGGGACGCCCGCCCCCATGTTGGTCTTCGGAAGTGATTCAGAAGATGAAGTTAATACCGTGTTCTCCAATCGGCTGTCAAAACAAGCACCCCCTGGCGATGACCATAGTTTGCAAATCACCATGGTACCGCGAGAACACTACAAGGATCTCGACACACTTCAAGTTTACAATGTGCAGGACCTGCAAACGTTTTACGTCCCTCCCAGGCAAAGGGGTGAGAAGGTAATCCTATTCTACCGATCTTCAGAGTCGAAAGTAAAGAAAGAGATCTGGCATGGCGCGGATGCTACACTCGACAGGCTCCAACCCATCCGTCTGCCCAGATACTATACAAATGGATTAAAGAAGCTATTGAAGCGCCAAGGAGTACCCTTAAAACAGACTGTTCGGCAGGCTCGGTTCTACAACAAGATTTGGGATGTCCCTGGGACTCAACACAAATTGCCGAACGGGAAAATGGAAACACTCGGGCTTGGATACGCGAGAACCGGAAAACGGGGACGGGCCCACAGCAGCTACGCTATATATACCTTTGATGAAGAAGAGGACGCCCTGTCAGGAGATGCCAACCCCTCATCAAAACTAGACCCCGCGATTGAAGTGCCGAATCCGTCGTTTGAAGAACGAATGGACAAGCCTATCAGGAAAGTGGGTCAGAAAGCTCGGGAAGACCACAACCGCGAGATGGCCATCTACGAGAAGGCTAAGACGCAACGTCTATTTCAACAGGCTGCAAAAGACAAAGATGCTCATCCTCGTCAACCCGTTGTACGAAAGGCCCGACGCAGGGACGGAAATAAATCAAGAAGTGGAAAGAGGAGCCGACAACAGCGACGCAGGATTAGGGGGTTACGTGATCGGGTATTGCACGGCTCAGATTTGTCCCTCATGAAGAAGATGAGTCGAGCGTACTCCTTCCCCCGAGACAAGACGGAGAGGTTACTCAAGCTCGCTTTAAAACATCAAATGATCCCGCTCCCAGAGCCTAAGCACCCTGAGCAAGCTAACAAGGCTTCTCATCCGAGTTATTGCTCTTATCACCGAGCCATAGGACACCTTATCGAAGACTGCTTCACCTTCAAGAACTGGGTTGAGGACCAGTACCAACAGGGCAGATTTGCTTTATCCAACGGCTGGAGGGTAATGCCGCCACAAAAGCACGAACCCAAGGCCGCAAGAGCAGAACCGGATCCACCTCAGTCCTGGGAGTGGGTTCGCACCTGTTATACGATTACGATATTAAAGGAAGAGCCCGGGAACATGGGTGACCTTCCCCGGTGCCTTGAGAACAGCGATGATGAGGTGATCTCAGAATTTCCGCCAGCTCCGAAAGAAATGGAAGATGGTATACATACTACTGCAGATAACCTCAAGAAGATTGAGTTGGGATCGGCAGATGACCCGCGACCGACATTTGTCAGCGAGCTGCTATCTGAAGAAAGGGTGGCTGCGTTAAAGAACGTGCTTCTACGACATAAAGACTGCTTCGCGTGGAACTACTCCGAGATGCCAGGATTAGATCCGGAGATTGCTATGCATAAGTTAGCAATATCCCCGGATATCAAGCCAGTCAAGCAGGCGCCGAGAAGGATGCGACTCGAGCTTGAAATGAGCATCAACGCCGAAGTCAAGAAGCTGATCGATTCTGGATTTATCCAAGAAGTCCAATATCCCGACTGGATCGCCAATATCGTCCCGGTAATGAAGAAGAATGGGACGGTACGCATATGCGTGGATTTCAGGGATCTCAAGAAAGCCTGTCCAAAGGACGATTTCCCGGTGCCGGTAACCGAGCTAATGATAGATAACACGTCCACTCACGAGGTTTTCTCCTTTATGGACGGTTCATCAGGATACAATCAGATAAAAATGCATCCCGAAGACCAGAAGCATACCGCTTTCCGGACCCCTTTGGGCATATTCTGCTACAGGGTTATGCCCTTTGGTCTAAAGAACGCCGGTTCTACCTATCAAAGGGCCATGACAAAGATCTTCGACGATCTCATACATGACATCGTCGAGTGCTATATCAATGACCTTGTAGTGAAGAGCATGTCATACGAAGAGCATTTAAAGCATCTGGAGACTGTCTTTCAACGCCTTCGGCAATATAATTTGAAGATGAATCCCCTCAAATGCGCGTTTGGAGTCTCCTCGGGTAAATTCCTGGGATTCATCATCCGACATCGAGGTATCGAAATAGATCCATCTAAGATCAAGGCGATCGTGGAAATGCCTCCGCCAAGAACCCTCAAACAGTTGCGGTCTCTCCAAGGGAAGCTCGCATACATCCGGCGGTTTATCGCTAATCTTTCAGGAAAATGCCGTCCTTACAGTCACCTGATGAAGAAGGGAACCCCATTCGTCTGGGATCAAAAATGCCAAAGCGCGCTAGACGAGATCAAGAAATACCTGCAGAACCCGCCAGTGTTGGCTGCTCCGGTTAAGGGAAAACCTCTCATTCTTTATACAACCGCACTCGAAGGTTCTTTAGGCGCATTGTGGGCACAAGAGGACGATCAAGGGAAAGAAAGAGCACTCTACTACTTAAGTCGAGTTCTACTGGGGGCAGAAAGCAACTACTCTCCCATTGAAAAACATTGCTTGGCGTTAATCTTCGCGATAACAAAGCTCAGGCACTATGCGTTGGCACATGAAGTCCGTCTCATCTCGAAGGTGGACCCTCTTAAATATCTGATGTCAAAGGCTATATTGACGGGTCGACTCGCTAAATGGGCTCTACTCCTGATGGATTTCTCAATAACGTATCGACCTCTTAAGGCAGTGAAAGGCCAGGCCATTGCCGACTTCCTCGCTAAGCATCCAGTACCTGCCGGTTCTCCTCTGAACTGTGAGTTGCCGGACGAGCATGCATTTGATGCGATTGGCGGCGGTAATACCCGATGGGAACTCAATTTCGATGGAGCGTCCTCCGTAAAGAAACAGAAACAAGGTATCCCAATGATCAAATCGGGGATAGGCCTCATCTTCGCAACTCCACAAGGAGGGATAATGCGCTTCGCCTTCTCCTTAACAGAGCCGAGGACAAACAATGAAGCTGAATACGAAGCTCTGATAGCAGGCCTCGAGATCGCCATCGACATGGGAATCGAAAATCTCCTTATATACGGGGATTCTCAATTGGTCGTTAGTCAAGTAAATGGTGACTACCAAACGTGCAAACCAGAGTTGGTGAAGTACGGCGAAAAGGTGCAACAACTATTGACCCAAATTCCCTCCTATACTTTGGAGAACATACCGCGCGCGGAAAACAGCAAAGCAGACGCGTTGGCCAAACTTGCTAAAGAACTGGGTGACGAGAACCTCGATGACGTCAGAATCGTGGTACAAAGCCGTCGAGTGCTCGCCCCGGCAGAAGTATCTCCGAAATTATACAAAGAAAAGGGGGCGACTGAGCAGAAGACCCTACAAATAAAATACCGTGAGAAGGCTGAGGACTGGAGGGAAGTCTTCATAAACTACTTTAAGTCCCACCGAATGCCCGAAGAAGCGTCCTCAAGACATCAGCTCATGAAACGAGCTCTATCTTTCGCTTTCGTCAACGATACTCTATACAAGAGATCGTTTGATTCTCTATGGCTGAGATGCTTAGGACCTGACGTAGCAGAAAGAGTCGTTCAGGAAGTTCACGACGGACTTTGCGGTTCTCACCAAGCAAGCCCAAAGATGAAGTTAAAAATTAAACGGATGGGTTACTACTGGCCCACGATGATCCAGGACTGCCTCGAGTATGCGAAGCAATGCCACTCGTGCCAGATTCATGGAGACTTTATCCACCAACATCCGAATCCACTACATCTAACGGTGGCTAGCTGGCCATTCAAAATGTAGGGGACTGACATAGTCGGCCCCATCGAGCCAGCATCGTCCCGGGGACATCGTTTTATCCTGGCGACAACTGATTACTTCTCCAAATGGGCAGAAGCAGTACCACTGAGGGAAGTGAAGACGGAGAATATCCTCCACTTCTTCAAGACGCACGTCATCTATCGATTTGGAACCCCACGGCGGATTATCTCCGATAATGGGCCAGCCTACAGAAGCCATAAGATTAGCCGCTTCGCGCAGCAGCACAATATAGACTGGAGATATTTTTCAGTTTACAACCCACGAGCTAACGGTCTGGCCGAGGCCTTCAATAAGACCTTGACGAAGATCATAAAAAAGACCGTTTCCCGGAATAAGAGAGACTGGCACGAGAGGCTGCAAGAAGCCCTTTGGGCTTATCGAACTACATTCAAGACGGCCACGAACACAACGCCGTACGCGTTGGTATTTGGGACGGAAGCAGTGCTCCCCCTCGAGATAGAGTTACCCTCTCTATGAGTGGCAGTCCACTACGAGCTGATGGACGAAGAAAATGCTCACCTTCGGCTTGAGGAGCTTGATGCCCTCGACGAAACCCGGCTCATAGCGCAACAACATCTAGAAGCCTACAAAGCAAAGATGACGCGCTCGTACGAAAGATCGACCAGGCCGAGGACATTCCGCCAAGGCGAACTCGTACTAGTGGTCAAAAGACCTATGATCCCCAATCGTGCCAAGCGGGGAAAATTTGAGCCAAACTATGAAGGCCCGTACATCATAGACAAGGTCTACCAGGGTGGAGCCTATCTACTCATGGACGTGCACGGTGAAAGGCCTTTTAGGCCAATAAACGGCCGCTTCTTAAAGAGGTACTATGCTTAATGAGCCACAGCCTGGGTCAATGATAGATGACGACGACTATGTCCGCTCGCTATCTTCCTAAGCTCAGACTTTACAAGCAGTAGCCGGCCCTCCCCTGAATGACGGACCGAAATGTCCTTAAACTAATAACGGACCGAAACGTCCTTAAACTAACAACGGACCGAAACGTCCTTAAACTAACGACGGACCGAAACGTCCTTAAACTAACGACGGACCGAAACGTCCTTAAACTAACGACGGACCGAAACGTCCTTAAACTAACGACGGACCGAAACGTCCTTAAACTAACGACGGACCGAAACGTCCCTAAACTACTACCGCAGCATCCTTAGGCTGACGAGATAAAAAAAAGAGAGAAAAAAAAATATATATATAAAATTAAAAAAACGGTATGTCCACAAGCAAAATGGGCACGGATGAAAACCCGAAAGGGCTCCGTTAGTAAAAACAGCAGGACTACCGGCGAGTGTTTGTGAAAACCCGAAAGGGCGCAACCTCGTTAAAAAACACTTATAGGGTCATCTCGACCTTGTAAGGAGAAACCACCTGCGTGAGATCCTTACGACTTACAAAGGAGAAACACACTTAGGGATCCTCACGATTCCTAAGGAGAAAATACACTTACGAGATCCTCACGACTCGTAAGGAGAACTCTCTTATGGGACCCTCACGGCTCATAAGATTTGAAAGTCTTAAGTTACAAGGACTTAAACCTGTGCTTAAGCAATCTTCCACAACCTTCGATATTGCCCTACAAGGGGCTCAATACTGACCCTTGTATACAATTCACGGGCGCGAATAAACATTTCCCCAGCAAAGTCCAACCCTTGTAGGTCCTCTCGACCCATAAGGAGAAAGCCCTCTTGTAGGATCCTTACGACTTGCAGAGGAACATACACTTAGGAATCCTCACGATTCTTAAGGAGAAAATACACCTACAAGATCCTCACGACTTGTGGGGAGAAATACTTTTGTGAGACCCTTACGGCTCATGAAGTCAAAATCCTTGGTCGACAGGACCCTTAACCCTGTTTGCCAAACCACCTTTGTTCAACATCGACAGAGGCAAATGATGATTCACACCTGGCAATATCCCAGTTGTAGCGGTGCTGATGCCGAAATCGGTGCCTAAAATCCAAGCTTGCGGCGAAAAAGCTAGCAAGCCACACATGCCTACGAAATAGCCGAAATGATGGGGCAACTTGCAATAAAAAGCGGCAAGTAAAAATGAAGGCGTGAAAAATAGCCGAAATGATGGGGCAACTCGCAATAAAAAGCAGCGAGTAGAAAATAAATAAATAGCCGAAATGATTGGGCACCGCGAAAAATAGCCGAAATGATGGGGCAATCGCGACCTCCGCGATATAAAAGCTGAAATGATAGAGCATCGCGGAAAAAGAAATAAAATATAAAAAAAAAGGGGCGTAAACAAAAAGGGAACATACCTCCCCCCCCAGGTTTCACCAAAGAAAGAAGCTAAATCTCGACGGGCCACAAGCGACCTAGAGATCATCCCAACATTCGTCTCGTAACGACGGACACAACTTCAAGCTAAGCGGAACAGCGGCAACTCCCAGTTCCATGGCTCGGTGGTATACATATCGCCAACAGTCAAACCTCCATCCCGTGAAATGCGGATACAATCAGCAAAATTCCTGGTTACGTGGAACGCGGATAACGTCACTCTTTGACCCCGTGGAAAACGTCCAGAGCGGATCCTGGTCCTCGCAGAGCACGGCAGTGAACCCGTGTGAAGCATCCAGAGCGGAGCCTAGTCCTCGCCGAGCACGGCAGTGAACCCGTGTGAAGCATCAAGTGCAAAATTCCTGGTTACGTGGAACGCGGATAACGTCACTCTTTGACCCCGTGGAAAACGTCCAGAGCGGATCCTGGTCCTCGCAGAGCACGGCAGTGAACCCGTGTGAAGCATCCAGAGCGGAGCCTAGTCCTCGCCGAGAACGGCAGTGAACCCATGTGAAGCATCTAGTGCAAAATTCCTGGTTACGTGGAACGCGGATAACGTCACTCTTTGACCCCGTGGAAAACGTCCAGAGCGGATCCTGGTCCTCGCAGAGCACGGCAGTGAACCCGTGTGAAGCATCCAGAGCGGAGCCTAGTCCTCGCCGAGCACGGCAGTGAACCCGTGTGAAGCATCTAGTGCAAAATTCCTGGTTACGTGGAACACGGATAACGTCACTCTTTGACCCCGTGGAAAACGTCCAGAGCGGATCCTGGTCCTCACAGAGCACGGCAGTGAACCCGTGTGAAGCATCCAGAGCGGAGCCTAGTCCTCGCCGAGCACGGCAGTGAACCCGTGTGAAGCATCTAGTGCAAAATTCCTGATTACGTGGAACGCGGATAACGTCACTCTTTGACCCCGTGGAAAACGTCCAGAGCGCATCCTGGTCCTCGCAGAGCACGGCAGTGAACCCGTGTGAAGCATCCAGAGCGGAGCCTAGTCCTCGCCAAGCACGACAGTGAACCCGTGTGAAGCATCTAGTGCAAAATTCCTGGTTACGTGGAACGCGGATAACGTCACTCTTTGACCCCGCGGAAAACGCCCAGAGCGGAGCCTGGTCCTCGCCAAGCACGGCAGTGAACCCGTGTGAAGCATCCAGAGCAAATACCGGACTGTGGAGTCCTTAAAATCCACGGACTATGATGTCCTTAACCTCGACCGTGATGTCTTAAAACTAACGATCAACCACCCCGATTCCCTATGGATTTTGCCTTGGTTTAAGGGTAAATCTCCTCACTCCTTTGATACCTGGCGTTGTAATTCCTCAACGTCTTCAAAGAGGTGACGGGTCCCTGCAACCAAACATCGGACTGTGGAGTCCCTAAATCCACGGACTATGAGGTCCTTAACCTTGACCGTGATGTCTTAAAACTAACATCGGACTGTGGAGTCCCTAAATCCACGGACTATGAGGTCCTTAACCTTGACCGTGATGTCTTAAAACTAACATCGGACTGTGGAGTCCCTAAATCCACGGACTATGAGGTCCTTAACCTTGACCGCGACGTCTTTAAACTACGATACCTGGAGCAGCCCCCTGACCCCGCGAAACACGGATAAGGGTGACCACATCCAACACTTGCAGGTCCTCACGACCTGTAAGGAAGAAAAACTCTCTTGTGAGATCTTTACGACTCTCAAGAAAAAACCCGCTTAAGAATCCTCACGATTCTTAAGAAGAACTTACACCTATGGTATCCTCTCGACCTGTAGGGAGAAAAACTCTTTATGAGACCCTCGTGGCTCATAAAATGCAAAAGTCTTAGGAAGCAGATCTTAACCCTGAATCCTAAGACATCACTGTCCTGCAAGGAGATCAAGGTAGAATGTCTGCAGAATACTTTCAATTAAAAGGGGGACACACCATTGAGAAGAAAAATGTATCTTTTATTCATAAACCAAAATGGATACAAAGTACAATTCATGAAAGAAACAAAAAAGAAAGATACTCTCATTCATGAGTATGTACAAAAAAGGGGAAAAGATGCAAGTCCTCAAGTCGGCGGGCGGTGCAGTAATTTTACCAGCTCATCGTTCTGTTGCTAAGCCACGGCTTCATGACGCAAGATCTCCAAGCAAGCCGAGCTTCGAGCTCTTTCTCGGTGGCTTCATGAGCCTCGACCCTTTCACAAGTGAACGCGGCAGCTTTGTCGAGAGCCACCACCTCTTTTATGGACTCCTGAAGCACCCGCCAGACTTCGTATGCTTTGTTGGCTTTGGCTGTGAAGCTAGCCTGAAGCTCGCCCAGCGCCTTAGAAACCAGCTCCCTCTCCGAGAATTTACGGCCGAACCCCTTTTCTCGCACGACAATATGTTCGCCACGCGTTGCCCTATCAGGCCATGTAGGCTCACTCTCGCGACCGCAACCTTGGAAATAAGACATTTACAAGACCGTATAAATGAGCTTCCGGTCGACAGGAATGATCGATCTAAAACGCGCTCACATCACCTGACGTGAAAGGCAACAAGAAAGATCTCCGTCATATTTCAAGCATGCATTCGCAATCATATGAGTATTCAAAAAAAAATAATAATAATAGCATTTGCAATCGTATGAACATGCAAAAGGTCTGATACGCAGGAAAGTGGCTTCTGAGTTATGATAGCATTTGCAATTAAAGAAAGTTCTCATGAGAAGAATACAAAGTTTATTTATGCAAGCGGAAACATACATACTAGTACCAAGCCTACATGGAAGTTCGGCATAAAGCGTAAAAAAAAAGGAGGGACTAATTTAAAAATGTTCTACGCTAACGGGAAAAGGTCACTAAACATGGGATCAACGGCACAGGGGTTAATGAAGCAGAGGACAAAATTCTCCATCTCTCTCTCTGCTTTTTCCAGCACATCAAAGCGACGGTTCTCACGAGGAGTCGCTCCCCATCGATTGGCGCCGTGTTCATCCGCGAAAGCAGACATAATAGCTCGTCGGGCCTTTATCTGGCTCAGCAGATGAATTGAGCAATCCTTCAATGCCTGAGTAATCAGGCGTGCTTCATGAAAGCCCTCGAGCTTTTCTTCAGCCGCGTCAAGCATCGCCAAGGTCATCTCTGCCGGGTGAGGAGGGATGTCGGCAAGCACGGCCGTGAGAATCATCCGGAGCCAGAGGGAACCCATCGGGAGGGGGGACCCCCTACGAATCGAGAGTTCGTACATGGCTGAGTCGCATTCGTTGTCGGTAAGGAGGGGATCCACCAACCGAGCAGCAAAACGAGGGATCATCTCCTCAATAGGAACTTCCCATGGCTGTCGACGAGCATGAGGGCGATTGCAGGCCATGGTGCGCGTTTGTTTCTCAAGACAAGTTACACCAAGATAAAAAAAATAATAATGTAAATCTTTCTGTGAAGGGAAAAGAAAGCTATAGCCTCATATATAAAGAAGTGCATTAAGTGCTGTGCGCGGAAAATCTTGCATGGTGAAGCTATTTCCAAGGCCCAAAAAAGGAAAGGCATCGAAAACCAAGGAGATGGAACTATTTCCAAGGCCCTTTTTTCTGTGTCTGATATTGTGCACTGAAAATACGGCATGGGAAGATTTTGTGAACAGCCCCATCAGGGACCCCACGTGCAGAACACGTGAGGCCTAAACCTGATGTACACTAAAAAAAAATGGAGTAGCACCCTGCATATTGAAAGCACCAACAACAACAGTAGCGAAATAATAAAATCCCAGAGAAAGGCATGCAAACATGGAAAGACATAATAAAACTTGTCACTGAATCTTTCAAGAAGTTCATACAAAATAAAGAGGACACGTTTACAATGGTAAGATTTCAGACGCGGGGCATGGGTTGAGGAACTCAAGCTTGACCTTGTCCAAGATCCTCCAAGCATTTCGAACCGCCCGAGTATGTTTTCTCTCGCGATCGCAAGCGTCGGGGTCCTCGCGGATGTCCTCCACCCTCCGGTAGGCGGCAAGTATGGCCGACTGCTGAAACGCCTGGTGCAAAAGATCAATGAGGTTGTCGCGCCTTCTCTTCGAGATCAGACTCATCAGATACACTGAATGTATCTTATCCTCGGCAACGTCCAATGCCCTGAGTGGAACACCGGCGCAGAAGAGAGGAAGCGCCTCCCAAATCGCCAGCACGATGAGCCTCAGAAGAGAAGAGCGACGGGGAAGTAGCCGATGGTTGTACTCGTCAAAGCGGCTCATAATCTCAGCACACTGAGCGTTGGTGAACTCCTGATTCTGACTACGGCCCAGGGCACGAATATTCCCGTAGGAAATGATTTCGTTGAGATTATACAAATGAGCGTCCATGATACCTGAAATAAAAATCATGACGATTTATTACAAACCCCCTTCTTCTTCACTAATCATAGAATGACGAGAGCCCCCAAGAAGCCTCCGTGTGAAGAAACTGAGTTCTTCATTGGAATTAAATTCCTTATTAAGAAAAGGGAATTAAATTCCCAGAAACATTTTTGGATGGAATTAAATTCCATGGAGTTGAAACGCCATCATCTAAACCCTAAGAGATCTACAGTTTGAAGGTTAGGCGGTTTCATGTTCTTATGGAAAAACTTGAAGAAAAATGGGTTCCTTGTTAAAAAGAGAGTGAAAACCCTTGTTTTGGATTTAAAATCCTAAGGAATGTGGAAGTTCGCTGCTTGTCCAAGAACATTACCTGAAGAAAAAATGGTCACCTGAACAGAGTTAAGCTCTGAAGATTGTTTCAAAGCAGAGAACTAAGCTCTGGAAGAAGAGAATTAAATTCTCAGAAAAAGTTCTCAAAGGAAGAAGATGAGCAAAGTGAAGGCTATTCTGAAGAGACATGGGTATTTATAGGAGGTGATGGAGACGTTTCATCTCCCCAAATCCCTAGAGGAATCTAACGGTCACAAAAGGTGACAGCGTTGCACTCACGTGCGGACACGTGAGAACAACGTTGTGGGGGCATTTGTTTCCTGATTTAAAATTAGAAAAGCTTATGGAAAAAAGTTTCAGAGAAGGGTCACGTGCTTACACGTGACCAGCAGTCACGTGTGGGCACGTGACACCTAAAAGTATCGGCAAGGCAAATTCAGTTTCCCAAATACATCAAAGAAAGGGGGCTTCAGAAAGGGTCACGTGCTCCCACGTGACCTGGGTCACGTGTCGGCACGTGACATTTAAAAGCAGCGGCAAAGACACAACGGTTCCCTGATCAAATCAAAGAAAAAGGCCTCAGAAGAGGTCACGTGCTCCCACGTGACCAGGGTCACGTGTTGGCACGTGACACTCAAAGCAGCAGACTTGTTCTCCGCTTAAATCAAGAAAAAGACTCCAGCCGAGGGTCACGTGCTCACACGTGACCAGGGGTCACGTGGTGGCACGTGACAGCTAAACAACAAATAGAAAGCAGAGCGCAGAAAGAAAGAAGAAGGCTCGTTCCAAGGGGGTCACGTGCCCACACGTGACCAAGGGTCACGTGGCCACACGTGACCGACTTCAAAGCCCATTTGTTAACAGAATTAAATTCTGAGAAAAGAACTCTCAAATCTTTCCAAAAGCAACCGATTGAATTAAAGATTTAGAGGTGATTAAAAATCATCTATCTATGGGAAAATCTCGAATTTGGAAAGATTTCCCCTTTAAATCTAACCGAAATAACAAAGGAGAATCTCTGGATTTAAAATCCAATGGTGAATAAAATTCACCTAATAATCCAAAGGTCCAAAACGAATGATGGATACAAATCAAATCTCTCAATGAAAGATTCATCAAAAACTGATTGACTCGGCTGCTTCTCTTATAAATAGGAGCCAAGAGACACACAAAAAAGGATATACGCAGAGGGAAGAAAAGGGAGAGAGCCTTGATACTTTGAGGAATTTGGATCTTCTGCAAAAGAAAACCCTAGGTAAGAGAGGGAAGGCTTTTTGAAAGAAAAGAAAAGAGAATTTAATTCTCAACAGGGTTTAACTCTGATATAAAACAGAAGGGCATATTTCTTCTCTCTTTGATAGAGGATTTGTAAAGTGCACATCTCCCCTTGAAGTTGAGAATTTAATTCTCAATGGGTTGAGATCCTGCCATGCAGATCCAAAGCATAGAGAGGGAATAGAAGCACGAGAATTTAATTCTCACAGAACTATAGGAATTTAATTCTTTTAAAATAAAATTAGGGCTTGACCCTGTGTTATGGGAATTTAATTCCTTCAGAACAAAAAGAAACAGGGTTTAACCCTAATTAACAACTTAGTTCTGTTGAAACAACGGGAATTTAATTCCCTTAATCATAATTCTTTAACAGAGAGTGGGAGTTTAATTCCTTAAAGCTTTTATTAGGGTTTAACCCTATTCAGTTCTTCACATATATGAGGAATTTAATTCCTACAGAAAATTCAGAGTCCAACTCTATTCCAGAATATAAATCTTCAAAAGGAAGTAGGAATTTAATTCCTCTGAAATTATTGTCAGGGTTCAACCCTACGAGGAATTTAATTCCTGAAAGGGATTAACAGATCTTCTAAAAAAATATACAGAGAGGCAGGGTCACGTGTCACCACGTGACCCCCAAAAAGATCTACAGAAAAGCCCCTTTGAGGCAGTGCCTTACGTGACCCATGTGACCCTTGGCAGAGGCTTTAACATACTCCATTTGAATGCCCGTCACGTGATGGCACGTGATGCTCTAAAGGATGCAATAGTCTCAGAAGAACAAATGAATGGAGGGCGCTCTCACGTGTTGCCACGTGACCCCTCTTGCCTTACTGTTTAACACTAAATTGGAACCCCTGAATTCAGTGTTAAAACATTGTTTGGCCTTAGTGTTCAACACTAAGCAAAGAACTTTATTTGCAGTGTTCGACACTGATTACCTTAGTGTTTAACACTAATTTGAGATTTCTGTTGCCAGTGTTTAACACTGATCTGTTTTAGTGTTTAACACTAATTTGAAAGCCTTGTTGCTGGTGTTTAACACCAACTATCTTTTAGTGTTAAACACTGACTTATCAATCTCATTCCCAGTGTTCAACACTGATTGGTCTTTAGTGTTTAACACTAGGCATTGGCCCAATTGGCTAAATGGCCAGAGGCAAAGCCTCTCCTTCAAGGGACCAACAGGAGGGCCGATGTCCCAGACATGATTGGACTTAGTCCAAGCTGGCCATAAGTCCTCAATTCGTAATTAACTGGGCTAATGGGCTCATAACATAATTAATTGGTCTTGATCCCAAATTGGGCCAAAGACTATTTAATCCACTCCGGTTCCAGGGTACATCTTTTCACTCCTTTGATACTTGGCGTTGTAATCCCTCAACGTCTTCAAAGAGGTGACGGGTCCCGATGACCATGCATTGATATGGACTGTGGGGTCCTTAAACCCATGGACTACGACGTCCTTAACCTTGACCGAGATGTCTTAAAACTAACAATGGACTGTGGGGTCCTTAAACCCATGGACTACGACGTCCTTAACCTTGACCGAGATGTCTTAAAACTAACAATGGACTGTGGGGTCCTTAAACCCATGGACTACGACGTCCTTAACCTTGACCGAGATGTCTTAAAACTAACATTGGACCGCAATGTCCTTAAACTACCCATGGACCGCAATGTCCTTAAACTACCCATGGACCGCAATGTCCTTAAACTAACAATGGACCACTACGTCCCTAAACTGGAACAATAGAGCCCCGCATGCTCTTTTGTTGGATCTAAACGGTCTCGTTTAAGTTGATCTTAGCCTCAAAGATGGCTAACGTATCCTTAAACCTTCAAACAGACTGGACTATGAATCTCCCCCAATTAACTCTGGTTCGAGGGTACATCCCTGAACTCCTCTGACATCTGTCGTTGTAATCCTTCAACGTCGTCAGAGAGGTGACGGGTCCCGACGGCCATACATACGATGGATCACTAAGTCCCTAAACTGGAACAATGGAGCTCAAATGCTCTTTTGTCGGATCTAAACGATCCCGTTAAGTTGATCTTAGTCTCAGGCCAGACTAACGTATCCTTAACAAACGTTTGAGTTGATCTTGGCCTCAAGTATGGCTAACGTATCCTCAAACCAAACCCCCAAACCTAAATCTAAGATAATACGGATTTGGACTAGTCCACGCCCTACGGGCGACGACATAACTCGGTCTCCGAAAACAATCCACGGGCAACAAAACACAAAACAAACACACACGACGCGAAGTGACCATCTGGAGAAGGAGAAAGTTGTTACCGCGATGCGGTAGCGTAATTAACTGCAGGGGCTTGCGCCTGCAGGGAAGAGCGTCCCCACAATCAAAAACCTCTCAAACGAGGGGGAATCTGACGAAGTCTGCTACATCGGCCGCATCCGTTTAAACCTTCGATACATGGTGTCATGAATCAACTTGGCATCTTCGGAGAGGTGGACGGATAGCACCAATTAGCATCTGCCCCGAATCTCAGGCGAGACAGCCCGTGTCTCGGCCGCCGTTCGGAGGGGAACACCCCTCTCCGCACCCGCTTCCCCGACCCGACCCGCTTCGCCATCTTCTCCAACGGCTAACCCCGTTTTTCCCGCCCACGCCACCGTTTCCTCGACCCACCTCCTCCGCCCACGCCCGCGCCCTTGCCCACGACGCGCACGTTTCCCTGCGACCCGCTCCCCTCAACGGCTCCTCCTCCTCACTCTCTCTCGCCCTCCAACCTCTCGATCTCACAAACCACCTCCTCCCTGCAATCCACTTCCCTCGACGACGACGACAACTACACCCCACCGAGCCCTATCATTCCTTGCTCGTTTCCCCGACGCCGAGGATGAAGCCCTAGACCTCCTCATAGATGAGATCGGCAAGGAATCATTGAAATCGTCGATCTTGGACAAAGAGGCGATTTGTCGAGTAGTTAGCTTGCTTCTGGATGCGGAAGAGGCTATGGACCCGAGCTTGGACGCGATGAGTAATCGGGCGGCTTTGAGCGTGATCGATGCGTTTGTGGTGCCTCGGTTTCGATATGATCCTATTAAGAGGGTGTTTTATGAGCGCACTGGGAAATTGCCGATCCATGGGGACGCCAGTGACAAAGCTTCCTTATATATAGATAGGTACCAGCTACTGCTTCAGAGGCTCTCTCGTGACAAATATTTCTCCAGGCCAGTGTTTGATACAGAAACGACTGAAGCTGACAGTTGTGAGATAACCCCAATTCAATCTTTGATTGGGTGCACAGGAAGGAGATGGCTTATGGGGGTAATATCTCAATTGGAGGAGGGACATTTCTATTTGGAAGATCTAACAGCAGCAGTTCCAATTGATTTATCAAATGCAAAAAAAAAAAATCACATCAGGGTTCTTTGTTGAGAACAAGGTGATTGTTGCAGAAGGAGAGCTTCTTGCAAATGGCACTTTCCAGGTTAATACTTGTGGATTTCCACCTTTGGAGGATAGAGATGCATCAATTTCGTTGCTAATGGGACTTGACTTCTTTGGTGGAGGGATATTGTCAACCGAAGAAACTCTCAGACTAGCGGCACTTGAGAAGAAGGCATTGAATGATATGTTTGTCGTTCTTTCAGATGTATGGGTGGACAATGAAGAGACCATGGAAAAATTGGCTGTAGTCTTAGATGATTATGAAAGTGTGGAGGTTGTTCCTTCATTGTTTGTTTTGATGGGGAACTTCTGCTCTCACCCCTGCAACCCCGACGGCGCCTCCATCGACCCCACGCCGGCACTCGCCTCTCTGCCTCCCTCACATCAAAACAAGGGATAACTTGGAGCAGTGAAGAAAAGGAGGACACGGAGAGTAACTGGACGGAGTACAATTGTCTGATTCCAAAAGGCTGAACCGGTGCTGCGTTCGTGACATGATCGTGCTATTGCTGTTGCCGGACTATCGCCGACTCATCACCAGGCAAGTATTTTACTTGCTTACATGCTAATCTAATCGTGTTACAAGTCAAAGGTACAAGTTATGAATTTGCAATTCCCGATAAAATTAAACGACATACCTGTTCGATGCATGATCCCAATGAAAATACTCACTAAATTTGACGAAACTGGATTGCTTATATTGGCCCGTGTAGTGATGAATACCTTGTACAAATTTCGCTGGAAAATACGACTGTTAACGACTAAAACGACTACCCTCAAGTTTACCCGTAAAACTGGAAATTTCTTGTATCTGAAAACCGTTAAAATCACCATAAATTATATACATACTGGAATGATGCGTTCGAGGGCTTAAATCGAAGCCGACTCGACGAACTTTAACCCTATGCAAGTTTCTAAATATTTCTGTGCTTAAACTGTATCCATATTTGGATCGGAGTGCGACTCTGGACTGCAGTCCAGAGCGACTCCAGTTGTTGTTTACTGTCCCGTAATGGGTACCATACTGTTTCCCTAACCCGTAGGTTATGGAACTCTGCTGTTTGTGAAAGGTTAATCTGTTAGCTAGACAACACAAGTGGTTCCACCCTGTTTCGTCATCATTTGCTATTTAATCTGTAATTTAAAAGATCGGGATGTATAACAGTCCCAACGGAATCAGAATTGACATACTAGTATTGAACAGTGTTTATCTCCTGACGTACAGTCGCGATTGAGAATCCGTCTATTGCGTTGAAAACCTAACTGAAAACCCTAGATTTCATTCAACTGCAGCGTCGCTAAAATCGGATCCCAATTGGGATTAAAATGCGTTGCGAAACGGACTTCCGATTCTGAAACCGGATTTCCAGCCTTGAACGCTTAAAATGAAATGGCTATAATTAGTGATCCTGGAACCCGATTGGCGTGAAACTACATTCGCTGGATAGATAACTGAGCATACTATTTATTCCCCGTTCATCGTTTCACTAAACTGTAACCGTACGATTTATGATAAATTATGCAAGTGGTAGATTACTGATTCATGACACCCTAATCATGCTTTACATACTGTTTACGCATCATATCATACACATGTCACTGCATTGATAACCTAGTGATAACGTGCATTACCCAGTGTTAGGTATAGTGATGATTGTGGCAAGTACGTTAGTGTTCGTGTATCAGTGAATAAGTAAAAGTGATACGTACTTGTACACAATCAGCGAACCTTATTATTCTATTGCATTGTCGACGTCTGTGGAACGCGTGTACGTGTGACTATAAGTGGTATGGGACACTTATGGAAGCTCTTGCATGGGTGTCACAGATAAGACATCAGACTCTGCCATTTATCTTAGGTATTAGTCGGGACGTGCTTGATGGAGGTCCTGCCTCCAGTTCTCGCGCAGACTTGTCACAGACCGATTGGTATCTAGGGTTATGGTTAGCGTTTGATGTAGACCGCGGGGTGTGGGATAGTTTGAGTGTGAGTTCAACAGAATCTCGGGAGTCCCTTGCCGGCTTATATATATGGAGATATATGGAGATTTACAGGGTACATGATTATTACCGTGAGTTACATATTGGGCCCGTGGTCCCTTACCCTTGGGTTCTACCCTTGGGTGGAGGACACTCGCGAGTGGTTGACTCTCACACTTGGACCGAAGATAGGTTTAGTGACCTGTACAGTGAGACTTAGAGACTGATAGGGATGGTAGCATCGATGTACATACTTACTGTGTTGACATACTTGACATATCATTTTACTGCTTTTACTGTTCCACTGCATCGATTACTGCATGTTCATACCTATACTGTCATTGATTTACTGTTATACATATTTATTATCACTGTTAGAATTGTCACATGAATTTATATATTATATTGCTATTGTGTCACTCTGACGACCTGAGTATGCATGCTCAGTGTGAGGAGAAGATTTAGCCTGGACCAGGACTAGACGTACATCACGGACATCTTGCTTAGCTATCCAGGGTTATACCCTTCTGTTTCCCATCAGGTCAGTTCTTTATATTACTTTGTTCAGTTACTGCATTTCTCATTACCTGCGCATTATTTACTGGTTACCATGTAAAACTAGAAGCCGAAGTGTGACTGCGGCAGGATATTCTTTGACCGTAGGAGCATGGCTGGCCTTGTCTACCCCTCGTATTCCGTATTTTGGGAAGCGGGGCGTGACAGATATGTGATACCGTATTCTATTCTCGCGATATTTGATATCAGCCGGATTATCGGATCAAGTGTTGATTCGATGAATCGGTAAATGATATATTAGTCGGTTATATGCGATATAGCCGGATTGTCGGATCAAGTGTTGATTCAATAATTTAATGTATAATAATATATATGATATATTAAATTACATTAACTAATATTAGCTCACTAAAAGATTCTTTTTCTCACTCGGGTAATACATTGATATATATGCGATATATGTTAATTATATTATTTTATTTTGTTACAATAAATATTATATATGTGATATATAATATTGTAACATGATATGATTACTAATGAGACATGTTTTGTGGAGTTTAAACATGGTTAGGGTTTGGATTAGGGTTAAGACTTCTAATAGCTTCTAGAAGCTTTTCTTTTGTCATGGAAAAGACATTATGCTTGATATTTTCAAGTGACCCACCTTTAACCCAACCCAAACCCTAACCTTAGTTAAATCTCTACAAGGGTTAGTTTTACCATGGTTTCATTATTCATCATTATCAACATTTCATTATTCATCACAAAAGCATTATGATTCATTCTTCTTCTTCTTCCTTCTTCTTTTCATGGAAAAAGCTTTCTAGTTTTTTCTAAGTGATGATTATGTGTGAGAAAAAGATTATAAATGAGAGCAAAAATCCTACTTCATCATCCTCATCTATCCTTGCCATTTAGATGAGGGTGTTCACTTCATTTAGTGAGTGTTAGCTTGTGTTAATGAAACTTCAAGGTAGATCATCTTTGTTATCGAAGATCGGAAGCAAGACTGCATCTTTCTATTCGTGGAGCCTCTCGAGGGTCCAGAACACGATGATCGCAGCGAAGGGACCTCAACACGGAGCTTAAGAAGTGAAGGACCGGATCTACAAAGGTTGTAATCCCTCTCACTCAGTGTTAAAGTGTTTAACATGCTTATTTTTGCCTAAACTCTAGTTTAAAGATCCGGCTTTGGGTTGTTCGGCACGGCTAAATTTTTAATCGGGCATGGTTGATGCCTTGTAGACCCTTATGCGTGTGCCTAGCATCCCTACAGTGGTATCAGAGCCAAGCTAGAGCTTTAGGCGAAGTCTAGGCGATGTTTAAAGTCCGATCGAACCCGGAAACCCCGATATATACCCTTCTCTGGACATTTTCTAAAAATGTGATTTTTTCTGAATTAAAAATGCTCAAAAATATCAGCAGGGTATTTTAGGAATTACTGTGAAAAACGACACCCTAACTCGACTATTGCGCCGCGGAACCGCGGCCAAACCAAGGCATTAGCGGCGGTTCCACGGCCGTTACTGTAGATTGAGGGTTAGTTTCTGCACAGTAATGACTGTTGGTACTTCCTGATTCTTCTGGGAATTTTTAATTATACTCAAGTATTGAGTTTTCTGGGGTGTATTGCGGACTCGTTGATTCGATCGGATAATTTAACTTCGTTTAGTTTTTCCGGATATTTTTTAGAAACTATTAAAAAGTTCGAACGGATATCAATAACTCACTTTTTCCCCTGTCGGAAATTTTTTCAAAAGTTGGATTTTTTCTTGAGTTTGAAACTTCCAGAAAATCATGCAAGTAACGTGGTGGACCCTCTAGAAGAAAACAAACCTTAACTCGATTATGTGACCGTCTTGAACTGCCTCTAAACCTTAGGGTTTGGGGCAGTACGGCGTGCCACATGTGAGGCGTTGGCTTGACCCTTCTACGGCTGGACCATTGGTACTGTGGCATGTGATGGATGTTTTTAAACTAATTTCAAGAGTTGAGAACTATTTGGGAAAACTTGTGTGTTTGATTATTCGATCGGAAAGTTTAACATTGTCTATTTATCTGGAATGTGATACAATATTTGGAATCCACAAGTAGTTATGAGATAACTAATTTGAATGTTATAAATCTAGCACTTCAGTCTCAGATGATCGGTTGCCACGGAATTTTGATGTGATCAAAAGTCCGTCGCAATCACGTAGCGTATGCGGATACTCACCGGGTAAACTTAATAGATAGCCACGTCCCATAGCCCCGACCAAGTGACTGTAGGAGAACCCCGTCGCCAAAAGCATCCGTTCGGGTGCTCGCGGCAGCGGTTTTCCGCCTTAGTGCACTTCGTCGACGGCATCCGGGGGTGCGGCCGTCTACTAAAGTTTGCGACGAGCATTCGATCAGGATGTCGGGAATCTTGTTGAATTGCCCGACTTGATATTGAAAAGAGTTTTCGATAATGAGACTAAAATGCGGGGTTTATAATTGTTAGGCATGCGATGTCTAAGGAATTCATTTGGTTAGGCATGCGATGTCTAACGAGGTTGCGGATTCCAACTGTTGTAGTTTTACACTTTATTTTCTGTAACCGTAAGCGTAGTATTTGGTGTATCGCCGGCTTCGTTGCTATACATCAACGACAATCAGGATACGCATACTTACTTACGTTGATGATATGAGATATTATGTGTTGCTGTGATATGTTATATTGGATCGTCGCATTTTGAATAGCCGGGGGTTTTATGTGAGTTGAGGGTTTTTCTTTTTCATTCATGTAAAATTCATTTGTATGTAATATTCTTTTATTGGGGCACTTCCGGGCTGAGGATGATGTCACCATTGTATATTATTTACTTTTCCGCAATAGGTAGACCCAAGGCGGGGAGCACAAGTAACCGGGTTCTAGGGTCCAGTGGGAGACCATCTCAAGGAGTCGAGACCGGGTCTCCTAACCCTAGAATTGGCAGTGTTGCTTGCCGCTCTCGTAGGGGTCTAGGGATGTGGGTTTGGCTATTCATCGTGACCGTGGAATCCTTGTTTTATACAGGCTCGTACTAAAACACGGACGTCCTAGTATATCCAATATTTCATATATGTTCTTCTGCTGCAATGTTCTGTGATGAGATCATATTACTGCTTGAGACGAATGTTTATATTATATATATGAGATATATATTATATATTGTTGATTTCGTTTCATATATGATGCTTGTGAAGCATATTAAAATGGGACTTCATTAATGAGATTAATGAAATAAAAGAAACCTAAAGATGTTGTAGAAACTTGTTTAAAAACTGGTAGCTCTAGTTCTTGCTTTGCATAGCGGTGTTCCTTGTAGAACATCCAGCACCTTATTCGATATGGAAAGAGCCGAGATCCCTTCACCGGGAGTGACCTCTTTAGTGAAACTAGCAGATGCTGCATACTCGGTTTGTCTTTTGATTGCTTCTATAGTTTTTGGTTTGCATAGTGATATTTGTGAAATATCCTGCACCTTATTCGATGAGAAAAGAGCCGACGATCCCTTCACTGGGAGTGACCTCTTCAGCAAAACTAGAAAATCCTCAAAAACACTCCATTTAAAATCACTCGATTCTATAACGATATCAAGTTCATTACGCAAAGGGTTTTCTTACAAACCTGTCGTAGCCCTCCGTCATTTCAGATAAGTACTACTTAGTATTCGTGCTGCGGTAGTTTGGCCTTCGTCAAGGCGTAGTGTACGGCAGCTAACTAGTGCTTATCTGCTAGCATATGATGCGATTGGATTAGGGTATTCGTACGGCGTAGTTTGGCCTTCGTCAAAGGGTCTTGCGGGTGGGTTTAATTCAATCAGGAAATGACGGGTTGAACTTGACTAGCGGACTATGGGTAGTTTGGCCTTCGTCAAGGTCACGGGATGCTAGGGGTAAAATATTATTGGGAATTTCAAGTGTTGAAATTTTCAATGAGATTGCATACCTTCTATGAGATAGTTGAATCCCGATACCCGCTGCGAGTAAGAGTTACTCCTGGGAGAGTTTTACATATTACAATTAGCCGATCAAGTAGGTGTCTAGAAAGGTGTCAACGGGGTTACGCCCCTGGAAAAACGAGGTTTATTTTAATTAGGTTCGTGCGAAAGCACGGAGAATCTCCCTCAAAGTACCGGCACTGGCCTGGCTGAAAGATTGGCGAACTTGTAGGGTGTAATTAATCCCGACTAGTCTTTCCTTTTAGGGTTTGAAGGAAGATTTGACTAAAACAGTGGGAGACATCCTGATTAGATAAATTGATAACCAATCTAATCTTGTAAAAGCGCACGTTGAGTGTTTTCTTCTCTCTCTCTCCTGGTTACGACTATGTCACGCCTTAATCAAGATAATAATACGGATGTATTGACCGAACCTGCTTGTTATACAGCGCTAAGGAACGTTGGTCCTGCTCCAACTTATAATTGTTATAAGACAGAGCAGGAAATTGGGGATTACCAGAATTCCTGTGCCGCCCAAACGAAGAAAGTGCATGCTGATGCATATTCTTCGGGTGTATTCATTACAGAGAACTGTTTCTCAGTATCCTTTATGTCCTGGGTATTTGATATCGGATCAGGATCCCACATATGTAATTTGTTACATGGGCTACAGATAGGTAGAGAACTGAGAACGGGTGATAAGTTTCATGAGATAGAAACGGTGCAAGTGTTGCAGCCAAGTCTGTTGGTCACTATCACCCTGTATTACCAGAATACATTGACTCTGAACGAATGTTATTAGATACCGAACCTGATATACAACATCATATCAGTCTCTTTTAGTAAAGAAAGGATATAATTTTGTATTGTTGGATAATGTTTTGAACATTTCCTATATCAAGAGTTGATCGGTTCAGGCACGTTATCTAAAAGCATTGACGTTCTAAATCAAACTACAGTTCTTAGTATACAGAACACACACAATAGGAAGAGTTCAGAAATGAACGAATCCTTCTTGAGGCATTGTAGAGTAGGTCATATCATTGCGACCCGACTAGCTGAAGTTACATTTAGATGCATATTTAAATGAGTTTGAATTTACATCTTGTGAAATTTGCCGGTCATGTCACAAAGATAAGATGACCACAGCTCCGTTTATTGGAAACAGAGAAAGAGTTAGTGAACTCTTGGGATTGATATATGCTGATGTATGAAAGTCCCCAGTCTACGCATGCCAAGACCGGTTCTTTATACTTCATTACATTCATTGTTTATCTCTCAAGATTCGGACATATGTTCCTGTTGAAACACAAGTCTGAACCTTTTGAGAAATTCAATGAATATGAGTTAGAAGTAGAGAACCAAAACGGGTATAAGTATTTTGTCCTTTGATGTGATCAGGAAGGAGAATACTTGAGCACGGAATTCCTGGACTATTCTAAAGGAGAATGAGATTCTCTCTCAGCATTACTCCTCCGTATACACCACAGCACGTCGGTGTATCATGGCGGAGCAATCACACCCTATGTGATATGGTGCGCTCTATGATAAATACTACTGACTTTCCTATTTCCTTTTGGGAGTTATGCACTTGAGAAGCTGCATACCTGTTGAGTAGGGTTCAAATCAAATTAGTTGCCTACCACTTCATATGTGATATGGAAAGGGAAGAGCCCATATCTTAAGTTTGTTAAGATTTGGGGATGTCCAGCCTATGTTTAAAAGCATAATCCGGACAAGCTCGAGGCAAAGTCAGTTCTGTAGAAGTTTGTTGGATATCCCAAGCATTCGCGAGGGAATATCTTCTACCTAACCGAGGAACAAAAGATGTTTTGTTTCTCAGCATGCCACCTTTGTGAAAGGGAATTTCTTATGAAGAAATTAGTGGTCATAAGGTAGAACTAGAAAAAGTTCCAGCTATACAAACTGCAGCTGATGATTTGGTAGAACCAAGGGATTCAATAGTTTCCAACGAATCCCAGCCTCTCCGCCGATCTAGTAGGGTTCCTCACCCACCTGAGAGATACTTCGGTTTCTCTATGACAGTGGGAGCGAGGATTGCATCATGAGATGATGACCCAACTAGTTTCGAGCTGGCCATCAGGAGTGGGACTCTGTAAGAATGGCTGGATGCTTAGTAATCTGAGATGGAATCCTTATACACCAACAAAGTATGGACTTTGGTTGCTTTATCTGAAGGGTTAAATCCCCATCAAGAGCAAGTATATCTTGAGAAGATTACTTGATGTACATGGAAAAGTTGAGACTTTCAAAGCTATGCTTAAGTCCATCCAGATCCTACTTGCCACGGCTACATACCATGACTACGATATCTGGCGGTTGGGTGTCATGACTGTTTTTCTAAATGATGATTTGGAAGAGAGCGTCTATAAGTACACAGCCAGAAGGCTTCGTAGACATTGGGAGCAGCGGAAACGTGAGAAAGATGTTTTATGTGATAAATCAGGTATCGCGGAGTTGGAACGTCTGTTTTGATGTGGTAGTCAAAGAGTTTGACTTCATCAAAATGGTAGATGAATCTTGTATATACAAAAAGGTAGTAGAGAGTATGGTGGTGATCCTCGTAGAGTACGTGGATGACATACTCTTGATAGGAAAGTAGTTTCCTGTGCTATGCTCGGTCAATCTCCGCTTATCACAAGGATTCTCCATATAGGATCAAAGCGACACCTCCTAAATCCTGGGTTTTGGATTTATGAGATAGATCTAATTGGATGTTAGGATACTCACTAGTTGTAGTGAGATGGTATCAATCGATCCTGGGGAGAATCACTGGAAAGGTTCCAGGGTGATAAGGACGACTGAATGTCAGTCGCAGGTATTGTCTTTACCCTCAGTAGAGGGACAGTATGTTGGAAGAGTTCCAAGCTAGATACCATGACTTACTAGACGATTAAAGGCAAGATACATCGTTACCAAAGATGCTACCAAAGAGGCAGTCTGGATATATATAAGTTCATGAGATGAACTTTGTTCCCACCATTGTGTGACAATGGAGTTGTGGCTTATGCCAAGGAACCCCCGTCCCATCAAAAATCCAGATATAATTCTTAGGCAGTATCACCTGATCATGGAGATGGTTGATCTCCAGGAAGATCGAGGTTAGGAGAGTAGACACAGAGGACAACAGCGCGGATCCACTCACAAAGGCCTTTTTCCCAGTAGAGACTTTTATGGGATGGTTGAGTATGAGATACTTCAACCGCAGCTAATTGTTGGGTATGTGATACCACAACAGATGGCCCTAGTGCAAGTGGGAGATTGTTAGTTATATGTATGCCCTAGAGGCCATTACTGTACATACGATGTATATTGTAGTGGATGCTAGGACATATATAGGGAGGACTTTCTTGCTCGACATGATAGTACGCTATCTGGTTGCTCTTTATCTTAACATGTACTCTGATTGTCTCTATGTTACATGTTGATAAAGCCCTCAGGATATGTACTCGACTACTGGGACTATGATGAGATCATACTAGTGGGGCCACGGTAGTCGGCGAGTACATCCTATAATTGTTCCTAGTCGAGGGTGTATCGAAACAGGGCATCGATACGCCAGAGTAGACTAGCGTATACGCATCTCGACCCATATGATGGGCGATGGATGATCCCATATCCATCGGTGTTTGACATCAAGGATGGTGTACGGGTGCTCAGTGGAGACTGGGTACACTGGACGGACTCGCCGAGAACTCCCAGATGGTATTATACCTCACGTCAGATGGCAGTTCTCCGGTGACACTGGTACAGAGTAGTCTGTTGACCCGAGATCGTCATAGAGTCTTGTGTAATTCCCACTGTGGTTTGATTTCCATCATACCACGTCCAAGAGGGCGTGCAAAAAGGTGGCTTTTGGGTACAGTCCCGAATCACATGGAGGCAATGAGCGATAGGAGGGGATTCGTCTCTCCCGGTATAGGGAGTTGATGTTGTGCGGTGTTCGATTGGCTATAACTGGAAATCCCTGGCCAGGGTTGCTGAGATTTACTGGTAAGTGTTATCAATAGTTTCTCGAACTGTTATAGACCTCATATCGACACGACTTATCGAGCTACTGGGGTCTGACGTTTACCACCCCTAGGCGAGATATGCGACATATTAGACGACGAGACCAGACTGTACAGGAGTGTTACTGATTGGATTCACGGGAGAATATACAGGCTTGCTTGTTGATCTTCTGAGCGCTCAATACCTGGGTGGCTGTTACGTTTTGCTGACCGCTTGCAGCTTGTGGGTGTTTGATATGATCATCACCTACTGCCGGCGTATTGACGATTCTTTAGAGTCCTACACAGAGGTTTCTTGACTCAGGAGAAACGGAGTAGGGGCACATATGTGATATGTGCAGGACCGAGGATAATGCAATATGTGATACCGTATTCTATTCTCGTGATATTTGATATCAGCCGGATCATCGGATCAAGTGTTGATTCGATGAATCGGTAAATGATATATTAGTCGGTTATATGCGATATAGCCGGATTGTCGGATCAAGTGTTGATTCAATAATTTAATGTATAATAATATATATGATATATTAAATTACATTAACTAATATTAGCTCACTAAAAGATTCTTTTTCTCACTCGGGTAATACATTGATATATATGCGATATATGTTAATTGTATTATTTTATTTTGTTACAATAAATATTATATATGTGATATATAATATTGTAACATGATATGATTACTAATGCAACATGTTTTGTGGAGTTTAAACATGGTTAGGGTTTGGATTAGGGTTAAGACTTCTAGTAGCTTCTAGAAGCTTTTCTTTTGTCATGGAAAAGATATTATGCTTGATATTTTCAAGTGACTCACCTTTAACCCAACCCAAACCCTAGCCTTAGTTAAATCTCTACAAGGGTTAGTTTTACCATGGTTGCATTATTCATCATTATCAACATTTCATTATTCATCACAAAAGCATTATGATTCATTCTTCTTTCTTCTTCCTTCTTCTTTTCATGGAAAAAACTTTCTAGTTTTTTCTAAGTGATGATTATGTATGAGAAAAAGATTATAAATGAGAGCAAAAATCCTACTTCATCATCCTCGTCTATCCTTGCCATTTAGATGAGGGTGTTCACTTCATTTAGTGAGTGTTAGCTTGTGTTAATGAAACTTCAAGGTAGATCATCTTTGTTATCGAAGATCGGAAGCAAGACTGCATCTTTCTCTTCGTGGAGCCTCTCGAGAGTCCGGAACACGATGATCGCAGCGAAGGGACCTCAACACGGAACTTAAGAAGTGAAGGACCGGATCTACAAAGGTTGTAATCCCTCTCACTCAGTGTTAAAGTGTTTAACATGCTTGTTTTCGCCTAAACTCTAGTTTAAAGATCCGGCTTTGGGTTGTTCGGCATAGCTAAATTTTTAATCGGGCATGGTTGATGCCTCGTAGACACTTGTGCGTGTGCCTAGCATCCCTACACTAGGATGGAAAGTTGGCTCTTCTTCGCTGTCCGAACTTGATTCCACATGGACAGAGGGGACCTTTTGGTTATCGGCCTAATCGAGGGGGTTTTCATTATCCTACGGAGGAAGATGATCTTGGGAAGTGGCGGCCACATTCAAGCCAGATTGGGCTTGAGATATGGTGGCCCCGTCCTTACTCTTGCTGCGCGTACCGGCCATATAGATAGTGTGGATCATATATCCAGCCATCTCTTTATCTTTGGCGGCTGATTTCTCGGACCTTGCTCTTCAGGAAAAGACAAGCGACTGAAGACGGTTGGCCTAGATGAGTCCTTGTGTTGCGCTAGCGCTTCTTTTCTGATTTTGCCCTGCTACTTTCGCGCTACACGAAGTGCTTGGTAGACTCCTGAAGAGATGGTTGTAGGGTGTTTTTCGTCACCCCATTAAGATGGGAATACGCGCGCTTGTCAGGCATGTACAGATTCCCCCTGCCTAGGGCAGGCCGGGGTTTATTAATTGTAGAGATCCGAATCTCCGGCAGCCGCGGACTAAGCTCCCATTAATTATCCCTCGCTTTTAGAGCAAGAGAACATCCGATTGACGGGTAAAACCGGTTATGCGAACTCAATGTGATGTATTGGTGTGTTTTTTTTAACATATAACAATGGAGACGTGTTCATTTTTTTGGTTCCATTTGTATAGAAAAAGGATATATATATTTTTTTATAAAAAATATAACAAAAATAAATAAGTAAATAAATATTTAGAGAAACATTTTTTTTAATATTATTCATTATTTATTTTTATTTATTTATCATTTTTTTCTTTTTTAAAAAAGAAGAAAAGAGGGAAGAAGAAAAAAAATTAAAAAGAAAAGAAGGGGGCCCACTCACGTGAGGGGGGAAGAGGCTCCCATTTAATGGGAGCCTCACATGTCCTCACGTGAGGGGGAAAAAGGGCTCCTATTAAATGGGAGCCTTCCCCCTCACGTGCCCTCACGTGAGGGGGCAAAAGGGCTCCCGTTAAATGGGAGCTCACCGGAGGGGGAAAGAGGGCTCCCATTTGATGGGAGCCTGCCCCACACGTCGGGGGAGCCCAAAAATAATTTTAAAAAAGGTTTATTTTTTTAATTATTTTTTTTACATTGTTCAACTCTAAAAGAAAGAATTTTATTGTAGAGTTAAACTCCAAAAGAATTTTAAATGGAGTTCAACTCCAAAAAGATTTTTATCGTGGAGTTAAACTCCAAAAGAATTTTAAATGGAATTTAACTCCAAAAAGATTTTTATTGCAGAGTTAAACTCCAAAAGAATTTTAAATGTGGAGTTAAATTCCAAAAGAATTTTAAATGGAGTTCAACTCCAAAAAGATTTTAAATAGAGTTCAACTCCAAAAACATTTTTATTGCGGAGTTAAACTCCAAAAGAATTTTAAATGGAGTTGAACTCCCAAAAAAATTTAATGTAAAGTTAAACTCTCCAAAAAGAATTTTATTGTAGAGTTAAACTCCAAAAGAGGTTTTAAATGGAGTTCCACTCCAAAAAGATTTTTATTGTGGAGTTAAACTCCAAAAGAATTTTAAATGGAGTTAAACTCCTAAAAAGATTTAATGTGGAGTTAAACTCCCCAAAAAGAATTTTATTGTGGAGTTAAACTCCAAAAGAATTTTAAATGTGGAGTTCAACTCTAAAAAGATTTTTATGTGGTGTGGAGTTAAACTCCACTAAATGGGGAGCCTCCTCCTCACGTGAGAGGGAGAAAGCTCCAACTTGGTGGGAGTTCTCTCTTCCTCACGTGAGAGGGAGCAGAGGCTCCCAAAAGATCTTTTTTTTTTGTGATGGAGTTAAACTCTAAAAAAATTTATTTGGAGTTAAACTCCCAAAACAATTTTATTCAGAGTTAAACTCCAAAAAAAA
Organism: Agapanthus africanus; assembly: GCA_030015575.1. Taxonomy (NCBI): domain Eukaryota; kingdom Viridiplantae; phylum Streptophyta; class Magnoliopsida; order Asparagales; family Amaryllidaceae; genus Agapanthus; species Agapanthus africanus. Next base: position 773,928,774 of record CM057341.1, read on the forward strand.
TGTTTTTTATTATAGAGTTAAACTCCAAAAGAATTTTATTTGTGGAGTTAAACTCTATAAGATTTTCTCCTTTCTCTTTTGAGAAAAAATCCAAAATGGGTTCTCTTGAAACTCCAAGATTTAGATCTTAGATGATAAAAAAAGACCCTTTTTTCTTCTTTTAATGGAGTTTTGAGGAGGTGGGTTTATGGTGAAACTTTATTCAGTTTTTAAAAAAAAGAGAACCAAGCTCTTGATTCAATTGGAAAATGAAAAGGAAGAGGAAGAACTTGGGAGAGAGAAGATAGAGGCACAAACCCAAGTTTTTGGGGAGAATGAATTGTATTCTTTATTTAATTATCATGTTGCCTTTTATAGGCTTATAAATTTACATATAGCCCCTTGGTCTTTACAAAATGGCATTTTGCCCATCCCATACCTCATGTGCTCACTTCTTTTGCACATGAACCACGGGCTTTACAAAAATTTGGCTTTATACCCATTAAAAATTACATCAAAATTATTTATTATATGATTTTTATTTTGGCATGGAGGAGGCCGGCCATGTGGCTCGACTTGGGAATGGGCCTACTTGAACTAGGCTTAGGCCCACTTGGTTTGGAGTTGACTTTGATTTTGACTTGGTTAACCGGGGTGTAAGTTTTAACCCCAACAAAGTGCCCCCATCAATAAATGCACACCACATATGTCGGTCGTGTGCATGAAATTGATAGATTTTCTTTCATGTGGAGGCGACTTGATTTGGTTCCCGCTTTATGGGAAGCCGGCACTGCCCTTTTTACTGCATGGACGGTCGACGCTTGACGTGTCTCCGAGACGGAGTGTTCGTGGTAGACTGTCACGCCCCGCTTCCCAGTATATGGGAAGAGGACGCGACGAAGCCGCTACGTATTTACTGCGAAGTAAATACACTAAGCGTATCTAAGCAATATAAAACTAAATGCACAAGAGACAAGATATAATAAAACAACAACTTTATTTATTCACATTCTTTCTGTACAATGCATGGAAAATAAATACAACTGAAATAAAGTAATGCCTGAACAATGGCATAACAGAAATGAAAAGGTACTGAAATGAAAGTGTACAATGAACTAAATCTCGGGGTCTTCACTGAATTGGTCCAAGTCTTCAGCAGTGGGCTCGATCTCAGGAATGTCTAGATCACCTGACGACAGCAAAAGAATGTCGTCAACGAACAAATCGCTCGGTAAGTCCCAAAAATAAGGGAGAACTAGAATAGACAGAAAGAGAAGGTGGCTTTTAAAGTTGTATTATCTTGTTTTAGTGTTAACGCTATTGTTTGTAGCTTGGTACAGAAGAATGCCAGTGTATACGAGAGGAGTCTCTATATGCCAGAGACTAGAGGCAAGTGTAGTACAAGGAATCGTTTATGCCACGGTACAACAACAACTGGATTCAGGTTAGGTGTATTAAATCTTACTGTCTCGTGCCACTTCTAACACCTTCCGTACCAATCTACCCCTTAAACCCCGTAGTGTTTTGATTGTATTGTTGTATTGTATTGTCTTGTATTGTAAACTGTATTGATTGTATAATTGGATGACTTTGACGAAACCATGATATCAGTAAACGGATGTAACTGTATAATCATGTAAATGGATGTAACTGGAGAATCATGTAAATGGATGTATATCCATGGTTCGGTTCAGTCAAGTTGTATAGATTGATAAATGGATTCATGAATTCATGTTGAATTGTAATATTGTAGATTGTAGATTGTACTTGAATCATATTCAAGTCAGATTATAAAGAGACTCAATCTGAGTCACACAATTAGAAAATTAAATTGAAGTTCTGATTGTTTTGATGTTATTGGTAACCGCTGCACATGGGCGGTAGGATTTGTGTCTTTTTCAAAGACGATTACCGTGTTGATAACACCGTTTGTTAATTTGTCTACCTTAGATAGGCAAGCACCCACTTCTCCGGCTCCCTGAGACTCAAGAGATTGGTCACGCTTAAACCTATGTTTATTAGGGTCCTTAGAGTAATTTATAGAATTTGGGGGGTTTTATGTAAAAATACTTTTGTATAGTTTTCAAAATACACCCCAAGTATTTATTAATCGTCTTTAGAGTTGTAATGAATATAGATTTTACATTGTGATATTTCTAGTGAAAATATCCTAATTCCATAATAAAGGGTATTTATTTGTAATATTGACTTGTATGGAATTCATGGTATTTTAATGTAAAATGATTCTTGTGATTTTTGAAAAGAGTTGGAATATTTATATTATTATAAAATAGATATTTTAATGTTATATATACATATATTTATATGAAAATAATTTTAATATATATATTATATTCTAGAAATCTCGTTTTTCTTAAGATGTCGTATTTTTAAATCTTTCGAGACCGAATGCTCCTTGCGGAGGTTTGCATCTCACACTACTAAGTCCGAGGATGTGTGATAATCCGTACCATCCCGAACGGGTTCCCCAAATGGGTTGTTGCGGCGATTTGCAAAGATTTGTATAAAATACTAATCATTAAGAAAAATGGTTTTATTAGTAATGGTATTTAAATGAAAAGGTGTCGTTTTCCCGTATTCTATGTTCCCGAGAGTATTGTGCTATGTTGCATATGAGTGTGTGAGGAGGTAGGTCATTACCTCGTGATCTACTTAAAGGTATAGCAAGGTTTTGATGGTTTAAATGTAGAAATGAAACTATATGATAGTTTAACGAAAAAAATACGGTAAAATGGAAATAGCAATTACTTTTGATATGGAACTTATTCAATATGATTAGTTAGTGTTTAATAGTCAACATACAGTGGTTATAACATGATTGTATTAAAGAAAGAGTTAGGTTTTATAAAGAACCAAATCGGAAATCAGATTTGTTCCGATTCCGTCGGGTTTTGAAATTTCATATTTTAGAATAAGAATAGAGAAGAAAGAATTGGGACTTATGGGTTTAGTTAACAGAGGAGAGGGAGTGGGAGTGGACGTAGCTTCCGGTGCATCGTTCCGTCGCCGGGATCTCCTAGGGTTGTCGCTGGAAAATTCACCGGAGCTTCGCCTTTTGCTTCTTCCAAAGTACACTAGGGTTTTTTAGGGATTTCTTGAGAGTTGGCTCAGAATTTTGGGTGAGGGGATAGTGTTTAGGGGTGGTATTTATAGGGTTAGGCTAGGATTAGGATAGATGAAGAGTCTAATTGAAAAAATGTATTAAAAATATATTAAAATATAATAAAAATGGAGTAATTGAGGTATTAAGCGATCTCTGGAACCGATCTAGGTAAATGAAGTGTGAAGGGGGGTAGGGAAGGCCAAGATCCCCAACTTTACTGTTGGGGAATCGGCGGTCCGGCCGAGTACGGCCGCCGGCGCCGGCCCGAGTCGGCCGGTCCGCCGGCCTACTCAGCCAAGTCCGGCCGAGTCAAGACCCTAATGGGTCCCCTGACGGTCCATATACTCACTGGTGTATTTAAGTTTTTATGGGTAGTGGGGTTTTGTGAGATATGCACGTGTAAACTCTTGGTATTCTAAAAATTCAAAACAAAATAATATTACAAATAATGTGGGGTATGGGATTTGAACTCTGGTGGCTTGGTTCAGCAGTGTAAGGTATTACCAATGAGCTACAAGCTCCTTCTTGTAATTAAGGAGTTAATTAATTACTTAAAGTAATCACAACAAAAGTAAATACCCCAAGTATACATTAATTTTAAAGCAAATTTTTGTATACTAAAAATGGAGTTGTTACAGTCTACCCTCCTTACAAAAAATTTCGTCCTCGAAATTTACAACTTTTATTTGAGGACTAGTTTACAAAGAGATGTGGATATCTTGCACCCATTTCATCTTCCCTTTCCCAAGTGGACTCTCCTGGAGTGTCTTTTCTCCACATCACTCGAACCAAGTTGACTTCCTTGTTCCGAAATGTCTTTACTTTCCTGTCCAGGATCTCTACAGGTTGTTGCTTACAAGATAAGTCGGGCTGTATAGTGAGCTCGGAATGATCAAGAACATGGCTAGGGTCACTCACATACCTTCTAAGTTAAGATATGTGGAACACATTATGCACTCCTTCCAATGAAGGTGGAAGTGCTAAGCGATATGCCACTTCACCGACTCGTTCAAGTATGTTGAACGGTCCAATGTATCTCGGACTTAGCTTACCCCGTCTTCCAAATCGGATCACTCCTCGGTTCGGAGATATCTTTAAGAACACATGATCTCCTGGCTGGAACTCCAAGTGACGTCTCTTTGCATCAGTCCAGTGCTTCTGTCGATCTTGGGCTATGCGCATCTTTTCCCGGATAGTACGAACCACATCAACAGTTGCTACTATCATCTCTGGTCTAAGAAGTTCCCTATCTCCGACATCGTCCCAACTTAATGGCGATCGACACTTCCTTCCATAGAGTGCTGCAAAAGGTGTCATTCCTATACTTGCTTGGTAGCTGTTGTTGTACGAAAACTCCACAAGATGTAGGTGATCTTCTCACGATCTTTTGAAGTCTAACATACATGCTCTGAGTATATCCTCCAAGATCTGAATAGTTCGCTCAGACTGACCATCTGTTTGTGGATGATAAGCCGTGCTGAAGTTCAGACTTGTTCCCAAGGTTGCTTGCAGACTCTGCCAAAATTGCGATCGGAATCTGGTGTCACGATCGGAGACAATGCAGACCGGTACTCTGTGAAGTCTCACAATTTCCTGTATGAGTTCATGAGTATCAGAGATAGTACATTATGAAGAGTTTAAATCTTAAGTAGATTATTACCTCCATGTACTTCTTTGCTAGTGTCTCAGTTGATTGGCCAACTCAAAATGGGATGAAGTGAGCCGACTTTTTGAGTCGATCCATAATGACCCATACGGCATCGTTACCCTTTGTGCTGCGAGGAAGTGCAGTCACAAAATCCATCGTGATGTGTTGCCACTTCCATTTTGGGATTGGTAACGGTTGAAGTAATCCAGCAGTCCTGTGATGTTCAGCCTTTACTTGCTGACACACCAAGTATTTAGCGACGCTTCTGGCTACTTCACGCTTCATTCCATGCCACCAATAATTTTGACGTAGATTTTTGTACATTTTGGTACCTCCAGGGTGTACTGAGTAGGGAGAGCTGTGAGCTTCTTTCATTAACTCTTTTCGAACATGACCTTTTGGTACACACAATCTGCTGCCGTATCTCAAAGATCCGTCTTCATGGATGATGAAGTCTGTTCTAAGGCCATTCTCCACTTGTTCTCTGATCTTTTGCAACTTAGCACCACTTGCTTGAGCTGCTTTTATCTGATTGACAATGGTAGATTGAACTTGTAAATTCATCAAACTTGAAGCATTATCTGGCATGACTACTTCAATATCCATCTGATGCAAGTCCTATTGAAGCTTCCACTGAGCGGTGAGTTGCATTGCTAATGGTTGTCGACTAAGAGCATCTTGAACTACATTCACCTTCCCTGGGTGATATTGCAGGTTGATGTCAAAGTCCGCCATGAGTTCTAACTATCTTCTCTGCCACATATTCAACTCCTTCTGAGTAAACACGTACTTCTGGCTCTTATGATCTGTATATATGTTCACTCGTTCACCAAGTAGATAGTAGTGCCAAATCTTGAGAGCATAGATAACAGCTGCCAATTCCAGATCATGCGTCGGATAATTGCGCTCATGAGTCTTCAGCTGTCTTAAAGCATAAGCCACAACCTTACCGTGCTGATGTAGAACACATCCTAATCCCTTACCGGATGCATCGCAATGCACTTCAAAACCTCCATACTGATCCGGTATGACGAGAATAGGCGTTGATGTCAACCTTGACTTGAGTTCTACGAAAGCTTGTTCGCATGCTTCTGACCACACAAATTCTTCATCTTTACGTGTGAGCTTGGTCAAAGGTGTTGCTATCTTTGAAAAGCCTTCAATGAACCTTCTGTAATATCCAGCTAAACCCAAGAAACTCCGAATGTCCTTCACTGAATTTGGTGTCGGCCATTCGCTTACTGCTGAAACTTTCACTGGATCCACAGATATTCCTTCACCTGATACGATATGTCCAAGAAAACCAACTTGATTTAGCCAAAACTCGCACTTGCTGTACTTGGCATATAACTGATGTTGTCGTAGAGTTTCCAGGACAATTCGTAGGTGCTCGGCATGTTCTTTTCGACTCCTTGAATACACCAGGATGTCATCGATGAAGATGACAACAAACCTGTTTAAGTACTCCTGGAAAACTTGGTTCATTAGGTTCATGAATATTGCTGGTGCATTGGTCACTCCAAATGGCATCACTAGAAATTCGTAATGTCCATAGCGAGTTCTGAAAGCTGTTTTATGAATATCAGCTTCCTTGACCTTCACCTTCACCTGATGATAACCTGAACGAAGATCTAATTTAGAGAAAACACAAGATCCACTTAGCTGATTGAATAAATCGTCGATGCGCGGGAGTGGATACTTGTTCTTTATAGTGACTTCGTTCAAGACTCTATAATCGATGCACATTCTGTATGAACCTTTCTTCTTCTTCACAAGTAGTACAGGTGATCCCCAACTTGAAGTGCTGGGACGAATCCATCCTTTCGTCAGTAATTCGTCCAACTATGTTCGGACTTCCTTCAAACCTTCCGGACTTAATCGATAAGATGCTTTGATCATCGGTTGTGCTCCTGGTACTAAATCAATGCTGAATTCAAGAGCTCGATCGGGAGGCAAACCTGATATATCGTCAGGAAACACATCGTCGAACTCTTGAACCACATCTGGTCTTGATTCTTCCTCCGCTTGAGCTGCTGCAATTACTGCTTCCCTTGGCTTCGTTTTGTAGGTACTTGGCTCCAGGGTACGGTCTCCGTTGACCGGATGGTCTGGAATCTCGAATACTACCCTCCTTTGACGACAGTCGATGGTAGCATAAAAAGTTCCAAGCCAATCCATACCTAGAACCACATCGAAGTTCAGTATGTCCAGCACTTTGAAGTCAGCATAGAACTCTCTGCTGCAGACGACTACTGGACACAAGCTGTATCCCATTGTTGCCTTTAGAACGCCATTTCCCGAACTGACATTCCAGCTGGATACAAGCGGTGAGACTGGAATCGCATGGGTTCGAACAAACCGTTGCAACATAAAGCAGTGAGATGCTCCAGTATCAGACAGTGCTAGTGCAGGAAGTGAGGCTACTAATATTGTACCTAAGGTATGTGGGATATGTTTTAGGTATAGGAAATGTATGTAGATAAATAGCAAGACTGAAAGAAAGTTTGAGAAAAAAAGGTTTACCAGTGATAACTTGGCCAATGGCCTCAGCTTCTTCCACGGTCATCGTGATAGCCTGGCACCTTGGTACATTCCTTCTGGCCTGAGGAGCATTCCTCGGAACGTTCCTTTGAACTTGATGGAATTGATGAGGAGGTGGTGCAGCTTGTGGTCCTCTAGGTGGTGGAGCGGTTAGTGCAAGTCTTGGAGCAGGTGCTTGGATGGCTGGGCGCTGTGGGTAAGTGTTTGCTGGCCTGGGTGCAGCAATTGGATTTTGTCTATAAGGACAAGACCCAATATCATGAACAGCTGAGCAGCAGATCAAGCAAAGGTTGTTCGCACGCCGGCAATCTTTCGCCAGATGCCCATTTCTCTTGCAGTAGTTACAAAAGGCTAGGCTGGGCCTGTTGTTTGGTACTCCTGGTCTCCTTGGCACAAAAGGTGGCCTGGACAAGGCTCCTCCTGTCACCTGGTTGACAGGGCGTTTAACTCCTGCAGACTGAGGTCTGCCCCTCACTTTTATCACTGCCTCATAACTGCGGGCAGCTTCCAGAGCATCTTCATGAATCGGAAATTTCCCTGTGGCTAGTGCAGCCTGAATTTCCGTGTCCAAACCTTGTTGAAATCGACGGGCTCTAATCTCGTCCGTCGGTATCAAGTGTGCCGCGAATCTGGTTAAAGGATTGTGTTGGCTGTGTAGTATGTGATACTTAAAAAATTTGAAATATTGTGATATATCTTACCGACTGAGCATGGTGAACTCAGCGTCATACTCATCTACCGACTTGATCCACATCGAACCTTGTTGCAGATGAATAAATTGTTGTTCCATGTCGAACCTGGCAGTCACAGGGAAGTACTTCGCGTCGAACTTATCGCGGAAAGTCTTCCATTCAATGGGTTGTTCAAGACGGCTTTCTTCCGCCTTCCACCAGTTCCGTGCATTGTCCGTGAGCTGTAATTTTTCCACACGAACCTAAGCTATGTCTGGCACTTGTGCTGCCGCCAGACCATACTCTATACTTTGTGCCCATTCCTTAGCTTCCAGTGGGCTTCCCTTTCCTGAGAACTGTTTGGGATGTAAAGCTCTGAATTCCTTCACCCCAGGTGCTTCAGTTTTGGGACGGTTCAGGAGCTGCTGCTGTCCCTCAAGGAGGCTGCGGATTGCCTCAAGCAGAACCGTTTGCTCGGTAGGTGAAGCAGGAACAGTAGGTATGATTGGTAGTGGTGGTGGAGTGTTGTTGAAGTTGGTACTTGTGTTATTTGGGGAATCCATAACCTTGACGAAAAATTTGGGTTAGGACAGATTCAAAATATTTGAAATGATAAGATTCAAGGAACATGAATTGTAAAGAATGTTTTAGTTGCTGGTTCTTGTGTTATATTGCTTAGGTTGTCACGCAGAACAGAAGTGCATGATAGAGTTTCATACAGCTCTGACCTGCATGGGCCACCAACAAAACCTGTCACGCCCCGCTTTTCAGTATACGGGCAGAGGACGCGACGAGGCCGCTACGTATTTACTGCGAAGTAAATACGCTAAGAGTATCTAAGCAATATAAAACTAAATACACAAGAGACAAGATATAATAAAACAACAACTTTATTTATTCACATTCTTTCTGTACAATGCATGGAAAATAAATACAACTGAAATAAAGCAATGCCTAAACAATGTCATAACAGAAATGAAAAGGTACTGAAATGAAAGTGTACAATGAACTAAAGCTCGGGGTCTTCACTGAATTGGTCCAAGTCTTCAGCAATGGGCTCGATCTCAGGAATGCCCAGATCACCTGACGACATTCAAAGAAGAAAGAAAGAGAATGTCGTCAGCGAACAAATCGCTCGGTAAGTCCCAAAGATAAGGGAGAACTAGAATAGACAGAAAGAGAAGGTAGCTTTTAAAGTTGTATTATCTTATTTTAGTGTTAACGCTGTTGTTTGTAGCTTGGTACAGAAGAATGCCAGCGTATACGAGAGGAGTCTCTATATGCCAGAGACTAGAGGCAAGTGTAGTACAAGTGTAGTACAAGGAACCGTTTATGCCACGTTACAACAGCAACTGGATTCAGGTTAGCTGTATTAAATCTTACTGTCTCGTGCCACTTCTAACACCTTCCGTACCAATCTACCCCTTAAACCCCATAGTGTTTTGATTGTATTGTTGTATTGTATTGTCTTGTATTGTAAACTGTATTGATTGTATAATTGGATGACTTTGCCGAAACCATGATATCAGTAAACGGATGTAACTGTATAATCATGTAAATGGATGTAACTGGAGAATCATGTAAATTGATGTATATCCATGGTTCGGTTCGGTCAAGTTGTATAGATTGATAAATGGATTCATGAACTCATGTTGAATTGTAATATTGTAGATTGTAGACTGTAGATTGTACTTGAATCATATTCAAGTCAGATTATAAAGAGACTTAATCTGAGTCAGACAATTAGAAAACTAAATTGAAGTCCTGATTGTTTTGATGTTATCGGTAACTGCTGCACATGGGCGGCAGGATTTGTGTCTTTTTCAAAGACGATTACCGTGTTGATAACACCGTTTGTTAAGTTGTCTACCTTAGATTGGCAAGCATTCACTTCTTCGGCTCCCTGAGGCTCAAGAGATTGGTAACGCTTAAACCTATGTTTACTAAGGTCCTTAGGGTAATTTATAGAACTTGGGGGGGTTTTATGTAAAAATACTTTTGTATAGTTTTCAAAATACACCCCAAGTATTTATTAATCGTCTTTAGAGTTGTAATGAATATAGATTTTATATTGTGATATTTCTAGTGAAAATATCCTAATTCCATAATAAAGGGTATTTATACTTGTATGGAATTCATGGTATTTTAATGTAAAATGATTCTTGAGATTTCTGAAAAGAGTTGGAATATTTATATTATTACAAAATAGATATTTTAATGTTATATATACATATATTTATATGAAAATAATTTTAATATATATTATATTCTAGAAATCTCGTTTTTCTTAAGATGTCGTATTTTTAAATCTTTCGAGACCGAATGCTCCTTGCGGAGGTCTGCATCTCGCACTACTAAGCCCGAGGATGTGCGATAATCCGCACCATCCCGAATGGGTTCCCCAAATGGGCTGTAGTGGCGCTTTGCAAAGATTTGTATAAAATACTAATCATTAAGAAAAATGGTTTTATTAGTAATGGTATTTAAATGAAAATGTGTCATTTTCCCGTATTCTATGTTCCCGAGAGTATTGTGCTATGTTGCATATGAGTGTGTGAGGAGGTAGGTCATTACCTCGTGATCTACTTAAAGATATAGTAAGGTTTTGATGGTTTAAATGTAGAAATGAAACTATACAACAACAACAACAACAACTGAGCCTTTTATCCCAAGCATAAGGGGTAGGCTACATGAACCAACATGAGAATCACGCCGCTATGCAACATAGAAATGAAACTATATGGTAGTTTAATGAAAAAATACGGTAAAATGGAAATAGCAATTACTTTTGATATGGAACTTGTTCAATATGATTAGTTAGTGTTTAATAGTCAACATGCAGTGGTTGTAGCATGATTGTATTAAAGAAAGAGTTAGGTTTTATAAAGAACCGAATCGAAAATCGGATTTGTTCCGATTCCGTCGGGTTTTGAAATTTCGTATTTTAGAATAAGAATAGAGAAGAGGGAATTGGGACTTACGGGTTTAGTTAATAGAGGAGAGGGAGTGGGAGTGGACATAGCTTCCGGTGCGTCGTTCCGTCACCGGGATCTCCTAGGGTTGTCGCCGGAAAATTCGCCGGAGTTTCGCCTTTTGCTTCTTCCAAAGTACACTAGGGTTTTCTAGGGATTTCTTGAGAGTTGGCTCAGAATTTTAGGGTAAGGGGGTAATGTTTAGGGATGGTATTTATAGGGTTAGGCTAGGGTTAGGGTAGATGAAGAGTTTAATTGAAAAAATGTATCAAAAATATATTAAAATGTAATAAAAGTGGAGTAATTAAGGTATTAAGAGGTCTCTGAAACCGATCTAGGTAAATAAAGTGTGCAGGGGGGTAGGGAAAGCCAAGAGCCCCAACTTTACTGTTGGGGAATCGGCGGTCCGGCCGAGTACGGCCGGCAGCGCCGTCTCGATTCCGGCCGGCAGCGCCGTCTCGATTCCGGCCGAGTCAGGCCCCCAATGGGTCCCCTGACGGTCCATATACTCACTGGTGTATTTAAGTTTTTATGGGTAGTGGGGTTTTTGTGAGATATGCACGTGTAAACTCTTGGTATTCTAAAAATTCAAAACAAAATAATATTAAAAATAATGTGGAGTATGAGATTTGAACTCTGGTGGCTTGGTTCAACAGTGCAAGGTATTACTAATGAGCTACAAGCTCCTTCTTGTAATTAAGGAGTTAATTAATTACTTAAACTAATCGCAACAAAAGTAAATGCCCCAAGTATACATTAATTTTAAAGCAAATTTTTGTATACTAAAAATGGAGTTGTTACATAGACGTTCCCCCGGTACGGAGTGATTTGGTTCCCGCTTTGTAGGAAGCTGGCACTGCCCTTTTTACGACATGGACGGTCGAGACTTGACGTGTCTCCGAGACGGAGTGTCTGTGGTAGACGTTTCCCTGGCACAAAGTGTCACGTTTCCCCGACACGGAGTGTCGCTGTTCGACGTATCCCCGGCACGGTGTGTCGCCGGTCGATGTTCCCCAGCTCAGAGTGATGCTGGTCAACGTTTCCCCGAGATGGAGTATCGCTAGTTGACGTGTCCCCTGCGCGGAGTGTCGCTGGATGTTCGACTTGTCCACGGCATGGAGTGTCGCTGGTCGACTTATCTCCGGCATGAAGTGTCGCTGGTTGACCTGATTCCGAAGCGGAGCATAATTCCGGCAGGGAAGGTAGATATCCCGAGGCGAAGCATGATTTCGACATGGGGTACATTATGGGATGAAGCATGATTCCGCCGCAGAGGCTGTTGGTTTGATTTGGGTTGACATCAGCATCGCTATACTGGAATATGGTACCAGGAGCGAATCATCATTTGCCATGGGTGGATTTAAGGATTTTGGTTTTGGTTTTGCATCAGCACCGCTTACACTGGAATATGGAACCAGGAGCGAATCATCATTTTCCATAAGGGGATCTCCCTCGTTTCCATTTTAACGACTTAGGGGTCATCTGTTCCCAGTTTAACGACTTAGGGGTCTATTGGATCGGAAGCTTGGAATTTTTGGGTAGAGGTCGGCATCAGCGTTGCTAACACTGAAGCACATGCGCCAGGAGCAATTCATAATTTGCCTTTACCCGTTGGGGAGCAATGGCTCAAGAGACAGGTTTAGATCCCCATCACCTAAGGCTTTTCAATTTTTATGAGCTGTAAGGGTCTCATAAAAGCATCTTCTCCTTACGAGTCGAAAGGATCTCGCAGGTGTATGTTCTTCTTAGGAGTCGTGAGGACTCCCAAGTGTGTTTTTCCTTTGTGAGTCGTAAGGATCCCACGAAGGTGTTTTCTTACGAGTCGAGTGGATCTCATAAGGTTTGTTCTCCTCAACTATCATGAGGGCACATGAGCGAGTCTTCCTAAATAGAGCATAATTCCAAGGGCGGAGACCTGCCGCTGGACTGGTGATTGTGGTGGGGTATGAGTGTGATGAGAATTATTTGAGCCCGTGGATTGTATACGGTAGTCAACTTGGGGACCCAACCGTAGGGCCGGAGGAATTTTGGGAAATTTGATTTTGGTTGGCGTATGCATTGCTGCACTGGAATATGGTATCATGAATGACTCATCATTCGCCGTTTGAGAATTTGGATTTTGGTTGGCATCTGTATCGCTGCACTGGAATATTGTACCAGGAGCGACTCATCATTCGCCGTTGGGACATTCAGAGTTTGGTTGGCGTCCGCATCGCTGCACTGGGATATGGTACCAGGAGCGACTCATCATTCGTCATCTGAGAATTTAGATTTTGGTCGGCGTCTGCATCGCTGCACCGGAATATAGTACCAGGAGCAACTTATCATTCGCCGTTAGGACATTCAGAGTTTGGTTGGCGTCTGCATCGCTGCACTGGAATATAGTACCAGGAGCGACTCATCATTCGCCGTTGGGGATTTGAGTTTTGGACGACGTCTGCATCGCTGCACTGGAATATGGTACCAGGAGCGACTCATCATTCGCCGTTTTTTTTTACACCGCGATTGCTCTAGCATTTCAGCTTTTCTTATCGCGAAGGTCGCGATTGCCCAATCATTTCGGCTATTTATTCGCGGTTGCCCCATCATTTCGGCTTTATTTTGTTAGTTATATGTATGCCCTAGAGGCCATTACTGTACATTGGATGTATATTGTAGTGGATGCTGGGACATATATAGGTAGGACTTTCTTGCTCGACATGATAGTACGCTATCTGGTTGCTCTTTATCTTAACGTGTATACTTTCTTTCTCTCTGTTACATGTTGATAAAGCCCTTAGGATGTGTACTCGACTTCCAGGACTGTGATGCAGATCATACTAGTGGGGCCTGGATAGTCAATGAGTACATCCTTGAAATGTTCCTAGTCGAGGGAATATCGAGACGGGGCATCGGTATTCCAGAGTAGACTAGCGTATATCTTCTCGACCCATGCGATGGGCGATGGATGATCCCATATCCATTGGTGTTTGACATCGAAGATGGTATGCGGGTGCTCAGTGGAGACTGGGTACACTGAACGGACTCGCCGAGAACTCCCAGATAGTATTATACCTCACGTCAGATGGCAGTTCTCTGGTGACACTGGTACAGCTTAGTCTGTTGACCCGAGATCGTCATAGAGTCTTGTGTGTCTCCCACTGTGCATTGATTTCCACCCTACCACGGCTCTACTGAGTTGTGCAAACAGGTGGTTTTTGGGTACAGTCCTGATTCACATGGAGGCAATGAGCGATAGGAGGGGATTCGTCTCTCCCGGTATTAGGGGTTGATGTTGTGCTATGCTCGACTGGCCATAACAGGAAATCCCTGGCCAGGGTTGCAGTGATATACTGGTAAGAGTTATCAGTAATTTCACGAATGTTATGGACCTTACGTCGGCATGACTTATCAAGCTACTGGGGTCTGACGTTTACCACCCCTAGGCGAGATATGCGATATATCAGACGAACAGACCGGACTGTACGGTAAGTGTTACTGGTTGGATTCACAGGAGTGTGAGCGGGCTTGCTCGTCGATCTTCTGATCGCTTAATACCCGGGTGGCCGTTACGTTTAGCAGACCGCTTGCGGCTTGTGGGTGTTTGATATGATCATCATCTGCTGCCGGCGTATTGACGAGTTTTTAGAGTCCTACACAGAGGTTTTCTGGCTCAAGCGAAACGAAATAGGAGCGCATATGAGATATGTGCGGGACCGAGAATAATGCGTGTATGTGATACCGTATTTCATTCTCGCGATGAATGTGTCGAATGGTTGTATGCGATATAACCTAGTTATCGAATCAAGGATTGATTCGATAAGCCGATACATTGGATACTAGCCGGTTATATGTGATATGACCGGATCATTGAATCAAGTGTTGATTTAATGATTTAATGTATAATTATATATTTGATATATTACTTTGCATTAACTAGTATTGGTTCACTTTAAATGGATTTACTCACTTGATTTGCACAAGTTGTATATGAGATATACTTTTGTGCACAAGATTGTATCATGTTTGATGATACATGCAAGCTTGGGTTTGTGTAAAGAATTGACCATGGTTATATGAATGGTTAGGGTTTCTTTTATTTACTTATTCATTTATCTATTTTTTTTTAAAAGGTAAAGAAAACAAAAATGGTTTCTTTTGGATGCTTCAAGCATCTTTGACCTAATGACCATTTTGTCTTCATCTCCTCAACCTAACCATTCTACTAACCTTAGTTGATTCTCGACACTAAACCATGGTTGTTGACATGATAAGTATCATATTGTTTTTTATTTTTAAATAACACTTATCATATCTTCTTCTTCTTCTTCATCTTCTTCTTCCATGAAGAAAGCTTGCTACATCAATGGTGATTGATGAAAAAGTGTGAGAAATCCAAATCTAAAGTCTACCCACTTCCTATTTCTTCATCCTTTACCTCTTGCCAAGTAGTATAAGGTGTTTCCTTCACAAGTTTTCTTGACTTGGTGAAGTTGGAGCTTGATCTAGCGATACCTCGACGTAGATCATCTTCGGCATCGTCGTCGATGACCTAGCCCGCTTTTTCTCCGATGAAGCCGACGCTAGAGCCCAAGATCCGATTTGCACAGCGAGGATACTTCATCGCGGAGCCTAGGAGGTGGAGGACCGGATCTACAAAGGTTGTAGCCACTTCCCTTTAGCTATATTTCCGTTTACTTGCTTGCATCGCCTTGATTTCTAGTTAACGATCCGTATTAGGGTTTGTAGGCACAAGGAATTTTTTGATTTGTGCATGTTTGATCACTTGTGAGACTCCATTAGAGTGCCTAGGAACCCTACATATTTTCATCTTTATTTTTACTCGCTGATTTTTATTGCGAGTTGCCCCATCATTTCAGCTTTATATTATATATATATATATATATATATATATATATATATTGTTTTATTTACACATTTTTACATCCTCAGTTTAACGAATTAGAGGCCGATTGTTCTCAGTTTAACGACTTAGGGGTTGTCAGCTGTTCCCAGTTTAACGATATGGTGGTCAATTGTTCCTTGTTTAACGACGTGGTGGTCAGCTGTTCCCAGTTGAACGACGTGGTGGTCAGTTGACAGGGAGCTTAGAGAAGATACCCGATTGAGCAGTTGTTAGGGGAGCCGCTGGAGCTTGCCCGAGATGTCTTGTTGCTTTGTTGGTGTTGATGGCCTTGCCCCGAGCTGGAGCAAAGAAAAGTCGTTCAAACACCGACTTGCGTTTGGGTAGTGGTGCCTTCGAGATCACCACATTTGGCCTCTTGCCTTTCGATGCCGGTTTGTCGGTTACCGGAGCTTGAAGAGCAGGGACGGCGTTAGCTGGCACGAACAGAATAGAGCCAAATGGTAGCGGTGACTCCTCCCACTGTCGCCCGAGACTGGCCAAAAGGACCGTCCTGGTGTCCATCTTCATCGTGTAGAAGATAGTAATTGTGCTGAGAGCTGAGATCGTCCTTGGAGACATTTTGCTGCGTCCGAAAATTGCAATTAGAAATTGTTAACCTGCAAATAGAAACATAATTTCAGTACAGGCAATCCATATGTACATTGATTGAGCTCGCATGAACGTTTAACCCGAAATATGGGAAGAGAAATTGGTCCCACCGGGCATGCCAGAATCTGTAGGGTGTTTTTCGTCACCCCATTGAGATGAGAATGCGCGCGCTTGTCAGGCATGTACAGATTCCCCCTGCCTAGGGTAGGCCAGGGTTTATTGATTGTGGGGATCCGAATCTCCGGCAGTCGTGGACTAAGCTGCCGTTAATTACCCCTCGCTTTTGGAGCAAGAGAACCTCCGATTGACGGGTAAAACCGGTTATGCGAATTCAATGTGATGTATTGGTGTGTGTGTGTTTTTTTTAACATATAACAATGAAGACGTGTTCATTTTTTTGTTCCATTTGTATAAAAAAGATATATATATATATATATATATATTATAAAAAAAATATAACAAAAATAAATAAGTAAATAAATATTTAAAGAAACATTTTTTTAATATTATTCTTTATTTATTTATCATTTTTTTCTCTTTTAAAAAAGAAAAGAAAAGAAGGAAGAAGAAAAAAATATTAAAAAGAAAAGAAAGGGGGGCTTCCCCCCACTCACGTGAGGGGGGAAGAGGCTCCCATTTAATGGAGCCTCACATGCCCTCACGTGCGGGGGCAAAAGGGCCTTCCTCCTTATGTGCCCTCATGTAAGGGGGAGGGGAGGGCTCCCATTAAATGGGAGCCTTCCTCACGTATCCTTACGTGAGAGGGAGGGGAGGGTGCTGGGAGCCTTCCCCACACGTGGGGCACCCCAAAAATAATTTTTTTATTTTTATTTTTATTTTTATTTTTATTTATTATTTTTTTTACATGGAGTTCAACTCTAAAAGAAAGAATTTTATTGTGGAGTTAAACTCCAAAAGAATTTTAAATGGAGTTCAATTCCAAAAAGATTTTTATCGTGGAGTTAAGCTCCAAAAGAATTTTAAATGGAGTAAAACTCCTATAGAATTTTAAATGGAGTTTAACTCCAAAAAGATTTTTAATGCAGAGTTAAATTCCAAAAGAATTTTAAATGTGGAGTTAAACTCTAAAAGAATTTTAAATGGAGTTCAACTCCAAAAAGATTTTAAATGGAGTTCAACACCAAAAAGATTTTTATTGCGGAGTTAAACTCCAAAAGAATTTTAAATGGAGTTGAACTCTCAAAAAGATTTAATGTGGAGTTAAACTCCCCAAAAAGATTTTTATTATGGAGTTAAACTCCAAAAGACGTTTTAAATGGAGTTCCACTCCAAAAAGATTTTTATTGTGGAGTTAAACTCCAAAAGAATTTTAAATGGAGTTGAACTCCCAAAAAGATTTAATGTGGAGTTAAAACTCCTCCAAAAGAATTTTATTGTGGAGTTAAACTCCAAAAGAATTTTAAATGGAGTTGAACTCCCAAAAAGATTTAATGTGGAGTTAAAACTCCACCAAAAGAATTTTATTGTGGAGTTAAACTCCAAAAGAATTTTAAATGTGGAGTTAAACTCCAAAAGAATTTTAAATGGAGTTCAACTCCAAAAAGATTTTTATGTAGTGTGGAGTTAAACTCCACTAAATGGGAAGCCTCCCCCTCACGTGAGAGGGAGAAAGCTCCCACTTGGTGGAAGTTCTCTCTTCCTCACGTGAGAGATAGCAGGGGCTCCCAAAAGATCTTTTTTTGTGATGGAGCTAAACTCCAAAAAAATTTATTTGGAGTTAAACTCTCAAAACAATTTTATTCGGATTTAAACTCCAAAAAAAAGGTTTTTATTATAGAGTTAAACTCTAAAAGAATTTTATTTGTGGAGTTAAGCTCCAAAAGATTTTCTCCTTTCTCTTTTGAAAAGAAACCCAAAATGGGTTCTCTTGAAATTCCAAGAATTAGATTTTGTATGATAAAAAAAGAGACCATTTTTCTTCTCTTGATAGAGTCTTGGGGAGGTGGGTTTATGGTGAAACATTATTTAGTTTTTTTTGAAAAGAGAGCTAAGCTCTTGATTCAATTGGAAAATGAAAAGGAAGAGGAAGAACTTGGGAGAGAGAAGATGGAGGCACACACCCTAGTTTTTGGGGAGAATGAATTGTATTCTTTATTTCATTATCATGTTGCCTTTTATAGGCTTACAAATTTACATATAGCCCCTTGGCCTTTACAAAATGACATTTTGCCCATCCCATACCTCATGTGCTCACTTCTTTTGCACATGAGCCATGGGCTTTACAAAAATTTGGCTTTATGCCCATTAAAAATTACATCAAAATTATTTATTACATGATTTTTATTTTGGCATGGAGGAGACCGGCCATGGGGCTCGACTTGGGCATGGGCCCACTTGGTTTGGGGTTGACTTTGACTTTGACTTGGTCAACCGGAGTGTAAGTTTTGACCCCAACATTGGTGTCACGCCTTTTGTGCTGGAGCATGGACACATCTCTTCGTAGCACATTTTGAATTGCGGCCATCTTAATCTTGGTAGACATCGTATTCTTCTGGACCCACATAATTGTGTGTTTTCACGGCTGACATGGCTGTGGTCGCGAAGCAGTCCGGGCTTTAGAACTTCACAAAATTCAACTTGGTTGGGGCCCTAGCCCTTTTGTTGGCTCTATATCTAAGCCGCTTCTGCTCAGCTTCTTTGTTTTGAGCGCCTGGCAAGCTTCTACTCTTCGGGAAGCCACCGTAGGCCAAGTGATGGGGATCCTTGAGAAGACATCCGCTCGCGCGTCTGTCGAAGGCATCGCCTGAGCTTGCCCGAGACGTCTGGTGACTTCTTTTGTTTTGATGGCTTTGCCCACTGTTACGCCCCGCTTCCCAGTAGATGGAAACGATAACGTGGCAAGCCCGCAACGTATTTATTATGACAAGGTCGTTTCTCGAAATAAATACGCTAAGCGTCTATAAGCAACATAAAGTAACAAGAACAAACAAAAAAATGAAATCCAACTCTGATTTATTACATTCATGATTCATAGTAGACAAAATATCTGAATACAAGATATTTAATATGATAACCCTTAACAAGGAGCTATACATAAATAAGGTGAAATGAAATGAAAAGCTGAATGAAATTATACGTCTGTTTGTGATGCGAACTGGTTGTACTCCTTTTCGACCACTTCTATCTTCTCTGTCTTAATATCACCTGACGAACATTCCAAGAATAGAAAGAAGTGGATGGAATGCCCATCAGCGAACTAACGCTCGGTAAGTCCCAATAGAGATGTGTAATATATAAATTAAGTGCAAGATTACATGTAATTTAGTATAAATGGAAATTGTAATATGTGAACAAGTATGGTAATGTATATGTCCACTATATCAGCATGGAAATGTAATATGAGCATAGCAAACAAGTATGGCATGGCCGTGGAGTATAGGTATAGTGAATGTAAGTGTCCTAAAAGGTCTCTAAAAAGGTACAAGTAACTAATGGGTTCAAGTGTGAATGTCAACCAATCTCAAGAGTATTCTCGAACCCAAGGCTATCGTCCAGAGGCAAGGAATCACGGGCCCAAAATAGCGGGACTTCAATTGTTATTGAATTATTCCAAACCCAACAGGCTATCATCCCGGGGCTTGGAAACACGGGTCTTCATTCATGAATTCGTGATTTGTACATTTTCAGCCCGATACCACAGCAACATGATTTGTACCGTTTCAGCCCGGTACCACAGCAACATGATTTGTACCGTTTCAGCCCTGTACCACAGCAACATGATTTGTATTAATGAGACTCATGAGATTCCGTTGGATTCATACTCAAACTACCCCAACACCCCGTGTATATAAGTCTATGATTAATGTTATGAGTCTTGATCGAATCCATGAATACAAAAGGTGATGTATGATATCAAGTTTTCAAGATTGAGTTCATGTAGTCATGTCAAGTGCAAGTCATGCTAGTTGTATTCATGGTTCGATGTCAAGTTGGTTCAAGTGTACATACTGGGTTAAAGTATTCATGATTGATCAAGTCAATTATAACATGTAATAATTTAATCACAAGTCATATAAATAAAAATAAATAAGCAGTTACAGAACATGATATGAGATAAGTATACAAGTAACATCCAAAACAATGTTGTAAATATGTGATATGTTCGACTAGTTAATCAAGTCATTTGAAATCATAATATAAAAGAAAACACAACCTTAAGTGTTATACACACGTAAGTTCCAGTCTCGCCTAAATACGAATATCGGTTTGGGAGATATACATGTTTTCGTATCGTCGCGCAAAATAGATCAGAATCTGTACAGCACCGTCACGCATTTTTAAAATGCAGTTTGAGTTAATTTTCATCAGGTTTCAGGTTATAAAAATTAATAGAAAATTGTATTTCTTTCGATGTACTTATCCAAAACATCAAGATTCACGTGATTTGGATTTCTGAAGCTCTAGTTATGATCATTTTAATATCAGAATTTAAAACAGAAATTCAGATATCTGGACATCGACTATATGTTATATTGCAAAGCCTATATCGAGTTATTTCATGCATTTCTAAGTAATATAATATGCAGAAAATTATAGTTCTATCAATTTTACATCTACACATCTAAAGTTTGTCACAAACGGATATCGGGTGTTTGAGTTATGTCCTATTTAAAAACAGTGTGCGAATCAGGACAGATTCTGTCCAGATTCGTCGCTTAATATTGTAACACGGTTTTCTATATTTTACGTCAATTTTCAGTAAAAACTTAAAAATAAGAAAATATAGATCATTCGATGTAGATATCCAAAACATCTGAGTTTGCTCAATTTGGACAACGGTATACCCAATAATGTGTTCTAGAAGTTGACCGATAACTGCAGTTTTCTGTTTTACGAACAGTGAATAAAAACAATATAATTCCTAAACCGTTATGCGGTTCGATCTAAAATTTTTACAATATGTACAAAATAATATATTCTATCATATGTAGATTTCCTGAATTTCCAGAAGTAAAAATTTATTTCTAAAAATTATTTTAAAAGTAAAGGTATTGATATGTCATATGTGAGAAATGAGAAAACCATGGTATTTATTCGCAACTTCATTTTTTTATAAACTTTAAATAAATTAATTTAAAATACAACAACAAACGATGCAATCCTAATTGGTTACTATGAAATCTTAACATATGGATTGAGAGTAATGAAAAAGACTTTACAAACTATATATTTGTGTGTGTTCATTATTTATATATGTATCTATTTAATTAATTATTTAGGAAGTATGATACGACAAGGGAAGTTTTTCATGGCAATATAAAAAAGAGAAAGAGAAAGAGAAAGAGATGGAGGGATGGAAAGCGAGAAGGGACTTACATACACAAGCCGATATTGTCACCGGGCTTGTTAGTCTCGCGTTTCTAGCAGAACTTTCTTGATAATTTCTGCATGTTCTTCTTCATGGAATTTAGATGAAGAGTGATATGTGAAATGATAGAAATATGTGATGATGAAAAGAAAGAGGAGTGAGATATAAAAAAGTTTATGGCCACCATAATTCTAATAAATCATGGCTCATAACCATTCTAATTATTTTGGGAGTTAAAAAGAAGATGAAATGAAAGGTCTCATTTGTAGGTTATGAGAAGAATAAAAATTGATAAAAAAAATAATTGCAAGAATGGAGATTTGAATAACAATGCAAAAACTTAACCAATGTGCTATAAGGTTGTTCATGCACATATTTAATTAGAATTAAATATATGTTGTTGCTTGAAAAGAAAGCGGGCTTTTCGGCTCATAGTTTTATAAGAGAAAATGAAAATGAAATTGGATTTGGGTTATGGGTTGGGTTAGGTATTGCGTTTAATTTGAAATAGATTAAGATTTAGTTTAAAGAAATGGGTTTAAGAAAAATAGATAGAATAATAAAATAATATATTTAATAGAAAACAAAATTTACGGAAAAATACTATGAATAAATAAATACAATATTTTACAAAAGAAAGAAAACACTAAGGTATAGTAATACTAGGGTCGTTACACCCCCAGCTGTAGCCACGGAAAGCCGTTCAAACACTGACTTGCGCTTAAGTTGTGGCGCCCTTGCGATCACCACATTCGGCCTCTTGCTTCTAGAGGTCGGTTTGACCGCTTGGTTTGCCAGGGTCTCCACCAGATGAGCGCTTCCGGCGGGGTAGATAATGACGGAACCAAATTGGTATGGAGGCTCCTCCTACTGCCTCATGAGACTCGCCGGGAGCATCATGTGTGCGTTTGTCTTGACCACGTAGGTCACCGGAGTTGCGTCAGAAACGAAGCTCGTCTTAGGAGACATGGTTGTTGAGTTCGAGATTTCAATTGAAAGCTGTTAATCTGCAAAAAAAAGCATGAATTCAGTACAGGCAATCGATATATATGTTGATTAAGTTCGCATGAACGTTTAACCTGAAATATGGGAGGAGAGAAAAGGTCCCACCAGGTATGCCAGAATCTGTAGAGTGTTTTTCTTCACTCCATTGAGATGAGAATGCGCGCACTTGTCATGCGTATACAGATTTCTCCTGTCTAGAGTAGGCTGGGGTTTATTAATTACGAGGATCCGAATCTCCGGCAGCCGCAGACTAAGATGACGTTAATTACCCCCCGTCTTTGGAGCGAGAGAACCTCCGATTGACGGGTCAAACTGGTCATGCGAACTTAATGTGCAGTGTGCGTATGTTGTGTTTTGGACGTATCGGGGGCCTCGTAGAGTTTACGGGGATCCCACCACCCGGATAGCGGGCTGGAGGTCTGTAAGTCTACGGTAGCGCCCCGACCGTCAATTCGAGGCTAAAATGCGGAAACAATAAACTTTTTCTAAACTTGAAACTGACGCTAACGTATACTTTAACCCGGATCGAACCATTAACATTAAACTAGCAATCTAAAGAGGGTTAGAAAAGCTATACCGATCGATCCGTGTCCTTCGGTCTTTAGCCACCATCTTTAGCTGCATGCGGCATCTCCGATCTCGCTCGATCTCCAATCTCCTCGTCGGAAAGGGCACCACGTCGAGAAGTCTTTTTACGGGCTCCCGGTTCGAACCGAAGCAACTCGGACACGAAGTTTGCTAACCGACGTGTCCAAGGTGAAGTAGAGAATGTGTGTGATAACTTTGTCTCTTGACACTCTAGGATTCTCAACACATGAGATGGGTAGAGTGGAGGTAGAAGAAGAAGCCATGGATAAGGAACTTGTGAGCTCAAGAGAAGAAAAGAGAAGAAGAGAAGAAGTTATTGTGTGAGATAATGTTGTGAGTGCTAGAATATAATCCAAGAGCTCACCCCAAATATTGTGTGGCTGCCCTCTCTCTCTTCCTATCACAATCTCACACAATAATCAACCATGAAATGATGACATGCACAAAGAATAATACCATGAGTCGCTACCCTTGCACATGCCACATTTAATGCACTCTATCATTACTTTGAGCTCACAATTTCCATTTGCAAACATTAATCCAAATGTTTGCAACAATGAAAAGAGAATGGCATCTACTAAAGTAAACTCGTGACAGATTACAAGAGTACCCATCACCTGTATATACATACCTGCATCCGCATTCCTACTAAATGCAATGAGACTAAAGTAATCCAACAAATCTAATACTAGGATCCGGATTAAACCAAAGCCCACTAGTATGATCTGTCCGATCATGATCCATGCACTACTGCACGTATATGATCGAACCCTGCCATAATACCATACGGCCTCTACAACGTTTCGCCCGAAACTTGAGAAACTGTCTGTGGGGGACTCTAAAGACTCGTCAATACACTGGCTGTGGATTTAACCACTAGCACGTCAGTGATACTAGCTGTACGTAACTGGCTACCAGATATTGACCAAAAGGGAGGCCGATGAGCGAACTCATCCTAACACCCTACTGAGCCTGTCAGTGACAATATCCGTACAGTCCGGTCCGTTCGTCTATGAGTATCGCATATCGGGCCTAGAGGGTTGGTAAAAGTCAGACCCTCAAAAGCGGTACAAGTCGTGTCGAAGTGTAGCCCAGAACACCCTGAGATACTACTGGAATACCTACCAGTAAATCTCCTGCTTTGGCCAAGGACTTCGTGTAATGGCTCTCCTAGATACAGCGCGATCTCACCCCCAATACCAGGAGAGACAAAACCCCTGCTGATCCGCTCACTGCCTCCATATGGCTCGGGACTGTACCCAACTAAAACCTATTTGCACGACTCCTTTGAGCCGTGGTAGGGTAGTAATCAAAGCACGGTGGGAACTCACACGAGACAAATGACGATCTCAGGTCGATGAACTAACCTGTACATATGTCACCAGGGAACTGCTATCTGACGTCAGGTATAATACCAACTAGCATGTTCCCGGTGAGTCATGTCCGGTGTACTCATAACCAAATGAGCACCTGTATACATCTTAGGTGATCCAACTGACACCAATGGCTTGTGAGACCGGCCATCGCCCCTCGTCGGGGTCTCGACTGTATACACTAGTCTACTAATGGAGTATCGATGCCCAGTCTCGAAACTCCCACGACTAGGGACCACTTTAAGGATGTGCTTATAGACCACCCAACTCTCACATATATGATCGCCATCATACTGTTGGTAGTCAAGCAAGAATTTTAAGGGCTCTATCAACGCGTAATAGTGATCTGTAATATCACCTAAAGCTTGTACACGATGATAAAGATAAACCAGATAGCATACTATCATCTCGAGTAAGACTGTTCTACCGGTATAGGTCCTCCTTCAATCGTTACAATCACGTGCCTGTGATCCAATAATTGACTTTGAGGGCACTATATCCAACAATCTCCCACTTGCACTCAAGGCTAATTATTGCGATATCGCATACTCACAGCCCGTGTGATACCGAACACCCAACTCCTCTACTAATCAGTTTCATAAAGCTCGTTTGTAAAACTATTGCATTCGAGGAATAGCCTCAGTGAGTGGATCCGCCCTGTTGTTTCTTTCTATGTCTCTCTTTATCTCAAATTCGTGGAGAAAGCCATCTCCCGAAATAAGTAATACCTGTCTTAGAATATGTCTGGATATCTGATGGGACCTAGTTCATAAATGAATTCCAAATCCAAACTTCTTAGACTGTATCGTCAACCGAATTTAATCAGTATCCTGCGCCATGCCTCCCTCAGTATCCCCTTGGACCACCTTTCCAAACTACTGCCCCTCGTCAGAGGGAAAACTATAACTCCGATAGTCACTCTGTCAAGCCTGAAATGATAACCGTCTCCCGAAGGAGGCTATTGTTATCATATCCCTAGAACATCCACTTATGTTCTAAAACTGCTTCCAAACGATTCTCCAGGATTGGATTAATATCTGAACTTATTGTAGCTAGTGCAAATAACAACATCTGGCATGGTAATTGACATCTCATGATTAACTCAATTGCCTAAGCAAGTGATATGCCATTCATGCACATCCCTCTCCCCTTTAGTCTATAAGACACCCTTAGAGAGGGTGATTCCATCATCGGCAGGTACACCACCATGCTAGGAGTCGTCCATTCTAAAACACCTTTAGAATGCTGTCTAATTACCCAGATTGGGAAACTACCCAAATCTAGATCTAAAACCATAGATCTAGTAACCATAATGCCTGATATTATATCCATATCCTATATGGAGAAACCACTGTATGACAACCACAGTATAACCGACCGTAGTATAGGAATTTCACTTCCTACTCTGTGTATGTCATCCATATACCAGGACATCACACCCTACTACCTTCTTAACATATCCATCTTCTATTCTGACGAAGTCAAAGTCCATGACTGTCACATCAAAAATAGATGATCTATCTCCGCTATATTTGCTTTAGTCCATAAATAGACATAAGCTACTTGTCCATTATGCTTCCGCTGCTCCCACTGATTACGACAACCCTCTGGCAGAGTCATATACACGTGCACTTCTAAAGCTAGTTTAGAACGACGCTATATTCATCCTCCTGCCGGGTCTCATAGTCTGGAACAACAGTAGTGTCAAGTCTGGGTAAACAAGAACCTCCCTGTCATCGTCCTTGAGGATACCGGAGTACCTCTTGGGTGCCTGAGGTTACCCACCATATCTGCGGAGTGGCTAATGGAATGTCAAACCTGATTGAATGTTTAGGTTCTTATCAAATTTTCAGTAATCGTTTGTGGTTCTGGAATCACTTCCAGTTCTACCATACTCCCACTACTGTTTTCTGAAAAAATCCATTTTTATCAAAACCGTGGCGAGTCAAGAACAATATCACTATTGATCTTCCAGATGGTAGAAAGTCAACCCTGTTCATAGCCCGGGTCAACCCACAAACAGCCATTACAGAAACGTGCCTTGAGTTATCCAGAGTCTGGTTTTAAGTATAAGCCGGACAACTCCATATACCTTAACATCATTAAGATATGAGCCATTCTATATCTAATATAGAAACAGAGGCATTGATTTAATTAGAACCAGATTCAAATCATGCAGCTGTCTCCAGTGCATGTCAACTAAATGGAAGAAGACCGATCAGCGTTACTCAACTTAGGAATGCATCCAGATATGAGTAACTTGAAAGAGAAACAAGCTTCTCAAAACCATTACTATCAACTGAATACCACACACAAGTATCTACATCTTCGATTATCTTTGAAGAATCCTGATACTTGCAACACCTGGTTCTCTACTTTATTCTTATACCTATAACTTCTCAAAACTTAGACCTTGCATTTCTACAAAACACTTGTCTAAAAACTGTTGGATATAGTGCCCTCAAAGTCAATTATTGGATCGCAGGCACGTGATTGCAATGATTGAGGAGGACCTATGCCGGTAGGACAGTCTTACTCGAGATGATAGTATGCTATCTGGTTTGCCTTTATCAGTCGTGTATAGGTTCAGGTGACTGATCACGATTACACGTTGATAGAGTCCTTAGGATCTTGCTTGACAACCAACAGTATGAGGGCGATCATATACGTGAGAGTTGGGTAGTCCATAAGCACATCCTCAATAGTGGTCCCTAGTCATGGGAGTTTCGAGACAGGGCATCGATACTCCGGAGTAGACTGGTGTATACAGTCGAGACCCCCATGAGGGGCGGTGGCCGGTCTCACAAGCCACCGGTGTCAGTTGAATCACCTAAGATGTATATAGGTGCTCATTGGGTTATGAGTATACCGGACAGGACTCGCCGGGAACCTGCTAGTTGGTATTATACATATCGTCAGATAGCAGTTCCCTGGTGACATATGTCCAGGTTAGTTCATCGACCTGAGGTCGTCATTTGTCTCGTGTGAGTTCCCACTGTGCTTTGATTTCTACCCTACCACGGCTCAAAGGAGTCGTGCAAACAGGTAGTTTTTGGGTACAGTCTCGAGCCACATGGAGGCACGTGAGCGGATCGGCAGGGGATTCGTCTCTCCCGGTATTGGGGGTGGAGATCGCGCTGTGTCTAGGAAAGCCATTACACCAAGTCCTTGGCCAAGGCAGGTGAGAATTACTGGTAGGTACTCCGGTAGTTTCTCAGGGTGTTCAGGGCTTGTCTCCGACACGACTTATACCGCTATTGGGGGTCTGACGTTACTAGCCCCCTAGGCCGGATATGCGATACTCATAGACGAATGAACCGGACTGTATATATATTGTCACTGTTAGGCTCAGTAGGATTTCAGGATGAGTTCGCTCATCGGCTACCCTTGAGGTCAGTACATGGGCAGCCGTTACGCACAGCTAGTGCCGCTGACGGCTTGTGGTTAAACCCACTGCCAGGGTACTGACGAGTCATTAGAGTCCCTCACTGATAGTTTCCCAAGTTCGGGCGAAACGTTGTAGAGGCCGTATGGTTTTATGGCAGGGTTCGGAAAATGCACGTGCGTTTACGCACGTGTTATATTTCGGGCAGATAATACTGGTGGGCTTTGGTTTAAGCCGGATCCGAGTATTATACTGTATAGATATAATATCTTTGTCTCAGTTGCATTTGTATTCGGTCGTAATACAAATGCGGGTATGTTTATACTGTTACGGGGTTATCCTGAAATTCGTTTCGGGATCACTTTTGGAAGTTGCCAGTTTCCAGTTTCCCGTTTTCTATCACCCGTCTTAAACATTCGGTTTAATGCGGATTTATCTTTTCTTGAGAGTGAGTCATGAGTGTGGAAGGTTCTAGTTTTGGTGACTAGGATTGTGAGTCACCATTTTGCATTAATGGTTGATGACTAGGATTAGTGTGTCACCATTTGCATTAATTGTTTTGGGTGAGGTGTTATATGACTCATGCTTTCATTAATGTTATGATAAGCTTTGCTTATGGTTACCCTCCCTTGTTCCTACCCTCACCCCCTCCTCATATATGGCCGGCCCCTCCCCTCCTCCTCACTCACTCACCTAGTTAAAAAAAATGATAGATTTTGGTTCATGAAAATTTGTATGCTCATTTCTCATTTACCCGATTCCAAAAGGCAACTTTATTAACCGTTCGTCCATGGCTTTGGACGAAGCGAGATAAAGTGTTCTACTCATTCTCTACATCAATCTTGGTCATCTCTTTTAGCAAACTTGATGACCGAGTTGCCTCGGGTCAGAGGCGGGAGCCCGTTTAAAGATCCGTTGACGTGGTGCCACCTGGACGAGGAGATCGGAGATCGACGAGATCGGAGCAGCCGCAACAGAGCGTGGGATGATGGTTAAAGAACGAAGGACTCGGATCGTTCGGTATAACCTTTCTACCCACTTTGTAGTTTGTTAGTTTAGCATTAATGGCAGATCCGGGTTATAGTATGCGATAGCGCCAGTTATAAAAGTTTTTGTTCCGCATTTGGCGTCAGATTGACGGCCGGGGCGCTACCGTAGACTTACAAAAACTAGAGAAGTCACAAGTAAACAGAATATTGTACGAGGACCAACCCCTCTGTCCTAATGGACACTGGACAACATACAATACTTTGTATAAGTCCGCTGAGTTGAATAACTCAAACCCTGTACGTCGTAGGTTGAAAACTGTACTATGGTTATGAAGAATTACACCGTTGTTGAATGCTCCTTACCTAACCATCAACTGATATAGGTAAATGTCATGGACATAATTTCAAAAAGTTATATCTCACTTTATAAAAAATAAACGTACAGATATATCAATTTGAAATTGGTGCATAACAACGGATATTCAAAACCAAATATTTGTCGTCCGGCAAACACCCAGGCGATTTCCTCAAATATCACCAATTACAACGAATCACGATATAATGAGGATGATCACCTAATTCCCAATAACTTACTCCCACTCATCATCTGTAAAACCATACAGATGTGAGAATCATACCTGGTAAATACATACCCTGGAGCAAGGGTTAACTGGGAAATCAGTTTTCTTTTAACAATACACAGTGAAACTGAAATATGAAAATGTTTCGTAGAGATACCCTGGTATTCCTAGTAATGCCTCTTCCATTACCAGATTCACAACTATAACCGTATATTTCTTTGCCATCTCTCCAAATCCCTTTATATGTCTTTAGTCATTACCTTCTGTACACCACCTTTAGGCCAAATAGTTTTCTTCCTTCCCTACCGTTTGGCACCAGCCTATGGTTTGGAAGAAGACTATCCAATTAGCATAATGGGTGTACTCTCCTAATCTTAGGAGCACTCGCAATGCGAGAGAAGGTAAAGATAAAAGACAACTGAATAAACCTTATTCCTATTTCTCCTGAACCGGAATCCATCCCCGAACTGGAACAAGTTCCTTCGAGTTCGTATATAACCATACGATGGAGTATCCAATAACTGTGGATTTTCGTAGTGATACGGAGTGTTCTGGAGAAATACAAAGGTGAAATAGGAGTGGCGATAAAATACTTGGTTTGGTCGTGAATGATAGCAGTCGCAATTTACTTTGCCCTCTTACTAATCCCTTTATTTTTCTTTACTTATTACCTTCTGTACACCTCACTTAGGCTAATCAGTTTTCTTCATTCCCTACCTTTCGGCATCTGCCTATGGTTTGGAAGAAGGCTATCCAATAAGCGTAATAGGTATACTCTTCTCCTAATCGTAGGAGCCCTCGCAACCCGAGAGAAGGTAAAGATGAAAAGACAACTGAATAGTCCTATTCATTTTCTCCCGAACCGGAAACCATCCTCGAATCTGGAACAAGTTCCTTCGAGTTCGTATATAACTATACGATGGTTTTATCCAATGGAAGTGGACGTTCGTAGTGATACGATATGTTCCGGAGAAAAAAAAGGTAAAAGCAGGAGTGGCAATGAGGTATGCAACTCAGACAATCCAAAAACCAGTGTTTTAAGAAGGTTCGGTTAACTTGGTCACTGAGTTATAGTCCAGGGTCGGGCCATGGTCGCTGCCAAAGAGAGAGAGAGAGAGAAAAGAAACACTCTGCGTGCACTCTAACCTAGATCAGAATGGTTACCAATTTATCTAATCAGGAAACCTCCCACTGTATCCTCAAATTCTCCTCCAAACCTGAAAGAAGAATTAGTCCGGATCACCTAAGGAGTAAACCAACTCATCAGTGAGAATCGGGATCCAACTATCATCGCATGATAACGTGATGGAATCCACTCACGTTATCACACTCCAGAAGGTATGCGCATGCCTGGCAAGTTTCAGTTTCTTTAGAAACTCCCGATGTGATTTTTACCCCATGTTCTTATGATCTTGACGGAGGCCAACATATCATAAGTCACATGTTAAGTTCTACCCGTCATTATCCAGGTTAATTTGAACCCACCCGTACATACCCTTGACGAAGGCCAAAATAATAGTACGACTGTCCCAAACCAACGCATCTATCTATGCAACAGAAAAATAACAAATAGCTACCATACACTATGCCTTGATGAAGGCCAACATACATAGCATGAATACTAAGTGCTACCTTTCTGAAATGACGGAGGGCTACGAGTGGTTTTTGGCGAAAAACCTTTAACGTAATGAACTTGATATCGTTGAAGGAACCGGATAGCTTTTTTTTAAATATATAGTGGCCAAAACCATTGCTAAAGAGGTCACTCCCGGTGAAGGGATCTCGGCTCTTTTCTCATAGAATGAGGTGCAGGATATTCCAACTGAATACCGCGATGCAAAGCAAAAAGTAATCGACTATAGTGAAGTTATTACCCCGACGCAAACTTCTGTCCAAGGGGTCACTCCCGATGAAGGGATCTCGGCCCTTGCCTCGTCGAATG
Source organism: Agapanthus africanus (assembly GCA_030015575.1). Lineage (NCBI taxonomy): Eukaryota > Viridiplantae > Streptophyta > Magnoliopsida > Asparagales > Amaryllidaceae > Agapanthus > Agapanthus africanus. Next base: position 773,960,395 of record CM057341.1, read on the forward strand.
AGGTGCTAGATATTCATAACCGAATACCACTGTCCAAAACAAAAAAGAACGTCCTTGTAATAACAGCTTTTTGAAAATCGTTCCAACAATATCGAATAGGTTTGTTTAGCTTGCATTGATCCGAATCAATGCAGTTCCATCAATTGATCACACCAATAAAGAACGAAAATACGATGTACGTATATGCCATCCGCATTCGCCACTGAGTCCCGTCATCACCCGTTAGGTTACTTAACTAACGACAGAACGGGGACTGGACTAGCGCGGGTGTAAAACATATACAATATCTACTAGTATATATATATTAATATATAATAATCGCTCATGGCGTGATAAATGCAACATCACAGAAATGTAATAAGCATCACAGAACAAAATAGATAATCTGGGATCCCCGGGTTTTCTTTGAGCCGCAAGTGAAACCCGACGTTCCCCTGGTCGTATGGATAGCCTGTGCAATGAAATCCTAGACCCCTACGGGTGCGGCAAGTTACCCGCCAAAACCTGAAGCGAGGCAACCCCCTTCAACAAAGTGAATGGACCACCCAACACTTCGCGGAATCCGGTAACTTGAGCACCCCTCCTTGGGTCAACCTATACCCCCTACGAGTGCGGCGAATAGCCCGCCAATTCTAGAGTGAAGCCCCCTCCGTCTCAAAGCCATGAGATGCGGGCCCGTTGCCCTCTAGAACCCGGCTATTCGTGCATGTCACGACCCAAAAATGGCCCGTGACGGCCCTAATACTACGCAACGCCTAAAGACGCAACGTAGTAAAAGAAAGCCAAACCCAGAAATCTAAACCATGAGAAATACGGAAAAGATAATATAAGTTTTGAAAACAATTGAAATCGCAACCCAAATTCTTTAAAAGTCTTCCTTTCTTTCTTTAAAATTTTAGCAACACCCCATTTTTCTAAAGACTATCAATATGAGTACAACAGAAAAATAAGGACAGTAGAGAAAAGCTGTATATATAAAGACATCAAATCCACCATGATACATCTAACGTCCTCACCAAGTCTCTATGTCAATAATACAATAGCTGATGGAGAGTACAAAATACAACGAATATACAATATGTAATACAGATAACCGTCTAACCCACCTAAGCAAAATGGTACTGTGAGCTGATGCGGTGTCTGTAGCAAAAGGTGGTAGCTGGATAGCTGAATAAGGGAATAGCCTGCCTCGACTACTCTGGGGAAAATCCTGAAACACCTGTGGCACAACGGGGGTGAGTTGCCAACTCGTGAATAGTATAAAACATATGCAGGTAATCGCAGGAATGCACGTACAGCATGAATCTATGATATGCGATTACAATAGTAATGTGTCATGAAATGCTGAAATCAGGAGAGTACACTAGCAGGTACAATCAATATGTGAAGCAATGATGGCATGATAGTAGTATGCAATGTCTATGCAATAGAGATATGAGAAAGCAGATATGCAACTATCATAAGGGTACACTACAAGTACTACCAATATATGAATCTGTGCATAAGATAGGTAATGGTGAGGTGTAGGGTGGAATATGTCATTTTCCACGGAAACCTGACGTCGTGGCAGGATCACCATCCACTAAGATACTCCAATCCCAAATCCTCAAACCAGGCCCCACATTGGGCACTCACATCAAATAAGTCTCACATCTCCTCAATGTACAATGTCGAGTAATCTCCTATATCCCGAATGTACAAGTCACCAATCACATAGGTATATCCAATGTCCAAGTCCCAATGAATCACCTAGTATCCCAAGTCCAATCTCAAGTAAGTTCTAGCATCCTAAAGGCAAATACATGTACAGAAATAAATATGATGGGGGCAATACACATATATTAGCGTCCCATTCCACTAATATTGGTGTAAGGGTATATATAACAACGGCTAGGTCCCCTGTTATATATACAAAAAGGGGTTTAAAGAAATATCATGAAACCGTGTGCCAAGCATCGACACAGAAATCCTCGTATATGGGGCTCCGTCAGTCCGGATCAGCCCACGGGGTCCGTCTGCAGTGTCGGCCCTCGGCCTCGACAGTACAGGTCATCCCGCATCCATCTCTCTACTCTGGCCAGTAGCCTCCAGACAACTGCCAGGTCCAAACAATCACCGGTAGGTACTCGCCCGCCTCCAGGCTCAATCGGCAAACCCATCGATCTTCTTGCCGAGGGGAACCATACCGGGCCCCACCATGTACTCTCATACGGCAACCACACATCGTATGGAGCAGGTAATCAGCACCGATAAAACTCATGGGGGACGCTCGAAATATCATATCAAGGAAACCGGGTTGTTCATGTATGCATAATTTCATGAACTCCCTCGGTTCCCAAATCCCGAAAACATCATATAAAATCCAGATAAACAATGCGCAATCCAAGAATAAATATATTAGATATATCTGAATGCGAGCAGGCAAACACAAGTATATAGCTGAACCAGATGTATGCGAAATCATGATAAGGCACAGCTAAGTAACATCAGTAAATGTGAATATGCGACAACAACTGAATATGTATCTAACATACAGGTGTAGCAAAGTATAGGTATCTACCTATAGGAACTGATGTCGTATACCCCCCTGGGTATAAGTAACATATGTAGGAAATCCCTCCCGGTATAGGTAAAATATGTATGAGGTATACCTGTAGCTGTATCGCAAAGTGAAAATATACCTATCACTAAAGGTATGATACGCTATAGGTATACCGATAAACTAGATGTCAAGTGTGGCAAGCAATGGTAGCTATGAGGGGTAGTGTGTGACATGGCAATTATTGACGGTGTGTGTGTAGCATGCAATCCGTGCTCGTGCAACATGAACCGTCAATAATGTGTGCAGTGTCCTACGGCTGCTAGTCACAGTATATAGCTATATCTAGGAAATGCAGTAAATGCGCAATTCTACAATGACGTAGAATGTGCGACAGGTAATTGAATCCTAGCCCAGACGCATAACGCCATGCGGGCGATTCCCCTGTAGATGTTATATCTACTCACCTAAACTCCACGCTGGGTGAATCCTATCACCTGCTCCCCCTGTAGCTGTGTCCGTAGCTCCTGCCTGCAAACCTGTAAATATAACATGAAAATCACATATAAGCTAAATATCTCGCGAAACGCGATATCGAATCGAAACGAGAAACTCGCGTCGCGAACCAAGCGCGCGTGTGCACGATACGCTGAAACGTGTGTGTACGCGTCTAGAAACCATCGCGACACGCCGCGATACGCTGGCTCACAGAACCCACTCACGTATCGCGCGTATCGCGCAAACACAACGAAACCCAAAAACGATATATAGTCCCAGATTTTCCTACAGGTAAGATATTATAAAACTAGACATGCCAAAACACTACACTACACAGCAGAGAGCCCCACACCAAACCCCAACACCCAACTCACCTTCCTGGCCGCAAATTGCGGCCAGAATGCAGGAATTGGCGGCCAGAGTAGGGAATGGGGGTCTCGTATTCTGGGGGTGTCATCTATCCCTAGTGTACATGCTCCAGTTTTCTCAATTTTACTCTGAAAGGTCCGGGTCTATAGCAGATCACAAATGTCACAAAAATCACTTTAAAAACACTAATCTGCACAATTTGGAAACCTATGGTATTTAAGTGAAATCTGGGGATTATCTCAGTTGAAGTGGCCTTGAAAACACCTAATTATGCTAGGTTAGCCAACACAATCAACAAATTACTACAATATCTCTCAAAACCCCAAAACTAGCACTAAACTAGCTAATTTAGCACTAATCGAATCAATCGATGCACAACTAAGCAAACCATGCAATGGGGTTAAGGAAATATACCCACAGAACCCTAGAGAGCTGGTGAAGAGGTGTATGGAGGAGGTGAGAGCTTCTGCAAGTGCTGAGCTCCTCCTGCTGCTGCTGTTGCTTGCTGTTTCTGTTGCTGCCACTGCTTCTGTTGCTGATGATGATAATGATGGTGATGATGATGATGCTGATGTTATTGTTGTGGTTGTTGTTGTTGTGTGTTGTTGTTGTTGTGATGATGTTGATGATGATGCTCCCCCCCAGCTGCTGCTGCTGCTTCTGCTCCCCCAGCTGCTGCTGCTGCTCTCTCTCTCTCTCTGTCTCTGTTGCTGCTGCTGCTGAGGCAGCTTGCTGCTGCTGCCACTGCCTCTCTCTCTCTCTCTCGGCTGTGTGTGTGTGTGTGCAGGTGAGAGTGAGAGAATGAGGGTAGGAAAAATGAGAGGAGAGTGGGAGCAAACATCCAAGACCTCCCCCTCTCTTTCTCTTCCTCATTAAATGAGGCATGGGCAAGGCCATAATGCCCATGCTCTCTCTCTCTCTCTCCCTAAGTCAACCACACAAAACAAAAAAAACCACCATGCAACTATTAAACACAAAACACTTAAACAATAATTAAGCTAATCTAAAGAGAATGGGTTAACCTTAAAATAACCCTAGTTAACATGCACAAGTGTGTGTGTGCCTAATAAAAATCTAATAAAATACACAATAATTAGGATAAAATATTTAAAAACCAATTTGGTAAACTTTTTATTAAAAACCATATATTAAAATATAATTAGCTATAAAACACATTCTAAAGTGTTACAATCTCCCCCCTTAAAAGAAATTCGTCCCCGAATTTAAAACTTATACTGTTACCTATGCCTTCAAAAAGAAGATTAAAATCCTCAAGTCTCGCTCGCAGCCTCCCAAGTGACTACCTCACTATACGGCTACGTCCAAGAAAACCCTTCACCGATGGCAAGACCTTTGACCGACGTTTCTCCACCTGTCGAGCCATTAACACACATGGCTGTTGGTGAACGAAAGATCGCGTCCAGCTAAAAGGTCTGGTGCAAACATGTGAGAAAGGTCAAGAAGGTAATTGTAAAGTATCATCACAGGGAATACGGGGTGAAAATCTAATAATCTGGGCGGAAGTGCCAAATTAAAGGCAACAAGACTAACTCGCTAATAGGATCTAAAGGACCTAAAATCCTGGGATAAACTTCCCAAAATCCAACACGTCATTCATCGGAAAGTCCATAGGAATCCATGATTCTCCACTGCGCACTCAAGCCTGCGACCAGCACAGTCGCATAAGACATCTGTTTGCAATGGACAGTTCTCATCCTGACCTGAACACAACTGGACTAACTCCGAATTCTCTAGACATGGCTGGGGTCCAAAATCCTACCTTCGCAGAGTCAGAAAACAACAGGCTGGCGATCGACACGGCCTAACCCCTAAGCCTAAGGGTGGCCAATTGGAGTGTTTCCTGATAATAGCTATCGAAGGAGAACCCGAACGATGGCGGGTGACGATCCCAAGCTGCTGACGACCAAACAAAACAAACCAACACGCAAACTTAACAAACCACTGAGCAAGCTGAGTATAACCGGATGACAAGAATCCGAATGGAGTTACACCCTATCCAAACTTGGGTAGAAACCATAACGGAATTCATGGAGATCTGCTCCCATTCCTGCTTCGGAAAGGTAAAAGATTGCAATTCTCCAGCCGGCCTCAGATGCTCGACCCAAAGCACAAAACAAGACAGACACTTGAAACGAAACCTGAAACTTCTCCTTACATTCTTTCCCACTCGTAACTATCTCACAAGTCACGCCAAAGCTGGTGGAACTTGAATGCATAAAGAGGGTTGACAGATGTGCATGCTCTAGGATTATACGTCTCTACCCGATGAAACCAGGTACACAAACGCGTCCCTAACTTAGCACATCATTGTCACAAATCAAGGTCTCCGAATCATTACCCAGCCGCGTATGCTCAAGTACCTCTGATGTACGAGCATCGACGGGCGGTGTCTCGCGAAAACAATTAAGGAAAGTGGTCAGGCGCGGACATGAGCAAGCGGTCCCCTCCATAGAGACGAACTAAGCTATACTCAACGATCACACAAGAACTGTAAATCTGCAGAAGACTAACACAACAATCCAAATCTGCTGCAGGAAGATGTACATTAAGCTCTAGGGGTCCGTGGAAAATCTGACACGACTCTCAACAAGAAGTGTCTCCAAATTTCCAACGCAAAACCACCGCTGCCATCTCCAGATCATGAGTGGAATATCCTCCTCGTACTTCCTCCAAATGTAGGGAAAGCAAAAGCAATATCTCTATAGTGTCACCTCAGTACACACTCGAGTCCACTCAAGAAACATTACAGTTAAACAACAAGGTCGCCCGAACCAAAAGCAAAGAAAGACTGATGCAGTTGTTAACCGAATCTTCAACTGCTGAAAACTCCGTACACATGCCTCAGTCCCAAGAAAAGAAGCCTCCCTACTGGCCAGTTCAGTCGACGGTGCAGCACTACTCTAGCAATCCTGCATGAAACGGCGGTAAAAACCCTGCTAAGCCCAAGAATCTGCGGATCTCCGTCCTGCATACAAGTCTGGGCCTAAGCTGTACGGCCATGATCTCCCTCGGAACCATACGGAACCGTCTCCCGCGACTACAAGACCTAGGAGTCAACACAAAACAAGCCTGAAGGAACACCCTGAGAATTAGCAACTGCTGGTGCTCTCCCAGCATCTGCATAACAAATCCTCAGTGCTACTCCTGTCCCTCAAGACACATTAAGTAGACCAGAGTGTCGTAAATAACACAATAAAAACTGGTCGAGGAACGGCCTGCAGAAATCTGGCTCATCATATCTATGAGTGCTGCTAGGGCGACAGTGAATCCAACGACTCACAAAAACACACAAAGCCCATAGCACGCACAAGGCAGTCTTCGGAATGCCGTCACTCCGAATCCGCAATAATGATGACCTGATCCCAAACAAACTTAGAGAAATGTCTCGCACTCTGGAGCTGATCGAAGAAATCGTCACGGCGAGATGAAGGATACCTATCCGCACCGCAAGCCGGTTCAATTGACGATCCGTCGATACACAACCCTAAACTGCCGTCTTCCTCCTCGAAGAACAGAAATCGGAGCTCCCAAAAGCGAAACACTCAGACGCACAAAACTTCCCAAACCAAAACTCTGCAGCTGATCCTTAAGCTCCTTCAGCTTCGCCGGCTCATCAGGAACAACGTCAGAAAAACATCTCGCACGAAAAGAACCCGGTCCAACAATCCCACGGTGGCTCCGGTATCACGAACGAACATCAAGAACCCACGACATCTCCTCAGTAGCCGACTAGCGAAAAAGGCTGAATTCAAGCTGTGAGAAGCGGCACAACTATCCACCTGCACAACAAGAACTGACTTGCCTGGGAAAGCAAAACCTAACTTGTTCCCACACGGTAGTCCACAGACGCCTAACACGTAGTTACCCAATCCGTGCCCAGGAGAACGTCAAACCCAACATCTCTAGAAGGACCAAAACGACGGATAAAATCTCTATCTCCTATCTGGTTGGCACACAACTGAATACGTGTCGCGCAACCAAAGGATCGCTGACAGAAGTTAGCACAACTACGACTAATCTACCCAACCACAGTACAAACAAGAAACAACAAATACACCAAGAGAAAATAAAATATAACTCAAGGGTACCTGAAAACTCCACATTGGACGTCTGCGCGTCCAGATGAGTAGAAGCAAACTCCTGTGTCTGCCCTCTACTCGCAGCTGGATGAACTCCTCTGGTAGCCTGAGCCCTCTGAGCAAATCTTCCACGTCCACGGCCTCTCTGAATACGATCATGACGAGGTGCTAAGGAACAATCCCTGACGAAGTGCTGAAGGCTTCCGCATCGAAAACATCCACGTGCTGACTGCTGACCATCCTGGGGATGAGAGCTGAACGACTGTCCTCGTCCTAAGCCTCTGCTACTCCCGTAGTGGCCACGAAATCTGTCTCGACGACCGAACCTCTGTCTCTGGGCTGGTACGCTGGTACGAGTCCTCCACTGTCCTGGAACTCTCTGAGCCTCTGGAATGTGTGCCTCGTCAACTGGAGCTGCAACCACTGGTGCTATGTAGGTGACGGACTGCTGCATGCTGATCGTAAGGGACAGCTGTGTAACAGGGGTGACAACCTCCTGTCGTAGCTCCCGAACGACATCAACCAAGGAACTCATCATCTGGCGGAACTCCTGCATCTCTACCAAAAGTCTATCCATAGTATAGATGGTAGGCTGATCCGTCTGCCCCTGTGCAACTAGAGTGCCATCCGGGTCAGTACTCGTCTCACCCGAGCTAACTCTGACCTCGGCCCTCGCTGCATCACTCTGAGTCCCCATAGTCATCGGCGGCAAGGCTATAAATAGATATAAGATGAGATTCGATAAGAATGAGGAAATCGGATCTCAAGGATATGAATCATCAAGGAAGGAATGTCAAGCAAATTTGTACTTAGGTCACTTAAGGCAAGGTACCGCGCTGTGAGTATGCTGCAGACATACACACACTACGTTACTCTGCTTAAGCTACCTACTCCATCATACTAAGGTCATCCTACACTCCGAAAGGTAAAACCTAACGCTCTGATACCAACTTTGTCACGACCCAAAAATGGCCCGTGACGGCCCTAATACTACGCAACGCCTAAAGACGCAACGTAGTAAAAGAAAGCCAAACCCAGAAATCTAAACCATGAGAAATACGGAAAAGATAATATAAGTTTTGAAAACAATTGAAATCGCAACCCAAATTCTTTAAAAGTCTTCCTTTCTTTCTTTAAAATTTTAGCAACACCCCATTTTTCTAAAGACTATCAATATGAGTACAACAGAAAAATAAGGACAGTAGAGAAAAGCTGTATATATAAAGACATCAAATCCACCATGATACATCTAACGTCCTCACCAAGTCTCTATGTCAATAATACAATAGCTGATGGAGAGTACAAAATACAACGAATATACAATATGTAATACAGATAACCGTCTAACCCACCTAAGCAAAATGGTACTGTGAGCTGATGCGGTATCTGTAGCAAAAGGTGGTAGCTGGATAGCTGAATAAGGGAATAGCCTGCCTCGACTACTCTGGGGAAAATCCTGAAACACCTGTGGCACAACGGGGGTGAGTTGCCAACTCGTGAATAGTATAAAACATATGCAGGTAATCGCAGGAATGCACGTACAGCATGAATCTATGATATGCGATTACAATAGTAATGTGTCATGAAATGCTGAAATAAGGAGAGTACACTAGCAGGTACAATCAATATGTGAAGCAATGATGGCATGATAGTAGTATGCAATGTCTATGCAATAGAGATATGAGAAAGCAGATATGCAACTATCATAAGGGTACACTACAAGTACTACCAATATATGAATCTGTGCATAAGATAGGTAATGGTGAGGTGTAGGGTGGAATATGTCATTTTCCACGGAAACCTGACGTCGTGGCAGGATCACCATCCACTAAGATACTCCAATCCCAAATCCTCAAACCAGGCCCCACATTGGGCACTCACATCAAATAAGTCTCACATCTCCTCAATGTATAATGTCGAGTAATCTCCTATATCCCGAATGTACAAGTCACCAATCACATAGGTATATCCAATGTCCAAGTCCCAATGAATCACCTAGTATCCCAAGTCCAATCTCAAGTAAGTTCTAGCATCCTAAAGGCAAATACATGTACAGAAATAAATATGATGGGGGCAATACACATATATTAGCGTCCCATTCCACTAATATTGGTGTAAGGGTATATATAACAACGGCTAGGTCCCCTGTTATATATACAAAAAGGGGTTTAAAGAAATATCATGAAACCGTGTGCCAAGCATCGACACAGAAATCCTCGTATATGGGGCTCCGTCAGTCCGGATCAGCCCACGGGGTCCGTCTGCAGTGTCGGCCCTCGGCCTCGACAGTACAGGTCATCCCGCATCCATCTCTCTACTCTGGCCAGTAGCCTCCAGACAACTGCCAGGTCCAAACAATCACCGGTAGGTACTCGCCCGCCTCCAGGCTCAATCGGCAAACCCATCGATCTTCTTGCCGAGGGGAACCATACCGGGCCCCACCATGTACTCTCATACGGCAACCACACATCGTATGGAGCAGGTAATCAGCACCGATAAAACTCATGGGGGACGCTCGAAATATCATATCAAGGAAACCGGGTTGTTCATGTATGCATAATTTCATGAACTCCCTCGGTTCCCAAATCCCGAAAACATCATATAAAATCCAGATAAACAATGCGCAATCCAAGAATAAATATATTAGATATATCTGAATGCGAGCAGGCAAACACAAGTATATAGCTGAACCAGATGTATGCGAAATCATGATAAGGCACAGCTAAGTAACATCAGTAAATGTGAATATGCGACAACAACTGAATATGTATCTAACATACAGGTGTAGCAAAGTATAGGTATCTACCTATAGGAACTGATGTCGTATACCCCCCTGGGTATAAGTAACATATGTAGGAAATCCCTCCCGGTATAGGTAAAATATGTATGAGGTATACCTGTAGCTGTATCGCAAAGTGAAAATATACCTATCACTAAAGGTATGATACGCTATAGGTATACCGATAAACTAGATGTCAAGTGTGGCAAGCAATGGTAGCTATGAGGGGTAGTGTGTGACATGGCAATTATTGACGGTGTGTGTGTAGCATGCAATCCGTGCTCGTGCAACATGAACCGTCAATAATGTGTGCAGTGTCCTACGGCTGCTAGTCACAGTATATAGCTATATCTAGGAAATGCAGTAAATGCGCAATTCTACAATGACGTAGAATGTGCGACAGGTAATTGAATCCTAGCCCAGACGCATAACGCCATGCGGGCGATTCCCCTGTAGATGTTATATCTACTCACCTAAACTCCACGCTGGGTGAATCCTATCACCTGCTCCCCCTGTAGCTGTGTCCGTAGCTCCTGCCTGCAAACCTGTAAATATAACATGAAAATCACATATAAGCTAAATATCTCGCGAAACGCGATATCGAATCGAAACGAGAAACTCGCGTCGCGAACCAAGCGCGCGTGTGCACGATACGCTGAAACGTGTGTGTACGCGTCTAGAAACCATCGCGACACGCCGCGATACGCTGGCTCACAGAACCCACTCACGTATCGCGCGTATCGCGCAAACACAACGAAACCCAAAAACGATATATAGTCCCAGATTTTCCTACAGGTAAGATATTATAAAACTAGACATGCCAAAACACTACACTACACAGCAGAGAGCCCCACACCAAACCCCAACACCCAACTCACCTTCCTAGCCGCAAATTGCGGCCAGAATGCAGGAATTGGCGGCCAGAGTAGGGAATGGGGGTCTCGTATTCTGGGGGTGTCATCTATCCCTAGTGTACATGCTCCAGTTTCCTCAATTTTACTCTGAAAGGTCCGGGTCTATAGCAGATCACAAATGTCACAAAAATCACTTTAAAAACACTAATCTGCACAATTTGGAAACCTATGGTATTTAAGTGAAATCTGGGGATTATCTCAGTTGAAGTGGCCTTGAAAACACCTAATTATGCTAGGTTAGCCAACACAATCAACAAATTACTACAATATCTCTCAAAACCCCAAAACTAGCACTAAACTAGCTAATTTAGCACTAATCGAATCAATCGATGCACAACTAAGCAAACCATGCAATGGGGTTAAGGAAATATACCCACAGAACCCTAGAGAGCTGGTGAAGAGGTGTATGGAGGAGGTGAGAGCTTCTGCAAGTGCTGAGCTCCTCCTGCTGCTGCTGTTGCTTGCTGTTTCTGTTGCTGCCACTGCTTCTGTTGCTGATGATGATAATGATGGTGATGATGATGATGCTGATGTTATTGTTGTGGTTGTTGTTGTTGTGTGTTGTTGTTGTTGTGATGATGTTGATGATGATGCTCCCCCCCAGCTGCTGCTGCTGCTTCTGCTCCCCCAGCTGCTGCTGCTGCTCTCTCTCTCTCTCTCTCTGTCTCTGTTGCTGCTGCTGCTGAGGCAGCTTGCTGCTGCTGCCACTGCCTCTCTCTCTCTCTCTCGGCTGTGTGTGTGTGTGTGCAGGTGAGAGTGAGAGAATGAGGGTAGGAAAAATGAGAGGAGAGTGGGAGCAAACATCCAAGACCTCCCCCTCTCTTTCTCTTCCTCATTAAATGAGGCATGGGCAAGGCCATAATGCCCATGCTCTCTCTCTCTCTCCCTAAGTCAACCATACAAAACAAAAAAAACCACCATGCAACTATTAAACACAAAACACTTAAACAATAATTAAGCTAATCTAAAGAGAATGGGTTAACCTTAAAATAACCCTAGTTAACATGCACAAGTGTGTGTGTGCCTAATAAAAATCTAATAAAATACACAATAATTAGGATAAAATATTTAAAAACCAATTTGGTAAACTTTTTATTAAAAACCATATATTAAAATATAATTAGCTATAAAACACATTCTAAAGTGTTACAGTGCACCCCACCGTGGGGTAATCCTAGTACATAAAATAAAATATGTACAACGGGTACATCGACCTCAACCCAGTCGTACCCCAAAAGAATAATATACAAACAGGCAGTGACGGCAATCCACGTGTGTCACGACCCGAAAATGGCACGTGATGGCCCTTAAACTACGCAACGTCTACAGGCGTAACGCAATTTAAGTAAGCCGAAAACCCAGCAATCTAAACCATCAAAAGTAGTAAGAAATAATAGTATTTTCAAAACCTTTGAAATCTCAACCCAAAATCTTTAAAAGTATAATTTATTTCCTTTAAAATTTTGACAGCACCTCCTTTGTAAAACAAGCCCCCAAAAATGGGTACAACATAATATAAGTAAAAGCATCCCAAACAGGAGCAAAAATCCACGCCCAACGGCGGAAAACAACCACCACAACAGATATACGACGCCGTAGCGAAGAAAGAGACGATATAAATAAAACTGCATAAGAACCTCCAAGTCACAAAATAATATACAATATCGTTCTCACATCAAGTCTCTATGTCATACAAGATAATGGTAGATGGAGAGTACATGTTACAACGAATACACAACAAGAAACATTGGATAACCGCAAAACCTACCTAAGCAAAACTGCACACTGTCAGGCGAAGCGGTATCTGCAGCAAAGGTGATACGATGGATGAAAATAGCTCTGCCTCTGACTATCCTGAAGAACACCTGCAAAAGGCACAACGGGGGTGAGTTTCCAACTCGTGAATAGTAAATAACATATGCAGGTAATCGCGAGTATGCACGTACAGCGCGAATCTAACATAAGCATTTAGTAGCAATGAATAGTCATATGTAATGCATCAGTCATGAAAGGTACGCTAGCAGGTACTACTAATACATGAAGCAATAATATGACAATCGGTATGTAATAATCATGTGAGGTACTCTATCAGGTACAATAATACATGAAGCAATGCATAAACAATAAATGTGGAGTATGGAATAAAACATGTCATTCCCACGGAAATCCTAATCTCGTGGTAGGACCAAAATCCAACAAGACAATCAAATTCCCAATTTCCACAATCAGCCCCCAAATTGGCTCTCATATCATGTAAGTCTCGTATATCCTGTATGTACAACATCAGTATATCTCACATATCCTGTATGTCAAATATAAGGTGAATGTACAGTATCGACACCCAAAAACATCATGAAATAAGTGTCTAGCATCGACATAAAAATACATGTTTATACGTCCTCGAATCTTAAGTGCCAAACACCGACACTCTCGATCTCCGTATCGGTAATATACGTCCTCGAATCTTAAGTGCCAAACACCGACACTCTCGATCCCCGTATCGGTAATATACGTCCTCGAATCTTAAGTGCCTCCAACATCGACACTCTCGATCCCCGTATCGGTATAAAACAAATCTCAAGTGGATCCATCCAATATCAAGTAAAGAAATAGAATACTTGCATAATTCCATGAAACCACCAAGGTCCTCAAATCCAGAAAACATCAAGTAGTGAATACGTATGAATGCATGAATCAATACACATATATTAGCGTCTCATTCCACTAATATTGGTGTAAAGGCATATATAACAGCGTCCCATTCCACTGTTATATATACAAGAGTAAAAATATCAGAGACATCATATGAAATCCATGAATGTAATATATGCAACATGAAACAATAATATGAGCATATAAAGGAAAACTGCTATTTAACTGCAACAAGTTATTAAATATATCATGTGGTTCCTGATTTCTCCGAAATCAGATGCAACATCATATACAGGTGAATATGTAGCTATAACAAGGTATGCGTAACCATGTCGGTATAACAAGATATGTGTATCCATATGTAAGTAGGTATGATGTCAAAGTAGCTGTAGCAAGGTATATGTCTATACCTATCCATAATATCCTCCAGGTATATGTATGTACGTATGTCAGATATACATGTAGGTATACAGGTATGCTATAAGTCATATGCACAAGGAAATATGAATCAATGTCTCAATGTCCCTAACCAAACAATATTATATCTATAAGGGTATTGTGCGTGTCATGGCAATTATTGACGGTGTGTGTGGCATATAATCAGTGCTCGTGCAATATAAGCCGTCAATAACAGTGCAGTGTCCTAAGGATACTAGCCCAAGCACAACAATAACTAAGTAGTAAGGTGTATGCGCAACTCTACATATGCAATAGAATATGCGACAAACATAACATTTGTAGCCCAGATGCATAAAGCCATGCGGACGATTCCCCTGTAGATGTTAAATCTACTCACCAATGCTCCTGGCTAAGTGAAGCCAACCACTTGTTTTTCCCCTTGTAGCAGTGTCCAAAGTCCCTGCCTGCGAACCTACCACAATTAAACAATAAAGCAAATATATATTAATAATAGACCAAGAACACGAACAAACTACGTTTTAACGACACACCAACTCCAAACCCACTCCCAAGTGTTCGTATTGTGGCTAACGTGCGTAGCGACACGACGAAAACAACCTAAGAACACGAACAAACTACGTTTTAACGACACACCAACTCCAAACCCACTCCCAAGTGTTCGTATTGTGGCTAACGTGCGTAGCGACACGACGAAAACAACCTAAGAACAAAAACACACAAAGTGCACGATCCGTGTCGTATAACGTATCACGCGGACACAAAACACTAGATTATAGAAAAATGATCCCAGATTTTTCATACTGTAAATACTAAAAAAGTAAACAGTTCCAAACACTCCTAACCAACAGCAGACAACTACCCACAAAAACCAAACCCCATCAACTCCCCTCATAGCCGGCGTCGCCGGAATTCTTCAAAGGGTCGCCGGCCCGTGCCGGTGGGGTGGGTCTCATGTCTCAGGTGGTGCTCCAGGGTCACTAGTACATCACTACAAATTTGTTTGGTCACTCACTAAAATTTCCAGGTCACAGCAGATACAGAGGTTCAAAAAGGACACTAAAATACGATATTTCACAAATCGATTACTTTAAATGTCCTACGCTACAACCAACGAGCTACACAACATAAAAACTCCTATTTAACAGAGTAAGGATTATACCTATCAAAACTTGCTCACAAGATCCAAGCTTTCCTAGCTCCAAGTGATCCAAGAGCAAAAACCAAGACTAGAGGTATTATTGTGATATATTTTGGGAATTTTGGAGATTTATTGTGCTAGGATTGTTGAAAATGGAAGGGAAATAATCAAGGGCAGAAAGGGGAGGAAGGATTTCGGCCAAGTGAGGAAGTGGGGAGAGTTGTGTGGAGTGTTCTAGCTAATTTCATCAATAAATGCAATTTAATGCATTCACACACACATGCATGCATCTCTCTCAATTTCTTTTCTTTTCTTTGAATTTTTAATCCATATCTCCAAACAAATATCTAGATATTAAGTGGAGGTTGAATTAACTCAAACTTAATTGTTGAAAAGATCATTTAAGAGAAATTTCCCAAAATGTGTATACCGCATTAAAATAATATTAAAATTGGGAAAAATTCTATCTGAACCAAAACGTCCCATATACCCCTAAAGCTTGCGCACTAGCTTTATTTTAGCTTAAATAGGTGCTGGCAAGTTTATATGGCCGTTTGATCACAGTCGGTTTAAAACGGAAAATACCGACAATTTTACCCAAAAACGGAAAAATTCGCATAACGATTTTCCAAAACGTTACAACATGTCGGACGCTCGCCCCGCAATATCAAATGTACAAATATAACCAAACTGTACTACCATTGCATCCAGATTATCCACCACGGCAAATCCGCAACATCACAGCACAACACAGAAAATCAACGTGAATGTCACGTTCGCAAATCCGTCTAAAAGGGCTATAGCGATTAGACAATATTTACCGATCGAATGACATTCACGGTCACAGATAGTAATTTAATGCACTGCAAACTTTAAACAATATTATAAAATATCGAATCCGAAATAACCCCCGAATAGCCCAGAAAAACTAATAAAACCATATCCAAATTGGGCCGAACAAACAATACCACTGCACTAACAACCCAGAGACCGGACAGCAGCCCAAATACGAGGCCCAATATCATCACCATGGCCGGCCTGGCCGGAAAAAAATGAAAGATGTTCACCCTAATCAGAGCAAAGCTCTGTTCAAATTCCAAGGTGGGAAAAGAAGCAATACTTCTGTTTTCCTCCAATCAGAGCAAAGCTCTATCTTGAAAATTAAAGTGAAAATTGAAGATAAAATAAATGAAACAACGCTTTAGGTCCTCTGCGTTGCGCGCAGAGCGCCACGTGTCAAAATCGGACAAGCTAGCTCAGGGAGCGCAGCGCCCAAGGCAGCGCACCCAATCAGAGTAAGGCTCTGTTTAAAATTCAGACTTTAATTAAAGAAGCAACGCTTCAGCTGGCCTGCGCTCTGCGCTGCGCGCCACGTGGCAGCACGGTTGCGCTAGCGCAGTTGCGCTGCGCTCTGCGCTGCGCGCCACGTGGCAGCACGGTTGCGCTGCGCTCTGCGCTGCGTGACCCGTGTCAAGCGCTGGAGCATCTGCGCCAAACAGAATTAAAATTCTGAGAGATCTTCCTGATCTTGTTAAAACAAGAAGATTTTCTTCTGTAAAACAGAAGCCCTTGGATCAAAGATCCAACGGTGGGGAAAATTCCCCAAATCACTCAGAGAAAGATCTCTTTAACAAATTTAACAAATTTATGGGCACTATATAAAGGCCTCTAGACCCCAAATAAAAAAAAAGATCATCATTGAGAACTCTGAAGAATTGGAGAGAATTCCTCAAGAACAAAAAAAGGTAAAAACCTTTAAAAAAAAGTGAAAATTCTCTCATGAACAGATTATTGATCTGAGAACAAGATCAATGATCTTCAATAAAAAGAAAAATAAATAATAACAGTGCTTTGCACTTTTTTTGAACCATTGGTTCTGGAATCTAAAAGATTCTCAAGTTAATAGTGCCTTGCACTTGCAAAACTGCATTGTTGCGCTCCTGGGTTGGCGCAAGCCACCAGAGAGCACCACGTGTCAGCATCTGAACCACTTGCGCTATGCGCTTTTGATAGAGCCTTGCTCTTTGAAATCAGCGCAACTCACCAGAGCGCGCCACGTGTCAGCAACGCAGTAGCGCAGCGCACTGGCACAGCGCACTGCGCTGTTGCGCTTGCGCTCACCAGAGCGTGACACGTGTCGTCACCACAAGCGCTTGCGCTCAGTAATTAGCGCAAAGCGCCTGACAAATGCAATGCATTTGTTTTATTAAAGGGCCAGGCCCAAATCAGAAAGGCCTAGCAGGCCCAATTAAATTGCAATGCAATAAAAAGGGCAGAGCCCAAACAAAATTGATGCTCTGCATCATTTATAAATGGGCAGAGCCCAAACAAAATAATAAATAATGCAATGCATTATTTTAAAAGGGCAGAGCCCAAACAAAATAAGAAATGCAGTGCAGGCCTAATAGGCCAAAGACAAATAAGATGTTAAACATTTCTAAACTGGACTTAGCCCAATCATGGCCGTAAGTCCTCAAATTAAATTGACTGAGCACAGCTGCTCTCTTAAATCAATTTACAACCGGTTCTAGGGTGCATCTCCGAACTCCTCTGACACCTATCGTTGTAATCCTTCAACGACGTCAGAGAGGTGACGGGTCCCGACAACCACACATCAACACGGACTGTGGGGTCCTTAAACTCATGGACTTATGCGTCCTTAAACCAAGATACGGACTGTGGGGTCCTTAAACCCGCGGACCTATGCGTCCTTAAACTAACGGACTAATGCGTCCTTAAACACACCCATATGGACCGCAATGTCCTTAAACTACCAATGGACCGTAATGTCCTTAAACTACCAATGGACCGCAATGTCCCTAAACTACCTATGGACCACTACGTCCCTAAACTGGAACAATAGAGCCCCCAAACGCTCTTTTGTTGGATCTAAACGATCCCGTTTTAGTTGATCTTAGCCTCAAATATGGCTAACGTATCCTTAAACATTCAAACAGACTTTAGTCCCAAATTGGACTATAAAACTCCAAATCGACTTTGGTTCAAGGGTACATCTTTGAACTCCTCTGACACATATCGTTGTAATCCTTCAACGACGTCAGAGAGGTGATGAGTCCTGACGGCCATATAACCACGTTAAGTTGATCTTAGTCTCAAACAGGACTAACGTATCCTTAACGAATGTTTAAGTTGATCTTAGCCTCAATACGGCTAACGTATCCTTAAACTAAAAACACCAAACCCAAATCTAAGTAAACACGGATTTGGACTAATCCACGTCCTACGGGCGACGGCATCACTTAGTCTCCGTATACAATCCACGGGCAACCACAAACAAAACAAAAACCCACGACACGAAGTGAAATTCTGGAGAAGGAGAAAGTTGTTACAGCGATGCGGTAGCATAATTAACTGCAGGGGCTTGCACTTGCAGGGAAGAGCGTCCCCACAATCAAAAACCCCTCAAGCGAGGGGGAATCTGACGAAGTATGCTACATCGGCCGCATCCGTCTAAACCTCCGATACACGGTGCCATAAATCAACTTGGTATCTTCGGAGAGGTGGACGGATAAAACCAAATAGCATCTGCCCCGAATCTCAAGCAAGACGTCCTAATGTCTCGGCCACCGTTCAGAGGGGAACAGATTCTGGCACGCCCGGTGGGACCTTTTCCTCTTTCCACTCCACACTTCGTGTGTCGTCTTCGCGAACGAATCGCGGTTTGTTAATGGTTGCCTTTGGATTGCAAGTTACTAAGATTTGGTCTTTTGCCTGGCGCTGAAATCAAGCATCAATGGCCTCAAACTGCTCGAAGTGTCAATGCAACCGACGCTCCACCTCACCTGGAGGTGTAGCATATGGGCCTCAAGCGGCCTCCATTCTTACTATGCCTGTGGAGAAAGTGACTCAAGCTACCACCGGCCTATTTTTCGGGACCATGATCCCGCCAGCGAGCTTCAACACCCCGGTGCCCGCACCTGTAGCTTCAAGAAAGTCGGTCTTCGATCGACTTGCTACTCCCACGGCCCCTCTCAACGGGTCGTCCAATTCTTCAGTCTTCACCAAGCTGAGCTCGAGCACCAAAGGGCCTATCAAAAAACCCATAACACCTGAGGCGGTCATCCCAAAGAAGACGGCTGCTCCCGAAGTCGCCAAGGCGGCTTCTCCTGTCAAAGAGTCAGTCTTTGCAAGGCTGACTATTCCCACTCCCGCTCAGAAATCTGCTTTTGACCTCTTGGACACAACTCCTCAACGGACATCAGTCTTCAAGAGGCTGACACCGGCAACAGTCCTTCGCCTGGACAGAGGGCAAGAAGAAGCTGTCTCTGAACCAATACCGACAACTCATCGCGCCCGACGACGCCACTGGCGCCGGATAAGGATGACCGGGGGCAACTCCCCTTCTGGGATAACTCCGCTAGCTCCGACGGTGGAAGTTAACGCTGCTGTTCTAACCGGGAACAGCTTTGAGCTGTTGAATAGGGTACACAGAAACTCGCCAACTGCGGTCCTTAAAAGATCTCCTCCACCTGTGGAGACCGCCGTGGAGGCAGAAAAGCCGGAGCAGCCTCCTCAATCGCTGTCCTCCAAGATCTACAAGACATGGCGACGAGTCCGAGAATCTATGATCGATCCTAATTTCTCTCGCCAACACAAGAAGTCGAAAGGTCGGCAGGAAGAAAATCCCCCTGTCAAGCAACGAAAGGCGACGACCACTTGGGTGCCCAAAGCGACGGCCCCCTCAACTTCAACGGCCCACAAGAGAAGAAGGCCGGAGAAAGTCCTCATGCCGATGCGAATATCAAAGGTGGTGAACCCAAACGCCCTAAGTCTGGGGGCATCGTAGTTCATACCGTCTACATGGCGTCTGGTAAAGAGGACAGCCGTACATCTACAGGTCATCGACCGCTTACACGGTCAGTGATCAAAGCTCAGGAGCAACAGCAAAAGCTCCAGGAGATGATGAACGCGATGGCCGCACTCACCGGGCCAAAAGAAAGCCCTGAAACGTCCTCGGATGAACGCCAGGAACAGGAAACTGACGCCGAATTCCTTCGTCGGATATTGGAGAAGAAGGATAAAAAGGCTGCTGAACAAGCAGCCAACATAAAGCGTATAGCCCTCCTGTTTCAAGACATGGTGGGGATGATGATCCAACAAGATCCTCCAGCTGAAGATCCCTCGATTGTCCTTGAAGACGATAGGGGAGAAACATCGAATCCTCCACCAGCTCTGTCAACAGCCAAGGAGGAGACAATCTCCAAAGCTGACTTGGACGAGTATATAGCCCAGCAAATACGAGCTCATCAGGTGAGTGAAGCAGCCGGGCAAATCGTCAAAACCGGACGACCCTATCCGAGCTGGTATGACCAAATCAGTTACCCGCCGGGATATACGATCCCTAAGTTCCACGTATATAAAGGGACAGGGAATCTACATCAGCATGTCGCTCAATTCAGGGCCTTATGCGGCAACACTGGAGGCGACAACAAACTGCTGCTTCGCCAATTCGTCGGCAGCTTAGCAGAAACAGCCTTTGAATGGTATTCAGAGCTACCTAACGACTCTGTCAAAACATTTACGGAGATGGAGCTATTGTTTACACAAAGATTCGCGAGTGCTAGTGGACGCACCCTGATAACAGCACTGATAAATGCCAGGATAAGGCCAAGCGAAACTTGGGTTCAATATGCAATCCGATGGCGGAACTTGTGGTCGAAATGCGAACAACGCATAGAAGAGGCACCTGCGGTAGGCATGTTCGTGGGCACTCTTGATCCGCAAGCGACCATCTCGCAAGTCATGATGTTCTTCAGGCCGACCACCTTCCAGGCCTTGATCGACAAATTAGCCCAAATGGACCAGATGGGCCATGGACCTTCTCCTCCAAAACTAGATTCTCGAAATGAGAAAGGAAAAGGGAAAGCGACCGTCGTCGCCAATGCTCAACAACAGCCGAGCAACTCAAAGCCGGTCGTTCGCCAAAATAACGTGCGTCCGCGCCCATCCCTCAAAGAGAGACTGGGACGTCCTTACTCGTTTCCTCAGGATAAAACGAGAAGACTATTCGAGCTGGCAGTGCGCAACGGACTCATCAATCTGCCGAGTCCAAAACGTCTGTCGCAGCCAAGCGATCTCAATAATCCCAATTATTGCTCTTACCACCAAACGGTAAGTCACCCGATCGAGGACTGTTTCGTCTTTAAGGGGTGGATCGAGGATCGGTACCTACAAGGCAAGTTCGCGCTGTCTGAAAACTGGAAGGTAAACCCACCACAGCCGCACACTCCAAAGAAGACGGACACGATGGGGGCAGCTTGTTCTTTTGTCGAGGACGAAAACGATAGAGAAGACTTATCAGATGAATCCGAAGACTACGTAGCGACTTGTCATGTGATCTCTCACTCATTGGCATATGATGAAGAGGCTCCTTATGCCGAGAAACCGAGGGCGAACCCTGAACCAGAAATTCCGCAGCCGTCAGACGAGTTGATCGATGCCTTCCTGAATGAGATTCGTCTGAAAGTTAAAACCAATCAAGAGTATGGGATAGCCATACTGGAAGGAGCCAAACATCGACTACTAGGCCGAAGAGTCGAGGCATTTCCGTCAAATCAAAAGTCATCCGCTGCGGATAAAAACAAATTCAAGACAAGGAAAAGGTTCGCCAAAGCCCTATCAGTAGGAATGAAGCTACCACCCTCTGAAGAAAATACTCTCGATGGAGTAGAGATGCATCCTAACTTCTGCTTATATCATCAGAAGATCATACATCCTACCGAAGACTGCGACTCCTTTAAGTGTTGGTGGCAAGGATATGTCGCTCAAAAGCAACACTTCAACGGGACAAAGTGTGAAGCTCGTAGACATCAGAAAAATGCGATAGATGAGCGCAAAAGAGCCGCCGACAACTGTCATGTAGCCGACTCCAAGGGATCGCAAATTATCACCTTTGGAAGCGACTCTGACGAAGAAGCTGCCCACAACCCTCTCCTCGAGGAATCCATTTCAAAGATGAAAGAATTGAGAAGTTGCGAGAACGTTCAGCCGTGTAATCGCATGCTGCTTGGAAAAAATCGCGGCCCCGCAAACAAGGGATCGAGCAAAAAGGATAAAGGAAAGGGGAAAATAGCCCTCGTAGCCAATACTCAATAGCAATCGAGTGGCCCTAGACCGGTTGTTTGTCGAAACAACAAGCGGCAACCCCTTCAGGAAAAGTTGAAACGTCCTTACTCGTTTCCGCAAGATAAAACAAGGGGATTGTTCGAGCTGGCAGTGCGCGACAGACTCATCAATCCGCCGAGTCCAAAATGTCCGTTGCGGCCAGGAGATGTTAACGCTCTCAATTATTGCCCTTACCACCAAACGGTAGGTCACCTGATCGAGGATTGCTACGTCTTCAAGAACTGGGTTGAAGACCAATACCAACAGGGCAAGTTCGTCATCTCCGAAAACTGGAGGGTGAACCCGCCACAACCGCACGCTCCGAGAAAGATGGATACGCTGGGGGCATCATGCTCATTCATAGGGAAAGCCCTATAGACCGAAAAGTCAATAAACTAGATATTCGCCTCAAATACGACGATGGTGGACCGAAACGTTCTTAAACTAATGGCGGACCGAAATATCCTTAAACTAACGAAGGACCGAAACGTCCTTAAAATATTACCGCAGCATCTTCAGGATGACGAGATAAGAAAAAGAAAAAAATATATATATAAAAAATAAATAAAATATATATATATATATATATAATAAACGGTATGTCCATAAGCAAAATGGGCATAGATGAAAACCCGAAAGGGCTCCGTGAGTAAAAACAACAGGGCTACCGGCGAGTGTTCGTGAAAACCCGAAAGGGCGCGACCTCGTAAAAAAATATATAAAAATAAAAAGAATTAAAAAAAAGGTATGTCCATAAGCAAAATGGGCACGGATGAAAACCCGAAAGGGCTCCGTGAGTAAAAACAGCAGGACTACCGGCGAGTGTTTGTGAAAACCTGAAAGGGTGCAACCTCGTTAAAGGACACTTTCAGGGTCCTCTCGACCTTGTAAGGAGAAACCACCCGCGTGAGATCCTTACGACTCACAAGGGAGCAACACACTTAGGGATCCCCACGATTCCTAAGGAGAAAATACACTTGCGAGATCCTCACGACTCGTAAGGAGAACTCTCTTATGGGACCCTCATGGCTCATAAGATTTGAAAGTCTTAAGTTACAGAGACCTGAACCTGTTCTTAAGCAACTCCCACAACCTTCGATATTGCCCTACAAGTGGTTCAATACTGACCCTTGTATACAATCCACGGGCACGAATAAACATTTCCCTAACCAAGTCCTATCCGTGACTAGGGATATGTGCGCATGATGAACAACCCTTGTAAGTCCTCTCGATTTACAAGGAGAAAACCCTACTGTAGGATCCTTACGACTTACGGAGGAACATACACTTAGGAATCCGCACGATTCTTAAGGAGAAAATACACCTACAAGATCCTCACGACTTGTAAGGAGAAATACCTTTGTGAGACCCTTACGGATCATGAAGTTAAAAGCCTTAGTCGACAGGACCTTAACCCTGTTCGTTAAGCCACCTTTGTTTGACATCGACAGAGGCAAATGATAATTCGCTCCTGGCAATATCCCAGTTGTAGTGGTGCTGATGCTGAAATCGGTGTCTAATTCCAGGCTTACGGCGAAAAGCCAGCAAGCCGCACATGCATATAAAATAGCCGAAATGATGGGGCAACTTGCAATAAAAAGCTGCAAGTAAAGAAAACATATGCATATAAAATAGCCGAAATGATTGGGCAACTCGCAATAAAAAGCAGCGAGTAAAAATAAAATAAATAGCCGAAATGATTGGGCAATCGCGACTTTCGCGATATAAAAGCTGAAATGATAGAGCATCATGGAAATAAAATAATAAAAAAAAATGATGAATGAAAATTTTTGCCCTACAGGTGAGATCACATCGATCCCTGTACACAATTCAGGGGCACGAACAAAGAGGGAACCATACCTTCCCAACAGGCTCCATCATAAAGCGAAGCTAAATCTCGACGGTTCATAGACAACCTAGAGACAACCTTGACATTTGTTGCAATATTGCAGACACAATGTCAACAAACGGAGCAAAAGGAAGATCCCTAGCTTTAGGGTCTCGACGTCGATATCAACAACTTAGAGATCACCAGCGGCGTTTCTTCGCAGTCCAGCAGGTTGCAGATACAACGCCGACAAAAAACCTCGCGGTCGAAACAAAGCGAAGCGACGGCAAAATCCCAGCTTCATCTCAACAATCGCCTCGATACAGCAAACGAGATGTTAATAAAGGCGTTCCTTCGCAGTCCATCAAGATACGAATACAACACCGACAAAAGACCTCGCGGTCGAAACAAAGCGATGCGACGGCAAAATCCCAGCTTCATCTTAACAATCGCCTCGATACAGCAGATGAGATGTTAACAACGGCGTTCCTTCGCAGTCCATCAAGATACGAATACAACACTGACAAAAGACCTCACGGTCAAAACAAAGCAGAGCGGCGGCAAAATCCCAGCTCCACCTCAGCATTCGTCACGATACAGCAGACGCAATGTCAACAACAGTGTCCTTCCTTCGACAGGATTCGGACACACTAAAGCAAACGAGGCGAAGGCCAAATTCCTAGCTTCAGGGTCTTGACGGCAACCCATATAAAGCCAGAAAGACAACCGGAGATCGTCTCACACCAGTGTGGAATGGTCACCACCTCGACGTTCGTCTCGACACAGCAGACGCAACATCATCAAATAAACGGAGCCACGGCAAAATTCCAGCTCCACCCAGACGTTCGTTTCGATACAGTAGACGAGTCGTCACCCCAGCGTTCTCCCTCCAGTAGGGATCAGACGCGACAATCAAACAAACGGAGCCACGGCAAAATTCCAGCTCCACCCCGACGTTCGTTTCGATACGGCAGACGAGTCGTCACCCCAGCGTTCTCCCTCCAGCAGGATTCAGACGCGACAATCAAACAAACGGAGCCACGGCAAAATCCCTAGTTCCAAACCTCAACGGTTCATCAGCGACCTAAAGATAACCGCGACATTCGTCTCGATGCAGCAGACGCGATACCAGTAAAACGAAGCAAAGGCCAAATTCCTAGCTTCAGGGTCTTGACGGCAACTCATATAAAACCTGAAAGACTATCGGAGATCATCCCACACCAGCGCGGAGTGGTTATGACTCATCGGGGCTCGCCAAAATGAGCCTAACCTCAAGTAAAAAGTGGCATGGCAAATTCCTAACACTTGCTCTTCCGACTGTCAAACTGCCTAGGAAGATTGCTTGAAGACGTCTTGTCCAGCCCCCGAAGGGATCAGAGACACGGCAGTCATAAGGCTACTCGAACAGCACGATTGCCTATCGAGGAATATATCAGCTTATGTGACGGTACGACGGGCAAAACCCTAAGTACCACAGACCCTAACGGACTTTTGTCGTAAAGAGTAGGGGTTAACTGCGACGTTAGGATATTCTTGCGAGAAATGCTCGATCCGTCTCGACTTGTGAAGAAATTGATGTTTTTGCGAGAAATTCTCGAGGCGGCTCGACTCGTAAGATAAAGCCTTAGGCAGTAAGGATTAAAAAACTTTTTCCCTAAGCACTGGGACCCTGCAAGTTGGCCCAAAACGGTCTCTTGCATACTATTCACGGGTCTCACTCTCCAAAGTCGAGTTTCGACAAGGAGGGAAACAACCGCTTACGGGTCCTCTCGACTCGTAAGAGGGAAAAATTCTCTTATAAGATCCTTCCGACTTATAAGAGAAAACACACTTAGGAATCCTCACGATTCCTAAGGAAAAAAATCCACCTACGAGATTGTCACGCCCCGCTTCCCAAAATACGGAATACGAGGGGTAGACAAGGCCAGCCATGCTCCTACGGTCAAGGAAATGTCCCACCGTAGTCACACTTCGGCTTCTAGTTTATCATGGTAAACAGTAAATAATGCACAGGTAATGAGAAATGCAGTAACTGGAATAAAACAGTAAAATGAACTGACCTGATGGGAAACGAAAGATATAACTCTGAATAGCAAGTCAAGAAGTCTGTGTTGCACGTCTGGTTCTGGTCCAGGCTAAATCTTCTCCTCACACTGAGCATGCATACTCAGGTCGTCAGAGCGACACAATAGCGATACAATATATATATAAAATCATGTGACAATTCTAAATAGATATGTGAAACAGTAAATCAATGATAGCATGAATATGAATGTGCAGCAATCAATGCAGCGGAGCAGTAAAGCAGTAGAACGATATGCCACGTATGTCAACACAGTATATATAAGGTATATAAATGCCAGTATCCCTACCAGTCTCTAAGTCTCACTGTACAGGTCACCAAGCCTATCGTCAGTCCAAGTGTGAGAGTCAACCACTCGTGAGTGTCCTCCACCCAAGGGTAGAACCCAAGGGCAAGGGACCACGGGCCCAACATGTAACATGTATATCACGGTGAATATCACATACCCTGTAAATCTCCATATAACTCCCTAAATATATAAGCCGGCATGGGACTCCCGAGATTCTGTTGAACTCACACTTAAACTACCCCACACCCCGTGGTCTACATCAAACGCTAACCATAACCCTAAATACTAATCGATCCGTGACATGTCTGCGCGAGAACTGGAGGCAGGACCTCCATCAAGCACGTCCCGACTAATACCTAAGATAAATGGCAGTGTCTGGTGCCTTATCTGTGACACCCGTGCAAGCGCTTCCATAAGTGTCCCATACCACTTATAGTCACACGTACACGCATCCCACAGACGTCGACAATGCAATAGAATAATAGGGTCACTGATTGTGCACAAGTACGTATCACTTTCACTTATTCACGAATACACGAACACTGACGTACTTGCCACAATCATCACTAAAATCTAACACTAGGTAAATGCACGATATCACTAGGTTATCACTACAATGATACGGATATGATATGATGCGTAAACAGTATATGAAGCATGATTAAGGTGTCATCAAAATAGTATTCTAACACTTGCACGATTTATTATGAAATGTACGTATATAATTTAGCAAAACGATAAACAGGTAGTAATTAGTATGTTCAGTTATCTATCCACTGAATTTAGTTTCATGCCAATCGGGTTCCAGGATCACTAATTATAGTCATTTCATTTTAAGCGTTCGCGGCTGGGAATCTGGTTTCAGAATCAGGAATCCGTTTCGTAACGCATTTTAATCCCAGTTGGGATCAGATTTTAGCGACGCTACAGTTGGATGAAATCTAGGGTTTTCAGTAAGGTTTTCAACGCAATAGACGGATCTTCAATCGCGTCTGTACGTCAGGAGATATACACTATTTACTATTAATATGTCAATTCTGATTCTGTTGGGACTGTTATGCGTCCCGATCTTTTAAATTACAGATTAAATATCAAACGGTAACGAAACAGGATGAAACCAATTGTGTTGTCTAGCTAACAGATTTACCTATAATAATCAGTGGAGTTCCACAATATACGAGTTAAGGAGATCTTGTGGTACCCATTACGGAACAGCAAGCAACAACTGGAGTAGCTCTGGACTGCAGTCCAGAGTCACACTCCGATCCAAGTATCAACACAGTTTGAGTACATGAATACCTGGAAACTAGTATAGGGTTAAAGTTCGTCGAGTCGGCTTCGATTTGAGCCCTCGAGCGCATCATTCTAGTATGTATATAATTTATGGTGAATTTAACGGTTTTCAGGTACAATAAAATTCCAGTTTTACGGTTAAACTTGGGGGTAGTTGTTTTAATCGTTAACGGTCATATTTTCCAGCGAATCTTGCACACGGTGTTCATCACAGCAAGGGCCAAAGTAATTAATCCAGTTCCGTCAATTTAGAAAAGTATTTTCTTTGGGAACACGCGTCGAACAGGTATGGCACATAATTGATTTAAACTTACAACTTTATAATATCAGTAATTAAAGATCGTAACTTAGGTAAATAGCATGTAAGCAAGTAAAATACTTGTCTGGGAACGCCTCGGGGTCGCACGGTAGCAGCGGCGTCACGAGCGCGTGATGTACGCCGTGAAACGGATTTGCACGAGCTTGGATCGAGATGCGGATTTTGCGTCGGAGTTGTCCGGAGCCGTTGCACGGTTACTGGAGGTTGAGGGGTGCTTGATGATCCTCTGCGAGTGTACTGGGGTCGACGACGGTCGACGGTGTCGCTCCGGCAATGGCCGCAGTGAGTGTTTGTAAAGTAAAAATGGTTTTGTGTGGTTTTGAAGAGTGAGGGAATTAATCAGAGGAGAAGGAGTTAGAGAGAGAAATTGGAGAGAGAGAAGGAGCACAGAGGGAGAGTGGGAGAGAGCTGAGAGAGTGCAAGAGATCAGAGAAAGAGAGAGAGTGCAGGCAGAGAGAGAGAGAGATAGAGGGTGAGAGACAGAGAGATAGAGAGTGAGAGCGTGCAGGCAGAGAGAGAGAGAGATAGAGTTAGAGATAGAGCAGAGAGAGCGAGAGCAGAGGGTCTGCGAGAGGGAGGGAGCGACGAGAGGGATGGTGAGAGAGTGTGACGACGACGTCGATGATGATGATGATGGGTCGATGATGGTGCAGGTGAGGAGATGGGTTGCTGGGATCGAGATTCTATCGTGGGGGTGATGGGGCGACGAGGTTAGAGAAGATGAGGAGGTCTCGATGGCGATGGCTGAACGGCGGTGAGGAGACGGCGGCGAGCGCGACGCGCTGGCGTGAGCGTGGGTTCGAGGGTGAAACAGGGAGGGAAGGAGAGAGAGAGAAGTGATGGGAGTAAGGAGGAGAGATGACGAGGAGGGGTCAAGGGCGTGCGTTGATGATAACGCTTGCGAGTGGGGCGACAATAGCGCGAGCGTGGGCGAGGAAGGCGGCGGAGAAGGTAGATCGCGCGCGCGAGATTGGCGGGAGAGCCGTTGGGGAGATGTACAGTAGAAGGCGGGTCGGGTTGTGAAGCGGCGCGGTTAGGGTAGGGGAGTTTGGGCTGGGCCAAGAAGGAAAATAAAGGAATTAATTAGGGGGAAAGGGAGCGGGCCGGGCCAACGAAAGAATTTCCTTCAATAGAAGAAATTGAGGAGGTGGGCTCAGGCAGAATTTAAAAGAAATTGGATTTAAATTAAAGAACAGTGGGCTGGGGGATTTAACAGTAAAGGGAAAATGGTGTTAGGTTTTAGGGTTTAACTTTCAAATAAAAGAAGTAGGGGAGTTGGGCTGGGTTTAAATCTTAATGAATAGAAGAAATAATAATGGAGAGGGCCCGGGGCTTAAGCTGTGGGCCAAGGGAGTTTAATTAATTAATTTAACAAAATAGAGAAAGATTGGGCTGAGAGCTGGGGAATGAAGAAAAATGGTAGAAAAAGAAATGAGGGCCGGGCCTAAGGAATTTGTTAGAGAAAGAAATGGGTTTGGGATTAAAATGAGGGAATTGGTTGTATCCGGTTTTGGGTTTTATTGATAAAAGTAAAATGGGAGTTTAGAAGAATTAAAATTATAAATAGAATTAAATACAATTTAGGAATAACAAAATACCGATTATAGGTATAAAAGGGGCTGGGTATTACAGAGATCCTCTCGATCCGTAGGGAGAAAAGTCTCTATGAGACCCTCACGGCTCATAGAGTTGAAAAGTCTTAGGCAGCAGATTTGAACCTGCGGCCTAAGCCATCGCTGCCTTTTGAAGAAGCCAATACAGGATACTTGCTCTATCACCTATCAACCATGTTTACTAAAGCGGTATACTGATAATAAAAGAAAGAGGGAAGCGACAGAAAGGACATTCGATTTGCATCTGATCAAGCGTTCGAGACACACTCATTCATACATGTGCAAAAGACTCAGAACGAGAAATGAGACAAGCTGAAATAAAAAAATTTCCATTCATAGTACAAAAGGGTTCTTACAATCATAAAGAAATAAATAACAACATCATTAGAATGTCCACAATGGTATAACCTCAAACCCAGGACATGGAATGAGGAACTCGAAAGTAACCCTATCTAAGACTTTCCAAGCCTGGCGAACCATCCTAGTGTGCTTTCTTTCGCGAGCACAAGCGTCGGGGTCCCCCCTGATGTCCTTCTCCCTCCAATAAGCAGCGAGTATGGCAGACTGTTGGAAAGCCTGGTGCAGGAGATCGACAAGATTGTCTCACCGTCTCTTTGAGATTAGGTGCATCAGGTACACCGAGTGCACCTTATCCTCGGCGGCATCCAACGCCTCAAGCGGTACACCAGAACAAAATAGGGGAAGCGCTTCCCAGATGGCTCCCACGATAAGCTTCAGGAGGGAGGAACGTCGGGGAAGCAGCTGACCGTTATATACATCGAAGCGGCTCATGATTTCAGCACACTCCGCGTTTGTGAACTCTCGATTTTGAGAACGGCCAAGTCGGCGAATGTCCCCATAAGAGATGATCTCGTCAAGATTGTACATGTGGGCGTCCATTGTTTCTGTGAAAGAGAATCAACAAAATTATCAGAAAGACTGATTAAGCAAAGCGATATAATGCACCGAGGAATAAAATGCCATCTTTAAACTCTAAGATCAATGAAAAACTCCTAAGAGTTCTTTTGTATGATTTGGAAGGAGCAAAACTCCATTAATGAAATTAAAAAATACAAAGAAAATCTTTTAGAGAGCAAAGCTCTATTAATGGAACCCTAATAGGGTTCTCCTTAGTCCTCTTTAGACCCTTTTAGAGCAAAGCTCTGCCGAGTGAAACCCTAAATGGGTCTTCTTTAGATCAGGGGTCTATCGAGAGCAAGGCTTTTAAAATTGATTTAATTTAATTCAAATTAATTTTTACCTAAAATTCGAACTTTTAGAAGTGCTTAAACAAAAGAGCAGGGCTCTGAATAAAATCCCTATGAAGAGATGAAAATCATCTAAGGGACCAAAGGTCCTATTTATAGGCATCAAATGCCCTTTCAACTTCCAAGAGTTGCCGCGACGGTTGGAATTCTGCCACCGCTGCGCTCACGTTTGGAGGGTCGCGTAAGCGCAACGGTGGGGGGGCATTTGTTTACCCCAATCAGAGCAAAGCTCTGTTCAAATTCCAAGATGGGAAAAGAATCAATGCTTCTGTTTTCCTCCAATCAGAGCAAAGCTCTGTCTTGAAAATTAAAGTGAAAATTGAAGATAAAATAAATGAAGCAACGCTTTAGATCCTCTGCGCTGCGCGCAGAGCGCCACGTGTCAAAATCAGACACGCTAGCTCAGGAAGCGCAGCGCCCAAGGCAGCGCGCCCAATCAAAGCAAGGCTCTGTTTAAAATTCAGACTTTAATTAAAGAAGCAACGCTTCAGCTGGCCTTCGCTCTGCGCTGCGCGCTACGTGGCAGCGCGGTTGCGCTAGCGCAGTTGCGCTACGCTCTGCGCTGCACGCCACGTGGCAGCGCGGTTGCGCTAGCGCAGTTGCGCTGCGCTGTGCGCTGCGTGACACGTGTCAAGCGCTGGAGCATCTGCGCCAAACAGAATTAAAATTCTGAGAGATCTTCCTGATCTTGTTAAAACAAGAAGATTTTCTTCTGTAAAACAGAAGCTCTGGGATCAAAGATCCAACGGTGGGGAAAATTCTCCAAATCACTCAGAGAAAGATCTCTTTAACAAATTTAACAAATTTATGGGCACTATATAAAGGCCCCTAGACCCCAAATAAAAAAAAAAGATCATCATTGAGAACTCTGAAGAATTGGAGAGAATTCCTCAAGAACAAAAAAAAGGATTCTGGAATCTAAAAGATTCTCAAGTTAATAGTGCCTTGCACTTGCAAAACTGCACTGTTGCGCTCCTGGGTTGGCGCAAGCCACCAGAGAGCACCACGTGTCAGCATCTGAACCACTTGCGCTATGCGCTTTTGATAGAGCCTTGCTCTTTGAAATTAGCGCAACTCACCAGAGCGTGCCACGTGTCAGCAGCGCAGCAGCGCAGCGCACTGGCACAGCGCATTGCGCTGTTGCGCTTGCGCTAATCAGAGCGTGACACGTGTCGTCGCCACAAGCGCTTGCGCTCAGTAATTAGCGCAAAGCGCCTGACAAATGCAATGCATTTGTTTTATTAAAGGGCCAGGCCCAAATCAGAAAGGCCTAGCAGGCCCAATTAAATTGCAATGCAATAAAAAGGGCAGAGCCCAAACAAAATTGATGCTCTGCATCATTTATAAATGGGCAGAGCCCAAAAAAAATAATAAATAATGCAATGCATTATTTTAAAAGGGCAGAGCCCAAAAAAAATAAGAAATGCAGTGCAGGCCTAATAGGCCAAAGACAAATAAGATGTTAAACATTTCTAAACTGGACTTAGCCCAATCATGGCCGTAAGTCCTCAAATTAAATTGACTGAGCACAGCTGCTCTCTTGAATCAATTTACAACCGGTTCGAGGGTACATCTCCGAACTCCTCTGACACCTATCGTTGTAATCCTTCAACGACGTCAGAGAGGTGACGGGTCCCGACAACCACTCACCAACACGGACTGTGGGGTCCTTAAACTCATGGACTTATGCGTCCTTAAACCAAGATACGGACTGTGGGGTCTTTAAACCCGCGGACTTATGCGTCCTTAAACTAACGGACTAATGCGTCCTTAAACACACCCATATGGACCGCAATGTCCTTAAACTACCAATGGACCTCAATGTCCCTAAACTACCAATGGACCTCAATGTCCCTAAACTACCTATGGACCACTACGTCCCTAAACTGGAACAATAGAGCCCCCAAATGCTCTTTTGTTGGATCTAAACGATCCCGTTTAAGTTGATCTTAGCCTCAAATATGGCTAACGTATCCTTAAACATTCAAACAGACTTTAGTCCCAAATTGGACTATAAAACTCCAAATCGACTTTGGTTCAAGGGTACATCTTTGAACTCCTCTGACACATATCGTTGTAATCCTTCAACGACGTCAGAGAGGTGATGAGTCCTGACGGCCATATATTAAATGGATCACCACGTTAAGTTGATCTTAGTCTCAAACAGGACTAACGTATCCTTAACGAATGTTTAAGTTGATCTTAGCCTCAATACGACTAACGTATCCTTAAACTAAAAACACCAAACCCAAATCTAAGTAAATACGGATTTGGACTAATCCACGTCCTACGGGCGACGGCATCACTTAGTCTCCGTATACAATCCACGGGCAACCATAAACAAAACAAACACCCACGACACGAAGTGAAATTCTGGAGAAGGAGAAAGTTGTTACCGTGATGCGGTAGCGTAATTAACTGCAGGGGCTTGCGCCTGCAGGGAAGAGCGTCCCCACAATCAAAAATCCCTCAAGCGAGGGGGAATCTGACGAAGTAAGCTACATCAGCCGCATCCGTCTAAACCTCCGATACACGGTGCCATAAATCAACTTGGCATCTTCGGAGAGGTGGACGGATAAAACCAAATAGCATCTGCCATGAATCTCAGGAAAGACGTCCTAATGTCCCGGCAGTCGTTCGGAGGGGAACAAAAGGTGGCCGGTTTTTTTCCGATGGCAGGGGCTCGTCTTTGGGCAGTGGTCATATGGTCTCATGGGTGGTCTTCTGCACTTGTTTAAAATTTTTTCTGAACACTTTTAAAAATTAACAGAGAGCAAAACTGCAGTGGCTTTGTTCGGGTTTAGTTTCGTTTTCGATAGATTAACATTGTTTAAAACAAGCTAGCTAAGGTTAATGGCGTGGCTCCGATACCATGTAAGTCTACGGTAGCGCACCGACTGTCAATTCGAGGCTAAAATGCGGAAACAAAAATCTTTTTCTAAACTTGAAACTGGCGCTAACGTATACTTTAACCCGGATCGAACCATTAACATTAAACTAGCAATCTAAAGAGGGTTAGAAAAGCTATACCGATCGATCGGTGTCCTTCGGTCTTTAGCCACCATCTTTAGCTCCATGCGGCATCTCCGATCTTGCTCGATCTCCAATCTCCTCGTCGGAAAGGGCACCACGTCGAGAAGTCTTTTTACGGGCTCCCGCTTCGTACCGAAGCAACTCGGACACGAAGTTTGCTAACCGACGTGTCCAAGGTGAAGTAGAGAATGTGTGTGATAACTTTGTCTCTTGACACTCTAGGATTCTCAACACATGAGATGGGTAGAGTGGAGGTAGAAGAAGAAGCCATGGATAAAGAACTTGTGAGCTCAAGAGAAGAAAAGAGAAGAAGAGCTTTTGTTATTGTGTGAGATAATGTTGTGAGTGCTAGAATATAATCCAAGAGCTCACCCCAAATATTGTGTGGCTGCCCTCTCTCTCCTCCTATCACAATCTCACATAATAATCAACCATGAAATGATGGCATGCACAAAGAATAATACCATGAGTCACTACCCTTGCACATGCCACATTTAATGCACTCCAGCATTACTTTGAGCTCACAATTTCCATTTGCAAACATTAATCCAAATGTTTGCAACATTAAAAAGAGAATGGCATCTACTAAAGTAAACTCGTAACGGATCACAAGAGTACCCCTCACATGTATATACATACCTGCATCCGCATTCCGACTTAATGCGAAAGCAATGAGACTAAAGTAATCCAATAAATCTAATACTAGGATCTGGCTTAAACCAAAGCCCACTAATATGATCTGTCCGATCATGATCCGTGCACTACTGCACGTATATGTTCGAACCCTGCCATAATACCATACGGCCTCTACAACGTTTCGCCCGAAACTTGAGAAACTGTTTGTGGGGGACTCTAAAGACTCGTCAATACACTGGCTGTGGATTTAACCACTAGCACGTCAGTGGTACTAGCTGTACGTAACGGGCTACCATGTATTGACCAAAAGGAAGGCCGATGAGCGAACTCATCCTAACACCCTACTGAGCCTGTCAGTGACAATATCCGTACAGTCCGGTCCGTTCGTCTATGAGTATCGCATGTCGGGCCTAGGGGGTTGGTAAAAGTCAGACCCCAAAAGCGGTTCAAGTTGTGTCGGAGTGTAGCCCAGAACACCCTGAGATACTACTGGAATACCTACCAGTAAATCTCCTGCCTTGGCCAAGGACTTCGTGTAATGGCTCTCCTAGACACGGCGCGATCTCACCCCCAATACCGGGAGAGACGAAACCCCTGCTGATCCGCTCACTGCCTCCATGTGGCTCGGGACTGTATCCAACTAAAACCTGTTTGCACGACTCTTTTGAGCCGTGGTAGGGTAGTAATCAAAGCACGGTGGGAACTCACACGAGACAAATGACGATCTCAGGTCGATGAACCAACCTGTATACATGTCACCAGGGAACTGCTATCTGACGTCGGGTATAGTACCAATTAGCATGTTCCCGGCGAGTCCTGTCCGGTGTACTCATAACCCAATGAGCACCTGTATACATCTTAAGTGATCCAACTGACACCAATGGCTTGTGAGACTGGCCACTGCCCCTCGTCGGGATTTCGATTGTATACACTAGTCTACTAATGGAGTATCGATGCCCAGTCTCGAAACTCCCACGACTAGGGACCACTTTAAGGATGTGCTTATAGACCACCCAACTCTTACGTATATGACCGCCATCATACTGCTGGTAGTCAACCAAGAATCCTAAGGGCTCTATCAACGCGTAATAGTGATCTGTAATATCACCTAAAGCTTGTACACGATGATAAAGATAAACCAAATAGCATACTATCATCTCGAGTAAGACTGTTCTACCAGTATAGGTCCTCCCTCAATCATTGCAATCACGTGCCTGTGATCCAATAATTGACTTTGAGAGCACTATATCCAACAAGGTCAAGGGGGCGAGCAACCCTCTTGCGGAGTGCAGGGCAACGCCTCGTTAGAAATTTTTTCTAACGGGGGATGTGTTTTGAATGTGGAGCGTATGGGAAAAAGAGGGGTGGGGAGTGTTTCAAGGACGTATGAGACAATACGTGACCGCCGGGCGTTAACGGGTTACGTGCGGGACGCATGGATGCTGGGCGCCAGCGGGTCACGTGCCCGGCACATGGGCGCTGGACGCCAGCGGGTCACGTGAGCGGCACGCGACCAATAAAAACACCAGCGGAAGAAGGGGCTAAGTCCTTGGATTTGAACTCCAACTCCGAAATTGGGTATGGATTTGGAGTTAAACTCCCCAAAGATTTGGATTTGGAGTTAAACTCTTTTAAGAATTTGGATCTTGGAGTTGAACTCCTCAAAGATCTTCGAAGATGATCAAAGGGGGCCCCTTTCTTCTCCCTTGAGCCTTGGATCCTCCCAAAATGGGATTTTTAGAGGAGGGTCTTCTTTCTCATCCTCTTTTTTTGCTGGATCTTGGAGAAAAAAAGAGGTGAGATTAAAGATCTCCCTTTTAGGGATTTGATGGGAGGCCCGAACTCCCCTTCAAGGGTTTTATGGTGAAACTTTATTTGGTTTTGAGAAAAAAAGAGTTAAACTCTTAATTTAATTCGAAATGAAAAGAAAGAGGGAGAACTTGTGTGAGAGAGAGGACATGAAAGCACAAACTCTAACTTTTTGAGGGAATCAAATCCTCTTTTCATTTCATCATAATGTTGCCTTATATGGGCTAATAAGTTTACACATAGCCCCTTAGTATTTACAAAATTGCATTTTTCCCATCTCATGCCTCATGTACTTAATTTTTTTTGCACATGAGCCATGCGCTTTACAAAAATTTGGGTTTTTGCCCATTTATTTTGCTTTCATGCATGAAAATTATATCAAACTTATTTATTACATAATTTTCTTCTTGGCGTGGAGGAGGTCGACCTCTTCATGTTCGGGCTCGACTTGGGCATAGGCTCGCTTGACCTGGGCTTGGACCCATTTGACCTGGGTTTGGGCCCGCTTGACTTGGATTCGGAGTTGGGCTCGAGCCCACTTTTCGGGTCTTGATTTTGACTTAATGACTTGTTGACCTCCACCATGAGATGTAATTTTTTATCCCAGCAACTTCCCTGTATTTTTAAATGAGCAAATAACCACCATATTTCAGTAACACCGTTAAAAAATCTCCAAAATGTCATTCTTCTCTTCTTTTTTTTTGTCAGAAAAAAAATTATCATCTTCTTTCTCTACCATAGTCGTAAGTTATTCGAATTTTTAGAGGTGGTGATGGGAACTGGAAGGACAAAGAAAATGATCTTGTGTGGTGATGGTGGTTGGCGATGGGGGAGGAAAATGGCGGCGGTGGTGATGAGTATTTGTTGGAAGAAGTTGCTGGTGGGGATTTGGAAGAGGAAAGTGATGATGGTGGGGATTCGAAGGAATAGGATTTAGAGGAGGAGGAAGGTGATGGTGGTGGTTTTTTGAAGAAGGAAGATGGTGGTGGTGGTAACGGTGGAATAGGGATTTTTGGAGGAAGAGGATGAAATGCGATTTGGAGAAGGAAGAAAGCGGCGGTGGTTGTGGTGGGGATTTGGAGGAGGATATGTTAGTAGGTTGAAAGAGGAGGAAGAAGATGATGATGCTAATAGTGGTGGAGCATTTTGAGGATTTTTTAACGGTGTTACTGTACCACCATTAAATAGGGTGGTTATTTGATTATTTAACAGTATAGGGGAGTATTATGAGATTTAGACAAATTTAGACGAGGTTGAGTAAAATCAAGCCTTAAATTAAACTATCCGGACATACATAAATAACCGAATTGATACATTTTTATATGCTTGGGAATCCATTTTTAATTATGTGAATTGCTATGTTAATGGTGACAGTAAATTCCTCCAATTTCCGACAAATTTTGATTTTGAAAGAACAAGCAAACACCCACTAGGCATAATTACACTTACGTAATTAAACACAAACCATGCCGTCTCTCTCGTCATTCCACTCGGGAATTATACAAGTGTCCATTGCGGACAGTTAAAGCCAGCGATTCCTTTCTCCCCAAAATTCCTCAATCTTCTTCCTTCCTACGTTTATATTTCCTAAATGCCCCATTTTACCCCTCGAAATCCCTAAATTACCCGACCTGTCTCGCCCATGGCCGCCCTCTCCGCTCCTCCTTCATCCTCCTCTTGGCCCCCAAACCCTAACTTCGTCCCCGATCCGATCCAGCCCGGATCCGAACCCGAAGCGCCCTCATCCCCGCCCGCCACGCCATCGGAGCTTCTGCCACCATCGGAGCCTTTGCCGCCATCGGAGCCTCCGACTTCTTCGCCGTCGCCGTCTCCGTCGCTGCTGCACCTGTCGTTCAACCAGGACCACGGCTGCTTCGCCGCCGGCACCGACCGAGGGTTCCGGATCTTCAACTGCGACCCGTTCCGCGAGATCTTCCGGCGGGACTTCGACGGAGGGGGGATCGCCGTCGTGGAGATGCTGTTCCGGTGCAACATCCTCGCCCTGGTCGGCGGCGGGCCCCAGCCCCACTACCCGCCGAACAAGGTCATGATCTGGGACGACCACCAGTCCCGGTGCATCGGGGAGCTCTCGTTCCTGTCCGAGGTCAGGGCGGTCCGGCTCCGGCGGGACCGGATCGTGGTGGTGCTCGACCACAAGATCTTCGTGTACAATTTCGCGGATTTGAAGCTGGTGCACCAGATCGAGACGGTGCCCAACCCCAGGGGGCTGTGCGCAGTGTCGCAGCAGCAGGGGAGCTTGGTGCTGGTCTGCCCTGGGGGGCAGAAGGGGCAGGTGAGGGTTGAGCATTACGGGGCCAGGAGGACCAAGTTTATAATGGCGCATGATTCGAGGATCGCTTGTTTTGCTTTGTCGCAAGACGGGAGGTTGATTGCGACGGCGAGTACCAAGGGGACATTGGTTAGGATTTTTAGTGCGGTCGATGGGACATTACTTCAAGAAGTAAGTATTTTTCTTGCTTTTGTTGATTTTCATATGGTGTGAAGGATATTAGGGCTAAATTCATCTAAATTCATCGGTTATCCATGATTAAATTGGTAATTATTTAATAAACAGATTGATTATTATAGAAACATCGGTTCATGGTACACATTTTATTCTCGGTCATAGTTAGATTGTGAGCGGCTAGATGCTAGAACATTTCACTATAGTTTGAACTTTCATTGGTGGAAATACCATTTCGGCTTATCAAATTCTAATCTGACAGAATAAATTAGTGCGCAAATTATCGTGAAACTAATCTTGGTTTAGGTGTTAAGTGCAGTGGTTGAGACACCGTCCTAGACATTCTTCTTGTTGTTAAATTTGTGTGGCTTGATGGAAATTAGGACTTTGTCAATATTAATATTCTTTATTGTTTAATTGCATAGTGTAATTATTATACAAACATGGATCTATAGCGCCTATTTTATTTTTGATCCTAGTGTTAGTTTAAGCTCGTAGAGTTAACATAGCGCAGTTCATGCTCAGTCAAATATCCATATGTTCAACATATCATTTACACATATGGTATCTTAATTGAAATAAGAATTAAAGAGCGTTGAATTATGATTGTGAGATCAATGAAGATGTAGTTTGTAGGACCAAAGCAGGATAGTCGAAGCGGAGAAGTGGTTTAGAAATACTTTATGTTAGGTATTCGACATCCAACGTAAAACATAATCCGATATCTATAAAATGAAGCCTAAAAAAATTCTTATGTCGTCCTTTAAAAGCGATACAACGCATCAATGCTATCTCGAGGCAATTACAAGCGAGCATGGATGATCCAGTGAAATGATTAGAAATAGGGATATGCAGGTCGGTAGATGAGACAAGGGAAAGAGGCGGAAATATAGTATAATCGATAAACTAAACGATTAATGGACATGTAAAATGTAAATAATTAAAAAATACAATAATTATGGTGATTATATTAGTGGATAAGACACTATAATAGAGTATAATTGATGTAAAATGAATTGAAGCAGAATAATGTCATGGTTTATTTCTATAATACTCCAAAAATGTTTCAATGTTTGGCAGAAAAGAGTATCAAAAGGTTTATAATCTCCGGGCAACTACCATGACTAATGTGATTAATGATGATCAACAATTAATATTGTGAATTGTGTAAATTAAATGACACCGTTTCCTTTTAATAAATATAATAAGTTAAATTAAATGTTTATTAACCATTAACAATTTAAATTGATTATTAGTTCTTAATAAATAATTAATGGTATGGTCGTGAGTGGAGAAGGTCGGGGCAAGTAGAGGCCGGGTCAATTTATGGCCACTTCCCCTTCTGGGATTTGAATTCTACACTCTCCTTAGGAGGGAAAGTTCTTGTACCAACTGAGCTATTGCTCACCGTCTGGAAAGAAGAATGAAATCTTGGTTTGTAGGGTTCAAACAAGAATTTTCATTCAAAATAGAGTTTCGTACGCACAATTTGATATGATTCAAAAAATTTGATCTAAAAGAAATGCGAGTACATGTTTTGAAGGTGTACATCTATGAGAAAAAATCATCCATTAATTATCAAATTTCCAAAAAGTAGAAAAAAGAAAATCTAACTTATAAAGTTTTTTTAGGACAAAATTAATCTAAATGAACCTAGTTGCGATAAAAAAACATTTTTTTGGCACCGGTGCGTAAGCCCTAACGTATGCATACAACACACACATCACACACAAGCACACATCACTCACACACATCCAAGGGCCCTACGAATTTGCCCTGAAAGCGTTGCTACTTTCTCCACTGGAATCGAACCCTCGCACTCTCCCCAGAGATGGAAGTGCCATCCAAAATAACAACATGAATCTTATTAATGAAGTGCAGATGGAAACACATTGTTCTATAATAAAACAATTAGCATGAAGTCCATGATGCTAGCCCACTAACAAAACTTAGCCATCAAGAAAGAGGCCTTATAATATTCCTCTCTAACCTTTTTACGAAAAACCCTTTCAAACATCACCATATTTTTCTAGAGAACAAAAATTCTGAAATTTTAAAACATTATTCATAAAACCGTGATAGTTTAAATTTAGCCTGTAGCAGCATTTGCAGAAATCTATACTATTTTAATGCCACGGCAGAGTGCATTCAAATTGAAATTCTCAATTTAATTCTTATGACGAACACACGAGATGAAAATTCTTATAATTTTGAAAAAATATTTTAAAAATAATATAAGTAACGCTTCAAAGTTTTAAAGTTAATGTCAGAAGCATACGATAAAATCCTCAACGTGTCACATTAATGCATGATATCTCATCAGCTAGTTCGCTGCAAAGTTTTTATGTCCATTGTCGCAAAAATTCGTGCGCGGCTACGGTCGACCACAACCAATTTATCGAAAGAAAAGGAACTAGAAAAGTGCGTAGGTCCCTAGGGTAACGTCGAGACGTGATCCATCCCGGTCTTGCGAACGCCATCCCATTTAATTATCATTATTGTTTTTTAGACATTAGTATCAATCCTATTTAATTTAGGTACATCGGTGATGATTATGATACATGACTCATTTTCTTTTGTTCAGCAATGACAATAAAGCCATCATTTTCCTCGATCAAATGACGAAAGGTTTCATTCGCTGTGCTCAAAAGAACCCATATTGATATCATAACAAAAAAAGGGAAAAAAACGAGCTAAAGGCCATTATTCATTCACATGGGGAGAGAAAGGAACAAACTGTATAAAGTTTTATTCTTCCATGACTAATATTTCCATGATTCAATGCACATAGTTACAGAATAGCAAAAAAAAAATAAAAAAGAGAGTTATGTTTTATGAGCCGTGGCGCTAGGAACATATGAGAAAACTAAGGACGCTCAAAGCATTTGTGCATTTTCGTGTATTTCGATGGGCATGAAAACAAAACCATTTATAGCTATATTCGATCAAAATTAGCAAGTTTCGAATCCATGATTGTTTCTATGACAAAAAATCAAGAAGCAATGTTAGATACTTGTTATGCTAATCGACTTGGTTAATTTGACATCTCATCGGTGCGATATTCATAACTGATCCTTGGAGATTAAGTTCTTTGACGAATAAAAGCTGAAAATTAAGAAATAATGTTAGGTTTAATTGTATCTTTTGAGTCCAATATAAACCTGAATGAATAAGCATATAGAGAAATGCAATCTAAGTCGCGTAATTTGTAGTTTGCACTCGAATAAGTATATATACTTGTTTACTTGTTAAGAAACCAGGCTAATTAAAAGATGGAACAAATTTGATCTAATGTGAAGCCACGACTTTAAAAATGTTTTAACCAGCCACCATATAAAGAGATTAATCGGCTTCTAATTCGGCATCAACGGAAATCAATAGAATGGATAAGTTTGAAGCGAAGACAATTTGCTTTGTTCTGGATTTATTTGTCACAACATCAGCACCACAATTATTGTCTTTGTTAAGTTTTGAAGGATGCGAAAAAATCTAGTATACGTCAGATTTCTATTCTTTGGAACTTTGTTCCTCACAAGTCTCACAATCCTTTATTTGCACAAAACTTGTTGGCCATAGCTGCAATTTTATAAGTTTATTGCTGTTCTTATGATTAAGATAGGAGCACAAATCCATTCTCTCTACTATTATATATGAAACTCTAGGGGTATGAGTTGGCATTCTATCAATTTTTCCAAAAAAAAATCATAAAAAAACTTAAAAAATTATTCCACTTTATCTTCATCATCATCTTACCTTTTTCCCATTCAAAAGGTACGCCAATAAAGAACCAGATCTGACGTCAACCCTCTCTAAATATTCCGAAAAGTATGACAAAAGAGGAGCTTGCTATAGTCCTAGATGACAAATTACGTAACGAAAGCCTATTGAGATGTTTTGGGCATGAGCCAATAAATGTTCTAGTTAGGATAAGTAACAAAACTATAGTTAATGATGTAACAAGAGTTAGGGTTAAACTTGAACACACATGGATAGAGTCGGTTAAAAAACAGTATTTGTCAATTTAATTGAGGTGATGGTTCTTAACAGAGCGGAATGAAAGGAACATATTCATATAACCGATCCTAAAATTT
Organism: Agapanthus africanus; assembly: GCA_030015575.1. Classification (NCBI taxonomy): domain Eukaryota; kingdom Viridiplantae; phylum Streptophyta; class Magnoliopsida; order Asparagales; family Amaryllidaceae; genus Agapanthus; species Agapanthus africanus. Next base: position 774,003,655 of record CM057341.1, read on the forward strand.
TGGGTTGAACACTTATTGTTGATTATATAAAAGTAACATTGACTTTATAGAATTGTTGGACAAGTAAGAAACTTGTTCAAAAGATGAGAGTTGACATGAGAATGTTGACATGGACAAGTAACAATACCATAAATAAATAAAAAATGAGTGTATTCACAGTGAGCTACAACGATCTTTTATAGAGGATAAATAAGGAAACTAAGTAAAATGCTTTGGATATATGCAACGGACGTTAGCAAATGCTCGAGTATGAAAAAATGACAAAACCGTAGTTTATGGTTCAATTAAGAGTAGGCTTAAGCGATCATGGATATCTGCAGTAAAAAAGGTATTTTAGCTTCCAATTTTACTTGGGAGACATCTTTTAAGTGAAAAATTGAAAGGAAATGACTTATTATCATTTTCGAGAGTTTGGAATAAGACTTGATATTGCAAGCTTAATACTTTAAAAAGAAAAGTTGGAAGCGTTTTTAAACTGTAGAGAAGAAAGTAACGTCTTGTTCAATGAAGGTATAGCATATAGCCTCTCAATGATGACTTGTTTCCACTCAATATTCATATTGCGACCAAAGTATTTAATATCAGATATTGGAATCGTATAGCCGCAAGTTGTAGACTATTGACAATATACTTTTATATATTTCAATTTTATTTAAATTAACGCTTTTCTCTATCAATTAACATTTCATATAAGATTGATTTATCGACTCACTATATTAGAATAATTAAAAGTAAATTTTTGCATTACCTAAATTAGATGCATCCACTGTACAATAAATTGAATTAGCAACTATGAAATTTATTGAGATGCTTTAAGAAACCAAGTGTAAATGACATGATATTACTTCAGATTATGCTAAAAGACATTGAGTTAAATAAATTTGATCATCTAAATATATGAAATAGAGTATTGAGATTAATTCACTTATATAGGACCGTATACTATATCCAGTCAAGTCTTCATCTGGGTATAATCTACCTTATATATGAAATTATCCATTCCTCATTAAAGAAGCAATAATTGAAATTATTGCTTGATCAACTTTTAACAGATAATAAATGCTAATCTCTACTTTTAAGATAGTTATCTTTATCATAATGTCGTATACAATTGAAAATACGAATCACATTAATCGTTTCACTCTATTATTGCTTGATCTACTTTTAGAGGATATCAAATGCTAATATCTAATTTAAAAATATTTATGTTTATCACAATGTCATATATAACTGAAACTTTAAATCACATAATCATTTCATTCATTAGTTTGGATTCATGACCTTGCTCTTATTCCTTCTTTATCGTCTTGGTCTCGGAAAGCCCCTGCTCTAAAGGGACAGCTTGATGGCACTATCCTGCTCTGTCTAAGAGAATTGAAATGGAATAGGCGTGGTTCGCCAGTTCTTTCTTTTGAGACGAATTCATTCCGAATAAAAGAAGGCGGTTGTGATTGGCAAAGGCCTTGCCTTAGTACCAAGAAAGAAAAAGAGGAGAAGAAGTCAATACCCAGTCGAGATAGAAGAGAGTCAAGTCTAGACAAAGAAATGAGGAACTTAACTCAACTTAACGGGAAAAAGGAGATTTGCTCTTAACCTTAACCGATGAAATCTGCTCTTCCCTAAAGCGTCGGGAGATACCCAGAGGTAACAGGGTTTCCAAAAGGGGACGAGTTTCCTGTACTGAAAGAATGAATAGAATGTAAGACGGTAGACTAATTTTGACAAAAGAATAGATAAACTCATACTCTTTTGATCCAATGGTGTTATTATTATTCACATTCGAATTTTACTTGGCTGGACCAACTTAACAGGATCAGGAAGATTTGACTAGTTATCCCACTTAAGCCTGAGGTATATGGCACCTATTTCTATATCTCTACAGCCTATTTATATACACACCTCACGTTTCCCTCACCCTGAATGAAATTCACTCTTTCTATCAAAATTAGATAGGTGTTCAGGCGGCATCTTATTATAGAAAGAGACATGCTATTACAGATGGATTTGATTTTTATGTGAGCATAGAGATACTAGATGACCAATCAAACAACTAGCTTCTGATTGCTATCCTAAAGTACTTCCTATTAGGGATTTGTCGAGGAAGTGCATGAAGAAGTCTGTATGAGCTTCCGGAACATTAAAGAAGTCTGTACGAGCTGGGCTTTGATCTACCGTTGCTGGTTATCGATTTTGGTCTTTATTGGTTTCACTACGTTTTTCTAATCTAAAGAGGGACATAAATGTGGGGGTGAAGTCTGAATAGGTTTCAATAGATTTATTTACATATTCATTGGTATTTTTTATGCAACATAAATGACTATTTACACTTCCTATAAATAATCTTAGTTGCATATATCATTGTGCATCAACCAGAATTTCGGTTCGTTCAAAATTTATGTAACTTCAACCAAGATTTAGTATTAATGCTAAATATTCTTCAAGAATAATATTATCATACCGCTTCTAAAGGAATTTCTAGAAGAAATTGACTAGAATGCTTATTATGCAACATTTTATTCATTTTTCTAAATAACATCAATTTAGAAGGGTTCATCCTTATTTTTGATCGTTTTGATATTCTACGAATTTATGAATCTATCTTGTTAAGTACATTAGCTTAAACTAGAAAAGAAAAAGGTAAATATTGTTATCGTGCATACCCATGATTAAAGATAGTTAGAAGTAGGCACTATACACTAATACAGATCATGTGACTATTTACGGCTTAATAGACCTTGAGTGGATGCGAGTTATTGGACAAACGTGCTTATTTTTATAAGATAAAAGGAATTGTTGACCTTTATATTAGGAAGACTCAGAGTGGGATATATTTTTAATGTTGAGTTAGTTCTTACTCGGATGAAAGAAGCAAATGACAATATATATATATATATATATATATATATATATATATATATATATATATATATATATATTGAAGTCGAAGCTTACAAACAATTTATTTTCTAAGAAACCATAGTTTTAAAAAGCGATTTAGGCGGGGAAGTTGCATAGGCGAAAATTGTCTTTGGCCGCTTCACTTTAAGGCTAGGCATTGGAATTAAGTGGTTAAAGCGTCTAGTCCAAATTTTAAACATATCGATCCTATGGTGAGAATCAAGAGGCTTATAGACATTTTCAATGTTATTTTTTAGTTTAATGATTTTAATTATTATCTAGCTAATGTTAAATATATTACGTCATTTTTTGCATTGTTACATGTGTATTAATTATATTTATTAATAATATTTTTCATATTATTAATTTTTTATTTCAATAATAGTTAATAACACATGCTTCTCGCTTTTCACAATCTGGCAACAAACAAATTAGAGGGATTACAACTTAATTTAGAGCATTGGTGAAGTGGGGAACACGTATGAACCTAGCTAGAAATGGAAACTGTATGTTCTAGAGATTAAATATCCAAGTGAAAAAATGCTCTAATCGAAAATAGTAGCAGAAATGCCACTCTAACTATTGCTACTGAAAGCAAATACTTGTAAGTAGTCTATGGAAGTAAAAATACTTGTGAGCAGTGCATAAAAGCAATAAGCCATGTTCTTGTATTGGGGCCTCTTTTTAATGCTTGTGTTTCTTTGCCAAGTTGGGAATTCATCTTTTCTTTAATCCTTTCATTATCTTATAGCTCGATTCATAATCACCATGTGTTTAGAAAATTGTAGAGTAATTCCTAATCTTAAATGATACACCCACTATCTTATCCAACCACATTATGTTGCATGGATTCATCATGGATGAAACGTATCCGTACTAGATTCGTATTCATGAGGATTGCTTGTGGAACTCTTTAGGGCAAATCTTACAATTTATATTGTATTCTAGATGTCAATTGATATGTATCAATGGCTAAAACAACAGTATATGCATTAAGACTGACGACCTATTTGTATTTATATCTTACATTTGCTAAAATGATAATATTTGTTAATATGTACATATATTTATGCTAAAAAAATTAGCATGTCCCAACTAATTGTATCCCGTATTTTTGAAAAATTCTGAATCCGCGATGAGGTGTCAATAACAACCCATCAAAAAGTCTTTGCACCCGGCCCACTCGTGTAATTTTATCACTGGACGCATTAAAAAATTACTGCACCTGACCCACCCATTTAGTTCTATCACCGAGTTGGCTCGGCCTGCGGTTCATGGGTTTTATGAGGACCGTAATGAGTATTTTAAAATGGACCCCCACCCCAAGGAAAAAAAAAACAGCAACAACAAACAACCCAAAAAAAAACACAATTTAATAGGTGAACATTCTTCGAAATAAAGACAACACAGAAATTTCAAAATTTCAAAGGGTATGCACGCGATATTAGCCTTAATTATAGGAGTTTAATCCATATTCAAGTTTGTAAGTTAGACTACTCTTCTCTTAAGAGGAGAAGGAATCTTTTCTCTCACTTTTTTTAGACATTGGATGGTTAGTATAATATACATACAATCGTCTTCCTCCCGTGCCAAACCCATGAGTATTTAAGCCGAACTTTTGGGTTTGTATTGATTTTTGTAAGGTGAAGTTTAATTAATTATTTTTGGATCACCGAATGTAAACTTTTAGCACAACAACATTCGCCACTTAACGTGCACCGGTTACCCGGACACCCGCTAGCCATATATTGGTGGGGTGACAGGCATATAATGTCGTACCCGTTTAACTCCCGGTGTTTTTGCTTGTACCCATTTGACTTGCTTCCTGCGGGTTTCCTGACCTGCCCGTTTGAGACTTCTAAATGCACGAATTCTACTCGTATTGTATCTTTTATATGTATCCGAATCCATGCTTACTTAGCAACCACATATTCTCTTTGTATTACATCTACAATATATAGCTTATTAGCTGCAAACTATTGCATCGTGAAACATTAGCTAGCAATTCACAACTTAAATATATACAATTGGTCTTATTCTTCTGAAATTCAGCTTAGGGGAACAACATTGTTGTCTGCATGATTATGATCTTCTGAATCCAAAGAACTAGCAGAAGCTTTATCTTAAGAGAATTATTTCCTTTTATTCGAGCACCTTACATTTCTCTCTTTCTCTGAACGTAGGTAAGGAGAGGTGCTGACCGAGCAGAGATATATAGCTTGGCTTTCTCAGAGAACATGCAATGGTTAGCAGTTTCAAGTGACAAAGGAACGGTCCATGTATTTAGCCTCAAGGTTAATCTAGGGTTGACAGGAAATGATAAGCCTCGCCCTGCACCGGACCTAAATATTCCGGCTGCAAGTTCATCCCTTTCCTTTATCAAAGGTAAAGCACCACTATTTCCCATATGTTAATATTCTCTCCATTATGAATTAAGTATTATCACGAGCATAGTCCAATCATAAATTACTGGCATGTCTTCTGTGAAAAGTAAATCAACTATGGTAGCATGCTGCATGTCCTTTTATATGTTCTCCAGTCTCTAGTTTTCAAATTGAGACCTCAACCTTTCATTTTAAATACTGTCTAAATAATTCGTCTAGCATGAGTCTAAATATTTGAACTTGCATTTATAAAAATTACTGATGTCCTAGGTTGCACAGACAGTCTTTTTGGTTGCCGTATCCGTGTCGGACACGTGTTGGACACGGATTCGTGCCCGACACGTGTCCGGCACATATTTTCCGTGTCCCGCTTTGGAACAAGGCGGCTATGAATTTGGATATATGTTGGACACATATTTGACACGCGTCGAATACGTTTTAGTGAAACCACGACGCAAAAAAATATTTTTTCTATTATAAGCGAGAAAACCCTAATATTATTATATTTTTTTTATTTGTAGATATATTTTTTTATTTTACTCAATTTTGCTGCTTAATATAATTTCTACGTGAAATATACAAGGTATTTTTGTTGAAGTTAAATACTGAAATTATAATATTTTGCTAGAATTATGTTGAAATTATATTGTTATCGCTGAAATTATGTTAAATACAAGTAGGAAAATACTAAGATTTTTGCTGAAATTATATTGTTTAGCAATTATATTATAATTGCTAAAGTTGTGCTAAAATAACTAAGTTTTTTTGTTGAGTTTTGATAAATACAGTCAAAAAAATGTTAAAATACTAAGATTTTTGTTGAATATGTTGTTGCAATGATATGATGTTATATTTTTCACACTTATATATCTATATATATTCGTGTCCCCGTATCTTATATTATGGGATTTTGCCGTATCGCTGTGTCCGTGTCCCCGTGTCCGTATCCGTACAACCTTGAGGATGTCGTATGTGTTCAGAAATTTCAAAATAGATTATACTCAAATGTCTAAGAGATTTGCTTGGTGTTAATTATTAGTAAGTTAGTTCAGCCAAGAAGTTATATTATCATGGATAAATGATGTTTTCACTTCTAAATCGGTGACTTCTTATCTGATTTCTAAACTTCTTGTGGAAATGTATAGATATCTGAAGCCCATTGTCTGATTCTGTTGAAGTGCATAGAGGTTCAGATTTTTATTAAACTTTATGTGGAAGGGCATATAGTTTGTAACTTGCTATCTGATTTTATTATCCGCTATCTGATTTTTGTTGAACCTTGCTTTGGCAAGACTTCAATCAGTATGGAAAGATGAGATTTCAGCAATCTTGACTTGAGCAAATTCAGATTTTGTCTCTCCTTTGGATTCGACCTAAGGGGCTGTTTGGTTGCCCTAAAAAGTGACGGGGAAATCAAAGTTGCATGTGACACGTAGGTGTTCACATTTTCATTGATGGTTTTTCTTTTGTTTAGTATAATAGTATCATTGAAATCCTTTTCCCTATTGCTTATTTGGCACTTGCTACTTCAAAATTAGGAAATGCAATTTCCTCTCAAGAGTCATGAAAAGGTAAGGAATCCTAGCATTTTAAAATAATATAGCAATTGTTATAATGGATGGGAGAGGAGAGTCACTTTTGGCAATAATAAAGAAAAAGTAAATAAATGCCCTATACTTCCTTTTCCCCATGACACCGATTCATCAAAATACCAAACTAGGGGAAAAGATGAAAAGCACTGCATCTTAAGAATCATGTATGCATTTCATGAAAAACAAACAAGGAAATTAAAAATCTAAGAAATATGTTGGTTTGCTTTTCATGGTTTTCCTTGTTTCCATTCCATGACACAAACATGTCTTAACTGTTTCTTTAGAGTTTAATTCATATTTGGTTCATTTTACTACAACCATATTCATGCTCAACAAAAACAAAAAACTTGTCAATAAAACCACTGCAGCTGATGCCTCGTCTTCTTTATATTCTGAGGATCATCAGCTCTAAACCATAGGTTGCTGGCTGTCAATGAAGGCTGTCAATGATATTCATTATTCTTCAAGTGTCACATATTGAAACGTTTGCTAATTTAAGCTCTTTCCTCTAGGTGTATTACCAAAATATTTTAATTCAGAATGGTCAGTGGCACAATTCCGATTGCATGAAGGTTCTCAATACATTGTTGCTTTTGGCCATCGGAAGAATACTATAGTTTTACTCGGAATGGATGGAAGGTATGAGAACATTAGAAAAACCAATCTTTTACACTGTGAAATGATTAAATCTCATTCGTCATTACTTGTGTTGAACACATCCAATAATAGCATACCCACACGATTTTTAGAAGAAGGATTTGTTTGTTTAAAGAAACCAAAACGAAGGAAAGGAACTAAGATTGGAAGTTTGCTTTACCTGCAAAAGAATTGTAATTGCAATTAAATTCCGAAAAACTCTCATCTCTTATTCTTTTTGGTTCCACTTTTGTTCTATACTGTTTTATAAAATACTTCTTAAAACAAACAAAAAAAACCCTTCAGCCTAAAGATTACTGATGTTTAAGCTAAATGAAGTGGAGATTGAATTCATTTCACTGTTCACATTGCATACCTTTTGGGTAATTTGCATGAAGCCCATCCAAACTCTTGCGCTACATCTGTACATGACATCCCAACTTCTAAAACTTACATTTTCCCCTCAACGTTAACTGCAATTTGAGTTTCCACTTTTTCCTCCTTTTAGGCATTGCATACTTTGACACAAAAAATTGTGGCAAAAAAACATTTGGAAAGGGTATAAAAGTTGGGAGTATATTGGAGATTTTTGAAAGTCATGGTAGTTTTCTTCTTTATGGGCAAATTAAGAAAGTTTCTTCCAATTCGGTAACCGCTTACGAATCTGCAAATTTAGTAGTTTGAGAGTAAATTTACATTGCCATTCTATTTGATGCTGCAGCTTTTACAGATGCGAATTCGATCCGAACATTGGTGGAGAGATGAAGCAGCTGGAATGCTACAATTTCCTGAAACCTGATGAAGCTTCTTGAACGCAACTGGGAAAATTGGTCCAAATGTTCACTTTCTCCCAGAAAACCGAATGAACTGTAAATATACCTATGGTTTGCAAATATTTATGTTAGTATCTTGTTGTAGATTCCTCGTGTATACCAGACGATAAAATCCATGTAAAAGCTAAACATTTCTACACAGTTGTCACCCGAGAAGTTGTGTACTTGTCGCCTGTGATTGATTGGGTACAGCTATTGTTAGGTTCTTGCATCGATTTTGAGATTTCTTTTTTCCAGTTAGATTACCTAATCTGTCCTAGTTTCACGCAAGTGGTGATCCCTTTTGTGCCTTATATTGTTTATTGTGTGTTTTGCTTCTTTTTTATTTTAATAGGGAAGGCAACAGATGTGGTCTATTTCACTCTTAGCTTTATATTTGTTTGGGAGTTGCACGCGGTTTTCTGTTTCGAATATTTTACTTTTCTTTTTTCCGTGTTCTCTTGCAATGGTATAGTTTGGAGCATACCATCTAGATTAGGTTCAAAGACAAGTTTGAAATTTGGGTATATTGTCAAAAAGGCCCTGCCCCATTTCAAAATTGTATAAAAACCCTTGGGTTTTTTACTCTTGTTAAAAAAAAATCCGGGCCCGATCAAAACACCATGAATACCAGTTGTTAGTTGTTAGTTGTCTGTAATATTTAAGCAGTTGGCTGTAATATCTAAACAATTGCTTGAAATATTTAAGCAGTTGCAGTTGTCTATAAGCATGTAATATCTAAACAGTCGCATGCAATATTCAAGCAATTGTGAGAATTCAAGGACTAAATGATATACAGTCTAGGGTTTTTTCACAAAGATTTTGAACAATAGGCGCTCTCAACAATTTTGAAGTTTACAGGGTTTTTTAGACAACTTCCGAGCGGGCTGGGGGCTTTTCGACAATTTACCCTTGAAATTTTGTTCATAATGTTATGTGTTATTTATTTTGGGTGGGTTCATAATTGAACTGACTTGTTTTGAGCTGAGACTCCAGCACAAGGTTGCTTTGTTTTATTTATCTCAGTTTGAATTCGGACTCGATAAGTTAACGAGCCTAGCTTCTTAACGACTCATTTACCATAGAACGAGCAATAGTTTTGCGCGACTTAGAGATCAAATTTTCAATATATATTTTACTGTTCAACAAATAATGATTTCCTCCCGAAACAGGCCAAATCAATCAAACAGGCCGAGTTTCGATATGACCTTATAATTTCAGGCTCAAGTTAGGTTTACTAGAAAACGAACCAAGCTTAAATGTTTTTTCATCAACCCGAATTCAAGCTGGCTTAATTCGATAACTGTTCCTAGTTCAGAATCGGTCAATCAATCTGTTATTTGGTCCAAATACCAATCGACAAGTTTAGCTTAAATAATATTTTAAAAACCAAGATCCTTGATTTGGGCATCATTGCTATGAGAATTTTAATATTTTAACTGCAAGTGTTAGAGAATCCTATCTATTTCCTTTTTGACTTGTTTCTTCCCCAGGCACATGTACATACAAAAATTGTTCCCCATTATTGTTCATAAAATAGAAGAAATGATTCTGAGTTGGTCTTTCCAAGGCTATTAATAAAATTATCTTTTTCAAAATTTTCAATCAAATGATTAGATGCATTATGTCTGATTTGGTTGAATGACTTTTAATCATTAGTTTAAGAGGTTAATTTGTTGTCTTCTTCCTTTTTTCTGAATAAACCTAAAAATCTTTAAATTATACCAATGCTTTTTAAGGCCAAAATTATATCTTTTCTAAACAAATAAATCATTGTATTTATTATGATCTTTTGTAATTTTGAATTATCAAAATTTTCTTACTACTATTACTATATATATTATTGAGTTGGATGACGGCTCAACTTTTCATCATTATAAAGATTTTCTGTTTTGATTATCTTTAGAAAATTTCTCTCTCTTCTGTTGTTATTTTTAAAATTTTTTAATAAAAAACAGGGTGTATCAAACTTTTTGATATATTTGTTTTTAGTTTTATGGAGAATTTGGTAAATATATAGTCACTTCTTATTGTCAATTTAATAACAAATTAAGGAAAAATGACCGATTTCATTCTTCAAAGAAATCTGCCACATTTTCCTTTGTTTCTATTTCTTATGAAACATAGTATTGAATATCGTAATGCAGGTTAAATAGGATATTTTCATCATTCGTACTGTGATATCTTTTGGTTGTAAATTGATGTTAAATTATCATTTGGCATGTTACATGCGTAAAAAAAAATTTAACAATTAGTTGGTTTTCACTGATAATTTTGGAATAAAAGTCCAAAACATTACGACTCTTTTGAAGTATTGCAAGAATTAAAATTTGCAGCGATGATAATAATAATAATAATTATTATTTTTATTATTATTACTATTATTTTGAAGAGAAGGGCAAGGCCGAAAGAGCCCGTCTCATGGAATTTGTAGTGATAATTATTGTCACGTCCTGCTTCCCGGAAGACGAAAATGGTGACGTGATAAGCCCGACATATTTATTCAGAGAAGGTTATTCGCTTAAATAAATATGCTAAGCGTATTGAAACAAAAATACACAATACAATAATAAATGGAGACTGAAATTTTTTCGACAAACTTTTTTATTTACATTCGAACTTGAAAATTTTACAATATATAGGTTCAACTGAAAAGGAAATACAAGAACAGAAATGTCTAAATAGGTGATATATATAAACTTAAAGAAAGATAAGCTAAGTTAAGCCTGAGTAGTGATCTGGTCGTAATCCTCTTCAGTAACGTCCACTTCCTCTATCTCAAAAGTACCTGATGAACATTTTAAAAAAACAAAGATGGATGGAATGCCCGTCAGCGAACTAACGCTCGGTAAGTCCCAAAGATAAGGCGAATATGAAAAGCGATAGGTATAGCATAAATGAAGTAAAGTAAATGACGAGCAAAAGTGTGTGGAAGTGAACATGGGTATATGTCCTATAGGTCTATATATGGTAACTATATTAACATTAAGTCCAAGTGTGAATGTCAACACAACTGCAGAAGTATTCACGAGCTCAAGAGTGAGACACCAGGAACAAGAAAATACGGGCTCATTTCATGTGTTAGTATTGAGACTCCAAGATATGGAGGAGTTGACCCGACTAAGATTCGAGTAAATAGAATTCGAGTAGGTTAATACGGGACTACTGAAGTTCCGTTGGATTCACACTTGTAACTACCCAAGCATCCCGGGAATAATAGATTATAAATGTTAGATTGATTTAGTTGATTTGATTGATTGATAATAACATGTCTTGATCGAAACCATAAATTGTAAAAGGCGAAGAATGAAGTCGGTAAATCAAGTAGAATACGAGTAATGTCGGTTGCAAACCTGGGTCGAGTCAAGTTAGGTGTTCAAGTTCAAGGGTTCAAGTTCAAGATTAGGTTCGAGTTTGGATTCGAGTTCGAGTTCAGATCAAGTTCGAGTTTGTATTCAGGTTAGAGTCATATCGTATTAATAGATTTAAATCTTATGAATTTCTTGAGTTTGGAAAATATCGATAACCGCTGCACATGAACGGCAGGATTTGTGTTTTTTTAAAAAACGATTATCATTTGATAATTTCCATTCTAAGATTACGATCTATATCTAGTGAGAGGCAAGTGGTGCATTATTGTCTCCGGCAACCCCGAGATAACTGATAAGAGAAGATTCCACTCAAACTAATCTGCAATCTAAATACGTAACCTAAACTAGTCTTTTAATTTCGATGATGTTTTTATAAAAATGTCATTTAAAAATTCTCGAGGGTTTTTAATTCGTTCTAAAACCCCGAATACGTTTTTAATAAAAATATGTTAGTTTAAAAGTCAAGATTTTTTTATAAAAATGTATTTTACATTTTATGGTATTTTAGTATAAAAATCTAACTTTTAAAATTTATGGTATTTTAATAAAAACTACCACTTTTGGAAATCTGATGGTATTTTTGTGTAACTTTAATCTTTCATTTCAAAATATAGTTTTCAAAATTTGTTTTCATAAAAATAGAGATTTATGATTTATATAATTTTCCAATAATTTAATTTGTTTTAAAAGTCGTATTCATTAAAATTGCATTTTTATTCTTTCGAGACCAAATTCTCCGTGAGAAGTCCTGCATCTTGCTCTACTATCTCAAGGACATGTGACAACCCGCACCATCCACAAATAGGTACCCTAACGAGAGTTGTAGAGGCGTAATTGCAAAAGTTTTCAAAAAGCGATTAAAAACGTATTTTTCTAAAACGAGTGTATTTTCTTGAAATTGTTATCTTTTAAAATAACTATGTAGCCAAGGTATCGTGCTATGAAATCATTGTGTATGTGAGTGGGGTAGGACGTTACCCCGTGGATTTTCTAGAGTTATGAGTCAAAATAGCGATAAAGAGTGCATGTAAAGTTCATGGTATTTTTTGTGTAATTTTCAATGTATGATTTGCTTAGCACGGAATTTTATACACATTCAAAATTAATGAGATGAGTAATATTTTAAGGTGGTGTTAGAAAAATTAGTGTGACTTATTTAGCATGATCATTGCGATTAAAACTATTTAAAAGAAATTGTTAAAAACTAACTCCACTTTTATCAATATCGTTTTAAAGGTGTTGGAGATAAAACGAATTGAGAGAGGAGGCGAAAGAGACGGGACTTACATGGTGAAAAAAATGGTGATATTTCAAACAAGGAGATTCAACAAGAGGAGAGATAAATATTAGAGAAAGAGGAGAAGAGGACTTACGGGTTTGCGCTAGATCTTTACAGGATCGTAGATAAGAGGAAGAATACCTCGGCTGAAAGAACCGAGACCAAAACATGTGGAAAAGATTGATCGATGGTTTGAGCAACTTCACTTGGGTTTAACTCCTATTTGATTGAACTTGAAAACTTTTGAGAATTTTTTTGAGAGAATCTTGTAATACATTTCAGAATAGGGAAGAGTTAGGAGATGGGGTGGTATTTATAGGATAAAATATGAGAGTATAGGAAAATAAAAATTGAATTAAAATGGATTTTAATAGGGTAAGTGATGAGGCAGTTCTTTAGATAAATTAAGAGAAAATTAATAGGAAAAAGGAGTAGAGGGGAGTCAAAGGGATGCACGGGCGAAGCATGGAGGCAAATGGACAAAATACAACCGTCGGTGGCTGCTAATTGGCGACCCGATTGCGGCCACGTGTCTCGAGATTCGTGCCCAGTGTATTAATTCGTGTTAACTCTTCATTTCTCCAGCTTTTTTTTGTAGGGTTCCCTAGAGCCCGCGGCACAGCGGAGACGCGGATGGCGAACAAAAATTTCAAGCAAACACAAAGGAACCCCGAACCTAGAATCGATCCCAACGTCTAAACTAGCAAACCAAGCATGCAAAAATACGGAATAGTAACTTTGACGCGTGTCCACTCAATCGTGAAATACCTCTCCAAGCTCCGTGTATACTGTCCGGACATGCTTAAGTGGCGACCTCCCTTTCCAAAGAAGATGCACCTGAGAGAAACCGATCCAAGCTCCGGCTTCACCTAGTGAAGCGACCAACGCTCCAAGCTCGCTCCGAATGGAGAGTGGGGATGTAGGAATATTTTTATGATCTTTTCTCTCTTTTCTAAGATCATGTGAGCTACCTAGAAGAAGGAGGAGGAGGTGAAGAAAAATGGCTAAGTATTTTTTTTTGAAGAAAAAAAACTAGCAAGCATGAAGAGAATGGCTTGATTATTTGCAACCATCCAAGAATAGTATTCACAAATGAAAATACTATATAATAACCAATCTATACCTCTTTACCATGCTATAAAACACCTCATCCTCCACGTCATTTTTGATTTTCTATAAAAGAAAAATCAATAAATGAAGTGTCCATCTTCTAGAAAAAATTCTGTATAAATACGGAATACAACCCGGTATACGTATCAAAATATATATACGCGTATTCGAACAAAAATATGAATAGCCAAGAGAGAAAATGAATAGTGAACAATAATACTAGAATATACATATTAAAAAATATATAAATTATTAAATCAAAACCTGATTTAATAATCCGGCTTAATCTTAAGCCGCTAGTATTATCAACCATCCGATTAAAATCCGTATAGCCTGTATACGTATTTAATTGGGCACCCTGTATGTACCAACATACGTCATCTACATCATATCGCCTGAACCGGGAAAACCCTCTGTGTGACATTCTGAAGACTCGACAATACACTGGCAGTGATTTACCGGATAAATCCAAAAACCACAAGCACGTCATCGACACTAGCTGTACGTAACGGTTGCCCAGGTATCTGTCGAAAGGGAGGTCGACAATTAAGTCCGTCCGTACCCTACTGAGCCTGAATGCGATAATCTCTGTACAGTACAGTCTCTTCGTCTGAGAGTATCGCATACCGGGTCTAGGGGGTGGAAACGTCAAACCCTTAATAACCCGATAAGTCGTGTCAGAGTCAAGCTCATCACCAACCGATAAACTACCGAACTCATATTAGTAAATCTCATCTACCGTGGCCACGGATTTAGGGTGATTGCCAACCGAACACATCATGACATCGACTCCTAATATCAGGAGAGACGAATCCCCGACAATCGCTCACAGCCTCCATGTGGCTCGGGACTGTACCCAACTAAAACCTGTTTGCACGACTACTTTGAGCCGTGGTAAGGTAGTAATCAAAGTACAGTAGGAACTCACACGAGACAAATGACGATCTCAGGTCAAAATACTAACTTGTACTAATGCCACTCGAGAACTTCTATCTGACGATAGATATAATACCATCTAGAAGTTCTCGGCGAGTCCATCCAGTGTACTCACCTCTAGTGAACACTTGTATACTATCTTAGGTGACATAACACCAATGGCTTGTGAGACCGGCCACCGCCCCTTGTCGGGATCTCTAAACGTACACACTAGTCTACTCTGGAATATCGATGCCCAGTCTCGATACTCCCACGACTAGGGACATTTAAGGATGTGCTTATAGATGACCCATCTCTCACGTATATGATCACCATCATAATGCTGGTAGTCAAGTAAGAATCCTACGGGCTTCATCATTATGTATTAGCGACACGTAATAACAAGTAAAACATGAACACATCAATGATAAAGACAAACCAGATAATATACTAGCATTTCGAGTAAGATTGTTCTACCTGTATAGATCATCCCTCAATTATCATAATCGCGTGCCTGCAATTACAATAATCGCCTTGAGGGCACTATATCCAACAATCTCCCACTTGCACTTAAGGCTAATTATTGCGGTATCGCATACCCACATCCCGTGTGTTATCGAATACCCAATTTCTCTACTAATCGGTTTCTCAAATCTCGTATGAGGAATATCCGTGTTCGAGAAATAGCCTCAGTGAATGGATCCGCTATAATGTTTCAACTTTCTCTCTCTATATCTCAACTTCATGAAGATGAACAATCTCCTGAACTGAGCGATACCCCGCCTCAAGAATTTTGTCTGGATTGAAGATGGGATCAAGTTCGTAAATGAACAATCTTATTCTACAAACTTCTTGGGCTGTATCCTCTGTTGAGTCATAACCAGCATCATGAATCATACTTACCTCTGTATCCCTATTAGAACATTATCCAATATACTGATCCTCAGAAGAGGTAAAACTCAAAACTCTGACAGCATCTCTGTCATCCATGTCACCTTGGAAGCCTAAACCGATAACCGCCTCCTGGAGAAGGCTGCTGTTACCAAATACCAAGAACATTCTCTAATGTTCATAACTGCTTCCCTTTGTATCCCCGGAATTGGATTAATATCCGCTTACTACAACAAGTGTATAAACAATATCTGGTTTTGTAAAAGACATTGCATGATTGACCCAATTGCCTAAGCAAATGATATGCCATTCATGCCAGTCGCTCTCCTCATCAGTCTAGAAGACATCTTTTTAGAAAGGGTGACTCCATCACCTGCGGGTACACCACCACGTCAGGAGTCGTCCATTCTAAAATACTTTTAGAATGCGGTCTAAATACCCGATTGGGAAACTTCCCAAATCTAAATCTAAAACCATAGATCTAGTCATCAGAATCGCTGATATATTATCCATATCCAACGTAGGAAAAACAATATGTGACAACCAAAATTTGACCGATTATAGTATAGAAACATCATTTCCTATCTGAAGTATGTCATCCAAAACCCAGGACAGTTCTCCCTACACTCTTCTTACTAGGTTCATTATTGTTTTGATGAAGTCGATCATTTTGATTTTCACATCAAAATAGATGATCCATCTCGGCTATCCATGCTTTAGTCTATGAATAGATATAAGTAACGTGCACACCTTCCGCTGCTCCCATTGACTACGATAACCCTCTAGTAGAGTCATATACATGTACACTTCCAAATTCCTATTTGGAAAGACGTTATAGTCATCCTCTTGCCAGATATCATAGTCTTGAATAGCAACAGTGGCAAGTCATATCTGTATGAACTTCAGCATAAATACTGAAGTAAAAGTCTCATCACAATCCACAATGGGTATTTGATGAAAATATTTACAACAAGTCCAGCCTTATTAGGTTAATACCTCTCCACCTGCACAGATCCCGAAAAATCTACTTGCTCCTAATGGATTTTACCCTTCAGGAGCACCCAGCAAAGTCCAATATGCAATATTTGCTGAAGTGCGTGGAGTCCAATTTGGATATAAAGCATCTAGTCACCTAGAAGTTACCACTTCGTATGACCTATAGATAACTAGTAAGGCCATCATAACTATGATGCTGACCTCCTTCTCACTGTCTCCAAGAAAACCGAAGTATCTCTCGGGTGGCTGAGGTCACCTACTAAAATCTGTGGAGTGGCTAATCCATTCGAGCCAGTAACTTCACAGGATAGGACAACATGGTTTGACGGAGTTTTTTTTATGGATTGTCAAGTTCAATTGAATTCTCAGGTTCTACTAAATTTTCGGTAACCATTTGTGGTTTTGGAATCACTTCCAGTTCTACCATACTCACACTAGTCTTTTGCAAAAATATTCCTTTTATATAAAAAAAGTGGCGAGTCAAGAACAATATAACTATTGATCTTGAAAATGGTAGAAGCAAAACCCTAGCGAATGTTTGGGATAATCCACAAACAGCCATTACCGAAGCGTGCCTTGAGTTTGTCCGGATTCTGCGTTTAAACAGGAATTGGATAATTCCATATCTTTATAACATCAAGATATGTGTTCACCGCCGAAAGACAGGGATCGAGATGTTAGGACGTCTGGCCTGAATTTTGGGGGCAGATGCTATCTGAACTTCTCTATCCACCTCTCCGAGGATACCAAGTTGATTTATGGCACCATATACCGAAGGTTTGGAAAGATGCGACCGTTTTTGAAGATTTTATCAGATTCTCCCTCATTTTATGAGGGGTTTTTGATTATGGGGACGCTCTTCCCTGCAGGGGCTTGCGTTATCGCATTGCGATAACCACTTTCTCCTGCTCCAGCAGTTCACTTCGTATCGTATGTATTTTTATTTATTTTGGTTGCCCGTGGATTGTATACGGATACTAGTTTATGTCGTTGCCCGTAGGGCGCGGATTAGTCCAAATCCGTATATTTTAGATTTAGGGTTTAGTTCAAGGATTTGCATGACAGGGTTTTGAACTTAGGTTATATATTCCTTTGGTTCAAAAAATTTTGTTTTATTTAAGGACCGTTAATCTAGTTTGAGATTAAAATCAACTTAAATGTATGAGCATTTGGACTCAATCTATTTTAAACTAAGGATACATTAGTCCTGTTTAAGACTAAGATTAACTTAGCAATATTTTTAAAGATCATTAAATTTATTAAGATCCAGAGCATTTAGGCTCAGTTGCAAGAGAGACTTAGCCAATTTGGGTTTACTCAGTTTTCTTTTGTTCTGTTCAGAAGTGCTAAGCACTTGTTTGGGCTCTATTTGTTCAGCCCTCTTTTTATGCAAAAGTGCTAAACACTAATTTGACGTTCTGACATTCACATGGATATCATGTGAAGCATTCAATTATGGGCGCTGCCTAATCAGTGCTAAGCACTCAGTCGTTTTGGCTGTATATGAAGTGCTAAGCATTTTTTATATGGCGCTCACGTGAGGAGCACGTGCGGCGCTGGGCGCTTCCCAATCAATGCTAAGCACTCAGCCGTTTGGCTGTATATGAAGTGCTAAGCACTTTTTGTGTGGCGCCCACATGAGGCGCTGGGCGCTGCCCAATCAGTGCTAAGCACTTAGCCATATTGGCTATATATGGAGTGCTAAGCACTTTTATTCAGCGCCCGCGTGTGTTTCACGCGAGGCGCTGGCCTTTTGCTTTGGGCGCCTGCGTGTTTTTCACGTGAGGCGATAGGCGCTGTTAAAAGGGCATCTACGTGGGAAACACGTGAGGCGCTAGTCTTTTTTCCATTTTTAGAGATTAAATCTCTTTTAATGGCATTTTGATCATTAATGATCATCAATATCTTCGTTTTTGAAGATCTGGGATTCGGTTTTTCTTTAAGAACTAAGTTCTTTTATAGGTTCTTTTTCCTTTTGTTTTTCTTTTGGACTTAATTCTTTTCTGAATCTTTGATTTTCAAGAACAAGATCTTCCCGATGAGAATTAAATTCTCAACTTTTAGGAGACTTGTCTTGTGGATCTCTGATTCAGAGAAAGAACTAAGTTCTTTGAGAAGGATTAAACCCATAGAACAAGTAAATGAGAAATTTTGATCTCTGTGGTTTCTTTACCTAGGTTTTTTTTGAAAGGGAAGTCTTCCTCTTTTGAGAATTAAATTCTCTGTTGTTTTGAAAGCTCTCTGTATTTTTTAGGAGCTTATGGGGGGTTTCTTCTTTGTCTCTGTGGTCTCTCTCTTTGTCTTCTTGAGACTTGAAGTCTCGGGTCCTTTATATAGTGGAGGCAAATTGTTAATTAGTTTTGAGAAAATCTCTTATTGAGAGATTCCAACTGATTTAATTGGACTCAAAATTGATTTGGGAATTTTACCCACCGTTGGATTTTTGATCCAAAGACTTCTGTTTTACAGAATATGTTTTTTTGTTTTTAACAGATTGGGGAAATATTTTTCCATATACATAATTTATTCTGTAAAATGATGATTTTTAATCCAAAAGTTCTCTGTTTTATAGAGAGCAATCTATTTTAGTTTAGAAAGATTGAGAGAATGTATTTGTTCCCCTCCGAATGACGGCGCAACGACTGAAGACGTCTTGCCTGAGATTCGGGGCAGATGCTATTTGGTTTTATCCGTCCACCTCTCCGAAGATGCCAAGTTGATTTATGGCACCGTGTATCGGAGGTTTAGACGGATGCGGCCGATGTAGCAGATTTCGTCAGATTCCCCCTCGCTTGAGGGGTTTTTGATTGTGGGGACGCTCTTCCCTGCAGGCGCAAGCCCCTGCAGTTAATTACGCTACCGCGTCGCGGTAACAACTTTCTCCTTCTCCAGAATTTCACTTCGTGTCGTGTGTGTTTGTTTTGTTTGTGGTTGCCCGTAGATTGTATACGGAGACTGAGTAATGTCGTCGCCCGTAGGACGTGGATTAGTCCAAATCCGTATTTACTTAGATTTGGGTTTGGTGTTTTTAGTTTAAGGATGCATTAGTCGCGTTGTGGCTAAGATCAACTTAAACGTTCGTTAAGGATACGTTAGTCTGATTTGAGACTAAGATCAACTTAACGGAAAGAGCTTTTAGGGGCTCTATCGTTCCAGTTTAAGGACGTAGTGGTCCATTTCCTGTATGGTCGTCGGGACCCGTCACCTCTCTGACGTCGTTGAAGGATTACAACGATAGATGTCAAAGGAGTTCGGAGATGTACCCTTGAACCAAAGTCGATTGGGGGATTTATAGTCCGATTTGGGACTAAAGTCTGTTTGAATGTTTAAGGATACGTTAGCCGTATTTGAGGCTAAGATCAACTTAAACGGGATCTTTTAGATCCAAAAAAAGAGCTTTTAGGGGCTCTATTGTTCCAGTTTAGGGACGTAGTGGTCCATGTTCCAGTTTAGGGACATGGTGGTCCATTTCCAGTTTAGGGACATGGTGGTCCATCTCCAGTTTAGGGACATGGTGGTCCATTGCATTTATTTATGGCCGTCGGGACCCGTCACCTCTCCGACGTCGTTGAAGGATTACAATGACATGTGTCAGAGGAGTTCAGAGATGTACCCTAGAACCAAGTGTAAATTGATTTAAAAGAGCAGCCGTGCTCAGTCAATTTAATTTGAGGACTTACGGCCATGATTGGGCTAAGTTCAGTTGATAATGTTCAACGTTTTATTTGCATTTGGCATGTTAGGCCTTTACTAGGGCTCTGCCCCTGTTTAATAATGCAGCGCAATTTCTCTGGCCTTTTAGGCCCAGAGCATTTTTATTTTGGTCTGATAGACCTTTATTTGGGCCCTGCCCCTTTTTCATAATGCACTGCATTTTTTATTAGGCCTGTTAAGCCTTTTTAATTGGACTCTGCCCTTTAATAATGCGCTGCATTAATGAGTCTGATAGAGTGCCACGTGACTTGTCAGGCGCTTTGCGCCAATTGAGGAGCGCAAGGCGCAAGTCCATGGGGAGGTGACACGTGTCACGCTCAGGAGAGCGCAAGCGCAGTGCGCTGCACCAGTGCACCGTGCTGTTGCGCTGCTGACACGTGGCGCGCTCTGATGAGTTGCGCCAATTCATGAGAGCAGTGCTATGTTTTTAGAAGCATATAGCGCAGATCATTATGGAGCTGACACGTGGCGATCTTTGGTGGCTTGCGCCAACCCGAGAGCGCAACAGTGTAGATTTTGCAAGTGCATGACACTATTTTATTATTTTGATCAATTTTAGATCAAAGAAAACAAATTTTCTTGTTTTCAAAGAACCATTGGTTCATCAAAAGGCAATGCCTTTATTATTATTCTATTTTTATTAAAGATCTTCGATCTTGTTCTTAGATCAATAACCTTTTTAGAAGAAATTCTTCTTTTATTCAAGGTTTTTACCTTTCCTTTCTTTGAGCTCTTCTCAAAATTTTCTTTTTAAAGGAGTTCTCTCTTTTTCTCTCTGTGTTGATGTTCTTGATCTCTCACAATGATCATCCTCTTTTGAGTTGGGGTCTAGGGGTCTTTATATAGTGCCCATAGATTTGTTAAGTTTGTTAAAGAGATCATTCTCTGAGTGATTTAGGGAATTTCCCCCACCGTTGGGTCTTTGATCCAAGGGCTTCTGTTTTACAGAAGACAATCTTCTTGTTTTAACAAGAACAGATGGATCTTTCTGAATTTTAATTCTGTTTGGCGCAAACGCACCAGCGTTTGACACGTGTCGCGCAGCGCAGAGCGCAGTGCGACCGCGCTAGCGCAACTGCGCTGCCACGTGGCGCGCAGCGCAGAGCGCAAGTCAGCTGAAGCGTTGCTTCTTTAATTTTTTAATTTTCATTTTAATTTTCAGAACAGAGCCTTGCTCTGATTGGGGGAAACAGAAGCGTTGCTTCGTCTCCTGCCTTGGAATTTGAACAGAGCTTTGCTCTGATTGGTGTAAACAAATGCCCCCCCACCGTTGCGCTTACGTGGTCCCCAAACGTGAGCGCAGCAGTGGCAGAATTCCAACCGTCGTGGCAACTCTTGGAAGTTGAAAGGGCATTTGATGCCTATAAATAGGACCTTTGGTCCTCAACAGATGATCATCATCTTTTAAGATTTTTACTTTCGAAACTTCAGAGCCTTGCTCTTGCCCTCAAGAACTCCAAGAGTTAGAATTTCTTTAGAAAACACTTTTTAAGTAATATTTTTAATTTAAATTAAATTAAATTAATTTTCATTGACATAGCCTTGCTCTCAATAGATCCCTGATCTAAAGAAAACCCATTTAAGGTTTCACTTAACAGAGCTTTGCTCTAAGGGGGTCTAAAGAGAACTAAAGGGAACCCTATTAGAGTTCCATTAATAGAGCTCTACTCTCTAAAAGATTTTCTTTGTATTTTCTCATTTCATTAATGGAGCTTTGCTCCTTCCAAATCATACAAAAGAACTCTTAGGAGTTTTTCATTGATCTTGGAGTTTAAAGATGGCATTTTATTCCTCGGTGCATTATATCGTTTTGCTTAAACAGTCTTTCTGATAATTTTGTTGATTTTCTTTCACAGAAACAATAAACGCCCATATGTACGATCTTGACGAGATCATCTCCTACGGGGACATCCGCTGACTTGGCCGTTCTCAAAATCGAGAGTTCACAAACGCGGAGTGTGCTGAAATCATGAGCCGCTTCGACGCATATAACGATCAACTACTTCCCCGACGATCCTCCCTCCTGAAGCTTATCGTGGGAGCCATCTGGGAAGCGCTTCCTCTATTCTGTTCCGGTGTGCCGCTTAGGGCGTTGGATGCCGCTGAGGATAAGGTGCACTCGGTGGACCTGATGAACTTAATCTCGAAGAGACGGCGAGACAATCTTGTCGATCTCTTGCACCAGGCCTTCCAACAGTCCGCCATACTCGCTGCTTATTGGAGGGAGGAGGACCCGCGGGGACCCCGACGCTTATGCTCGCGAAAGAAAGCATACTAGGATGGTTCGCCAGGCTTGGAAAATCTTAGATGAGGTTACTTTCGAGTTCCTTAATCCATGTCCTGGGTCCGAGGTCATACCGTTATAAACATTTCAATAATGTTGTCATTTATTTCTTTATGATTGTAAAAGCCCTTTGAAATATGAATGGGAATTTTTTATTTCAGCTTGTCTTATTTCTCATTCTGAGTCTTTTGCACACGCATGAATGGATGTGTCTCGAACGCTTGATCAAATGCAAATCGAATGTTCTTTCTGTCACTTCCTTCTTTCTTTTATTATCAGTATACTGCTGTAGTAAACATGGTTGACAGATAATAGAGCAAGCATCTCGGTTTCTTAAAGAAATAGCGATGGCTTAGGCCGCAGGTTCAGATCTGCTGCCTAAGACTTTTCAACTCTATGAGCCGTGAGGCTCTCATAGAGACTTTTCTCCCTACGGATCGAGAGGATCTCATAGGTGTATTTTCTCCTTAGGAATCGTGAGGATTCCTAAGTGCGTTTTCTCTTATAAGTCGTAAGGATCCTATAAGAGAATTTTCCCTCTTACGAGTCGAGAGGACCCGTAAGCGGTTGTTTCCCTCCTTGTCGAGATTCGAGTTTGGAGAGTGAGACCCGTGGATGGTATGCAAGAGACCGTTTTGGGCCAACTTGCACGGTCCCAATGCTTAGAGAACAAGTTTTTTAATCCTCACTGCCTAAGGCTTTATCTTACGAGTCGAGCAGCATCGAGAAGTTCTCGCAAAGACATCAATTTCTTCACAAGTCGAGCGAATCGAGTATTTCTCGCAAGAATATCCTAACGTCACAGTTAACCTCTGCTCTTTACGATAGAAGTCCGTTAGGGTCTGTGGTACTTAGGGTTTTGGCCGTCGTACCGTCGCTTCAGCTGATATATTCCTCGATAGGCAATCGTGCTGTTCGAGTAGCCCTACGACTGCCGTGTCTCTGATCCCTTTGGGGGCTGGACAAGACGTCTTTAAGCAATCCTCCTTGGCAGTTTGACCGTCGGAAGAGCAAGCGTTAGGAATTTGCCATGCCGCTTTTTACTTAAGGTTAGGCTCATTTTGGTGGGCCCCGATGAGTCATATCCACTCCGCGCTGGTGTGGGATGATCTCCGATAGTCTTTCAGGTTTTATGTGAGTTGCCGTCAAGACCCTGAAGCTAGGAATTTGGCCTTTGTTTCGTTTGCTGGCATCACGTCTGCTGTATCGAGACGAATGTCACGGTGGGAACTAGGGATTTTGCCGTGGCTCCATTTGTTTGATTGTCGCGTCTGAACCGTGCTGGAGGGAGAACGCTGGGGTGACATCTCGTCTGCTGTATCGAGACGAACGTCGCGGTTGTTTCCAGGTTACTGGTGAACCGTCGAGGTTTGGAACTAGGGATTTTTCCGTGGCTCCATTTGTTTGATGATGTTGTGTCTGCTTTGTCGAGACGAACGTCGAAGTGGTGACCATTCCGCACTGGTGCGAGACGATCTCCAGTTGTCTTTCTGGCTTTATATGACTCGCCGTCAAGACCCTGAAGCTAGGAATTTGGCCTTTTCTTCGTTTTCTGGCATTAGGTCTGCTGTATTGAGACGAATGTCGCGGTTATCTCTAGGTTGCTGGTGAACCGCCGAGGTTTGGAACTAGGGATTTTGCTGTGGCTCCGTTTGTTTGATGATGTTGCGTCTGCTGTGTCGAGAAGAACGTCGAAGTGGTGACCATTCCGCACTGGTGCGAGAAGATCTCCAGTTGTCTTTCTGGCTTTATATGACTCGCCGTCAAGACCCTGAAGCTAGGAATTTGGCCTTTGCTTCGTTTGCTGGCATTACATCTGCTGTATTGAGACGAATGTCGCATTTATCTCTAGGTTGCTGGTGAACCGCCGAGGTTTGGAACTAGGGATTTTGCCGTGGCTCCATTTGTTTGATGATGTTGCGTCTGCTGTGTCGAGACGAACGTCGAGGTGGTGACCATTCCGCACTGGTGTGAGACAATCTCCAGTTGTCTTTCTAACTTTATATGACTCGTCGTTAAGACCTTGAAGCTAGGAATTTGGCCTTCGCTTCGTTTGCTTTTGTCACGTCCGAACCCTGTTGGGGGAAGAACGCTGGGGTGACATCTCGTCTGCTGTATCGAGACGAACGTCATAGTTGTCTTTAGGTTGCTGGTGAACCGTCGAGGTTTGGAACTAGGGATTTTGCCGTGGCTCCATTTGGTGATGTAACATCTGTGTCATGCTGGAATGAGGAGGCCCACCGTTGTTGGTCTCCAGGCTGCAGATGTGGCCATTGAGATTTGGAACTAGGGACTTTACCATGGTTCCGTTTCATTGCGACTTTGAGGTCGATTATTGACGTCACCTGCATCCGGTTGGGGTGAGGAGAAACGCCATTGGTGATCTCTAAGTTGTCGATATCGACGTCGAGACCCTGAAGCTAGGGAACTTCCTTCGTTTCGTTTGTTGACATTGTGTCTGCAATATTGTGACAAATGTCGAGATTGTCTCTAAGTTGTCTATGAACCGTCGAGATTTGGCTTCGCTTTCTGGTGGAGCCTGTTGGGAAGGTATGGTCCCCTCTTTGTTTGTGCCCATGAATTGTATACAGGGATCGATGTGATCTCACCTGTAGGGCAAAAGATTCTTTAATAATTTTTTTTTATATATTATTGTTTTCTTTCCGCGATGCTTTATCATTTCAGCTTTTATATCGCGAAGGTCGCGATTGCCCAATCATTTCGGCTATTTTTCGCGGTGCCCGATTATTTCGGCTGTTTATTTTATTTTTACTCGCCGCTTTTTATTGCGAGTTGCCCAATCATTTCGGCTATTTTGTATGCATACGTTTTCTTTACTTGCTGCTTTTTATTGCAAGTTGCCCCATCATTTCGGCTATTTCGTATGCATGTGCAGCTTGCTGGCTTTTCACCGTAAACCTGAAATTAGACACCGATTTCGGCATCAGCATAACAACTGGGATATTGCCAGGAGCGAATCATCATTTGCTTCTGTCGATGTCGAACAAAGGTGGCTTAGTAAACAGGGTTAGGGTCCTGTTGACTAAGGCTTTTGACTTCATGAGCCGTAAGGGTCTCACGAAGGTATTTCTCCCTACAAGTCGTGAGGATCTCGTAGGTGTGTTTTCTCCTTAGGGATCATGAGGATTCCTAAGTGTGTGTTCCCCTGTAAGTCGTAAGGATCTTACAAAAGGGTTTTCTCCTTATAAGTCGAGGGGACTTACAAGGGTTGTTCACCGTATGGACATATCCCCAGTCACGGGTTGGACTTGGTTAGGGAAATGTTTATTCGTGCCCGTGGATTGTATACAAGGGTCAATATCGAGCCGCTTGTAGGGCAATATCGAAGGTTGTGGGAGTTTCTTAAGAACAGGTTCAGGTCTCTGTAACTTAAGACTTTCAAATCTTATGAGCCGTGAGGGTCCCATAAGAGAGTTCTCCTTACGAGTCGTGAGGATCTCACAAGTGTATTTTCTCCTTAGGAATCGTGGGGATCCCTAAGTGTGTTGCTCCCTTATGAGTCGTAAGGATCTCACGCGGGTGATTTCTCCTTACAAAGTCGAGAGGACCCTGTAAGTGTCATTTCACGAGGTTGCGCCCTTTCGGGTTTTCACAAACACTCGCCGGTAGCCCTGCTGTTTTTACTCACGGAGCCCTTTCGGGTTTTCTTCCGTGCCCTTTTTTCTTATGGACATACCGTTCTTCTTTTTTATTCTTTTTTATATTCTTTTTATATAACGAGGTCGCGCCCTTTCAGGTTTTCACAAACACTCGCCGGTAGCCCTGCTGTTTTTACTTACGGAGCCTTTTCGGGTTTTCATCCGTGCCCGTTTTGCTTATGGACATACCGTTTTTCTATTTTTATTTTTATATATATATTTTTATTTTATTCTTTATTCTTTTTTTTTATCTCGTCCGCCTGAGGATGCTGCGGTAGTAGTTTAAAGACGTTTCGGTCGTTTGCAAGTTTTAGGACATTGCGGTCCATCATTAGTTTAAGGACGTTTCGGTCCGTCATCGCCGTATTTGAGGCGAAGCTCTAGTTTACTGACTTTTCGGTCTATGGGGCTTTCTCTATGATTGAGCATGATGCCCCCGGCGTATCCATCTTTCTCGAAGCATGCGGTTGTGGCGGGCTCACCTTCCAGTTTTTGAAGATGACGAACTTGCCCTGTTGGTATTGGTCTTCGACCCAGTTTTTGAAGACGTAACAGTTTTCGATCGGATGGCCAAATACTTGGTGATAAGGGCAATAATTAGGATTGTTGACATCATCCAGTTGCAGTTTGTGTTTCGGCTCCAGTAGAGTTATAAGCCTGTTATGCACTGTCATTTCGAACAGCCTCCTTGTTTCATCCTGGGGAAATGAGTAAGGACGTCTTAGCCTCTCCTCGAGGGATATGCGTGGACGCATATTGTTTTGACGAACAACCGGTCTAGGGCTACTCGACTGTTGTTGAGTGTTGGCGACGAAGGTCATTTTCCCTTTTCCTTTTTGCTTGATCCTTTATTTGCGGGGCCGAGATTTTTTTCGAGTAGCGGGCGATTGCACGGCTGAATGTTCTCGCAAATTCTCAATTCTTTCATTTTTGAAATGGATTCCTTGAGGAGAGGGTTGAGGGAAACTTCTTCGTCAGAGTCGCTTCCAAAGGTGATAATTTGCGATCCTTTGAAGTCGGCTATATGACAGTCATCGGCGGCTCTTTTACGCTCATCTATCGTATTTTTCCGATGTCTACGAGCTTCACACTTTGTCCTGTTGAAGTGTTGCTTTTGAGCGACATATCCTTGCCACCAACACTTAAAGGAGTCGCAATCTTCGATAGGATGTATGATCTTCTGATGATATAAGATGAAGTTAGGATGCATCTCTACTCCACCGAGAGTATTTTCTTCAGGGGGCGGTAGCTTCATTCCCACTGATAGGGCTTTGGCGAACCTTTTCCTCGTCTTGAATTTGTTTTTATCCGCAGCGGATGACTTTCGATTTGACGGGAGTGCTTCGACTCTTTGGTCCAGTCGTCGGTGTTTGGCTCCTTCCAGTATGGCCATCTTACGCTCTTGATTGGCTTTAACTTTCAAACGAATCTCATTCAGGAAGGCATCAATCAACTCATCTGACGGCCGCGGAATTTCTGGTTCAGGGTCCGCCCTCGGTTCCTTGGCGCAAGGAGCCTTTTCATCATCCGCCAATGAGTGAGAGATCACATGACAACTCGCTACGTAGTCTTCGGATTCATCTGATGAGTCTTCTCCATCGTTTTCGTCCTCAACAAAAGAACAAGCTGCCCCCATCGTGTCCGTCTTCTTTGGAGTGTGCGGCTGTGGTGGGTTTACCTTCCAGTTTTCAGACAGCGCAAACTTGCCTTGTAGGTACTGATCCTCGATCCATCCCTTAAAGACGAAACAATCCTCGATCGGGTGACTTACCGTTTGGTGGTAAGGGCAGTAATCGGGATTATTGAGATTGCCTGGCTGCAACGGACGTTTTGGATTCGGCAGATTGATGAGTCTGTTGCGTACTGCCAGCTCAAATAGTCTTCTCGTTTTATTCTGAAGAAACGAGTAAGGACGTCCTAGTCTCTCATCGAGGGATGGGCGTGGATGCGCGTTATTTTGGCGAACGACCGGCTTTGAGTTGCTCGGCTGTTGTTGAGCATTGGCAACAACAGTCGCTTTCCCTTTTCCTTTCTCATTTCGAGAGTCTGGTTTTGGAGGAGACGGTCCGTGGCCCATCTGGTCCATTTAGGCTAATTTGTCGATCAATGCCTGGAAGGTGGTCGGCCTGAAGAACATCATGAATTGCGAGATGGTCGCTTGCGGATCAAGAGTGCCCACGAACATGCCTATCGCAGGTGCCTCTTCTATGCGTTGTTCGCATTTTGACCATAGGTTCCGCCATCGTGTTGCGTATTGGACCCATGTTTCGCGGGGCCTTATCCTGGCATTTATCATTGCTGTTATCGGGGTGCGTTCACTAGCACTCGCGAATCTTTGTGTAAACAGTAGCTCCATCTCCGCAAATATTTTGACAGAGTCGTTAGGTAGCTCCGAATACCATTCAAAGGCTGTTTCTGCTAAGCTGCCAACGAATTGGCGAAGCAACAATTTGTCATCGCCTCCAGTATTGCCGCACAAGGCCCTGAATTGAGCGACATGTTGATGCGGATTCCCTGTCCCTTTATATACGTGGAATTTAGGGATCGTGTATCCCGGCGGGTAACTGATTTGGTCATACCGGCTTGGATAGGGTCGTCCGGTTCTAACAATTTGCGCAGCCGCTTCATTCGCTTGATGAACTCATATTTGCTGAGCTATATAGTCGTCCAGTGCGGCCTTGGAAATGGTTTCTTCCTTGGCTGCTGAAAGAGCCGGAGGAGGATCGGATGTCTCCCCTCTGTCGTCTCCGACAATGATCCGCTGTAACATCATCCCTACTATATTTTGGAAGAGGAGCGCCATTTTTTTTATGTTGGCAGCTTGTTCTGCTGCCTCTTTGTCCTTCTTTTTAAGGACTCTACGTAAGAAGTCAGCATCGGTTTCTTGTTCGTGACGCTGCTCCAATGATACTTCCGAACTTTCTTTTGGTTCGGTAAGTGCAGCCATTGCAGCCATCATTTCCTGAAGCTTCTGTTGCTGCTCCTGGGCTTTTGTCATGGATCGGGTGAGCGGTCGGTGACCCGTCGAAGCGCGGCTTTCCTCCTTTCCGGAAGCCATATAAACAGTGTGCACAACCATGCCCCCAGACCTGGGGCGTTTGTGTTCAGCGCTTTTACGCTTCGCCATGTTCATAGGGGCTCTTTGCGGCCTCCTTTTCCTTTGAGGGATTGGAGATGAGGGGGCCGTTGCAGTGGGCACCCAAGTAGCTGTTGCTTTTTGTGGCTTGACGGAGTAATTCTTCTCCTGCCGCACCTTCATCTTTTTCTGTCGGCGGAGATAGTTTTCATCAATCACCAACTCCTGGACCTGTCGCCAGACTTTGTAAATTTTAGAGGACATCCGTTGAGGGGGTGCTCTAGCTTCTTCTCTGAAGTATTCCCCATAGGTGAAGGAGTTCTCTTCAGCACCGCAGTAGGAGATTTTCTTTGCACCTCGTTGAGCAGTTCAAAGCTGTTCCCAGATGGAACAGCAGCCTCGATCCCCACCATCGGAGCTGGTGTCGTAAATCCAGAGGGGGAGTTGCCCACAGCCTTCCTTACTCGACGCCAGTGGTGACGTCGAGCGCGTCGTGCGGGTGGAATTGATTGAGCCGTAGGGGTGACCTCCTCATGCCCCATGTGTTGGTCAGAATCTGCTGGTATCAGCCTTTTAAAGACCGACGTCCATTGAATGGGGACGGCCAACCTGTCAAAAACAGACTTCCGAGCAGCGGGAGCAACCTTGGTGATCTCACCTGAAACTGGAGTAGGGATAGCTATCCGCTTCGGGATAACATCTTCCGGTATTGTTGGCTTTTTCATGGGCCCGTTGGAGCTCTGACCTAGCCTGTTAAAATCCAAGGCGGTGGAGTTGGGCGATCCGTTGAGAGGGACCGCGGCAGTGGTAAGTCGATCAAAGACCGACTTCTTTGGGGCTTCCTGCAACGTCATTGGGGCATTGAAGCTCATCGGTGGGAGCACGGTCCCGAAGAATAGTCCAGCGGTGGCTTGAGTTACCTGCTCCACCGGCATCTTGAAAAGAGAGGCCGCTTGGGGCCCGTAAGTCACTCCTCCAGCAGAGACCGAACGAGAGTTGCAGTTGCAAGCAGTGCAGTTTGAAGCCATTGATCTTCTGTTTTCTGCACGGAGCAAGACACCAAATCTTAGTACCTCGAATCCACATGCAACCACAGCAAACTGCGATTCGTTCGCGAACACGACACACGAAGTGTGGAGTGGAAAGAGGAAAAGGTCCCACCGGGCGTGCCAGAATCTGTTCCTCTCCGAATGACGGCGCAACGACTGAAGACGTCTTGCCTGAGATTCGGGGCAGATGCTATTTGGTTTTATCCGTCCACCTCTTCGAAGATGCTAAGTTGATTTATGGCACCGTGTATCGGAGGTTTAGACGGATGCGGCCGATGTAGCAGACTTCGTTAGATTCCCCCTCGCTTGAGAGGTTTTTGATTGTGGGGACGCTCTCCCCTGCAGGCGCAAGCCCCTGCAGTTAATTACACTACCGCGTCGCGGTAACAACTTTCTCCTTCTCCAGAATTTCACTTCGTGTCGTGTGTGTTTGTTTAATTTGTGGTTGCCCGTGGATTGTATACGGAGACTAATTTATGTCGTCGCCCGTAGGACGTGGATTAGTCCAAATCCGTATTTACTCAGATTTGGGTTTGGTGTTTTAGTTTAAGGATACATTAGCCATATTGAGGCTAAGATCAACTTAAACGTTCGTTAAGGATACATTAGTCTGATTTGAGACTAAGATCAACTTAACGGAAAGAGCATTTAGAGGCTCTATCGTTCCAGTTTAAGGACGTAGTGGTCCATTTCCCGTATGGTCGTTGGGACCCGTCACCTCTCTGACGTCGTTGAAGAATTACAATGATAGGTGTCAGAGGAGTTCAGAGATGTACCCTTGAACCAAAGTCAATTGGGGGATTTATAGTCCGATTTGGGACTAAAGTCTGTTCGAATGTTTAAGGATACGTTAGCCGTATTTGAGGCCAAGATCAACTTAAACGGGATCGTTTAGATCAAACAAAAGAGCTTTTGGGGGCTCTATTGTTCCAGTTTAGGGACGTAGTGGTCCATGTTCCAGTTTAGGGACATGGTGGTCCATCTCTAGTTTAGGGACATGGTGGTCCATTGCATTTATTTGTGGCCGTCGGGACCCGTCACCTCTCCGACGTCGTTGAAGGATTACAACGACAGGTGTGAGAGGAGTTCAGAGATGTACCCTTGAACCAAGTGTAATTTGATTTAAAAGAGCAGCCGTGCTCAGTCAATTTAATTTGAGAACTTACGGCCATGATTGGGCTAAGTCCAGTTGATAATGTTCAACGTTTTATTTGCATTTGTCCTGTTAGGCCTTTACTAGGGCTTTGCCCCTGTTTAATAATGCAGCGCATTTTCTCTGGCCTTTTAGGCCTAGAACATTTTTATTTTGGTCTGATAGACCTTTATTTGGGCCCTGCCCCTTTTTCATAATGCACTGCATTTTTTATTAGGCCTGTTAGGCCTTTTTAATTGGACTCTGCCCTTTAATAATGCGCTGCATTAATGAGTCTGACAGAGTGCCACGTGACTTGTCAGGTGCTTTGCGCCAATTGAGGAGCGCAAGGCGCAAGTCCATGGGGAGGTGACACGTGTCACGCTCAGGTGAGCGCAAGCGCAGTGCGCTGTGCCAGTGCACTGCGCTGTTGCGCTGCTGACACGTGGCGCGCTCTGGTGAGTTGCGCCAATTCATGAGAGCAGTGCTATATTTTTAGAAGCATATAGCGCAGATCATTATGGGGCCGACACGTGGCGCTCTCTGGTGGCTTGCGCCAACCCGAGAGCGCAACAGTGTAGATTTTGCAAGTGTAGGGCACTGTTTTATTATTTTGATCAATTTTAGATCAAAGAAAACAAATTTTCTTGTTTTCAAAGAACCAATGGTTCATCAAAAGGCAATGCCTTTATTATTATTCTATTTTTATTGAAGATCTTTGATCTTGTTCTTAGATCAATGATCTTTTTAGAAGAAATTCTTTTTTTATTCAAGGTTTTTACCTTTCCTTTCTTTGAGCTCTTCTTAAAATTTTCTTTTTAAAGGAGTTCTCTCTTTTTCTCTCTGTGTTGATGTTCTTGATCTCTCACAATGTTCATCCTCTTTTGAGTTGGGGTCTAGGGGTCTTTATATAGTGCCCATAGATTTGTTAAGTTTGTTAAAGAGATCATTCTCTGAGTGATTTGGGGAATTTTCCCCACCGTTGGGTCTTTGATCCAAGGGCTTCTGTTTTACAGAAGACAATCTTCTTGTTTTAACAAAAACAGAAGGATCTTTCTGAATTTTAATTCTGTTTGGCGCAAACGCACCAGCGCTTGACACATGTCGCGCAACGCAGAGCGCAGCACAACTGCGCTGACACGTGTCGCGCAGCGCAACCGCGCTGACACGTGGCGCGCAGCGCAGAGCGCAGCGCAACCGCGCTAGCGCAACCGCGCTAGCGCAACCGCGCTGCCACGTGGCGCGCAGCGCAGAGCGCAAGTCAGCTGAAGCGTTGCTTCTTTAATTTTTTAATTTTTATTTTAATTTTCAGAACAGAGCCTTGCTCTGATTGGGGGAAACAGAAGCATTGCTTCGTTTCCTGCCTTGGAATTTGAACAGAGCTTTGCTCTGATTGCGGTAAACGGTATTCCCAAAATAGAATTTTATTCTATTATTGGATCATGGATGCAACCGAGAGTATCTTTTTTATTAGAGAGATTTGGGAGATACTTTCTCCTAATAGAATTTAATTCTATATTTTGAAGATTTATCATCTCTATTGAATTTTTGATCCAACGGCTCTGTTTAACAGAGAGTATCCCAAATTCTCATGTAGAATTTAATTCTATTGATCTTGATTTGGGCGCTGGCGCTCACGTATTGTGCACGTGGGCGCCACTTAAAAATTTATTTCTTATGATGGGTACTCCTGTGCTTTGTACATCGGCGCCTGCGTGATGAGTACGTGCAGCGTCATATAAAATTTAATTTTTATTCAGAAAGCGTTCCTGAGCTTTACACATTGGCGCCGGCATGAGGAGCACGTGCGACACCCCCACAAAATTGGTGTTGGCGCTGACGCCCTCATGAGAAACACATGAGGCACTGCCCTATTAGCTCTCAAATGAGCTTTGTTCTTTCTATATATATTTTTGGGGGAACAAATACCCCCCAACGTTGTTCCCACGTGGCTCACACGTGGGTGCAACGGTGTCACCTTTTCCACTGTTTGATTTCCTAGGGAGTTGAACCGTCCCTTCACATCTTATAAATAGGGCCTTTGGCCCTTGAAATGACTGTCGTTTCGTCATCTTCTTTCTTCTTCCTTGAGAATTTAATTCTCTTCTCAGAGCTTAGATCTCTGCCCAAAGAAAACTCTTAGACTTGAACCCTGTTTAAGAAAATTGGTAAGGATTATGACCAACTTTTAACTCTTAAAGGAAACTATTTTTTGTTTTGGATTTTTAACCTATTAACAGAGAGCTTGGCTCTTTTTCTTGAAATTATCTCTTAGAGATCTTTAAAAAACTTTATCTGGATAGACCGCGAGTCTTAAAGATCTGAGGGTTTTACCCTATTATTAACTCTGATCTTTGAGGGTTCTCTGGAATTTAATTCCAGTTTTTTTCCCATAGGGATTTCTGGGATTTAATCCCATTATCGGAGGAATTTGATTCCAGTACAGAGCTTAGCTCTGAGGAAAAAAAATTCCTTTGAAAATTTTTAGGAATTTTATTCCTCTTTCCTATTTCTTTTAGGGTTCTGTTGTAGATTCTTCTCACATATTTAGATCTGTTGTAGAACACATTCTTCAAGGACATTGGGAGTTTTGAACTCCACTGTTCAATGGGATTTTTCATTTAATGAGAATCCTTTTGGATTCCCACAATGGGTGCACGTCTCATCATTGATAAGGCATCACCTTGATTTTGTGGAGCCACTGTTTTTTGGACTGTATTATTTTTTAATATGCTGTAATGATGTACAAATTTGGTTATTTTGATAACAATAAAACCCTTAATTGTAGTTAAGTACATTATGCCGATAACTAACTCTCCACGGTTTTTCCTTCTGGTATTATAGCTTCCAATTCCTTTTTCTTCTATATTCGTTCGGAGAGTGCTTTTACCGATGTGCTTACAGATCGGGAAGTTTTTGCGCTGATCCGGGACTACGACCCAGAACAGAAGTCTCTTCATTTGTGGGGACAAGGTACAATTATCCGGGGTCGACGCGGTTTTACTTATGCAGTGCAGTCAGAACCAATCCCATTCATTACGCTGACCCTCCGCAAGTCGTTTACGCAGTGGAAGAGGTCAACTGGACCTCGGAAGGTCGTCTCCATTCTTCCATGGCGTCGATACCAGTGCAGCCGCCAATGGCCCTAGACATTCTAGGATTTCGCATATGCCAAGGAGAAGCGTGTCCATGGGGCCAGGTCTATACGATAGGAGTGACCCTCCGTCATCCGGATGGTTATCTGCAGTGGGTCCGTTATATTTTGTCGACCAAGATGTCGCTGCTGCTGAAGACCGGGTTATATCCAGCGATCTACGCATCCCTCTTTTATTACCACACTCATCATGTGTGGTGGTGATTGAAAGAGATGTTTTATGCGCTTTCGCTTTTAAAAGATGAATCAAAGAATATTAACCGCAATCAAGAACGGCATCGCTTGGTAGCTAACCGGTTGAGTACGGGTCGGACCATAGGGATTTTGTGTATTTTCTAGTTGTTCTAATGAGTTAATTCCAATTGTGGTAGGATTGATTATCACTAAAAACTGAAATGAGTTTGATTATGATTAAAATCTTGCTAGGGTTAGGTTTAGGTTAAGTTTGGAAATTCAATATTTCTCACCGCTTTCTATGCCCTAATTAAGATCTATTTAGGTGTTATGGTAATAATTAACAAAAGGGATTAGCACCATCGGGAAGAAACTAGGTTTCTTCCTCTAGGTCCTTGTCCGTCCTTTCTTAACTCTTACCCTAACCTCCATGGAAAACATACACAACCGGTCTTTAACTATGGTATCACCGCTACCCCGTGGGATAGGGTGCCGTAGTGAGCGGTGTGTGTATATATGCATAGAGTCCTATTAAAATGTATGATGGGCAAGAAAAGGGTGAGAGATTTTCATCTCTCAAACCTTTCATATTCCTAATCCTAACAAGTGAGGAATTACTCACTCATTAGGGAATTGATAAAAATAGACATTTTTTGTTTGTTTTTAATAACCTAATTATCTAATCTACGGCAGATAAATAAAAGTGCTAAACTAGGGCAGATAAATAAAATTAACTAGGGCAGAAAGGAAAATTAACTAGGGCATATAAAAGAAGGACTTACTTTATTTGATGCACTCTTCAAACATTTACAGCGAATAACAATTCTGAAATTGATAATTAAAAAGAGGCATACCTCAAAAAGAGGTTTAGGGTTTCTATTTATAGATCATAGAAACCCTAGGGTTACATTCGATACACATCTGCATTTACAAATTTACCATAAGAAGACTAGTCAACGTACCGCGGCCGTCACAAAATTGCACCGACACGTGCTCTATATGGCCGCGGAACCGTGGCCAAGAGCCCTGTTTGGCCGCGGATCCGCGGCCATGTGGTGGGTTCTTGAGCTGCAATTTTCAGGGTTGCTTCTGGTTGCATTTGACTTCTTGTTTCTTCACTTGGTTTCTCAGATTGTTTTCTAGTTCTCTTCCAGATTTCCACAGTGCATAATGTCGTGGACTTTTACCCTTTGCTTCGTGTCGAAGTCTTGAACCTTGCGTTGCCTTTGTGCTTTGTGAAATTGTCCATTGATCTTCGTTTATTCTTCAAACTGTAGGCATGATCAAGATTCTTCCATTTGTTGGTCGTAGTCTCACTTTTGTATCGTCTTTTCATCATTTTCACTGTTTTTGTTCCGAGAACCTGTAACCTGCAACTATGTAGCAGACATGGATCAAAAGCACCTGTTTATTTGTAAAATGAATAAGAATGGGGAATATAATAATGCAAAATTATGATATGAACAGGTGGGTTAAATCCTTCCTGGAGCAATGGAATATCCCGACCCACACATTTCTCTTTTCAGATCGGGAGGTGTCAATCTCGCTGGAGGAATTCGCGGAAATATTCGGCTTACCCATCAGAGGAAAGCATTATAAAGAGATACTTCCTCCCGACAAGTACGTCTTCGCTACTGAATCAGTGGTTATGGGTCTTACCCCAGTAAATGTTGTTCGACACAAGTTTCCAAGCTTGATCAAAGTGTTGAACATATATGAAAGCTTATTCTTAGAGTCCCGGGGGCATGGCGTTAGCATTATGGACTTTGTTGCCCGTTTACTTCGAACCGAAGTTTTATCGAAGAAAGCTGCGAAGTTCACCAAGCTCGATGACCCATTCGGATTTGGCTTGGACAAACAGCCGACTGCAGAGGCGGATTTAAAGCAATTCTTTATTCCGAATACCCCAATCGTCCCTTTCGCAGAGGTTACCGCTCCGGACATCGATGAGGAGACGTTCTTTATGGGGTTCATCGGCTTGTGGCTAAGCTGGTTTGCACTTCCAATGCACCCCCGCTATATGAGACCATCCGTCTTTTATCCGGCTCATCGCATTGCGGCGGGGAGACATATGGCTATTGGGGTTGCCAGATTAGCGCATTTGTATCATGATCTGAGTATAGCGGCCGATACCGCTCAGCCGGGTTTGAAGCCCGTAAATCTCCTATTGCACTACTTCACCCTGTGGATCGAGATGCACGTGCTGGGTGCTTTTGGTGTGCATAAATGACCCAGATTTTATGAAGGATATAACTTTCCTCGGGTCATGCAATTGGTCGATGCTTCTTCTCCAGACCTGACACAGCGAGAGGCTCGACGATTGCTTCTTCGCCCGCGCATGGTTGGGGATAGCATGACCTTCGTCGACAGGGTCCTGACCATTGATAAGGAACCATCCAAGGTAATCCAGCCGCTCCACGATGTCTTCAAGGATGGATCTTCTGCATTGAGGGCATGGGAAATCATTCATTTGTATTCTATCAGGCCAGGTTTCCTCGTATTCAGACAGAACGCCTCGGTGTTATTTATAAGATATAACCCGCATCGTTTCGCCCGGCAATCCGGTTACAACCAAGGCGTTCCCCTTGAAGCATTCCTCATCGACCTGGTTGCTACAGAAGAGAGCGTTCGCAACGCGGCGCATCACTTCATGCGGCTAAATACAGGGTCTCATTTCCTGATTAGTGACCCAAGCTATATCCCGAAAGCCTCAAATGCTTTTATTTCTTGATATCAGCATGCCATGGGTGCCATCATCAAAAAGGAAAGGCGGATGCTTCTCGATCATAAGGATTCTGTCCCGGCTAGTAATCCCACGGTCCCGTTGAAGCGACGGGCAATTTCCCGTCCTTCTTTAAGAGAGCGCCACAGCTGTAATTCCGCGACCCTTTCTGGCTAAGCCACGACCGGATGTAAGTGCTCCTATGACTGTGGTGGCTGTGGCATCCCCCCGAGTCGGGTATTAGCTCCGAGATCGGAACTCGCCTTCCAAAGAAGCCCGTTATGTGAAAACTTTTGTCGTCGGGTGTTGGTGCCGGTTCGCAGAAGAAGAAGTCTTTATTATCGGCCGACGTTGTATTTGGTCAGGAGCCTCATGCTCTTTACAGTGAGGGCTTATCCAAATACGGTACCAACAACGGTTTGTTTGGAGCCTCAATCGATGAGAATGCCGCCACTGATCTTCAAGCCGCTAATGAGGCTTCTAAGAGATTAGCCCGCGAGCAAGCAGTGTTCGCTTCTCTTACGGAGTCCGGTATATTTCATTTATATTCTTCTGTGTGTGTGTGTGTGTGTGTGTGTGTGTGTATATTTTGAATTTATCATTCTTTATTAATGCTCTTTTCTTAACAGGAATCTCTACTGAAGAGGCTATCTTGGCGTCCCTCAAGACATTTGAGGAAGAGGAGAGGCTTCGCGCTTCCATGGGTCTTGGTATGATTCGTTTCGCGATTCCTTTACATATTTAGTTCATTTCATTCACACCCTGACTCCCTTCCTCTTTTTGTTACAGGAACCACCTCAACTCATGTTGTTCCGAGTACAATGCCATTCTCAGGTGGTGGTGTGGAGGAGCCTTCAAAGCCACCGGCTACGATTGAGGTCACCCTAGGGCCGCCACGGAAAGCGTCGCTAAAGCAGCCAATGATGGATGTTGCAGCAGATCCGGAGGCCGAGCCTAATTTGGACAAAGACGTTCCCCTGTCGGAGGTTTTGAGGAGATCTATTCTTACAACCAAAGCTGAGAGGAAGCGCAAAAAGCATGCAGTAAGGGAGCGTCAGGCTAACTTGGCCGCAGGCGTAGGTTCGAGTGATGCCCGACCCTCTGACGTTCCCATGGAGGACATCCCTCCTTCCTTATCCACCGCTCATAGGCAGGTTGCGTGTGTGGCTCGCGAAGAGGCTGAGTGGTCACTTCAAGGTAAAACGGTGCACGATCCCTTATTGAAGCTTAGTAGGACCTGTTTACTTTTCCAGGTTTCTTCTCACAGTAATTTTTCTCGAATTGTAACACATTTGTCCTTGAATGATGCGATAGGGCCGAGTTTGGGTATTAACGTGGTGAGTGAAACGCCGGCATTTGAAAGGTCTAGGGCGTCAGGCCTTCCTGTCGAATCAGGGACTGCTTCAACTGCCGCTTCCTCCTTCTGTGGATCCCCGGCATCGGCAGGTGATGCGAGCATGACGATGACCCTTATTGATTCGGAGGACGAAGGTGTCGATGTCGAATCCATCTTCCCGGTGATAGTAGAAACCGAGGAAGCCGTCATGGTTAGTGGCGCTCCAGACACCGCTATGGTCTCTGCCCCGTCAGGTATTCCATATGTTATTTCTTTTGGGTTCTTAATCTTGCTAAACATATTCGCTGATATCTCTTTTATTCCGAATATAGGTGCGGTAGACCCCGGCGTTGTGCTGATTGAAGAATCACTGTCAGCCGTTGCCATGACTGTCACTGTTCCACCTCTCTTTTGTGCCCCCCCTCCCGAGTTCTCTCGGGTTTAATGACGGAAGGTAAAGATTTTTCAATTCCTTATTTCAGTATAGATATTATTTCTTGGATTAATTTCTTTACCATATATTGTTGCAATCCTGTAGGAGTGCTTTTTGACCGCTTTTGCCAAATGCTAAGCTCGTATTTTACCTTCCAATCAGAATTCGTTCCTCCTTCGGACGTTGGTTAGTATATTCTTCATCTCTTATTTAATCTTTTCACAAGTAATCTTTCTATTGCTAAGCTTTTCTTGGGGCTTTTGTCCACATCTTTAAACGTAGTCTCCTCTGACCCTATTGGCCACAGTCTTACGGCTCGAGGGAGAGAACGAAGGAACAACAGAGCCTCCCAAGCTTCCTGATTTGCCACTTCGACT
The DNA here is from genome assembly GCA_030015575.1 of Agapanthus africanus. Lineage (NCBI taxonomy): Eukaryota > Viridiplantae > Streptophyta > Magnoliopsida > Asparagales > Amaryllidaceae > Agapanthus > Agapanthus africanus. Next base: position 774,043,649 of record CM057341.1, read on the forward strand.
ACTGGTATGTTAGATCTCATTCATCATTGTCCTTTTTAATTCTTAGGTTGAAATCTGACCCTTCTTTGTGTGTGCTTTATTCTGCAGCAGCTACACCGGTTTTGGCTCCTCTTGAGTCTTGCATATCTATGCCCGCGGGGCCGTTCGCTAAGCGTCAGTCTTCTAGGGGTGCGGAAAATAGCAGGTGGATGCTAAGCGAATTTATCTAAGACCTTAACGTTGAAGCTCTCACTTCTGCTGCGGGCGAGGTCAACCCTATGTTGGCGATGCTTATGACTTTCCACAACGAATACTTTGTCGGCATTTGGGTTGACTACTGTAAGCGAATTGAGGCATGTCTCTACGAAATCGAGCACAAGCGTCTTACACCTGAAGCATCAACCTCGAAGGCCCAACTGATCGCATGGATCGAGCAAAGTGCCGCTTCTATTCAATACTTCTAGTAGAAGTTGGCCTGAGGTAAAAAGAACATGAGACAGCTTCTGACGAATCCAGCCAATTGAGCATCCAGGTCAAAGCGAATGCCGTGCAGCTGCAAATTATTTTTAGGAATCTCCAACAATGCGTTTCTAAGGGAATGGTGCTGAGCAGCACATCGACTCTACCAAACGGGGAATGCGAGATTGCGAAGTAGCTAAGCAGGAAATTGCTGAGAAGCTTTCATCATGCTTGCAACAACGGGCCTGAGTTGAAGCGATGCTGGCTGCAATAGTAGCGCATGAGGTGGAGCTGCAGGAAGAGAGTGAGCGGGTTGCCATTTTATTGAAAGCCCCGCTTTCTTAAAGGCTATAATTGTATCCCCCTTTTTTATTTAAATTGTATTTTTCAAACACTTTGATTCATGAATAAAGAATATACATTTTTTGCATGCGCTCCTCTGTGTTTGATGTCTTAATTTAGCGCTAATTAGTTTATTCACTCATTTCGGAGTTTCTAGTTTATGTACTCATCTCGGAGTTTGTAGTTTATTCACTCGTTTCGGAGACTCTTTAGTTTACCTCCTTTGGGTTTATAGGTAAACTTGTCCTAATGTTGTATGTAGATAACCCCCATTCTTTTTACGACAGAGCTCTATTAGGTTTGTGGTACTAGGGTTTTAGTTCGTGATACTGTCGCGTTGGCTGATGTATTTCTCGATATGCAATTTTTAAGTTGTTGTTCGAGTAGCCCCGCGACTGTCGTATCTCTGATCCGTTTGGAGGCTGGACAAGACGTTTTCAAGTAATCTCCTTAGGTCATATTACCGTCGGAAGAGCAAGTGTTAGGAATTTTCCATGATGCTTTTTTACTTAAGGTTAGGCTCAATTTGGAGCCCCGGTGAGCCGTAACCGCACCCTTCTGCGGTGGGACGATCTCCAACGGTCTTTAGGCTTTATATGAGTTGTCGTCAAGACCCGAAACTAGGAATATGCCGTCACTTCGGTGTTTTTTTCTTTAGCAATGTCGCGCCGATTCTTTGCTGAAATAGGGTAGACATCTGTAGGACCTATGTGCTGTTTGTATTGCAATTGAAGTCCGAAGCTAGGAATATGCCATCGCTCCAATTTCATTTGATAGTTGTATCTGCACTCTGCTGAAATGAGGGGGGACGCCGAGATAATCTCTAGGTTGTATATGTACTGTCAATACTTGGAGCTAGGATTTTGCCATAGCTCCATTTTTTGCTTTTGACCCTTAGGTATTTCTTGTTTGATGGTGACAATGTGTCCGCATCCTGCTGGAATGAGATTGAACACCGGGACAGTCTCTAGATTGTATATGTACCGTTAAGATTTGGAGCTAGGATTTTGCCATCACTCCCCTTTTATTCGACCCTTGGGTCTTTGTTGACGTCGTGTCTGCACCCTGCTGGCATGAGAAACATGTCGAGTCGATCTTTAGGCTGTAGATGTTGCCATCAAGATCTGGCTCTCCCTATGACGGAGCCCGGTGGGAAAATATAGTTCCCTTTCTTTCATTTGTGCCCATGGATTGTATTCAGGAGTCGTTGTGGACCTACCGCAGGGAGGAAAAGTTTCATGTTCAATTTTTTTCTTTCCGCGATGCTCTATCTTTCAGCCTTTATGCTGCGAAAGTCGCGATTGCCCAATCATTTCGACAATTTATCACGGTGCCCAATCATTTCGGCTGTTTTTGTTTTTGCTCGCTGTTTTTTATTACGAGTTGCCCAAACATTTCAGCCTCTTTTTTTTTAGTTGGGGTTTGAAGTTTGATATCAATCTTTGCATCAGCATCGCTACCACTGGAATATTTCCATGAGCGAATTATCATTTGCCTTGAGAGGACTTGGGGTTTGACACCTATTTAGGCATCAACTTCGCTACAACTGGAATGTTGTCAGCAGCGAATCATCATTTGTCTTAAGAGGACTTGGGGTTTGACACCTATTTAGGCATCAGCATCACTGCAACTGGAATGTTGTCAGGAACGAATCACCATTTTCCTTTGTAGGTTTAAACAAAGATGTCTTAGCAAACAAGGTTAGGATCCTGTTGATTAAAGCTTTTTGACTTTATGGGCTGTAAGAATCTCATAAAGGTATTTCTCCCTATAAGTCGTGAGGATCTCATAGGTTTATTTTCTCCTTAGGAATCGTGGGGATTTCTAAGTGATATTTTCTCTTGTAAGTCTTATGGATCTTCCAAGAGTGTTTTCTCCTTATAAGTCAAGAGGATTTACAAGTTTCATTCACCATGCGGGGACATTTCTCGTCGTTGGTGGAACTTGGTGGGGGATATATTTATTTAGGCTCGTGGATTGTATATAAGGGTCAATATAGGACCGCTTGTAGGGCAACTTTGGGGATATGACGGCTTAGGAACAGGTTTAGATCCCTATAACCTAAGACTTTCGAATTCTATAAGCCGTGAGGGTCTCATAGGGGGAATTCTCCTTACGAGTCGTGAGGATCTCGCAAGTGTAGTTTCTTCTTAGGAATAATAGGGATTCCTAAGTGTGTTACTCCTTTGTGAGTCGTAAGGATCTCATGCAGGTTTTTTTTACGAGATTGCGCCCTTTCGGGTTTTCACGAAGCTCGCCGGCAGTCCTGCTGTTTTTACTCACGGCGCCCTTTCGAGTATTCATCCGCGCCCATTTCGCTTGTGGACATACCTTTTTTTAACGATGGAATACCCGAGAGTGGTTTCGCCACAAGTGCCCATCTGTTTTCTGGTGGGACTTGAGCTGCAACTCTCGCCGTTGAGACTCCGATCACAATATAGATCTCAAGGGAGGACATCGCCGTATTTGGGGCGGTGAGCTAGTTTAGGGATATTCCGGTCCATTATCGCCGTGTTTAAGGCGAAATTTTAGTTTAGGGATATCTCGGTCCGTTGTTAGTTTAGGGACATCTCGGTCCGTTGTTGCCATGTTTGAGGCGGATAGTTATTTTAAGGACTTCTCGGTCCGTTGTCACCATATTTGAGGCGAAGTTCTAGTTTAGGGACATGTCGATCCGTTGTCGCCGTTTTTTGGGCGACGGAGCTTTTTGGATACTACTCTCAGATTCCTGACTTAGGAAGATAGCAAGCGGACACAAGCGTCGTCATATATCATTTAACTAAGTCGTGATTCGTCAAGCGTAGTATTTTTTAAGGAATCGTCCGTTTATTGGCCGGAAGGGTCTTTCGCCATGCATATCCATGAGCAGGTAGGCTCCACCTTGGTAGACTTTGTCTATAATATACGCGCCTTCATAGTTCGGCTCGAACTTCCACCGTTTTGCACAATTGGGAATCATTGGTCTTTTGACGACTAACACGAGTTTGCCTTAGCGGAACGTTCTCGGCCTGGTCAGTCTTTCGTATGATCGTGTCATCCTTGCTTTATAAGCCTCCAGATTTTGTTGTGCTATAAACCGAGTTTCGTCGAGGGCGTCGATCTCCTCAAGCCGAAGGTGAGCATTTTCTTCATCTGTCAGCTTATATCGAACCGCTACTCGCAGAGAGGGGAGTTCTATTTCCAGTGGGAGCACGGCTTCCATGCCGAACACCAAAGCGTACGGTGTCGTATTCATGGCCGTCTTGAACGTTGTTCTATACTCTCAGAGAGCTTCGTGTGTCTTTTCGTGCCAATCTTTTTTGTTTCTGGACACCGTTTTTTTATAATCTTTATCAAGGTCTTATTGAAAGCTTCAGCTAGATCGTTGGCCCGAGAATTATAGACTGAAGAGTTTCTTCAATCTATTTTATGCTTTTATGCGAAGCGGTTGATTTTATGACTTCTATAACCTGGCTCATTATCCCAGATAATTCGTCGCGGAGTGCCGAACCGATAGATGACATGGGTTCTGAAGAAATGGAGAATATTCTCCGTCTTCACCTCCCTAGAGGTCTGCTTATGCCCACTTGGAGAAATAGTCGGTTGTTGCCAGTATGAACCGATGCTCTTTGGACGATGCTGGTTCAATGGGGCCAATTATGTCGGTTCCCCACATTTCAAACGGCCAGCTACTTACTGTTGGGTGTAGCGGATTTGGATGTTGGTGAATGAAGTCCCCGTGAATTCAGCATGAGTGACACTACTTTGCATATTCGAGGCAGTCCTGAACCATTGTGGGCCAATAGTAACTCATTCTTTTTATCTTCAGCTTCATCTTTGGCTCGGCTTGATGAGAACCGCAGAGTCCGTCGTGAGTTTCTTGAACGACTCTCTTCGCTTCTTCTGGTCCCAGGCATCTTAGCCACAGAAAGTCGAACGATCTCTTATATAGAGTATTATTGACGAAGGCGAAAGACAAAGCTCGTTTCATGAGCTGATGTCTAAACGACACATTTTTGGGCGTTCGTAGGGATTTGAAGTAATCTATGAAAACTTCCCTCAAATTCTTGACATTTTCTTTGTCCTCTATTTGACGGCCTACTTGTTCGGTCGTTTCTTTTCTTTCGGATGGCTCTATCTGGTCTTCCGAAGATATATTTGTTGGCGCGAGAATCTTGAGGCTTTGCACAATGATGCTTACGTCATCGAGGTCTTCATCGGCCAGTTCCTCAGTGGCCAATGCGTCTGCCTTGCTGTCTTGTGCACGCGGTATACTCTGCAGGATATAGGAGGAGATTTGTGTCAGAAGTTGCTACACACTTTCGCCATACATTATTAGCTCTGGCTTGCATGTCTGATAGTCGCCATTTACTTGGCGAACGATCAGCTGGGAGTCTCCATATATGAGGAGGTCTTTGATCTCCATGTCGATAGCAATCTCGAGGCTTGCTATCAAAGCTTCATATTCAGCATCATTGTTAGTCCCTGGCTCTGTTAAGGAATGGGCGTAACGTAATATCCCTCCTTGCGAGGTCACGAAGATAAGTCTCACCCCGGATTTGATTATGGGGGTGTTTCTCTTTCGTTGCTTCATGGAGTATGCTCCATCGAAGTAGAGTTCCCATTGGGAATCATTTTCTTCTTTCTCTTCTTCGACTGATTCGAACGCATATTCGTCTGGCAATTCGCAATTTAACGAGGAGTCGGCTGGTATCGGATGCTCCGCATGAAAGTCGGCTATAGCCTGACCTTTTACCGCATTAAGGGGTCGATACGTCACTGAGAACTCCATCAGGAGGAGGGCCCATTTGGCAAGCCTTCCTGTTAGTATGGCCCTTGACATCAGATATTTGAGAGGATCCACCTTTGATATGAGATGAACCTCATGTGCCAAGGAGTACTGTCTGAGCTTCGTTATCACGAAGATCGGTGCCAGGCAATGCTTTTCGATTGGGGAGTAGTTGTTTTCTTCCCCCAGGAGAACTCGACTCAAATAGTACAGACCTCTCTCATTTCCCTGATCGTTCTCTTGTGCCCATAGCGCGTCTAGAGAACCCTCAAGGGCTGTTGTATATAGGATAAGGGTTTTCCTTTAACCGGAGCGGTCAATACCGGCGGATTTTGCAGGTATTGCTTGATTTCGTCTAGTGCATTTTGGCACTTTTGATTCCAAATGAACGGGGTCCCTTTCTTCATCAAATAACTGTAGGGACGACATTTTCCGGAAAGGTTGGCTATGAACCGTCGGATATATGCGAGATTTCCTCGAAGAGATCGCAACTGTTTGAGAGTTCTTGGCGTGGGCATTTCCATAATCACCTTGATCTTTGAGGGATCGATTTCGATAACCCGGTGCCGTATGATGAATCCTAGGAATTTACTTGAGGAGACTCTAAACGCGCATTTTAGAGGATTCATCTTCAGATTATACTTTCGAAGACGTCGGAACACTATTTTTAGATGTTCCCAATGTTCCTCATGAGATCTGCTCTTTACTATAAGGTCGTCAATATAGCATTCGACGATCTCATGTATGAGATCATCGAAGATCTTTGTCATGGCCCTTTGGAAGGTAGCGCCAGCGTTCTTTAAACAAAAGGGCACCACCTTATAGCAGAATATGCCCAGCGGAGTCCGGAGGCAATATGCTTTTGGTCTTCAGGATGCATTTTTATTTGATTGTATCCCGAAGATCCATCCATGAAGGAGAAGACCTCATGGGTAGATGTATTATCGATCATCAGCTCAGTAATAGAAACTGGGAAGTCATCCTTCGGGCAAGTTTTGTTGAGGTCCCGAAAGTCCACGCAGATGCGCAACGTCCCATTTTTCTTCATCACTGGAATGATGTTAGCAATCCAGTCGGGATATTGAACTTCTTGGATTAAGTCGGAGTCGATTAGTTTCTTGACTTCAGCATTGATACTCATCTCAAGTTCGATCCGCATTCTTCTTGGCGCCTGTTTGACCGCTTTATGTCTGGCGATATGCCAAGTTTATGTACCGCTACTTTTGGATCTAGACCTGGCATCTCAGAATAGTTCCATGCGAAGCAGTCTTTATATTGCATGAGCACGTATTTTAGCGTGGCTACCTGTTTTTTAGATAGTAGCTCACTGACGAACGTCGACCTCGGATCATTTTCTGTCCCTAAGTCAATTTTTATTAGGTTGTCCGCCTTAGTGTATATCCCATCTTCCAGCTCTTTTGGTGCTGGTGGAAACTCTGAGATCACCCCTTCCTCGTCATCATTCGTGAAGCACATGTGGAGGTCATCCATAGTCTCGTGCCCTCCCTCTTTTGAGAGTGTTATCACATGGCAGGTACGAGTTCGCTTCCATTCCTGATGTTGAGCCGGTCCTATCTTCACGGTATAGGTCTTCTTTGGCTCATGCTTTTGCGGCGGGGTTACCCTCCAGCTGTCGGATAAAGCGAACATGCCGTGTTGATATTGGTCTTCTACCCAGTCTTTAAAAGTAAAGCAGTCTTTCAGGGGATGAACTATTACTCGGTGATAGGAGCAATAATCCGGATGATGGACCCCGTTTATCTGTTCGGGGTGCCGAGACTCCGAAAGTGTCATCATTTGGTGCTTCATGACAAGGTTGAATATTTTCCTTGTCTTGTCTTGAGGGAAAGAGTATTCCCGACCCATCTTCTTTACAAAGCACATGCTCCAACTGAGTTTTTCTCGATTGCATGGCGTCTTGGATCCGCTTTGTTGTTTTCGAACGTTGTTTGCGTCCTTTGCCCTGTTTTTGCCTCTATTTCGGGATTTTTCCCTTTCGCGAGAACATACAGTGGGCTGGGGATGAAGAGCATTATAGTCTTCCTTCTCCACAGATTGCTGATTGAGGCGCTGCGTCCTGGCCTTTTCATAAATGACCATTTCGCGGCCGTGATTGTCTCGGCTCTTTTGACAAGCTTCTTTCATTAGCTTGCCTATTTGTTCTTTGAGTGATGGAATTAACGTTCTTAGAGCGGGATGTCGCTCTGTTTCAACGTCACGTCCATTTGGAAGAGCATTTTCCCCTTCACTGGAGCTGTTTATGATGTGGCAACTGTGGAACCGCTCCCATTTCTTGGACTGAACGTATCCGAGCCCGGTTGTCTCCATATTCCCATTGGGCATCTTTCGCTGAGTTCTGGGAATATCCCAAATCTTTTTGTAGAATTGGGCTTGTTGAACAGTTTGTTCGAGGGGTACACTTTGGCATCTTAACAGCCTTTTCAATCCCTCCGCGTAGTATCTTGGCAAACGGATTGGATGAAACCTGTCAAGTGCCAAATCAGCATCATGCCAGACTTCTTTTTCTACTTTATTTTCCGTTGATTGGTAGAAGAGGATCGCTTTTCACCTCTTCGCTTGGAAGGTACGTAGGAAGTTTGCAGTTCTTGTACGCTGTATGTATGGAGCGCATCAAATTCCTTGTAATGCCGCGACGGAGCTATTGTAATTTGTAGACTCTGATCTGTTCTGGCAAAGGATTGCACTGACGGACGGATGGAGAACACAGTGTTGGCATCGTCCTCTGAATCACTGCCAAAGAACAAAATAGGAGTAGATGGTCAGGGCCTATTGCTTTCTTTCTGGGGTTGCCCGGAGTAGATTATTTCTTCATCTTCCTCGAAATCGCTCCCAAAGATCGGGATAGTGGCGACGGACTTCTCTTTATCCTCCGGCTTATGACACCTTTCCATATCCTCGAAGCCTGGTAGGAAGTACTTTGAGTCCTCATATTTTCGGATCTCGTTTACGGAGAACGGATTTAGCTCCCCTGTGACGGTGTATTCCAAGCCGTCTTTGAAATACTTCATACACTGATGTTGTGTAAAAGGGATAACAGTGTACTCATGTAACCAAGACCTACCGAGCAAAGCATTATAGCAAGTCTTGGCGTCAATGACATGAAATTTGATGTCAGTGACGAGCAGCCCGAAGCTTAACGTCGGTATTACGGACCCAAGTGTCCGTGACGACTGTGAGTCAAACCCGGAGATGGTAATTTTATCTCGGGTAAGGTGCTGAACGTTCATGCAAATTTTCTTCAGCACCTTCACGTTGAGAAGGTTGATGGAGGATCCGTTGTCGATAAGGATTTTTCCTATCTTGATGTCGTGGCAGTATCCGGTGACGTATAGCGGGCAATTATGTTCGCACGTACCGAGGAGGAGATCTTCATCGCTGAATGTAATGTCAGCCGCATAGAGTTCTGCTAGTTCATCTTTCATCTTCTCTTCCGTGAAGAAAACTTGGAACTGATCGGGCTCTTGTAATGCCTTGATCAGAGAATCTCGTTCCTCTTTGGACAGGAGGAGAGCATCCAATATACTCAGTTGTGAGGGTATTTTCCTCAAATGTGTTAGGACATTGTAATCCACCTTATTTTTCCTAGGCGGGTCCGTCACTGCGAGCACTTTGACAACTCTACCGTTGATGGCAATTTTCTCAGAGATTTTTTCTTTCCCTTTGTCCTTTTTTCTCGAACCATTGTTTGTAGGTCCGAGATTCTTTTCAGGCAGCGTGCGGTTACGTAGCTGAATATTCTTGCATCTCTTCTCCTCCTCTTCTTTTTCGAAGGTGGAGTCTTTGAAGAGAGGGCTGAGGGGTATTTCGTCCTCAGAATCTCTCCCGAAAGTAAGAATTTGGGATTTCCCCCCTTCCGAACTAGTATCAACCATATGACAGTTGCTAGTCGTTTTTTCATGCGCATCTGTCGCACTATTTTGCCGTAGACGAACTTCGAGCTTCATCCTCTTGAAGTGTTTTTGATGGGCAACGTATCCTTGCCACCACTTCTTGAAGCCACTGAATTCCTCGGTGGGGTGGGTAACCCTCGGATGATATAGGCAGTAGTTTGGATGTGAATCCTCTTCGTCGAGGCATATGACCCCGGGAGTGTTTCCTACGAGAGGTGGCAGCTTCATTCCCATTGACAGGGCCTTAGAAAACTGCTTCTCTGTTTTGATCCTACTCTTATTTGTCGCAGGTATACTTTGGTTTGGTTGGAGTACTTTACGACTCATCCTTGTCGCAGCTTCTTCATCCAGACGCTGACGCTTAGCCTTTTCGAATATGGCTGTTTCGCATTCTCGGTCAGCTTTGCATTTTCGAAAGGCTTCGTTTAACAGCCTATCGATCGGGTCTTCTCGCAATTCTGGGGGTTTTAGCGCCGATTCTGCACCCAGTTCCTCCGCGTTGTTTTCTGACGCTGAGAGAGTTTCTTCATCATTTAACAACGAATGGGAGACCATATGGCAACTTGATATACGGTCCCTGGTATCTCCTGATGAGTCATTTTCCTCTTCGTTATCACTATCTTCGCTCTCAAGAATATGCTTAAGAAACTCTTCGAGCGTGACCGGTGTCCGCGCCTTCTGGTTGTACTCTTCCAGCTCGTCAATGTACTTTTGTAGGTCTGTACGCTTGTCGTCATACTCGACAGGCTGCACAGACTTCTTGGTCTTCTTCTTTTTCTTCGAAGAATTTGAAGGCTCGACTTGGGGTTTTGCCCTTTGTCGACAACTTTCGATGCAGGACGTGGTTTCAGCATCCCTTCGATGATTTCGGGTTCAAATGGGTTTTTCCACCTGACTGCTGGACATGCATGTAGACCCTTCAGCATTCTTTTGGTTCTTCCTGAAAGAACGACTTCCCATGGAGTTTCTTCCACGAGTAAGCTTGATGCCCATGGCGCATCCACCTTTTTGGGAGTGTGCTTCTGGAGTGGGTTTACCCTCCAGTTATCGGACATCGCGAATTTTCCCCGTTGATACTAGTTTTCGACCCAGTTTTTCAAGACGAAGCAATCTTCAATTGGTGACTCACCATTCTATGATAGAAGCAGTAATTAGGGTGGTTGACGTCGCCGGGTAGCGATGGACGCCGCGGATCTGGCAATGTGATGAGTTTGTTACGCACTACCAATTCGAATAGTCTCCTATGTTCCCACAAAAAAAAAATTCTGTGCAAAAGAGCCCAAGGTATCAAATAACAGTAATACGCTTAAGAAAATACAAACCAGTATTTTTCGGGCAGTATTTTGCAAAACTCCCGAATGAGAATCAAGTAAATTATGATGGCATCGAAAGCGTCTCCAAAAATCCTTCGATTTGATATATTATGGGCCTCATAACTCTTCCGGAATTAAAAGTTATGAGCAAATGTGTTGTTCCCTCATGGAAACTGAATAAAAAAAATAATAATATAGAAAAGCAACGGGAAAAGCCCCCAAGTGGAGCATCACGTGCCCACACGTGATAGGCGCTTCGTTTAACAAAACTAAGTCAAAACTAAACCTCACGTGCAGACACGTGACCTCTATAAGCAAAAAATACAGGCGCCTGAATAAAGCAAACAAGTGGGATAAAAAGAAGCTCACGTGATAGCACGTGACGCCTTTTGGTGGGCTTAGTTTGGTGGGGTCACGTGCTACACGTGATAGACCCCTATGCCTGCTGAACCAATAAAAGCAAATTCTAATTAAATGGGACCAAAAGCCTTATTTGGAAAATATTTCCTTGGACCTTTCTAAACAAGAAAGATTACGTTCTGTAAAACAGAGAGCCGTTGGGTTAAAGATCCAACGGTGATTAAAAATTATCAATCTACAGAAAATTCTGTGCAAGGAAATATCTTCCTAAACTTGTTAAGTAAACCAAAAGAAATAACTTCTGGAAAATGGAAGCCCTCGGATTAAAAATCCAACGGTGGATAAAATTCTCCGATTGATCTAAAAGATCATTTTGGTTGATCAAAATCTCTCAATGAGAGATTTTCTAAACAAAATTGATTCCCTTCTTTCTCCTATAAATAAGAGCAAAGAAACATACAAAAAATGAGTGAAGTTTTGAGAATACAAGAAGAAAAAAAGAGAGAAGTTTTCAGGTTCTTAGAAGAGAAAGAAACAGAAAGAAAAAACCGAGGTAGGAGAAGGAACAAAACACGGAAAATATCTCGTTTCTTTCACCTCTATAAGAGTTTAACTCATCTAATAAGAACTTAGTTCTTCTACTGGTTAAGATCTGCAGAAGCGATCTCCCCATAAGTTGAGAATTTAATTCTCATCGGGGAGATTTTTCCATGCAGATCCAAAACCTAGAGGGAGATCTAAGTTCAGAGAATTTAATTCTCCCATAAAAGTATATAGGAATTTAAGTCCTAGGAATTTAATTCCTCTGATGAAACAAGGGTTTAACTCTTCATATGAGAACTTAGTTCTCCCTTATGGTAAAAGATCTGCAGAAGTATATCTCCCCACAAGTTGAGAATTTAATTCTCATCGGGGAAATTCTGTCATATAGATCCCAAACCTAAGAGAAAAACTAAGTCTTAAGAATCCAATTCTCATAAAACAGTGGGCTTGAAGGTCTCAAAACTCAGGATCTCCATGCACGTAAAAGGATTGACACCCAGAATTGTTGGATATAGTGCCCTCAGAGTCAATTATTGGATCGTAGGTACGTGATTGCAATGATTGCGGAGGACCTATACAGGTAGGACAGTCTTACTCGAGATGATAGTATATCTGGTTTGCCTTTATCAGTCGTGTACAGGTTCAGGTGACTGATCACTGTTACACTTTGATAGAGCCCTTAGGATCTTGCTTTACTACCAATAGTATGATGGCGATCATATACGTGAGAGTTGGGTGGTTTATAAGCATATCCTTAATTGTGGTCCCTAGTCGTGGGAGTTTCGAGACAGGGCATCGATACTCCGGAGTAGACTAGTGTATACAGTCGAGACCCCGACGAGGGGCGGTGGCCGGTCTCACAAGCCACTGGTGTCAGTTGGATCACCTAAGATGTATACAGGTGCTCATTGGGTTATGAGTACACCGGACAGGACTCGCCGGGAACCTGCTAGTTGGTATTATACATATCGTCAGATAGCAGTTCCCTGGTGACATGTGTACATGTTAGTTCATCGACCTGAGGTCATCATTTGTCTCGTGTGAGTTCCCACTGTGCTTTTATTTCTACCCTACCACGGCTCAAAGGAGTCGTGCAAACAGGTAGTTTTTGGGTACAGTCCCGAGCCATATGGAGGCACGTGAGCGGATCGGCAAGGGATTCGTCTCTCCCAGTATTGGGGGTGAGATCATGCTGTGTCTAGGAGAGCCATTACACAAAGCCTACGGCCGTGGCAGGAGATTTACTGGTAGGTACTCCAGTAGTATCTCAGGGTGTTTTTAGGCTACACTCCGACACGACTTATACTGCTATTGGGGGTCTGACGTTACCAGCCCCCTAGGCAGATATGCGATACTCATAGATGAACGGACCGAACTGTATATACATTGTCACTGTTAGGCTCAGTAGGGTTTCCGGATGAGTTCGCTCATCGGCCTCCCTTGAGGTCAGTCCATGGGCAGCCGTTACGCACAGCTAGTGCCGCTGACGGCTTGTGGTTAAACCTACTGCCGGGGTACTGACGAGTCGTTAGGTCCCCCACAGACAGTTTCCCAAGTTCGGGCGAAACGTTGTAGAGGCCGTATGGTTTTATGGCAGAGTTCGGAAAATGCACGTGCGTTTACGCACGTGTCATTTTTCGGGCAGATAATACTGGTGGGCTTTGGTTTAAGCCGGATTCGAGTATTATACTGTGTAGATATAATATCTTTGTCTCAGTTGTATCTGTATTCGGTCGTAATACAAATGCGGGTATGTTTATACTGTTACGGGGTTATCCTGAAATTCGTTTCAGGATCACTTTTGGAAGTTGCCAGTTTCCAGTTTCCGTATTTGACATTCGGTTAAATGCGGATTTATCTTTTTGTCACTCGGGTGAGTCACTCGGGTGAGTCGTGCTTCTGGAAGCTTCTAGATGGTGAGGTGGCTTAGTGACTCATCATGGTATTAATTGTTGCATTAATGGCTTGATGATGTGTTACTGTGACTCATCCTTTAGCATTAATGTTTCTTGTTAACCTTAGGATATTTCTTCATGATCTTTATCCTTATTGTCACCACTTGGTTCCTACACTCACCCCCCTCTTATATTATGGCCGGCCCCTTGTGTGAGAGAGAGAGAGATTGATTTTGATTAAAAAGACTATGGTTTTGAGTGTATGGAAATTTGATTACTCATTTCTCATTCCATTTCATTTCGAGTGTCAACTTCATTAACCGTTCGTCCACGGCTTTGGACGAAGTGAGATAAAGTATTCTACTCATTCTCTACATCAATCTTGGTCGTCTCTTTTAGCAAACTTGATGACCGAGTTGCCTCGAGTCAGAGACGGGAGCCCGTTTAAAGATCCGTTGACGTGGTGCCACCTGGACGAGCAGATCGGAGATCGACGAGATCGGAGCAGCCGCAACAAAGCGTGGGATGATGGTTAAAGAATGAAGGACTCGGATTGTTCGGTATAACCTTTCTACCCTCTTTACAGATTGTTAGTTTAGTAATAATGGCAGATCCGGGTTATAGTATACGATAGCGCCAGTTAAAAGTTTTTGTTCCGCATTTGGCGTCTGTTAGACGGCCGGGGCGCTACCGTAGACTTACAAGCATGATAATTGCCGATCACATGCTCCCACATGAGCACCTTTGATGAACAAAAGAGAACAATCGAGATTGGCTCACGTGATCACACGTGACCCCATGGTAATGCTTGGCACCTACAAAGTAAGAAAGAGAATAAATCGGAGGCAATTCCCACTTTTGGGTTGCCTCACGTGATCTCACGTGACCCTGCAGCGCTTAGCGCTCAGAAAAGAATAAAAGAATAAGCCCAAAGAGGCAGCGCTTCAAATTCTTGAAGTTCAGCATTGTTTCATGCGCCTCACGTGACTCCACGTGAGCGCCTCAGAATTTTAGTGTTTAACACTATTTCAAACACCTTACGTGGGAGCACGTGAGCGCTGAATAAATATGTTAGTGTTGAACACTATGAAAGGCTAACATTAGCCAGATGCAGACCAAATTTTCCAAGGACCATCAATTGAGCCCTTTATGCTCGGGGTCTCCAAAACCGATCTCAGTTCCAAAGATAGCTAATGAGCTCCCAACAAATGACATCTAAACTGATGTTCATTCCATTCCCTTAAATCGGGACATTGGTTCAATGGTACATCTCTTCATACCTCTGATATACGTCGTTATAATTCTTCAACGTCTTCAGAGAGATGGAGGGTCCCAATAACCAATAGCTTTTGGCGCATCCCCAAACGGTTAAACCAAAATCTCACAGACTATGACGTTTTTAAATTGGACTATAAGGTCCTTAAACTCATGGACTATGATGTCCTTAAACTTTACGGACTATGAGGTCCTTAAACTCATGGACTATGACGTCCTTAAACTTATGGACCGCGCCGTCCCTAAACTAAACCCCCATAGACTATGATGTCTTTAAACTTATGGACCGCAATGTCCCTAAAACTAAGACGATAGAGCCCAAATACTCTGTCGTTGGATCTAAATTATCCCAAAACCCCGTTGAGTAGATCTTAGTCTAAAATTAGACTAACGTATCCTTAATAAACGTTTAAGTTGATCTTAATCTCAAAGAGGTTAACAAGCCTTAAACCAAACCAAACCTAAATCTAAGAAAATACGGATTTGGACTAATCCACGCCCTACGGGCGACCACATAAATTAGTCTCCGTATACAATCCACGGGCAACCAAAAATAAAACAAACACACACGATACGAAGTGACCATCTGGAGAAGGAGAAAGTGGTTACCGCGATGCGGTAGCGTAATTAACTGCAGGGGCTTGCGTCTGTAGGGAAGAGCGTCCCCACAATCAAAAAACCCCTCACAATGAGGGGGAATCTGACAAAGTCTGCTACAACGGCCGTATCCGTTTACAACTTCGATATACGGTACCATAAATCAACTTGGTATCTTCGGAGAGGTGGACGGATAAAACCAAATACCATCTGCCCCCAAAATTCAGGCCAGACGTCCCAACGTCCCGGTCGCGTCTTTCGGCGGAGAACAGATTGTGGCACGCCCAGTGGGACTCTGTCCTCACTCCACACTTCGTGTGTCGTGTTCGTGAACGAATCGCGGTTTGCTATGGTTGCCCCTGGATTCGAGGTACTAAGATTTGGTGTCTTGCTCCGTGCAGAAAACAGAAGATCAATGGCTTTCAACTGCACCAACTGCGACAACTGCAACAACTCTCACTCCGTCCTTGCCGGAGGAGTGACCTATGGGCCTCAAGCGGCCTCCGTTTTCACGATGCCAGTGGAACAGGTGACGCAAGCCACCACTGGGCTGTTCTTTGGAACCATGCTTCCACCAATGAGCTTCAACGGCCCACTGCCGTTGCAAGAAGGTCCGAAGAAGTCGGTCTTTGATCGGCTTGCAACTACCGCGGCCCCTCTCAACGGGTCGTCCAAATCCAATGCCTCGATCTTTAATAGAGTAGGCCAAAGCTCTAACGGGCCCATGAAGAAGCCCGCAATACCCGAAAGGGATATCCCAAAGCGGATAGGCATTCCGGCTCAAGTAGAGTAAATCGTCAAAGCGACCCTTCCTGCAAAGGGATCAGTCTTCGCTAGACTGTCCGCTTCAACTCCTGCTCCAGGCGAAGTCACCAAGACTGCTTCCCCTGTTCAAAAGTCTGTCTTTGACAGGTTGGCCATCCCCTCTCAACGGACGTCAGTCTTTGACAGGTTGACACCAACAGCAGCTTCTCATCAAAGCCTGAAGCACGACGCAGCTGCCCCGACAATAGAGGTGATCCTATCTGCAAGACGTGCTCGACGTCGCCACTGGCGCCGAGTGAGGAAAGCTGGGGGCAATTCCCCTTCTGGACTGACTCCACTAGCTCCAATGGTGGAAATTGATGCTGTTGTTCTAACTGAGAACAACTTTGAACCACTTAGGAGGGTGCGCAAAAACTCTCCGACTGCTGTGTTAAAAAGATCTCCTCCACCTATGGATAATGTTACAAAGGCGAAACCGGAGCAGCTCCCTCAGCGGCTGTCCTCTAAAATCCATAGGGTCTGGCGAAGGGTCCAAGACTCTGTGATTAACCAAGAATACTCCCGCCAACCAAGGAAAATGAAGGTGTGGCAAGAGAAGGACCATCCTGTCGTGCCACAGAAGGTGTCGTCTACTTGGGTGCCCACTGCAACGGCCCCCTCAACTTCGACCGCTCACAAAAGGAGAAGGCCGGAGAAAATCCCCATGTCCATGACCAATCCCAAGGGCACTGAACTTAAACGCCCCAAGTCTGGGGGCATGGTAGTGCACACCATCTACATGGCTTCCGGAAAAGAGAAAAGCCGTGCTTCTACGGGTCACCAACCACTTACAACAAAGGCTCAAAAGCAACAACAACAAAAGCTCCAAGAGATGCTGACAACTATGGCTGCACTCACTGGGCCAAAAGCAAACCCGGAGGCATCATCAGAGCAGCGTCAGGAACAGAAAACCGATGCCGAATTCCTCCGAAGAATGCTCAAGAGGAAAGACAAAGAGGCCCGGAACAAGCGGCCAACATAAAACAAATAGCGCTTTTATTCCAAGATATGGTCGGGATAATGATACAGCCGGATCCTCCAGCTGAAGACCCCCAGATTATCCTTGAAGACGACAGAAGGGAGAGATCGAATCCTCTTCCGGCTCTATCAACAGCCAAATAGGAGACAATCTCCAAAGCCGCCCTGGATGACTATATCGCTCAACAGATACGAGCTCATCAGGCCAGCGAAGCGGCCTGCCAAGTTAAGACTAGACGACCCTATCCGGGTTGGTACGACCAAATAAAGTACCCGACGGGGTATACGGTCCCGAAATTCCATGTATACAAGGGGACGGGGAATCCACACCAGCACGTTGCTCAATTCAGGGCTCTGTGCGGCAACACCAGAGGTGACGATAAGCTACTGCTTCGCCAATTCCTTGGCAGCTTGTCGGAGACAGCATTCGAGTGGTATTACGAACTCCCGAATGACTCTGTCAAGACATTTGCAAAAATGGAGCTGTTGTTTACACAGAGATTCGCAAGCGCTAGCGAGCGCACCCCGATCACCGCACTAATTAACGCCAGGGTGAAGCCAGGAGAAACATGGGTTTAGTACGTGATATGGTGGCGGAATCTATGGTCGAAGTGCGAACAGCGCATAGAAGGCATATTCGTGGGTACCCTCGATCCGCAGGCGACCATATCCCAGTTCATGATGTTTTTCAAGCCGACTACCTTCCAGGCCTTTATTGACAAACTGGCCCAAATGGATCAGATGGGCCATAGACCGTCTTCCTCGAAAATGGAGCCTCGAAACGAAAAGGGGAAGGGGAAGGGGAAAGCGACCTTCATCGCCAATGCTCAACAGCAGCCTAGGGTCCAAAACCAGCTGATCGCCAAAGTGATAGACAATGACTCTTCAACGAGAGGCTAAAACGCCCTTATTCGTTTCCTCGGGATAAAAAGAGATGACTGTTCGAGTTGGCAGTGCGCAACAGGCTCATCACCCTACCGGATCCAAAACGCCCACTACAGCCCGGTGACGTCAACATCCCCAACTACTGCCCCTACCATCGAATAATGGTCTATCCAATCGAATATTGCTTTGTCGTCAAAAACTGGATTGAGGACCAGTACCAGCAAGGCAAATTCGCGTTGTCTGAAAACTGGAAGGTGAACCCGCCACAACTACATGCTCCGAAAAAGATGGACATGCCGGGGGCATCGTGATCATTCATAGAGAAAGCCCCATGGACCGAAAAGTCCATAAACTAGAAATTCGCCTCAACTATGGCAATGATGGACCGAAACGTCCCTAAACTAACAGTGGACCATAATGTCCTTAAACTAGCTAGAGACCGTAATGTCCTAAAACTAACGCCTGACCGAAACGTCTGTAAACTACTACGAACCGCAGCATCCTAAGGCTGACGCAAAAAAAAAAACGGTACGTCCATAACCAAAATGGGCACGGATGAAAACCCGAAATGGCTCCATGAGTAAAAACAGCAGGACTGCTGGCGAGTTTGTGAAAACCCAAAAGGGCGCAATCTCGTTAAAAGACACTTGTAAGGTCCTCTCGACCTTGTAAGGAGAAAATACCTTGTGAGATCCTTATGACTCACAAGGGAGCAACACACTTAGGGATCCCCACGATTCTTAAGGAGAAGTTACACTTACGAGATCCTCACGACTCGTAAGGAGAACCCTCTTATGAGACCCTCACGGCTCGTAAGATTCAAAAGCCTTAAGCTAAAGGGATCTGAACCTGTTCTTAAGCCATCACATTTTCCAGACCGCCCTACAAGAAGTTCAATATTGACCCTTGTATACAATCCATAGGCACAAATAAACGTCTTCCCTAATAGAGTCCCGCCACTAACGAGGGATATCTTCATATGGCGAACGACACTTGTAAGTCCTCTCGACTTATAAGGAGAAAGCACTCTTGTGAGATCTTTATGACTTATGAAAGACCGTACACTTAAGAATCCTCACGATTCTTAAGGAGAAAACGCACCTACAAGATCCTCACGACTCGTAGGGAGAAATACCTTTATGAGACCCTTACGGCTCATGATGTCAAAAGCCTTAGTCGACAGGATCCTAACCCCGTTTGCTAAGCCACCTTTGTTCGAATCGACAACGGCAAGTGATAATTCGCTCCTGGCCATATCCCAGTTGTAGCAATGCTGATGCCTAAATCGGTATCAAACTCCAATTTTATACTCGCGATAAAAAAATCAGCGAGCCAAAAATGCATATGAAATAGCCGAAATGATGGGGCAACTTGCAACGAAATCAGCAAGTAAAATATATTCATACAAAATAGCCGAAATGATTGGGCAACTCGCAATAAAAAAGAGAGAGTAAAAAGAAAAATAGCCGAAATGATTGGGCACCGCGAAAAATAGCCGAAATGATTGGGAAATCGTGACTTTCGCGATACAAAAAGCTGAAATGATAGAGTATCGCAGAAAGAAAACAAAATACGTATAAAATGAAACTTTTGCCCTACAGGTGAGTCCATACTGACCCTTGTATACAATCCATGGGCATAAACGAAAGGGAACCACATTTCCCCACCAGACTCTGTCAAAGGGAGGATCAGATCTCAACAGCAACATCTACAGCCTAAAGATCAACAACGGTGTTCCTTCTCATTCCAGCAGGATACGAACACGGCACTACCAATCGGAGGGACGACAAAGTCCCTAGTTCTTAGATTCCACAGTTCACAGACAACCGAAAGTCGACCCCGACACCGTAACGGCGACAGTCAACCCCGATACCGTAACGGCGAAAGTCAACCCCGACACTGTAGAAAATGGCAAAAGTCGACCCTGACACCATAACGACGAAAGTCAACCCCGACACCGGAACGGCGAAAGTCAACCCCGGCACCGTAACGGCGAAAGTCAACCCCGATACCGTAACGACGAAAGTCAACCCTCAACCTCCCCTTCGAAGCAACACTTCGACTCGGGTACATGTCAACCCCTGACCTCCCTATCGTCAAGCAATACTTCGACTCGGATACATGTCAACCCCTGACCTCCTTTTCGTAAAGCAACGCTTTGACTCGGATACATGTCAACCCTGACCTCCTTGTCGTAAAGGAACGCTTCGACTCGGATACATGTCAAACCCTAACCTCCTTGTCATAAAGCAATACTTCGACTCGGATACATGTCAACCCTGACCTCCTTGTCATAAAGCAATGCTTCGACTCAGATACATGTCAACCCCTGACCTCCTTGTCGTCAAGCAATGCTTCGACTCGGATACATGTCGTCAAGCAATGCTTCGACTCGGATACATGTCAACCCCTGACCTCCCTATCGTCAAGCAACGCTTCGGCTCGGATACATGTCAACCCCTGACCTCCTTATCGTAAAGCAAATCTTCGACTCGGATACATGTGAACCCCTGACCTCCCTGTCGTCAAAGCAACGCTTCGACACGGATACATGTGAACCCCTGACCTCCTTGTCATAAAGCAATGCTTTAGCACGGATACATGTCAAACCCTGACCTCCCTGTCGTAAAGCAACGCTTCGACTCGGATACATGTCAACCCCTGACCTCCCTGTCGTAAAGCAACGCTTCGACTCGGATACATGTCAACCCCTGACCTCCCTGTCGTCAAGCAACGCTTCGACTTGGATACATGTCAACCCCTGACCCCCTATCGTCAAGCAACGCTTCGACTCAGATACATGTTAACTCTTAACACCCCTGCCGGTGCAATGCTCCGTCTCGGAAATACATCAACCCATAATTCCCCTGTCGTAAAGCAATGCTTCGACTCAGAAATAAATCAACACATAAACCTAACAACCCATAAAAAAAGTTCTCTTGTGAGATCCTTACAACTCTCAAGAGAAAACGCACTTAGGAATCCTCATGATTCCTAAGGAGAAAATACACCTACGTGATCCTCTCGACTCGTAGGGAGAAAAGTCTTTATGAGACCCTCACGGCTCATAAAGTTGAAAAGTCTTAGGCAACAGATCCAAACATGTTTCCTAAGCCATCACTACCTTGCAAAAAGATCCAGATAAACTACATATGGACCACATCTATCAGAGCTACATGCAAGCACGAGATAAAAAAATATATGTCTTTCATTCATTAATTCAAAGTGCATACAAGATACATATTGTAAAAAGAATCAAAATGAATACAAAATACCCTCTCATTCAGAAGTGGATACAAGAAAAGAAAATTTTTACAAGAATTCTTTAAGCCGACGGACGGCATAATAAGCTCCTCAATTCATCGCCCTTCTGCTGGGCCTCGGCTTCAAGCTTGGTTATCGCCACGAGACGGGTCTTCGCCTGAGACTGTTGACCCTGATACGAGGCGAGACGAATCTCAAGCTCCCTTCCGGCAACTTTGTGAGCTTCTACCATCTCGTGGGTCAAGATGACGGCTTTATCAACAGCCACCACCTCCCTGATAGCTTCTTGGAGCACCCGCCAAAGTTCGTACGCACGGGTGGTCTTAGCAGTGAGCTCAGCTTGAAGCTCCCCCAAAGCATTCGAGGCCAGTTCCCCCTCCGAGAGTCTCCGGTTAAGCCTCTTCTCACATGATTGAAGATTCACGGCGCACCGTTCAATCAGCCCCCGCAAGCTCGTCTTTGCAGCCACAACCTCAGAGGGAAGGCGTGTGCACTCGAGATCATGTAAACAAGCCTCCACTCGACGACAAAACTCGACCCAGACATGCACCAATGTTTCATCATGGTAGGCGGTAAGAAAGGGCAGAGAAATGTTGGCTTCGGCAGCAAATTCTTCGGCTGTGATCGAGCTACCGGCACGAAGATCTTCGATGAGAGCTGACAAGGAGTGAAGGATTTGCTTCGCTATCCGTTCAGATGCGCGTAGGGCATAAGGGCCTGGTGGCATAATGATGCAAGACTCCAACGGGACAAGAGCGGGGAAGGCTGTCAAGATCCATGAAAAATCTATGAGATTTATGCCCAAAGAATATATAAATCGACGTTAAAGTCTTACTTACCTACGGTCATGCAAGGAGGATTGGACAAATCCCCAGGCCTGTCGAGGATCTCAACTTCGTCATCAGCTTCCAGAACTGCAGAAGACATATCAGTATCATTATACGAAATAATAAAAATATGATGAAGGGGTCAGATCACACCAACCTTGCCCAGAAGAGAGGACGATGCTTTGTGGGGATATTGCCTGTGGGGCGGCTATCTCGAGCAGACGCTGAAAGGATTTTCTGGGAGATAAATTCACGATGGACGCTGCCAATCCTCCCAATTCTGAAAAGACAGAACGAGTTAGATAATAGAGAGATCATTAAAGCAAAATAAGAAGACTACCTTCGATACTCTTCCCGCCTTGAGCCGGAGGGATAGCAGCTTCGGCAGCTCCTCCATTCCCTCAAGAACATCATCAGAGACATTTGCTGGTATGACAGCTTCCAGTTGAGGGGCAACGGCCGCCACTTCAAGGACGGAAATCTCAATTACCCGTTCCACAATTTCCAGGCCATCACCGGAAAGGTCCATTAAATCTACGGCCGGTAAGGGCACCTCTTCTTGGAGAACGGATACTGGGGGAACAGAGGCAACCGAAGGAAGCTCTGTGGCAGGAATAACAACTGTAACGACCTCCTCCACACCTACTGGTGTCTCATCGGGGATATTTACAGACTCCACAGTCAGGACGAGACGTGCTCTCAGATTCTCTGCCATTGTTGAAGTCCCTGCAAAGTTTACGAAGATAAGAAGACATAAAAAGCGATACAAATTACTTGCCAAAGGAAAAATACAGAAATCATGCATACCGATACACCAGGATGCCTCTAGTATGGTTTTTTCAAGCTGACGTTCCTTCCTGAAGAGGTATGCTCGCCGGGGTTCAAATGTAGATTCGTTGCCGCCGGTCCACAATGACAACTCATCTTCGGAAGCGGCTGAGATAGGCTGCTTGAGGGCTATCTCTTCTCCTTGTCACAGGGGACCTATAAATATTCTCTGTATTGATGGGGGATCTTCGTCGAATATAACGGCAGGATAAGGACTCTTCAGAACACTCACATTCTCAGTTTCGTCCTGTGAGCGCCTTATAACCTCAGCCAATTATGCGGCTTCCTCGACAGATGAACCCGGAAAAAGAAGACCATCATCCGGCTCTTGCATGGATATGGGTTCATCTTGAGCAACAACTTCAGGTTCAAGCATAAGGTCGAGCAGACCGGTAACCGTCTTCTTCCTCCTTTTTGAGCCAGAGCCGACACTAGAGGAGGAGGATCGTTCTTCCCCTTTGGCGCTTTGATACGGCACTGCCCAACCTCGCCTCCAGTATCCTCTTTTGGCGGTACTACCGATGATGACGCTGCAACTGATGAAACTACTACTGGCGCCTTATCAGAAGTCGTTGCCTGAGCTCTAGTGCGTATCGGTATACCAACTGTGGGAGGAGTCAAGTCCGCATCCGCCGCCTCAGGAATAAGTAAGGCACCAGTACCCCTCAAGGGAGGGTGAACCACTGTCCGCGGTCGCGGCGGGACTCCCATAGCCTAAATTGGGGCAGGAGATCTATGTCCAAAGAGTATCCTTTTCTCCTCAGCAATGATGGGACCAACTCGGTGGCGGTACCAACCCGCAAAAGCCCCCACACACCTTGGAATATAGTCGGTCTCGGGGATCATGAAGCTAGAGCCGGTGTTCAACCGCATGAAGTGATGGGTGGTGTCACGAACAACTCCCAAAGACGAGCTAGGCTCCACCATGAATGCCTCGAAGGGAACACCCTGGTTATAACCCAATTTCCGGGCAAAGCGGTGCGAATTATACCGCATAAAAAGAACCGTATCATTTCGAAGGAACACCAAATAACCCGGCCTAATCGAATACAAGTGCATGGCTTCCCTAGGCTTCAAGGATGGTGCTCCCCCTTTTGATAAATCGAACATCTGTTGAATAAGTCCCGAAGGAGCAGAGATGACTCGGTCATTAAATACCATCCCGCCTTCGTTGGCATAAGGGTTAAGCAGCAAACGAAGAGCCTCTAACTGAGTCGGATCAGGAGCATAAGCGTCCACCAACCTCATGAGCCGCGGGAAGGTATAAGCATCGTAAAAACCTGGTCTCTGGTGCGCAGCGAATGCCCCTAACACGTTCATCTCAATCCAAGACGTAAAATAATGAAGAGAGAAACTCACCACATCCACACCCGGGGTCGAGGTATTGGCCGCAGTGCTCAGCCCATGGTACAAGTACGATAACCCTGCAATGCCCATAGCCAGTCGTGTCCCTTCGGCAACGCGATGAGCAGGATAAAAGACCGAGGCTCTCATGAAGCAACGATGAGTTGGAACGGCAAACCAACTAAGCCAAAGGCTGATAAAACCGACGAAGGTCTCTTCATCCATGCCGGGAGCCGCAATCGAATCAGAAGATACGGCCGACAAGATTGGGATATAAAACTGTGGTAAATCTTCTTCTATGGTCGTTAGCTTATTTAGCCCAAACCCGAAGGGGTCGTTAATATTCGCGAATTTCGGAGCCTTCTTTGATAGGACATCTTCACGAAGGAAGCAGGCGATAAAACTCTTAAAAGTGACGCCCTGCTCCTCTGCTCCGCGAACAGCTTCTCGAAAATACCCTGAGTCTTGATTAGACTTGGATACTTATGACGGACGACATTTTCGGCCGATAAGCCGTCAAGCATAGCAGGCACAGTTGCGAATGCATACTCATCGGGAGGCAGCAATTCTTCATGGTGCTCTCCCCTGATCGACAATCTAGAAATCTCGCGAAACTCTTCCAGAGAAATCGAGACCTCGTGATCCCCTAGCAAGAAAGTGTTGGTGAGAAGATTCCATTGATTTAGGAAAGCTTTAACCCACCAGATATGGAGAGACTGATAATGAAAGAGAGACGCGTACACCGCCTGATAAAGCCCGACCTTTTGCAGTCGCGCACGATGAGCGGACAAGATATAGTAAGCCTAGAGAAGATAGCCCGTTGGATGGCGAGGGGTAAGCCCTATATTATAGACTTGTCCCCAAGGCTGGGCTTCACCTTGGCAAATACGACTCCCCAAGATGTCTATGGCTGGCAAAGGCTGGTTTGGTATCCCGGCTGTCGACGGCTCAAGCCGGCCTGTAGGATTCCAATTCATCACCTCCACTGCAAAGGCAGTCTGCGGACGCTCCATCGGCAGGAATGGGCGAAGAGGCTCTGTTGGCACCTCACAAAGAAAGCTGCGGCGGCCCCGAATGATATGCCCATACCAGGTACCCCATAAGAGCAAATTAGTACAGTCTTTGTCATGGGCCCGAATCATCGCCATTGCTTCTTCGTCTGACGGCGATTGCGGAAAAGCAACATCTGAGCGAGTAAAAGGGAAGTAAGGGAGATAAGCCATTGGTCATGAAACAGGGAAAAGGAAAAGACATGTATGTTTGTATAGTAACAAAAGGAGACGACAAAATGTCTGTTTTGCGGGACCACTGCCTACAAGACACACGGACCCTACAAAATCAATATGGCGGCTCACAATGATGAGACAAGGGGATCATTACGAGGATAAAAGAAGACCCTCATTAAACAAGCATTGGGATTCAAACAAATTCTTGGGAAGACAAGTTCTGTTAAGCTACCAACAAAATTCAAATCTGTGGGAATAAGGGTAAAACCCTATGAAAAAAATTTCAAGAACACCAGGGAATAAAATTCCCAAAAGCCTTTCAGAGCTAAGCTCTTCGCCAGAGAAATTAAATTCCTTTATGCAATGGAATTAAAGTCCAAGAATCCATAAAAATACATGAGAAACAAAAATCCCATGAATCCTCAAAATCAGAAGGAAATGATCGAGATATGGAAGTTATCGCTCAAAGATCACATCATTGGAGGATAGGTTTCTAAGGAGAGCAAAGCTCTCATAGTGGATTTAAAATCCAGGGGTTTTCTCAAAGAAGGAAAGTTTTCTGATGAACAAAGCGTTACCTGAAAAAGGATTTCTTTTGACAGAGTTTAACTTTAGATTTGCAATGACAGAGAACTAAGCTCTGAGGAAGAGAATTGAATTCTCAAAGGAAAATAAAATAGGAAGAAGATGAAAGGAACAGTGGCTGCCTAAGGAACCAAACCCTTACATTTATAAGACGTGATAAGGGCGGTTCACCTCCCCGCTCCCCAAGACAATCCAACGGCTGTAAAAGTGACAGCGTTGCACTCACGTGCAAACCACGTGAGAACAACGCTGTGGGGGCATTTGTTCCCTCATGGAAACTGAATAAAAATAATAATAATATAGAAAAGCAACGGGAAAAGCCCCCAAGTGGAGCATCACGTGCCCACACGTGATAGGCGCTTCGTTTAACAAAATTAAGCCAAAACTAAACCTCACGTGCAGACACGTGACCTCTATAAGCAAAAAATACAGGCGCCTGAATAAAGCAAACAAGTGGGACCAAAAGAAGCTCACGTGATAGCACGTGACACCTTTTGGTGGGCTTAGTTTGGTGGGGTCACGTGCTACACGTGATAGACCCCTATGCCTACTGAACCAATAAAAGCAAACTCTAATTAAAAGGGACCAAAAGCCATATTTGGAAAATATTTTCTTGGACCTTTCTAAACAAGAAAGATTACGTTCTATAAAACAGAGCGTCGTTGGATTAAAAATCCAATGGTGATTAAAAATCCAATGGTGATTAAAAATCACCAATCTACAGAAAATTCTGTGCAAGGAAATATTTTCCTAAACTTGTTAAGAACAACAAAAGAAATAATTTCTATAAAACGGAAGGCCTCGGATTAAAAATCCAACGGTGGATAAAATTCCCGATTGATCTAAAAGATCATTTTGGTTGATCAAAATCTCTCAATGAGAGATTTTCTAAACAAAATTGGTTCCCTTCTTTCTCCTATAAATAAGAGCAAAGAAACATAAAAAAAGGAGTGAAGTTTTGAGAATACAAGAAGAAAAAAAGAGAGAAGTTTTCAGGTTCTTAGAAGAGAAATAAACAGAAAGAAAAAACCGAGATAGGAGAAGGAACAAAACACAGAAAATATCTCATTTCTTTCACCTCTATAAGAGTTTAACTCTTCTAATAAGAACTTAGTTCTTCCTCTGGTTAAGATCTGCAGAAGCAGATCTCCCCACAAGTCGAGAATTTAATTCTCATCGGGGAGATTTTGCCATGCAGATCCAAAACCTAGAGGGAGATCTAAGTTCAGAGAATTTAATTCCCCCATAAAAGTATATAGGAATTTAAGTCGTAAGAATTTAATTCCTCTGATGAAACAAGGGTTTAACCCTTCATATGAGAACTTAGTTCTCCCTTATGGTAAAAGATCTGCAGAAGTATATCTCCCCACAAGTTGAGAATTTAATTCTCATCGGGGAAATTCTGTCATATAGATCCCAAACCTAAGAGAAAAACTAAGTCTTAAGAATCCAATTCTCATAAAACAGTGGGCTTGAAGGTCTCAAAACTTAGGATCTCCATGCACGTAAAAGGATTGGCACCCAGCATGATAATAGCCGATCACGTGCTCCCACGTGAGCGCCTTTGATGAACAAAAGAGAACAATCGAG
This sequence comes from Agapanthus africanus, assembly GCA_030015575.1. NCBI lineage: Eukaryota > Viridiplantae > Streptophyta > Magnoliopsida > Asparagales > Amaryllidaceae > Agapanthus > Agapanthus africanus. Next base: position 774,071,422 of record CM057341.1, read on the forward strand.
ATTGGCTCACGTGATCACACGTGACCCCATGGTAATGCTTGGCACTTACAAAGTACGAAAGAGAATAAATCGGAGGCAGTTCCCACTTTTGGGTCGCCTCACGTGATCTCACGTGACCTAGCAGCACTTAGCGCTCAGAAAAGAATAAAAGAATAAGCCCAAAGAGGCAGCGCTTCGAATTCTTGAAGTTCGGCATTGTTTCGTGCGCCTCACATGATCTCACGTGAGCGCCTCAGAATTTTAGTGTTTAACACTATTTCAAACACCTCACATGGGAGCACGTGAGCGCTGAATAAATATGTTAGTGTTGAACACTATGAAAGGCTAACATTAGCCAGATGCAGACCAAATTTTCCAAGGACTATTAATTGAGCCCTTTATGCTCAGGGTCTCTAAAACCGATCTTAGTTCCAAAAATAGCTAATGAGCTCCCAACAAATGACATCTAAACTGATATTCATCCTATTCCCCCAAATCGGGACATTGGTTCAAGGTTACATCTCTTCATACTTCTGATATATGTCGTTATAATTATTCAACGTCTTCAGAGAGATGGAGGGTCCCAATAACCAATAACTTTTGGCGCATCCCCAAACGGTTAAACCAAAATCTCACAGACTATGACGTCTTTAAACTGGACTATGAGGACCTTAAACTCATGGACTATGATGTCCTTAAACTTTACGGACTATGAGGTCCTTACACTCATGGACTATGACGTCCTTAAACTTATGGACCGCGATGTCCCTAAACTAAACCCCCACAGACTATGATGTCTTTAAACTTATGGACCGCAATGTTCCTAAAACTAAGACGATGAGCCCAAATACTCTGTCGTTGGATCTAAATGATCCCAAAACCCCGTTGAGTAGATCTTAGTCTAAAATTAGACTAACGTATCCTTAACAAATGTTTAAGTTGATCTTAATCTCAAAGAGATTAACGAGACTTAAAACAAACCAAACCCAAATCTAAGAAAATACGGATTTGGACTAATCCACGCCCTACGGGTGACCACATAAATTAGTCTCCGTATACAATTCACAGGCAACCAAAAATAAAACAAACAAACACGACACAAAGTGACCATCTGGAGAAGGAGAAAGTGGTTACCGTGATGCGGTAGCGTAATTAACTGCAGGGGCTTGCGCCTGCAGGGAAGAGCGTCCCCACAATCAAAAAACCCCTCACAATGAGGGGGAATCTGACGAAGTCTGTTACAACGGCCATATCCATCTATACCTTCGATATACGGTGCCATAAATAAACTTGGCATCTTCGGAGAGGTGGACGGATAAAGCCAAATAACATCTGCCCCCAAAATTCAGGCCAGACGTCCCAACGTCCCGATCGCGTCTTTCGGTGGAGAACATGTGCTATTCACGTATTGTCTAAGCAATGCTCTACCGCACGGGAGATACCTTTTTAGTCCCACATCAGGAAAAAGAGAAATCGTTTCTCTACCATTCCCATATAAATAAGAGGGGATACTTCATGGAAAAAATAGGATTCAATCCTCCAAAGAGCTTAGTTCTCCATAGGAGCTTAGTTCTCTAAGTTAGGGCCTTAGGTGCCCCTCCCATAATGCGTATATGCGCAAGTGCCATGTGCACCACGTGTTGCACGTGCGCCCGCCGTGTGAGAATTCAATCCTCAAAGGAGCTTAGTTCAACATAGGAGCTTAGTTCTGCAAGCTAGGGCCTTAGCTACCCTCCATGATGCGCATATGCGCAAGTGCCACGTGCGACGCACGTATGCCAGCCAAGTGCGCAACACGTGCGACGCGCGTGCGCCCGCCAAGTGCGCAACACGTGCGACATACGTGCGCCTGCCAAGTCTGCAACACGTGCGACACACGTGCACCCAACACGTGCGACGTACGTACGCGAATGCAAAGAAGCCTTTTTCAGCAGTTAGGAGTTTAAGCTCCAACCTGTTCTTCCCCCTAATAAGTGGGACATGGTTCAAAGGGTACATCCCTCCACACCTTAGATACATGGCGCTGTAATCTCTCAGCGTCGTCGGAGAGGTGGTGAGTCCCAACGACCAATGATCCCTCTTTCCAAATATAGAGGAGGAGACCACCCCATAAGCTTCTGTAAAAAAAATATACAGAAGGCTCCCAAAAGCTCCTACAAATCAATAGAGAATTTAATTCTCAAACAAGATCTTCATTCTCAAAACCCTAGGTAAAGAAAACATCGAGATCAAAACATCTCATTTACGTATCCTATATAAGGATTTAACCCTTCTCAAAGAACTTAGTTCTTTATATGGATCTGAGATCCGCAAGACAAATCTCCCATAAGTTGAGAATTTAATTCTTATCGGGAAGATTTTATTTTTGAGAATCAGAGATTTAGGAAAGAACAAATTTGAAAAGAAAGAAGATGGAGTTTCTTCAAATCAAGAACTTAGTTCTTTAAAGACCCGATTCAAAATCTTCAAAAATAGTGATCTTGGTGATCTTTAATGGTCAAAACACAATTAAAAGAGGTTTTAACCTCTCGGAAAAGATGGAGTTCATAATACTCCAAGAACTTAGTTCCTTCAAAAACATAGAACCCGATCCAAGATCTTCAAAAATAGTGATCTTGGTGATCTTTAATGGTCAAAACACCATTAAAAAAGGTTTAACCTCTCGGAGAAGATGGAGTTCATAATACTTCAAGAACTTAGTTCCTTCAAATCAAAAACTTAGTTCTTTAAAGAACCCGATCCAAGATCTTCAAAATAGTGATCTTGGTGATCTTTAATGGTCAAAACACCATTAAAAGAGGTTTAACCTCTCGGAGAAGATGGAGTTCATAATACTCCAGGAACTTGGTTCCTTCAAATCAAGAACTTAGTTCTTTAAAGAACCCGATTCAAAATCCTCAAAATAATGATCTTGGTGATCGTTAATGGTCAAAATACCATTAAAAGAGATTTAAGTTCTCTAGAAACATCAGCAGAGATTAAATCACCAAAAGAACTCAGCGCCTCACGTAAAAAGCACGTGAGCGCTCAAGGCCAAGTTGTATAGCGCCCCACGTGAAACACACGTGAGCGCTGGGAAAAGTTAGTGCTTAACACTATTGGAGCGCCTCACGCAAAACACACGTGAGCGCCACAAAAGCTAGTGCTTAGCACTATTATAGTGCCTCACATGATATACACGTGAGCGCTATAGATAACTAAGTACTTAGCACTGCTGGGTGTTACAGAAACCCAATCTTAGCCCAAATTGGCTAAGCATATATTTACGATATCCAAACTGATCTCAGGCTCAAATATGACTAATGATCTCTCATCGATGATATCCAAAATGATATTCATCCCATATCTCCTATGTTAATCTTAGTCTCAAATATGACTAATGATTCTCAGATGATCCACCATGATCTTTTCCCTCAAATACGGGATTTGGTACATCTCTTCACACCTCTGATATATATCATTGTAATTCCTCAACGTCTTCAAAGAGGTGGTGAGTCCCGACGACCAACAACTTCTCTTAATGCAAATCGGATCGTGCCCCAAATTGGGCACATTCCATATCAACATCGTTCACTTCGTCACGTAACAAATACACGTGTGCGCAAGTTGAATGATGGACCGAAATGTCCCTAAACTAAATATTCGCCCCCAATACGGCGATAATGGACAGAAATGTCCTTAAACTAAATATTCTCCTTAAATATGGAAACCCAATCCTAGCCCAAATTGGCTAAGCTTATGTTTGTGATATCCAAACTGATATCCAAACCGATCTTCATTCATATCTCCTAAGTTAATTGCAGTCTCAAATATGACTAACGATTCTTAGGTCCATCACAATCTTTTCCCTCAAATACGGGATTTGGTTCAAGGGTACATCTCTTTACACCTCTGATACATGCCGTTGTAATTCCTCAACGTCTTCAGAGAGGTGGCGGGTCCCGACAACCAACAGCTTTTGGTGCACTGCCCAAACTGACGTGCACAGCCCAAATCAAACCACACCCCAAACCGGGTGCATCCCATATCATCGTTGCTCACCCCGTCATGTAACAAATACACGTGCGTGCAAGATGATCAATGGACCGAGATGTCCCTAAACTAACAACGGACCGTAATGTCCTTAAACTAAAATCTCACCTCCAAAATGGTGATCAATGGACCGAGATGCCCCTAAACTAATAATGGACCGAGACGTCCTTACAGTAAAATCTCACCTTCAAAATAGTGATCAACGGACCGAGACGTCCTCAAACTAAAATCCCACCTCCAAAATGGCGATCAATGGACCGAGATGTCTTCAAACTAAAATCTCACTTCCAAAATGGTGATCAACGGACCGATACGTCCTTAAACTAATATTCGCCTAAAAATGGCGACAATGGACCGAGATGTCCCTAAAACTAAGACAACAGAACCCAAATGCTCTCTTATTGGATCTGAAACAAAAATGATCCTAATACCTTGTTAAATAGATCTTACTCTTAAATTGGACTATCGTATCCTTAACAAATAACAAACCGAGCCCTAACGGCTCACATACATTTAAGTTGATCTTAATCTCAAATCAGATTAACGATCCTTAAATCAAACCAAGCCCAAATCTAAAATATACGAATTTGGACAAATCCGCGCCCTACGGGCGACGACATAAATTAGTCTCCGTATACAATCCACGAGCAATCCAAACAAACAAAAACACACACGACACAAAGTGAACTTCCGGAGCAGGAGAAAGTGGTTATCGCGATGCAATAACGTAATTAACTGCAGGGGCTTGCGCCTCTAGGGAAGAGCGTCCCCACAATCAAAAAACCCCTCACAAACGAGGAGGAATCTGACGAAGTCTGCTACAACTGCCGCATCCATCCAAACCTCCAATATACAGTGCTATAAATCAACTTGGCATCTTTAGAGAGGTGGACGGATAAATCCAAATAGTATCTGCCCCCAAAATTCAGGCCAGACGTCCTAACATCCCAGTCGCGTCTTTCAGCGATAAACAGATTCTGGCACGCCCGGTAGGACCTTTTCCTTTTTCCATTCCACACTTCGTATGTCGTGTTTCGCGAAAGAAAATCGCGGTTTGCTATGGTTGCCCTTGGATTCGAGGTACTAAGATTTGGTGTCTTGTTCCTGTGCAGAAAGAAGAAGTGAACATCAATGGCTTCCAACTGCACAAACTGCAACAGCAACTCTCGCTCCGCCCCGACTGGAGGAGTGACTTACGGGCCCAATGCAGCCTCCATCTTTTCAATGCCGGTGGGGCAGGTAACTCAAGCCACCACTGGATTGTTCTTTGGGACTATGCTCCCACCAGCGAGTTTCAACACCCCAGTGACACCATAGGAAGCTCCAAAGAAGTCGATCTTCGATCGACTTGCAACCACCATGGCCCCTCTCAACGAGTCGTCCAAGTCTGCCACCTCAGTCTTCAACAGGTTGAGTCAAAGTTTAAGTAGGCCCGCAAAGAGGCCCGCGATACCTGAAAGGGCTATCCCAAAACGGATAGTCCTCCCAACTCCTCCGGCAGGTGAAGTCATCAAAAGTGCTTCCCTAACCAAAAGGTCGTCCTTCGAAAGATTGGTCATTCTCTCTAAAAGGACGTCAGTCTTCGACGGGCTGGCACCAGCAGCAGCCCCTAACCAAAGCAGGGGGCACGACGGAGGCGCTTCCACAACTGAGGTGGTCCCATCTGCAAGGCACGCTCGACGTCGCCACTGGAGCCGAGTGAGAAGAGCTGGGGAAACTCCCCCTCCGGACTCACCCCACCAGCTCTAATGGTGGAAATTGACGCTGCTGTTCCAACCGGGAACAGCTTTGAACCACTTAGGAGGGTGCGAAAGAACTCCCCAACCGCGGTGTTGAAGAAATCTCCACTTCCTGCTGAAAACATGACGCAGGAAAAACCGGAGCAGCCCTCTCAGCAGCTCTCCTCCCAAATCCATAGGGTCTACCGGAAAGTCCAGGATTCTGTGATTAACAAAGACTACCCTCGTTGGCTAAAGAAAATGAAGGCTCGGCAAGAGGAGGACCATCCTTCCACCATACAGCGAGGGACTTCTACCACACAGGCACCTGCTATAACGGCTCCTACAACTTCAACCTCCCACAAAAGGATGAGGCTGGAGAAAATACCACCACCGGTGGCAAATCCTAAAGGTGATGGATCCAAACGCCCTAAGTCTGGGTATGATCATGCATACGGTTTACATGGCTTCCAGAAAAAGGAAAGCTGTACTTCCGTGGGTCATCGGCCGCAAACTCAGTCGTTGACAAAACCTCAGGAGCTGCAACAAAAGCTCCAGAAGATGCTGACAAAAATGGCAGCACTCACAGGGCAAAAAGAAAGCCCGAAAGCAGCGTCTGAACAACGCCAGGAGCAGGAGACCGATATAGAGTTCCTGCGAAGGGTGCTGGAAATAAAGGATAAGGAGGCCATAGAACAGGCCGCTAATATAAAACAGATGGCACTCCTGTTCTAAGAAATGGTTGTAATGATGATCCAGCCAGAACCTCCAGCTGAAGACCCGCCGATAATCATCGAGGACGACAGAGAGGAAACATCAACCCCTCTTCCGGCTTTATCAACGGCCAGGGAGGAAACGATCTCCAAAGCTGCCCTTGATGATTACACAGCTCAACAAATATGAGCTCATCAAGCGAGTGAAGCGTCTAGCCAAGTCGTCAGAACTGAGCGATCGTATCCGGGCAGGTATGACCAAATCAAATACCCGCCAGGATATACGATCCCCAAGTTCCACGTGTATAAGGGGACATGAAATCCTCATCAGCACGTCGCTCAATTCAGAGCTCTATGCGGAAATACTGGAGGCGATGACAAATTACTTCTTCGCCAGTTCATTGGTAGCCTATCAGAAACGGCGTTTGAATGGTACTCGGAGCTCCCAAATGACTCTATCAAAACATTCACGGAAATGGAAATGCAGTTCACGCAGTGGTTCGCCAGCGCAAGCGAACGCACCCCGATCACGGCATTAATCAATGCCAGGGTGAAGCCGGGAGAGACCTGGGTTCAATACACAATCCGGTGGCGGAACCTATGGTCAAAATGTGAACAACGCATCGAAGAAGCTTCTGACGTGAGCATGTTCGTAGGGACTCTGGATCCTCATGCGACTGTGTCCCGGTTCATGACGTTCTTTAAGCCGACCACCTTCCAGGCTCTGATTGACAAGTTGGTCCAAATGGACCAGATGGGCCACGGACCTTCCTCTTCAAAAATGGACCCTCGGAATGCAAAGGGTAAAGGGAAAACGGTCTTCGTTGCCAACACTAAAAAACAACCGATTGACCCGAAACCGATTGCTCACCAAAACAACGCGCGCCCGCGACAATCCCTGAAAGAGAAGCTAGGACGTGCTTACTCATTTTCCCGTGATAAAACGAGGAGACTGTTCGAACTGGCAGTGCGCAACAAACTCATCACTCTGCCGGACCCAAAATGTCCACAGCAGCCTGGTGACGTCAACAATCCCAATTACTGCTCCTATCACCGAATGGTGAGCCACCCCTTTGAGGATTGCTATGTCTTTAAGAACTGCGTCGAGGACCAGTACCGCCAAGGAAAATTCACGCTGTCCGAGAACTGGAGGGTGAACCCGCCACAGAGGCACGCTCCTAAAAAGGTGGATACGCCGGGGGCATCATGTTCGTTTGTGGAAGAAGCTCTGTGGGAAGTGGTCCTTTCAGCTAAAACCAAAAGAATGCTGAAGGATCTTCAAGTATGTCCGGCGATCAGATGGAAAATCCCGCTTGAGCCCGAGATCATTGAAGGGATGCTGAAACCGCGTCCCACATTGAAAACTGCTAACGATGGGCAAAACACCCAGGTCAAGCCTTCAAAGCCTTCGAAGGGAAAGAAGAAGACCAAGAAGCCCGTACAGCCTGACGACAAGCACACGGACCTGCAAAAGTATATCGACGTGCTGGAGGAGTACAATCAGAAGACGCGAACCCCAGTCACTCTCGAAGAGTTTCTCAACCATATACTTGAGAACGGAGATAGTGACGATGATGAGGGAAATGACTCGTCGGAAGAAACCTAAGATTGTGTAGCAAGTTGCCGCATGGTTTCTCATTCTTCGTTAAATAACAAAGAAACTCCCTCGGCGTCGGAAAGCTGTTGGCTATAGTGCCCTCAAGTCAATTATTGGATCACAGGCACGTGATTGCGATAATTGAGGGAGGACCTATACCAGTAGAATAGTCTTACTCGAGATGATAGTATGCTATATGGTTTGCCTTTATCATCGTGTACATGCTTCAGGTGACATTACAGATCACTATTACATGTTGATAAAGCCCATAGGATTCTTGCTTGACTACCAGCGGTATGATTGCGATCATATACGTGAGAGTTTGGTGGTCTGTAAGCACATCCTTAAAGTGTCCCTAGTCGTGGGAGTTTCGAGACTGGGCATCGATACTCCAAGAGTAGACTAATATATACGGATCGAGACCCCGACGAGGGGAGGTGGCCGGTCTCATAAGCCATTGGTGTTAGTTGGTTCACCTAAGATGTATACAGATGCTCATTGGGTTATGAGTACACCGGACGGACTCACTGGGAACATGCTAATTGGTATTATACCTATTGTCAGATAGTAGTTCCCAGGTGACATGTGTACAGATTAGTCTATCGACCTGAGATCTTCGTTGTTGGGGTAAAAATTTACACCCCGGTTGACCGAGTCAAAGTCAAGGTCAACCCCCAAGCTAGGTGGGCCCAAGCCCAGGTCAAGCGGACCCATGCCCAAGTCAAGCCCACGGCCAGCCTCCCTATGGCAACGACAAAATCATGTAATAAATAATTATTATGTAATTTTTTATACATGAATGTATGCAAAATGGGCATAAAGCCAATATTTTGTAAGCCCATGGCTTATGTGCAAAAATGAAATGGCACATGAGCCATGGGATAAGCAAAATGCCATTTTGTAAAGCCCAAGGGGCTATATGCAAATATGTAAGCCTATAAAAGGCAACATGATGATGAATAAAAAAAATAACTTTGTCATTCTCTCAAAAAAACCTAGGGTTTGTGCCTCTTCCCCTTTCTGAAGGTTTCAAACCTTCTTCTTTCTTTTTGAATTAAATCAAGAGTTTTACTCTTCCTTTTCCAAAACTAAATAGTTTTCCACCACAAAACCCATAAAGGGGAACTCAGATCTTCCAGTAGATCTCAAAAAGAAGAGATTTTTAGATCTCACATCTCTTGATCTTTAAGATCCGGCCAAACAACAGGAGGAGGAAGAAGAACCCCATTTATCATCTTCAAAACACCCTAAGAGTTTAACTCCATATATATACATATATATATATATATAATAATGAATATTTCCTTTCTGAAGCATAGCTTCTGGTTCTGGGACTAAAAGCCTTTTTTTCTCGCCGGCGCTCAAGCCCCGAGCGCCCTCGTGCCGACACGTGGCGCGCTTGCGCTCCAACGCGCTAGCGCTCGAGCGCAAGGCGCCCACGTGCCGACACGTAGCGCGCTTGCGTCCCGGCGCTTTGCGCTTGAGCGTAAAGCGCCCACGTGCCGACACGTGGCGCACTTGCGCTCCAGCACTCTGCGCTTGAGCGCAAAGCGCCCATGTGCCGACACATGGCATGCTTGTGCTCAAGCGCTCTGCGCTCAAGCGCAAAGCGCCCACGTGCCGACACGTGGCGTGCTTGCGCTCCAGCACTCTGCGCTCGAGCGCAAAGCGCCCACGTGCCGACACGTGGCAAGCGCCCAGCGCAAAGCGCCCCCGTGCCGACACATAGCGCGCTTGCGCTCCAGCACTCTGCGCTCGAGCGCAAAGCGCCCCCGTGCCGACACGTGGCGCGCTAGCGCCTAAGCGTACAGCGCTGGCCCCATACATCCTTTGGATGCCTTTCCCCCCTCTTTTTATGTATATACATATATATATACATATGTATACATATTTACACACACACATACTCCACGACACTGTCCCTGTTAGAAAAAAATTTCTAACGGGACGCTGCCCCGCACCCCGCACGGGGGCTGCTAGCTCCCTTGACCCTCAGCCCGGTATCCGGGTAGCGGGACCCCCGTAAAAAATCTGCGTGGCTCCCGATATACCCAAAAACCCCTTTCAAAACACATCACACGCACACTGCACATTGAGTTCGCATGACCAGTTTAACCCGTCAATCGGAGGTTCTCTCACTCCAAAGACGAGGGGTAATTAATGCCAGCTTAGTCCGCGGCTGCCGGAGATTCGGATCCCCACAATCATTAAACCCCGGCCTACCCTAGGCAGGGGGAATCTGCAGTACACCTGACAAGCATGCGTGCATTCCCATCTCAATGGGGTGACGAAAAACACCCTACAGTCATTTATCTCGTGTGAGTTACTCTACCACGGCTCAAAGGAGTCGTGCAAACAGGTTTTAGTTGGGTACAGTCCCGAGCCACATGGAGGCAGTGAGCGGATCGTCAGGGGATTCGTCTCTCCTGGTATATTGGGGGTAGATGCCGCGGTGTGCACGGTTGGCCATCACCAGAAATCCTCGGCCGGGGTAGACGAGAATTACTGATTCGGATCAGTAGTTTCTCAGTTAGTGATAGGCTTCATACCAACACTAAATGTCGCGTTATTAGGGGGTCTGACTTTATCCACCCCCTAGACTCTATATGCGATACTCATAGACGAACGGACCAGACTGTACGGATATTGTCACTGTCAGGCTTAGTAGGGTTTCAGGATGAGTTTGCTCGTTGGCCTTCCTTTCGCTCAATACTTGGGTGGCCGTTACGTACAGCTAGTGCCACTGACGTGCTTTTGGTTAAACTCACTGCCAGCGTATTGACGAGTCTTTAGAGTCCCACACAGAGGGTTTTCTTGGTTCGGGCGAAACGTTGTAGAGGCCATATGGTTTTATGGCAGGGTTCGATCATATACGTGCACTTGTGCACGGATCATGATCGGACGGATAATACTAGTGGGCTTTAGTTTAAGCCGGATCCTAGTATTATATTGTTGGATTACTTTCGTCTCGTTGTATTCGTATTCAGTCGGAATACAGATGCAGATATGTATATACGGATGAGGGGTATTCTTGTAATCCGTTACAAGATTACTTTTGAAGATGCCATTTCTTTTCTTGATTTAAACTTTTGGTTTAATGTTTATTGTGAGTGCAAGTCTTGGCAATTGGCATTGATTGTTGCATGTGCTATTTGAGACTCATGGTATTGGGTCAAGTGTGGTTTTTGTTTTGGCTAAGATTTTTTTGAGTGAGGATTGTGAGATATTTAGTGAGCAAAGGCATATCTTTTTTGCTAAGGGTTTCTTTTTGAGTTGCTCACAAAATATCAAAACAACTCTCACAAGAAAAAGAGCAGCCAAGCCATTTCTTCACTTGCTCATTTCTTGTGCTCACAACTTCTTCATCTCATGGCTTCTTCTTCACCTCCACCCATTCCATCTCATGTGTTAAGAATCATTGGGTGTATTGAGACAAAGTATTCACACACACACTCTCTACATCATCTTGGGTAGCTAGGCTAGCAAACTGGATGCCCGAGTTGCTTCGGTTTTGAAGCGGAACCCCGTATTACTATTCCTCGATGTGGATCGTCTTCGATAAAGGATACCGGAGAACGAACTTGTTCGAGGCAGCCGCGACGAGCTAAGAACAGAGGTTGAAGACCGAAGGACACGGATCGATCAGTATAACCTCTCTAAACACTTTACAGTTAGCTAGTATAGGTTTAATGGTACGATCCGTCGTTTAGGGTTCCGTTAGCGCCAAGTTTTAAAAGTTTTTGTTCCGCATTTGGCCATGGATTGATGGCCGGGGCGCTGGCGTAGCCTTACAAAAGCAACGCAGAGGAACTGGGGGCAGGATCGGTGCCAAAATCCCCGGAGCTGCCAAAAGGCCTAATTGACAGGCTGCTAAACGAAGCTTTTCAAAAGAGCAGAGCTAAACGAGAATGTGAAACGGCCATATACGAAATGTCCAAGCATCGGCGTCAGGATGAAGAAGACGCAGCAAGGAAGAGTCACAAAGTACTCCAACCAGAGAGAAGCAGTGTTACTCGTGCCAAATTCACGGGGACTTCATCCACCAACATCCAAATCCGCTATACCCAATGGTAGCTAGCCGGCCGTTCGAAATGTGGGGAACCGATATAATCGGCGCCATTGAGCCCGCATCATCCAAAGTACACCGGTTCATACTGGCAACGACTGACTACTTTTTTAAGCGGGCAGAAGCAGTACCACTAAGGGAAGTGAAGACGGAGAATATTCTCCATTTCTTCAAGACACATGTCATCTACCGGTTCGGCACTCCGCGACGGATAATCTCGAATAATGGGCCAGCCTACAGGAGCCATAAAATCAGCCGCTTCGCAGAGCAGCATAAAATAAACTGGAGATACTCTTCAGTCTATAATCCTCGTGCCAATGGTCTAGCCGAAGCTTTCAACAAGACCTTGACCAAGATTATAAAGAAAACAGTGTCCAGAAACAAAAAGGACCGGCACGAGAGATTGCACGAAGCTCTCTGGGTATACCGAACGACGTTCAAAACAGCTACGAATACAACACCATACGAGTTGGTATTCAGCACTGAAGCAGTCCTTCGTTTGGAAATATAACTCCCCTCTTTACGGGTAGCAGTTCGATACAAGATGACAGATGAAGAGAATGCCCATCTTCGGCTTGAGGAGCTCTACGCCCTCGATGAAACTCGCATCATGGCGCAACAAAACCAAGAAGCTTACAAGGCAACGATGACGCGCTCATACAAAAAACTGATTAGGCCGAGAACATTCCACTAAGGCGAACTCGTGCTAGTCGTCAAACCCCAACGTGCAAAACGGAGGAAATTTAAGCCAAACTATGAAGGCCCGTACATCATAGACAAGATCTACCAAGGTGGGGCCTATTTGCTCATGGATATGCACGGCGAAAGACCTTTCTGACCAATAAACGGTCGATTCCTCAAGAAATACCACGCTTGACAAGTCACGACTTAGGTCAATGATAGATTACAACGCTTATTGTCATGCCCCACTTTCCAAAAGAGCGATAACGGCATGCGACAAGCCCGCGACGTATTTATTCCGAGAAGGTCATTTCTCGAAACAAATACGCTAAGCGTATATAAGCAATATAAAATAACAAGAAAAGTCATAATAATGAAAATCCAACTTTATATATTTACATTTCCAACTTTCACAAGTTTCAAACTGAATACATGATGTATGAAAACAAAGATACATAAAAGGAAGTGCCTAAACAAGTGGCATACTGGAAATAAAAGCTAAAAAGAATGAATTAGTAGTCGGTCTGCTCCGCAAGCTGAAAGTAATTCTCCTGACTAGGCTCGATCTCTCCATTCTCTAGATCATCTTACGAACATTCCAAGGAAACAAAGAAATGGGTGAAATGCCCGTTAGCGAACTTGCGCTCGGTAAGTCCCCAAGAAAGGTGGGTTGTGAAAGTATATAAATGAATATGCAAGGTAACATGTGATATAGTATGAATGGAAATAAAACATGAACAGGTATAACATGGTGATATTAATGACAACTATGTAAGCATGGCAATATAACATAAGCATAGTAAACAAGTATAGCATGACCTTGGAGTGTAGGTATAATGAACATGAAGTGAATGCAAGTGTCCTAAAAGGTCTCTAAAAGGGTAAAATTAACTAACGTGAGTTCAAGTATAAATGTCAACCAATCTCAAGAGTATTCTCAAACCCAAGGCTATCGTCCAGGGACAAGGAATCACGAGCCCAAAATAGCGGGACTTCAAATGTTATTGAAGTATTCCAAACCCAATAGGCTATTATCCAGGGTCTTGGAAACACGGGCCCTTATTCGTGAATTCGTGATTTGTACCGTTTCAGCCCGATACCACAGCAACATGATTTGTACCGTTTCAGCCCGGTACCACAGCAACATGATTTGTATCGTTTCAGCCCGGTACCACAGCAACATGATTTGTGTTAATGGGACTTATGAGATTCCGTTGGATTCATACTCAAACTACCCCAACATCCCGTTTATATAAGTATATGATTAATGTTTTGAGTCTTGATCGAATCTATGAATACAAAAGGTGATATATGATATCAAGTTTTCAAGATTGAGTTCATGTAGTCATGTCAAGTGCAAGTCATGCCAATTATATTCATGGTTCGAGTCAAGTTGGTTCAAGTGTACATACTGGGTTCAAGTATTCATGATTGATTCTTGTCAAGATCAAGTCAATTCTAATATGTAATGATTTAATCATTAAGTCATATAAATAAAAATAAATAAGCAATCAAAGAACATGATATGAGATAAGTATACAAGTAACGTCCAAAACGATATTGTAAATAATTGTTGTATCAAGTCAATTAAATTCGGAATATAAACAGAAATATAAATCTAAGTGTTTTGCACTTATGAGTTCTAGTATCGCCTAAATACGACTACCGGTTTAAGAGATATACAAGTTTTCGTATCGTCGCGCAAAACAGATCAGAATCTGTTCAGCATCGTCACACATTTTTAAAATGCAGTTTGAGTTAATTTCTATCGGGTTTCAGGTTACAAAAATTATTATAAAATTGTAGGTATTTCGATGTGCTTATCCAAAACACTAATATTCGCGCGATTTGGATTTCTGAAGCTCTAATTATGATCGTTTTAATAACAGCGTTTAAAACAGAAATTCAGATTTCTGGACAGCAACTATATGTTATATTGCAAAGCCTATATCGAGTTGTTTCATTCGTTTATAAGTAATATAATATACCTAAAATTATAGTTATATCAATTGTTCATCTACACATCTAAATATTTTCACGAACGGACATCGGGAGTTCGAATTATGTCCAATTTAAAAACAGTTTGTGAATCAGGACAGATTCTGTCCAGATTCGTCGCTTAATATTGTAACGCAATTTTGTATATGTTACGTCGGTTTTATGTAAAAACTTAAAACAAAGAAAATATAGATATTTCGATATATATATATATCAAAAACACCTGAGTTTGCTCAATTTGGATACCATCAGACTAAGTTATGTGTCTTAGAAGTTGACCAATAAATACAGTTTTCTGTTTTACGAACAGTGAATAAAAACGATATAATTCCTAAACCGTTATGCGGTTCGATCTAAAATTTTTATAGCATGTACAAAATAATATATCCTATCATAGATAAATTTCTTGAAATTTTCAGAAGTAAAAATTAATTTCTAAAAATTAGTTTAAATATAAAAGTATTGATATGTCATTTGTGAGAATGAGGAAATCATGGTATTTATTCGTAACTTCATTTTTTTTACTAAAAAATTTAAATAAATTGATTTAAAATACAAAAACAAATAATGCAATCCTAATTGGTCACTATGAAATCTTAACATATGGATTGAGAATAATGAAAAAGACTTTACAAACTATATATGTATGTATGTTTGTATGCGTTCATTATTTATATATGTATCCATTTAATTAATTATTTAAGGACTATGAAATCTTGGTCACTATGAAATCTTAACATATGGATTGAGAATAATGAAAAAGACTTTACAAACTATATATGTGTGTATGTTTGTGTGCGTTCATTATTTATATATGTATCCATTTAATTAATTATTTAGAGACTATGATATGAAAAGAGAAGTTTTTTCATACAACAACAACAACTGAGCCTTTTATCCCAAGCATAAGGGGTAGGCTACATGAACCAACATGAGAATCACGCCGGGTCCAACACATGAATCCTCTGTCTCCACTCACTTCTATCGAACAATATACTTTCATTGAGTCCTTTGGCAACCATATCGTTTCGTATCACCTCCATCCATGTTTTCTTCGGTCTCCCTTTTGCCCTTTTTCCATTACCCATATCGAGAGTATCTATTCGTCGAACCGGTGCTTCCATAGGTCTGCGTCGCACATGACCAAACCATCTAAGCCGGTTTTCCCGCATCTTCTCCTCCACGGGTGCTACACCAACTTTTGCACGAATATCCTCATTTCGTACCTTGTCTTTTCTAGTGTTACCGCACATCCAACGAAGCATGCGCATCTCCGCTACGTGCATCTTCTGTGTATGATGCTTCTTAGGAGTCCAGCACTCTGTACCATATAATAAGGCAGGCCGAATAGCGCTCCGATAAAACTTCCCTTTCAATTTTAACGGAAAGTTACGATCACACAAAATCCCTGTTGCACTCCTCCATTTCAACCAACCAGCCGGTATTATCACCGGGCTTGTCTATCTGCTGATAGCCTCGCGTTTCTAGCTAGACTTCCATGAGAATTTCTTCGTGTTCTTCTTCGGGGAATTTAGATGAAGAGGGATATGTGAAATGATAGAAAGATGTGATGATGAAAAGAAAGACGAGTGAGATATAAAAAAGTTTATGGCCACCATAATTCTAATAAATCATGTCCCATAACCATTCTAATTATTTTGGGAGTTAAAAAGAAGTTGAAATGAAAAGTCGCATTTGTAGGTTATAAGAAGAATAAAAATTGATAAAAAAAATAATTGCAAGAATGGAGATTTGAACATGTGACTTATAAAATAACAATGCAAGGACTTAACCAATGTACTATAAAGTTGTTCATGCCCATATTTAATTAGAATTAAGTATATGTTGTTGCTTGAAAAGAAAGTGGGCTTTTGGGTTTATAGTTTTATAAAAGAAAATGAAAATGAGATTGGATTTGGGTTATGGGCTGGTCAGGTCTTGCGTTTAATTTGAAATAGGTTAAGATTTAGTTTAAAGAAATGAGTTTGAGAAAATTAGATGGAATAATAAAATAATATATATAATAGAAAACAAAATATACGGAAAAATACTAAAAATTAATAAATACAATATTTTACTAAAGAAAGAAAATACTAATGTATAGAAATACTAGGGTCGTTACATTCTACCCTCCTTAAAATAATTCCGTTCTCGAAATTATTTAAGAAGGATGTTGCAATAGAGTAAGGAAACAGGATTATGATGATGTCGTCTTCGAGCTCCGTCGATCGATACTCTAACCAATTAAGCTAATAGGCCAACGACATACAAATAGAAAAAGTGAATAAGTGTTAAGAATTCAAAAGTCGTAAGATAGACTTCAAGGAGGCCGAAAGTGGAGTTCAAGATAGATTCAAGGAATTGGGTAAGATTCAAAAGAAAAATCAAATGTAATAATTGGATTTCATAATTCTTGTATTATATCGCTTACGATATTCATGCAGAACTGACCTGCATGGGCCACCAACAAAACCTATCACACCCCACTTCCCAAAAGACCGGTAACGGCATGTGACAAGCCCGCGACGTATTTATTCCGAGAAAGTCATTTCTCGAAACAAATACGCTAAGCGTATATAAACAATATAAAATAACAAGAAAATTCATGATAATGAAAATCCAACTTTATATATTTACATTCCCAACTTTCACAAATTTCAAACTGGATACATGATGTCTGAAAACAAAGATACATAAAAGGAAGTGCCTAAACAAGTGGCATACTGGAAGTAAAAGCTAAAAAGAATGAATTAGTATCCGGTCTGCTCTGCAAGCTGAAAGTAATTCTCCTGACTCGGCTCGATCTCTTCATTCTCTAGATCATCTGACAAACATTCTAAGGAAACAAAGAAATGTGTGGAATGCCCGTCAGCGAACTTGCGCTCGGTAAGTCCCCAAGAAAGGTGGGATGTGAAAGTATATAAATGAATATGCAAGGTGACATGTGATATAGTATGAATGGAAATAAAACATGAACAAGTATAACATGGTGATATTAATGACAACTATGTAAGCATGGCAACATAACATAAGCATAGTAAACAAGTATAGCATGACCTTGGAGTGTAGGTATAATGAACATGAAATGAATGCAGGTGTCCTAAAAGGTCTCTAAAAGGGTAAAATTAACTAACGTGAGTTCAAGTGTGAATGTCAACCAATCTCAAGAGTATTCTCGAACCCAAGGCTATCGTCCAGGGGCAAGAAATCACGGGCTCAAAATAGCGGGACTTCAATTGTTATTGAAGTATTCCAAACCCAACAGGCTATCATCCAGGGGCTTGGAAACACGTGCCCTTATTCGTGAATTCGTGATTTGTACCGTTTCAGCCCGGTACCACAGCAACATGATTTGTACCGTTTCAGCCCGGTACCACAGCAATATGATTTGTATTAATGGGACTCATGAGATTCCGTTGGATTCATACTCAAATTACCCCAACACCCCGTGTATATAAGTATATGATTAATGTTTTGAGTCTTGATCGAATTTATGAATACAAAAGGTGATATATGATATCAAGTTTTCGAGATTAAGTTCATGTAGTCATGTCAAGTGCAAGTCATACCAATTATATTCATGGTTCGAGTCAAGTTGGTTCAAGTGTACATACTGGGTTCAAGTATTCATGATTGAGTAGTGCAAAGATCAAGTCAATTCTAATATGTAATGATTTTATCATAAGTCATATAAATAAAAATAAATAAGCAATCATAGAACATGATATGAGATAAGTATACAAGTAACGTCCAAAACGATATTGTAAATAATTGTTGTATCAAGTCAATTAAATTCAGAATATAATCATAAATATAGATCTAAGTGTTGTGCACGCATGAGTTCCAGTATCGCCTAAATACGACTACCGGTTTAAGAGATATACAAGTTTTCGTATCGTCGCGCAAAACAGATCAGAATCTGTTCAGCACCGTCACACATTTTTAAAATGCAGTTTGAGTTAATTTCTATCTGGTTTTAGGTTACAAAAATTATTAGAAAATTTCATGTCTTTAGATATACTTATCCAAAACACTAAGATTCGCGGATTTGGATTTCTGAAGCTCTAGTTATGATCATTTTAATATCAGCATTTAAAACATAAATTCAGATTTCTGGACAGCAACTATATGTTATATTGTAAAGACTATATCGAGTTGTTTCATTCGTTTATAAGCAATCTAGTATATATAAAATTATAGTTCTATCAATTGTGCATCTACACATCTAAATATTTTCACGAGCGGATATCGGAAGTTCGAGTTATGTCCAATTTAAAAACAGTGTGCGAATCAGGACAGATTCTGTCCAGATTCGTCGCTTAATATTGTAACGCAATTTTGTATATTTTACGTTAGTTTTCAGTAAAAACTTAAAACAAAGAAAATCTATATCTTTTGATGTAGATATCAAAAACACCTGAGTTTGCTCAATTTGGATACCATCAGACCAAGTTATGTATCTTAGAAGTTGACCGATAAATACAATTTTCTGTTTTACGAACAGAGAATAAAAATGATATAATTCCTAAACTGTTATGCGGTTCGATCTAAATTTTTTACAGCATGTACAAAATAATATATCCTATCATAGATAAATTTATTGAAATTTCCAGAAGTAAAAATTAATTTCTAAAAATTATTTTAAATATAAAAGTATTGATATGTCATATGTGAGAATAAGGAAATCATGATATTTATTCGTAACCTCCTTTTTTTTTACAAAATTTAAATAAATTGATTTAAAATACAAAAACAAATGATGCAATCCTAATTGGTCACTATAAAATCTTAACATATGGATTGAGAATAATGAAAAAGATTTTACAAACTATATATGTGTGTACATTTGTGTGCGTTCATTATAGGACTATGAAATCTTGGTCACTATGAAATCTTAACATATGGATTGAGAATAATGAAAAAGACTTTACAAACTATATATGTGTGTATGTTTGTGTGCGTTCATTATTTATATATGTATCCTTTTAATTAATTATTTTGGGACTATGATATGAAAAGAGAAGTTTTTTCATGGCAATATAAAAAAGAAAAAGTGAAAGAGAAAGAGATGGAGAGAGGGAAAGAGAGAAAGGACTTACATACACAAGCCGGTATTATCACCGGGCTTGTCTATCCGCCGATAGCCTCGCGTTTCTAGCGAGACTTCCATGAGAATTTCTTCATGTTCTTCTTCGGGGAATTTAGATGAAGAGGGATATGTGAAATGATAGAAAGATATGATGATGAAAAGAAAGATGAGTGAGATATAAAAAATTTTATGGCCACCATTATTCTAATAAATCATGGCTCATAACCATTCTAATTATTTTGGGAGTTAAAAAGAAGATGAAATGAAAGGTCGCATTTGTAGGTTATAAGAAGAATAAAAATCGATAAAAAATAATTGCAAGAATGGAGATTTGAACATGTGACTTATGGAATAACAATGTAAGGACTGAACTAATGTGCTATAAGGTTGTTCATGCACATATTTAATTAGAATTAAATATATGTTGTTACTTGAAAAGAAAGTGGGCTTTTGGGCTCATAGTTTTATAAAAGAAAATGAAAATGAGATTGGATTTGTGTTATAAGCTGGGTCAGGTCTTGCGTTTAATTTGAAATAGGTTAAGATTTAGTTTAAAGAAATAAGTTTGAGAAAATTAGATGGAATAATAAAATAATATATTTAATAGAAAACAAAATATACGGAAAAATACTAAGAATAAATAAATACAATATTTTACTAAAGAAAGAAAACACTAAGGTATAGCAATACTAAGGTCGTTACACTCATGTCCGCTCGCTATCTTCCTGAGTCAAAACTCTAAGTGGTATTCGGAAAAACTTTGCCTCAAACATAGCGACAACGGACCGTAATGTCCTTAAACTAAAGCTTCACCTCAAAAATAGTGATAACGGACCGAGATGTCCCTAAACTAATATTGGACCGGAATATCTTAAATCTAGTGTGCCACCTCAAACATGGCGCATCACCTCAAATATGACAATATCCACCCTTGATATCTGTGTTGCAATTAAAGCTCCAACGGTAAAGACTGCAACCCAAGTCCCATTGGCAAACCCATGGGTAAAAAATGGCATGTCTACAAGCAAAATGGGCACGGATGAAAACCCGAAAGAGCGCCGGGAGGAAAAACAGCAGGGCTATCGGCGAGCTTGTGAAAACTCGAAAGGGCACAATCTCGGTTAAAAAAAGGTATGTTCACAAGCAAAATGGGCACGGATGAAAACCCGAAAGGACACCGTCAGTAAAAACAGAAGGGCTACCGGCGAGCTTGTGAAAAGCCGAAAGAGCGCAATCTCGTAAAATTTTCACTTACGAGATCCTCTCGAATTGTAAGGAGAACCCCCTATGAGACCCTCAAAGCTCATAGGATTCAAAGCCTTAGGCTATAGGGACCCGGACCCTTTCTTAAGCCGTCGTGTTCCCCAAGTTTCACTACAGGCGGTCCAATATTGGCCCTTGTATACAATTCACGGGCACAAATAGGCGATTTCCCACACCAAGTTCCACCAATGACGAGAAATGTTCTCATATGGTGAACGACACTTATAAGTCCTCTCGACTTGTAAGGAGAAAACACTCTTATAAGATCTTTACGACTTGCAAGGGAAAATACCACTTAGAAGTCCTCACGACTTCTAGGGGAGAACCTACACCTACAAGATCCTCACGACTCGTAGGGAGAAATAATTTTATGAGACCCTTACGGCTCATAAAGTCAAAAAGCCTTAGTCGACAGGATCCTAACCCTGTTTGCTAAGCCACCTTTGTTCAAATCGACAAAGGCAAATAATGATTCGCTCCTAACAATAACCCAGTTGTAGCGATGCTGATGCCTAAATCGGTATCAAATTCCAAGTCCTCTCCAGGCAAATGATGATTCGCTCCTGGCAATATCCCAGTTGTAGCAATGTTGATGCCTAAATCGGTATCAAATTCCAAGTCCTCTCAAGGCAAATGATGATTTTCTCCTGGCAATATTTCAGTCGCAGCAATGCTGTCGGAATTGGTGTGAGGATCCAAGTTCCCGACTCGCAACAAAAGTATATGCATATGAAATAGCCGAAATGAAGGGGCAACTCGCAATAAAAAAAATCAGCGAGCAAAAAATGTATGCATATGAAACAGACGAAATGATTGGGCAACTCGCAATAAAAAAAAATAGCGAGTAAAAATAAAACAATATATAGCCGAAATGATTGGGCACAGCGAAAAATAGCCGAAATGATTGGGCAATCACGACTTTCGCGATATAAAAGCTGAATAGACAGAGCATTGCGGAAACAAATAAAAAAATATCAAAATGAAACTTTTCTACCCAGCAGGTGAGTCCACATCAACCCCTGTATACAATCCATGGGCATAAACGAAAAGGGAACCATATTTTCCCACCAGGTTCCGTCAAAGGGAGAGCCAAGTCTTGACGGTTCACAAAACAACCTAAAGTCTATCTCAGCATTCGTCTCATTACAACAGACGCAATGTCAATAATGGCATTCCCTCTCACTCCAGCAGAATGCAGACACGACGTCAACAAAAGAGCCCAGGGTCGAAACAAAATGAAGCCATGGCAAAATTCCTAGCTACAAGTCTTGACGGTTCACAAAACAACCTAAATCCTACCTTAACATTCGTATCGCTATTGCAGACGCAATGTCAACAATGGCGTTCCCTATCACTCCAGCAGGATGCAGACACGACGTCAACAAATGACCCCAGGGTCGAAACAAAACGAAGCCATGACAAAATTCCTAGCTCCAAGTCTTGACAGTTCACAAAACAACATAAAGACTACCTCAACATTCGTCTCGTTACAGCAGACGCAATGTCAACAATGGTGTTCCCTCTCACCCCAGCAGGATGCAGACATGACGTCAACAAAAGACCCCAGGTTCAAAATAGAACGGAGCCATGGCAAAATTCTTAACTCCAAGTATTGACGGTTCACAAAACAACCTAAAGATTACCTCAACATTCGTCTCGTTACAGTAGACGCGATGTCAACAACAGCGTTCCCTCTCACTCCAGCAGGATGCAGACACGACATCAACAAAAGACCCCAGGGTCGAAACAAAATGTAGCCATGGCAAAATTCCTAGCTCCAAGTCTTAACGGTTCACAAAACAACCTAAAGACTATCCCGACATTCTTCTCGTTACAACAGACGCAATGTCAACAAAGTCTGCAAAATAGCCAAATCAAAAGGAAGAGAAGACAAAATTCCTAGCTTCACGGTCTTGACGGTAACTCAAATAAAACCCAAAAGACTATCGGAGATCATCCTACACCAGTGCGGAGTGATTATGACTCATCGGGGCTCCCAAACTGAGCTGTTCATACCAGAATATTGCATTTTAATACTGCTCATTATTTATCTATTTTGTTATATATCGGTACTATTAACCAGTGTCTAATCAGTAATATAGATTACAGGTATCCGTGACAAAATACTGGAAATACACTTAAAATCACGGATATATCATTTGTGAGCTGACACTGCAACCGGAACTGGAAACCGACCGATATTCCAAGAGTTTCTTTATGCAACATGCATATGTACACACTTTTTATCTAAATGGACCAACACAATACAAATGTGTAAACAAGACTTTTTGGCATGGACCAGTGAGGGGGCTGCCCAAGACACATGTGGGTGTGACATGCATTAAATGCTATAAGATGTGTGATGTGATGCATAGCTACATGTTTCCCTCGAAGCCCTGAGTGCAACCCAAGCTTCTACAGACAAATCCAGCAGCACCAAAGCGATGTGGGGGAACACACAAACCAACACACCAAGCACGAGGCATGGACTCACCAATATGGTTGGCCACATCATCAGTTTGGCCGAGCTGGCCGGCCCATCTGCACCTGTGGGCCCCAGCCTCTCACAGTCCCTCCCTTGCTGCCACGTGGTCTTAGTTTTATTGTTTGTTTATTTTGATTTGGTGCCTATAAAAGAAGGCAGTGGGCAAGGGGTCAAGGGCATTCTTTAGCACATATTGTATCATTCATTTTCCAAGTTTTTGTTCTCTTTTTAGTGCTCTTGTACATAGCTAACCCCTTGAGTTCTTTGCCTCCTCTTAATCTTGCAACCTCTTCATTGAGCTTGCAACTTTAAGGGTTGGTTATCGATCTCAAGGATTGTATCATTCTTGAAGTTTAATAAAGCTCTCTTTTGTGCCTTCATTTGGCTTGAGTTTTTAGCCCTCTCTTGATCTTGTAACCTCTTAATTGAGCTTGCAAGTTTAAGTTTGGGTTATTTAACCCATGGTTTGTAACTTTTTCCAAGGTTCCTAGTTCTTTCTTTCTTACTTTTTTATTACTTGCATTTTCTTTCTTGCAACTTAAATTCCATGTTTTACTTACTTGCTCATTTTCATTCCATGCAATTTACTTACTAGCTTGTTGTCTTTTCTTTTCTTTGTGTCTTTTCTTTTGCTTTTTTTGGTTTGTTCTTGAGATGGTTGTAAATATGTGTTGTTAGTAAAAGAATACGATATTGTAAATTAAGGATTTTGTTTCCCATTCCTTTTCCCGTTATTTTTCATTGAACTCCACCCAAACCTTACGCAAGCGCTCCGTTAGGCACCCTACCCTACCAAGGTATCGGTGATCCCTAACCACGATCGGTTGTGTTCGGTTTCGCCGGAGGCGAAAGTCAAGCGACAAGAACGGACAGACAAGGGTCAATAAGCTGAATTCCACGAATACCGTGCTTAAATACCCTAATCCACGTTATTTCCAATTGCTCTAACTTCAATTGGTCAAGACTTGGCTCAAAGGTTTGAGTACGCATTCACTAGCTTACACTATTGTATCTTTTCCTTACAAGCTTTATACTTTGCATATAACACATAGGATAGATATGAACAATTCCACCCACGCGCATTAACTCGTGAGAACAAGAACATAAAACGCTCCGTCTCCCTGTGGATCGACCCGTGCTCATCGTGGCTAGCTGCAAAGCGACACCGTCCTGATTGCGGTTAACTTTAGAACTCTTAAAACTCGACACGCCAAAAGTGTGTGATCAAATGGCGCCGTTGCCGGGGAGACGGTAACGTTTTTATTTTTTATTTCGGGTTAATCTTTTTAATATCCATCTAACACCATTTTTTGAAGAACAAACTAAAAATTTCAAAATTTTCAAAACCAAAACAAAAAAAAAACTAACAAAGCTAACCATTTTTGCTCTCTGGATTTCTTGCCTGCTAGCACTCTGGATCTCAACTAAAAAGATAAACAATACCAGTGAGGCACTAGTGGAACACTGTGAACACAAAAAAAAATTGGAGCCCCAATTCCAAAGTTGAACCGGCGACATCCCCTTCAAAACCGAGCTCGCCGGCCAAAGCTCTTCAATTTGCTCCAAAAATTTTCCCTGTGCTTTAGTGTTCCGTTTTTGTTCCATTTTTATTGTTTGTTTTATATGATATTTAGTGTGCAGGTATTTGGGCATTCGTATCACTTTTTCGCACAAAATATCCGTTTTTTCCGACATTTGTAGATTTTTACGGATTTGCGAACTGCGACCGTGGGGAGCAAAGTGTACATTCAAAGTTAAGATGTTTGCGAAATACAGTGCCAAGGATCCGGGTAATTTGACCCGCGCAAGCGAACTTTTCAAGCTTACCGGATTTGATTCAACGGGGGTTTCCTAACCCAAAAACTTAACGGTATGTATTTTCCTAACACCTTCTTCTCAAATCCGACGCATCCACTATTTTATCTTTGCAGGATTCTTTGCAAGTTCGCTGGCAAACTCTCAAATTAATTAACCCGTATTTGTTGCAGTGCTATTCTTAACATAAAAAACGATTGTTTGATTCTTTGAATAATTTTTTTATTGAATTGCGCATTGCATAAATTAATACGGACTTAAGGGCAAGCGAATCTCACAACATACGGTAAAGGATTTTATCACCTTTTCCGTGACCCATAAATCACGAACTTGTGCATCACGTTTTACCCGCACAAATTTTTAAAAGAAACTAGACTTTAAGCCTTAAGGACTTGGCGCTCACTAGAAGAAGTTAACTGTGTTTAGAACACCGCTTAACGGTATATCGTTCCCGGGGTGTCTAGGAATGTGTTCACGGCGAAACCGCCAAAGAGAAAGGGTTATTTAATTAAGGACCTTCGCGAAAGCGTCGGAAAACCTCCC
The DNA here is from genome assembly GCA_030015575.1 of Agapanthus africanus. NCBI lineage: Eukaryota > Viridiplantae > Streptophyta > Magnoliopsida > Asparagales > Amaryllidaceae > Agapanthus > Agapanthus africanus. Next base: position 774,097,401 of record CM057341.1, read on the forward strand.
CTTATCTCTGTACTTACCTGGCCTCGTGATCGGTATATCTTGAGCCCGTTTCTCGACACAGTTTTACTTCGACAATCAAGTTCTTGAGCAAGTCTAGTTGACCTAGGTGAACCCTAGACCGATTAGGTGTGTGGTATTTTTGTGTCGTGATTGTTTTTGTCCAGATTCTTTTGTGTGTATATTTCATTCTTTTGTTAAATAACTAACATAAAAAAATATATAAAAAAAACCCACATTCTTTTTCCACTCTTTCTCTTCTTCTTCTTTCTCTCTTCATATCATGGGTACCCCACCTCGAAAAACTCTTGCCGAACTTTGGTACCCACAACCAGACATTACTTCTTACGGTTCATGCTTTGGTCGAACTTCAAACGATCCCTCCATGCCCAAAATATCTTTGAAAGATCGGATAGACGCGTCTAGGACAAACACTTGCACTCCGCAATCCACTTTGTATCAACCGTTTCAACCTCCACCTTCTTACGTTGATACCTCTTTTGAGAGTCCTGTTGTTACTCCAAGACCTATGTCTATTGCCGACAGAATTGAACAATCCCGTAGCCGATCTTTCACTCCTTTCACCAATTCCAATTCTTTTGATCAACAATTCCAACCACCGTCATATCCGAATGTTGATCCTACTTCTGTCCAACCATTCAATTCCTACCAGTCCTACCAGACTTTTGCACCTTCCCTAGACATTGCTTCTACATAGCCATTTGGGAGTTTCCAATATCCAAACAAGTTTGAATCTCTTACTGAAACCCCTTCACAACCCATGTCTATTCTGGAACAGTCGTTGGAAGATTTTCGGGTAGCGTCATACCAACAGATGATGGATTTGAATGCGTCTATTGCCGCCCTCATACAACCTAGTGATCTGGTAGCTAGTTTTCAACTAGCCCCACGTTTTCCAATGTATGATGAGGCGGTAGGACAGGTTGAGAATTTGAGTGGAGAGAGTGAGCTGTACACCCTTCCAAATCAAACCTGCCCATTGCAAATTGAAACCCACAACTCCGGTTTTGAAAGTCTATCAAGTGTCCCAAATGAATTATCAATTAAATATAGAATGATTAATGAGTTGTGCGATTTTGTAGTGTTTGATTTACCAGATTGTGAAGGGACCCTGTCAAGTGAAACCACACCCAATCCTTTTGACCTCTACACCTCCATCTTAGTTACTGAATTGATTGAAATCCATGCTTCTGATGAGGTGTCTGAGAAATTTGATTTTCACTTGATTGAGGATATCGACGCTGGGGATATTTTGGATGATGAACCCGCGGATTTGGATGAGTTTTTCCCTCCAATTCATCATTCCGAGTCATTAATTATTTTTCCCGAACTTCATATGCGTCTTGATATTGATGATAAATGCATGGATGAGATAACTTTTGAGGAGAATTTTGAGGATATTTTTGAGGATGAACCAGTTTTGCTTGATGAGTCGGATTTTCTAATTCATTTTATCCCTTTCATTGAGTTTGTACACCCTCCGGAACCTTTAACCGATAACCTTCCTCAATCACTCCCCTCCATCCTTTCCATCGTTCCGACCGCGTAAGAAACCGTATCACCTTCATTTACTATGTCTGGTTTACCAAGTTTGGCGTACCCATCTTTTCTCACGAATCTTGAGGGATTTGACCTCATTGCTCGATGGGTTGATAAATTAGCACAATCTCTTTTTACACATCGGTCATCACATATTGTGCTAATCTATTCACTCCATTTCCACCCTCAAGTTCGTACTGCATTTCTTTTTCCCTTCCGCCATTCTTCTTCTCAAATACCGGGACCGTGTACCACTTCTACCCCCAAATGGTCTCGCGTATTCTCCATTTCTTTCATCACCATATTTTTTCACCAACCTGCACATTATAACGATAAATTTTTTGAATGGTTGGTGTTAACCTTTGGCCTATATAAGGCCCTGTATAGATTGATACTATTCTCTTTCCCCCTAATCCTGAACTTCACCGCTTAAACAGTGGAAACACTTTTTCACTTAAGTTTGGGGGGAGGGGATCTTTTTGTGGATATATTTTTTGTTTGCTTTGTATATATTTTCTTTAGGGAGCGCTGACAATTTTGACCCTCTTGGTGTATCCTGACAGTGATGGCACTGTCAAGTTTAAGTTTGGGGGTGTGCTCGGTAAGCTTTCTTCCTTCGCATTCTTGTGTATATTCTGCATTTGCATACTTATTAAAACCCATAAAAATTGAAAATTTTTACAAAATACAAACACAGTTGTCGTCAAGTTAGCTAATAGGGTGACTTAGATTTTATTCCGAAAGCTTAGTTGATACGTTAGAAATAACTAAATTCTAGGCTTAGGAATTGAAAACCCTAAAAATAACCCTCATTCTGTTTAACCTTGGTAATTATACGTCCTTACAGTTTTTTTTATACAAGCAGGTAATCTTGAGTTCAGTTCTTGAGTTAAGTCAAGATGAAGGGAAAGTATATAAGCTTTACTGAAGGATAAGTCTGAGAAATAGTTTCTATTCTTAAGTTCAAATTTAGAAAGTATATACCCTACAAACTGCACATACACGCACCTTGAAACTTGGGATAGTAGAGGATACCTAGAAATACTCTTGCCTGAAAACCTAGTATGAAAGAAAAAACGATATTTAAAACTAAACACCAAAAGTGCATATTGAAAAATATATCCGGTCTTGAAAAAGAAAAAAAAAGAAAAATAAATAAACAAAGTCAAGACCTGGAAACTGCTATTTACGCTTTAAACCCACTTATTCAGTAATCGGCTGTTAGTGCCTCAAGAAGCATTAATAGTCGCATGAAAGGTGTGTGAGCAACACCATCCATCTTTAACGAAAAGAAGTAGTATTAGATATTTGGGCAAGGGTACTATAGCTTGAATTGAATTCTTAAGTGTAGGGGTGAAATTATACATACACGCAGGAGTATATGATCGATATTTGGAGGAAAGATAGAAATAAAGAATAAGACTTATGCTTTTCATAAAACTGATAAAAATCCCTGAATGGAGACCGCACTTTAGAAGGAAAACTCAGGAGAGGCCGAGATCTTTCTAAACTGTAAAACGTATAGGATCCGGGGTTAAATAAATCGGAGGCGTGAAATATAAGGGTTGAATATTTCTAACTTAGGATGATAGAATTTCTAACCTAAATACTAAACTGTAGGAGTAGAATCAACGTTAACTTATGAAACTAGCTTGACAGGATTTTGTAGGTGTAATCCGCTCAAAACCCTTAGGAGACAACACTCCTCCTACTGGGACACCTAGGGGTTTAACGGCTTATTGCATGAGCTCAGTGCAATCGCGTTCCCTGCGAAAGTGAAGCTAGAATTTTGTTTTGATCGGGATGAGCAAAAGATATGTTTAGGGTATTTGTTCATACCAGAATATTGCATTTTAATACCGTTCATTCCTTATCCATTTTGTTATATAACGGTATTATTAACCAGTGTCTTCTCAGTAATACAGATTACAGGTATCCGTGACAAAATACTGGAAAACGACCGATATTCCAAGATTCTCTTTGTGCAACATGCTTGTGTACACACTTTTTATCTAAATGGACCAACACAATACAAGTGTGTACACAAGACTTTTTGGCATGGACTAGTGAGGGGGCTGCCCAAGACACAAGTGGGTGTCACATGCATTAAATGCTACAGGATGTGTGATGTGATGCATAACTACATGTTTCCCTCCAAGCCCTGAGTGCAACCCAAGCTTCTACAGACAAATCCGGCAGCACCAAAGTGATGTGGGGGAACACACAAACCAACACACCAAGCACGAGGCATGGACTCACCAATGTGGCCGGCCACATCATCAATTTGGCCGAGCTGGCCGGCACCATCTGCTCCTGTGGGCCCAGTCTCTCACAGTCCCTCCCTTGCTGCCACATGGTCTTAGTTTTATTGTTTGTTTATTTTGATTTGATGCCTATAAAAGCAGGCAGTGGGCAAGGGGTCAAGGGGATTCTTTAGCACACATTGTATCATTCATTTTCTAAGTTTTTGTTCTCTTTTTAATTCTCTTGTACATTGCTAACCCCTTGAGTTCTTTGCCTCCTCTTAATCATGTAACCTCTTCATTGAGCTTGCAAGTTTAAGGGTTGGTTATCGATCTCAAGGGTTGTATCATTCTTGAAGGTTAATAAAGCTCTCTTTTGTGCCTTCATTTGCCTTGAGTTTTTAGCCCTCTCTTGATCTTGCAAGCTCTTAATTGAGCTTACAAGTTTAAGTTTGGGTTATTAAACCCATGGTTTGTAACTTGTTCCAAGGTTCCTAGTTCTTTCTTTCTTGCTCTTTTATTACTTGCATTTTCAGTCTTGCAATTTAAATTCAATGTTTTACTTACTTGCTCATTTTCATTCCATGCAATTTACTTACTAGCTTGTTGTCTTTTCTTTTCTTTGTGTCTTTTCTTTTGCTCTTTTTGGTTTGTTCTTGAGATGGTTGTAAATATGTGTTTTTAGTAAAAGAATACGATATTGTAAGTTAAGGATTTCGTTTCCCATTCCTTTTACCGTTATTTTCCATTGAACTCCGCCCAAACCTTACGCAAGCGCTCCGTTAGGCATCCTACCCAACCAAGGTATCAGTGATCCCTAACCGCGACCGGTTGCGTTCAGTTTCGCCGGAGGCAAAAGTCAAGGGACAAGAACAGACGGACAAAGGTCAATAAGCCGGATTCCTTGAATACCGTACTTAAATACCCAAATCCACGTTGTTGCTGATTGCTCTAGCTTCAATTGGTCAAGACTCGGCTCAAAGGTTTGAGTACGCATTCACCAGCTTACACTATTGTATCTTTTCCTAACAAGCTTTATACTTTGCATATAACACATAGGATAGATACGAACAATTCCGCCCACGCGCATTAACTCGTGAGAACAAGAACATAAAACGCTCTATCTCCTTGTGGATCGACTCGTGCTCATCGCGGCTAGCTGCAAAGTGACACCGTCCTGATTGTGGTTAACTTTAGAACTCTTAAAACTCGACACGCCAAAAGCGTGTGATCATGAGACTAACCTCAAGTAAAAAGCGGCATGGAAAAATTCGTAACGCTTGCTCTTCCGACGGTCAAACTATCTAAGAAGATTATTTGAAGATGTCTTGTCCAACCCCCGAAGGAATCAGAGACACGACAGTCGCGGGGCTACTCGAACAACAGCGTAAAGTCTGCATATCGGGGAATGCATCAGCCAACATGACGGTACTACGGACTAAAACCCTAGTACCACAAAACCTAACGAATCTCTGTCGCAAAGAGCAGGGGTTATCTATATTTCACGTTAGGATATACCTGCGAGAACTTCTCGACTCACCTCGACTCGTAGGGAAAAACATCTTCATGAAACCCTCACGGTTCCTGAAGGTGAAAAGCCTTAGGCGACGAGGATATCAACCTGTTTCCTAAGCAGTGTGGCCCTGCAAGCAAGTCCAAACTGACTCTTGTATACTATCTACGAGGCACATTCTCCAAAGTCGCATACTGATGAGGAGGAAAAACAACTTGCGAGTCCTCTCGACCCATAAGGAGAAAATTCTCTTGTGAGATCCTTACGACTCTCAAGAGAAAATGCACTTAGGAGTCCTCACGACTTCTAAGGAGAAAAGACACCTACGAGATCCTCTCGACTCGTAGGGAGAAAAGTCTTTATGAGACCCTCACGGCTCATAAAGTTGAAAAGCCTTAGGCGACAGATCTAAAACCTGTTTCCTAACCCATCGCGGCCCTACAAGTAGGTCCAAAATGACTCTTGTATACCGATGAGGAGGAAAAATCACTTGCGAGTCCTCTCGACTCGTAGGGAGAAATTTATCTTGTGAGATCCTTACGACTCTCAAAAGAAAACACACTTATGAATCCTCATGACTTCTAAGGAGAAAATACACCTACGAGATCCTCTCGACCCGTAGGGAGAAAAGTCTTTATGAGATCCTCACGGCTCATAAAGTTGAAAAGTCTTAGGCGACAGATCTAAACATGTTTCCAAAGCCATCGCTGCCCTACAAGAAGGTCCAAACTGACTCTTATACACTATCCACAGGCCACATTCGCTAATAAAGTAAAGAAACCACTTGCGGGTCCCCTCAACTCATAAGGAGAAAATACTTACGTGAGATCCTCATGACTCACGAAAGTGAAAAACACTTAGGAATTATCATGATTTTTAGGGAGAATATGCACTTGTGAGATCCTCATGACTCATATGGAGGAAAAACCTTCTTGAGACCCTTATGGCTCATGAAGATGAAAAGTCTTAGACGACAGGGACCTAAACCTGTCTTCCGAGCCATCAATTCTACGGAGATGCATAACTTTGCACTACTTAACCTACGTACATATCTACGTGGGCAAAATAATAGGGGGCATTTGTTCCCGCAAAAAAAAAATCGGCGCAAAAGAGCCCAAGGTATCAAATAGCAGCAATACGCTTAAGAAAATGCAAACCAGTATTTTCGGGCTGTATTTTGCCAAACTCCTGAATGAGAATCAAGTAAATTATGATGGTATCGAAAGCGACTCGAAAAATCCTACGATTTGATATATTACGGGCCTCATAACTCTTCCGGAAACAAAAGTTATGAGCAAATGTGCAATGCATGTATAGTCCAAGTAATACTCTACCATATGGGGATACATTTTTAGTCTCACATCGAGAAAAAGAGAAATCCTTTCTCTATCACTCTCATATAAATAAGAGGGGATATTTCTTAGAAAAAATAGGGTTCAATCCTCAAATGAGCTTAGTTCTCCAAGTTAGGGCCTTAGGTGCCCCTCCCATAATGAGCATATGCGCAAGCACCATGCCCGCCACGTGCAACGCACGTGCACCACTGTAACGTTTTGAAAAAATCGTTTAGGTGAAATTTCGGATAATCAGTAAAATAACTGGTGTTTTCCATAAAAACCAAGATATGATCATCTTTCAACATAAAATTAAATATACCTATTCTAGCTATGTAATTGCTAGTATTTGGTATTTAATTGGTCACTTGTAAACTTCTAGTTTACTAAAATATTTTCCGTAATTAATTATTTTAAATATTATTTTAAGCCTTCACTAATACATTTAATTAGTGATAATTACAAATTAAAATGGGTTAATCACATATTAGTGCACCATGACAAATTAAAATGGGTTAATTACAACTTACATTTGTAACATATTTTCCTTGCTAAATGGTTCTTCATGGTTCTAGATAATTCTAAGTAAAACTAGAAAAATGAAAAAAAGAAATTAAATAAACAAAGAAGCATGTAATCATTTATTGTGGTATGGTGCATGTCTTATTGGGGTATGGTCATCTCCCTCACTCAACTCACCTCTCTCCCTCTCATTTCGAGCCTCAATTCTCAGCAGCCCAACCCCCCACACATTCCCACTCCAAGTCAAAAGAAAAGAAAAAGAAAAAAAGAAGAATTAATAGATTAATTAAAGAGGTATGGGTTTTAATTGACTTGTGGAAAATTCAACACAAGCACCCTCACCTCACTCTCTCTCCCCTCTCTTCCTCATTGCAGCCGAACCACAGCAGCCCCCTTCTCAAAATTCCTCCTCTCATGGTGAAAACCTTGCAAAAACCTCACTCAAAATCCAATAAAATCCACACAAATTTCCATTTAATCCAAATACAATCCTTACCCATTATTCCTTGGCCTATCTAGTACGGAACTTGGAGAAAAGTTGGCATTTTGGAAGTTAAGATTTGCATGCTAGATCCCAATTTGTGAGGTATAAATCTTTACACTATGGTTTGATTTTTGGTCAGTTGCTTTAATCTAGTTTACTAGGTGTTAATTTTGGGTTTAATTGAAAGTTTGGAAATTCAAGTGAGGGTTTTGAATTGAATCTAGGGTTTGATCACTTGATATTAGTTGTGATGTTTAGTTTAACATCTTGAAACATGCAAACCTAATCTAGTTGCTAATTTGTTAAATTGTTACATTTAAATTGTTCTAATTATGATTTTTGCAAACTAGATTTTTATAATTAATATAAATTAGTGAGATGAAAATCTAGTTAATGGTTGTGTGACCTAATTAAGATATTAAGTGAATCTTATGGCCAATAAGATTGTTAAAACATTTAGATTTGTGCTAAAACGGGTAATTGAGGCTTACTAGGTTTTTGGAAATAAATCGATTTGATTTATTTTTAGTTTTTGACGAGTTACAACTTATTTCATATAATATTTAGTGAGTTGTGAAACCACGATTGGTACGTTTGAGTTTTAAGTTTGGGGATTTTCATGTATAGTGACCCTCGTTGTAGTTTGTGGCGTTGTGGCGGCGTGTTTCGTGCACTAAGTACGTGCGCGTCTAGTTAGTGCGCGTGATGGACTTGTATTGGTTGTGTCCGCGACTAATTATATTTTTATTCTCTTATTTCCTTGTGTACGTTCTAGGATCGGGAGCAGAGGCGTCGGGTGTGGCGCGGAGATGACAGGGCTGAAATCGGATCAGATTTGCCGAGGCATCCAGGTGTGTAGATATATATCTGCGGGGGAAGTCAGGTGGATGGCGTATAGCACCCCCGCACTTTCGTAGGGTAGAATGCGAATGTGATTTATATATTTATATATGTGTGTTGATGTGAGATGTGAATGCTTAGAGAGAAAGTGCTTTAGTTTAGTTTCTTAGTCGCGAAACCCTAAAGTAAAGATTGGCACACACGCACACACATACGCATACATTTGATTTCTTGTGTGTATATGGGGATACATATATATACATATACACGGATGATGAGGATAGCATGTTATATAAGGTGAGGAGTCGATATGATTGGGCATGATGCCGTGAGATGTTGATAAGTGATTGAGCCGTGATGTGGCACATGATATGGTATACGACATGATATTATAGTGGATCGATGGGCGATGCATTTTCATACACACGAATATATATATATATATATATATATATATGTGTGTGTGTGTGTGTGTGTGTGTGTGTTTTTGATGATATTGGTATGTTCTAGACTTTACAACGGTACCCCTAATTCAGGATATGATGATGATGATACCATATGATAATGTGATATATGTGATATTTGACCCGTACCCCGAATTGGGAAGCCGTACGATGGATGTTACCGTACTAAGTATAAATATGATGATTGAACCGCACTCTTGATTCGAGAATTTCATATTATATATTTTATCGTACGTGAAGTTATTGAGGCGGGATCGCCGACTACTAGATATATCGACTCGGACTTAGGTGGATTTCCTTACCCTTTCGATTAGTCTCTGAGTTTAGTCATGTAGTTTATCAGGTAGATGTTAGACTGGGCTCGAGTCATACTTATTTTCAAAACTAACGAATCGTGAGTATTTTAAAGACAGGCCGAGAGATACTACGGATATTTCAAAGGACATATCTTTCTTAAAAACATCGTAGCCCTTATTTTCTAAAAACCAAGATTGGTGCTATTTCAAATGCCAAAACTGTATGACTCGTATATATATAAATGTATATTCTTATATGTTGCGGTTACTACACCTTTTTCCATATATTCATGTTGTTCTTATCGCATTGCATGATTGTACTTTTGATTTCTTTCGTTATTATAAACCCATGCTGTCAGGACACCAGCACCATTACTCATGATGCGTATGCTCCACATATACTTGCTTGCCGGCTCACACACATCATCATCGGTAATTTCCATATCATGTACACACTAGAAATAGTATTTCATTGATATACCCTGCTAGCTGGTAGTTCAACATATTAGTAGTATGCTTGCTTTCATGTGCTAAATTAGATATTGCATTCTTTTACTTAGATATCCATGCATGTGTATTTATCTATTTGTCATGAAATATTATGGGGCTTTATGCCGGTAAATCACTGTTTATTTACTCTCGATTTGGGGATTTGATATTTCCATGAGATTTCTGGATTTGGAGAAACCGCAAGGATTTTATAAACTCATTTTCATTTCTAAAAGATAGAAAATTACGGTTTTCTCGTGTTTTGATGCGAGAGGTGTCTACCATGAGTTTTCTCGGCTCTTGAGCAGTATCTTACACCCGATTCGAGGAGGAGGATAAACCGTCTGCAGGCGCATGGTGAACCCGGTGCGGTACCCGGAGCAAAATGGTCGCAGATGATGGCGTTGAGCCTAGCAGGGGAGCACTATTGACCGGTTATTTATGACGCGGCGGATATCCGGAGGATACCGACGTAGTCGTGAGATTTGATTATGGGCCAGTCCGGATTGCCGGAGCCCGAGATATTGAGATATTGGGATATATTTTTTGTGTCGATACTTGACACGGAATCTCTGTTGATTTCATTGATGATACTTCGGTTTTTATACAGAAATCTCAGTGAGATAAGAAAACAGTTTTCTTATTCAAGATGTATTCTATTTTCCTCCTTTATGTATTCGTACATCATATATGTGATATGTTGCTACCTGAGGCACTGACACGAGCACTTGGTATTACACTTATGTATAGATGTTTACCCTTGTCATTTAGATGCTTTTGGTTATATATTGAGGATTATATTGTATGACCTAGGAGAGAGTCATACATGCGATTTCTTCTCGGTGATATTTTCTACTCACGAGTTGGCAACTCACCCCCGTTGTGCCACAGTTTCTTGTAGGTTTTGCCGTATAAGTTTTCTTGGCAGCTTTGCTGGCACACTGCTTCTTTCCGGTGATTGCTTTGGTAGGTGGGTTCACTTGCATCGTGACCACCGCAGTACTTTTATTTATTCAGTTGTATCTAGCAAACTCCATCAACCAGACTTGTATATTTAATAGACTTAGAAGACCAGTTGTATATTCTTTCGACCTTAGAGTCGCGCGCTTGTATTATTATGATTCTTCTCTGATTTTCTTAAAGTTGTTGGTTTTCTCCTGAGTTTTGATCCTCGCCCTTCGGCGTCGTATATTATATTGCTTGCGTGGTGGTCCGCCAATTGGCGAAGAGCTAGCTCCCGCTTGGGGACGCCTTTATTCATTATGTATATTATTCATGTTTGTACCCGTTTGGGGGCCAGTATTTACGAAGAAGACTCTGCCGAAATTTTTGAGAAAATATGATGTTGCTTTTAAAATGTTTAATACCTTATTTTGTTAAAACCACTTTCTTTAAAACAAGTCTTCCTTCACTCTTTTCTTTAAAAATGGTTTAGATTTCTGGGTTTTTGTCTTACTTGAATTAGGTGGGGTCCTATAGACTTTATATGATTCAAGTGCCAGTCACGTGCTATTTCGGGTCGTGACAACCCGCCACGTGCAACGCACGTGTGCCCGCCTTGCGAGGATTCAATCCTCAAAAGATCTTAGTTCTCCATAGGAGCTTAGTTCTCCAAGTTAGGGACTTAGTTGCCCCTATGATGCACAAATGCGCAAGCGCCACGTGCGATGCATGTGTGCGTGCCAAGTGCGCAACACGTGCGACGCACATGCGCCTGCCAAGTCCGCAACACGTGCGACGCACGTGCACCCAACACGTGGGATGCACGTACGCGAACACAAAGAATCCTTTTTCGGCAGCTAGGAGTTTAAGCTCCAACCTGTTCTTCCCCTTAATGAGTAGGACATGGTTCAAAGGGTACATCCCTCCACACCTTCGATACATGGCGCTGCAATCCTTTAGCGTCGTCAGAAAGATGGTGGGTCCCAGCGGCCAATGATCCCTCTTTCTAAATATAGAGGAGGAGACCACCCGATAAACTTCTGTAAAAAAAATATACAGAAGGCTCCCAAAAGCACCCACAAAACAAAAAAGAATTTAATTCTCAAACAAGATATTCATTCTCAAAACCCTAGCTAAAGAAAACATCGAGATCAAAACATCTCATTTACCTATACTATATAAGGGTTTAACCCTTCTCAAAGAACTTAGTTCCTTCTATGGATCTGAAATCCGCAAGGCAAATCTTCCACAAGTTGAGAATTTAATTCTCATCAGGAAGATTTTGTTCTTGAGAATCAAAGGTTCAGGAAAGAACAAATTTGAAAAGAAAGAAGATGGAATTTCTTCAACCAAGAACTTAGTTCTTTAAAGAACCCGGTTCAAAATCTTCAAAAATAGTGATCTTGGTGATTTTTAATGGTCAAAACACCATTAAAAGAGATTTAGCTTCTCGGAGAAGATGGAGTTCATAATACTCCAAGAACTTAGTTCCTTCATAAACTTAGAACTCAATCCAAGATCTTCAAAAATAGTGATCTTGGTGATCTTTAATGGTCAAAACACCATTAAAAAGGGTTTAACCTCTCGGAGAAGATAGAGTTCATAATACTTCAAGAACTTAGTTCCTGCAAATCAAGAACTTAGTTCTTTAAAGAACCCGATCCAAGATCTTCAAAATAGTGATCTTGGTGATTGTTAATAGTCAAAACACTATTAAAAGAGGTTTAACCTCTCGGAAAAGATGGAGTTCATAATACTCCAGGAACTTGGTTTCTTAAAATTAAGAACTTAGTTTTTTAAAGAACCCGATTCAAGATCCTCAAAATAATGATCTCGGTGATCGTTAATGGTTAAAATACCAACAGAGATTTAAGCTCTCTAGAAACATCGGCAGAGATTAAATCTCCAAAAGAACTCAGCATCCCCACGTACAAAGCACGTGAGCGCTCAAGGCCAAGTTGTATAGCGCCCCACGTGAAACACACATGAGCGTCGGGAAAAGTGTAATATTTTGAAAATTTTAGATAATAAATTAATTTAATTAATTAAATAATAAAATGTTAATTTAAAAAGTTGTTAAAACAAAATAGGACATTTTCATAAGTAGTGTGTGAAATTAATTTATTTGAAATTTTAGGTTGTAACATTAGTAAATTACAAGGGTTTTAGTGAAAAATTTAGCTTCATTTGTTGTATGATATAGTATGAGAGATTTTGTGAAAAGTTTAATTGATTTTGAGAATTGGAAATTTTGTGAGGGTTTATGTGAGAAAGTTAGTGTCCTTATGCTAATTAGAGTTGTATGAGAGTTTTTATGCAAATAGGGCTAGATAATGGTTAAGCTTAAGATACACCTCCAAGACACCATACCTTAGGAGTAACCACGCACACACCTTCTTTTTGCATGCACACCTCATGCACACATCTCACCCTTGCATGAAACCACCACAATCCTTTTGGTGATACCTCCTCCTACAACCCTCACTCATCCTCCTTATCTTGTTTAGTTCATATATCATTGGAAATAAGAATTAAACTGAAAAGAAAGAAGGAAACATCCTAGAACAACAAAGAAAAAGAAAAGAGAAAAGAAGAAAAAAGCTACGTGCTAAAGGTTATCACCACCACCATCTAGCTAGGAGCTAAGAGCTTGTGCATCTTGGAGGAAGTCCTTTCTGTAATCTTTAGTATGTATAATCTCTAAACTCTATAGGATTTTAGTTCTGTAACAGTTTAAAAGTAGAAATCCGATATCGGATGTATGATATTTTAGGAAAATATAGGCTCTGTGGAGATCTGCTGTAACCGAGATAATAATTAACTCAACCAAGCAGTACCTTAATCTTATAGACTGGACCTAGAATAAACCCTAGGAAGACGAACCCTTTTGCTCAGAATTTGGCCGGCGACAATAGCCAAAAATCCGATCTCGCCGGTTTTTTGAGGGAGTTGGGTGTTGTGGTTTTTAGGGTAGGTCTCTGTGTATGTATTAAGATATTTGGTATTGTTTGTTTAAGTTATTTTAGCAGTATATGAAATCTGGAAGCTAATATCTGAAATAGGAGTTAAAATTCTAAAACACGACACGGATATTTCGTAACGCGTTTCTGTTTTCTGTTACGAACAGCGATTGGGTAAATTCCAGTTAGTATATGTATTAGATAGTTTACAATAGTAGTACATAGTATAGTTAATACGTAAAAATGTATTTTCATGTTTTCGCCGTATCGGAGTTTAGTCGTTTCTTATACAAATTAATGTTGATGTTAGATTTGAGTACGGGAACTTTGGAGGCCGCAAGGAAAGGAAAGGAATTGATGATCTGAATAGATTTGACGTTTTCCGGTGAGTAGACTAAATATCTACCGGGGGATTTTGTATGGATGGCGTGATACTCCCGTAGTTTAAGTTTAAATTATAAATGTTCCCTAGTATAAAGAGTTTGATCGTATGCATTCATATATATAAATATCATTATGTTAATAACTGTTAGAACACTGCACAATTATCGACGAGTCATGCTGCACATGCACATATCTACATGTTACACTACAACTTGCCGATATTAACATGTCACATATACACTTAGTACTCATTATACTAAATATGATTCACATCATACCTTAAACATCAAGAATGGTAGTTATTTTTCATAAATGTCATTATGTTTTACCTTCAAGTATTTGTAGTTTTGATATAAGATGTATTGGGTTATTACGGATTTATGGTTTTGAGTTTTATACACTATCGAGTAGATTCAGTGATTTTTCATGATTGATGTGACATGTCCACCATGATATATTGTTATTATGATTTGGTTTTATTCCGAACAGAGTGGGGTAGCTATACGGTTGCGGATTTTTACGTATATCCAGGCTGAGTGGGGTAGCTATACAGCTGGATTCATGGAGGACCCGGTCGAGGCCAAGGGGCAGGAGAGCTGCACTTTAGGCAAGGAGCTTAATGAGGATACTCGATACCAGAGACAGTTATGAACACGGCGGATATCTAAGTGATACCGACCAGTGTTATTGAGTGACAGGATCGTTCGGGGAACGATGCCTGATGGAAACATAAGATTTGTGTCGATGTTGGACACGGAAAAATGAACCTTATTTGGAAAACAATTGATGAGATTTCGGTTTTGATTTATACATTGAGTAGTACATATCCTTGCTTCCACCTGTTATCATGCATCACATTCATTTTTTTCGATATTAGCTCTAGTTTGTCATACTTACATTATCAGCCGATATATGTTAGTTTTATTCACTGAGTTGGCAACTCTCCCCCGTTGTGCCATAGTTCCTTGCAGGAGTCGAGTGGACGCGTAGCAGCGGTGCGGATCCACTTATCAGTTTTTATCGCTCCTTTTTGGCTAGGTGGGTTACCTACGCAGTAACCTCCTATTTTGGTTTTGTATATTGGATCTAGTATTACTCCATCAGCCCTTGTATAGTTGACTTAGAACGAGATGTGGTTGTATGTATCTTATTTTGACTGATGAGATCGTTTATATGTGTTAAAGTATATTTCTTTTACTTATGCATGAGATTCTTCATTTTGAGTGTCGTATTATTATTGTGTATTAATTTCCGCCGTTTGGCATCGTTTTGCTCCCAACTAGGGACGTAAATTATTCATACACCCTATAACTGCTTAATTAATAATTAAAAAAAAAGAAATACTGTCGAAATTTCAAAATCATTTGTTTAAACTTCTATTATTAAAAAACCATTCGGCATGCTACTTCATTCTTTTACTTAAAAACTAAAATTTTCTAAATTCCGCAAAAAAGGCTTTGATCTTGGTTTTTGGCTTACTCGGATTGTGTTGATATCTTTAGATATCATACAATCTAAGTGCCGGTCACATCCAAACTTTGGATCGTGACAAAAAGTTAGTGCTTAGCAATATTAGAGCGCCTCACGCAAAACACACGTGAGCGCCACAAAAGCTGATGCTTAGCACTATTATAGTGCCTCACGTGATATGCACGCGAGCGCTATAGACAATTGAGTGCTTAGCACTGCTGGGTGTTACAGAAACCCAATCTTAGCCCAAATTGGCTAAGCATATATTTACGATATCCAAATTGATATCCAAACCGATATCAATCTCAAATATGACTAATGATCTCTCATCGATGATATCCAAAATGATATTCATCATATATCTCCTAAGTTAATCTTAGTCTCAAATATGACTAATGATTCTTAGATGATCCACCATGATCTTTTCCAACAAATACGGGATTTGGCTTAAGGGTACATCTCTTCACACCTCTGATATATGTCGTTGTAATTCCTCAACGTCTTCAAAGAGGTGGCGGGTCCCGACGACCAACAACTTCTCTTAATGCACTTCCAAATTGACGTGCATACCTCAAATCGGATCGTGCCCCAATTGGGCACATTCCATATCAACATCGTTCACTTCGTCACGTAACAAATACACGTGCGCGCAAGTTGAATGATGGACCGAAATGTCCCTAAACTAAATATTCGCCCCCAATACGGCGATAATGGACCGAAATGTCCTTAAACTAAATATTCGCCTCAAACATGAAAACCCAATCCTAGCCCAAATTGGCTAAGCTTATGTTTATGATATCCAAAACGATCTTCATTCATATCTCCTAAGTTAATCGCAGTCTCAAATATGACTAACGATTCTCAGGTCCATCACAATCTTTTCCCTCAAATACGGTATTCGGTTCAAGGGTATATCTCTCTACACCTCTGATACATGTCGTTGTAATTCCTCAACGTCTTCAGAGAGGTGGCGGGTCCCGACAACCAACAGCTTTTGGTGCACAGCCCAAACTGACGTGCACACCCCAAATCAAACCATACCCCAAACAGGGTGCATCCCATATCATCGTTACTCACCCGTCACGTAACAAATACACGTGACGTAAGATGATCAGTGGACCGAGATGTCCCTAAACTAACAACGGACCGTAATGTCCTTAAACTAAAATCTCACCTCCAAAATGGTAATCAATGGACCGAGATGTCCCTAAACTAACAACGGACCGAGACGTACTTAAACTAAAATCTCACCTCCAAAATGGTGATCAAAGGACCGAGATGTCCTTAAACTAAAATCTCACCTCCAAAATGGCCATTAACAGACCGAAACGTTCTCAAACTAAAATCCCACCTTCAAAATGGCGATCAACGGACCAAGACGTTATCAAACTAAACTCTTACCTCCAAAATGGTGATCAACGGACCGAGACGTCCTCAAACTAAACTCTTACCTCCAAAATGGTGATCAACGGACCGAGATGTCCCTAAAACTAAGACAACAGAGCCCAAATGCTCTCTTATTGGATCTGAAACAAAAATGATCATAATACCTTGTTAAGTAGATCTTAGTCTTAAATTGGACTAACGTATCCTTAATAAAAAACCAAACGAGCCCTAACTGCTCACATACATTAATATTGATCTTAATCTTAAACCAGATTAACGATCCTTAAATCAAACCAAGCCCAAATCTAAAATATACGGATTTGGACTAATCCGCGCCCTACGGGAGACGACATAAATTAGTCTCCGTATACAATTCACGGGAAACCCAAACAAACAAAAACACACACGACACGAAGTGAACTTCCGGAGCAGGAGAAAGTGGTTATCGCGATGCGATAACGTAATTAACTGCAGAGGCTTGCGCCTGCAGAGAAGAGCGTTCCCACAATCAAAAAACCCCTCACAAACGAGAGAGAATCTGATGAAGTCTGCTACAACGGCCGCATCCGTCCAAACTTCCGATATACGGTACCATAAATCAACTTGGCAGCTTCGGAGAAGTGGACGGATAAATCCAAATAGCATCTGCCCCCAAAATTCAAGCCAGACGTCGTAACGTCCCAGTCGCGTCTTTCGGCGGTGAACATCCTCATCTTGTCGCGGGGAAACGAGTAAGCGTGTCCTAGTCTTTCCTCCAAGGATGGGCGCGGACGCGTGTTATTTTGGTAAGCAGCCGGTTTTGGGTCACTCGGTTGTTGTTACGTATTGGAAACGAAGGCCGCTTTCCCTTTACCCTTACTATTTCGAGGGTCCTTATTTGAGGAGGAAGGCCCGTGGCCCATCTGGTCCATTTGGGCCAGTTTATCGATCAGAGCCTGGAAGTTCGTTGGTTTGAAGAATGTCATGAACTGGGACATAGTCGTTTGAGGATCAAGAGTCCCGATAAACATGCCTACGGTGGGAGATTCTTCAATGCGCTGTTCGCACTTAGACCATAGGTTCTGCCACCGAATCGCGTATTGGACCCAAGTTTCTCCTGGCATTGATTGATTCTGTGATCGGTGTGCGCTCGCTTGCGCTGGCGAAACGATGTGTGAACAGCAGTTTCATCTCTACGAATGTCTTTACGGAGTCATTTGGGAGCTCCGAGTACCATTCAAAAGCCGTTTCTGACAAGCTGCCACCGAACTGGCGAAGCAACAGTTTGTCATCGCCTCCGGTGTTGCCGCACAGAGCTTTGAACTACGCGACGTGCTGATGAGGGTTGCATGTCCCTTTGTATACATGGAACTTGGGTATCGTATATCCCGGCGGGTACTTGATTTGATCATACCAGCCTGGATACAGTCGTCCAGCTCTGACGATTTGGCCAGCCGCTTCGTTAGCTTGACGAGCTCTTATTTGTTGAGCAATATAATCATCCAGAGGAGCCTTAGAGATCATTTCCTCCTTGGCTGTTGACAAGGCCGGAAGAGGGTTCGATGTTTCCCCTCTGTCATCCTCGATGATTATCGGCGGATCCTCGGCTGGGGGTTCTGGTTGGATCATCATTCCAACCATGTCCTGAAATATGAGCGCCATCTGCTTCATGTTAGCAGCTTGTTCAGCGGTTTCTTTGTCTTTTCTTTCGAGCACCCTTCGCAAGAACTCTGTATCGGTCTCCTACTCATGGCGCTGTTCGGCTTCTTTGTCTGGACTTTCTTTCTGTCCGGTAAGCGCTGCCATTTTGGTCAGCATTTCTTGGTGTTTTTGTTGTTGCTCCTAAGCCTTAGACAGCGACCGAGTTTGCGGTCGGTGACTCGCCGAAGCATGGCTTTCTTCTTTCCCGGAAGCCATGTAGACCGTAGTACTGTTATGCCCTTGGCCTTAGGGCGTTTGTGTCCATCGCCTTTGGAATTTGCCATCGGTGGTGGGATTTTCTCCAGCTTTGTCCTTTTTGGGGAGGTTGAAGTTGAAGGAGCCATTGTAACAGGCACCCGCGTAGAAGAAGTCTCTCGCTGTATGACGGAGGAGTGGTCCCTTTCTTGTCGAGCTTTCAATTTCTTTGGCCGACAAGAGTAGTTCTGGTCAATTACAGAGTCCTGGACTTTTCGCCAGACCCTATGAATTTGCGAAGAGAGCCGATAATGGGGCTGCTCCGGCTTTGCCTGCATAGTAACCTCTGTAGGTAGGGGCGATTTCTTTAGCACCACCGTTGGAGAGTTCTTGCGCACCTTCCTGAGCAGATCAATGTAACGTTTCAAAATAATAAAATATTATTTTTGGGAATTTTTATAATTTAATATTATTTTATTGAATATTTTAATATTTCGGTACTATTAAATACAAATAAATGGGAAAAATTTTGGAAAAATTATGGAAAATTCTAAAATAGGGTAAATTAGAGAATTATGACATTTTAAAGTTTTTGTGATTAGTTTGACACTAATTTAGTGCTAATCGCGATTAAAAATCGCTAATCGGTTTTTAGTATTTTTGTGCAAAACATGCACATATCACTTTTTCGCACTTGTGTTACATTTTTATTGCCATGGTTATTTTGGGGTTACTATTTGAGTGAGAAGAGTTTTAAAAGAAAAGAAAAATAAGGAAAAGAAAAGAAAAAAGAATAAAGAATTGAGGGTTGGTGAGAGAGTGAGGTATGGGCTCTTTTGACCTAGGGACTTAGCCATTTCTCCCCTCATTTCCCTTCCTCTTCTCTCTTCTTCTGCTGCTGCTCCTGCACCTCATCCCCTCCCCTCTTCAAAAGCTTCAAAACACCTCTAAAACTACACAAAAACCACACACTCATTTCATTAAAAGTGTGCACAATCCCTAGATCTACACTTGAAGCTAAAGAAGCAAGGATTTTGGCCACTAGGGGCAACTCAAGAATTTTCTTGAGTTGCCAAATGAGATAATTTCTGGACCATTAGCTTAATTCTAGCATTTCCTTTACCCCCATGTTAAGATTGAATCGATATTGTGTCATATTGTGGACTTGTGGATAACCTAGTTAGGGTTGTGATGAATTATGGGTTGTAATATGAAATTGAGGTCAGTAGAGGTTATACCATCACCCTAGTGTATGAATTGGAACCCAAAACCTGAAGCTTAAACCAGAATACGGATTTTAGAAACCGATATCGGGGAAATTATGAAATCTGTGTAGTGTTTATGGAATCTGCTATCATACGAGCTATCCTAAAATAAAATTGAGTGGACAGAGATATGTGCAGGCACCCAGGAAGCTAACCCCAAGACCCCAGCTCCCATTTCTTCTTCCCGGCCGCCAATTTATTCCCATTGGCCGCAAATTGCGGCCTGGGTCCCACCATTTTGGCTCGTATTGATTCTGTAGCTCCTACATGTTCATGTTTGACCCCTGGTATATATAGATTTGTATAAAGTGACCTAGGGTGAAATCTGGGACATATTTCCTAAGTTGCTGTTTTGGATTCGTGTTTCTGTATTCCGTATTTTAAAGTCTGAATTTGTGTCTTGTGTTTTACCTCGACTATTTGGCGTTTATACGACGATATAGAGGATTTATTGATGGTTTTGAAGGCGTGCCATAGGTTCTAACCTATAGGCCTCTTATCGTATCGTTTTGGGTTTCGTGTGTCGTTTTAGCTTTGAATTGGTTTTAATGCGCATATACGATATTTTGATGTGTAGATACCCCATGAAGACTACGGGACGACAAGCAAACGCGTGATGACATTGAAAGATGGAGACGCAAGGTGAGTAGATTATATCTACTGGGGGAAGTCGGGTGGATGGCGTATAGCACCCCCGCAGTCCGTAGTTGTTATTATATGATAGTTAGGTGTATTGTGGATAGTGTAGGGTTAGAAGTGGCTAGTGTAGTTCATAGTCGCGAACCCTAGAATAGGATTACACCTACACGCACACCCTTGCATATTACCTATACTTACACGGTGTTAATGAGGATATTGGATGATTTTGGAGATGAGTCGATGATATTGGGCTTTGTGCCGCGAGATCGGTGATGTGATATGATTCGTATTTGGGATACGAAATGTGATTCTTGCAGGCTTGGGATGTGTGTTTACCCCCGCATTCATACTTTGTAGATGGTATCAGTTGTACTAGCCTTAGATCAGTACCCCAGATTATGTGATACGATGATAGTGATAC
Source organism: Agapanthus africanus (assembly GCA_030015575.1). Classification (NCBI taxonomy): domain Eukaryota; kingdom Viridiplantae; phylum Streptophyta; class Magnoliopsida; order Asparagales; family Amaryllidaceae; genus Agapanthus; species Agapanthus africanus. The sequence continues at coordinate 774,118,485 of CM057341.1, forward strand.
CTGAAACGTGATGAGATAGTGTGATGTTGACCCGTACCCAGCTATTGGGATGCCGTACGACGATTTACCGTACGAGCCTATATTGATGATAGATCCGCGCTCATGACTTGAGGATGTTATATGATATACTGTATCGTACGCGATACTATTGAGGCGGGATCACCGACTATTATATCTATATTTATATTGACTCAGATTTAGGTGGTTTCCATACCCCTCCTGATTTACTTGATACTTCGATCTGTAGTTTACATAATAGATTCTTCACGGTGGTGTTGATTATTTGATTTCCGCATATTCATGCTATTCACATTGCTTTGCATATCATTGTTGCTATATTATTATCCTGCTGTTAGGACACCAGCACCATTATCGATGATGCGTATGTTCCACGTACACTATTTGCCGGCTCACACACTTCATCATCGATAATTGCCATGTCACTACACTATAGTGCTATTGCATTCAGTATATGATCCTTGCATGACATGATGATGTGCATACCTTCCATTACATGTCGCATACTTCGTGCTTTTGATTATACGCATTGGGATATGTTGTTTCTATGATATTTTTGGATTTGGGAACCGTGGTGTTTCAAAAGAGAATACGGCGTTGCTTTAAAAACCCGGTTACCCTTGATATGATATTTCAGTGCGTCCACCATGTGTTTTCTCGGTGCTGAGAGCGACATGTGTAACCCGAATCGAGGAGTGGACGAGCCGATTGCGGGTACATGGTGGACCCGGTATGGTTCCCCTCGGCAAGATGATCGATGAGCTTTGCCGATTGAGCCTGGAGGCGGGCGAGTACCTACCGGTGATTGGTTGGACCTGGCGGTTATCCGGAGGATACTGACCAGAGTCGATAGATGGATGTGGGTGTACTGCCGGGGCCGAGGGCCGATACCGCAGACAGAGCCCGTGGGCCGATCCGGACTGACGGAGCCCGATATATGAGGATTTACGTGCCGATGCTGGGCACAGTTTTCATGATGTTTTTCCATGATTTTGTTTATATCCTCATATTGCATACATGATGCTTATTATCATTGGGTGACGGGTGGACGGGTTCCACATATATACAGATATGGATCATATACAGACTGGATTTACACTGATCATACTTCATTTGTATATATAACAGGGTACGAGGGCGCTGTTATATATACCCTTACACCAATATTAGTGGTATGGGACGCTAATATATGTGTATTGATACTTCATCATATTTACTTCATGCAGACATACCCTATACTGATGACATGTTATTACCTGAGTACTTGGCACTACATACCTGTTTAGATGTTGCTTTGCCACCTTATCATGTATCAGGCTTATTCCTTGAGGTTTATTACTGATTGTTGACCTAGGATTATGTCTTGCATTCAGTTTCTACTTGTAGATATTCTCTATTCACGAGTTGGCAACTCACCCCCGTTGTGCCACAGTTCTTGCAGGTTTTGCCGTACAGGTTCCTTTGCGGCATTTCTGGCACATTGCTTCCTTGAGGGTGAATTGCATTTGGTAGGTGGTTTCTTTTGCATCAAGAACCACCATTGTACTTATATTATTCTTTGTATCTAGAATTTCCATCAACCAATTTTGTATATTGTTTCAGACTCAGACTTTAGTGATGTATTATTCGGCCTTAGAGTCGCGCTTAGTAGTATTGCGGTTTTCATGCTTACTGTGTTTCTTTTGGATTTGATCCTCGCCTTTCGGCGTTGTATATTATATTGCATGTGTGGTTGTGACCGTCAATTGACGAAGAGCTAGCTCCCGCTTGGGGATGCCTTTTATCATTGTATATATGTTGTGCTTGTTGTATCCCGTTCGGGGCCTGTATTTATAAAAGAAACTCTGCCGAAATTTTTAGAAAAGACTTTACCTTTTAAAAATGCATATTCGGCTTAGTTATTTAAAAACCTTGACTTCAAACATGTTTTCCTTCACTTCCTTAAACCAGTTTTCTTTACTTACTCTTAAAATGGTTTTAGATTTCTGGGCTTTTGGCTTACTTGGATCAGATGGGGTCCTATAGACTTCATATGGTTCAAGGGCCAGTCACGTGCTCTTTCGGGTCGTGACAAAGTTGGTATCAGAGCGCTAGGTTGACCTTGGTTCGAGTCTAAGTTTGACTATGTGGAGCCTAGGGCGTTTATTTTTATATACGGAACTTAGGCTTGACCTTACGGAACTTAGACTTAGTCGAGGGGGTATTAGACCCGAACTTTCGTCGTATAGGATGACCCTTGGTTGATGGAATAGGTAACTAAAGTAGAGTGACGTACCGTTGGTATGTTCCGCGGCATACTTACGACACGCCACTCCGCTTAAGGAACCTTAGGATGTACATATTTTCGAGATCAGTGATTCTCTTTATATCCATGATTATACATCCATTTGAGATCTCCCATTCTATTAGTTTCATGATCATACCTCCATTGATGCTGTTCCTTCCTATGATCATGTATCCACTCTAGATCTGTTGTTCTCTTTCTTGCCATTGATCTGCTCTGTTCGATACTCGATTGAGGTTCCTGTCGCCATGTTTGAGCGCAGTTTGGGCTGCTGCCAGGGTTACGGTCAGGGCGAGCTCGTCTGGTACGAGGGCCGACCATTGTGTTTTCCGATGACATGGGAACGTCTCGAGTTAGTATTGGTGATTGTGACCTCTAGTAGAGGCGAGTGCTTGGTTTGGCACCGGATGATCGGACCATTGTTAGAGCTGCCAGTTGAGAGAGGACTGTTGATGTACAGCATACCTCAGAGATTATGATGTCTCCTACCGTGCAGACAGATGGACCAGTTGTTGCTGAGATTGACAGGATGTCGCTTCCGGAGCTTACGAGCTGAGATTGCCGGAGCTTCCAGGCGGATATGAGACAGATGATAGCTAGTCTACCCGAATTGAGAGACGAAGGTGATTCGTCCGATTTATGCGTCGGAGCGGGCCCAGTTGAGTTGAAGATTTCCAGTGTGGAGAGTCTTACTCAGATCTAGAGCAGACCGATTCAGAGATGGCCGCCAATGTGTCGCCTTTCCTGGAGGATTGAGGCGTTGTTCGGCGTACAAGCGAATGAGCCAGTTGCTGCTGCAAATGACGGGATATCGCCCAGATGGTTGGAGCTACTGCAGCGTGAGCATATACTTAGAGAGATGATAGCGAGTCGCTAGTCACCTAAGGAAGAATGACTAGGACACTTGGTTCGTCCGTTTACCGATGCGAGGTCATCAGATAGATTGTTTCCAGCTAGAGACGACTTCACGTAGATTCGTTGAGAGTCGATTGAGACGATCGAATGTCAGGAGCCCATTTTCCAAGTTTAAAGTATACGGAAGGAAATGCAGGTGATTCTATGGACCCTCTAGAAGAATGAAACCCTAACTCGACTTAATGACCGTGTGAAAGCCTTTGAACCTTAGGGTTTGCGGCAGTTCCTTGGCGCCATTAGTGAGGCTTGGGTTTGCCCTTCTACGGCTGGACCACCGATGCTGTGGCATGTACTCGATACTATTAAACTGTACTCAAGATGTTGATCTCTTGGGGGATTATAAGGTTCTGACGAGTCGATCGAATGTTTCGACATCATTCGGATATCATGTGATGGGATGCATTGCTTGGGAGACTCCAGATACGAGGCGCCGAGGAACTGCCGCACGTAGGCGCTGAGCGGGTCGCGTGGGGCGCACGTAGGAGATTGGCGCCCGCGGGTCACGTGCGCTGCACGCGACCGCGGGGCGTGCGCGCAAGTGGGCGCTTTAGTGCCCGCGGGTCACGTGCGCGCACGTAGGCTCTTTAGTGCCCGGGGTCACGTGCGATGCACGCGACCATTGGGCGTTTTAGCACCCGCGGGTCACATGCCATGCACGCGCCCGCTGGGAGCCCGCGAGTCACGTGCGTGGCATGCGACCATGGGAAACACCAGCGGGAAGGGGCTTAGCCCCTAGGTTGGGGAGTTGAACTCCCAAGGGGTTTTGGAGTTGGACTCCTAACAGAAATTTAATTTATGGAGTTAAACTCCAACAGATCAAGAAAGGAGTTAAACTCCTAGGAATCTTTGGCTCTTCTTTTGAGCCTTGGATTCTCCCAACGTTTGATTTTTGGAGATGGGTCTCCTTCTTCTTCCTCTCGGTTGGCCGGATCTTTAGGGAAAATGGGAGTGGGATTCAAAATCTCCCCTTTAAGAGATTTGATAGGAGATCCGAGCTCCCCTTTGTGGGTTTTTTGGTGAAAAACTACTTTTTTTGAAAGGATGAGTTAAACTCTTGATTTAATTCAAAAAGAGGAAGAGGGTTTTAGACCCATGAAAAAGAGGGAGGAGGCACACAAACCCTAGTTTTCTGGGGGAGAATGAATTGTTCTTTTTTTATTCATCATCATGTTGCCTTTTATAGGCTTACACATTTACATATAGCCCCTCGGGCTTTACAAAATGGCATTTTGCCCATCCTATGTCTCATGTGCTATTTCTTTTTTGCACATAAGCCATGGGATTTACAGAAATTTGGCTTTATACCCATTTTCTTACATTCATGCATAACAAAATTACATCAAAATTATTTATTACATGAATTTTATATTGGCATGGGGGAAGCCGGCCGCGGGGCTCGACTTGGGCATGGGCCCACTTGATCTGGGCTTGGGCCCACCTGGCTTGGGATTGACTTTGACTTTGACTTGGTCAACCGGGGTACAATTTTCGACCCCAACAATGTATAAGTCCCAAGAGTATACTAACTCAAATTCCATATGTTATAAGTTGAAAACTGTATTTTGGTCGAGAATATCTTACACCGTTATTCAATACACCTTACCTTATCCTTAACTGATAAAGGTAAATGTTTGGAACAAAATTTTCAAAATTTATATTTCACTTTATAAAATAAAGAAACAGATATTTTATTTTAAAAATTGGTGCATAACAACGGTTATTCGAAACCAAATATTTTGCCGTTAGACCAAACCAGGCTATTCAATCCAATATCACCAATTACAATGAATTCTGATATTGAGGATCAGATCGGCCATTTCCCAATATTCTACTCCTACTCAGCATCTATAACGTCGTACAGATATGAGATCCAAATCCGGTAAATACATACCCTAGAGTCAGAATTAATTGAGAAAACAGTTCTCATTTACAAGTACACAGAAATTCTGAAACATAATACTTCAAGAGGGTGTCTGGATATTCCTAGTAATGCCTTTTCCCGATCTAGATTCATGACAGTAGTCGCAATTTCCTTTGCCCTCACTTCAATCCCTTCATGTGTCTCTACATCTTACCTTCTGTACACCGCACTTACGCTAACTGGTTTTCTCCTTACCCTACCTTTCGGCACCTGCCTAAGGTTTAGAAGAAGACTATCCAATAAGCGCAATAGGTGTACTCTCAAGAAGATCTCGCGACCTGAGAGAAGATAAAAAGGAAGAGACAACCGAATAACACAATCTAAATTCTCCAAAACTAGTGGCCATCCTCGACTGAAATAATTTCATCGAGTTCGTATGTAACTATATGACGGACATTTCCAAGCAATATAGATCATCGTAGTGATACGGAGTGTTCTGGAGAAATACAAAGGGAAAGTAGGAGTAGCAGGGATATTTGCGACTTTGTCATGAATCATGACAATCCAAAACCAACGTGTGTAAGAATGTTCGGTTAACTTGGTTAATGAGTTTTAGATAAGTCATGGGTCGCTGTACCAGAGAGAGAAAAGAAAGACTCAGCGTGCACTCTATCAAGATTAGATTGGTTATTACTTTATCAAATCAGGATGGCTCCCACTGTTTCCTCGAATTCTCCTTCAAATCCTAAAAGGAGAACTAGTCGGGATTATATACACCTTACAAGTTCGCTAACCGTTCATCCAGGTTAGTATTGGTACTGCGCGTGTCTAGCAACCCTACAGTGGTATCAGAGCCTAGCTAGAGCTTTAGACGAAGTGTAGACGAAGTTAGAAGTCCGATCGAACCCGAAACCCTAATCGAATACCCCTCTCTGTACTTTTTTTGAAATCGTGGATTTTTGTGAATTAAAAATATCCAAAAAATACAGCAGGGTTTTATAAGAGTTATTGTGGAGCACGTGCCCCCAAGTCGACTAATGAGCCGCGGAACCGCGGCGCCACCCTGTCTTGCGCTGCGGTTCCGCGGCCATAAAGGTGACTCTTGTCACGTGCTCTGCACAGTAATGCCCATCTGAATTTTATGTGTTTTCTGGGAATTTTTAAATTACACTCAAGAGTTGAGTTATCTGGGGTGTATTGGGGACTCGATGTTTTGATCGGATTGTTTAACTTTGTTTTTGTTTTCCCGGGTAATTTTTAGAACATGTTAAAAAGTTCGACCGGATATAAATACCCACTTTTTCTCCTGCCGGGAAATTTCCAAGTGTTGGATTTTTTCGTGGTTTAAGAACGTTCTAAGTAGTGCAAGTAACGCGATGGACCCTCAAGAAGACAACAAACCTTAACTCGATTATGTGACCGTCTTGAACTGCCCTTTGAACCTTAGGGTTTGGGGCAGTACGGCATGCCACATGTGAGGCGTTGGCTTGACTCTTCTACGGCTGGACCGTTGGTACTGTGGCATGAAGTGAATGTTTTTTAAACTTATTTCATGTGTTGAGCTGTTTCGGGAAAACTTGGGTGTTTGATTGTTCGATCGGAAAGTTTAACATTTTCTATTTATCTGGAATATGATACAATATTTGGAATCCACAAGTAGTTATGAGATAACTGATTTGGATGTTATAAATCTAGCACTTTAGTCTCACTTGATCGGTTGCCACGGAATTTTGATGCGATCAAAAGTCCGTCGCAATCACGTAGCGTACACGGATACTCGCCGGTAAACTTAATAGATAGCCACGTCCCATAGCCCCGACCAAGTGACTGTAGGAGAACCCCGTCGCCAAAAGCATCCGTTCGGGTGCTCGCGGCAGCGGTGTTCCGCCTTAGTGCACTTCGTCGACGGTATCGGGGGTGCGGCCGTCTACTAAAGTTTGCGACGAGCATTCGTTCTGGATGTCGGGAATCTTGTTGAATTGCATGACTTGATATTGAAAAGTGTTTTCGATAATGAAACTAAAAAGCGGGGTTTATAATTGTTAGGCATGTGATGTCTAAGGAATTCATTTGGTTAGGCATGTGATGTCTAAAGAGGTTGCGGATTCCAACTGTTGTAGTTTTACACTTTCTTTTCTGTGACCGTAAGCGTAATATGTGATATCACCAGTTTCGTTGCTATATGTCAACGACAATTGGGATGCGCATATTTACTTACGTTGATGACATGTGATGTTATGTGTTGATGGATATGTTATATTGGATCGTCACGTTTGAATAGCCGGGGGTTTTATGTGAGATGAGAGTTTTTCATTTTCATTCATGTAAAATTAAATGTATGTAATATTATTTTATTGGGGCACTTCCGGGATGAGGTTGATGTCACCATTTGTATATTATTTACTTTTCCACACTAGGATAGACCCAAGGCGGGGAGCACAAGTAACCGGGTTCTAGGGTCCAGTGGGAGACCATCTCGAGGAGTCGAGACCAGGTCTCCTAACCCTAGAATTGGCAGTGTTGCTTGCCGCTCTCGTAGGGGTCTAGGGATGTGGTTTTGGCTATTCATCGCGACTGTGGAATCCGTGTTTTATACTGGCTCGTATTGAAAACACGGACGTCCTAGTATATCCAATATTTCATATATGTTTCTTCTGCTGCGATATCTGTGATGTGATCATTTGATATGTTGTGATAGATACTGTATATAGAATATACGATATATTATATAGACGTTACTTATGTTTTACACCCGCGCTAGCCCTGCCCCGCTCTGCCGATAGTTACCTAACCTAACGGTGCACGAGGGGACATCGAGGCGAATGCGGATGGCATAGTGTACGTCGTATTTATCTGTGATGTTTAGGTGACTTAAATGATGGGACTTCATTAATATGATTAATAAAATAAAAAGAAACCTAAAAGATGTTGTGGAATCGAATTTTCAAAAACAGGTAGCTACAGTTCTTGCTTTGCATCGTGGTGTTCCTTGTAGAACATCCTGCACCTTATTCGATAAGGAAAGGGCTGAGATCCCTTCACCGGGAGTGACCCCTTTAGCAATAACTGGCAGATGCTACACCCCTCGGTTTGTCTTTTGATTGCTTTTGGAGTTTTTGCTATGCATAGTGATATATATGATATATCCTGCACCTTATTCGATGAGGAAAGGGCCGACGATCCCTTCACCGGGAGTGACCTCTTTAGCGAAACTAGAAAAGCCTAAAAAACACTCCATTTTAAAATCATTTGATTCTACAACGATATCAAGTTCATTACGCTCATGGTTTTCTCAAAAACCTGCGTAGCCCTCCGTCATTTCAGATAAGTACTACTTAGTATTCGTGCTGCGGTAGTTTGGCATGCGTCAAGGCGTAGTGTACGGTAGCTAACTAGTGCTTATCTGCTAGCATACGATGCGATTGGATTAGGGTATTCGTACGGCGTTGTTTGGCATGCGTCAAGGGTCGTGCGGGTGGGTTTAATTCAATCAAGAAATGTACGGGTTGAACTTGACTAGCGGATTATGGGTTGTTTGGCATGCGTCAAGGTCATAGCACGCTAGGGGTAAAATATTATTGGGAATTTCAAGTGTTGAAATTTGCAATGAGATTGAATACCTTCTATGAGATAGTTGGATCCCGATACCCGCTGCGAGTAAGAGTTACTCCTGGGAGAGTTTTACACATTACAATTAGCCGATCAAGTAGGTGTCTAGAAAGGTGTTAACGAGGTTACGCCTCTGGGAAAACGAGGTTTACTTTAATTAGGTCCGTGCGAAAGCACGGGGAACTTCCCTCAAAGTACCGACACTGGCCTGGCTGAAAGATTGGAGAACTTGTAGCGTGTAATTAATCCCGGCTAGTCTTTCCTTTTAGGGTTTGAAGGAAGATTTGATAAAAACAGTGGGAGCCATCCTGATTAGATAAAATAATAACCAATCTAATCTTGCAAGAGCGTACGCTGAGTGTTTTCTTCTCTCTCTCTCCAGGTAGCGACCATATCACGCCTTAATCAAGATAATAAAACGGATATATTGACCGAACCCGCTTGTTATACTGAGCTGGGGAACGTTAGTCCCGCTCCAACTTATAATTGTTATAAGACAGAGCAGGAAATAGGGGAATACCAGATTTCCCGTGCCGCCCAAACGAAGAAAGTGCATGCTGATGCATCATCTTCGGGTGTGTTCATTACATAGAACTGTTTCTCAGTATCCTTTACGTCCTCGGTATGAGATACCGGATCAGGATCCCGCATATGTAATCTGTTACATGGACTACAGATAGGTAGAGAACTGAGAACGGGTGATAAGTTTCATGAGACAGAAAACGGTGCAAGTGTTGCAACCAAGTCTGTTGGTCACTGTCACCCTGTATTACCAGAATACATTGATTCTGAACAAATGTTATTAGATACCGAACCTGATATACAACATCATATCAGTCTCTTTATTAGTAAAGAAGGATATAATTTTGTATTGTTGGATAATGTTTTGAACATTTCCTATATCAAGAGTTGATCCGTTCAGGCACGTTATCTAAAAGCATTGACGTTCTAAATCAAACTACAGTTCTTAGTATACAGAACACATACAAGAGGAAGAATTCAAAAATGAACGAATCCTTCTTGAGGCATTGTAGACTAGGTCATATTAATGCGACCCGACTAGCTGAAGTTACATATAAATGCATATTTAAATTAGTTTAAATTTACATCATATGAAACTTGCCGGTCATGTCACAGAGATAAGATGACCACAGCTCCGTTTATTGGAAACAGAGAAAGAGTCAGTGAACTCTTGGGATTGATACATGCTGATGTATGAAAGTCTCCTGTCTACACATGCCAAGACCGGTTCTTTGTACTTCATTACATTCTCTGATGATCTCTCAAGATTCAGACATATGTTCCTGTTGAAACACAAGTCCGAACCTTTTGAGATATTCACAGAATATAACATAGAAGTAGAGAACCAAAATACGGGTATAAGTATTATGTCCTTTGATGTGATCAAGGAGGAGAATACTTGAGCACGGAATTCCTGGATTATTCTAAAGGAGAATGAGATTCTCTTTCAGCATTACTCCTCCGTATACACCATAGCACGATGGTATATCGGGGCGGAGCAATAGCACCCTATGTGATATGGTGTGCTCTATGATGAGTGCTACTGAGTTTCCTATTTCCTTTTGGGAGTTATGCACTTGAGAAGCTGCATACTTATTGAATAGGGTTCAAATCAAATCAGTTACCTACCACTTCATATGTGATATGGAAAGGGAAGAGCCCATATCTTTAGTTGGTTAAGATTTGGGGTTGTCCGGACTATGTCTAAAAGCAAAATCCGGACAAGCTCGAGGCAAGGTCTGTTATGTAGAACTGGAAAGGTTCCAGCTATATAAACTGCAGCTGATGATTTGGTAGAACCAAAGGGTTCAATAGTTTCCAACGAACCTCAGCCTCTCCGCCGATCTAGTAGGGTTCCTCACCCACCTGAGAGATACTTCGGTTTTCTCTATGACAGTGGGAGCGAGGATTGCATCATGAGATGATGACCCAACTAGTTTCGAGCTGGCCATCAGGAGTGGGACTCTTTAAGAATGGCTGGATGCTTATCGATCTGAGATGGAATCCTTATACACCAACAAAGTATGAACTTTGGTTGCTTTATCTGAAGGGTTAAATCCCCATCAGGAGCAAGTATATCTTGAGAAGATTACTTGGTGTACATGGAAAAGTTGAGACTTTCAAAGCTAGACTTGTTAAAGCTTTGCATCATTAACCAGGTATGGATTATGATGAAACCTTTTCTAAGTAGCTATGCTTAAGTCCATCCAGATCCTACTTGCTATTGCTACATACCATGACTACGATATCTGGTGGTTGGGTGCCATGACTGCTTTTCTAAATAATGATTTAGAAGAGAACGTCTATAAGAACACAGCCAGAGGGCTTCGTAAACAGTGGGAGCAGCGGAAACATGTGCAAGTTGCTTTACAGAATAAAGCAGGCATCACGAAGTTGGAACATCTGTTTTGATGTGGTAGTCGAAGAGTTTGACTTCATCAAAATGGTAGATGAACCTTGTATATACAAAAAGGGTAGTAGAGAGTATGGTTGTGATCCTCGTATTGTACGTGGACAACATACTCTTGATAAGAAAAGATTTTCCTATACTACACACGGTCAATCTCCTCTTATCACAAGGATTCTCCAAATAGGATAAAAGTGATACCTTCTAAATCCTGGGATTTGGATCTATGAGATAGATCTAAATGGATGTTAGGGTTCTCACTAGGTTTAGTGAGGCGGTATCAATCGATCCTGGGGAGAATCACTGGAAAGGTTCCAGGGTGATAAGGACGACTGAATGTCAGTCGCAGGCATTGTCTTTACCCTCAGTAGAGGGACGGTATGTTGGAAGAGTTCCAAGCTAGATACCATGACATACTAGACGATTAAAGGCAAGATACATCGTTACCAAAGATACTACCAAAGAGGCAGTCTGGGTATATATAAGTTCATGAGATGAACTTCGTTCCTACCATTGTGTGATAATGGAGTTGTGGCTTTCGCCAAGGAACTACCGTCCCATCAGAAATCCAGATATAATTCTTAGGCAGTATCACCTGATCATGGAGATGGTTGATCTCCAGGGAGATCGAGGTTAGGAGAGTAGACACAGAGGACAACAGCGCGGATCCACTCACAAAGGCCTTTTTCCCAGTAGAGACTTTTATGGGATGGTTGAGTATGAGATACTTCAACCACAGCTAATTGTTGGGTATGTGATACCACAACAGATGCCCCTAGTGCAAGTGGGAGATTGTTAGTTATATGTATGCCCTAGAGGCCATTACTGTACATACGATGTATATTGTAGTGGATGCTTGGACATATATAGGGAGGACTTTCTTGCTCGACATGATAGTATGCTATCTGGTTACACTTTACCTTAACGTGTATACTAATTGTCTCTCTGTTACATGTTGGTAAAGCCCTTAGGATGAGTACTTGACTACCTGGACTATGATGCGGATCATGCTAGTGGGGACATGGTAGTCCATAAGTACATCTTTCAAGGTCCCTAGTCGTGGGTGTATCGAGACAGGGCATCGATACACCAGAGTAGGCTAGCGTATACGCATCTTGACCCATATAATGGGCGATGGATGATCCCATATCCATCGGTGTTTGACATCAAGGATGGTGTACGGGTGCTCAGTGCAGACTGGGTACACTGGACGGACTCGCCGAGAACTCCCAGATGGTATTATACCTCACGTCAGATGGTAGTTCTCTGGTGACACTGGTACAGAGTAGTCTGTTGACCCGAGATCGTCATAGAGTCTTGTGTGATTCCCACTGTGCTTTGATTTCTACCTTACCACGTCCAAGAGGGCGTGCAAAACGGTGGCTTTTGGGTACAGTCCCGAATCACATGGAGGCAATGAGCGATAGGAGGGGATTCGTCTCTCCCGGTATAGGGAGTCGATGTTGTGCTGTGTTCGATTGGCTATAACCAGAAATCCCTGACCAGGGTTGCTGAGATTTACTGGTAAGTGTTACCAGTAGTTTCTCGAACTGTTATAGACCTCATATCGACACGACTTATCGAGCTACTGGGGTCTGACGTTTACCACCCCTAGGCGAGATATGCGACATATCAGACGACGAGACCGGACTGTACGGGAGTGTTATTGATTGGATTCACAGGATAACTAGCGGGCTTGCTTGTTGATCTTCTGATCACTAAATACCCGGGTGGCCGTTACGTTTAGCACACCGCTTGCGGCTTGTGGGTGTTTGATATGATCATCACCTACTGCCGGCATATTGACGAGTCTTTAGAGTCCTACACAGGGGTTTCCTGGCTCAAGCGAAACGGAGTAGGAGCACATATGTGATATGTGCGGGACCAGGATTAATACGATATGAGATATCGTATTCTATTCTCGCGATTTGTAACATTGATCGGTTGTATGCGATATAGCCGGGTTATCGGATCAAGTGTTGATTCGATAAGTTGTAACTTTTGATATTAGTCGATTATAGCCGGATTATTAAATCAAGAGTTGATTTAATAATTTAATGCATAATTATATATTTGATATATTATATTGCATTAACTAGTATTAGCTCACTTATGATTTATTTTCTCACTAGTTTGTGCACATTGTTTATATATGATATATGCAAGTGTACATGTTTGTATCATACTTGATGATACACACAAGATGGATGTATGAGACTCATACCAAGATTAGGGTAAAGATTAGGGTTATTGTTTTATCTTAAGATTTAACAAAAGGGTTTAACTTAGTCAAAGTAATCAAGCTTGAAGAAGCTTGGAGAAGTTTTGACAAAGTCCACTCTTTTGTTATTTCTTTTGATATTCTTTAACCTAACCTTTAACCTAAAGCCTTGGTTAATTCTCTACATGAGTTAAGCATGAGGGCTTAACTCAACCATGGTGCCATTATTCATTTGGATAATTTTTTCATTTGGATGGAATAATTCTTTCTTCTTCTTCTTCATCATCAAGCTTGAAGAAGCTTGGAGAAGTTTTGACAAAGTCCACTCTTTCGTCATTTCTTTTGATATTCTTTAACCTAACCTTTAACCTAAAGCCTTGGTTAATTCTCTACATGAGTTAAGCATGAGGGCTTAACTCAACCATGGTGCCATTATTCATTTGGATAAGTTTTTCATTTGGATGGAATAATTCTTTCTTCTTCTTCTTCATCATCAAGCTCCATCCAAAAGCTTACTAGCTCCAATGGTGCCATGAGCAAAAGAGTGAGAAAATTAATTCTAAAGTGAGCCCACTTCCTACTTCTTCATCCTCTACCACTTACCATGTAGTAGAGTGTGTTCTCTTCACAAAGTTTATGACCTAGTGAAGGAATAGCTTGAGTTTGTGTCTCCCCGACGTAGATCATCTTCGGCCTCGAAGTCAACGTAGCAAGCACGTTCGTTCTTCTCGTGGAGCTTCAATAGAGTCCGGAGTTCACGATCGCAGCGATGGGGACGTCTACACGGAGCTAATGAAGTGGAGGACCGGATCTACAAAGGTTGTAATCCTTTTCACTTACTAGTAAAGTTGTTTGCTAGCTTTTAGTTTCGCCTATCCTCTAGTTAACGATCTTCATTAGGGTTTCTCGGCATATAAAATTTTAATCGGGCATGGTTGATGCCTCGTAGACCCTCGTGCGCGTGCCTAGAAACCCTACAGTACCTACCCATTAGTGGGAATCAGGACCCAACTATCATCGTATGATAAGTTTGACGGAAGCCGACCAAAAACATTGTTCACCGCCGAAATACGGACCGGGACGTTGGGACGTCTGGCCTGAAATTTGGGGAGCATATGCTATTTGGATTTATCCATCCACCTATCCGAAAATACCAAGTTGATTTATGGCACCATATATCGGAGGTTTGGACAGAGGCGACCGTTGTGGCAGACTTTATCAGATTCCTCCTCATTTTATGAGGGGTTTTTGATTGTGGGGACGCTCTTCTCTGCAGGCGAAAGTCCCTGCAGTTAATTACGTTACCGCATTGCGATAAACACTTTCTCCTGCTCCGGCAGTTCACATCGTGTCGTGTGTATGTTTGTTTGTTTTGGTTGCCCGTGGATTGTATACGGAGACTATTTTTGTGTCATCGCCCGTAGGGCACGGATCAGCCAAAATCCGTATATTTTAGATTTAGGTTTAGGTCAAGAATTTTGCTCGACGGGCCCACGTTGGTAGCTTGGTTTGCCAACGGGAATGAACTTAGGATGCAAATGTCACATTTGTGAGGTCCATCGGTTCATAGGATATTTTGGTTTGATCTAAGGATCATTAGCCATATTTGAGACTAAGATCGACTTATGAGCAGTGATCATATGGGCTCAACTGATCATTAAATCATATACGAATAGCCCATGGATAGTATACGGTAGTCATTATGGAGACAGTCCGCAGGGAGAAACATATTAGTTTAAGGACGTTGCGGTCCAACATTCATTGTTTGGAACGAATGTTAGTTTAAGAACATTTCGGTCCAGCATTCAACCTGCGCGCACGTGTATTTGTTACGTGGCAGAGTAAACGATGGTGATATGGAATGCACCCAATTTGGGGTGCGATCCGATTTGAGGTGTGCATGTCAATTTGGAAGTGCATCAATATGGGATGTATCATTCCCTGTCTTGATGAAATTTTACATCAAGTTAGGACGAGAAAAGAGTTGGTGGTTGTCGGGACCCGCCACCTTTCTGAAGACATTGAGGAATTACAACGATATATATCAGAGGTATGGAGAGATATACCCTTGAACCAAATCTCGTATTTGAAGGTAAAAGGGGTTGTGGTGTACCTAAGAATCGTTAGTCATATTTGAGACTAAGATTACCTTAGGAGATATGGGATGAATATTATTTTGGATATCATCAATGAGAGATCATTAGTCATGTTTGAGACTAAGATCGGTTTGGAAATCATGAGCATATGGGCTAGCTTGATGAATCAAAGAGGTTTAACCTCAGAAAACTTAGCCAATTTGGACTAAGACTGGGTTTCTGTACTACCCAGCAGTGCTAAGCACTCGGTTGTACAGCTTTCATGTGTGTTTCACGTGAGGCGCTGAAATAGTACTAAGCACTAGTTTTTTGTGGCGCCCACGTGTGTTTCACGTAAGGCGCTGCACTAGTGCTAAGCACTAGCTTTTTGTGGCGCCCACGTATGTTTCACGTCAGGCGCTGCACTAGTGCTAAGTACTAACTTTTTCAGGCGTTCACGTGCATTTCACGTGAGGCGCTATGTAACCTGGTTTTGGGTGCGTACGCGCTTTTCACGTGAGGCACTGAGTTCTTTTTTGGAGATTTAATCTCTGTTAATATTTTTAGAGAACTTAAATTTCTGTTAATGGTATTTTGACCATTAACGATCACCAAGATCACTATTTTGAGGATCTGGAATCATGTTCTTTAAGAACTAAGTTCTTGATTTGAAGAAAATAAGTTCCTGGAGTATTATGAACTCCATGTTTTCTATGTTCATTTTTTCAAAGAGGTTAAACCTCTTTTAATGGTGTTTTGACCATTAAGGATCACCAAAATCACTATTTTGAGGATCTTGGATCGGGTTCTTTAAAGAACTAAGTTCTTGATTTTAAAGAACTAAGTTCCTGTAGTATTATGAACTCCATCTTCTTCATGTTCTTCTTTGTTCTTCCCTGAATCATTGATTCTCAAGAACAAGATCTTCCCGATGAGAATTAAATTTTCAACTTGTGGGAGACTTGACTTGTGGATCTTAGATCTAGAGAAAGAACTAAGTTCTTTAAAAAGGGTTAAATCCCTAGATATGGTATGTTAGGTAAATGAGATATTTTGATCTCTTCTTTTTTCTTTACCTAGGGTTTTTTAGGAGGGAATTCTTCTTTGAGAGAATTAAATTCTCTGTTGTTTTGAGAGCCTTCTGCATTTTTACATAAGCTTATGGGGGTATCCTCTCCTTTTTCCTCTTTTTTCTTTTCTATCGAGTCCTCTCTCCTTTTGATTAATCTCTTTGCTTTTATTTATAGAAAAAGGAAAATAATCAATTTGTTAAGAAAATCTCTTATTGGGAGATCATGATTGATTTCATAATCAATCCAATTGATATTTTAGATCAACCGGTGAATTTTATTCACCGTTGGATTTTTAATCCAAAGGCTCTCTATTTAACAGAGGAGATTTCTTATTTGTTTAACTAAATTAGGAAATATTTTCCTAATATAGAATTTTATTCTATCATATGAATATCTTGTTAGTTTAACAATATTAGAATTTTATTCTATCATATGGATATCTTGTTAGTTTAATAAGATTAGGAAGATATTTTCCTAATATAGAATTTAATTCTATCATATGGATATCTTGTTAGTTTAACAAGATTAGGAATATATTTTCCTAATATAGAATTTAATTATGTTATATAAATATCTTGTTAGTTTAATAAGATTAGGAAAATATTTTCCTAAAATAGAATTTTATTCAATCAGATGATCGATGGGTGATTTTATAATCGTCGTTGGATCTTTGGTCCAAGGTTCCTCTGTTTAACAAAGAAGATCTTTCTAGTTTGAGAAAGATCAAAGAAATATTTCCCACATAAAATTTAATTCTATCAGATGGTTTAATTGGTGATATTTTATCACCTTTGGATTTTAAATCCAAGATTCTCTGTTAGAGAAAGATCTTTCTATATTAGAATGATCAGGGAAAATATTTTCTAAATAGAATTTAATTCTATCACCGTTGGATCTTTGATCAAACGACTCTCTGTTTAACAGAGAATATTTGATCAGGAAGATATTTTTTCCCTACTAGAATTTAATTCTATCATTTTGATAATTTATTATCACCATTGGATTTTTGATCCAACGGCTCTGTTTAACAGAGAATATCCCAGATTTTAGGGAAATATTCCTCATGTAGAATTTAATTCTACCCTCTTTAATTTGGGCGCTGACGCTCACGTGCTATGCACGTGGGCGCGCCTAAGAATTTAATTCTTTTATAAATAGTCACTCACGTGCTTTGCACGCAGGCACTCACATGTGTTCTACGTGAGGCGCCACTACAGTATTTAATCCTAACAGAAGCTAGCGCTGGCGCTCACATGGGAAGCACTTGAGGCGCTGCCTCATTAAAATTTAACAGAGCTTAGCTCTTTTTATTATGTTTAAATATTAGGGGAACAGACACTCCTGTGCTTTGCACATTGGCGCCCACGTGAACTTCACGTGCGGCACCGCCATAGGGTTTAATCCTATCTGAGGTGATAATTACATGCTTTTTATGTGGGTGCACGTGTTTAATACGTAGAGGTTTCCTTTTATTTTTATAAGGGAACAACAAGCTCTGAGCCAAAAAATTTGGCAGGAACAATCACCACACTCCAGAAGGTATGCGCATGCCTGGTAAGTTTCCTTATATTTAAAACTCCCGATACGGTTTTTGCCCCAAGCGCGTATGACCTTGACGAAGGTCAAAACATCATAAGTCGTAAGTCAAGTTCAACCCATCATTGTCCTGATTAATCTAGACCCATTCGTACAAGCCTTTGATGAAAATCAAAATAGTTGTACGCATGGCCTAAATTAATGTATCTACCTATACTACAGACAAGTATCCCCTAGCTACCAAACACTATGTCTTGGCGAAGGTCAAAACACAACATGAATACTAGTTAACACTTGTCTGAAACGACGGAGGGCTACGGCTGGTTTTGGCGAAAACCTTTAACGCAATGAACTTGATATCATTGAAGGAACTCGAGTGGCTTTGAAACGGGGAGGTTCAGGCTCCGCATTTTAAAATTAGTAACATAAACCTTTGCTTATGAGCGAATTCCCCGTGAAGGGATCAAGGCTCTTCCCTCAAAGAATGAGGTGTTGGATATTCCTAACCGAATACATCTATACAAAGCAAAAGAATATGACGGTTGTGTAGGGTGTTTTTCATCTCCCCATTGAGATGGGAAATACGCGTCGCTTGTCGAACGTATACAGATTCTCCCTGTGTAGAGTAGGTTGGGGTTTATTGATTGTGGGGAACCGAATCTCCGGCCGCCGCGGACTAAGCTGCCGTTAATTACCCCCCGCCTTTGAAGCGAAGGAACCTCCGATTGACGGGTCAAACTAGTCATGCGAACTCAATGTGGAGTGTGCATGTGTGTGTGTTTTGAGGGGTTTTAGGTATATCGGGGGGCTCGCAAAGTTTATGGGAAACGTGTTTTGAGTGTGGAGTGTATGAGAAAGAAGAAAAGAAAAAAAAGGCGAGTAACGTCCGCCGGGCGCCGGGCGCTGGGTGTCACCGCCTCACGAGCCCGGCACATGGGCGCTGGGCGCCAGCGCCTCACGCACCCGGCACGTGGTCTTGACGCCTACAGAAAGAAGGGGCTTAGCCCCGGAATTTAGGAGTTGAACTCCCGAAAAGAATTTTTTTATCTATGGAGTTAAACTCCAAAAGACTTTGAGTGGAGTTAAATACCCAAAAAGGATTTTATTTGTAACGACCCAGAATTTTCTGTACAAAATTTTTCCTCTTAAAGTACAGAAAGGAGTTTGCAAGCCTGAGCACAATTTAAAAGTTATATTTTCTTAAGAATAGGAAGAAATAACTTGTAGCTCATTGGTAAAGCCTGCACTGCTGTGACATAACCCCAGTGTTCGAATCCCCTAAGCCATATATTATTTTTCTGAATTTTTATTTTAAACGTTTTGGAAGCCCAAAAGTTTACACGTGCAATACACGTAAGAAATGAAAAGACAAAAAATCAAACATGTGCAAAATGTTATATGAACATCCGAGAACACGTGGCCAAATTCCAAGCACCCAACTCCTCTTGATGGCCGGCGAGATCGGGGTTTAGGCCAGTACCGCCGGGCCCCTCCGTAGGGAATGGCCCCGTTCTCTGCACACTAATCCCTTGGCCGACCCCCACCACTCCTATTCTGTTTGATTTCCCTGAAAATTAACAGAGAATTAAAAATGGAGCATTAATCCAATTTTTAATGCATTTTAATTCTCTCTTCAATTCCAAAACCCTAATTTTATCCTATAAATACAACATCATATCCTAGCCCTTCTCATTCTGAAATCTCTTGTCAAAAATTCTCAAAATTTTCTAAGTCAAAGAAGAGTACAAGTGCAGTTAGCCCAAGGTCACTTTCCGGCGATGATTCGAGACGGTTCCGGCGACCCCGCGACTTCACGAAACTACCAACTTCTTCCTATATCTCCCCTCTCTATTTCTAACTAGTAAGTCCCACTTCTTATTCTATTCTTTCACCTTAAAAAGTTCTCTTTTCAAAACTTATCGGAAGTGAAGTTATCCCGATATTCGTTTCTAAAATCCTTAAAATCATAATTTTTCTTAAGAATCACTCATCCATATCATTATATCTTGCTTAGTAATCATGAAACAAAAATTGAGAACAATTTTCATCTTAAAATATCATGTTATGTACCTTTAATTTGCGTTTTTTTGTTTAAATATCACAAACTTTACATATGACATCTTTTAAATATTTAGCTTATCATACCTTTAGAATATCTCACGAGGTAATGACCTACCTCTCACATACACACATCTTGACATAGCACGATTCTCTTGAAACAAACATCTTGTGGCAAAATACAACTTTTCAAATAAATACCTTAAACTATTAAAAACCCGTATTTCTTTAAATTGTGTTAATTCATTACTTACGATTATACCTCTACAACCCATTTTGGGGAACCCAGTTTGGATGGTGCAGATTATCGCACATCCTCGGGACTAGTAAGGTGAGATAGAGACTTTCTCACGAAGCATACGATCTCGATGGAATTTTAATACAATTTTTAAGAAAAACGAGGATTTCTATTTAATAATAAAAATTAATTTTTATTAATTATATAAATATTATCAAACCATCTATTTTTAATTTATAATAAAATTCCATGTTTTCTAAACAAAATAAAAGAATTACAAGTTTCATGAAAATACCATCAAGAATCAATACAGGTCAAACTTTATATTAAAATACCATGAACTATTTAAGCTAGGTATTTATTCACTAGAATACCTCACTCTTTAAAAGTTACATCCATGAAAACCCTAAATACGACAAATAAATACTTGAGCTTTGTTTTGAAAGTATACTAATAATATTTTTCATAAAAACCTCTCAAGTTATATTAAATTATATTAAGGACCCTAGTAAATATAGGTTTAAGCGGGACCAATTCTCTTGAGCCTCAGAGAGCCGAAGAAAGTGGGTGCTTATCTGTTTAAGATAGAAAACTAAAACGGGGTTATCAATGGTAACTGTCTTGGAAAAAGACACAAATCCTGCCGTCCATGTGCAGCAGTTACCGATAACTCCATAATTCAGGAATCCAAATCTGTTTAAGTGTCTGACTTAATCTGAGTCGCAGTCTAATCTGAATACAATCTAAACCTGAATACAATCCAAACATAACTTCAATTCAACATGAATCCAATATATACTTGGACAAAACATGAATACCAGAATTTTATCAATTATACAACATGACTTGACTTGACCGAACCATGGATATATCTTGACTTGACTACATGACTACCGTTTACATCCTGAATCAGTTTACATGAACAACTTATACCATGGTCTTGGCAAGTCTGATAACTACAAATCAATACAATATACACTACGGTTTTTTTAAAGGGGTAGACTGGTACGGAATGTGTTAAAAGTGGCACAATGACGGTCACTAAAATACACCTACATGAACATCTTGTGCCGTTGTCCCATGGATTTTGACGGGGCCTTGTACTTACATGTTACCTTAGTCCATGGAGCAAATCGGACTCCTCTCGTATATACTGGCACATTCTGTACCAAACTACAAATAACTACGTTAACATAACAAACACATAAGTTACCTGTTATATTCTCTTTACCTATCTATTACATTCTATCTTTACCTATCTATTACATTCTATCTTTTGGGACTTACCGAGCGCTAGTTCGCTGAAGACATTCATTTATCTTCTTTCTTTGGAATGTTGTCAGGAGGACCCGACTCTCAGGAGATCGAGCCCAGCCAGGACGATTTGGAGCAGTTTACAGAAGAGCCAGAGTTCTAGTTCCTACCTGTACTTATTTTTCTTTCAGTTCATATGCCATTATTTAGGCATCGCTTTCTTTCATAGTACTTTACTTTTCAGTTGTATGTAAAGAATGGTTATCAATAAAAAGTTGTTTTTTATTACATTTCTTGTCATTCTTGTGCTTTCATTTATATTTCTTATTTACGCTTAACGTGTTTATTTCTAACTAAATACGTCGCGGCCTCGCCACGTCTCCTTACCCGTACACTGAGAAACAGGGCGTGACAGGTTTTGTTGGCGGCCCAAGCAGGTCAGTTCTGCGTGAAAACCTAAGCAATATATCAAAAGAATTATAAGAATCAGCAACTATACATTCTTTACATTTCAATTCCTTGAATCTATCCTAACCTTATTTTTCTTTCAAGGTTATGAATTCCCCCAAAAATACGAGCACGAACGTTAATGGCAACACCCCGCCGCCGCCGCTGCCGCCTCTACCACTTACACCTACCGTAGCAGCTCCTGTCAATGAGCAGACGGTATTGCTTGAGGCAATCAAGAGCCACTTGGAGTGACAGCAGCAGCAGACTGCTATTCTATTGCACCGTCCAGAAGCTGAAGCACCCGGTGTGAAACAATTCCGGGCACTGTACCCTAAACAATCCTCTGGGAAAGAGAGCCCCCTGGAAGCGGAAGAATGGGCTCAGTCGATTGAGGACGATATGGCAGCAGCACAAGTGCCAGATATTGCTTGGGTAAGAGTTGCGAAGCTGCAACTAACTGACAACGCCAGAGTATGATAGAAGGCTAAAGAAAGCCGTCTTGCCCAGCCGATCGAATGGAAGACATTTCGCGATATGTTCGATGCGAAATATTTTCCCGAGACTGCCCGTTTTGACATGGAGCAGCAATTCATCCATTTGCAACAAGGCTCTATGTGGAGCAAATCTGTGGATGAGTATGATGCTGAGTTCACCATGCTTTGCAGGTAAAATATGTCTCAAATATTCAATTTCTAATATCACATGCTACACTACTAACACGAGACCGTAACAGGTTCGCGGCACATCTCATACCGACTGCTGAGATCAGAGCACGACGATTTCAATAAGGGTTGGACCCGGAGATCCAAACTGCATTAGCTACAGGGGATTTCCCAAGCCATGATCTGGCTCTGAAGGCTGCCCGAAGATATGAGGCAGTAGTGAAGAAGAAGGGCAGACCACAATCTGCCGGTGTAAAGCGCCCTGCTACCCAGATAGCAGGAGGAGCCTCTTCCAGGCCACCGTTTGTACCCAGGAGACCGGGAGTACCATTTAACCGACCCAGTCCAGACTTTTGCTTCTACTGCAAGAGAAATGGACACCTGGCAAAGGACTGCAGGCGTGCTAACCGCCTTTGCTTAGTTTGTGGCGCATCCACTCATGCCATTGGAGATTGCCCACATCGTCTCACCACAGATCCCGCACCCCAACCAGCAATTACCTGTCCGCAGCGGCCAGCTATTCAGGCTCCTGCACCTTGTCTTGCCCTACTTACTCCACCTTCTCGTGGACCTCCTGCATAGCCTCCTCGTCAGTTCCACCAGGCAATGAGGAACATGCCTCAAAGGTAGAGAAACAAGCCCCAAGGACAGAGGAATGTGCTTCCAGCTAGGATGAATGTACCCTGGTGTCAGGCTTTCATTTTAGCGGCCGTAGAAGCCGAAGGTCAGGGTAACACTGGTAATTCTTCTTCTTCCAAAACCCTTGCATCCTTTTGTTCTTTCAAACATATTTTTTTTCATGCACTTTCAGTAATTCTTTTCACCACCACTGTCATCAAATTTTTCTTGAATCTGTTACAACTTCCTTCTATAAATTTCGAGGATGAAATTTTTATAAGGAGGGTAGAATATATCGACCCAGAATTTTCTGTACAAAATTTTTCCTCTTAAAGTACAGAAAGGAGTTTGCAAGTCTGAGCACAATTTAAAAGTTATACTTGCTTAAGAACAGCAAGAAATAACTTGTAGCTCAATGGTAAAGCCTTGCACTGCTGTGACATAGCCCCTGTGTTCGAATCCCCTCAGCCACATATTATTTTTCTGAATTTTTATTTTAAATTTTTTGGAAGCCCAAAAGTTTACACGTGCAATACATGTAAGAAATGAAAAGACAGGAAATCAAACATGTGCAAAATGTTATATGAACAGCCGAGGACACGTGGCCAAAATCTAAGCACCCAACTCCTCTTGATGGCCGACGAGATCGGGGTTTAGGCCTGCACCGCCAGGCCCCTCCATAAAGAATGGCCCCGTTCTCTGCACACTAACCCCTTGGCCTACCCTCACTACTCCTATTCTGTTTGATTTTCCTAAAAATTAACAGAGAATTAAAAATGGAGTATTAATCCAATTTTTAATGCATTTTAATTCTCTCTTCTATTCCAAAACCCTAATTTTATCCTATAAATACAACATCATACCCTAGCCCTCCTCATTATGAAATCTCTTGTCAAAAATTCTCAAAATTTTCTAAATCAAAGAAGAGTACAAGTGGAGTTAGCCCAAGGTCACTTTCCGGTGAGGATTCGAGACGGTTCTGGCGACCCCGTGACTTCACGAAGCTACCAACTTCTTCCTATACCTCCCCTCTCTATTTCTAGCTAGTCCCACTTCTTATTCTATTCTTTCATCTTAAAAAGTTTTCTTTTCTGTAAGTCTATGCCGCACACCCCGCAAGTTCACGGGGAGGCGAAATACATCAAAAAACGATTTTTCTCCATCAAAAGATCAATTTTGGCTTTGCAACATAGACTTTATCCACTTTAGGATCTTGATTAAACTTTAACTAGCTAACACAAACTATACGAAGGTTCTAACTACTCGGTTAAAGCGTTATACCTTCGTGTCTAGTCATTCGGGTCTTCTATTAGTCCTTGGCTCCTTGGATCAAGCTTCTACTTTGATCTCCTTTCTTTGGCTCCTAGGATGCTCCAAACGAACTCGATTGTCGGTCTCCTTTAGGTCGAAGAAGATCCACCCGAGGGCCTATGGTCAAGCTTCAACCTCAAGTGAGGTAACTTAGTGATCTAATTTGCTAAAGAAGACTACTAAGTAGATGTAGAGAGTAATCAATGGATTAATTTGTCTCTAAGCTCTATGAATAACAATACATGTGAAGGGTTAGAGCTTGAGGAGGGAGGAGAGGAAACCTAGGAGAGAGAATGAGCAAATGATAATGAACTAGAGAATGAGATGAGAGAATGGCTAAGCCTCATGACAATAATTCAAGCATGGAATTTTTTAACTCATAAAAAATCAACCATACTTGAATAGGAACCACAAATGAATAAAAAAATATACAAAGCCATGCTTTCAACCCATTCCTCAAATATCTCATAATTTCCACCTCATTAATCATTTATCAAAAAAGGATAAATCAAGTAATGAGGTGTCTCCTCCTAGAAACTCATTCTTGTAAAATTACAAGAATGCCCTCACCGTATATACATACCCGTATTCGTATTCCGAAAAATACGAATACAATGAGATGTGTATAATCCAATAATATAATACTAGGATCCGGATTAAACCAAAGCCCATTAGTATTATCCGTCCGAACATCATCCGTGTAACTAGTACACGTATGTAATCGAAACCCTGCCGTAAGACCATACGGCCTCTACATCGTCTCGCCTGAACCAGGAAAACCCTCTGTGTGGGACTTTAAAGACTCGACAGTACGCTGGCAGTGGGGTTAACCACAAGTCTGTCAGCGGCACTAGCTGTACGTAACGGCAACCCAGGTACATGTCGAAAAGGAGGCCGACGAGCGAACTCATCCGAACCCCAGCTGAGCCTGTCCATGACAATCTCCGTGCAGTCTGGTCTGTTCGTCTGAGAGTATCACATGTAAGGTCTAGGTGGTGGAAAACGTCAGACCCCTAATAACCATACAAGTTGTGTCAGTGTGGCTCAAGACCATCCGAGAATCTACTGGTCCGACCACCAGTAATTCTCAATCCGTCCTAGCCAGGGACTTATGGTGTTGACCAACCGATCACTGCGCGACATCGACTCCCTATACCGGGAGAGAGGAACCCCCAACAGTCGCTCACTGCCTCCATGTAGCTCGGGACCGTACCCAACTAAAACCTATTTGCACGACTCCTTTGAGCCGTGGTAGGGTAGTAATCAAAGTACAGTGGAAACTCACACGAGAAAAATGACGACCTCAGGTCGACAGACTATCAGCACTCATGTCACCAGAGAACTGCTATCTAACGCTTGGTATAATACCATCTAGTCAGTTCTCGGCGAGTCATGTCCGGTGTACTCACATCCAGTGAGCACCTGTATACAATCTTAGGTGTACCTCACCAATGGCTGCGGGACCAATCCATCGCCCCTCGTCAGGATCTAGATATGTATACACTAGTCTACTCTGGAGTAACGATACCCGGTCTCGATAGTCCTACGACTATGGACGCTTTTAACGATGAGCCTATAGACTACCCAGCTCCCACTAGTATGATCGCCATCACAACGCAGGTAGTCAGGCAAACATCCTACGGGCTTTATCAACATGTATACAAGATATGAAATACAAAGTAAAACACATCACATGTTAAGATAAAGACAAACCAAATAGCATACTTGTAGGGTTACTAGGCACTATCACAAGGTTCTACAAGGCATCAACCATGCCAAAATCAAATTTTTCATGTGCCGACCAACCCTAACCAAGATCTTAGACTAGAGATTAGGCGAAACAAAGCAAATAAACAACTTTACTTCTAAGAGTTAGGGATTACAACCTTTGTAGTCCGTTCCTTCACTTCTAAAACTCCGTGTTGAGGTCCCTTCGCTGCGATCATCGAGTACCCGGACTCAAGAAAGGCTCCATGAAGGGAAAGATGCAAGCTTGCTTCCGATCTTCAATAACGAAGATGATCTACCTTGAAGTAACTCAAACCCAAGTTCTTGCTTTGCTAATCAAGTATTAGCAAAGCAAACACCCTAATCTAAGTGGCTAGAATAGATGAAGATGAAGAAGTAGGAATTTAGCACTCTTTTGTTTTCAATTTCTCACTCATTATCATCACTTTGCAAAAAGCTAGAAAGCTTTATCAAGAGGAAGAAGAAGAAGAATTAATTTGTGATGAATAATGAATCAAGTGTGTGGTTAGAAATGCAACCATGGGTTAAGTATGAAGACTTAACCCATGTAGAGAATCAACTATGGTTAAAGGGTTGGGTTGGGTTAAGGAAATATCTTTGCAAAATATCATAAAATATCAAGGTCAAAGTAAAACCTTCAAGAAGCTTCTTGAAATCTTCATGAAAGTTTAACCCTAATCCAAACCCTAACCATATTTAAACTCCACAAATCATGTTGCATTTATAACCATAACATGTTACAATATTATATATCACATATACAATATTTATTGTAACAAAATAAAATAATACAATTAACATATATCACATATATATCAATGTATTACCCGAGTGAGAAAAAGAATCTTTAAGTGAGCTTATACTAGTTAATGTAATTTAATATATCAAATATATAATTATACATTAAATTATCGAATCAACAATTGATCCGATAATCCGGCTATTTCATAAATAACCGGCTAATATAATCTGTATCAGTTCATCGAATCAACACTTGATCCGATGACCCGGCTATATCACATATACCCGGCCGATATCACATATCGCGAGAATCTAATACGGTATCACATACACGTATTGTTCTCGGTCCCGTGCATATCATATATGTGCTCCTACTCCATTTTGCCTGAGCCAGGAAACCTCTGTGTAGGACTCTAAAGAATCGTCAATACGCCGGCAGTAGATGATGATCATATCAAACACCCACAAGCTGCAAGCGGTCAACTAAACGTAACAGCCACCCAAGTATTGAGCACTCAGAAGATCAACAAGTAAGCCTGTACTTTCTCCCGTGAATCCAACAAGTAACACTCCCGTACAGTCCGGTCTCTTCGTCTGATATGTCGCATATCTCGCCTAGGGGTGGTAAACGTCAGACCCCAGTAGCATGATAAGTCGTGTCGATATGAGGTCTATAACAGTTTGAGAAACTACTGATAACACTTACCAGTAAATCTCAGCAACCATGGCCAGGGATTTCTAGTTATAGCCAATCGAACACAGCGCAACATCAACTCCCTATACCGGGAGAGACGAAACCCCTCCTATCGCTCATTGCCTCCATGTGATTCGGGACTGTACCCAAAAGCCACCGTTTTGCACGTCCTCTTGGACGTGGTATGATGGAAATCAAAGCACAGTAGGAATCACACAAGACTCTATGACGATCTCGGGTCTACAGACTAACATGTACCAGTGTTACCAGAGAACTGCCATCTGACGTGAGGTATAATACCATCTGGGAGTTTTCGGCGAGTCCGTCCAGTGTACCCAGTCTCCACTGAGCACCCGTATACCTTCTCTGATGTCAAACACCAATGGATATGAGATCATCCATCACCCATCATATGGGTCAAGAAGCGCATACGCTAGTATACTCTGAAGTATTTATGCCCTGTCTCGGTACTCCCACGACTAGGAACTTTTGAAGGATGTACTTGGAGACTACACTGTCCTCACTAGTATGATCCACATCATAGTCCTAGTAGTCAAGTACTCATCCTAAGGGCTTTATCAGCATGTGACATAGAGACAATCAGAGTACATGTTAAGATAAAGGGTAACCAGATAGCATACTATCATGTCGAGCAAGAAATTCCTCCCTATATATGTCCAAGCATCCACTACAATATACAACGTATGTACAGTAATGACCTCTAGGGCATACATATAACTAACAATCTCTCACTTGCACTAGGGCTAGCTGTTGTAGTATCTCATACCCAATAATAAGCTGTGGTTGAAGTATCTCATACTCAATCATCCCATAAAAGTCTCTACTGGGAAATAGGCCTTTGTGAGTGGATCCGCGCTGTTGTCCTCTATGTCTACTCTCCTAACCTCGATCTCCCTGGAGATCAAACATCTCCATGATCAGGCGATACTGCATAAGAATATGTCTGGATCTCTGATGGGACGGGCGTTCCTAGGCATAAGCCACAACTCCATTGTCACACAATGGCGGGAACGAAGTTCATCTCATGAACTTATTTTTATATCCAGACTGCCTCTTTGGTAGCATCCTTGGTAACAATGTATCTTGCCTCTAATCGTCTAGTAAGTCACAGTATCTAGCTTGGAACTCTTCCAGCATACCGTCCCTCCACTGAGGGTAAAGACAATGCCTGTGACTGACATTCAGTCATCCTTATCACCCTGGAAACTTTCCTGTGATTCTCCCCAGGATCGATTGATACCATCTTACTACAACTAGTGAGAGTCCTAACATCCTATTAGATCTATCTCATAGATCCATCACCCAGGATTTAGGAGGTATCACCTTAATCCTATATGGAGAATATTTGTGATAAGAGGAGATTGACCGAGCGTAGCATAGGAAACTCCTTCCCTATCAAGAGTATGGCATCCACGTACTCTACGAGGATCACCACCATACTCTCTACTACCTTTTTGTATATACAAGGTTCATCTACCATTTTGATGAAGTCAAACTCTTTGACTACTACATCAAAACAGACGTTCCAACTCCGCGATGCCTGATTTATCACATAAAACATCTTGCACACGTTTCCGCTGCTCCCACTGTCTAAGCCCTCTGACTGTGTACTTATAGACGTTCTCTTCCAAATCAACATTTAGAAAAGCAGTCATGACACCCAACCGCCAGATATCGTAGTCATGGTATGTAGTCGTGGCAAGTAGGATCTGGACGGACTTAAGCATAGCTTTGAAAGTCTCAACTTTTCCATGTACACCAAGTAATCTTCTCAAGATATACTTGCTCCTGATGGGGATTTAACCCTTCAGATAAAGCAACCAAAGTCTATACTTTGTTGGTGTATATGGATTCCATCTCAGATCGCTAAGCATCCAGCCATTCTCACAGAGTCCCACTCCTGATGGCCTGCTCGAAACTAGTTGGGTCATCATCTCATGATGCAATCCTCTCTTCCACTGTCATAGAGAAACCGAAGTATCTCTCAGGTGGATGAGGAACCCTACCAGATTGGCGGAGAGGCTGAGGTTCGTTGGAAACTATTGAATCCTCCGGTTCTACCAAATCATCAGCTGCAGTTTGTATAGCTGGAACTCCTTCCAGTTCTACCTCATGACCACTAATTTTTTTACAAGAAATTCCCTTTCACAAAGGTGGCATGCTGAGAAACAAAAACACCTTTTGTTCCCCAGTTTGGTAGAAGATATTCCCTTGCGAATGCTTGGGATATCCAACAAACTTCCACAGAACTGACCTTGCCTCGAGCTTGTTCGGATTTTTCTTTTAAACATAGGCCGGACAACCCCAAATCTTAACATCTTTAAAAGATGGGCTCTTCCCATACCATATCACATATGGAGTTGCAGGCATCTGATTTGATTGGAACCTTATTCAATAGATATGCAACTTCACAAGTCCATAACTCCCAAAAGGAAATAGGCAACTCAGTATTACTCATCATAGAGCACACCATATCATATAGGGTGCGATTGCTCCGTCCTGATACACCGACATGCTGTGGTGTATTCGGTGGAGTAATGCTGAGAGAGAATCTCATTCTCCTTTAGAATAGTCCAAGAATTCCGTGCTCAAGTATCCTCCTCCTTGATCTCATCAAAGGACATAATACTTATACCCTTTTTTGGTTCTCTACTTCTAACTTATATTCATTGAATTTCTCAAAAGTTCCAGACTTGTGTTTCAACAGGAATATATGTCCGGATCTTGAGAGATAATCAGTGAATGTAATGAAGTACAAAGAACCGGTCTTGGCATGTGTAGACATGGGACCTTCATACATCAGCATGTATCAATCCCAAGAGTTCACTAACTCTATCTCTTCCAATAAATGGAACTGTGGTCATCTTATCTTTGTGACATGACTGGCAAGTTTTACAAGATATAAATTCAAACTTATTTAAATATGCATCTTTATGTAACTTTAGCTAGTCGGTTCGCATCGATATGACCTAGTCTATAATGCCTCAAAAAGGATTTGTTCATTTCTGAACTCTTCCTCTTGTGTGTGTTCCGTACGTTAAGAACTGTAGTTTGATTTAGAACGTCTATACTTTTAGATAACGTGCCTGAACCGATCAACTCTTGATATAGGAAATGTTTAAAACATTATCCAACAATACAAAATTATATCCTTCTTTACTAATAAAGAGACTGATATGATGTTGTATATCAGGTTCGGTATCTAATAACATTCGTTCATAATCAATTTATTCTGGTAATACAGGGTGATAACCGCCAACAGACTTGGCTGCAACACTTGCATCATTTCCAACTCTTGAAACTTATCACCCGTTCTCAGTTCTCTACCTATCTGTAGCCCATGTAACAAATTACATTTGCGGGATCCTGATCCGGTATCTCATACATAGGACGTAAAGGATACTGAGAAACAGTTTTCGGTAATGAATATACCCGAAGAAAATGCATCAGCATGCACTTTCTTCGTTTGGGCGGCACGGGAATTTTGGTAATCCCCTATTTCCTGCTCGGTCTTATAACAATTATAAGTTGGAGCGGGACCAACGTTCCCTAGCACAGTATAACAAGCGGGTTCGGTCAATACATCCGTATTTTTATCTTGATTAAGGCGTGACATAGTCGCTACCTGGAGAGAGAGAAGAAAACACTCAGCGTGCACTTTTACAAGATTAGATTGGTTATCAATTTATCCAATCAGGATGGCTCCCACTATTTTAGTCAAATCTTCCTTCAAACCCTAAAAGGAAAGACTAGCCGGGATTAATCACACCCTACAAGTTCGCCAATCTTTCAGCCAGGCCAGTGCCGGTACTTTGAGGGAGGTTCCCCGTGCTTTCGCACGAACCTAATTAAAATAAACCTCGTTTTCCCAGGGGCGTAACCCCGTTGACACCTTTCTAGACACCTACTTGATCGGCTAATTGTAATGTGTAAAACTCTTCCAGGAGTAACTCTTACTCGCAGTGGGTATCGGGATCCAACTATCTCATAGAAGGTATGCAATCTCATTGCAAATTTCAACGCTTGAAATTCCCAATAATATTTTACCCCTAGCAACTTATGACCTTGGCTAAGGTCAACAAATTATAAGCGCTAGCCAAGTTCAACCCGCCATTTCCCGATTGAATTAAACCCACCCGCACGACCCTTAGCTAAGGTCAATAAAGTCGTACGACTACCCTAACTCAATCGCATCATATGCTTATACAGATAAGCGCTAATTAGCTACCGCACACTACGCCTTGGCTAAGGTCAACAAACGTAGCACGAATACTAAGTAGTACTTATCTGAAATGACGGAGGGCTACGACAGGTTTTTAAGAAAACCTTTTGCGTAATGAACTTGATATCGTTGTAGAATCGAGTTATTTTAATTGGAATGTTTTTTAGGCCTTTTCTAGTTTTGCTAAAGAGGTCACTCCCGGTGAAGGAATCGTCGGCTCTTTCCTCATCGAATAAGGTGCAGGATATTTCGCAAATACCACTATGCAAAGCAAAAACTATAGAAGCAATCAAAAGATAAACGTGTTTGTAGCATCTGCTAGTTTCACTAAAGAGGTCACTCCCGGTGAAGTGATCTCGGCTCTTTCCTTATCGAATAAGGTGTTGGATATTCTACAAGGAATACCGCTATGCAAAGCAAGAACTAGAGCTACCAGTTTTTAAACAAGTTTCTACAACATCTTTAGGTTTCTTTTATTTCATTAATCTCATTAATGAAGTCCCATTTTATTATGCTTCACAAGCATCACATTTGAAACGAAATCTGCAATATAACATATATCTCATATATATAATATAAACATTCATCTCAGGCAGTAATATGATCTCATCACAGAACATTGCAGCAGAAGAACATATATGAAATATTGGATATACTAGGAGGTCCGTGTTTTAATACGAGCCTATATAAAGCACGGATTCCACGGTCGCGATGAATAGCCAAACCCATATCCCTAGACCCCTACGAGAGCGGCAAGCAATTCTGCCAATTCTAGGGTTAGGAGACCCGGTCTCGACTCCTCGAGATGGTCTCCTACTGGACCCTAGAACCCGGTTACTTTTGCTCCCCGCCTTGGGTCCATCCTAATGCGGAAAAGTAAATAATATACAATGGTGACATCATCCTCATCCTGGAAGTGCCCCAATAAAAGAATATTACATACAATGAATTTTACATAAATGAAAATGAAAAACTCTCATCTCACATAAAAACCCCGGCTATTCAGATTATGACGATCCAATATAACATATCACAGCAACACATAATATCTCATATCATCAACGTAAACAAGTATGCATATCCCGATTGTCGTTGATGTATAGCAACGAAGCCGGCGATACACCACATACTATGCTTACGGTCACAGAAAAGAAAGTGTAAAACTACAACAGTTGGAATCCGCAACCACCTTAGACATCGCATGCCTAACCAAATGAATTCCTTAGATATCGCATGCCTAACAATTATAAACTCCGCATTTTAGTCACAATATCGAAAATATTTTTCAATATCAAGTCGGACAATTCAACAAAATTCTCGACATACTGATCGAATGCTCGTAGAAAACTTTAGTAGACGGCCGCACCCCCGGATGCCGTCGACGAAGTGCACAAAGGCAGAACACCGCTGCCGCGAGCACCCGAACGGATGCTTTTGGCGACGGGGTTCTCCTACAGTCACTTGGTTGGGGCTATGGGGCGTGGCTATCTATTAAGTTTACACGGCGAGTATCCGCGTACGCTACGTGATTGCGACGGACTTTTGATCACATCAAAATCCTGTGGCAACCGATCAAATGAGACTAAACTGCTAGATTTATAACATTCAAATAAGTTATCTCATAACTACTTGTGGATTCCAAATATTGTATCACATTCCAGATAAATAGACAATGTTAAACTTTCCGATCGAATAAACAAACACCCAAGATTTCCCAAATAGCTCAACACTTGAGCGGGATTCAAAAAGTATCCATCACATGCCACAGTACCAATGGTCCAGCCTTAGATGGGTCAAACCAACGCCTCACATGTGGCAACGCCGTACTGCCCCAAACCCTAAGGTTTAGAGGCAGTTCAGACGGTCACATAATCGAGTTAAGGTTTGTGTTCTTCTAGAGGGTCCACCGCGTTACTTGTATTATTTTCCGGAAGTTTCAAACTCGAGAAAAAATCCAACACTTGAAAATTTTCCGACGGGGGAAAAAGTGAGTTATTGATATCCGGTCGAACTTTTTAACACGTTCTAAATTATCCAGAAAAAACTTAAACGGAGTTAAACTTTCCGATCGAATCAACGAATACAAAAGATCTCCAGAAAACTCAACACTTGAGTAATATCAAAAATTCCCAGAAGCATCAGGAAATACATACGGATGTTACTGTGCAAAAAGCAAACCCTAATTCCACTGTATGGCCGCGGAACCGCCGCGCAAGGCATGTAATTGTCGTGGTTCCGCGGCGCTTTAATGGGATTAGTGGCTTGTTTTTCACAGTAATCCTTATAATTCCCTGCTTTATTTTCTAAGTATTTTTAATACAGAAAAAATCAACATTTTAAAAAATTTCCAGAGAGGGGGTATTGTGCGACGTTTCGGGGTTCGATCGGACTTTAAACTTCGTCTAGACTTCGCCTAAAGCTCTAGCTTGGCTCTGATACCACTGTAGGGTTACTAGGCACTTTCATAAGGTTCTACAAGGCATCAACCATGCCAAAATCAAATTTTTCATGTGCCGAACAACCCTAACCAAGATCTTAGACTAGAGATTAGGCGAAACAAAGCAAGTAAACAACTTTACTTCTAAGAGTTAGGGATTACAACATTTGTAGTCCGTTCCTTCACTTCTAAAACTCCGTGTTGAGGTCCCTTCGCTGCGATCATCGAGTACCCGGACTCAAGAGAGGCTCCATGAAAATAAAGATGCAAGCTTGCTTCCGATCTTCAATAACGAAGATGATCTACCTTGAAGAAACTCAAACCCAAGCTCTTGCTTTGCAAATCAAGTATTAGCAAAGCAAACACCCTAATCTAAGTGGCTAGAATAGATGAGGATGAAGAAGTAGGAATTTATCACTCTTTTGTTTTCAATTTCTTACTCATTATCACCACTTTGCAAAAAGCTAGAAAGCTTTATCAAGAGGAAGAAGAAGAAGAATCTATTTGTGATGAATAATGAATCAAGTGTGTGGTTAGAAATGCAACCATGGGTTAAGTATGAAGACTTAACCCATGTAGAGAATCAACTATGATTAAAGGGTTGGGTTAGGTTAAGGAAATATCTTTGCAAAATATTACAAAATATCAAGGTCAAAGTCAAAGCTTCAAAAAGCTTCTTGAAAGCTTCATGAAAGTTTAACCCTAATCCAAACCCTAACCATATTTAAACTCCACAAATCATGTTGCATTTATAACCATAACATGTTACAATATTATATATCAAATATACAATATTTATTGTAACAAAATAAAATAATACAATTAACATATATCACATATATATCAATGTATTACCCGAGTGAGAAAAAGAATCTTTAAGTGAGCTTATACTAGTTAATGCAATTTAATATATCAAATATATAATTATACATTAAATTATCGAATCAACACTTGATCCGATAATCCGGCTATTTCACAAATAACCGACTAATATAATCTGTATCAGTTCATCGAATCAACACTTGATCCAATGACCCGGCTATATCACATATACCCGGCCGATATCACATATCGCGAGAATCTAATACGGTATCATATACACGTATTGTTCTCGGTCCCGCACATATCATATATATGCTCCTACTCTGTTTTGCATGAGCTAGGAAACCTCTGTGTAGGACTCTAAAGAATCGTCAATACGCCGGCAGTAGGTGATGATCATATCAAACACCCATAAGCTGCAAGCGGTCAGCTAAACGTAACAGCCACCCAGGTATTGAGCAATCAGAAGATCAACAAGCAAGCCTGTACTTTCTCCCGTGAATCCAACAAGTAACACTCCCGTACAGTCCGGTCTCTTCGTCTGATATGTCGCATATCTCGCCTAGAGGTGGTAAACGTCAGACCCCAGTAGCTTGATAAGTCGTGTCGATATGAGGTCTATAACAGTTCGAGAAACTACTGATAACACTTACCAGTAAATCTCAGCAACCCTGGCCAGAGATTTCTAGTTATAGCCAATCGAACACAGCGCAACATCAACTCCCTATACCGGGAGAGACGAAACCCCTCCTATCGCTCATTGCCTCCATGTGATTCGGGACTGTACCCAAAAGCCACCCTTTTGCATGCCCTCTTGGACGTGGTATGATGGAAATCAAAGCATAGTGGGAATCACACAAGACTCTATGACGATCTGGGGTCTACAGACTAACTTGTACCAGTGTCACCAGAGAACTGCCATCTGACGTGAGGTATAATACCATCTGGGAGTTCTCGGAGAGTCCGTCCAGTGTACCCAGTCTCCACTGAGCACCCGTATACCTTCTCTGATGTCAAACACCAATGGATATGAGATCATCCATCGCCCATCATATGGGTCAAGAAGCGCATACGCTAGTCTACTCTGGAGTATCGATGCCCTGTCTCGGTACTCCCACGACTAGGAACTTTTGAAGGATGTACTTGGCGACTACACTGTCCTCACTAGTATGATCTGCATCATAGTCCTGGTAGTCAAGTACTCATCCTAAGGGCTTTATCAACATGTGACATAGAGACAATCAGAGTACATGTTAAGATAAAGGGTAACCAGATAGCATACTATCATGTCGAGCAAGAAAGTCCTCCCTATATATGTCCAAGCATCCACAACAATATACAACATATGTACAGTAATGGCATCTAGGGCATACATATAACTAACAATACTATCATATCAAGCAAGATTGTCCTGTACATATATATCCCTAGCATCCTGTACAATGAAGGCCTATAGGGCATACATATCCAACATTTTCAAAACTTGTCGGAAGTGGAGTTATCCCGACATTCGTTCCTAAAATCCTTAAAATCATAATTTTTCTTAAGAATCACTCATCCATATCATTATATCTTGCTTAGTAATCATGAAACAAACATTGAGAATAATTTTCATCTTAAAATATCATGTTATGTACCTTTAATTTGTGTTTTTTCGTTTAAATACCACAAACTTTATATATGATATCTTTTAAGTATTTATCTTATCATACCTTTAGAATATCTCACGAGGTAATGACATATCTCTCACATACACACATCTTAAGATAGCACGATTCGCTTGAAATTAACATCTTGTGGCAAAATACAACTTTTCAAATAAATACCTTAAACTATTAAAAACCCGGATTTCTTTAAATTGTGTTAATTCATTCCTTGCGATTATACCTCTACAACCCATTTTGGGGAACCCGGTTTGGATGGTGTGGATCAACGCACATTATCGGGACTAGTAGGGCGAGATGCAGACTTCCTCACGAAGCATACGATCTCGATAGAATTTTAATACAATTTTTAAGAAAAACGAGGATTTCTATTTAATAATAAAAATTAATTTTTAATAATTATATAAATATTATCAAACCATCTATTTTTAATATATAATAAAATTCCATGTTTTCTAAACAAAATAAAAGAATTACAAGTTTCATGAAAATTGTAACAACCCTAATTTTCCTATACACTTTTCTATACAAATTTTTAAAATTTTTAAAAATCCATAAAGGAGCATTTTAACCTAAGCACAATATATATATATAAGTAATTATTTTGTTTTTAAATAATTCCATTTTTAGTGTACATAAAATTGTTTTAAAATTAAAGTGTACTTGGGGTATTTAATGTTGTTGTTACCACTTTAAGTAGTTATTTTCCCACAATAATTACAAGAAGGAGCTTGTAGCTCATTGGTAATACCTTGCACTGCTGAACCAAGCCACCAGGGTTCAAATCCTATGCCTCACATTATTTTTATATTTATTTTGTTTTAATTTCTTTTGGAAGTCAACGGTTAAAAGGCCATAACTCCCAAAATATGTACTGGACAACAAAAAGTAAATATACTAAATTGTACCCCCGTAGTTTTCCCGGCCTCTGGTGGCCTGACTCGGCCCGACTCGACGCAGCCGGCCGGCGACTCTGCCGACTTGGTCCGGCGCCGCCGGACGGACTTGGCCGGACGGCCGAATCACCAACAGAGAAAAGTCTCCTATTGACTTGGTCCACCCCCGTGCACACTTTAATTGCTTGGATCGGTTATCATTTGCCCAATAAATCCCTTTTAATCCTAGGTTTAATGATTTTTAATGATTTTTGTATTTTGTTTTTATTAAAAACCCTAACCCTAACCTAACCCTATATAAACCCCCCATACCCTCTACCCTCTCATCACTTTTTCTAAGTCCACTCTCCCAAAATTCCAAGAGAACTTGGTACGTTAGAAAACGAGCGAAAGGCGAAGCGCTGACGATATCGACGGCGAAATTCCGGTGATCGTGCGAGGAGCTCTCAACGACGATTCGACGCACCGGCAAACCCTCTACCTCCCTCTCACTCTCTAGCGTTGTCCAAACCCGTAAGTCTCTCTTTTCTACCTTTCTATTCTTTCATAAAATACGACTTTTCAAACCCGACGGAAATCGGAATAAACCGATTTCCGATTCGGTTTTCTATCAAAACTCACTTATCAATAATTCGATAATACTTAAACATATTCATGTTGACTACTAATCACATAACAACTAATTTGGATAAAGTTTCTCACATGAAATGATAACTTTTGCAATATATCGTATTTTTTCACTTAAATACCACCATGTTTAGTTTATCACTTTTAACCCTTTAACATTGCTATACCTTAAAATAGATCACGAGGTAATGACCTACCTCCACACACACTCATATGCAATCATAACACGCTACCTTGAAAATTTAGAATACGACAAAACAAGATTTTACATTAAAATACCATTTTCTTAATAAAACCTTTTCTAAAAGTTCTAAGTTATATACAATTTTAAAACAATATCTTTAATAGGAAAAATACGATATGTCGTGGACATCGATCGTTTATCTAAACCTGACTTTGTGGTGTCTAGGCAAGTGTGACTAAGACGGGTGGTTACTTAATTAGGACCACTACTTGTAGTGGAGAGCCTCTCACTCACCTGGCACTTACCTGGCCGCAATTGGCGGTGAAGAGACGATTTGAGGCTTCTATGATTTATCGTTTAGACCATTTAGAAATAGGTTAGTTGGCTTAAGAAACCCTATAATCTAAAATACGGAAATTTACACCCTTTTTCAAATAAATACCTTATCTTTAAAAACCGTTTTCTAAAATGATTGGTATTTATTAAATCTTTGCAAAGCACCACTACAACCCACCTTTGGGGAAATCGTTAGGGTTAGTACGGTTTATCGTGCACCCTCGGGATTAGTAGTGTGAGATTCAGACCTTCGCAAGGAGCATTCGGTCTCGAAAGGTTTAAAATACGACATTTAAGAAAAATGAGATTTTTGGAAAATAAAATATTTATTAAAAATTATTCTTGTATAAGCATATGTATATTTATCATTTAAACACCTATTTTATTATAAGATAAAGTTTCCACCTTTTCCTAAAAAATTACAAGATTAAAAGTTACATTAAAATACCATGAATTTCAAATAAATCAATATTAAAAATTAATACCTTTATTTATGAAATTAGGATATTTTCACTAGAAATATCACAAAATAAATCACACTCATTATAATTATAAAGACGAATAATAAATACTTGAGATGTAACAACCCTAATTTTCCTATACACTTTTATATACAATTTTTTTAAATTTTTAAAAATCCATAAAGGAGTATTTTAACCTGAGCACAATATATATATAAGTAATTATTTTGTTTTTAAATAATTCCATTTTTAGTGTACATAAAATTGTTTTAAAATTAAAGTGTACTTGGGGTATTTAATGTTGTTGTTACCACTTTAAGTAGTTATTTTCCCACAATAATTACAAGAAGGAGCTTGTAGCTCATTGGTAATACCTTGCACTGCTGAACCAAGCCACCATAACTCCCAAAATATGTACTAGACAACAAAAAGTAAATAAACCAAATTGTACCCCCGAAATTTCCCTGGCCTCTAGTGGCCTGACTCGGCCCGACTCGGCGCCGCCGGCTGGCAACTCGGCCGACTCGGTCCGGCTCCGCCGGCCGGATTTGGCCGGACGGCCGAGTCACCAACAGAGAAAAGTCTCCTATTGATTTGGTCCACCCCCCGGCACACTTTAATTGCTTGGATCGGTTATCATTTGCCCAATAAATCCCTTTTAATCCTAGATTTAATGATTTTTGTATTTTTTTTTTATTAAAAACCCTAACCCTATATAAACCCCCCATACCCTCTACCCTCTCATCAATTTTTCTAAGTCCACTCATTCAAAATTCCAAGAGAACTTGGTACGTTAGAAAACGAGCGAAAGGCGAAGCGCTGACGAAATCGACGGCGAAATTCCGGTGATCGTGCAAGGAGCTCTCAACGACGATTCGACGCACCGGCAAACCCTCGACCTCCCTCTCACTCTCTAGCGTTGTTCAAACCCGTAAGTCCCTCTTTTCTACCTTTCTATTCTTTCATAAAATACGACTTTTCAAACCCGACGGAAATCAGGATAAACCGATTTCCGATTCGATTTTCTATCAAAACACACTTATCACTAATTCGATAATACTTAAACATATTCATGTTAACTACTAATCACATAACAACTAATTTGGATAAAATTTCTCACATGAAATGATAACTTTTGCAATATACCGTATTTTTGCACTTAAATACCACCATATTTAGTTTATCACTTTTAACCCTTTAACATTGCTATATCTTAAAATAGATCATGAGGTAATGACCTACCGCCACACACACTCATATGCAATCATAACACGCAACCTTGAAAATTTAGAATACGACAAAACAAGATTTTACATTAAAATACCATTTTCTTAAAAAAACCTTTTCTAAAAGTTCTAAGTTATATACAATTTTAAAACAATATCTTTAATAGGAAAAATACGATATGTCGTGGACATCGATCGTTTATCTAAACCTGACTTTGTGGTGTCTAGGCAAGTGTGACTAAGGCGAGTGGTTACTTAATTAGGACCACTACTTGTAGTGGAGAGCCTCCCACTCACCTGGCACTTACCTGGCCGTAATTGGCGGTGAAGAGGCGATTTGAGGCTTCTATGATTTATCGTTTAGACCATTTAGAAATAGATTAGTTGGCTTAAGAAACCCTATAATCTAAAATACGGAAATTTACACCATTTTTCAAATAAATACCTTATCTTTAAAAACCGTTTTCTAAAATGATTAGTATTTATTAAATCTTTGCAAAGCGCCACTACAACCCACGTTTAGGGAACTCGTTAGGGTTAGTACAGTTTATCGTGCACCCTCGGGCTTAGTAGTGCGAGATTCAGACCTCCGCAAGGAGCATTCGGTCTCAAAATGTTTAAAATACGACATTTAAGAAAAATGAGATTTTTGGAAAATAAAATATTTATTAAAAATTATTCTTGTATAAACATATGTATATTTATCATTTAAACACCTATTTTATTATAAGATAAAGTTTCCACATTTTCCTAAAAAATCACAAGATTAAAAGTTACATTAAAATACCATGAATTTCAAATAAATCAATATTACAAATTAATACCTTTATTTATGAAATTAGGATATTTTCACTAGAAATATCACAAAATAAATCACACTCATTATAACTATAAAGATGAATAATAAATACTTGAGGTGTATCTTGAAAACTATACAAAAGTATTTTTACATAAAACCCCTTCAAGTTTTATAAATTACAATAATGACCCTAACAAATATAGAACCTCACATTTCTTTTAGTCTGACTCGGGTTTGAGTCTAATTATTTCTGACTTGAATATGATTCAAGTCAATCTACATTCTTTAATATTCTAACTCAATATAAACACATGAATCCCAGAATCTAGTTAACAATCTATACAACTTGACTGAACCAAACCATGGATATACATCCATTATTCCGTTATTCTATTTACCTGATTATACAGTTACAATCTGTTTACTGATATCATGGTTTTGGTCAGTCATCCAACTTATACAATACAACAATACAATCATAACACTACGGGGTTTAAGGGGTAGACTGGTACGGAATATGTTAAAGGTGGCACGAGGTGGTCACTTAAGACGTAATTACATCCATGTCATTGTTCCGTAGTATTATCGACGGATCCTTGTACTACAGGTTACCAAGGTCCCCGGTGTAAGTGGGACTCCCCTCGTATACACTCGCATCTTCTGTACCAGGCTACAAACAACAGCATTAATACAATATTACAATATTATAATACAATATTACAATATTATAATACAATATTAAAAGCTCTCTCTCTATCTCTCTTACTTTCTGTCTATTTCTCCCTTATCTTTGGGACTTACCGAGCGACCTGTTCGCTGACGACATTCT
Source organism: Agapanthus africanus (assembly GCA_030015575.1). Classification (NCBI taxonomy): domain Eukaryota; kingdom Viridiplantae; phylum Streptophyta; class Magnoliopsida; order Asparagales; family Amaryllidaceae; genus Agapanthus; species Agapanthus africanus. Next base: position 774,160,804 of record CM057341.1, read on the forward strand.
ATTTCTTTCTTCTTTGAATGTCGTCAGGTGTTTTGGACCCAGCAGAGATCGAGCCTACCGGTGAAGACTTGGAGCAGTTTCATGAAGACCCCGAGCTCTAGATATTGTACCTTGTTCTATTCGGTATTTTTTTCATTTCCTGTTATGCCACTGTTTAGGCATCGCTTTCATTTCAGTTGTATTTACTTTTCGTGCATTGTACAAAAGAATGTTATTAATAAAATTGTTGTTATTTCTATATCTCTTGTCTCTTGTGAATTACTTTTATATTGCTTAGATACGCTTAGCATATGTACTTCTAAGTATATACGTAGCGGACCTCGTCGCGTCCACTTCGCCGTACACCGGGAAGCGGGGCGTGACAGGTTTTGTTGGTGGCCCATGCAGATCAGAGCTGTATGGAACCCTAAGCAATATAAAACACAAGAACCAGCAACTAAAAAATTCTTTACAATCATGTTCCTTGAATCCCATCATTTCATGTTGAATCTATCCTAACACAAAATTCCCTCACCTCTTTTACAATTTTACCAAAACCTTCGCATTCTTTCATTCCTTCACATAATCTTTACATTTTTAAAACCCTGTCAGTACACTAGCACCAAACTTTTCTTGGATTTGTTACACTTTCCTTTTACAAATTTCGAGGACGAAATTTTTATAAGGAGGGTAGAATGTAACAACCCTAATTTTCCTATACACTTTTCTATACAAATTTTTAAAATTTTTAAAAATCCATAAAGGAGCATTTTAACCTAAGCACAATATATATATATAAGTAATTATTTTGTTTTTAAATAATTCCATTTTTAGTGTACATAAAATTGTTTTAAAATTAAAGTGTACTTGGGGTATTTAATATTGTTGTTACTACTTTAAGTAGTTATTTTCCCACAATAATTACAAGAAGGAGCTTGTAGCTCATTGGTAATACCTTGCACTGCTGAACCAAGCCACCAGGGTTCAAATCCTATGCCTCACATTATTTTTATATTTATTTTGTTTTAATTTCTTTTGGAAGTCAACGGTTAAAAGGCCATAACTCCCAAAATATTTACTGGACAACAAAAAGTAAATATACTAAATTGTACCCCCGTAGTTTTCCCGGCCTCTGGTGGCCTGACTCGGCCCGACTCGACGCCGCCGGCCGACGACTCTGCCGACTCGGTCCGGCGCCGCCGGACGGACTTGGCCGGACGGCCGAGTCACTAACAGAGAAAAGTCTCCCATTGACTTGGTCCACCCCCCCTGCACACTTTAATTGCTTGGATCAGTTATCATTTGCCCAATAAATCCCTTTTAATCCGAGGTTTAATGATTTTTAATGATTTTTGTATTTTTTTTTTATTAAAAACCCTAACCCTACCCTAACCCTATATAAACCCCCCATACCCTCTACCCTCTCATCACTTTTTCTAAGTCCACTCTCCCAAAATTCCAAGAGAACTTGGTATGTTAGAAAACGAGCGAAAGGCGAAGCGCTGACGAAATCGACGGCGAAATTCCGGTGATCGTGCTAGGAGCTCTCAACGACGATTCGACGCACCGGCAAACCCTCTACCTCCTTCTCGCTCTCTAGCGTTGTCCAACCCGTAAGTCACTCTTTTCTACCTTTCTATTCTTTCATAAAATACGACTTTTCAAACTCGACGGAAATCGGAATAAACCGATTTCCGATTCGATTTTCTATCAAAACTCACTTATCACTAATTCGATAATACTTAAACATATTCATGTTGACTACTAATCACATAACAACTAATTTGGATAAAGTTTCTCACATGAAATGATAACTTTTGCAATATACCGTATTTTTTCACTTAAATACCATCATGTTTAGTTTATCACTTTTAACCCTTTAACATTGCTATACCTTAAAATAGATCACGAGGTAATGACCTACCTCCACACACACTCATATGCAATCATAACACGCTACCTTGAAAATTTAGAATACGACAAAACAAGATTTTACATTAAAATACCATTTTCTTAATAAAACCTTTTCTAAAAGTTCTAAGTTATATACAATTTTAAAACAATATCTTTAATAGGAAAAATACGATATGTCGTGGACATCGATCGTTTATCTAAACCTGACTTTGTGGTGTCTAGGCAAGTGTGACTAAGGCGAGTGGTTACTTAATTAGGACCACTACTTATAGTGGAGAGCCTCCCACTCACCTGGCACTTACCTGGTCGCAATTGGCGGTGAAGAGGCGATTTGAGGCTTCTATGATTTATCGTTTAGACCATTTAGAAATAGGTTAGTTGGCTTAAGAACCCCTATAATCTAAAATACAGAAATTTACACCCTTTTTCAAATAAATACCTTATCTTTAAAAACCGTTTTCTAAAATGATTAGTATTTATTAAATCTTTGCAAAGCGCCACTACAACCCACCTTTGGGGAACTCGTTAGGGTTAGTACGGTTTATCGTGCACCCTCGGGCTTAGTAGTGGGAGATTCATATGCAATCATAACACGCTACCTTGAAAATTTAGAATACGACAAAACAAGATTTTACATTAAAATACCATTTTCTTAATAAAACCTTTTCTAAAAGTTCTAAGTTATATACAATTTTAAACCAATATCTTTAATAGGAAAAATACGATATGTCGTGGACATCGATCGTTTATCTAAACCTGACTTTGTGGTGTCTAGGCAAGTGTGACTAAGGCGAGTGGTTACTTAATTAGGACCACTACTTGTAGTGGAGAGCCTCCCACTCACCTGGCACTTACCTGGCCGTAATTGGCGGTGAAGAGGCGATTTGAGGCTTCTATGATTTATCGTTTAGACCATTTAGAAATAGGTTAGTTGGCTTAAGAAACCCTATAATCTAAAATACGGAAATTTACACCCTTTTTCAAATAAATACCTTATCTTTAAAAACCGTTTTCTAAAATGATTAGTATTTATTAAATCTTTGCAAAGCGCCACTACAACCCACCTTTGGGGAAATCGTTAGGGTTAGTACGGTTTATCGTGCACCCTCGGGCTTAGTAGTGCGAGATTCAGACCTCCGCAAGGAGCATTCGGTCTCGAAAGGTTTAAAATACGACATTTAAGAAAAATGAGATTTTTGGAAAATAAAATATTTATTAAAAATTATTCTTGTATAAATATATGTATATTTATCATTTAAACACCTATTTTATTATAAGATAAAGTTTCCACCTTTTCCTAAAAAATCACAAGATTAAAAGTTACATTAAAATACCATGAATTTCAAATAAATCAATATTACAAATTAATACCTTTATTTATGAAATTAGGATATTTTCACTAGAAATATCACAAAATAAATCACACTCATTATAACTATAAAGACGAATAATAAATACTTGAGGTGTATCTTGAAAACTATACAAAAGTATTTTTACATAAAAACCCCTCAAGTTTTATAAATTACAATAATGACCCTAACAAATATAGAACCTAGACTTACATTTCTTTTAGTCTGACTCGGGTTTGAGTCTAATTATTTCTGACTTGAATATGATTCAAGTCAATCTACATTCTTTAATATTCTAACTCAATATGAACACATGAATCCCAGAATCTAGTTAACAATCTATACAACTTGACTGAACCAAACCATGGATATACATCCATTATTCCGTTATTCCATTTACCTGATTATACAGTTACAATCTGTTTACTGATATCATGGTTTTGGTCAGTCATCCAACTTATACAATACAACAATACAATCATAACACTACGGGGTTTAAGGGGTAGACTGGTACGGAATATGTTAAAGGTGGCACGAGGTGGTCACTTAAGACGTAATTACATCCATGTCATTGTTCCGTAGTATTATCGACGGATCCTTGTACTACAGGTTACCAAGGTCCCCGGTGTAAGTGGGACTCCCCTCGTATACACTCGCATCTTCTGTACCAGGCTACAAACAACAGCATTAATACAATATTACAATATTATAATACAATATTACAATATTATAATACAATATTAAAAGCTCTCTCTCTCTCTCTCTTACTTTCTGTCTATTTCTCCCTTATCTTTGGGATTTACCGAGCGACCTGTTCGCTGACGACATTCTATTTCTTTCTTCTTTGAATGTCGTCAGGTGTTTTGGACCCAGCAGAGATCGAGCCCACCGGTGAAGACTTGGAGCAGTTTCATGAAGACCCCGAGCTCTAGATATTGTACCTTGTTCTATTCGGTATTTTTTCCATTTCCTGTTATGCCACTGTTTAGGCATCGCTTTCATTTCAGTTGTATTTACTTTTCATGCATTGTACAAAAGAATGTTATTAATAAAATTGTTGTTATTTCTATATCTCTTGTCTATTGTGAATTACTTTTATATTGCTTAGATACGCTTAGCATATGTACTTCTAAGTATATACGTAGCGGACCTCGTCGCGTCCACTTCGCCGTACACCGGGAAGCGGGGCGTGACAGGTTTTGTTGGTGGCCCATGCAGGTCAGAGCTGTATGGAACCCTAAGCAATATAAAACACAAGAACCAGCAACTAAAAAATTCTTTACAATCATGTTCCTTGAATCCCATCATTTCATGTTGAATCTATCCTAACACAAAATTCCCTCACCTCTTTTACAATTTTACCAAAACCTTCGCATTCTTTCATTCCTTCACACAATCTTTACATTTTTAAAACCCTGTCAGTACACTAGCACCAAACTTTTCTTGGATTTGTTACACTTTCCTTTTACAAATTTCGAGGACGAAATTTTTATAAGGAGGGTAGAATGTAACAACCCTAATTTTCCTATACACTTTTCTATACAAATTTTTAAAATTTTTAAAAATCCATAAAGGAGCATTTTAACCTAAGCACAATATATATATAAGTAATTATTTTGTTTTTAAATAATTCCATTTTTAGTGTACATAAAATTGTTTTAAAATTAAAGTGTACTTGGGGTATTTAATGTTGTTGTTACCACTTTAAGTAGTTATTTTCCCACAATAATTACAAGAAGGAGCTTGTAGCTCATTGGTAATACCTTGCACTGCTGAACCAAGCCACCAGGGTTCAAATCCTATGCCTCACATTATTTTTATATTTATTTTGTTTTAATTTCTTTTGGAAGTCAACGGTTAAAAGGCCATAACTCCCAAAATATGTACTGGACAACAAAAAGTAAATATACTAAATTGTACCCCCGTAGTTTTCCCGGCCTCTGGTGGCCTGACTCGGCCCGACTCGACGCCGCCGGCCGGCGACTCTGCCGACTCGGTCCGGCGCCGCCGGACGGACTTGGCCGGACGGCCGAGTCACTAACAGAGAAAAGTCTCCCATTGACTTGGTCCACCCTCCTGCACACTTTAATTGCTTGGATCAGTTATCATTTGCCCAATAAATCCCTTTTAATCCGAGGTTTAATGATTTTTAATGATTTTTGTATTTTTTTTTTATTAAAAATCCTAACCCTACCCTAACCCTATATAAACCCCCCATACCCTCTACCCTCTCATCACTTTTTCTAAGTCCACTCTCCCAAAATTCCAAGAGAACTTGGTACGTTAGAAAACGAGCGAAAGGCGAAGCGCTGACGAAATCGACGGCGAAATTCCGGTGATCGTGCTAGGAGCTCTCAACGACGATTCGACGCACCGGCAAACCCTCTACCTCCCTCTCGCTCTCTAGCGTTGTCCAACCCGTAAGTCACTCTTTTCTACCTTTCTATTCTTTCATAAAATACGACTTTTCAAACTCGACGGAAATCGGAATAAACCGATTTCCGATTCGATTTTCTATCAAAACTCACTTATCACTAATTCGATAATACTTAAACATATTCATGTTGACTACTAATCACATAACAACTAATTTGGATAAAGTTTCTCACATGAAATAATAACTTTTGCAATATACCGTATTTTTTCACTTAAATACCATCATGTTTAGTTTATCACTTTTAACCCTTTAACATTGCTATACCTTAAAATAGATCACGAGGTAATGACCTACCTCCACACACACTCATATGCAATCATAACACGCTACCTTGAAAATTTAGAATACGACAAAACAAGATTTTACATTAAAATACCATTTTCTTAATAAAACCTTTTCTAAAAGTTCTAAGTTATATACAATTTTAAAACAATATCTTTAATAGGAAAAATACGATATGTCGTGGACATCGATCGTTTATCTAAACCTGACTTTGTGGTGTCTAGGCAAGTGTGACTAAGGCGGGTGGTTACTTAATTAGGACCACTACTTATAGTGGAGAGCCTCCCACTCACCTGGCACTTACCTGGCCGCAATTGGCGGTGAAGAGGCGATTTGAGGCTTCTATGATTTATCGTTTAGACCATTTAGAAATAGGTTAGTTGGCTTAAGAAACCCTATAATCTAAAATACAGAAATTTACACCCTTTTTCAAATAAATACCTTATCTTTAAAAACCGTTTTCTAAAATGATTAGTATTTATTAAATCTTTGCAAAGCGCCACTACAACCCACATTTGGGGAACTCGTTAGGGTTAGTACGGTTTATCGTGCACCCTCGGGCTTAGTAGTGCGAGATTCATATGCAATCATAACACGCTACCTTGAAAATTTAGAATACGACAAAACAAGATTTTACATTAAAATACCATTTTCTTAATAAAACCTTTTCTAAAAGTTCTAAGTTATATACAATTTTAAAACAATATCTTTAATAGGAAAAATACGATATGTCGTGGACATCGATCGTTTATCTAAACCTGACTTTGTGGTGTCTAGGCAAGTGTGACTAAGGCGAGTGGTTACTTAATTAGGACCACTACTTGTAGTGGAGAGCCTCCCACTCACCTAGCACTTACCTGGCCGTAATTGGCGGTGAAGAGGCGATTTGAGGCTTCTATGATTTATCGTTTAGACCATTTAGAAATAGGTTAGTTGGCTTAAGAAACCCTATAATCTAAAATACGGAAATTTACACCCTTTTTCAAATAAATACCTTATCTTTAAAAACCGTTTTCTAAAATGATTAGTATTTATTAAATCTTTGCAAAGCGCCACTACAACCCACCTTTGGGGAAATCGTTAGGGTTAGTACGGTTTATCGTGCACCCTCGGGCTTAGTAGTGCGAGATTCAGACCTCCGCAAGGAGCATTCGGTCTCGAAAGGTTTAAAATACGACATTTAAGGAAAATGGGATTTTTGGAAAATAAAATATTTATTAAAAATTATTCTTGTATAAACATATGTATATTTATCATTTAAACACCTATTTTATTATAAGATAAAGTTTCCACCTTTTCCTAAAAAATTACAAGATTAAAAGTTACATTAAAATACCATGAATTTCAAATAAATCAATATTACAAATTAATATCTTTATTTATGAAATTAGGATATTTTCACTAGAAATATCACAAAATAAATCACACTCATTATAACTATAAAGACGAATAATAAATACTTGAGGTGTATCTTGAAAACTATACAAAAGTATTTTTACATAAAAACCCCTCAAGTTTTATAAATTACAATAATGACCCTAACAAATATAAAACATCGACTTACATTTCTTTTAGTCTGACTCGGGTTTGAGTCTGATTATTTCTGACTTGAATATGATTCAAGTCAATCTACATTCTTTAGTATTCCAACTCAATATGAACACATGAATTCCAGAATCCAGTTAACAATCTATACAACTTGACTGAACCAAACCATGGATATACATCCATTATTCCGTTATTCCATTTACCTGATTATGCAGTTACAATCTGTTTACTGATATCATGGTTTTGGTCAGTCATCCAACTTATACAATACAACAATACAATCATAACACTACGGGGTTTAAGGGGTAGACTGGTACGGAATATGTTAAAGGTGGCACGAGGTGGTCACTTAAGACATAATTACATCCATGCCGTTGTTCCGTGGTATTATCGACGGAGCCTTGTACTACAGGTTACCAAGGTCCCCGGTGTAAGTGGGACTCCCCTCGTATACACTCGCATCTTTTGTACCAGGCTACAAACAACAGCGTTAATACAATATTATAATACAACATTAAAAGCTCGCTCTCTCTCTCTCTCTCTCTCTTACTTTCTGTCTATTTCTCCCTTATCTTTGGGACTTACCGAGCGACCTGTTCGCTGACGACATTCTATTTCTTTCTTCTTTGAATGTCGTCAGGTGTTTTGGACCCAGCAGAGATCGAGCCCACCGGTGAAGACTTGGAGCATTTTCACGAAGACCCCGAGCTCTAGATATTGTACCTTGTTCTATTCAGTATTTTTTTCATTTCCTGTTATGCCACTGTTTAGGCATCGCTTTCATTTCAGTTGTAATTACTTTTCATGCATTGTACAAAAGAATGTTATTAATAAAATTGTTGTTATTTCTATATCTCTTGTCTCTTGTGATTTACTTTTATATTGCTTAGATACGCTTAGCGTATGTACTTCTAAGTATATACGTAGCGGACCTCGTCGCGTCCACTTCGCCGTACACCGGGAAGCGGGGCGTGACAAAAATACCATCAAGAATCAATACAAGTCAAACTTTATATTCAAATACCATGAACTATTTAAGCTAGGTATTTATTCACTAGAATACCTCACTCTTTAAAAGTTACATCCATGAAAACCCTAAATACGACAAATAAATACTTAAGGTTTGTTTTGAAAGTATACTAAAAATATTTTTCATAAAAACCCCTCAAGTTATATTAAATTACATTAAGGACAATAGAAAATATAGGTTTAAGCGGGACCAATTCTCTTGAGCCTCAGGAAACCGGAGAAAGTGGGTGCTAGCCTATTTAAGGTAGAAAACTAAAACGGGGTTATCAATGGTAACTGTCTTGGAAAAAGACAAATCCTGCCGTCCATGTTCAGCAGTTACCGATAACTCCAAAACCTAATTCAGGAATCCAAATCTGTTTAAGTGTTTGACTCAATCTGAGTCTCAGTCTAATTTGAATACAATCTAAACCTGAATACAATCCAAACATAACTCCAATTCAACATGAATCCAATATATACTTAGACTAAACATGAATACCAGAATTTTATCAATTATACAACATGACTTGACTTGACCGAACCATGAATATATCTTGACTCGACTACATGATTACCGTTTACATCCTGAATCAGTTTACATGAACAACTTATACCATGGTCTCGGTAAGTCTGGTAACTACAAATCAATACAATCAATACAATATACACTACGGGTTTTTTTAAAGGGGTAGACTGTTACGGAATGTGTTAAAAGTGGCACGATGACGGTCACTAAAAGTCACCTACATGAACATCCTATGCCGTTGTCCCGTGGGTTTTGACGGGGCCTTGTACTTACATGTTACTTTAGTCCACAGAGCAAGTTGGACTCCTCTCGTATACACTGGCACATTCTATACCAAACTACAAACAACTGCGTTAACATAACAAACACATAAGTTACCTGTTATATTCTCTTTACCTATCTATTACATTCTATCTTTTGGGACTTACCGAGCGCTAGTTCGCTGACGACATTAATTTTTCTTCTTTCTTTGGAATGTTGTCAGGAGGACCCGACTCTCAGGAGATCGAGCCCAGCCAGGACGATTTGGAGCAGTTTACACAGGAGCCAGAGTTCTAGTTCCTACTTGTACTTATTTTTCTTTCAGTTCATATGACATTGTTTATGCATCGCTTTCTTTCATAGTACATTACTTTTCAGTTGTATGTAAAGAATGGTTATCAATAAAAAGTTGTTGTTTTATTACATCTCTTTTCATTCTTATGATTTACATTTATATTGCTTATTTACGCTTAACGTGTTTACTTCTGAGTAAATACGTTGCGGCCTCGCTACGTCTCCTTACCCGTATACTGGGAAGCGGGGCGTGATATTATTTGTGGAGTTAAACTCTAAAATATTTTGAATGGAGTTAAACTCCTAAAAGGGTTTTATTTGTGGAGTTTAAACTCCAAAAGATTTTGACAAATGGAGTTGAACTCCCAGAAATCTTTGGAGATGATCAAAGTGGACCCCTTTCTTCTTCCCTTTAGCCATGGATCTTCTTTTGAGCCTCAGATCTTCCCAAAGTGGGGTTTTTGGAGATGGGTCTCCTTCCTTCTCTCTGTTGGCCGGATCTTGGAGAAAAGAGGATGAGACTTAAAAATCTTCCCTTTTGGGGATTTGATGGAAGATCCGAGCTCCCCTTTAAGAGTTTTATGGTGAAAACTGTTTCTTTTTAGAAAAAGAAGAGTTAAACTCTTGATTCAATTCAAAAAAAGGAAGAAGGTTTAGAATCTTGAGGAAGGAGAAGGAGGTACAGAACCCTAAATTTTTAGATAGTGAAAAGTTGTTCTTTATTTCATAATCATGTTTGCCTTTATAGACAACACACTTTAAATATAGCCCCCTTAGGCTTTGCCAAATGGCACTTGTGCCACCCCATACCTTATGTGCTTATTTCTTTTTTGCACAGAAGCCACAGGGTTTACAAAATTTTGCCTTTCTGTCCATTTTTTATACATTTGTTTCTAAAAAAATTGCATTAAACTAATTTATTGCTTCATTCTTGGCATAGAGTCGACCCCTTCCATACTTGGTCCTGACTTGGGCTTGGGCCCACTTGGCTTGGGGGTTGATTGACCTTGACTTGGTCGATCAGGGTATAACTTTTGACACCAACAAAATGCCCCCTATCAATAAATGCACACCACATATATGGGTCACGTGCATGAAATTGATGGATCTTCTTTCGCGTGGAGGTTGACTTGATTTGGTTCCTATTTTCACGACGTCGAGGTCGGTGCTGCCCTTTTTGCGACATGGACGGTCGGTGCTGCCCTTTTAGCTATGCGGACGGTCGGTGCAGCCCTTTTAGCGACGTAGACGGTCAGTGCTGCCCTTTTAGCGATGTGGACGGTCGGTGCTGCCCTCTTTGCGACGTGGACGGTCGATACTGCCCTCTTTGCGATTTGGACGGTCGGTGCTGCCATTTTAGCGACGTGGACAGTCGGTGCTACCCTTTTTGCGATGTGGACGGTCGATGCTGCCCTTTTTGCGACGTGGACGGTCGATGCTGCCCTTTTTGCGATGTGGATGGTCGATACTGCCATTTTAGTGACGTGGACGAACAGTGCTGCCCTTTTACCGACGTGGACGGTCGATGCTGCCCTTTTAGAGACGTGGACGGTCGGTGCTGCCTTTTTTGCGACATGGACGGTCGGTGCTGCCCTTTTAGCGACGTGGACGGTCGGTGCTGCCATTTTTGCGACGTGGACGGTCGGTGCTGCCATTTTAGTGACGTGGACAGTCGGTGCTGCCCTTTTAGCGACGTGGACGGTCGATGCTGCCATTTTTACGACTTGGACGGTCGGTGCTTGATTTGACTTGCTCCTCTTCTTTTGGTGTCAGCGTTGAAGTTGATTTATTTGATTTGATTTGTTTTTGGAAGTTCCCTACCTGTCCAGCAGGACTTTCGAGCTTAGAAGTGCTGCCGGGTGAGACTTTGGTTTGATCTGTTTGATTTATGTCTTATTTGGCGGGTTTTTTGAATTTGAGAGAAATATGAAATCTGGATTTTGTCTAGCATTAGTATTGCTGCACTGGAATAATGCCAGGAGCAACTCATCATTTGCCCCAGGAAGACTTGGAATTTGGTTTTTGGGTCGGCATCAGCATCGCTAACACTGAAGCGTCGTGCCAGGAGCGACTCATCATTTGCCGTTGGAAAAACTTGGGATTTGGGTTTTTGGGTCGACATCAGCACCGCTGACACTGAAGCATAATGCCAGGAGCGACTCATCATTTGCTGTTGCCCGTTGGGGAACACCGGCTTAGGAGACAGGTTTAGATCTCTATAACTTAAGGCTTTTCAATTTTATGAGTCGTAAGGGTCTCATAAAAGCATTTTCTCCCTACGAGTCGAGAGGATCTCATAGGTGCATTTTCTCCTTAGGAGTCGTGAGGACCCCCAAGTGTGTTTTCCCTTGTGAGTCGTAAGGATCCCACAAATGTATTTTCTTACGGGTCGAGAGGATCTCATAAGCTCTGTTCTCTTCATGTATTGTGAGGACACATTAGTGGGTCTTCCCAAATGGAACATAATTCCGATGGCGGAGACTGGCTGTGGGGCTGGTGATTGCCATGGGACACGGGTGTGATTTAGCTTGTTTATGCCCATGGATTGTATACGGTGGTCCTGTTGAGGACTGGCCGTAGGGCTGGGAGAATTTGGGGGATTTGGATTTTGGTTGGCGTCTGCATCGCTGCACCGGAATATGGTGCCAGGAGCGACTCATCATTCGCCGTTTGGGAATCTTGGGGTTTGAGTTTTAGGTCGGCATCACACCGCTAACTCTGAAGCGTAGTGCCAGAAGTGACTCATCATTTGCTGTGCCCGTTATGGAACGGTGGCTTAGGAGACGGATTTAGATCCCTATCACCTAAGACTTTTCAATTTTATGAGCCGTAAGGGTCTCATAAAAGCATTTTCTCCCTATGAGTCGAGAGGATCTCGCAGGTGTATTTCTCCCTAAGAATCGTGGGGATTTCTAAGTGTATTACTCATTTGTGAGTCGTAAGGATCTCATACGGGGATTTTCTCTTCACAAGATCGAAAGGACTTTGTGAGTGTATTTTATTTCTTTTCACGAGTTTGCGCCCTTTCGGGTTTTCACAAACTCGCCGGCAGTCCTGCTGTTTTTACTCATGGAGCCCTTTCGGGTTTTCATCCGTGTCCGTTTTGCTTGTGGACATACCCTTTTTTCGGCTGTAAGACTTCAGATGTAGTCTAGCCGGTATGATTTGGGAGAGATAGGGGTTATTTGCACCCGTGGATTATATATGATTTTACAGAATGTATGATCCAGATAGTAGGGCATGTGTGCTCAATTCGTCTGCGACTTGGAGCATTCACGAGTAGTATTTCTTGAGATATCGGCCATTGATTGGTGGCATGGGCCTTTTTCTCTCGGCATTTATCAGCTGGTAGGATCCTCCATCAAACACTTTCTCAATGATGTATGGTCCTTCCCGGTTTGGCTCGAATTTTCCCTTGGCATGTCGATTGGGGATGATCGGTCTTTTAAGGACCAACACCAATTCGTCTTTCTTAAAAGCACGGAGACGGGTCATCTTATCATAGGCAGGTAAATGCACGATTTCACACTTGAATTGCGTCTTTTTCATCTCTAATCTCATCTATGCTTCAGGAAAAAAAGGCCCCTTCTGGACACAGCAACCCGTCATGTCCGGTGATTCCCGTGACATTTGGGTCGGTACAGCTCTAGGTTCTGTTGTACAGCGAGCCTTTTTTCCTCGAGGGCATCAAGTTCTTCAAACTGAAGGAGAACGTTTTCCTCCTCTGTCAAATTGTGTTGGACGACCATCCTGAGACTTGGAACTTCAACTTCTAGGGGGAGGATCGCCTCTACTCCGAAGAGTAATGAGTATGGAGTGGACTGCGTCGGAGTGCGGTGCTTGGTACGATACGCCCACAACGCCTCGTGGAGCTTGAGATTCCAGTCTCTCTTGTTGGCTGAAGTATTTTTCCTCAATAGCTTGCATAGAGTTTTATTGAAGGTTTCGGCTAGCCCATTAGCTCTTGGATTATAAATGGATGAATATCTCCAGTCTATCTTGTGCTGAATAGCGAACCTTAAGACATTGAAGCTCTTGAAAGAAGGCCCGTTGTCAAATATGATTCTTCTCGGTATACCAAACCCGTATAGAATATTATGCCGGAAGAACGTCGGAATATCTTCTGTCTTGACTTTTTTAGCAGGACAGTTTCAGCCCACCTAGAAAAGTAGCCAGTTGCGGCCAATATGAACCGGTAGCCTTTAGATGACGGAGGATCAATTAGACCAAATATATCAGTGCCCCAAACTTCGAAAGGCCATGATGCCACCGTAGGATGCAGTGGAATGGGATGCTTGTGAATGAAGTCACCATGAATTTGGCAGAGATGACACCTCTTCGCATGCTCTTTGCAATCCCTTATCATGGTAGGCCAATAATACCCAAGCCGTTTAATTTGAATCCGCATTTTGGGGCCGGACTGGTGAGCTCCGCAGACGCCTGAGTGAACTTCTTTCATGACATTTTGGGCTTCGGTCGATGACAGACACCTGAGCTAGAGTTGGTCATATGATTTGCGTTATAGCATATTATTTACAAACACGTATCGAAAAGCTCTCTTCTTCAGCTGAACCCTCGCAGATTTTTCTTCGGGCAGCTTGTCGTATCAGAGGTACTTTATGAAGGGTTCTCTCCAATCGGGCTCGTCTTGAATGATCAGAGCTTCTTTGGTGGAATTGTTCTCTTATTCTACGCTTCCTTCTTCACGCAAAGAGACTAGAGGCAGAATTTTCCGGCTTCTGACAGTTATCAGAATCTCATCCATATCGGGATCAGCCAGCTCCTTGGCTAAGTGAGCGAGTACGTCAGCTTTTCCATTCAACGCCCTAGGAACTCTCATCAGTTCAATGTGGGGTGAACTGTTTCATAAGCTCCACCACCCGGCTTCTGTACCGAGCTAATTCGGATTTGTATATCTTATAGTCACCACTTACTTGGTTGATGACAAGTTGGGATTCACCGTAGACCTGTAGCCGAAGGATTTTCATTTCTATGGCGAGCTCCAGACCAGCTATCAGAGCTTCGTACTCAGCCTCGTTGTTTGTACGAGGCATGGTAAGAGCAAAGGAACTTCGTAGGGTTCCTCCTGATGGCGTGACGAACACCAATCCTATCCCTGCTTGTATTTCCGGGATGCTTGATTTGCTGGAGGTCCTTATTGATGAGGCTCCATCGAAGTAGAGCTCCCAACATTGTTAGCTATCTTCAAGGTGCAGCACTTGTTCATCGAGTAATTCAAAATTTAGCGACGACCCTTCTGGTGTGAGATGAGCAGCGAGAAATTCGGCGATGGCTTGTCATTTTACTGCTTTCTGAGGAGTATAAACTATGTCAAATTCAAACACCATGACAACCCATCTTGCCATTCTACCAGCTAAGCTTGCTTTGGTCATTAAGTGTTTGAGCGGGTCGACCTTGGAGATCAGCATAACCCGATGAGCGAGCAGATAGTGCCTCAGCTTCTTCACAGCGAATATCAGATCCAGGCATTGCTTTTTGATCGAAGAATAGTTGTGTTCCACCCCGACTAAAGTTCGACTGAGGTAGTGGAGTGCATTTTCTTTTACCTCCTCGTTGTTCTGGGCAAGGAGCGCACCGAGTGACTCATATAGCGCGGTAGTATAGAGAATCAACGGTTTATTTGGAATAGGAGCAGCAGGCACTGGAGGGTGCTATAGGTACTGTTTGATACTTTCGAACGCTTCTTGATATTCGACATCCCAGACAAAGGGAGCTCCCTTCTTCATGAGCTTTGAGAAAGGCCGACATCTCCCTAATAGGTTCGAGATGAACCTTCATATGCGAGTTTGCCTTGAAATGATCTTAGTTGTGTTCAGATTCTTCGGAGGAGGCATCTCTAAGAATTTTTCCGACGACATGCCAAAAGCGCACTTCAGAGGATTCATCTTCAGATCGTATTCTCTCAGTCAGGTGGAAACGGTCCTGAGATCTCGGATGTGATCGACCTTGGCTTTTGTCTTGACGACCAAATCATCAACATAACATTCGACGACCTTATGGATTAAGTCATCAAAGATTTTTTTCATTGCCCTTTGATATGTGGCGTCCGCATTCTTCAGTCCGAACGGCATCACCTTATAGCAGTATATCCCGATTGGGATTCGAAACGCTGTGTGTTTCTCATCCTCGGGCGACATCTTGATCTGATTATATCCAGACAAGCCATCCATGAAGGTGAACAACTCGTAATTTGAGGTATCGCCGACCATCATTTCCATGAACGATAGCGGGAAATCATCTTTAAGGCATGCCTTGTTAAGGTCTCTGAAATCGACGCAGACTCGAATCTGCCCATTCTTCTTTTTCACCGGGATGATGCATGTGATCCAGTCTGCATATTTCTTTTCTCTGATGAAACCGGCATTGATGAGTTTCTTGGTTTCCTCGATGGCCTTTTCTTCCAATTCTCTTCTCATTCTTCGAGGAGCTTGTTTGACTGACTTGGCATCAGGAGATATAGCCAACTTATGCATGGCCACTTAAGGGGAGAGGCCAGGCATTTCTTTGTACGTCCACGCAAAGCAGTCGGCGAACTCATTCAGCAAGGCGATTATCTGCTCTTTCATTTCTTCTGACAAGAGTGAGCTGATGTAGGTCGGGTTTGGATTATCGGGAGTTCCCAAATCAACCTCGGTTAGCTCGTCGAAAATTACTTGTCCACCATCTTCGAACGCTTGAGGGGCTTCTTCTGGCTCGGCTAGCTCGTCTTCATCATTTGACTCTTCACTGGCTTCACCAATATGGATAATGCAGCATGCTTTGATGTCAGGTTGAATGAAACTTATTCCCTGTCTATCTGGAATTCGTCCATTGATGAGTGCTCGGACCTGAGGCGGGAGCCACAGCCCATCATTAAACTTTGCTTCGGAGTCCGTTTGATATAACCGGCATCCGCACTTTTTAAAATATTCCCGCATCATGGACGCATAATATCTGTGGTTTAGGATGGCTCTTATGCCTCTTTCATATAGAAGGCACATGACAGATAAATCATCTGGGTGCACGACAAGATTTGACCCATAAAACAGGATGCTCTTCTGTCTACTCTTTCTTCCGGGAACGTAGAAGGTCTTTAGTTGGTCTACGGTGGAGATTGACAATGTATCGAGCTCTTTGCACATCTACTCCGGCACCCTTGTGACAGCTAAGGACCCTTCTGTAATCTCGAAGGCTTCTCTTAACTTCGCTTTTTGCATGAAGGCCCAACCCGCATAGCTGTTGCGAGGCGGGTCCTCTTCCTCCGACTCTTCCGTGTCGCTGCCGAAATGAAGGCGAATTTTGCTGCCGGATGGGCTTTCAATATCAGACTCGCCCGTATCGCTACCGAAATGAGGTCGAGTTTTACGGAAGGACGGACTTCCAGCGTCGAACTCATCAGTGTCACTGCCGAAACGCGGGCGCACTTGGGGGTTCTTGCTTTTGACATTGACAGCCGGCTCAGATTTGATTTTGAGTTTCGGGGCCGCTCTATCTTCGGTCAGTTGTGGCTTAGCATTTTTAGGGTTCACAAAATACCGAGAATCTTCATATCGGACTTCATGAACACCGAACGGCTGGATGGCTCCGTCAATGCGTCTTTCATCGCCATTTTTGGTATACTTTATACATTGATGGAGAGTTGATGGAACAATACCATAATCGTGGAGCCACGGCCATCCCAGGAGAATCTTATAGGACGTGTCGGCATCGATCATGTATATCTTGGCTTTGGTTTGTAGGTCCTCGAACCTGATTGGCAGAGCTATGGATTCCAGAACTTGCTGGCAATTTTGATTGAAGCCTTGAATGACAATCCTTTCCCTTGACAGGTGTCGTATGTCCATTGACAAACTCTTCAGAGTCCGCAAGTTCATGATGTTCACTGAGGATCCCAGATCAATCAATATGCGATTAATCCGATCTCCGTCGTTGTACCCGGTCACATAAAGCGGCCGGTTATGCTCAGTTGTTCCCAGTTGCAGGTCTTCGTCCTTAAACGTGACCACGGAGGTATGCAGAGTGTACGGACTTCTTTCATATTAATTTCCGCAAAGCGAGCCTGGTACCGCTTGGGGTTTTGTAGAGCATGAATGAGAATATCTATAAGCTCCTTAGATAGTGTCACGTCCCGCTTCCCAAAATACGGAATACGAGGTATGACTAGGCCAGCCATGCTCCTACGGTCAAGGGATTATCCCGCCGTAGTCACACTTCGGCTTCTAGCACTACATGGTAATCAGTAAATAAAGCACAGTATTAAAGGAATCACATCACTAATTTATTACATTAAAATTCCATTGTTCACAAAATTACAGATAATAAGAACGATAACTAACCAAGTTCAATCTCACGATCACTCTATGGAAAGCAGTAAAGATAGGGAGTACACCAGACTATATCTCTGTGAACTCGAAGGGTAGATCCGCCTCCTGTGCTGGTCCTCCCGCGGAATCTGAGCATGCATACTCAGGTCGTCAGAGCGACACAATAACAATATTATTATAATAAGTTGAAACAGGTAATACTGGAGTATGAACAATGTAAGTAATCACTATGTCACTATATGATGCAGAATATGTTATGTGTCCCTATCGGTCTCTAGGTCATGTTTGAAATCACATAGTGGAAGGAGGATCATGTTTAACAGGAGTCTCGTACATACCCGAGACAATGGCCCACATGCCCGGGACATAACCCTGTCAGCCGGATCGCTAGATCCTACCCTACACGTATCAATATCACGGTTCGAATGATCATCCTCTAAACACGGTCCCGCTAAATACGATACTCTTTCCACTTTGATTTCCCCTTTTCCCCTGGTTCTCACTAGTTATGATCTTGATTTAGTCGTGTACGAGTATACCAATGGCACGGTTTTGTCACTGTTCACTGTATCAATCACTGTCACGAATATTCACTTTAAATTGGTGTACTCGTCACTCCTAAACCAACATCTATCACGCACGATAATGCAATGTCCACACGCACTAATCACTGAGTATATGGCAAGGGTATGATATATGTATTGTATGCTACCAATAAACTCTGTATGTTATGAATCAACATGCATATCCTTAACTAAAATAATTTACATAAATTAATATGTTAGGAATTCAGTAAAATGATACAATTAAGGTAAATAGAACACTTAGTCAGCAATTCATCAAAATTTGTTTCAGTTCAATCGGGATTCCGGTTTTCAAGATATAGCTGTTTCATTTTAAGTGCTCGCGGCTGGAAATTCAGTTTCAGAACTGAACGTCCGTTTCGCGACACGAATTGCTCCCAGTTGGGCTCAGAATTTAGCGTTGTCACAGTTAAACGAGATCTAGGGTTTTCGATAAAGTATTCAACGCAATAGACGAATCCTCAATCGTATCTGTATGTTGAAAGTTATACATAGTTTAACCTCAGGGTGTCATTTCAGAATCTGTTCTGGACAGTTATACGTTCTGCCCTTTTAAATACAGTTTAAAATAGCAAACGGCGATGAATCGGAATGGAACCACCAGTTTTGTTTAACTAACAGAAATATCTTTAATCTACTGCAGGGTTCCGTAACATACGGCTTCAGGAAATACAGTGACACAGGTCTTGGGACAGAACACAATAATCAGAAACGCTCTGGACTGCAGTCCAGAGTCGCTTTCCGATCTAATTATCTTCACAGTTACAGAACAGAAATCATTAGAATTTTACATAAGATTAAAGTTCGTCGAGTCGGATTCGATTTAAGCCCTCGAACATATCATTCCAGTATGTATATGATTTATGGTGATTTTATTCGTTTTCAGGTACGAGAAAGTTCTAGTTTTAACGGCATATTTGGGGGTATCAATTTTTGTCATGAACAATCGTATTTTCCAGCGATATTCATACACAATATTTATTATCAAATGAGCCAATAGAAAATATCAGTTTCCGTCAAAATAAACTATTATTTCCATGAGAGACTAGCATCGAACACCTAGGTCATGATACATATCGGTAATCGGTAAGTTTGTAAACTACGTGATCTAGGTTTGCAACACAACTATATTAGCATAAAGCAAGTAAACACTTGCCTGGAAACGTCTCGGGGTCGCAAGGCAGCAACGTCGTCACGAACGCGTGATATACGCCGTGAAACCGATTCGCGCGAGCTTGGATCGAGATGCGGATCTCGTGTCGGGGTTGTCCGGAGTCGTTGCACGGTCACTGGGCGTTGGGGGTGCTTGATAATCCTCCGCGAGTGTACTGGGGTCGACGACGGTCGACGGCGTCGCTCCGGCAACGTGTACAGTGCAGTTTCACAGTGAGGGGGAAATGTTTGAAAAATGGGTTTTGGAGTTTTGGATAAGGGGATAGGTTAAGCAGTGGGGCTGGGGATTGTTGTGATGGTGATGATGCTGAGGAGGTGGAGGTCGTTGGGAGGTTGGCGATGTGGTGGGGAGTTCGCCGGCGTTGAGTGCCAGGGGGTGGCCGTGGTTAGGTGCAAAAATGGGTTTGGGTGTGCAGGGGATATTTGGCAGGGGCTCGGGTTGATGAAGGGTGAAGTCGTGGAGGGAGAAGGTTGGTGGAGGAGGAGTGATCGAAGGTTGCCGAGGGATTGTCGTCGTCGTCGGGGGGTGGAGGTTGCAGTGGGCTGTTCGAGGTTGGGGGCTCGGTGGGTGTAGCGAGAGAGAGATAAGGAATGAGTTGGAGAGGGAGAGTGATGAGAGGAGTTGAAGACGAGGTTGAAATCGTGGGGGTAACGGCAGGAGCGGGGCGCGAGGCGCGGCGGGGAAAATGGGATCGCGCGCGAAAATTACGGGGGTTACCGTTGGGGATTTAAAGGAGGAGATGAACAGTGGTGGCGTCGGGTGAGTTGAGGAGAAAGGGAAAGGAGTTGGGCTGCTGAGCTGGGCCGGGCCCGTAAAAAAGAAATTCCCTTTAAAAATAAAACAGAAGTGGGCTGCAGGGGGTTTGAAAGAAAGGGCCGGCCAAAACTTTGGTTAAGGAATTATTTAAAAATGGGATGTGGGCTGGTGAGGGGAACGGGCCGGGGATTTTAGTAAGGAATTTATTTAAGATTTTGGGAGAGGGCTGAGGGCAGCGGGCTGGGAAAAATTTATTAATGGATTTAAAAAATGTGGGCTGAGTAAGACTTAGGGTTTTAAATATTGAGTTAGGATTTTATTGATAAAATTTTGATTTTAAATTTACTCTGGCCTTGATTTAAATCCTGGGTTTAGGCTTTGAGGGTTTGGACAGATATACATATTACGCTTAAACAACCAATTCAAAATATGAAGGAAAAAGAAAAGAAGCCACTGGGATTCAGAGAAAAAGAAACCTTTATTAATATGGAAATGGGGATTTACAGATAGGACCAAGGCATCATAGATGCTCAGGAGAGACGGAAGCTTCCGGAGATGGGCCAAGACATTATAGTCCACTGAGAAAGGACTCGAGTTTTCATGGGCCGTCTCTCTGCCATCTTCTTCATTAGCGACTTGTTTTTCCTTTCCTTTTGGGGCGTTGCCCTGATTTAGTGGTAGAGCCTTGCCGCTTCTGAAGTGAATTTGGTTGGCCTTTGTGGCGAGCTCCTTGTCCTCTTCAGGAAAACAAAGCCCCTCCTCAGAGTCGCTGCCAAGATGGTTGGCGTAGCAGGGATCTCATCATTGGAGTCTTCTTCTAGCTCCTCCAAAATCTCAGCCGCTTCTATAGGGAAGAACTCCTTCAATTGAATCAGACTTCTTTCCTTTTGTTCATAGTCTTTGAGGGAATCGATGTACTTTTGAATGGTCGATCTCCCCGCAAACTCTTTTTCGCGTCGAGCCGCACTTTTCTTCTTCTTGAGCTTTTTGGATTTTGGGCCTGATTGAGCCGAATTGGTAGCTGGAATGATAGGCTTCTTCTGCCCTTCCCATTCTGTTTTGGGCTCTTTCTGAAGTAGCTTTAGCATCTTCTTCGTCTTATTAGAGATGTGTATACTCCACGGAAGCTGCGGTGAGTCAGTTTCATTCCTCAGGGCAGCGGGTTCAACTGTCTGCTCCCAGAAGGTTTCAGGTTATGTCTGTATAAAGTTGGTGATTGCAGCTTGATTGTTCACCAACACACTCTTGGACAACTCGATCTCTCCGGTCTTGTATTGCTTTTCGACCCAGTCTTTGAAAATGTATAATCCTCAATCGCATGGCTCACTAGTCGGTGGTACGAACAATATAGAAGATTGTCGGTCATTTTTGCTTCGTGAGTTCTTTTCGACTCCGGCAATTGTAGACCGTTGTTCAGGGCATCCTTGAATATCTTGCGAGCCTTTTCCCTCCTGAAAAAGTAAACCTTGTTCTTTTTCTCCTCTAGGGAAGGCCCTTCTCCTCCCAGCACTGGCTTTCGAGACCGGTTGGTTTTGGATTTTCCTGTCTTTCACATGTCTTCATTGTCTGACGCATTGAAGACATTGGCCGCTTCTACGGTTGTCGTCCCTCTTGCTCTTCAAAGTCTTGTCTCTCTGAGAGTCCGGGGGAGACTCTTTCTTTAAGCGTTCCAGCATTTGGACTTTCTTGGTCAGCTCCTGAAATGTCTTGAGGCCTGCTGTACATAAGAATGGGACTATCCAATTACTGAGGTTCCCAATGAAAAGGCTGGTGGACTGGTCCTGTTCCAGCGGCGGTTCGCACTTGACCGTGAGATTAAGCAATCGGGCGATAAAGTCTGTGTTGCTTTCGTTCTTCCCCGGCTTTGTCCTCACAAGGTCAGCAATGGAGATTTTATCACTGACATTTATGAACCTTTGCCGGAACAGAGACTCCATTTGGGCAAAAGTAGTGATGGACCCGTCTGGTATGCTCGCATACCAGTCGAAAGAGACACCGGTTAGGCTGTTGACAAACTTACGAAGAAGGAGTGCATCATTGCCCCATGTATTTCCACACGACGCTTTAAAGTGGGCAATGTGCTGATTTGCATTTCCCGTCCCGTCAAATCTTCCGAATTTAGGAATGACGTAGCCGCTGGGGAACTCAATCAGATCGTACCGTGTGGGATATGGCCGCCCACTACTGCCAATTTCTTTCTGACCTTCGGCTTCGGCCACCAATGTTTTAATCTTGCTGGTGACCAAATCCATTATCCGATCTTGTGTTAGTGGGATGGTGCCATCTTGGGCCAAGTCATCTCTAGAAGTGGAATGTGGTCGGCTTTCGCATGGCACGCCTATACTCGGACCTAAAGGGAAAAGCATTGGTTGCTTCAAGTCATTATCACCCGGCTCATGAGTGGAAACTTGTGCTTGATTGGATGGCGTCCGGGCAATTTGAGCCGTGAGCTGCATCACGACATTCGTTAAGTCATAGATTTTGGAGTAAAGCTTGGCCATCTCTTTATCTTTGCTCCTGAGATGTTTTCGGAGTTCTTGAAGCAGCCCTTTCTCTGCGGTCCTGGGGCGGAAAGTCGGTTCTTCCTTGCTGTCCGAGCTTGATTCCATATGGACTGAGGGGTCTTTCTGCGTATCAGCCTCATCGAAAGGGTTTTCATCATCCAGCGAAGGAGGCTGATCTTGGGAAGCGGCAACCACATTCAAGCCAGATTGGGCTTGGGATGTGGTGGCCCCATCCTTGCTTTTGCTGCGCAAGTTGTCGTTGGGCCATGCGCCTACCAAATATATTGTGTGGATAACATATCCAGCCGTCCTTTCATTATCGGCAGCTGATTTTGTGGACCGCTGTTGTGGCCATTCTGTTTCAGTAACGGACAATCGATTAAAGACGGCTGGCCTGACCGGGTTCTTGAGTGGTGCAGGCGCTTCTTTTCTGAATTTGCCCCGCTGCTTTCGAGCGGCATAGAGTGCCTGATAGATTCTTGAAGAGACGGTGTCATGCTTTCTCTGTTGAGGCTGGGACACGTCTCGTTGTAGCATCGTTCGGACTGTTGTCTTCTTGATTATGGAGGTCATGGCGTTTTTCTGAACCCACTTCAGAGGTTCGAAGAAATTGCTGACTTTTACGGCCGACTCAGCCATCATCGTAGGGTAACCCTGCTCTTGGAACCTCACAAGATCCCACTTGGCCGTAATCCTGACCCTCTATTTAGCTCGATACTTGAGCCGCTTCTGTCTCAACCTTTCTGTTCTGAGCACTTGGCAGACTACGGCTCTTCGGGAAGCCGCCGTAGACCGGGTGATGGAGGGCTTTGGAAATACGCCTGATTGTGCACTTGTTGGAGTCGTCGCCTGAGCTTGTCCGCGATGTTTGATGATACCCTTTGTACCGGCAGCCTTGCCCCCAGCTGGAGCACCAGAAAGTAGTTCAGACACCATCTTAGATTTTGGTGGTGGTCCCTTAGCAATCACAACGTTCGGCCTCTTGCCCCTTGAGACCGGCTTAGCCACCTGGTTTGTCGGGGTTTCTGCCAGATGAGCGCTTCTGGCAGGGTAGATGATGAAGGAACCAAATTGGCGGGTCGGTTCCTCCCACTACCACTGAGGCTTTCCGGGAGAACAACATGAGCATTGATCTTGACCACGTACGGGATCAGGGTCGTGTCGGAAGCTGAATTCATCTTAGAAGACGTCGTCGTTGAAAGTTGATTGCTGCACGGAAAAGCATTATTTCAGTACAAATATCAATATATATGTTAAATGAGTTCGCATGAACACTTGACCCGAGATATGGGAGGAGAGAAACTGTAACATTTCAGAAAATATAAAATATTATTTTTGGAATTTAAATAATAAAATAATAAATTTTATGAATATTATAAAAGTATGGAAATTAGTTTTAATGGAATGGTATAATTATATACATATAATTTGGAAAATAATTGGAATATTAATATGAATTATTATTTATGAAAGTATTTATCGGATTTGAACTTTTATAAATTATTACGCAATTATTTACATACAAGTTTATACTAAACTTGATTAGCATTTTACTAATTATGTATTAAACTATGTTTATGTATCATGACATGCTACATTCCATTTTGTAACATTTTTTCATATTTATTATCATGGTTCCATTTTAGTTTGCTTTTAAATTTGTTTGGTTTTAAAGAGAAAAGAAAATGAATGAAAAAAAAAAAAGAAAAGGAAAATGGGGGACAAGGAGGTATGGGTGAGTGAGAGAGAGAGGGAGTATGGTTACTACATCAACCATTTCTCCTTCACTTCATCCTTCTCTTCTTCACCTCCTTCCTCTTCATCTCTTCCACCTCCTCCACCACTTCTACCCCTCCACAAACACCTCCTAAACCACCTCAAAACCATATGACGCCCTCACAAAAAATATTCACAAACTCATCCTACACATCCTGGTGGGATCAAGTTTGAGTTTTGAGCTTCCTTGGTCGTTTAGGAATTTTCTTGAATTGCTTCATAAGGTAAAACATCCACTTTTGATCAAGTTATTAAGTTTCTTAACCTCGTAAAGTATTTTAGAGTTAATATGAGCATGTTTTCTACACCTAGAATTTCTAAAGTGAGATTTAGTGAGTGAAACTTGTAGTGGTGATGTAGTAAAGGTTTAGTGAGTGTATACAAGCTCCTTAGTGATAAGTGAGAGTGTTTTAGTGGAGAAATCCTTGGATAACTTGAGTTTAGAATTTTCCGATGTCGGTTTTTGGGAGTTTTTGAGGATCAAATGAATTCTGGAGCAACTTGGTGTATTTATAAGAAAAACAAACAACTACATTGATCTATTTAGACAACTAGGAGATCACCACAGAAGAAAGAGACCCAAACTCCAAAATTGACCCGCCGCCGCCGGTTACTGTAGTACTTTCCGGCGGCCAAATTTTGGAATTGGATGTAGGGGTTTGGCCTGTAGCTCACACTCTTTATACCTTAGCCACTGTATTGTTAATTTTGTCCCAGACTGCTTGTGCCAAAATCTTGGAGCATTTTGAGTTGGTTTTGACAATGTTTTCCAATATTTGAAACTTGGATTTTTGGATTTCTTGATGTAACTTGGTCGTTCGACATTTGTATGTCAACGTCAGATAGTATTTTGTTGTTTTAGCGCGCGTTGACCATAGGTTCTAACCTATGTGCGCTTCGCGTGTTGTGTCGGTTTTTGAATCTGATTTTGATGCGATGCGATATACTTTGATTTGTAGGTACAAGAGCGTGGATTTTCGGGACGACGAAGGAGGACAAGGCATCCATCGGGATCGACTAGAGCGAGGCGTTGTAGGTGAGTAGTTGTATATCTATGAGGGAAGTCGGGTGGATGGCGTATAGCACCCCCGCAACCGTAGTATTAGAGTACTAGGTATATTGTTTTATATATAAATATTATATATGTAGACTTAGCTAATAGGGTTCTAGGAGACTATAAGCTATAGTAAGCATACTCGTAGAGAGGAATATCCTTAGTTCTTATTCTCTTAGCCTTGAGCCATTGGTATATACATTGTCACACACACACACACACAAAGATATATATATGTATATGTATATGTATATGTATATGTGTGTGTGTGTGTGTGTGTGTGTATATATATATAGGTATATGTATATGTATATACATGTAATTTTGAGTATAACTTCGATATATAACATCACAAGATGAGGATATGACATGTTATTATGATACAAGTCGATGTGATCGGACATGATGTCACGAGGCTAAGTTATGCGATATGATATGAAATGGCATAATATGATATGATATATTATATGAAGATTGGCGATATGTATGTTCATAATGCGATATGAGATGATATAACATGTGACGATATGTGACTAGATGAGATGACAGGATGTACGTGACCATAGACCCGTACACTTGATTCGATGATATTGTACGATGGATTATCCCGTAAGTGATATAATGTACATGACAATTGATCCACACATTTGACTTGATGATATCGTACGATGGATTATACCGTACATGATATAATGTACATGATGATTGATCCGCACTCTAGACTTGATGATGCCGTACGATGGATTATACTATACGTGATACTATGAGGCTGGATCGCTGACCTATGGATGTATCGACTCGGAAAAATATTGTTTTCTAATCACTTACGTAGATATTAGGATATAATTAGAGTCATACCTATTTTCAAAACTAACGAATCGTTATGCATTTTTAAATGTCAACTTCAAGGGACGCTACGGATTTTCAAATGGTATCTTTTTCTCAAAAACACCGTAACCCCTATTTTTCTAAAAACAACGACTCGTACTATTTTAAATTACAACTGTATGGCTCATATGTAGCTATGTATTGTATACTGTTGCGTTTACAATTTCCTTTTTTTGCTATGCTCTTATTATTCTTATTTTAAGATATACATACCACATTCTTTTCCTTATCTTATTTGACATCGTCTACTAGGACACAAGCACCATTACCGATGATGCGCATGTTGCACGTACACATACACACCGGCTCACACACTCATCATCGGTAATTATCATGCCACGTACACATTAGAAATCTTTACTTCACTATATAACCTAGTAACCTGCAGCTTTTTAGTTATTGTTTAGTACCCATACCACACTTTCTAGTTCAGTTATCGCATTTTCTTACCTAGTTAGATACCACGCCCATATAAACACACTGGTTATGCATTACAGATTTGTTCTGTGCATGTCCTCATTGTTTCATTATTGGTTCATACTTATGAGATTTCGGTTTTCATGAGATTTCTGGATTTGAGAAATCGCAGATACATTTTGAAAACTTATGATTATTTTAAAAACGCGGTTTCTCTTGATATGATGTGTGGCGTCCACCATGAGTTTTCTCGGTTCTGAGTTATATATATACCCGATTCGAGGAGAGAGGAGGCACCGTCTGCGGGTACACGGTGGACCCGGTACGGTACCCCGGGGCAAGAAAAACATATAGAGAGATATTAAGCCCGACAGGGGAGCACTACCGACCGGTGATAATACTGGGCTCGGCGGATATCCAGAGGATACCGACCGGAGTCGTGTGATCAGATGGATATGAGGGCTGATCCGATGAGACGGCGCCTGAGATATGGGGATTTATGTTTCGATACTGGACACGGGTTTTATGATGTTTTAGAGTGTCAATACTGGGCACTCGGGTTTTATGATGATTTGGTGTGTCGTTGATGGACACACACATTGGATGATACACCTATACACACATATATGATACAGATGACATGGTACCGTATTATGACACTTGCACGATTATATTAGTATTATTATACTTATATTTACACTATCACTCTTGTTATCACTCGATATTATTATATTACTGTATGACCTAGGAGATCGTCATATATTCGATTTCTACCTGATGATGTCTTCTACTCACGAGTTGGCAACTCACTCCCGTTGTGCCACAGTTTTCTTGCAGGATTGACTACACGGATTCAGTAGTGGCTTGCTGGCACATAGCTTCCTTCTGGATGATTTGCATTGGTAGGTAGGGTACACTTTGGATCGTGACCACCATTTGTATATATTTATTCAGTTGTATCTAGTTAAAAGCTCCATTAACCAGACTATGTATATTTGGTAGACTTAGAAACCACAGATTGTATATTCTTTCGGACTTAGAGTCACGAATATGTATTTATTCTTTATTTCTGGGTTTGGTGGTACTTTGGTTTTCTTATTCTTTTTTTCTGTGTTTGACCTTCGCCTTAGGGCGTCATATATATTTATCGTGTGGTTGTGATTCCGCCAATTGGCGAAGAGCTAGCTCCTACTTGGGGATGCCATATTATTATTGTACATGTATTTGTTTTTGGATCAAAAATTATAAAGGAGGTGCTGCCCAAATTTCAAATGACAACATTTTTTTCAACTATAGTATACAACCCACTTGTATTTTCATATAACATTACTTGTACCTTAAAAGAAGAATTTATTTTCATTATACCTTTATTTCAAATGACAAATTCCTAAAAAGATTTATCTAAATCGGATACTCAGGGTCCTATAAACTTCACGTGATTCAAGTGCCAGTCACATACCAATTCTGGGTCGTGACAGAAACGTCCCACCGGACGTGCCAGAATCTATAGAGTGTTTTTCGTCACCCCATTGAGATGGGAAATACGCGTCACTTGTCGAGGGTATACAGATTCCCCTTGCCTAGAGTAGACTGGGGTTTATTGATTGTGAGGATCCGAATCTCCGGCCGCCTCGGACTAAGCTACCGTTAATTACCCATCTCCTTTCAAGCGAAGGAACCTCCTGTTCCCGCCAAAAATTTCTGCGCAAAAGAGTCCAAGGTATTAAATGGCAGCGATATGCTTAAGGAAATGCGAACCAGTATCTTCCGGGCTGTTTTTTGACAAACTCCCGAATGAGAAACAGATAAATTCTGATGGTATCGAAAGCGGCTCAAAAAACCCTTCGATTTGATATATTATGGGCCTCGTAATTCATCCGGGATCAAAAGTTATGAGGAATTACGTGTACACACGTGATGGACTTTTAAGAACCCGCTGGAGGAGTTAAAAAATATAATATAAACTCAGAAAAGACCCCAATGGGGCATCACGTGCTCACACGTGACCATGGGTCACGTGCAGACACGTGATGGGCTTTTAAGGCCTCTAAAATAATGACTAGAATTAAATTCTAAAATCTGTTCCCTGATTAAAAATCAGGAATCACGTGCTCACACGTGACCAATGGTCACGTGTTGACACGTGATGGTTAAAACTGAAGCGTAAACAAACAGCTGAAGGAAATACCTCAATGAGGTTTCACGTGCTCACACGTGACCAATGGTCACGTGTTGACACGTGATGGTTACAACTGAAGCGTAAGTAACACTGAGAAAATGACTCAATTGGGGGTCACGTGGCAACACGTGACTGGCTGTAAAGCCTTGCTGTTCAACAGAATTAAATTCTGAAAAAAAGATCATTTAAATCTTTCGAAATAGAATTAAAATTCTAAAAGCTTCTAAATCTTTCCAAATGGAAAAGGATTATGGGGACCGTTGGATTAAAGATCCAAGGGTGATTAAAAATCACCAATTTATGGAAAAATCTTGGACAAGGAAAGATTTTCCTGAAAATCTCACCAGAATAACAAATAGAATATCTTTTGGATTTAAAATCCACGGTGAATAAAATTCACGGATTGATCTAAAGGCCCAGATTAATGATAAATATAAATCAAATCTCTCAACAATCAAATCAAATCTTTCAATGAGAGATTTGCTAAACAAATTGATTCTTTTCCTTCTCCTATAAATAGGAGCCAAGAAGAGAAGAGAAGGGATCTACTTTTTTTTGGAGAGAAGAAACAGAGGGAGGAATATTTAATTCTCAAGAAAAAAAAGAAAAGAGAGGAGAATTTAATTCTCTGCAAAAGAAAAAACCCTAGGTAAGATAAGAGAGGCTTAAAAAGAGAATTTAATTCTCAAAAGAGTTTAACTCTTATATAAAGAAAAGAACTTAGTTCTTTCTCTGGTTGAGGATCTGCAAAGTGTACATCTCCCCATGAATTGAGAATTTAATTCTCATTGGGTTGAGATCCTGCCATGTAGATCTAAAACACAGAGGATGAATTGAGTTTTGAGAATTTAATTCTCCCAAACTCACAGGAATTTAATTCCTCCTAAAATGAAACTACGGTTTAACCCTAATCAAGAATTTAATTCTTTTACATATCTGGGAATTTAATTCCCTTGAAAAGAAATCAGGGTTTTATCCTAAATAAGAATTTAATTCTTTCACAAATAGGAATTTAATTCCTCCAAAATCATAATTAGGGTTTAACCCTACAGAGAATTCAATTCTTAAAAGATCTCTGTTCATGAAAAGAACTAGGGTCACGTGCCCCCCACGTGACCCTTGAAAAGATCCCCTGCAAAGAACTTTGAAGCATCACCTCACGTGCTCCCACGTGACTCCCAAAACGCAGAAAGAAAAAGCAAAGGAAATGAAATCTTTGGGCGCTCTCACGTGTTATCACGTGACCCCTCAGCAAATGCTTTAACAATTGGCGCACAGATCCCCATCACGTGCCAACACGTGATGCTCTAAAATAAAAATGAAAGTGTTTAACACTTAATGGCAAAACAAAAGAAAAGAAGCTTTGGGCGCTCTCACGTGTCCCCACGTGACCCCTCAGCAAGTGCTGTAATTATCAATGCATAAACCCCCATCACGTGCCAACACGTGATGCTCTAAAATAAAAACAAAAGTGTTTAACACTTATTCGCAGATTTGAGGATAAAACAAAGGGATCTGGTCCCCCCCTTAGGGCGCCCTCACGTGTCACCACGTGACCCCTAATGAGCATTCTAACAGACCAGGGCGAGGGCCTCCATCACGTGCTCACACGTGATGGCCGTCAGAATTAAAAGAGTTAAACACTGATCCGCAGAATAAAATAAAGGAAATCAGGGCGCTCTCACGTGTCCACACGTGACCCCTCTTGCCTCAGTGTTTAACACTAGATTGGAACCCCTGAGCCCAGTGTTAAACACTGTTTTGCCTTAGTGTTCAACACTAATTAAAGAGCTTTCTTGCAGTGTTTAACACTGAATTTCTTAGTGTTTAGCACTAAATTAAATCTCTGTTGACAGAGTTTAACATTAATTTTCTTAGTGTTTAACACTAATTTGAAGCCTCTGCCGCTAGTGTTTGACACTGATTTGCTCTAGTGTTTAGCACTAATTTGAACCCCCCGTTGCTGGTGTTTAACACCAACTGTCTTTTAGTGTTAAAACATTAACTTGATCCCAGTGTTCAACATTGTTGAATTAACGTTAGCCCAATTGGCTAAATGGCCAGAGGCAAAGCCTCTCCTTCAATGGACCAACAGGAAGCCAATATTCCAAACATGATTGGACTTAGCCCAAGATGGCCATAAGTCCTCAATTCAGATTTAATTGGGCTAATGGGCTCATAATATAATTAATTGGTCTTGATCCCAAATTGGGCCAAAGACTATTTAATCCACCCCGGTTCAAGGGTACATCTCTTCACTCCTTTGATACTTGGCGTTGTAATTCCTCAACGTCTTCAAAGAGGTGACGGGTCCCGATGACCACACATCAACACGGACTGTGGGGTCCTTAAACTCATGGACTTATGCGTCCTTAAACCAAGATACAGACTGTGGGGTCCTTAAACCCGCGGACTTATGCGTCCTTAAACTAACGGACTAATGCGTCCTTAAACACACCCATATGTCGTTGTAATCCTTCAGCGTCGTCAGAGAGGTAATGGGTCCCGACGGCCATACATGCAATGGACCACTATGTCCCTAAACTGGAACAATAGAGCCCAAACGCTCTTTTGTCGGATCTAAACGATCCCGTTAAGTTGATCTTAGTCTCAAATCAGACTAACGTATCCTTAACAAACGTTTGAGTTGATCTTAGCCTCAAATATGGCTAACGTGTCCTTAAACCAAACCCCAAACCCAAATCTAAGAAAATACGGATTTGGATTAATCCACGTCCTACGGGCGACAACATAAATTTGTCTCCGTATACAATCCACGGGCAAGCACAAACAAAACAAACACCCACGACACGAAGTGACCAGCTGGAGAAGGAGAAAGTTGTTACCGCGGTGCGGTAGCGTAATTAACTGCAGGGGCTTGCGCCTGCAGGGAAGAACGTCCCCACAATCAAAAACCCCTCAAACGAGGGGGAATCTGACGAAGTCTGCTACATCATCCGCATCCGTTTAAACCTTCAATACACGGTGCCATAAATCAACTTGGCATCTTCGGAGAGGTGGACGGATAGCACCAATTAGCATCTGCCCCGAATCTCAGGCAAGACAGTCCATGTCTTGGCCGCCATTCGGAGGGGAACAGATTCTGGCACGCCCGGTGGGACCTTTTCCACTTTCCACTCCACACTTCGTGTGTCGTGTTCGCGAACGAATCGCGGTTTACTGTGGTTGCCTGTGGATTCGAGGTACTAAGATTTGGTGTCTTGCTCCGTGCAGAAAACAGAAGATCAATGGCTTCAAACTGCACTGCCTGCAACTGCAACTCTCGCTCGGTCCTTGCTGGAGGAGTGACTTATGGGCCCCAAGCAGCCTCCCTTTTCAAAATGCCAGTGGAGCAGGTAACTCAGGCCACCACTGGATTATTCTTCGGGACCATGCTCCCACCGTTGAGCTTCAATACCACAATGACGTTGCAAGAAGCCCCAAAGAAGTCGGTCTTTGGTCGGCTTACCACTGCCGCGACCCCTCTCAACGGGTCGCCCAGCTTCAATACCTCAGTTTTCAACAGACTGGGCCAGAACGTCTGCAAACCCGCGATACCCGAAGCTGCCATCCCAAAGCGGATAGCTATCCCGGCTCAAGCGGACGAAATCATTGGAAAGGCTCCTCCTTCTAAGAAGTCAGTTTTTACAAGGCTGGCCATTCCGGTTGCAGCTCCAGGCGAGGTCCTCAAAGCTGCTTCCCATGCTCAGAGGTCTGTCTTTAACAGATTAGACATTGCTTCTCAACGGGCGTCAGTCTTCGATAGGCTAGCACCAATAATAGTCTCTCCTCAAAGCAGGGGGCATGAAGAAGCTTATCCAACAACGGAGGTGATCTCATCCGCACAACATGCTCAACGTCGCCACTGGCGCCGAGTGAGGAAGGCTGGGGGCAACTCCCTCTCTGAGATAACTCCGCCAGCCCCAACGGTGGGGATCGATGCTGCTGTTCCAACCGGGAACAGCTTTGAATTGCTGAACACGGTGCGCAGAAACTCTCCTACCGCCGTACTAAAAAGATCCCCTCTTCCGGTGGGAAATGTGGCGGAAGCTAAGCCATAACAGTCCTCTCAGCGGCTGTTCTCTAAAATCTACAAGGTCTGGCGCCAAATCCAAGACTCGGTGATTGATCGAAATTTCTATCGCCAGCAGAAGAAGCTGAAGGTCCGGCAGGAAGAAAACCGCCCTGTTAAGCCACAAAAGATGACGACTACTTGGGTGCTCACGACAGCGGCCCCCTCAACGTCAACCACTCAGAAAAGAAGGAGGCCAGAGAAAGCCCCAATAAATGTGGCAGACCACAAAGACGCTAAGCCCAAACGCCCCAAGTCTGGGGGCATGGTGGTGCACACCGTATACATGGCTTCTGGAAAGGAGGAAAGCCGTGCTTCGACGGGTCACCGACCGCTCACCCGATCCGTGACGAAAACCCAGGAGCAGCAACAGAAGCTTCAGGAGATGATGATTGCAATGGCTGCACTTACTGGGCCAAAAGAAAGCTCGGAGGCATCATCAGAGCAGCGTCGTGAACAAGAAACTGACGCTGACTACCTACGCAGAGTCCTCGAAAAGAAGGACAAAGAAGCCACAGAGCAAGGGGCTAACATAAAACAAATGGCGCTTCTCTTCCAAGATATGGTAGGGATGATGATCCAGCAAGATCCTCCTGCTGAAGATCCTCCGATTGTCCTTGAAGATGACGGAGGGGAAACATCTAATCCTCCTCCGACTCTTCCAGCAGCCAAGGAAGAAACCATTTCCAAGGCCGCATTGGATGACTATATAGCTCATCAAATACGAGCTCATCAAGCGAATGAAGCGGCTACGCAAATTGTTATAACCGGACGACCCTATCCGAGCTGGTATGATCAAATCAGTTACCCGCCGGGATATACGATCCCTAAGTTCCACGTATATAAAGGGACAGGGAATCCGCATCAGCATGTCGCTCAATTCAGGGCCTTATGCGGCAATACTGGAGGCGATGACAAATTGTTGCTTCGCCAATTTGTCGACAGCTTAGCAGAAACAGCCTTTGAATGGTATTCGGAGCTACCTAACGACTCTGTCAAAACATTTGCGGAGATGGAGCTGCTGTTTACACAGAGATTTGCAAGTGCTAGCGAGCGCACCCCGATCACGGCACTGATCAACGCCAGAGTGAAGCCGGGAGAGACGTGGGTGCAATATGCAATCCGGTGGAGGAACCTATGGTCGAGATGCGAACAACGCATAGAAGAAGCTCCTGCCGTGGGCATGTTCGTGGGTACTCTCGACCCTCAAGCGACCATCTCCCAATTCATGATGTTCTTCAAGCCGACCACTTTCCAGGCCTTGATTGACAACCTGGCCCAAATGGACCAGGTGGGCCATAGGCCTTCCTCTTCAAAGACAGAGCCTTGGAATGAAAAGGGCAAAGGGAAAGAAACCTTCGTTGCCAATACTCAGCAACGGCCGAGCAACTTAAAGCCGGTTGTTCGCCAAAACAACGTGCGTCCACGCCCATCCCTCGAGGAGAGACTAGGATGTCCTTACTCGTTTCCTCAGAATAAAACGAGGAGATTGTTCAAGCTGGCAGTACGCAACAGACTCATCAACCTGCCGAGTCCGAAACGTCCGTTGCAGCCAGGCGATGTCAACGATCCAAATTACTGCCCTTACCACCAAGCGGTAAGCCATCCAATCGAAGATTGCTTCATTTTTAAGGGATGGATTGAAGACCAATACTAACAAGGAAAACTCGCGCTGTCCGAAAACTGGAAGGTGAGCCCGCCACAACCACATGCTCCGAGAAAGATGAATATGCCGGGGGCATCATGCTCATTCATAGGGAAAGCCCCATAGACCGAAAAGTCAGTAAACTAGAGATTCGCCTCAAATACGGCGACGGCGGACCGAAACGTCCGTAAACTAATGATGGACCACTATGTCCTAAAACTGGCGTCGGACCGAAACGTCCATAAACTAACGATGGACCGCAATGTCCTAAAACTTGCAAATGACCGAAACGTCGTTAAACTACTATCAACCCCGCGGCATCCTCAGGCTGGCGTGGTTTAAAAAAAATATACAAAAAACGGTATGTCCATAAGTAAGATGGGCACGGATGAAAACCTGAAAAGGCTCCGTGAGTAAAAACAGCAGGGCTACCGGCGAGTGTTTGTGAAAACCCGAAAGGGCGCAACCTCATTTAAAAAAAAAGGATAAAAAAAAGGGAAAACGGTATGTCCATAAGCAAAATGGGCACGGATGAAAACCCGAAAGGGCTCCGTGAGTAAAAACAGCAGGGCTACCGGCGAGTGTTTATGAAAACCCGAAAGGGCGCAACCTCGTTAAAACACTTACAGGGTCCTCTCGACCTTGTAAGGAGAAACCGCCCGTGCGAGATCCTTACGACTCACAAGGGAGCAACACACTTAGGGATCCTCACGATTCCTAAGGAGAAATTACACTTGCGAGATCCTCACGACTCGTAAGGAGAACTCTCTTATGGGACCCTCACGGCTCATAAGATTTGAAAGTCTTAAGTTACAGAGACCTGAACCTGTTCTTAAGCAACCCCCACAACCCTCGATATTGCCCTACAAGTGGCTCAATACTGACCCTTGTATAAAATCCACGGGCGCGAATAAACATTTCCCCAACAAAGTCCCATCCATGACTAGGGATATGCTTGTACAACAAACAACACTTGTAAGTCCTCTCGATTTATAAGGAGAAAACCCTTTTGTAAGATCCTTACGACTTACAAGAGAACATGCACTTAGGAATCCTCACGATTCCCAAGGAGAAAACACACCTACAAGATCCTCACGACTTGTAGGGAGAAATACCTTTGTGAGACCCTTACGGCTCATGAAGTCAAAAGCCTTAGCCGACAGGACCCTTAACCCTGTTTACTAAGCCACCTTTGTTCAATATCGACAGAGGCAAATGATGATTCGCTCCTGGAAATATCCCAGTTGTAGCGATACTGATGCCTAAACCGGTATCAAATTCCAAGTCCTTTCATGGCAAATGATGATTCGCTCCTAGCAATATTCCAGTTGTAGCGATGCTGATGCCAAGATTGGTATCAGATCTCAAATCCCCTACTCGCGAAAAAAAATCAGCGAGCCAAAAAAAAATGCATACGAAATAGCCGAAATGATGGGGCAACTTGCAAATAAAATCAGCAAGTAAAAATGTATGCATGCAAAATAGCCGAAATGATTGGGCAACTCGCAATAAAAAGCAGCGAGTAAAAAAAAATAGCCGAAATGATTGGGTACCGCGAAAAATAGCCGAAATGATTGGGCAATCGCGATTTTCGCGATATAAAAAGCTGAAATGATAGAGCATCGCGGAAAGAATAAAAAAATAAAAGAATGAAACTTTTTGCCCTACAGGTGAGATCACATCGATCCCTGTATACAATCCAGGGGCACAAATAAATAGGGAACCATACCTTCCCAACAGGCTCCGCCAGAAAGCGAAGCCAAATCTCGACGGTTCATAGACAACCCAGAGACAACCTCGACATCTGTCGCAATATCGCAGACATAATGTCCACAGACGAAGCAAAAGGAAGATCCCGAGCTTTAGGGTCTCGACGTCAACATCGACAACCTAGAGATCACCAACGGTGTTTCTCCTCGCTCCAGCCAGATGCAGACGTGACGTCAACAATCGACCTCAGAGTCGCAACGAAACGGAACCATGGCAAAGTCCCTAATTCCAAATCTCAATGGCCACATCTACAGCCTGGAGACCAACAACGGCGTGCCTCCTCATTCCAGCAGGACACGGATGTTACACCATCAAGCGAAGCGATGGCAAAATCCCAGCTTCACCTCAGCGTTCGTCTCGTTACAGCAAACGCAATGTCAACAACGGCGTTCCTTCGCAGTCCAGCAGGATGTAGATGCAACGTCAACCAAAGACCCCATGATCAGTAAAGCGGAGTGACGGCAAAATCCCAGCTCCACCTCGACGTTCGTCTTGATACAGCAGACGAGATGTCACTACAGCGTCCTTCCTCCAACAGGATCCGGACACACCAAAGCAGATGAAGCAAAGGCCAAATTCCTAGCTTCAGGGTCTTAACGGCAACTCATATAAAGCCTGAAAAACAATCGGAGATCATCTCGCACCATATGGAGTGGTCACCACCTTGACGTTCGTCTTGATACACCAGATGAAATGTCACCCCAGCGTTCTTCCCCCAGCAGGATTCAGACGCGCCAAAGCAAATGAAGCAAAGGCCAAATTCCTAGCTTCAGGGTCTTGACAGCAAGTCATATAAAGCCTGAAAGACAATCGGAGATCATCTTACACCAGCATAGAGTGATCACCACCTCGACGTCGTCTCGATACAGCAAATGAGATGTCCTTCCTCCAACAGGATTCTGACACACTAAAGCAAATGAAGCGAAGGCCAAGTTCCTAGCTTCAACGTCTTGACGGTAACTCATATAAAACCGGAAAGACAATCAGAGATCATCTCACACCAGCATAGAGTGATCACCACTTCGACGTTCGTCTCGATACAGCAGACGAGATGTCACTACAGCGTCCTTCCTCCAGCAAGATTCGGACGCGCCAAAGCAAATGAAGCAAAGGCCAAATTCCTAGCTTCAGGGTCTTGACGGTAAGTCATATAAAGCCTGAAAGACCACCGAAGATCATCCCACATGGAGTGGTCACCGCCTCGACATTCGTCTCGATACAGCAGACGAGATGTCACACCAGCGTTCTTCCTCCAGCAGGGTTCAGACGCGACACTCAAACAAACGGAGCCATGGCAAAATTCCCAGTTCCAAGCCTCGACGGTTCACCAACAACCTAGAGACAACCGCGACATTCGTCTCGATACAGCAGACGCAATGCCAGTAAACGAAGCGAAGGCTAAATTCCTAGCTTCAAGGTCTTAACGGCAAGTCATATAAAGCCTGAAAGACCACCGGAGATCATCCCAGCGCGGAGTGGTCACCACCTCGACGATCGTCTCGATACAGCAGACGAGATGTCACCACAGCGTCCTTCCTCCAACAGGATCCGGACACGCCAAAGCAAACGAAGCGAAAGACAAATTCCTAGCTTCATGCGTCTTAACGGCAAGTCATATAAAGCCTGAAAGACAATCGGAGATTATCTCGCACCAGTACGGAGTGGTCACCACCTCGACGTTCGTCTCGATACAGCAGACGCAACATAACCAAAAGGAGCCACGGCAAAATCCCTAGTTCCAAACCTCGACGGTTCACCAGCAACCTAGAGACAACCATGACATTCGTCTCGATATGCCAGCAAACGAAGCGAAGGCCAAATTCCTAGCTTCATGCGTCTTAACGGCAAGTCATATAAAGCCTGAAAGACAATCGGAGATTATCTCGCACCAGTGCGGAGTGGTCACCACCTCGACGTTCGTCTCGATACAGCAGATGCAACATCACCAAAAGGATCCACGGCAAAATCCCTAGTTCCAAACCTCGACGGTTCATCAACAACCTAGAGACAACCGCGACGTTCGTCTCGATACAGCAGATGCAACATCACCAAAAGGAGCCACGGCAAAATCCCTAGTTCCAAACCTCGACGGTTCAGCTGCAACCTAGAGACAACCATGACATTCGTCTCGATACAGAGGACGCGATGCCAGCGAACGAAGCGAAGGCCAAATTCCTAGATTCATGCGTCTTAACGGCAAGTCATATAAATCCTGAAAGACAATCGGAGATTATCTCGCACCAGTGCGGAGTGGTCACCACCTCGACGTTCGTCTCGATACAGCAGACGCAACATCACCAAAAGGAGCCACGGCAAAATCCCTAGTTCCAAACTTCGACGGTTCACCAGCAACCTAGAGACAACCACGACATTCGTCTCGATACAGAGGACGCAATGCCAGCAAACGAAGCAAAGGCCAAATTCCTAGCTTCAGGGTCTTAACGGCAAGTCATATAAAGCCTGAAAGACTATCGGAGATCATCCCACACCAGCGCGGAGTGGTTATAACTCATCGGGGCTCTCCAAAATGAGCCTAACCTCAAGTAAAAAGCGGCATGGCAAATTCCTAACGCTTGCTCTTCCGACGGTCAAACTGCGAAGGAGGATTGCTTGAAGACGTCTTGTCCAGCCCCCGAAGGGATCAGAGACACGGCAGTCGCAGGGCTACTCGAACAGCACGATTGCCTATCGAGGAATATATCAGTTCATGCGACGGTACGACGGCCAAAACCCTAAGTACCACAGACCCTAACGGACTTCTGTCGTAAAGAGCAGAGGTTAACTGTGACGTTAGGATATTCTTGCGAGATCTGCTCGATTCGTTTCGACTCATGAGAAAATTGATGTCTTTGCGAGAATTTCTCGATTCGTCTTGACTCGTGAGATAAAGCCTCAGGCAGTAGGGATTAAAAAACTTGTTTCCTAAGCACTGGGACGCTGCAAGTTGGCCCAAAACGGTCTCTTGCATACTATCCACGGGTCACACTCTCCAAATTTGAATCTCAACAAGGAGGAAAACAACCACTTACGAGTCCTCTCGACTTATAAGCGGGAAAATTCTCTTGTGAGATCCTTACGACTTTCAAGAGAAAACACACTTAGGAGTCCTCACGACCCCTAAGGAGAAAATACACCTGCGGGATCCTCTCGACTCGTAGGGAGAAAAGTCTTTATGAGACCCTCACGGCTCATAAAGTTGAAAAGTCTTAGGTGGCAGATCCTAACCCTGTCTCCTAAGCCATCACCGCCCTGCAAAGAGGTCAAGATGGACCATCTATGAGCCACACTCGCCAAAGCTACATGCCACTGAAATGGAAAAGCTACTCATGAGCATATAAACTACTTCACACCAGAGTAAGATATAAAGAGATAGAAGGGTGCGGCTCATGGAGTTAAGGATTTGGAACTATATCTCTTAAGAGTCGAGATTTGAGTCAATGATAAATGACGACGCTTGTGTCCGCTCGTTATCTTCTCAGATCAAGACTCTGAAAGTTATATACCAATCTGAAACTGGTCATACGCCATGCATTACTCTGCACTACTTCACCCACGTATATACTTACGTGGGCAAAGTAGTGGGGGACATTTGTTCCCGCCAAAAATTTCTGCGCAAAAGAGTCCAAGGTATCAAATGGCAGCGATATGCTTAAGAAAATGCGAACCAGTATCTTCCGGGCTGTTTTTTGACAAACTCCCGAATGAGAAACAGATAAATTCTAATGGTATCGAAAGCGGCTCGAAAAACCCTTCGATTTGATATATTATGGGCCTCGTAATTCATCCGGGATCAAAAGTTATAAGGAATTACGTGTCCACACGTGATGGACTTTTAAGAACCCGCGGAGGAGTTAAAAAATATAATATAAACTCAGAAAAGACCCCAATGGGGCATCACGTGCTCACACGTGACCATGGGTCACGTGCAGACGCGTGATGGGCTTCTAAGGCCTCTAAAATAATGAATAGAATTAAATTCTAAAATCTGTTCCCTGATTAAAAATCAGGAATCACGTGCTCACACGTGACCAATGGTCACGTGTTGACACGTGATGGTTAAAACTGAAGCATAAACAAACAGCTGAAGGAAATACCTCAATGAGGTGTCACGTGCTCACACGTGACCAATGGTCACGTGTTGACACGTGATGGTTACAACTGAAGCGTAAGTAAACACTGAGAAAAGGACTCAATTGGGGGTCACGTGGCAACACGTGACTGGCTGTAAAAGCCTTGCTGTTCAACGGAATTAAATTCTGAAAAAAAGATCATTTAAATCTTTCGAAATAGAATTAAAATTCTAAAAGCTTCTAAATCTTTCCAAATGGAAAAGGATTATGGGGACCGTTGGATTAAAGATCCAAGGGTGATTAAAAATCACCAATTTATGGAAAAATCTTGGACAAGGAAAGATTTCCCTGAAAATCTCACCAGAATAACAAATAGAATATCTTTTGGATTTAAAATCCACGGTGAATAAAATTCACTGAATGATCTAAATGCCCAGATTAATGATAAATATAAATCAAATCTCTCAACAATCAAATCAAATCTTTCAATGAGAGATTTGCTAAACAAATTGATTCTTTTCCTTCTCCTATAAATAGGAGCCAAGAAGAGAAGAGAAGGGATCTACTTTTTTTTGGAGAGAAGAAACAGAGGGAGGAATATTTAATTCTCAAGAAAAAAAAAGAAAAGAGAGGAGAATTTAATTCTCTGCAAAAGAAAAAACCCTAGGTAAGAAAAGAGAGGCTTAAAAAGAGAATTTAATTCTCAAAAGAGTTTAACTCTTATATAAAGAAAAGAACTTAGTTCTTTCTCTGGTTGAGGATCTGCAAAGTGCACATCTCCCCATGAATTGAGAATTTAATTCTCATTGGGTTGAGATCCTGCCATGTAGATCTAAAACACAGAGGAG
Organism: Agapanthus africanus; assembly: GCA_030015575.1. Lineage (NCBI taxonomy): Eukaryota > Viridiplantae > Streptophyta > Magnoliopsida > Asparagales > Amaryllidaceae > Agapanthus > Agapanthus africanus. The sequence continues at coordinate 774,202,466 of CM057341.1, forward strand.
GAATTGAGTTTTGAGAATTTAATTCTCCCAAACTCACAGGAATTTAATTCCTCCTAAAATGAAACTACGGTTTAACCCTAATCAAGAATTTAATTCTTTTACATATCTGGGAATTTAATTCCTTTGAAAAGAAATCAGGGTTTTATCCTAAATAAGAATTTAATTCTTTCACAAATAGGAATTTAATTCCTCCAAAATCATAATTAGGGTTTAACCCTACAGAGAATTCAATTCTTAAAAGATCCCTGTTCATGAAAAGAACTAGGGTCACGTGCCCCCCACGTGACCCTTGAAAAGATCCCCTGCAAAGAACTTTGAAACATCACCTCACATGCTCCCACGTGACTCCCAAAACGCAGAAAGAAAAAGCAAAGGAAATGAAATCTTTGGGCGCTCTCACGTGTTATCACGTGACCCCTCAGCAAATGCTTTAACAATTGGCGCACAGATTCCCATCACGTGCCAACACGTGATACTCTAAAATAAAAATGAAAGTGTTTAACACTTAATGGCAAAACAAAAGAAAAGAAGCTTTGGGCGCTCTCACGTGTCCCCACGTGACCCCTCAGCAAGTGCTGTAATTATCAATGCATAAACCCCCATCACGTGCCAACACGTGATGCTCTAAAATAAAAACAAAAGTGTTTAACACTTATTCGCAGATTTGAGGATAAAACAAAGGGATCTGGTCCCCCCTTAGGACGCCTTCACGTGTCACCACGTGACCCCTAATGAGCATTCTAACAGACCAGGGCGAGGGCCTCCATCACGTGCTCACACGTGATGGCCGTCAGAATTAAAAGAGTTAAACACTGATCCGCAGATTAAAATAAGGGAAATCAGGGCGCTCTCACGTGTCCACACGTGGCCCCTCTTGCCTCAGTGTTTAACACTAGATTGGAACCCCTGAGCCCAGTGTTAAACACTGTTTTGCCTTAGTGTTCAACACTAATTAAAGAGCTTTCTTGCAGTGTTTAACACTGAATTTCTTAGTGTTTAACACTAAATTAAATCTATGTTGACAGAGTTTAACATTAATTTTCTTAGTGTTTAACACTAATTTGAAGCCTCTGCCGCTAGTGTTTGACACTGATTTGCTCTAGTGTTTAGCACTAATTTGAACCCCCCGTTGCTGGTGTTTAACACCAACTGTCTTTTAGTGTTAAAACATTAACTTGATCCCAGTGTTCAACATTGTTGAATTAACGTTAGCCCAATTGGCTAAATGGCCAGAGGCAAAGCCTCTCCTTCAATGGACCAACTGGAAGCCAATATTCTAAACATGATTGGACTTAGCCCAAGATGGCCATAAGTCCTCAATTCAGATTTAATTGGGCTAATGGGCTCATAATATAATTAATTGGTCTTGATCCCAAATTGAGCCAAAGACTATTTAATCCACCCCGGTTCAAGGGTACATCTCTTCACTCCTTTGATACTTGGCGTTGTAATTCCTCAACGTCTTCAAAGAGGTGACGGGTCCCGATGACCACACATCAACACGGACTGTGGGGTCCTTAAACTCATGGACTTATGCGTCCTTAAACCAAGATACGGACTGTGGGGTCCTTAAACCCGCGGACTTATGCGTCCTTAAACTAACGGACTAATGCGTCCTTAAACACACCCATATGGACTGTGGGGTCCTTAAACCCATGGACTTATGCGTCCTTAAACTACCTATGGACCGCAAAGTCCTTAAACTACCGATGGACCACTATGTCCCTAAACTGGAGATGGACCACTATGTCCCTAAACTGGAAATGGACCACCATGTCCCTAAACTGGAACAATAACGCTCTTTTGTCGGATCTAAACGATCCCGTTAAGTTGATCTTAGTCTCAAATCAGACTAACGTATCCTTAACAAACGTTTAAGTTGATCTTAGCCTCAAATATGGCTAACGCATCCTTAAACCAAAACCTCCAAACAGACTTTAGTCCCAAATTGGACTACAGTTCCCCCAATCGACTTTGGTTCAAGGGTACATCTCTGAACTCCTCTGATATATGTCGTTGTAATCCTTCAGCGTCGTCAGAGAGGTGATGGGTCCCGACGGCCATACATGCAATGGACCACTATGTCCCTAAACTGGAACAATAGAGCCCAAACGCTCTTTTGTCGGATCTAAACGATCCCGTTAAGTTGATCTTAGTCTCAAATCAGACTAACGTATCCTTAACAAACGTTTGAGTTGATCTTAGCCTCAAATATGGCTAACGTGTCCTTAAACCAAACCCCAAACCCAAATCTAAGAAAATACGGATTTGGATTAATCCACGTCCTACGGGCGACAACATAAATTTGTCTCCGTATACAATCCACGGGCAAGCACAAACAAAACAAACACCCACGACACGAAGTGACCAGCTGGAGAAGGAGAAAGTTGTTACCGCGGTGCGGTAGCGTAATTAACTGCAGGGGCTTGCGCCTGCAGGGAAGAACGTCCCCACAATCAAAAACCCCTCAAACGAGGGGGAATCTGACGAAGTCTGCTACATCGTCCGCATCCGTTTAAACCTTCGATACACGGTGCCATAAATCAACTTGGCATCTTCGGAGAGGTGGACGGATAGCACCAATTAGCATCTGCCCCGAATCTCAGGCAAGACAGTCCATGTCTTGGCCGCCATTCGGAGGGGAACACCTCCGATTGACGGGTCAAACTAGTCATGCGAACTCAACGTGCAGTGTGCGTATGTGTGTGACTTGAGGGGTTTTAGATATATCGGGGGCTTCACAGAGTTTACGAGGGTCTCGCTATCCAGATAGCGGGCTGGGGGTCAAAGGGGCTAGCAGCCTCCTTGCGGGGTGCGGGACAGCATCCCGTTAGAAATTTTTTCTAACGGGGGACGTGTTTTGAGTGTAGAGTGTATGAAAAAAAGAAAGAAGAAAAGGAAAAAAAGGTAAGTAACGTCCTAAGGACGTGTGGGCGCTGGGCGTCGGCGCCTCCCGCGCCTGCAGAAAGAAGGGGCTTAGCACCGGAATTTAGGAGTTGAACTCCCAAAAAGGATTTTTTTATCTATGGAGTTAAACTCCAAAAAAATTTGAGTGGAGTTAAACTCCCAAAAAGGATTTTATTTGTGGAGTTAAACTCCAAAAGATTTTGAATGGAATTCAACTCCTAAAAAGTTTTTATTTGTGCAATTTAAATTCTAAAATATTTTGACAAATGGAGTTGAACTCCCAGAAATCTTTGGAGATGATCAAAGAGGACCCCTTTCTTCTCCCCTTTAGCCCGCATCTTCTTTTGAGCCTTGGATCTCCCCGAAGTAGGGTTTTTGGAGATGGGTCTCTTTCTTCCTCCTCTCTGTTGGCTGGATCTTGGAGAAAAGGGGGTGAGACTTAAAATTCTCCCCTTTTAGGGATTTGATGGAAGATCTGAGCTCCCCTTCAAGGGTTTTACGGTGAAAAACGGTTTCTTTTTGGAAAAAGAAGAGTTAAACTCTTGATTTAATTCAAAAAGAGAAAGAAGCTTTAGAATCTTGAGGAAGGAGAAGAAGGCACAGAACCCTAATTTTTGAGAGAGTAAAAAAGTTGTTCTTTATTTCATCATCATGTTTGCCTTTATAGGCTACACACTTTACATATAGTCCCTTCGGCTTTGCCAAATGGCACTAGTTCTTGCTTTGCATAGCGGTATTCCTTGTAGAATATCCTACACCTTATTCGATAAGGAAAGAGCCGAGATCCCTTCACCGGGAGTGACCTCTTTAGCAATAACTGGCAGATGCTACAACCCTCGGTTTTGTTTTTTGACTTTTTTTTCTAGTTCTTACTTTACATAGTGGTATTGTGAATATCATGCACCTCATTCGACGAGGAAAGAGCCGAGATCCCTTCACTGGGAGTGACCTCTTTAGCGAAACTAGCAAAAGCCTCAAAAACACTCCATTTTAAATCATTTGATTCTACAACGATATCAAGTTCATTACGCAAAAGGTTTTCTTAAAAATCTGTCGTAGCCCTCCGTCATTTCAGATAAGTACTTCATAGTATTCGTGCTACGTTTGTTGGCCTGCGTCAAGGCGTAGTGTGCGGTAGCTATTTATGCTTATCTGCTATAGCATATGATGCGATTGAGTTAGGGTAGTCGTGCGACTTTGTTGGCTTGTGTCAAGGGTCGTGCGGGTGGGTTTAATTCAATCATGAAATGTACGGGTTGAACTTGACTAGTGGACTATAGTTTGTTGGCCTGCGTCAAGGTCATAGCCTGCTAGGGGCAAAATTATCGGGAATTTCAAGTGTTGAAATTTGCAATGAGATTGCATACCTTCTATGAGATAGTTGGATCCCGATACCCACTGCGAGTAATTGTTACTCCTGGGAGAGTTTTGCACTTTACAATTATCCGATCAAGTAGGTGTCAACAGGGTTACGCCCCTGGGAAAATGAGGTTTATTTTAATTAGGTCCGTACGAAAGCACGGGGAATCTCCCTCAAAGTACCAACACTGGCCTGGCTGAAAGATTGGCGAACTTGTAGGGTGTAATTAATCCCGGTTAGTCTTTCCTTTTAGGGTTTGAAGGAAGATTTGATAAAAACAGTGGGAGCCATCCTGATTTGATAAAATAATAACCAGTCTAATCTTGTAAGAGCATACGCTGAGTGTTTTCTTCTCTCCAGGTAGCGATCATGTCACGCCTTAATCAAGATAATAATATGGATGCATTGAACCAACCCGCTTGTTATACTGAGCTGGGGAACGTTGATCCCGCTCCAACTTATAATTGTTATAAGATCGAGCAGGAAATAGAGGATTACCAGAATTCCCATACCGCATCTTCTTCGGGTGTGTTCATTACCGAGAACTGTTTTTCAGTATTCTCTACATCCTGGGTATGTGATACCGGATCAGGATCCCGTAATGTAATATGTTACATGGGCTACAGACGGGTAGAGAACTGGGAATGGGTGATAAAGTTTTAAGAGTTGGAAACGATGCAATTGTTCCAGCCAAGTTGTTGGCGGTTATCATCCTGTATTATCAAGTACATTGATTCTGAACGAATGTTATTAGATACCGAACCTGATATAAAACATTATATCAGTCTCTTTATTTAGTAAAGAAGGATATAATTTTGTATTGTTGGATAATGTTTTGAACATTTCCTATATCAAGAGTTGATTAAATCAGGCACGTTGTTTAAAAGCATATACGTTCTAAATCAAACTACGGTTCATAACGTACACAACACACACAGGAGGAAGAGTTCAGAAATGAATGACTCCTTCTTGAGGCATTGTAGACTAGGTCATATCAATGTGACCCGACTAGCTAAGTTACATTAAGATGCATATTTAAATCAGTTTGAATTTACATCTTATGAAACTTACCAGTAATGTCACAAAGATAAAATGACCATGGCTCCGTTTACTGGAAACAAAGAAAGAGTTAGTGAACTCTTGGGATTGATACATGATGATGTATGTAAGTCACATGTCTACACATGCCAGGACCGGTTCTTTGTACTTCATTACATTCACTGATGATCTCTCATGATTCGAACATATGTTCCTGTTGAAACAAAAGTCTAAAGCTTTTGAGAAATTCAATGAATATAAGTCATAAGTAGAGAACCAAAACTGGTAAAAGTATTATGTGCTTTGATGTGATCAGGGAGGAGAATACTTGAGCACGGAGTTCCTGGACTATTCTAAAGGAGAATGAGATTCTCTCTCAGCATTGCTCCTTCGTATACACCGCAGCACGTCGGTGTATCGGGCCGGAGCAATCGCACCTTATGTGATATGGTGTGCTCTATGATGAGTACTACTGAATTGCCTATTTCCTTTTTGGGGTTATGCACTTGAGAAGCTGCATACCTATTGAATTTGGTTCCAACCAAATCAATGCCTACCACTCCATATATGATATAGAATGGGAAGAGCTCATCTCTTAAGTAAGTAAAGATTTGGGGGTGTCCGGCCTATGTCAAAAGCAAAATCCGGACAACCTCGAGGCAAGGTCAGTTCTGTGGAGGTTTGTTGGATATCGCAAGCATTCGCAATGGAATATCTTCTACCCCACTAAGGAACAAAAGGTGTTTTATTTCTCGGCATGCCACCTTTTTAGAAAAGGAATTTATTTTGGAAAGAAATTTGTGGTCATGAGGTAGAACTGGAAGGAGTTCCAGCTATACAAACTACAGCTGATGATTTGGTAAAACCGCAGGATTAAATAGTTCCCGAACGAACCTCAGCCTCTCCGCCGATATGGTAGGGTTCCTCATCCACCTAAGAGATACTTCGGTTTTCTCAATGACAGTGGGAGCGAGAATTGCATCATGAGATGATGACCCAACTAGTTTTGAACAGGCCATCAAGAGTGGGGACTCTGTAAGAATGGCTGGATGCTAAGCGATCTGAGATAGAATCTATATACACCAACAAAGTATGGACTTTGGTTGCTATATGTGAAGGGTTAAATCCCCATTAGGAGCAAGTATATCTTGAGAAGATTACCTGGTGTAGATGGAAAAGTTGAGACTTTCAAAGCTAGACTTGTTATAAAAGGTTTTCGTCATCGACCAGGAGTGAATAATGATGAAACCTTTTCTAGCGGCTATGCTTAAGTCTATTCGGATCCTACTTGCCATTGCTACATACCATGACTACGATATCTGGTGGTTAGGTGTCATGACTGCTTTTCTAAATAGTGATTTAGAAGAGAGCGTCTATAAGTACACAGCCAGAGGGCTTCGTAAACAGTGGGAGCAGCGGAAACGTGTGCAAGATGCTTTACGGGTTAAGCAGGCGTCGCGGAGTTGGAACATCTGTTTTGATGTGGTAGTCAAAACGTTTGACTTCATCAAAATGGTAGATGAACCTTGTATATACAAAAAGGTTGTAGAGAGTAAGGTGGTCATCCTCGTATTGTACGTAAATGACATACTCTTGATAGGAAAGGAGTTTCCTATGCTACACTCGGTCAATCTCCTCTTATCACAAGGATTCTCCATGTAGGATCAAGGTGATACCTCCTAAATCCTGGGTTTTGGATCTATGAGATAAATCTAAATGGATGTTAGGATTCTCACTAGGTGTAGTGAGATGGTTTCAATCGATCCTGGGGAGAATCACTGGATGGTTTCCAGGGTGGTAAGCTCGACTGAATGTCAGTCACAGGCATTGTCTTTACCCTCAGTGGAGGGACGATGTGTTGGAAGAGTTCCAAGCTAGATACCGTGACAAACTAGACGATAAAGGCTGGATACATCGCTACCAACGATGCTACCAAAGAGGTAGTCTGGGTGTGTATTAGTTCATGAGATGAACTTCGTTCCTACCATTGTGTGACAAAGAAGTTGTGGCTCATGCCTAGGAACCCCCGTCTCATCAGTGATCCAGACATATTTTAAGGCAGTATCATCTGATCATGGAGATGGTTGATCTCCAGGGGATCAAGGTTAGGAGAGTAGACTTAGATGACAACACGGCGGATTCACTCACAAAGGCATTTTTCCAAGAGAGACTTTTATGGGATGGTTGAGTATGAGATACTATAACCACTGCTGATTGTTGGGTATTGGATACTACAACATATGGCCATAGTGCAAGTGGGAGATTGTTAGTTATATGTATGCCCTAGAGGCCATTACTGTACATGTGATGTATATTGTAGTGGATGCTTGGACATATATAGGGAGGACTTTCTTGCTCGACATGATAGTATACTATCTGGTTGCTCTTTATCTTAACATGTACACTGATTGTCTCTATGTTACATATTGGTAAAGCCCTTAGGATGTGTACTTGACTATCTGGATTATGATGCGGATCATACTAGTGGGACAAAGGTAGTCCATGAGTACATCCTTTAATGTTCCTAGTCATGGGTGTATCGAGACAAGGCATCGATATACCAGAGTAGACTAGCGTATAGCTTCTCGACCTATGTAGATGGGAGATGGATGATCCCATATCCATTGGTGTTTGACATCAGAGATGGTATACGGGTGCTCAGTGGTAACTGGGTACACTGAACGGACTCACCGAGAACTCCTAGATGGTATTATACCTAACGTCAGATGGCAGTTCTCTGGTGACACTGGTACAGGTTAGTCTGTCGACCTGAGATCGTCATAGAGTCTTGTGTGATTCCCACTGTGCTTTGATTTCCACCATACCACGGTCAAGAGATCGTGAAAAAAGGTTGTTTTGGGGTACAGTCCCGAGTCACATGGAGGCAATGAGCGATAGGAGGGGATTTGTCTCTCCAGGTATAGGGAGTTGATATTGCGCTGTGCTCGATTGGCTATAACAGGAAGTCCCTGGCCAGGGCTGCTTCTGAGATATACTGGTAAGTGTTATCAGTAGTTTCTCGACCCGTTATAAGCCTCATATCGGCACGACTTATCGAGTTACTGGGGCCTGACGTTTACCACCCCTAGACGAGATATGCGACATATCAGACAAAGAGACCGGACTGTACGGTAGTGTTACTGATTGGAGTCGCAGGAGTATGAGCAGGCTTGCTTGTTGATCTTCTGATCGCTCAATACCCGGGTGGCCGTTGCGTTTAGCAGACCGCTTGCGGCTTGTGGGTGTTTGATATGATATTGACGAGTTTTTAGAGTCCTACACAGAGGTTTCCTGGCTCAAGCGAAACGGAGTAAGAGCACATATGCGATATGTGCGGGACCGAGATTAATACTGTATGTGATACCGTATTCTATTCTTGCGATTTGTGTTATCGGTCGGTTATATGTGATATAACCGGGTTATCGAACCAAGTGTTGATTCGATAAGTTGATACACATAATATTAGTCGATTATGTGTGATATAGCCGGATTATTAAATCAAGTGTTGATTTAATAATTTAATATATAATTATATATTTGATATATTAAAATACATTGACTAATATTAACTCACTTAAGATTTCTTTTTCTCACTTGTTTGTGCACATAGTATATATATGATATATATTAGTGTACATAGTTTTGTGTCATGCTTGATGATACATGCTTCATGGGTGTGTGTATGACTTACACCATGCTTGCTATAATATTGGGTTTTTAATTATTTAAGTAATTCAAAATTGTTGGAATTATTTCATGACTTGAAGCTTGTAGAAGCTTGTAGTGTTCTTTGACTAAGTCCACAAGTTTTGTTTTACTTGAGATATTTATAAACCCAACCATTATAGTCAGCCATGGTTAAGTCTCTACAAAGGTTAGCATATGATGTTAACTCACCCATGGTTGTTATTCTCCACTTGCAATTTTTCCATGGTTACATTTCTTCATCTCCTTCCTCAAGCTCGCTAGATTTTGGGAGGTGATGAAAATGAATGAGAAAATTATTTCTAAAGTGAGCAAAATTCCTACTTCATCATCCTCTACTACTAACCATTTAGTATAGGGTGTTTGCTTCACTAATTTCACAATTAGTGAAGGGGTAGCTTGGGTTTGTGTCTCCTCGACGTAGATCATCTTCGGCCTCGAAGACTTCGAGCAAGCTTGTTCATTTCTTCAAGAGAACCCTTTCTAGAGTTCGGGTGTTCATGATTTGCAGCGAAGGGACTACTACACGGAGCATTATAAGTGAAGGACCGGTCTACAAAGATTGTATTCCTCATTCACTTGTATGTAAAGTTGTTTACATGTTGTATCGTCATATTTTCTAGTTACGATTATAGGGTTAGGGTTAGCTAGCAGGACAATTTTTTCTAAATTGGCATGGACGATACCTTCCGAAACCTTACTGTCGTGCTAGGCAACCCAACATATAGCAATTAAACAATGTTAACAACACATCCATGCATGCAAACGAAGTCACAACAATAGAATTCCAAATCATAATTAGCGCACATCCCAAATTTACCAAGGATCAAAAACCAAGTGCACTAAACATCAAAAAAAAAGTTGAGTTTTGAGCCAATTTGGAAGTCCGAATCAAAACGAAATGCGCCTGAACCTTCGCGGGGAGTTAGAGCACGAAATTAATTTCGAGTCGGAGGGCCTAGGAAGTACCTCACCCCCGAGGCCACCACGAGGTGGCCAGGGGGTGAGGCAGACCCAAAACTGCCCAGGGGGCAGTTTCGGGTCCCCACCCCCAAGACCACCTGGGAGTGGGCCCAGCCATTCGGTCCCTTCCCGGGGTCTCTCCGGGATGCCCACGCACCACCCCGCGGCTTCTCAGTTTAAACCGTGAGCCCACGGGGTATGCAAATATCTCAAAACTCAAAAATTCGGGATTGTTTTTTCGATAGTTTTCGATGCCCGAAAAAACGCGAATTCTAATGTCTTAACTAGCTAGTTTAAGGTATTTAGGAGGCTCTGATACCACTATAGGGTTCTCTAGTGCCCGCGGCGCAGCGGGGGCATGGATGGCGAACAAAAATTTCAAGCAAACACGAAGGAACCCCGAACCTAGAATCGATCCAAACGCCTAAACTAGCAAACCAAGCATGCAAAAATAAGGAATACTACCTTTGACGCATGTCCACCCAATCGTGGAAGACCCCTCCAAGCTCCGTGTATGCTGTCCGGATCGTGCTTGAGTGGTGACCTCCCTTGCCAAAGAAGATCCATCTGAGGGAAACCAATCCAAACTCCGGTTTCACCTAGTGAAGCGACCGACGCTCCAAGCTCGCTACGAATGGAGAGTAGGGATGTAGAAACATTTTCACTATCTTTTCTAAGCTCATGTGAGCTACATATAAGAAGGAGGAGGAGGTGAAGAAGAAGAAGCATTGGAAAAATGGTTAAGTCTTTTTTTTAAAACAAAAAAATCTAGCAAGCATGAAGAGAATGGCTTGATTATTTGCAACCATCCAAGAATAGTATTCACAAATGAAAATACTATATAATAACCAACCCATACATCTCTACCATGCTATAAAACACCTCATCCTCCACCTCATTTTTGATTTTCTATAAGAAAAATCAATAAATGAAGTGTCCATTTTCTAGAACAAATTCCGTATAAATACGGAATACAACCCGGTATACGTATCATAATATATATACGCGTATTCGTACAAAAATACGAATAGCTAAGAGAGAAAATGAATAGTAAACAATAATACTAGAATATACATATTAAAAAAAAATATATATATATATATATATATATATAAATTATTAAATCAAAACATGATTTAATGATTCGGCTTAATCCTAATCCGCTGGTATTATCAACCATCCGATTAAAGTCCGTATAGCATGTACATGTATTTAATCGGACACCTTGTATGTACTAACATACGTCATCTACATCATATCTCCTAAACCGGGAAAACCCTCTGTGTGAGACTCTAAAGACTCGACAATACGCTGACAGTGATTTACTGGATAAATCCAAAAACCACAAGCACGTCAGCGGCACTAGCTTGACGTAACGGTTGCCCAGGTATCTGTCGAAAGGAATGTCGACAATCAAGTCCCTCTATACCCTACTGAGCCTGAATATGACAATCTCCTTACAGTCCGGTCTCTTCATCTTAGAGTATCGCATACCAGATCTAGGGGGTGGAAACGTCAGACCCCTAATAACCTGATAAGTCGTGTCGGAATCAAACTCATCACCAATCGAGAAACTACTGAACTCATATCAGTAAATCCCATCTACCGTAACCACGGATTTAGGGTGATAGCCAACCGAACACAACATGACATTGACTCCTAATATTAGGAGAGATGAATCCCCGACAATCGCTCACTGCATCCATGTGGCTCGGGACTGTACCCAACTAAAACCTGTTTGCACGACTCCTTTGAGCTGTGGTAGAATAGTAATCAAAGTACAGTGTGAACTCACATAAGACAAATGACGATCTCGGGTCAAAAAACTAACTTCTATTAATGCCACTCGAGAACTTCCATCTGACGATAGATATAATATCATCTAGAAGTTCTCGGCGAGTCCGTCCAGTATACTCACCTCCAGTGAGCACCTGTATACTATCTTAGGTGACATAACACCAATGGTTTGTGAGACCGACCACCGCCCCTCGTCGAGCTCTCGAAACGTACACACTAGTCTACTCCGAAATATCGATACCCAGTCTCGATACTCTCACGACTAAGGACATTTAAGGATGTGCTTATAGACAACCCAGTTCTCACGTATATGATCGCCATCAAAATGCTGGTAGTCAAGCAAGAATCCTACGGGCTTCATCATTATGTATTAGCGACACGTAATAACAAGTAAAACATGTACGCATAAATGATAAAGACAAACCAGATAGCATACTATCATTTCGAATAAGATTGTTCTACCTATATAGGTGCTCTCTCAATTATCATAATCGCGTGCCTGCACTTACAATAATCGCCTTGATGACACTATATCCAACAGTTTTCTTTAAAACTTTTCGTTTCTCCATATAATGCACGTGCAACTTTTAGGCCTCCGAAAAGTAAAATAAAAAAATATTAAAAATAATTGGGACTAATGGGATTTTAACTTGCGAATAATAATGTAGAGTATCAACTGGTGAGCTATAAATAATTTCTTACTTTTATTGAACAAATTTAACTTATAAGTCATATCCATACCGAAATACACCTTTCTATATATTGATTGTGTTACAATTATACAGGAATACAATTATACAGGAATTTCAGGATCGTTACGATTATAATCCGCAGTCTCTTTGTTTTTTCCCTTTTCTAATATAGGGATCATGTTTTATTCAATGTTTTCCTGATAAATGGTTACACTATTTTGCTTTACACCTTTGCTTAAGATTGTTATTTTTATATTTTGGTGCTTGCCATTATTTCATTTAAGCCTTATTTCTTATAAACATATCCATGGTTTGGGCTAATTCTTAAAAACGCACTTGAACTTTCTTTATTATTCAACCTTACTTTAATTCCATTACTTATGAATCCTGCCGTTAAATCCCAGCCAAAAGACATATATGTCTTTTCCCAAAACCGAAAAAAGTGATTTTTTAAATAAAAGTTCTGGAACAATTATAGGTTGTCCCAATTTCAGAACTTGGACACCCGCTTCCAATTCAAGTCCACCCCCAATCCCTCCAAGTCGTTAATAGGTGATGGAGTTAGAGACCTATAAACACAAATAAGGCTCATATCTCAATGCATACAAGTAATTTTTTTCAGATATTTAATTCCTTCTCAACCGATTGAGAGTACCAACGCCCAAAAATTTGCCATCACTTTAACCACCCTACAACAAAAAACACCAAAAAAGAAAAGGTAGGGCTGGCTGCAAAATTTTAATTTGGGGTCAAAGGGTGAACAACAACTTTAATGTGGGTATAGAGGGCAATATTGGAAGGAAAAAAGAAAAATAGGATATACAGGCATTACACGGGATTCATTTCCCATTGTTTTTTCACAAAGCTTAACAAATTAAAAGTAGAGGGGGTTAGGAGGTAACGGAATTAAAGCAGAGGGGGTATTGGGTTATGAAGAAAGCTCAAGTAGATTTTCAAAAATTAGATCAAAGCACAAAAAGCATTTACAAGAAATAAGCCTTCATTTAAACATTTATATAGTGGATTTGTGGGAATTTTTGCGTTACCTTCATGGTTCAAAATCATGGATCTACTCACAAGTCTTTATCAATAGCATGCTAAAATATATTTCAGTTTGCATCTTTCATTATGTGTTTATGTTTTGCTCATAAAGTGAGGGGATATTGGTGTATACTAATAAAATATAAATATATGTCGACAATATCAATATCCTGACCTATAATGCGAGGAGAAAATACAGTAAGATATTATCAGCCAAAAATAAGACATTTGTGATTAGAATAGAATAAAGAACGAGAAAGGAAAATGAGAAGTCTTGAATATAAAATGTATCTTTTTGATAAATAAATTCATATCTTAGACCATATATTATCGATGTCGGGCACCTCGGGTAATATTGACTTAGGATTTCGATACTTCATTGCTCTTGCACAAAAGACCACGGAGGATAGGTTACAATTTTAATAGAGAATATTAATAATCCTTTTTCTTATGCATCTTCCTACTTTTATTTTATTTAATTTATATCCACGTAAAGCATTAGCTTTTTATACATGCATCCTATTTTATATTTTTTATATGACAATCTGTTTTATTTATTTATACTATTTTCTAGTCAACTTAATTAAATAGTTGTTTATGTATTATTTGTTTGTGTATGACAATCGATGAAAAGAACACTATTTATAAAATAGTTTAGTTTAGAGTACAAATTGATAGGATAGATTATATTAGCATGATGTTAACCCAAACATTATTAATGATATATTATTTATGATATAATTAAATGTTGCATTATTTAAAATGGAAAATATTAAATTTCTAATGATACACAGTGTTCCATTAGTTTGGTTTTATATCAAACAAACAATAATAACAACAAAGTTGAACTAATTTTCCTTTTAGCATCATATTCTTAAAAATGCAAATAGATCAGACGTAAATATATGGCTTAGAATACATATTAAAATAGAGTATAAGGAAAATAAGTTATATAATTTTTCAAACTTTTACGGTTTTGGATTATGTAGGTTCAATGTTTACATTTCTCAAATAAACTTTCTTAAAATTAGAATTAGGATTCATCATATTGAAAAAAGAAAAGCTTTTATTACCAAATATACATAAATTTATTATCTGTTCAATAAATATATAAAAAAAAAGGTAATCCATATTAGTTATAAAACCAAATCTCATGTAAACAATTTTTTTTTTGTTGAAAAGATGTAAGTGTTGATTTTTAGGATTTACCTTGATTCGATATTCTTTGGCTTGATATATATATATATATAGAGAGAGAGAGAGAGAGGAAGGGAGGGAGACGAATAAACCTTAGAAAAATATAGAAAGAGTTAACGCGTATAAAGAGTTCCGGGGAAGGGAGAGAGATCAGAGTCCTAATTTGGTAATCATTGACAAGAAAAAAAAAGTTTCGATGATCATGTCCAGCAAAAATATTTGAGACAATTTTGAGAGGTGGAGTTGAAGAGTGTTTATATAGTTGAACAAAAATTAGAACTTTTGATCCATCGATTCCAGTTCTAATTTTATCCATGACTAACATAAAAATTAGAATTTTTAGCTCCAGTTCCAATTGACAAACACCATAAATTTTATTATCTTAACATGTTCCAGTTTCACTTACAAGTTCCATTTGACTAACATACTCTTGTCCTTCTACCTGTCCCTAGGAATTTAATAAATAAAATGAGACATTTATTGGGTCAAATTATGTTATTATTTTGCTAATGTTTTTGACATATTTATAGTAGGGTGATAGACGAGCCAAATTTGAGGGACCCACATCCGAGGCACAATTCAACTTTGATTATTTTTTAGTTTTACTCTCTATAGATGTAATTAGGGCAGTTAGAAAATCTCAAAGCCCCGAACTCTGCTCGTTAAAAGCCCGTTTGTCAATTAAACGAGTCTAGTTTGAACAAGAATCGGTAAAATAAACAAGCAAAAACAAACACGATTGGCTCGAGCTCAGCTCTTATTCAGCAAGTTGTTTTGTATTTAGTATCAATAAATGAATGATCACTTATTCTTGAATTTAGATCATAATTATCATCTCATTAATGTTAACTCATGACTTACGAGTTATACCATAATAAATATTGAGTTAAATATTGTTATGCTGCCATATTGAAGAGTTATATAACTAATAAGTTTAAATTTAGTTGGCAAGGTTCTAAACAATTTTTGGACTCGTTTATTTAATTATAACAACTACAATTTTCGTTCACTTTATCAGATATAATATTGGACACCGATATGACTTTTCGTATGTTCTAATAATTATTTATAGCTATTTTTCTATATTTTAGGTAAGATAGACAAAACTCGAGGTTGGAGCTCGGGTTCGGACTCGTTTGACATATAAACGAGCCGAGCTTAAACAAATTATCAGGCTCATTTAAATAAACCATTCTACGTAGAAATAAATCACTTTGCATGAAAACAAATATTGCTGATATATTCTTGTGTCATGCATGTCATTTTCCTTCTTTAAAATGATACTGTTCTTTATATGATAGTCAACTGTGACCTTCCTCATTTAAAATTTCCTTATATGCTTTATAAATTGGTCACAAAATTATTCAATAAAACCGCAACAATTGTTTTTAAATTTCTGATAGGCTCGATTACTAGACGAGATAAACTTTTGGCTCAAGTTCGGTCCATGGGCTAATGACTGCAACCTAACCAACTCCGAGATGTACATAATTGTTTACTGTCTGTCTCAGACTCTAACTATAGCTCAAAATTATCAATCGATTTGTCATTTTGGTCCTAAAAATAAAAAAATAAAAAGAAATATAAGTCTGCCTCATCTTTTTTATAAAAAAAACCTACATTGAACTAAAAATCAGTTTATTTTATATATTTTTGAAGCTAATAATTACCCAAGCAAGACAAACGAGTTCAAGATACACACCTCACTCGTGTTTCACGTGCAAGACATGGATCCAAACTAATAATCACCGCACCCCTATCCTTTACTCATTTTCCACGATGTGGGCCCTCGTATAAAGAGAAAGTTATGGCATGTATTTGTAAGATATTTCGGGCATTAGGAGCATTCTTTATATAATGATTGGTTGGACATCGCAGCCATTATCATCATTTATATCGATTGTTACGTTCTTACAATACAACATGAGAACACTTTAAATATAAAATCTTGACGATTATAGTTAGAAGTCTCTTGCTTACGATGTCATTAATTAGCAAAATAAAAAATAGAAATTTTCTTTTGAGTATAGAATGGGCGACAAAATCTCATGTCTAGGCCATTTCATAATTGAAAACTATATCTTGCTCAACGTTGGCCGGATAGATAGACGGGCCGAGCTCATGGTTAGAGCTCATTTGCATGCTCGGCTTTCCCAGGGCTCAAAGCTCATTAATGCATAATCATTATATCCAACTTAAGAGATCAAATTCCATTCGTATCTCAAAATAAAAGGAAAACACAATCTGCTGAATTACCAACCAATATATATCAAACTTCCGTTCGCTCAAGCATTGGGAGAACTTCGTGATCTTGCTTTGAAATATAGCACGCGTTATTCAAACCAATTGAGCGTACTATATTCAGTCTAGCTCATCCCTTGCTTGTTGACTATAACGAGTCCGGATCAATATTTGACCGGCGGTAAATGAGCCGCATTTGAACCGTGCGGAGCCCGAGCTGGCCTGATCCAAATACTATCTCAATCTCTCTCATGAGAAAAAGAAGAAAAACGGATAAATATGTTTTCCAATATTACTATTATAAATTAAAGTTTTTTTTTCGAAATAAGGGTGAATATATATTAAAATAATATAATTTAAATTATATTTAGCTGAATAGGACGGTCCCCACCTTATCAGGCCCCATCTCATCCAGAGAGCGGATTTCTAGAATCCGCCCCCACCCACAATGAAGAGGACGGGTTTTAGGAACCCGCCCTCTTCATAGGTGGTGACGGCGGGTTCCTAGAACCCGCCTTTTAATTTTTACATTTTTTTAAAATTAAAATAAATAAAAAAAAAATTAAAAGTCTCCTTTTAAAAAACCGAATAAATAATAAGATTGTTATTTTTGTTAGGGACGTGGTGACAAGTAATTCAATATTCAAATCATACTATAAATATAAATCTTGTATACACTTCATTAACCAAATGAATCCATCAAAATAATAATAATAAAAAATCATATCATACTAAAATGTAAATTGTACAAGTTTCTTTACAAGCGCTAACTGATTTTCCTCCAGTGCACTAGCCACAATCTCGAAGGTCCCTCCCTTGTTGACTGTTAGGAACATCTGGTCCTATAATGACCTGGTTGTTTGCATAGGCTATATCTGCCGTGCCTTTGATGAGGATCAGCATCTATTGTCATTCGATCTCGACGCATCTTAGGTCTTCCGGGTCCTATATTTTTGTCCGGCGGTAATACAGTCGATGCTTGTTTGTTCCCAGTATAATAGTGTCAATAGCGATTGTCTGGTATATGATGAAATTTTGGATAGTATGCGTTTTGGTAATTGGAAACTGTATAGCAATGAGAAGCAAAATTGTAATGTGATTTATGCATGCTGCTCGCAGCAGCAATTGCGTAGGCACAAGGTAAATGTTGTTGCTGAAAAACACCGCATGTGCACGAAGAAAGCCCTTCATCTCTAAAATTTACGGTATATTGATTCTCATTACTCTTCGTAATTTGAAACTCCGCTGTGTCAAATCTTTCAGATTTGTAGTATTGTGATATGCGCTCTCTTTTCCGGAATATATCTTCATAATACGCGGTGAGTGGAGTCTCCATCGCCAAAAACTTTTCCCTTCTTTACACAAAATAAGTATTCACTCTAAAAAAGATTCGAACAATTAACCCATGTATCGATAAGCCTCTAACACCTTTAAGGACCACGTTGAAGCTTTCAAACATATTAGTGCTCATTGGTAGATATTTGCATCCATTATCATGTACCTGTGACCACATGCGTATTGGATACTCATCTAACCACGCTTTCGCTGCTTGACTCATTTCTCCAATTTTCGTCATGTACATGTCATGAACATCAGAGTTAGACGTTTCACCAGTTTTGTACATAAGTTTATGTAGATCTGAATTTTTAAATTTTCTATCAAAATTTTGTCTGAAGTGCCGCCGGCAAACCCTATGTGGGGTCGTCGGAAATTTTAAATTCTCTATCAAAATTTTGTCTGAAGTCTTCAATATCCAACTTATACTGGTCCAGATACTCGGGCTTTATTTTCTGTTGTAGACTCATATATTGGCGGTAGATTCAGTTCATATCATATGATTCTACATTTATCGTCATCGCTAGAGCCGTAGCATGAGCCGGCACCAGAGCCGCAGTATCAGGCAGATCCAGAGCAGCGGGATCAGTAGTTCGGATCACCATACTGTCAGCAGCAACCCTGGCATATTGAACAAGCGCAACAACCGTTGCAACAACAGTCTTGGGGACAGGTTTTGCGCAACAACAGCTGTCTTGGGGATCAGGCTTTGCGCAACAACAATAGTCTTAGGGAACAGGTTTTGCGCAGCCTTGGGGGCCAGGTTTTGGGCAACAGCAACCCAGTCGGGAGACGGATTTATCGTCCTGCATACAGTTGTTGGGAGGCAGCACATATCCAACACATGTCACACATTCAGGACTTGCGGAACAACAGCCTGTCTAAGACGATACTGAAGACGAAGCAGAAGATCCGCCGCCGCCGCCGCCATATACTCGAGACACGGGAGGGTCGTCCAGTCACCCCAAGAGACATAGGCTTATGTCAAGCCTCCTCGGATTGGGAAAGGGAAAGGAAAACGAAAAGCGATAATTGTATATTTTTATAAATGGGTATCAAAGTGTCTAATTCTTTTAATATATTCATTTTGTTAATGGAGTGTATACAATATTCATATATATAGTATGATCTAAATATTGAATTACTTGTCACCACGTCCGTAACAAAAACAACAATCTTATTATTTATTCGAATTTTTAAAAGGAGATTTTTAAAATTATTTTTTGATATATTTTAATTTTGAAAATTTTTAAAAATTAAAAGGCGGGTTCTAGGAACCCGCCCTCACCATGCCCATGAAGAGGGCGGGTTTCTAGGAACCCGCCCTGTTCATTGTATGAGTGGGGGCGGGTTCTAGAAATCCGCTCTCTGTGTGGGATGAGGCCTGATAAGACGGGAAACCGTCCTATTCTTCTAAATATAATTTAAATTATATTATTTTAATATATATTCATCCTATTTCGAAAAAAACCCTAAATTAAAACCTGCCCATATGGCCAAAAACCAAGCATTCACCTAAAAAAAAAAAAAAAAAATAATCAGGAGTGTAAGTCGATTGTTCTAGAAATGTACGGCTTCACTCTATTTCACACGCTTAATCCTTCTTTGTTTTTCCACTTTGTGGGGCCCTAAAGTCCTTTTTATGGAAAAAAATAAAATAAAAATGACCTAATATTTTGGACAAATTTGAGGCGGTATCTTCAACGACTTCTTTATTGTAAGCCCAAACACATTCATATCACACACACTGTGCACACACCAGCACAAGTCACATGCCGGGTTCCATAAATTTATCCCGAAAGCATTAAATTGTAGTCACTTTTCCCACCGGAGGTTCAACCCTAGGACTCCCCCAAACAGGGTAGTGTCATGTCAACTGATCAAGACCAGTTTTGGTGAGCGGTGTGAAACCATGATTTTGTAATTATGAGATGTTTGGATTACCTAAACTATGGTTTTGAAACCATGATTTATGGGGAAAAAATCAAAAAAAATTAAGAGTCCATAAAAGAAAATCTACTCAGCCCATTCAGCTTTTATTTTTAAAAAAAACAACATGGAGGCACTTTATCTTCTTCACCGCTCATGGGAGCCGTGGGAAATGCCAGCCGCTTTCTCGTTCGGGGGAGCGGTGCTCGCGTTGAGCGGCGAGCGCCGCTTCCCGAATGGAATGGACCCTGAGGTATTGCACGTTTTTTAGGTTTTTTTTGGGTTTAAAAATAAGTCAAGTTAGGAAATTGGGCCCGGAAACAGATCCGGAGTAGCTGCTGCTATCATGGGAACAATAGCGCTCATGTTATTACATTTAACGGTCAAGATCCATCCGTTAGAAATGAACGGTCGAGATTTATGTGAAGTAAAAGATCTTTTGTATTAATGTATTCATTGCAGGTAGGATGTGGCCAAGATCATGATATTATTTCCAGCCCCGCAGACAGCTGTTTACATCCCATTTTTCTTCTATTTAAGTCCTTCCCATCCCACCAATTGTCGAAAGAGAGTTAGAGAGAGAAAATAGATATATAGAGAGAAAATGGTGATGAGAGTTCATGGGATGACTTTGAGCCCAAACGTTCTGAGGGTGATTGCTCGTCTTAGTGGGTTTGATTTGGAGTGAAGCCGAGCTACCTGCAAAGAAGTCCCGGGATGGTTGTACCACCGTGGACCCTCCGACGATCAAGTTAGCCGAGGTATTTGAGCAAAGTAGCGGCCTATTGGAATAAAATTGTTTTACCTGAGTCGTATGAGAGAGGGTTTTTATAGCGGCCACCATGAGCTAGCTGGCGCGAGATCTTCGCCGGCCGTTGCGCCCGCGTGAATGACGGGATCTCCCATTAATGACGAGATACACTCGTTAACGGGGGAATGTGACGGCGTGGAACGTGGGATCGTAGGACGGCGGATATCTCGCGTTTGGCGAGATCCGCGGAGACGCCTGTAATCTGCGTTCTAGGTTGCTCGGTAGAACCGGGAAGGCCTAACTTGGTGAGAGGCCTAAAAGAGGACGGGAGGCCGAGCTAGTTCGGTTCGGCGATAACTCGGAGGCGAAGGACCGAGGAGCTCGGCATGTAGAAGGGCTCGGAGGCGAGCCAATGGTTATTTACATGGTGAGCAGATGAATGTTCAGGGATTTTTCGGAGGTCGGGTCCAGATAGCGGGACGACAGCCTGGGAGACGCCTCCAATGTGTGGTTCTTGCCCTGTTTCCGTATCCTTCGGACACGTCATCTGCCACGTGTCGTGATCCGGGGAGTTCCCACTTTTGAGCATCATCACTCCTCGTAACAGGGTTTATATCTAACCACTAGTAGTTTACAAGAAATTCCGGTGATAATCCCTTTTATCGGAAAAAAAGTTGTCGGAAATAAAAAGATACGAATGCTTGCATGCAAGAAACCTAATACAAAATTTCTGGCATTAGGAGCATTCTTTGTATAATGGTTGGTTGGAACTCCCGGCCATTAGCATCATTTATATCGATATTTAGGTCTTATAATATGAGAATACTTTTAATATAATATCTTTATGATTATAGCTGGAAGTCTCCTGCATATATATGCCGCCATTAATTTGCAAAATAAAAAATAGAATTTTTCTTTTAAATATAGAGTTGATGACAAAATTTCATATCTAGACCATTCCATAATTGAAAACTATATCTTGCTCAACGTTGGCCAGATAGATAGACGGGCCGAGCTCATGGTTAGAGCTCATTTGCATGCTCGGCTTTCCCACGGCTCAAAGCTCATTAATGCATAATCATTATATCCAACTTAAGAGATCAAATTCCATTCGTATCTCAAAATAAAAGGAAAACACAATCTGCTGAATTACCAACCAATATATATCAAGCTTCCGTTCGGCCGGATCAATATTTGGCCAGCAGTAAATGAGCCGCATTTGAACCGTGCGGAGCCCTGATCCAAATACTATCTCATTTGTTCCCAAGAGAAAAAGACAAACATATAAATATGTTTTCCAGTATTACTATTATAAATTAAAACCTACCCATATGGCCAAAAACCAAGCATTCACCTAAAAAAATAAAATAAATAAATAATTAAGAGTGTAAGTCGATTGTTCTAAAAATGTACGGCTTCACTCTATTTCACACGCTTAATCCTTCTTTGTTTTCCCACTTTGTGGGGCCCTAAAGTCCTTTTTATAGAAAAAATAAAATAAAAATGACCTAATATTTTGGACAAATTTGAGGCGGTATCTTCAACCACTTCTTTATTGTAAGGCCAAACATATGCATATAACACACACTGTGCACACACAATCACACGTCACATCCCTACAGGGTCCATGAATTTTGTAACTATGAGATATTTGGATTACCTAAACTATGCTTTTAACCATGATTTATGGAGAAAAAATCAGAAAAATATAAAAGTTCATAAAAAAAAATCTACTCGGCCCATTCAACTTTTATTTAAAAAAAAACCAATAGGGAGGCACCTTATCTTCCCCACCGCTCATGGAAGCGGTGGGAAACTGGCCGTTCTCTCGTTCGCGGGAGCGGTGCTCGTGTTGAGCGGCGAGTGCCTCTTCCCGAACGGGCCCTGAGGCCCTGAGGTATTGCACGTTTTTAGGTTTTCTTTTGGGTTTAAAAATAAATCAAGTTAGGAAACTGGGCCTGGAAATAGACCCGGAGTAGCTGCTGCTATCATGGGAACAATAGCACTCATGCTATTTCATCTAACCATCCGATATAGAAATGGGCGGTCGATATTTGTGTGAAGCAAGAAACCTGTAGTATTAATGTATTCATTGCACGTAGGGCACGTGCCCAAGATCATGATATTATTTCGACCGAGCAGACAGCTGTTTACATCCCAGTTTTCTTCTATTTAAGTCCTTCTCATCCCACCAACTGTCCCAAGAGAGTTAGAGAGAGAAAATAGATCTAGAGAGATAAAATGGTGAGGAGAGTTCATGGGATGGCTTTGAGCCCAAACGTTGTGAGGGTGATTGCTTGTCTCAACGAGAAGGGCTTGGATTACGAGTTTGTCCCTGTTGATTTGCGCTCTGGTTCTCACAAAAAGCCTGAGTTTCTAGCTCTCAATGTAATTTTCTTTTTCCAATTTTTTTTCACTTTCTTTTTGATTTATATATTTTGGGTTTTGATCTTGTTAAATAAAAATTAATTTGTTGGGTTGTTTTTGTAGCCATTTGGTCAGATCCCGGCGTTTGAAGATGGAGAAATCAAGCTCTTTGGTAATTTCTCTCTCTTTCTTAATGTTTTGTTTTACAAAAAACTGTGATTATAATTTATTTTCACTCAGATCCATATTATTAAGGCATTTTAACGGGTAAACCCTGATGAGAAAAATCAAAATATTTTTATCTCTTAAAATGATGAAGGAAAGGAAATATAGAAGAAGTGGAAAGGGGGGAAAAGAAATTCTTTTCCTTGTTTGTAATTATTATAATTTGATACAAAAGTGGAAATTTAGCTGACAAAATCTAACAAGATTGAGTAAAATTTGATGAAAATTATGTGTTTATACTGTATTTTTTTCTTGTTTTCTCCAGCAATGAAATTTAAATGAAAAAAATCATTTAAAAGTTCTCTTTTCTGCATCCTAACTAAATAAAAAAGCACTTTATTTACACACTTAAATACTCAAGCCAAACAACCAAGATTTGAATAAGCAGTCAAGTTCATTTTAGATTTGACATGGCAGGTTTTACACCAAAAAAAACCCCAAAAAAACCCTGGAAAAAATCTTGGAAAATTTTCATACGGGTCCGCATAGTATAATTGCTTGTTATATTTAATTAGCTCATACATATCGTATGCAACTACATGTATACCATAAGCAATTGCATACATATCAAATAAAAATTAGATATAGCATGCATCTATTCAAATACCGCAAGTAGGGTTTTTTTGACAACTCAAAACAAGGGGTTTTGACAACCACTTCAGAGCGTTTTTTTTATCCCCCGGAAAACTTGCTTGGGGTGTTTGACAATTTACCCTTTAAATTTTCTATTTAATAAATTATAAATTATATCAAATGTCTAATTTTAGCTTTGCTAACTTTGCAAGTTCAATTTTACATATTTAATGAAGCGCTTAAATTTCGACCGGTGTTTGAGCAGCTTGGTAATTTTTCTTTGATAATTACCCTTTTTTTATTATTATGAAAAACCAATTTCCATAATTGACCAGCAGAGAGAGAGCCTTTCATATGACACCAATATCTAAATGGTTCGAGTGTTTTCGATATAATTTGATATAAAAATAGAATCAATTAAATTTAGTTGCTAATCTTTACTCGTGTCCTTACCATCCAACATTTAGAATCGCGTGCGATCAACCGCTACATTTGCAAGCAATACAAACAAACTGGAGCCGACCTCCTTCCTAACAAAACCCCGGCCGAGCTAGCCGCAACCGAAGCTTGGACCGAAGTCGAGTCCCAACACTTCAGCTCACCTGCAGCTAAAGTCGTCTTCGAGCTCCTAATCAAGCCGATGATCGGCATGACTGTGGACCCGGACGTGGTCGAAGCTCAGTCAGCCGAGCTGAGCAAAGTTCTTGATGTTTACGAAGAGAGGCTATCGAAGAGCAAGTACTTCGCGGGGGATGAGTTCACACTCGCGGATTTGAACCACATGCCGCATGTTTCTACCTTGATGATGACGTCGAAGGCGGACCTGGTCACCTCCCGACCCCACGTGAAGGCTTGGTGGGATGCGGTGTCGGCCAGGCCGGCATGGCAGAAGACGTCCGCCGCTGTCAAGGCGTGAGAAGAAAGTATCCAGTATCTGCCAGCTACCAGTTGGTTGCCTGTTTGGGTTAGGGTTTGGCAGTGGTGTGGTGTCAGCTTGCTTTGTTGACTCACTGTGGAATAAGAGTTGATTATGTTTTGTGCTCGGAGTGTGCTTTGTTTGGGTTATGTTTAGCGCAGCTTGTGACTTATGAAATAAATAATATTTGGTGATTTTGTGATGTTCTGTTTGGGTTGTTCCAGGTAAATTTTTTCTTAAAAAAAAGTTTAGGTATTTGTTTTGGTTGGTTTCATTACAAAACAAGGAACAAGGTCAATTTTATTTTTTTAAAAAATTTTTGAGTTGGTATTCCTCAAAATATTCAGGCACCTTTTCCTTTGTTTTTAATTGTCATGGAAGACATTGAAAATCATAATGGAGATTTAAGAGGTTCCCATGTAATATTTCTTTTATTATCTGCTTGTAATGAAGGAACAAAAGTCAAATAATGATATGTAAATTTTGTAGATATCAGTTTGCAGTAAAAGCCCCAAAACAATTAGAATTTACAAGATAATCAACAGACTTTTTTTTAATTTATTTTTTGAATTTTTTTTGCAGCATAGCCAACAGGCCTCCACATTATGTGTGCTTTAAGCAATGTTTTCATGATAAATGTTGAAAGATGGTGTGGTTTGGCCTCAAGTGGTCACACTGTTTTGCTGGGCATTGGTGATATTTGTTACTTAGTTTTAAAGTTTATATCTAGGGGCTTTGTCCTTGTTTCATTCAAACATTTATGAGTATATGTTTTGCTTACAACGCTATGAGATATTGGTGTATACTAATAAATATAAATACATGTTATCTCCACCAGTATTTTCAAGTATGGCGCGGCCTAAATTTGGCGAATTTATTGGAGACGCTTTATGATTAATAGGTTTGGAGGAGACCCTAGACAGTTGATATCTTGATTCTTATGTTTATTTGTATTGAGTTGATGGTTACATGATGATTGGTTGGATTCTACAAGAGAACATAAAAGTTATTGCTGGTATTTTGGATGTAAATTATATTTTTTTAATAGTTTATTTACATCCGAAGCTTTTTAAGACAAATATATACTGCATGAGACTGGGAAACTTTTTCGTCCAGAAAAAGGTAAAATGATGATTTGTAAATTTTATACATATCAGTTTGCAGTAAATACCAATAAAGTACAACATTTTTATATTCATTGCAAGAATTAACATTTAGAACAAGTCATCTTGCCCAAAACATGTCATTATGTTAATTTACAACAACATAATGACATTTTTATATTCATTCTCACAGTGCATCATCTAATTGATCAGGAAACTACAGGATGGAATGACTCTCATATCCACTCCCTTTTCCCTTTTGATGTTAATAAAATTTGTTCAATAACCCAAGCGAACATGATAAACTGATTCGGCTTCCAGATAAAAGAGGTCTTTTTTCATCTAGATCCGCATACAAAACTCTCATTGGTAATTAGATAATTTTGAAGATATCGTCTTTTATAAGCAACTTCGGTCAAGAAAGGAGGTTCAAACACCCATTCTTCATTTTATATGGCAAGCCATCAATAATGTGATAGTGACCAATATGCGGAGAGTCCAAGCATTACCTGATACCGATAGCAAGTGTCTGTAATACAAGATTTTGAAACCCATGCGTAACGCGTTGGATCAAAGATAATCGAATATATTTATAGACGAATATTATATTTTGCCATGTATAAAAAAAGTACACAAATATTACTTTTTATACATTTGTTTTCATTATGTTTGAAAAATATACAAAGATTAATATTAATGTATTTGAGAAATAACTCATGAACATTTTTTTTTTGAAGGAATCATGATCATTTTTCTTTGAAAAAAATCTCAATATATGATGTTCCAAGGATAAATCATGAACATTTTAAAAAAAATTTAAAAAATAAGAGAGAAAGTTACTGTGAAAAATTCTTCAGAAATAACTTTTAGCCAAATGAATTAAAATAAAATAAAAACCAAATTATTAAAAAAGTAAAAATGAAATAGCCCACATATTAATTTTTCTTTGTTCTTGAGTCTCGTATTAATGGGGCTTTTGAAAATGAATAATGTTAAAGGATATGGAAATAAATATAGGTAAAGGGAAGGACAAAAGGAAAAACGGCAAAATTAATGATTTGAATTGCAAAAGATTCCTCGGCTAATCCTGCTTTGTATCAGAGTAACAGAACAAAATAGAATGGCCAACCATACTCCTCTCATTTGCTTCTTCACTGCAACTTCTCTTATTTGGTTTGGGGCTCCATTGATTTTGATAGTAAAATAGAGAGGGGTGACGATGTTGATGCGGCTGTTAGCAACTAAAATTCATGGCCTAGTCTAGTTTTGGTTCTCTAAAAACTAAATGTTGATGCGGCTGTTAGCAACTAAATAGCTGGTGACGATCACGATGGAGCTGCGGAGTTTAATACTTATTGTTGAGTGGCCGGTCCCGAGACGGCCCGGCCGCTGGCCAGGCCTGGTCTATGGCCGGGTCGGGCTTGGCTGGGGCAGCCCGCCGGCCTGGTCCGGAGCAAATAAAAAGAATATTAGATTTTTTGGTGTTGGGTTTAAGAAAATTTTGAAGGCAGCACTTGAATTGATATGTGCTCGGGATCAAATTATGGCTGTGGCCTTGTTGGGGTGGGTGCAGAATCAATGTTTTTTGATTTGAGTTAAAGGGCGCGGGGATTCCTAAGGAAAACCCCCAAAAAAATTGAAATAAAAGGGAGAGGATACTGTGTAAAATGATGGGATCCGGGGATTTTCAATTGTATGAGAGGGTAAGGTTTGCTAACCTATGCCTCCTCAAAAAAAAATTTAATCATTAAAATATTTAGGTCTGGTCCAGACCTAATTGAAGTTCGAGCTTAAAAAAATTCCGCCAAAAAAAATATTTTAATTGCGTTTGGCCGGCTCGGTCCGACCCAAGCCAGGCTAGGGTTTGGGGTACCCAGGCCGGGCCCGGTCAACCGAGGTTGGACCGGCCCGTTCACCGGCCAAGCTCGACGGGCTTCAGGTCGAGCCGACCCGTTTTCCGTCTTGACTGCTGACTCAGAGCTAGCAGAAGCCTCGGCGACGCGGCATGGAATTTTCTTAGCAGCGCGCTCGTGCAAACGTTGTGAGTGACTCAAATGACATCATAGATTGGATTACACAGCCGAGACTGGCTCCACCATAGAGGATATCACGTAATATCTATAAATGTCGTCGTCTTGTATCTTTCCACGTGCACATTTTAGTGGAGCATTCAAAGAAGTCATTTAACCAAGCAACACATACGACGACTCGAACCGCTAGCATGGCCTCTTAGGGTATTTTTGGGATGTTTCATGATATCCGAACTCCAATTTGTAAGCTGTTGAATATTGCAAGCGACAACACTTGACTTATCTAATAAAATGTCACCGCATCTTTTCTCCAAAATATAATTGCTTTTCTAAATTTGATATGGAATACGAAAATGGGAAAATGGACGAACAAGACCATCCTCGCCCGCTTTAACAATTTCGGGCCCGGCCCATTTTAAATCCAATTGCAAAACCTCAATGTACGAACATTAATAATGATTTCAGGGGGCATAAATACAAAAACGCCCATAAATATTTATAGCCCCTTCTTCTCAAATCCCAATTCCAAAACCCTAACCCTCGCTGCCGTCGCCATGCGCCCCCTCGACGAGAAGGAGACGACCGTCGTCTTCGAGAAGCTGCTGAAGTTCACGGGCCAGAACCTCGCCCTCATCGTCAACCGCCCCTCCGTCGACGGCGACGGGCGCCACGTGTTCCGCCTGCAGAGGAACAAGGTGTACTACGCCTCCGAGGCTATCGTGCGCCGCGCCACCAACGTCAGCCGCGACCGTCTCCACTCGCTCGGCACCATCGTCGGGAAGTTCACCAAGACCGGTCAGTTCCGCCTCACCATCCACTGCCTCGACCTCCTCGCCGCCCACGCTAGGCACAAGGTGATTCAACATCCTGATCTTGATTAATTTTAGGGTTAACACTAAAACACCCTTGACCATCGTGGCCCTGCTTGTGTATGCTTATGTTATAAGAGATGTGTTTGAGAAAATGGAGTTTAGAAAATTTAGATTAGATTAGCGTTTAGAAGATTTAGTTATCTCAACTCCAAAATGAATGCTAAACATGGCAAAATTAGCATCTTGGAGAGTTGATTTCGCCGACTTTTTGAAACTCCAGTTTAGAAAACTCAACCCCGTTCCCAAATACCGCCTACGTTTTTTTCACTAAATTAACTTAAAGTGTTTGAGAACGGAGTTAGTATTCATCAAGTTATATAATCCTAACTCCAAAATCCTAACTATGCTGTGTTTGGCTTTCATTTTGGAGTTTAGAATACCCAGGTTATCTAAACTCCAAAGTTGAGATAATCGGAGTTTAGGAAACTCCGATCCAACTAGAGTTTCTTGAAATTTTAATAAATGAGAAGAAATACTTGTTTTGGGGTTTAGATAATTCAAAACCTGTCACGACCCGCAAGGTACGGAACGCGACCGGCACTTAAGTTACGAAACGTCTCAAGGCGTCCGTAAAATAAGTAAGCCGAAGCCCAGAATACAAAACCCAATTAAGAATTTGAGTGAAAGAAAACCAATTTATTTAAACATTTTTCACCATTAATCCACATCAAGTCCCTTTTTAAAATATTCTTCATCTTTCCAAAATTCCTGCAGAATTTCCTTTGTAAATCAGGCCTCAAACGGGCGCAAAACCGAAATATAAATAAATAACATGAATATGGCATCCCAAGCGGGAGCTAGCTCTTCGCCTCAAGACGGTCACAAATCCCACGCAATATAAAACAACAATGTGCATAAATAAGTATGAAGCATAGGTAAAATAACATGTCGACTCAAGTGAGCTCGACCCCAAATAACATATCATAATATCCCCAAGTCTCACAACCTCGTCTTTAGGTCAATATACAGTAATCCAAATAACTGATGCAGCTGAAATAGTAGTAGCAGCAGTGACAGTAGTAGTAGCAGTAGTAGCAACAGTAGATGGAGTACTCTAGATACAATGAGCATATATAAGGTGGTACAAAATGATAACCCACCTAGGAGCAAAAGTCTCGAGTCCAAACAAAAAGGGCAAAATGAGCAAAAGTGTCCGCCGCTACAGTGCTGACGGAACGGACCTGCAGAAAAGCTGGGCACAACGGGGGTGAGTTG
The DNA here is from genome assembly GCA_030015575.1 of Agapanthus africanus. Classification (NCBI taxonomy): domain Eukaryota; kingdom Viridiplantae; phylum Streptophyta; class Magnoliopsida; order Asparagales; family Amaryllidaceae; genus Agapanthus; species Agapanthus africanus. Next base: position 774,232,723 of record CM057341.1, read on the forward strand.
CCAGCTTGTGAGTAATAAATAACATTTACTAAGGCTATCGTATGCATGCACACAAGTATCCTAGCATCTCTAAAACAGGTATGGCTATATGTACTAGCAGGTATGTATGCATCATCAGGGTTCTAACCAGTATGTCACATGGATGCAATAACAGGTATGTATGCCACATGAGTCAACTCAGGATCTCATCATGAAGGTATAAGAATTGTTCCTTCATTTGTTTTGAAAACTTCTTTTAAACATCCGCATAATATCCATGAAATCAATAAAATCCGTGTCCAGCAACGACACCTCAAATCTGTCTAAATCTCATATATCCATGTCAAATATCTCTAGCCTCAGCCATCCGGCTGATCCATGTCAAATATCCAAATCTCAATCTAGTGGCCACGGTCGGTATCCTCTGGATATCCGCCGTGCCAAATGAAATCACCGGTAGGTAATCCGTCCCCTGCCAGGCTCAACGCCATCATCTGCGATCCTCTTGCCCCGGGGTACCTTACCGGGCCCACCATGTACCCGTGACGGTTTCTCTACTCCTCGACACGGATCTCGAAAACCACAGCAAACTCATGGTGGACGACACTTTACATCACTAGAAAACCGCAACTTTTATATTAAAAGATCGTAAGTTTGGAAATCTTGCGGCTTTCCCCAAAATCCAGAAATATCATAAATCTCATGAAATCATCATGGGTGCATATGTCAATGATAATGAATGCAGAAGGTATCAATATGCAATATATGATCTATACTACGCATGAGCAAGTGAATTAATGCATTTGCACGAGAATAGCAATTCTTATGATTTCTTTTAATATATTTATTGCAATAGCACAATTCTAAGCAATTAACATGTTTCAGATTTGCAGTTATCTAGTGTTGTGACATGGCAATTACCAGGGTGTGTGTCAACATGAATAGTGCTTGTGCTGCATATAAAAACCTGGTAATGGTGCATGTGTCCTAAAAATGAGTTTGCGAATATGAGTATGACATATTGATCTAATTGCAGCAATTATCATGCAAGTGTTATTATTCTAATGTCACAAGTGATTATCCAGTTTACTATTTTCCAGTTTACTAAATTTATCGGGCGACTTGCGCCATCCAAACAATCGTCCCCCGTAGATGTTAAATCTACTCACCCGTGATCCCGTGTTAGGTATGTCCGACCACTTGCTTCCCTTTCTCCGCTGCGCTCGAAGTCCCTGCCGGTGAACCTAGAATTCACAAGAGTCACCATATAAGGAAAAGTCATGCAAAACGCGATATATCGATAAAGGAAACGCGTGCATGAAACCAAACGCGTGTGCACACGATACGACGCGACGCGCACAAACCCACTAGAACCTACGCCAAGTCGGATAAATCGGGTGTTTACATGGAATCTGGGGAATTTCTCTGGTTGACTGGCCTCACTAGGACCTAAGAGGTTTATTATAACTAACGTAACTCTCACTTTGCTCAAAATCTCCATAAAACACCCAATATCACTTTTAAGCATGATATGGACACCGATTAAGCTAGATATTCGGAATTTTAGCAAATTAGGCTAACCATCCAATTTTAATGATACTACTAGGCTTTAACAGGTTAGTTAACACCAAAGATGGCTCATGAAACCACGAGCACTCCAAAATAGCTAAATCTAGCATTACTACCCATTCTAGCAATAAAATTCTGTTTATCGCAACAACTAGCTAATCAAACACCTAATCTACATAATATACGAAAAGTTCAAGAGTTATACCCTCTAAGAATCTTGCAACAAGGGAGAAGGAGAAGAAGAAGAGGGTAGGTGCATCAAAACGTGGCTGGAACGGAGTTGCTGTGCACTGCTGAAGCTGATGCAAAGAAAAATGGGTTTGTTGTTGCTGTTGCTTGCTGGAAATGTTTGCTGCTGTTGTTGTTTCTTACTTGGTGAAATATGGGCTGAAGTAGCAGCTGGTGTGCTGTTTGGAGCAGCCTAAGTAGACTTTTGGTGTTAGGGTAGATGATGTAGCTGCATAGAGTTGGGGGTAGCTAAAAAGCTGATGTAATGAGCTGATTTTGTGCTGCTGAAGTTTGAAAATTGGTGGCTGATTGGAGCAGCCATAGCTGACCATCAAGGCTGGAATTGGGCAGAAATTTGAGGCTAATGTGACTTGGTGCTGTTTTGATGTAATTACGGCTGATGTGAGGTGTGAGTGATGATGGTTTAGTAGCTTAAGGTCAGCAATTTGTGGTGTGAGTGATGTGTGGTGCTGATGTGATGGTTTAGTAGCTGTAGTTAAGCTACTAAACCATCATCACTCACACCTCACATCAGCCGTAATTACATCAAAACAGCACCAAGTCACATTAGCCTCAAATTTCTGCCCAATTCCAGCCTTGATGGTCAGCTATGGCTGCTCCAATTAGCCACCAATTTTCAAACTTCAGCAGCACAAAATCAGCCCATTACATCAGCTTTTTAGCTACCCCCAACCCTATGCAGCTACATCATCTACCCTAACACCAAAAGTCTACTTAGGCTGCTCCAAACAGCACACCAGCTGCTACTTCAGCCCATATTTCACCAAGTAAGAAACAACAACAGCAGCAGCAAACATTTCCAGCAAGCAACAGCAACAACAAACCCATTTTTCTTTGCATCAGCTTCAGCAGTGCACAGCAACTCCGTTCCAGCCACGTTTTGATGCACCTACCCTCTTCTTCTTCTCCTTCTCCCTTGTTGCAAGGTTCTTAGAGGGTATAACTCTTGAACTTTTCGTATATTATGTAGATTAGGTGCTTGATTAGCTAGTTGTTGCGATAAACAGAATTTTATTGCTAGAATGGGTAGTAATGCTAGATTTAGCTATTTTGGAGTGCTGGTGGTTTCATGAGCCATCTTTGGTGTTAACTAACCTGTTAAAGCCTAGTAGTATCATTAAAATTGGATGGTTAGCCTAATTTGCTAAAATTCCGAATATCTAGCTTAATCGGTGTCCATATCATGCTTAAAAGTGATATTGGGTGTTTTATGGAGATTTTGAGCAAAGTGAGAGTTACGTTAGTTATAATAAACCTCTTAGGTCCTAGTGAGGCCAGTCAACCAGAAAAATTCCCCAGATTCCATGTAAACACCCGATTTATCCGACTTGGCGTAGGTTCTAGTGGGTTTGTGCGCGTCGCGTCGTATCGTGTGCACACGCGTTTGGTTTCATGCACGCGTTTCCTTTATCGATATATCGCGTTTTGCATGACTTTTCCTTATATGGTGACTCTTGTGAATTCTAGGTTCACCGGCAGGGACTTCGAGCGCAGCGGAGAAAGGGAAGCAAGTGGTCGGACATACCTAACACGGGATCACGGGTGAGTATATTTAACATCTACGGGGGACGATCGTTTGGATGGCGCAAGTCGCCCGATAAATTTAGTAAACTGGAAAATAGTAAACTGGATAATCACTTGTGACATTAGAATAATAACACTTGCATGATAATTGCTGCAATTAGATCAATATGTCATACTCATATTCGCAAACTCATTTTTAGGACACATGCACCATTACCAGGTTTTTATATGCAGCACAAGCACTATTCATGTTGACACACACCCTGGTAATTGCCATGTCACAACACTAGATAACTGCAAATCTGAAACATGTTAATTGCTTAGAATTGTGCTATTGCAATAAATATATTAAAAGAAATCATAAGAATTGCTATTCTCGTGCAAATGCATTAATTCACTTGCTCATGCGTAGTATAGATCATATATTGCATATTGATACCTTCTGCATTCATTATCATTGACATATGCACCCATGATGATTTCATGAGATTTATGATATTTCTGGATTTTGGGGAAAGCCGCAAGATTTCCAAACTTACGATCTTTTAATATAAAAGTTGCGGTTTTCTAGTGATGTAAAGTGTCGTCCACCATGAGTTTGCTGTGGTTTTCGAGATCCGTGTCGAGGAGTAGAGAAACCGTCACGGGTACATGGTGGGCCCGGTAAGGTACCCCGGGGCAAGAGGATCGCAGATGATGGCGTTGAGCCTGGCAGGGGACGGATTACCTACCGGTGATTTCATTTGGCACGGCGGATATCCAGAGGATACCGACCGTGGTCGCTAGATTGAGATTTGGATATTTGACATGGATCAGCCGGATGGCTGAGGCTAGAGATATTTGACATGGATATATGAGATTTAGACAGATTTGAGGTGTCGTTGCTGGACACGGATTTTATTGATTTCATGGATATTATGCGGATGTTTAAAAGAAGTTTTCAAAACAAATGAAGGAACAATTCTTATACCTTCATGATGAGATCCTGAGTTGACTCATGTGGCATACATACCTGTTATTGCATCCATGTGACATACTGGTTAGAACCCTGATGATGCATACATACCTGCTAGTACATATAGCCATACCTGTTTTAGAGATGCTAGGATACTTGTGTGCATGCATACGATAGCCTTAGTAAATGTTATTTATTACTCACGAGCTGACAACTCACCCCCGTTGTGCCCAGCTTTTCTGCAGGTCCGTTCCGTCAGCACTGTAGCGGCGGACACTTTTGCTCATTTTGCCCTTTTTGTTTGGACTCGAGACTTTTGCTCCTAGGTGGGTTATCATTTTGTACCACCTTATATATGCTCATTGTATCTAGAGTACTCCATCTACTGTTGCTACTACTGCTGCTACTACTATTTCAGCTGCATCAGTTATTTGGATTACTGTATATTGACCTAAAGACGAGGTTGTGAGACTTGGGGATATTATGATATGTTATTTGGGGTCGAGCTCACTTGAGTCGACATGTTATTTTACCTATGCTTCATACTTATTTATGCACATTGTTGTTTTATATTGCGTGGGATTTGTGACCGTCTTGAGGCGAAGAGCTAGCTCCCGCTTGGGTATGCCAAATTCATGTTATTTATTTATATTTCGGTTTTGCGCCCGTTTGAGGCCTGATTTACAAAGGAAATTCTGCAGGAATTTTGGAAAGATGAAGAATATTTTAAAAAGGGACTTGATGTGGATTAATGGTGAAAAATGTTTAAATAAATTGGTTTTCTTTCACTCAAATTCTTAATTGGGTTTTGTATTCTGGGCTTCGGCTTACTTATTTTACGGACGCCTTGAGACGTTTCGTAACTTAAGTGCCGGTCGCGTTCCGTACCTTGCGGGTCGTGACAAAGTTGGTATCAGAGCGATAGGTTTCATCTTTCTGAGTGTAGGATGACCCTTAGTAGATGGAGTAAGTGACTTAAGCAGGGTAGTGTAGCGTACGTATGTCCGCGGCATACTTGCGTTGCGGTACTCCGCCTAGGTGACTTTAGGATATATTTGCTTGAAATTCCTTCTTCAATTCCGTGTATCCTACGATCTTATTCTTGTTCCTGTACCAGCTACTATGCCGCCAAAGACTACCAGAGCACAGAGGGCTGCCGCCCGAGACGAGATTCGAGCTGGCTCATCCGAGACTAGGACTGAGCAGGGTAGTATCCCTACGCCGCAGGGACAGACCGATCCACCTTCCCCAGGCCGTATGGATAGACTCGAGACTGGTATGGAGGAGTTGCGACAGATGATGGGGAGTATGCAGGAACTACGTCAGATGGTAGGATCCTTCGTTGTGGCCAGTCATGCACCGAGGCCGGAGGATGTACCCACTGCATCCCAGACTACTGTGATACCTGCTCCTACTACTACCACCGTGACCATCCCGGTTTCGCTACAGGAGTTCATGAGGCTGAGACCTCCAGTTTTTACGGGTACCGATGTAGCGGAGGACCCGCAGACGTTCCTTGACAGCTTGGCCAGGATCTGCCGTTCGCTGAGATGTTCCGATGATCGCTGGGTAGAGCTGGCGAGTTTCCGATTAGAGGGCCTCGCACAGATATGGTGGGAGTCGGTTCTGAGAGGTCGAGCTGCAGGTTTATCGTCCATGACCTGGACCGAGTTCACAGCAGTTTTTCTAGCCCGTTTCCTTCCGGAAAGCGTTCGTGACGCCAGAGCTCGTAGTTTTGAGACCTTGATCAAGACACCAGGGATGACGGTGTCTGAGTATGACGTCCAGTTTACACAATTGTCCCGATATGCTCCGTATCTGGTGGATACCGAAGCGAAGAGGGTGAAGAGATTCATACAGGGACTTGATGCCCAACTATATCTTGCCATTGGCGCCCAGCAATTCGACACTTATTCAGCAGCTATGGATACGGCATTGCGGATGGAGGCACGTATTTCAGCAACTTCGGCTGTTACCGGGCCGAAGAGGATTCGTACCGGCACGCCAGATCAGAGGCAGCATGCCAGATTCCTTCCGAGAGATAGGGCCGGCAGAGGGTTTGGACACAGTCAACTGTATGGATCGTATACACAGGGACAACAGTCGTCGCCAGGATGCTTTAGGTGCGGGAGTCTGCACCATCGTATTAGGGATTGTCCAGTAAGACGACAGGGAGCGGCGACAGTTCCGTATGTGACCCTACCACCATCACCGCCCCCTCCTCAGAGAGCTTTACTTCGTGCCATAAGCAATGCTCCACGCCAGCTAGGTGCAACCAGAGGCCGTGGACGCGGCGGACCGATCCAGAGAGGACGAGGAGGCAGAGGTCGAGGCCAAGGACAGCCCGCCATCAGTGAAGGACAGGCCCGAGTGTTCGCTTTGACACAGCAGGATGCGCAGGCATCCAACGCCGTTGTGACAGGTACCTTGCCAGTTTGTTCTTTCGATGCACGGGTATTATTCGACCCAGGTTCCACACATTCGTATGTCTCTTCACACTTTGCACCGATGATGGGTCGTGAGTCGTCGTCGTTAGATCAGTCGCTTGTTGTGACCACTCCTGTGGGAGAGTCATTTGTTGCTTGGTACGTGTTCCGATCCTGTACCGTCCGTATTGGCGAGCGAGAGCTGCCTGTCGACTTGATTCTTCTTGAGATGTTGGACTTCGACGTCCTTTTGGGCATGGATTGGTTAGCCACGTGCTATGCGTCTGTGGACTGCCGCGAGAAGACAGTTAGATTTTGTTTTCCCGGCGAATCGGTCTTTGTTGTGAAAGGGGACCGTGGTGCCACCCCTCACATGTTGATTTCTTCTCTTCGCGCTGTTCAGCTGTTGAGAAAGGGATGTCAGGGATTCTTGGCTTATGTCAGTGATACTAGAGCTACAGATCAACCGTTGGACCAGGTCCCGGTTGTTTGTGAGTTCCCTGATGAGCTTCCTGGACTGCCGCCTGAGCGCGATGTCGAGTTCTGTATTGATTTGATTCTCGGCTCGGGGCCTATTTCTATACCGCCTTATCGGATGGCCCCGGCGGAACTTAGTGAATTGAAGGTTCAGCTGCAAGATTTGTTAGATAAGGGCCTTATTCGACCTAGCGTTTCTCCATGGGGTGTTCCGGTCCTGTTTGTCAAGAAGAAGGACGGAAGTTTGCGCTTATGTATCGACTACCGCCAGCTGAACAAGGTTACCGTACGGAACAGATATCCGTTGCCACGCATTGATGATTTGTTCGACCAGCTTCAGGGTGCGGGATATTTTTCTAGGATCGACTTGCGATTGGGGTACCATCAGCTGCTAGTCCGACAGGAGGATGTACCGAAGACAGCTTTTCGTACACGCTATGGCCACTATGAATTTCTGGTGATGTCGTTCGGACTCACCAACGCCCCAGCTGCATTCATGGATTTGATGAACCGTACATTCAGACCGTATCTTGACTTGTTCATCATCGTGTTCATCGACGATATTTTGGTGTATTCCCGGAGCCGAGAGGAGCACGAGCAGCATTTACGGATTACTTTGCAGACCTTGAGGGAGCACCAGCTTTTCGCAAAATTTTCCAAGTGTGCATTCTGGTTGGACAACGTCGGATTCTTGGGTCACGTGATTACGAGAGACGGCATATGTGTGGACCCGAAGAAGATCGAGGCCGTCCAGCAGTGGCCCAGACCGACATCGGTTACGGAGATCCGTAGTTTTCTAGGCCTTGCAGGCTACTACAGGAGATTTGTACAGGATTTCTCCCGTATTGCTGCACCTTTGACCGGTTTGACCCGGAAGGGAGTTCCTTTCGTTTGGACGGAGGAGTGCGAGCAAAGTTTTCAGCAGCTACGGACCTGTTTGACTTCGGCACCGGTATTATCATTGCCTTCAGGATCAGGCGGATTCGTGGTTTATTGTGACGCTTCACGAGTGGGGCTAGGATGCGTATTGATGCAGCATGACAGGGTGATCGCGTATGCTTCGCGGCAATTGAAGAAACATGAACAGAACTACCCCACTCACGATTTGGAGATGGCTGCAGTAGTCTTTGCACTTAAGATCTGGCGACATTACCTATACGGCGAGTCGTGCCAGATATTCACTGACCACAAGAGGTTAAAATATATATTTCAGCAGCGAGACTTGAATCTGAGACAGCGTCGTTGGATGGAACTGGTAAAAGATTACGACTGTGAGATCTTATACCATCCGGGCAAGGCAAATATAGTAGCGGATGCTCTGAGCAGGAGGCCCGGGGGTAATCTATCTTATATGTGCGCAGTGCAGAGGCAGTCGTCAGCAGATTGGCAGATTTTATGCGACAGCCGAGTTAAGTTCGAGTTCACTCCGACAGGGGGACAGCTTGCGCATGTTCATGCACGTCCGCAGTTACTTGACCGTATTCGAGAGGCACAACCCAGTGATGATCGACTCTCAGAGATCATGGAACAGATTAGACATGGCAGAGATTCCGAGTTCATGATCGACGATCAGGGAGTACTACGATTTAGGACTCGATTGTGCGTACCAGATTCCGAGGGACTGCGGCGTGAGATTCTTGACGAGGCGCATAGATCTACATACAGCATTCATCCAGGTTCCACCAAAATGTACCGTGATTTGAGAGATGTCTATTGGTGGGACGGGATGAAGAGGGATGTCACCGACTTCGTATCGAGATGCCTGACTTGTCAGCAAGTCAAAGCCGAGCACCAGAGGCCAGCAGGAGAGTTGCAGCCTTTGCCCATTCCAGAGTGGAAATGGGAGCAGATTTCGATGGACTTTGTTGTGGGTCTACCCAGGACCAGTCGAGGGTACGACTCCATTTGGGTGATCGTGGATCGATTGACGAAAGCGGCTCACTTCCTGCCAGTGAAGACCATTTTCAGCTTCGCCCAGTATGCCCAGCTTTACATCGATGAGATCGTACGATTGCATGGTGTACCGACTTGTATCGTGTCAGATCGAGGCACCCAGTTTACCAGCCGACTATGGCAGAGACTTCAGGAGGCATTGGGCACTCGTTTGAGTTTTAGCACAGCATTTCATCCGCAGACCGACGGACAATCAGAGCGGACCATTCAGACTCTCGAGGACATGCTTCGAGCGTGTGTTTTAGACTTCGGAGGTAGCTGGGATCGTCATTTACCTTTAGTGGAGTTCTCCTACAACAACAGCTTCCAGGATACTATTCGGATGGCACCTTTCGAGGCATTGTATGGGAGGAGATGCAGATCGCCCGTCTGTTGGACTGAGCTGAGCGAAAGCAGTATTTTTGGGCCACAGGTTGTGCAGGAGACGACCGAGAAAGTGCAGTTGATTCGAGACCGGATGAGAGCAGCTCAGAGCAGGCAGAAATCATATGCAGATAGGCGCCGTCGCAGATTAGAGTTCGCGGTTGGCGATCATGTGTCACGCCCCACGCCCCAACACAGAGAGTATTGTCCGCTTTGGCCAAAACCGCACGGTTTTTCCCTCAGAGCGTACCGGACCCGACCAGGGGCCACTTCCCAGGAAGGTCACCCATCCCAAGACTTCCCTGGCCCGAGCACGCTTAACTACGGAGTTCTCAAGCTCCTGTAGTTCCGGTTCACTTAAAAGGCGCCTCTGTATTGAAAAGTGGTATCATTCCATTTATAGTACAGATCTGCCCCCTTTCGGAATGTATTCCGAAGAGTCCCTATTGTTTTATAGTGGGTCCCACGGACTCAAGAGGTGCCCCCCACGGATTCAAGAGGTGGCCCCCGCCCACTTAACACGACACTTGGCGTGGCACTTTGTTTCGTGTGGCACTTTGCTCCGTGAGCAAGAACTGGGTCCCGACATTCTCCCCACCTTTGAACAATGGTTCGTCCTCGAACCACAGACCTACTATTGAGGGACCAGCTCTGATACCATTCTGTCACGCCCCACGCCCCAACACAGAGAGTATTGTCCGCTTTGGCCAAAACCGCACGGTTTTTCCCTCAGAGCGTACCGGACCCGACCAGGGGCCACTTCCCAGGAAGGTCACCCATCCCAAGACTTCCCTGGCCCGAGCACGCTTAACTACGGAGTTCTCAAGCTCCTGTAGTTCCGGTTCACTTAAAAGGCGCCTCTGTATTGAAAAGTGGTATCATTCCATTTATAGTACAGATCTGCCCCCTTTCGGAATGTATTCCGAAGAGTCCCCATTGTTTTATAGTGGGTCCCACGGACTCAAGAGGTGTCCCCCACGGATTCAAGAGGTGGCCCCCGCCCACTTAACACGACACTTGGCGTGACACTTTGTTCCGTGTGGCACTTTGCTCCGTGAGCAAGAACTGGGTCCCGACAAAACCGAAGTTTGAAGTCTAGATAACTCCAAATTTAAACGACCCATCATAGTAAGATTTTTGAGGGAGGTGTGCCTTGCAAACTTGAATTTGCATGACCTCTACCTCCTCTTAAAATAAACTCCGGTTATCCTAACTCCATACACAAACATGGCCTAAACCATAGTATAAGGTATTTCACCGTAATAGAAAAACTTTTAAGTGGTTTGGTGTGAACGGCGACAATTAAGTGTATTTTAGCGTTATTTACCCTAATTATTTTATGACCATGTGATACATGAGTATAGGGTATTTAGAATCGCATATGTTGTTATTTCTGACAGGTGTGGCTGAAGCCAACAGCGGAGATGTCGTTTTTGTATGGGAACCCTGTGCTCAAAGGGGGACTGGGTAGGATCACGGAGAATACTAAAGCAGGGGATGGGGTTGTGGTCTTTAGCATGAGTGATGTGCCGTTAGGGTTTGGGGTGGCGGCCAGGGGGACACAGGATTGTAGGAAGGCGGCGGCTGATGCAATTGTGGTGAATCATCAGGCGGATTTGGGGGAGTATTTGAGGAATGAGGACGATCTTTGATTTTAAAACAAAGCGAAATTAGGTACGTCTATTTAAGAATATGGGTTGAAAGATTTATACTTTGTGCTGAATTTTTAATTTTAGCCATAGAAGTGTTAAATTGCTTATCTTGTTGCTAAGTTATTTTCTAGATCAAGTTATCAAGATCTGAAATTGCTCTGAATTTGAGGCGTAGCATTGTTACAAGCAGCTAAGCATCATGCAATGCAAATTTGTTAGCAAATGTTTAATAGTAAGATCTGGGAATTGGTCGGGGTTCAATAGTTCCAAAGTTCGAGGCGTTAGAAAGCATATCGAAAGGTATTTTTCTTCGTTAAAAAAGATTCTTAATGGAAATATTTTTAGAAATTTAGGATTCTAAGAAGAAATGGGCAACGTTAGTAGGTGATTAATTAGAGGTTGCTATTAAGCTTTGATATAGTTGGTCCTGGTTTCTTGTTCTTTGAGAAATGTAAATTTAATTACAGATGAAAATATACCATTTGGATCAAGGGTAACAGAATAAATTTGTTATTTGGAATAAGGGGTGACATATTTAACATTAGAGAGTTCTTTGGTAGTGCCGAAGTTTAGTAAGTTGGAAGCCTTACAAAATGCGTGCCAATTACTTATTTTTTTTAAGTCTCTTTTCCGCTTCTTCAACCTTAAGTCACTCAATCTTTATCGACAAGCAAATAAAGTATGTAATAGACAAAAATCAATGATGATAAGCATGAATGTACAAGAAATACACAAGATAAGCATGGTATAGAACATGTATTTATCACCATTAACTTCAACATTACACAAACACTAAGTAAATAAACTCAATCTTCACAATACCATTAATTAAAATAAAGGCACAAAATTAAGCCATATTAAAATAATTCTATATCAACATAATGACATTACAAAAGGGAACAATGTTGTGGTAACTTGGATAAAGTTGTTTAGGAAGCCACTTTGAGTTCGCTGCAAATATTTGGCAAATTCTAATGAACTCAAGATAAGAGATGTTGCCATGTATACCTTATACTGATCAAGATGATGTGTATCCCAGCCCCTCCGCATAAAGATATATGCACTTTATTGTCTGACATGATTTATGTTACTATTCGAGCTATTGTGATATGTAAAGAGTATTTCAAACTCTATTGCAACTAATTCATCATTGACCACAAATTATTCAGTAACAGTAACATGGATGAACAGTCAAAATACTTCCGCTGCTATGAATCTTTCTGCTCTTTACATAGTCCCTCTTGGCCCAATGTGCTTTTAGATATTTAAATCGTATGCAAAGTTTCCTAAGAGTGATTATGGATCAAAATGTTTGAGCTACCAAATTGTTAAAGAACTTGAGAAAAAAAACATTTAAAGGGTTAACTATATATCATTATGGAAGTTGTATATTGAAAGTAAATTTTTTTAACCAAATATTTAGAAAGTAATTTGAGTGTTATAAACTCTATTCGGTTTTTGTTCTGAGGAATGTTAAATCTTTAAGTTTGCTTATGAAGGGGAAACTCAGTAATGAAGAAAACAACCAATTAGAGTTTTAGGATGCTTGAAAGACAAAATATAAGATTAGTGATTGAAAGGGCTGAAATTTTGGCAACATAGTGTAGAATTCACTCAAGCTGATTGAATAATTAAAACCTTTCTGTGACTTGGCACACTGAACCTGGAATATGGAAATCCTTTGTTAGTTTTAAGCCCAATATGTGCTACAAGCTGAATGTTTTGATGTTTAAGCTAATTGGACATGCCCAAGGGGTTTTAGCTATACTCAAAGTTGTCAAATCGTGATTCGAATCATATATTATTTTTCTATTGCATCGTATCGTATATCGTATCGAATCATATATTGTAAGATACGATTGTAACTTTTGCTAAAGCCAAGCAATTAAACATATAGCTATGTATTTCATAACTGTATGATTATCTCATCATAAAGTAAATGAGGTTTGAAGATTTTTGTGGACCGGTGCGACAGACTTTCACTCCATGAAGTGGCGCATAGGCTCCGCCGCTTGAGGGTGCAGCGAGCCCCCGGCGATTGAGGGCGCACCTCGCTGCGAGGATAGACTTGGGGGCGGAAAGCAAACAGACAATCAAACAATATCAAAGGCTGCGAAAAAGGCTCGCGAGGGGAATCTCAGTTGGGGATTTGAGCCTGACACTGCTCTTTAGTCTGACACTACTCGGCCTGAGCCTCTTGTGGGCAATGCTTTGCTTCTCTTACCAATGAAGTGGATCTTTCCCATTAAGTGACAAGTAAGGATAAGCTTGTTTGTGTTCTGGCTTTAGAGTTGGATATCACTATATACTAGTGCTAGTGCGGGTGAAAGCCTCTATGGGAGAGGAAGGGTGAGGGCATTCCTGGTCTTTCAGTGCATTCATGCAGCAAGATTCAGATTGAATGGACATAGAGGGAACGGAGTATAGTGAAGTTTTCGGGGCTTAACAGCTCCTCAATGCTAGGGACAATAATGGAGATCCTGACAACAACTGAGACAGTCAATGGTCGTTGACACAAAGCGTGAATCTTGCCATCCCCACTTTTGGTGTCTCAGCTCTCGAGGAAGCGAGGGACCTGAGGGGGAGAAAAATGCTCTTTGAAAGCTTTCCCCCGCCTCTCTGACTTTCTAGTCACATAGCCAGCTGCCATTTCGCTTCTACTTAAACTCTCCCGTCAGTCAAAGGGAAGCAAGCCATGGGTAAATCGTTAGTTCCAAGCAGGGAATTGGCTGTTCCACACCGCATAGCTGTCAGCTAAAGTGGGAATCAAAGACTAGTTTAGGAGCCATATTCTCGAGACTAACCTTGCTATCGACGGAAGAAGAAGGCAATCTGAGCTCGCTCTTCAAGGAGATAGGTTCGGTGGGGGCATGACATCCCCAAATTCCTCAAGTACTTGCTGCATTTCCTGAGAAAAAAGCAAAGGTAGTCTTCGAAATGTGTTTTGCCAATTGGATGACTTTCCCAAGAGAGAGATAACTGGACTAGTTTGTCAGCTTTCTCACCCCCTCTGTTACAGTTCCTGTGAATAGCTCAGCTCTGGTGCGTCAAGTAGAGATTGATTGTGTTCGTTCGAAGATGAAGGAAGGGATTTGACGTCACAGCAAATTCCCCTCCCTGTAGGTCGAGCAAGTATTCACTACCTTGAAAAGGATATTAAACCCATGCCTTACGGGCCCCACGTGGATTTTTTTTACTAAATATTATGCTTGTATTTTTGAAAGAAAAGTCCGGTGCTTTTTTTCATTGTCTATCTCGCCTAAGGCTTCTGTTTCGGTCGACTCTACGGTTGAAACAGTAGGTGGTGCTGCGTCATCAGTTCGATTCTACTATGTGTCACGCCCCGCTTCCCAGAGTACGCAAGATTGGGCACGTGACATAGCCAACCATGCTACCTGTGGGTAGGAAGTATCCATCCACAGTCACATTACGGTTGTAAGGATATCAAGAACAAGATAAAAACTAAACTAATACATGTCCAAATCCATAATAACAAGAATCAATAAACAATAAGTGCGGAAGCTAATGATCCAATACAATGAATAAACAGTACGTCCCATAATGCGGGCTCACATCTGGAAATGAAATGAAATAAATAAATTAAACCCTAAGGACTCACTGTTCAGCCTGCTGGCTGAAGTACTCCTGCTCGGTCGTCGACAGTGGTATGGAATCTGGGCCATGCAAAACCCAGACGTCAGCGCGTCATGACATCAAGTATAAAGTATAAACATGGTAATAAGCAATGCAAGTATGAACATGAATAAAGCAGTAACAAGAAATATCAAGCAGGGTAATGTACAATGGTGTCCAACTGTCCTATCAGGTTTTCTACTCTATAGTCTTTGAAATCAATTGATGAATCGTCGATGTAACTCAATAGTATCCCGTGCGTGCCCGGGACCACGGTCAAAGCCCTCGGGGCTGAATCCGAGACGTGCCGCTAAGCAGTAAAAGGTAGTAGGATGGACGAGTGATGTCAGCATCAACACTCCGGAGCTGGCCAAGCCCGTAAGACTGATCAGAACAATGTATCGAACTGTTGAGTTACAAGTCGGTTTCACCTTTGATTTCCCCATACCCCCAAACTATGTATGTCAGGTCAGGTATTCAGTAGTCAAGGACTAATGCCAACACAAAATCAAGTAAAAGTAGGTCTGTCTGGATCGACAGCAGGAATGGTTAGGTTTGTCGGCATTAGGCATGAGATCAGGAAACAAGTAATGTCATGGTACAACAGGATGAGTCGGTATGTATGTATATGTCAGGTGTAGCAGGGTCAGGCCAATATGTCGTGCAATCGGGTAAGTGCTCACAACAGGTATACAATCAATAATGAACAGCAGCAGGAACAGTAATTAACCACAATATTCTATGTAACCACAGTGATGTTTGTATTCTCTTATTAACAGGTTCAAGTACCTTTAGAGTGCAATAGCTACAAGGTGAAGCAATATCCACAATCATAAATTAATGAAACTACATGAAATTAAACTAAATATAATAATTGTCTCATGAATGATTTAACAGTTTAAGCAGATATGATTCAGTCGTTTTATTTAGTTGAAATATGGGTTGATTAATTACGAGGAACTGTTGTAACGATTCCATTATAAAGATAACTGCAATAATATGATATCAATTGCCATCAATAAGTTGTGGTATTAAATAGTATGAGTTCAATTGCGTGGCAAGACTAGATCTCGCACGCTAGCATGTTAGAGCAAGTATTCAGATACTTGCCTCGACGGTTCTGCAATCTGGAACACGGATGCGATGTCGGCAGAAAACACGGTATGCTAGCACGGGCCACGGATCAGGTCCCAACAGAGAACAACGGAATCACACGGACCAGGGGGCTTCGCTGGAGCGTCGGGTTCGCCAAGACGGCACGGTCGGATCCCGGCAAAAACACGGCAACGAGTTAGCAACATACGATAACCTAATACGATCAACGGGGTGATTTGCACAGAAGGAAGGAAGAGGAAGTTTACAGAGAGATATACCAGGTGACCCCGGCGAGCTCGACGGCGCTGGAACGCCGGCGAGGCAACGGCGGCGGCGGCTGCAAGGGCTGAAAGGCCTCGGGATGTGCGGGAGAGGGTGCTGTGGCGAGTGGAGGGAAGGGTGGTCGGCTCTGGTGGTCGAGGGGGGAGAAGGGGGTGGCCCTGGTGACGACGGCGAGGTCGCCGGCGCGTTCTCCGGCGAACAGCGGAGGGTAGGCGATGGGTTCAGGGCTCGGGTTGGTGTTCCGGCGAAGGGAGGAGGGCAGCGACGACGAGGTCGGGACGAGGAGGGTGAGAGGGAGTCGCGGGAGTCGTCGACGACGAGAGGTGGCGTCGACGGCGAGGTCTGCGAGGGTTGGAGGCGTCGTCGGGGTTGGGTGCAGGCGCGGGAAACGTCGGAGGAAGGAGGTACGTGGGTGCGGTGAGTCTCGTGGTGGCGAGGGCGGCGACGGCGAGGTCGCGGGGGACCGGCGGTGAGGTTGCGAGAAGCTAGGGTTAGGGTTCGAGGCGTTTCCTCGTGATGAAGAGGATGGGTGAGGGGCGGCTGCATGTGGGAAATTTATAGAGGAAGAGAGAGAGGGAGATTGGAGAGAGAAAGAAAGAGATTGAGGGAAGAGAGAGAGTGAGATAGGGAAAAGGGAAAGGGGGCCCACACTCGAGTTCAGCCCTCGTGATTGGCTGATCACGAGTTGGAAAAAGATTTGAGATTAAAATTTTGAAGGAGTTGGAGAGAGAAGCAGGTAAAGAAAATATATTTCGTATATAATTAGTTTAAGGTATTAAATTTAAATGGGCCTTTTTGGCGCGAAATGAAACATTTCCAAATCGCGCCCGGGTTGCGTCCAAATGTTCCAAATTCAAATTATAGGATTTTAAGCGGGTTCCAAATTTTGAAAAGAGGTGTTTAATGATTAAAATGCATGCCCCCAAGTCGGACACTTGCACGCTCGAGTAGTCGTCCAAACTTGCCCGTTTAGCCAAACGGAACGGAATCTCGACACGCGGACGCTACCACGCGACTAGTGGCGACGAGTAGGCCAACATGGACATTTTAAATTTCATTTTAGGAGTTAAAATTTGTTATGTGCCAAAATGACTTAACCGGTTAAAATTTAGCAATAAATCCCAAAAAAACGGAATAATTGAAAAGAGCCATAAATAACCCTCAACTAGTAATATAAATAGTATTATTGGGCTCGGGTGTTACATCATACCCAACTACAAAAAGAATTTCGTCCTCGAAATTCCAAGAATACAAGATAGCTAACTACTGGAAAAGGTGAGGGAATTTCTGTCGGATCTCGTCTTCTCGCTCTCAAGTGGATTCTCCATGCGATCGGTTACCCCAAGAAACTAGCACAAGAGGGATAACCTTGTTCTTAAGAACCTTTTCTCTTCGATCCTTGATTTCAACTGGTCGCTCTTCAAAAGTCAGGTCTTCCCGTACAGTCGACTCCGAATGATCCAAGACATGAGTCTCATCACGAACATACCTCCGTAGTTGAGACACATGAAACACGTCGTGAACTCCTGCTAATGACTGTGGTAACGCCAACCGGTACGATACCTCTCCAACACGCTCCAATATCTCGAAGGGTCCAACGAATCGGGGGCTAAGCTTTCCCCGACTTCCAAAGCGAATCACCCCTCTAGTCGGTGACATCTTCAGGAATACCAAATCACCCACGGCGAACTCTAGAGGTCTTCTTGACGTGTCGGCCCAACTCTTCTGTCTGTCTTGAGCTGCCTTCATATGCTTCCTGATTGTATTCACCTTCTCGGCTGTCTGTACCACCAAATCTGGTCCTAATAACCTTCGTTCACCAACATCATCCCAACAAACAGGTGAACGGCACTTACGACCATACAGTGCTTCAAACGGGGCCATCTGAATAGTTGCTTGGAAGCTATTGTTGTATGAAAACTCCACCAGGTGTAGATGATCTTCCCAAGAACCTTTGAAGTCCAACATGCAAGCCCTCAACATATCTTCAAGGGTCTGGATCGTTCTCTCTGGTTGTCCATCAGTCTGAGGATGATAAGCTGTGCTAAACTTCAATCGAGTCCCCAAACTTTCTTGTAAGCTCCTCCAAAAGTGCGACAAGAACCGAGTGTCCCGATCGGACACGATGCTTACCGGTACTCCATGCAATCTGACAATCTCCTGCATGTACCGCTCTGCCAAAGTCTCTGTCGATTGACCAACCCGAAAAGGAATAAAGTGAGCTGCCTTGGTCAACCGATCGACAATCACCCATACAGCATTGTTGCCCTTTGGACTCCGCGGTAAAGCCGTCACGAAATCCATGGTTATATGTTCCTACTTCCACTGAGGAATCGGAAGTGGTTGCAACAAACCAGCAACCCTTTGGTGTTCAGCCTTGACTTGCTGACACACCAAGCACTTAGCCACGAAGCGAGCAATTTCCCTTTTCATTCCTTCCCACCAAAAGTGCTGTCGAATATCTCGGTACATCCTTGTCCCTCCTGGATGTACAGAGTAAGCTGAACTGTGTGCCTCCTTCATAAGCTCTTCACGCACATCTCCGTTTGGCACACACACACGGCTACTATATCTCAACGAACCGTCTTCATGGATCAGTAAATCGGTTCGTAGTCCGGCTTCAACCTGCTCTCGAAACTTTTGCAGTCTAGGATCCTGCGATTGCGCCACTTTAATCTTCTCAACTAAGGACGACTGTACTTGCAACTGCATCAACTGTCCTGTAGCATGTGGTAGCACAACCTCCAAGTCAAATCTCTGAAAATCCGCCATGATCTCTCTCTGTGCAGTCAATATCTGAATTGCTGGTAACCGGCTCAGCGCATCCGGCACGACGTTGACCTTTACCGGATGGTACTTAAGATCGAGGTCATAGTCGGCCATCAGCTCCAACCATCTGCGTTGCCTCATGTTCAACTCCTTCTGAGTGAACACATATTTCAAACTCTTGTGATCTGTAAAGACTTCGACTCTCTCGCCCAATAGGTAGTGTCTCCAAATCTTCAGGGCGAAGATCACGGCTGCAAGTTCTAAGTCATGAGTCGGATAGTTCTTCTCATGAGTCTTCAGTTGTCTCGATGCGTAAGCGACGACTTTCCCATTCTGCATCAAAACACATCCCAATCGCTTTCCGGATGCGTCGCTATGAATCACCAGTCCTCCTGAATTATCCGGTACGGTCAGGATCGGGGCGGTTATCAACTTCTTCTTGTAGTAACCGGCGAGTCCAAGAAAACTTCTTATCTCCGCAACATTCTTTGGAACAGGCCAATCCCGAACTGCTGTAATCTTCTCGGGGTCAACGGCGATTCCATCGCCCGACACGACATGCCCCAGAAACTTCACTTCTTCCAGCCAGAATTCACACTTACTCATCTTCGCGAATAATTTCTCTTGTCTTAGCGTTTGCAGTGCGATCCTTAAGTGCTCAGCATGCTCCTCCTGACTCTTCGAGTACACCAGAATATCGTCAATGAATACCACAATAAACTGGTCCAAGAAAGGTGAAAAGATCCTGTTCATCAACTCCATAAATATTGCCGGCGCATTAGTCACTCCGAAGGGCATCACTAAATACTCGAAATGCCCATATCGAGTTCGAAACGCCGTCTTGCAAATGTCTTCTGCCTTCACTCGGACCTGATGATATCCTGATCGCAAGTCCAGTTTCGAGAATACCCTCGCGCCACTAAGCTGCTCAAAAAGTTCTCCAATGCGAGGGATCGGGTACTTATTCTTAATAGTCACCCGGTTCAATTCTCGATAATCAATGCACATCCTTCTCGTGCCATCCTTCTTCTTTACTAAAAGAACTGGAGCTCCCCAAGGCGAGTTGCTGCTTCGAATTCATCCCTTCTCGAGTAGTTTACCAACTTGTTTCTTAACTTCTTCCAATTCCACCGGTGCCATCGGATAATAAGATTTTGATACTGGCGCTGCACCAGGAATAAGGTCAATCGCAAACTCCATATCTCGCTTCGGCGGTAAGCCCGAAATATCTTCAAACACATCTATAAAGTCGCGGGCAACTGCCGGCCCTTCATTACTATCCACAACCATAGCCGCAAGAACATTGTTCGTCGGCCTAGCCCTAAACTCGACTGGCCCGACAGAACTGCTTCCTCCAATGAAAGTAAACTTAGGATGTCCGGGAATCTGGAAAATTACCTTCCTTGCCCTACGGTCAATGTGGGCGTGGAAAGTGCTAAGAAAATCCATCCCCAAGACAACCTCATAACTGCCCGTATCTATCACCAAGAAATCTGCAAAATCTCCCGTCCGCAAACAACTGTACAATCTCTACATTCCTTACTAGCTATGATTTTCCCATTCCCAGTGTGTATATCCCAGAAACTAGACAGGGTCGTGCAGGTAATCGAGTGTGTAGTTATAAATTTGGATGACATAAACAATGGGATGCTACGAAATTAAGTAATGCCAAAGCGGGAAAACTATGAACGAGTAAATTACCTGAAACCACTTCTCCCGATGCCTTAGCTTCCTCAGCTGTCAACGTGAACGCTTGAGCCTGATTAGATCCTTGATTCAACTGTCTCTGCCCTTGGAACGGTCGCTGCGGAGGCTTCTGAACATCATCTTTCGTGCGATGCTTCGACGGACAAGCATCAACGGTGTGATCTGCCGCTCCACATCTAAAACAGAGTCCCAGCCTCATACGACACTTCTTTCGCACATGTCCGGGTTTATGGCAGTAGTTACAAATCACGCTCCCTTTCCGATCACCCACAATTGTTTTCTTCATTGGTGCTACGCTGCGTCTGTTCACCGGAATTCTTCTACGTACAGACGTTTGGTTCAGTGCAAATGCCGGTTCCAGCTCGGTCTGTTCCTTTAGACTCTCCAGCAATCCCCTTATCACTCTACGCCTGGCGGCTAAGACCGCACGCCCTGGGTCCATCTTCAAATTCTGACCGGCCATATTCCTGGAAATCAAAGTACCCAACATTAGCATGATGATAGTTTTCGAGTATAGATCAAGGCTAGAACTCCAAGATACTTAAATAGAGTGCTGCATTGTAGCTATGCCGCGGTATCATAGCCGCAATTACTTAACTCCACCCAAGTCGCCTAAGTCGTAGAGATAACAAGAAGTTAGGTTTTCGAGTTAACAATGCAAAGTAAGTTTGCATGTCGACATGATCCGGAAGAATGATTCAAGGATGGTAAAACGGTCAAAGTGGCAGGACATGTTTCCTAATCACGGGTATTATGATTCGTGTATCGGGTGCAATACCCAACTACAAAGAATCAACCCAATTAACCTATGGCTCTGATACCAAAAGAACCATGTCACGCCCCGCTTCCCAGAGTACGCAAGATTGGGCACGTGACATAGCCAACCATGCTACCTGTGGGTAGGAAGTATCCATCCACAGTCACATTACGGTTGTAAGGATATCAAGAACAAGATAAAAACTAAACTAATACATGTCCAAATCCATAATAACAAGAATCAATAAACAATAAGTGCGGAAGCTAATGATCCAATACAATGAATAAACAGTACGTCCCATAATGCGGGCTCACATCTGGAAATGAAATGAAATAAATAAATTAAACCCTAAGGACTCACTGTTCAGCCTGCTGGCTGAAGTACTCCTGCTCGGTCGTCGACAGTGGTACGGAATCTGGGCCATGCAAAACCCAGACGTCAGCGCGTCATGACATCAAGTATAAAGTATAAACATGGTAATAAGCAATGCAAGTATGAACATGAATAAAGCAGTAACAAGAAATATCAAGCAGGGTAATGTACAATGGTGTCTAACTGTCCTATCAGGTTTTCTACTCTATAGTCTTTGAAATCAATTGATGAATCGTCGATGTAACTCAATACTATCCCGTGCGTGCCCGGGACCACGGTCAAAGCCTTCGGGGCTGAATCCGAGACGTGCCGCTAAGCAGTAAAAGGTAGTAGAATGGACGAGTGATGTCAGCATCAACACTCCGGAGCTGGCCAAGCCCGTAAGACTGATCAGAACAATGTATCGAACTGTTGAGTTACAAGTCGGTTTCACCTTTGATTTCCCCATACCCCCAAACTATGTATGTCAGGTCAGGTATTCAGTAGTCAAGGACTAATGCCAACACAAAATCAAGTAAAAGTAGGTCTGTCTGGATCGACAGCAGGAATGGTTAGGTTTGTCGGCATTAGATCAAGAAACAAGTAATGTCATGGTACAACAGGATGAGTCGATATGTATGTATATGTCAGGTGTAGCAGGGTCAGGCCAATATGTCGTGCAATCGGGTAAGTGCTCACAACAGGTATACAATCAATAATGAACAGCAGCAGGAACAGTAATTAACCACAATATTCTATGTAACCACAGTGATGTTTGTATTCTCTTATTAACAGGTTCAAGTACCTTTAGGGTGCAATAGCTACAAGGTGAAGCAATATCCACAATCATAAATTAATGAAACTACATGAAATTAAACTAAATATAATAATTGTCTCATGAATGATTTAACAGTTTAAGCAGATATGATTCAGTCGTTTTATTTAGTTGAAATATGGGTTGATTAATTACGAGGAACTGTTGTAACGATTCCATTATAAAGATAACTGCAATAATATGATATCAATTGCCATCATTAAGTTGTGGTATTAAATAGTATGAGTTCAATTGCGTGGCAAGACTAGATGTCGCACGCTAGCATGTTAGAGCAAGTATTCAGATACTTGCCTCGACGGTTCTGCAATCTGGAACACGGATGCGATGTCGGCAGAAAACACGGTATGCTAGCACGGGCCACGGATCAGGTCCCAACAGAGAACAACGGAATCACACGGACCAGGGGGCTTCGCTGGAGCGTCGGGTTCGCCAAGACGGCACGGTCGGATCCCGGCAAAAACACGGCAACGAGTTAGCAACATACGATAACCTAATACGATCAACGGGGTGATTTGCACAGAAGGAAGGAAGAGGAAGTTTACAGAGAGATATACCAGGTGACCCCGGCGAGCTCGACGGCGCTGGAACGCCGGCGAGGCAACGGCGGCGGCGGCTGCAAGGGCTGAAAGGCCTCGGGGTGTGCGGGAGAGGGTGCTGTGGCGAGTGGAGGGAAGGGTGGTCGGCTCTGGTGGTCGAGGGGGGAGAAGGGGGTGGCCCTGGTGACGACGGCGAGGTCGCCGGCGCGTTCTCCGGCGAACAGCGGAGGGTAGGCGATGGGTTCAGGGTTCGGGTTGGTGTTCCGGCGAGGGGAGGAGGGCAGCGACGACGAGGTCGGGACGAGGAGGGTGAGAGGGAGTCGCGGGAGTCGTCGACGACGAGAGGTGGCGTCGACGGCGAGGTCTGCGAGGGTTGGAGGCGTCGTCGGGGTTGGGTGCAGGCGCGGGAAACGTCGGAGGAAGGAGGTACGTGGGTGCGGTGAGTCTCGTGGTGGCGAGGGCGGCGACGGCGAGGTCGCGGGGGACCGGCGGTGAGGTTGCGAGAAGCTAGGGTTAGGGTTCGAGGCGTTTCCTCGTGATGAAGAGGATGGGTGAGGGGCGGCTGCATGTGAGAAATTTATAGAGGAAGAGAGAGAGGGAGATTGGAGAGAGAAAGAGATTGAGGGAAGAGAGAGAGTGAGATAGGGAAAAGGGAAAAGGGGCCCACACGCGAGTTCAGCCCTCGTGATTGGCTGATCACGAGTTGGAAAAAGATTTGAGATTAAAATTTTGAAGGAGTTGGAGAGAGAAGCAGGTAAAGAAAATATATTTCGTATATAATTAGTTTAAGGTATTAAATTTAAATGGGCCTTTTTGGCGCGAAATGAAACATTTCCAAATCGCGCCCGGGTTGCGCCCAAATGTTCCAAATTCAAATTATAGGATTTTAAGCGGGTTCCAAATTTTGAAAAGAGGTGTTTAATGATTAAAATGAATGCCCCCAAGTCGGACACTTGCACGCGCGCGTAGTCGTCCAAACTTGCCCGTTTAGCCAAACGGAACGGAATCTCGACACGCGGACGCTACCACGCGACTAGTGGCGACGAGTAGGCCAACATGGACATTTTAAATTTCATTTTAGGAGTTAAAATTTGTTATGTGCCAAAATGACTTAACCGGTTAAAATTTAGCAATAAATCCCAAAAAAAACGGAATAATTGAAAAGAGCCATAAATAACCCTCAACTAGTAATATAAATAGTATTATTGGGCTCGGGTACCGCACCCACGTACCTCCTTCCTCCGACGTTTCCCGCGCCTGCACCCAACCCCGACGACGCCTCCAACCCTCGCAGACCTCGCCGTCGACGCCACCTCTCGTCGTCGACGACTCCCGCGACTCCCTCTCACCCTCCTCGTCCCGACCTCGTCGTCGCTGCCCTCCTCCCCTCGCCGGAACACCAACCCGAGCCCTGAACCCATCGCCTACCCTCCGCTGTTCACCGGAGAACGCGCCGGCGACCTCGCCGTCGTCACCAGGGCCACCCCCTTCTCCCCCCTCGACCACCAGAGCCGACCACCCTTCCCTCCACTCGCCACAGCACCTTCTCCCGCACACCCCGAGGCCTTTCAGCCCTTGCAGCCGCCGCCGCCGTTGCCTCGCCGGCGTTCCAGCGCCGTCGAGCTCGCCGGGGTCACCTGGTATTTCTCTCTGTAAACTTCCTCTTCCTTCCTTCTGTGCAAATCACCCCGTTGATCGTATTAGGTTATCGTATGTTGCTAACTCGTTGCCGTGTTTTTGCCGGGATCCGACCGTGCCGTCTTGGCGAACCCGACGCTCCAGCGAAGCCCTCTGGTCCGTGTGATTCCGTTGTTCTCTATTGGGACCTGATCCGTGGCCCGTGCTAGCATACTGTGTTTTCTGCCGACATCGCATCCGTGTTCCAGATTGCAGAACCGTCGAGGCAAGTATCTGAATACTTGCTCTAACATGCTAGCGTGCGAGATCTAGTCTTGCCACGCAATTGAACTCATACTATTTAATACCACAACTTAATGATGGCAATTGATATCATATTATTGCAGTTATCTTTATAATGGAATCGTTACAACAGTTCCTCGTAATTAATCAACCCATATTTCAACTAAATAAAACGACTGAATCATATCTGCTTAAACTGTTAAATCATTCATGAGACAATTATTATATTTAGTTTAATTTCATGTAGTTTCATTAATTTATGATTGTGGATATTGCTTCACCTTGTAGCTATTGCACCCTAAAGGTACTTGAACCTGTTAATAAGAGAATACAAACATCACTGTGGTTACATAGAATATTGTGGTTAATTACTGTTCCTGCTGCTGTTCATTATTGATTGTATACCTGTTGTGAGCACTTACCCGATTGCACGACATATTGGCCTGACTCTGCTATACCTGACATATACATACATACCGACTCATCCTGTTGTACCATGACATTACTTGTTTCTTGATCTAATGCCGACAAATCTAACCATTCCTGCTGTCGATCCAGACAGACCTAGTTTTACTTGATTTTGTGTTGGCATTAGTCCTTGACTACTGAATACCTGACCTGACATACATAGTTTGGGGGTATGGGGAAATCAAAGGTGAAACCGACTTGTAACTCAACAGTTCGATACATTGTTCTGATCAGTCTTACGGGCTTGGCCAGCTCCGGAGTGTTGATGCTGACATCACTCGTCCATCCTACTACCTTTTACTGCTTAGCGGCACGTCTCGGATTCAGCCCCGAGGGCTTTGACCGTGGTCCCGGGCACGCACGGGATACTATTGAGTTACATCGACGATTCATCAATTGATTTCAAAGACTATAGAGTAGAAAACCTGATAGGACAGTTGGACACCATTGTACATTACCCTGCTTGATATTTCTTGTTACTGCTTTATTCATGTTCATACTTGCATTGCTTATTACCATGTTTATACTTTATACTTGATGTCATGACGCGCTGACGTCTGGGTTTTGCATGGTCCAGATTCCGTACCACTGTCGACGACCGAGCAGGAGTACTTCAGCCAGCAGGCTGAACAGTGAGTCCTTAGGGTTTAATTTATTTATTTTATTTCATTTCCAGATGTGAGCCCGCATTATGGGACGTACTGTTTATTCTTTGTATTGGATCATTAGCTTCCGCACTTATTGTTTATTGATTCTTGTTATTATGGATTTGGACATGTATTAGTTTAGTTTTTTATCTTGTTCTTGATATCCTTACAACCGTAATGTGACTGTGGATGGATACTTCCTACCCACAGGTAGCATGGTTGGCTATGTCACGTGCCCAATCTTGCGTACTCTGGGAAGCGGGGCGTGACATGGTTCTTTTGGTATCAGAGCCATAGGTTAATTGGGTTGATTCTTTGTAGTTGGGTATTGCACCCGATACACGAATCATAATACCCGTGATTAGTGTCGATTTCTTAGTCCAAAGGGAGACTTTTTAAAGGGCTATGTATCTCGCTATCGTCGATTCAAATGCCCTGAATTGCTTTAGCGTGAATCATGCTACGAATAGTCTCACCAAGATGCCGATTCTTCCTCTCTGCCACACCGTTCTGCTCAGGTGTACCTGGACAAGTAAGCTGCCTGCGAATTCTATTGGGAGCCGGCGCCTTTCGAAGCACTTTCACGTGTGAACCGAAGTCGTGTTGCGTCACTCGTTCCCCACGGAGACTATATCGTACGTTATAAACACAATGATGACTCATCAGAGAATATTTACGACTGGAAACCTCCTAAGATATCGGCAGTTCAAATATCAGCAGCTATTACAGCGTATGACTCGTAAGATTTATGGTGTTGCTGTCAGCCCTCTTCTTAGAGATCCGGGATGGAGGGACGCAAGAGAAGTAGGAATGGGATCGATGCAGTTGCCCAGGCATCCAATTTTGTACAGCTGACTTAACACCAACACAATCTTAATGCTTAAAATGAAACATTTCCGCACGCGATTCGCCGTTGACCGAACTTGGAAAATGCCTTCGCCTTCGCTCCAACACTTGTTACAGCATAAGGAGATCGGGAACTGGCCCTGGCCCTAGAGAAATATAGAACAATATATTAAAAAAAATATAATATTTAGTATACTCGCAGTCGCACATCACAATAAATATTTACATATGTTCAAGCACAATACATATTAATCATCGAAAGTCATGTGAACAATCATAATAATTAAAATAATTAAGCAAAATAATACTATATAGTCTAAAATATAAACCACACATATAAATTAATAGTAATATTTTCTAACCAACTTCACAAACCACAAAACATAAGGAGGCGAGGAGTCGAAACGAGGAGGCGAAGCAAGGAGTCGAGCGAGGAGGCAAGCAAATCCGAGTCGAAGCCGAGCGAGGAGTCGAAGTGAGGAGGCGAGCCGAGGAATTTTGGAGCGGATTGAAAAATTAGGTTTTTTATGAGAAATTGAGTATATGTTTGGATCTTTAAACTCAAATAATTCAAACTCGACCCGCTAAACTGAATCACATCATATCGTAAATAGTGTGAATCGTACGATTCGATGACTAAAGCAATAAATCAGTACGATATGTATCGAAAAGGCTCTGAATCGTATCGAATCGTACGATTCATATATGAATTATACGATTTTAACAACAATGGCTACTCTTGTTATCTAGTCTTGCATCCAAGTCATCTGAAGAAATTGATATGCTATAAGAGAAGTTTTTAATTGTTAAAGAAAACTATTGGGGTTTTGTATTGATGAATGAAGACGTTGACTGTTGAGTGATCTCTTGTTTGTTTGAATCAGTGTTCTAAAAAGCGTCCGAGCAGGTTTCACCGCTCTGCTTTATCCTGCTTAAGCGGGTGATATTGCATAATCTATTTTATTGATGTATATACCTCATAAGTGTTATAAAGAGTATATAGCTATTGTTATTGGAGTAAGAATACAAAAATACCAATCAATACAACATTCCATCTTTCCCCCCTCTTTTTTCATGTTTCTATCCTTCGTGCTTGACTCGACTCGATAAATCCCACGGTTGTCGAGCAGATTTTGAGACACTTCAAGATTTGGGTTTCAAAACTCTAAAATTTTAGATTTATCAATTTCAAGAAGTCGAGATCTAAATTGATTTCGAGCAATTCTTGAGTTTTCTATTTCGATTTCGAGTAGTTTTTGAATTTCGATCATAAAATTCCAATTCGATTTTGACTCCATCTGGTTTCGAGCTACAATGTTTTAAATACTTTTTTTAAATAATTTGATAGGTATTTTTACTGATTTGAGTTGTGATGTTTGATGTTGGGTATCGAAAAGCTTATAAGCATTATATAAGCTAATAAATTCTAAGAAAATTTTAACTTTGCATTGAACTATTTGAGCTTATTTTAGCAAATAATATATTGTCTAAGCAAATTTGCTAAATTTTGGGTTAAATTTAGGCATTTGCTAGTACAAAAGCAACGTAAAAGTAGTTAGAATGTAATGAGAATCATTATTTATTGACAAGAAAGGAATATTGATGAAACATCACTGTTCTGATTTCTGAGTTGCCTAAGCGCTTAAGTAGCGCTTGAGCGTGTTTGGCTCCTCGCCCGTTCTGCTTTTCTTTTCCGCTTTTAAAACACCGGTTTGAATATAAAGTATAACCCTGAAGCCCACCATAACTATATAGCTTTTGTATAGTAGCAGGGCCTTTAAGATTGTATCACATTAACAGCGGTTCAAACCCAACTAGCGACGCATCAAAAGGGGATTGAAAATAATGCCATTGTTTTAATATAAGTTCCATCTGCAGAGGAGTTCTAGGGTATAAAAACAAATCCCTCAATTCTTACCATGGATCTGTTTCGCAATAGGGATTCTTTCAAGTATATACCATTAAAACCTCTCTCTTGATGCTATATATAGGCATATGTAACATTTCAGAAATATAAAATATTATTTTTGGAATTTAAATAATAAAATAATATATTTCACGAAAAACTATTTGATTTGTGAATATGGTTTTTTGTAAAATGGTATAATTATATACCAATATTTGGAAAATTATTGGAGATTAATATGGTTTAGTTATTAAAAATGTATTTATTTGGATTTGGGTGTTTTATAAATAATTATGCAAGTTTAAATTAAACTTGATTAGTGCACTACTACTCACGATTATACCAAATCCTTATTTTTATTTAATATCCATGGTTAGTGCACCATGACATTTTGCATTTTGATTACATGTTGGTTTCATTTGTATTTATGATTGGTTTTAAAAGAAAATGAGAAAAAGAAAAAAAAAGAAGTCAAGGAGAGGAGACATGGAGGCATGAGCATGAATGAGAGAGAGAGAGAGAGGGGTTATCTTCCATGGCTTTCCCCCACCATTCCTATCTTCATTTCAATCTTCAACTCCTCCTTCATCTTCTTCACTTCCTCCATCTCCTCTACCTCCATGGTTCATCCTTAAATAATCACCAAAACACCCACACTCCCTTCACAAAAGTTGATCCCCATCTCATCCTACACCCCATAATGGAACCAAGTTTGGATTTTGAGCACTTTGGGCAACTCAAGAATTTTCTTCAGTTGCAAAGGAGGTATAATCCCATACTTCTAATTTAGTTATTAGTTTTCTTTATGTCTTATATTAGTTTAGAGTTTAACTGATATGGTTTAGTGATCTTTGAATTTCCTAGATGAAGTTTAGAGTATGAGTTGAGTTGTGATGGTGTATTTGAGGTGTAATGAGTGTTTTACTTGATCTTGGTGATGTTTAATGGTCTAGACCAGAGATTAGAATCCGATACACGAACTTAGAATTTTCCCGTGTCGGTTTTGTGGTGTTTTGAGGACTACAGGGTATCTGGAGCAACTTGGAGTGTTTATAGGAAAATCAAAAAAGTACCTAAACCTAGTTAGACCACTAGAAGATCACCACCAGAATACGAGACACCATCTCCATGTTGGGACCAGCGACACCGGGAAAACTAGCCTTCTCGCCGGCCAAATTGTGGGTTGCGGTGTTGGATTTTGGCCTGTAGCTTATACACTTATAACCTAGCCTCTGTATTGTTAGTTTGGTCCGAATATACCTGAGCAAGAATCTAGGAGTGATTTCCTCAGTTGCCGTATTATGTTTTCTGATATTTGAAACTTGGTTTTGATATTTGAATTTAAATTTGGTTGTTGGACGTTTGTACGCCAACGACGATGGTTATTTGGTTGTTTTTGCATGCGTAAACTATATGTTCTAACCTATAAGCAATTCGTGTGCCGTATCGGTTTTCAGACTTGGTTTTCATAACGTTGCGATATGTGTTGATTTGTAGGTACCATCGCGTGGAGTTCCGAGACGACGAAGCATATCGACTTCGACTAAGCGAGGATTTGGCAGGTGAGTAGATTTATATCTACAGGGGAAGTCGGGTGGATGACATATAGCACCCTCACAACCTTTGATATGGAAAAACGATATATAAATTATATTTGGAGAAAAGATATGCTACGAACTTACGGACATGTTTAAAGGTTTTAGTATGAGATGATACGATAAAAGATGATATTAGTGGATATGTTGGCTTGAGGATGCAAGGCTATGTACATGTTATATTCGTACGCCAATAGATGATATGAGATTCTACATACATACAAATGAGAATGTGATGTATATGCAAGATGACTTGATATGAGATATTGTTATGATGAAAAGAGAATGTGATGAGATAAGATGACTTGGCTTAATATGTCAATATATGGATGTGAGACATGATATGAGTTTGATATAGATGTGACTTTAGTTATATATATATATATATATATATATATATATATATATAGAGACACACACATACATATACATATTTATATGAGAATAAAGAGTGATATATATGTTGCACATGATCTTAGATCTATACCCTTATTTATGATATCGTACGATGAATCATACCGTACGAATTATAATATATGATATTTGACCGTACTCTTGATTTTGAGGAGGCCGTACGACAGACTATACCGTACGAGATGCATACATGATTGATCCGTACTTTTAACTCGGGATTAGTTTAGCCTTTTAGTCTTTTAATTACTTAAGTAGATGATTAGAATAGGGTTCGAGTCATACCTATTTTCAAAACTAACGAATCATGTACGTTTCAAAGGATAAACCAAGAGACGCTACGGATTTCAAACCTATTGCTTTTCTTTAAAAACACCGTAGTTCCTACTTTTCAAAAAAATAAAGATTCGTGCTATTTTAGATATGATATTGTATGGATCGTATATCGAGTTATATCTTAGCTTGTTGCGTTACTATTTACTTTTCTGCTACGTTCATTTTAACCTCGTTTCATTATATATATATATATATATATATATATATATATATATATATATGAGATTAATGGAGGAAAGAGGCCATAGGAGGGGATTTCCTCCTATGGCGTGGAAAAAATACAACCTCCGCCATTTTTTCCGACGATCGGCCCCCATCATCTTCATCGTTATCATCTAAGATGTGGGTAAACCAAATTTCATGTGATTCCACAACCTTTTCACCGTTGATTTAGCAATGTAAAAAGTTCTTTTGTCGGTAAACTGTTAATTTTGAACCCACTAAATCAACGGTGAAAAAGTTGTGGAATCACATGAAATTTGGTATACGCACATCTTAGATGACGACGATGATGATGGGTGCCGATCGTCGGAAAAAATGGCGGAGGTTGTATTTTTTCCACGCCATAGGAGGAAATCCCCTCCTATGGCCTCTTTCCTCCATTAATCTCTCTCTCTCTCTCTCTATATATATATATATATATGCGCTTTCATTGGTTTTGATACCGTCTGCTAGTACACCTGCACAATTATCGATGATGCGCACGTTACACTTACACAGATTTGCCGGCTCACACATTCATCATCGGTAATTACTATGCCACTTACACAGTAGAACTGTCATAGCATGATATTATTCATAACCGTAAAGTACATTCATTGTTCAGTACTATTATTTGATTTGCTTGCATGATATACTCGATATGCTCATATCACTGTCCTATGTTTGCATACATCGTACTTATGGTTATATGCATTGAGATGCTGTTTTCATAAGATTTCTGAATTTGAGAACCGCGGATATATTTCAAAGGAAATTATAAATTTATTTTAAAAACGCGATTTCTCGTGATGTGATTTCGATGCGTCCACTATGAGTTTTCTCGGTTCTGAGATTTGTTTTCGAGACCCGATTCAAGGAGTTGGACGAACTGTTTGTGGGTACATGGTGGACCCGGTAAGGTACCCCGAGGCAAGAAGATTGTGGAGATGACGTTGAGCCTGGCAGGAGAGAGCACTACTTATCGGTGATAGTTTGGACCCGGCGGTTATCTAGAGGATACCGACCGGAGTCGTGAGATGGATATGGGCCGATCCGGACTGATGGAGCCCGAGACATGAGGATTTACGTGTCGATACTGGACACGGGTTTCATGATGTTTCGAATGTCGATATTGGATACTCAGGTTCAATGATTTTGATGTATCGTTGATGGACACATGTTGGTTGATATCCTCATACATACATGCATATGTTTTCATAATGATTCGAGTGTCGATGTTGTACACTCAGGTTCCATGATATTTATTGTGTCGTTGATGGTCACACGTGGATATCCACATGCATACATGCATATGATTTCAGATATTTATTTGTATATGTCGTTGGCTTCTACTCTATTGTTTGACATATATGCATACATGGTCACCTTAGAGATCATAATATTATCTTCATGATACATCATGACCTAAGAATTGTTGTTTTATTCGATTTATACCTGCTGATATTTTCTACTCACGAGTTGGCAACTCATCCCGTTGTGCCACAGTTTTCTTGCAGGTCCGACCGTCTGGATCGGTAGCGGTATTGCTGATACACAGTTCCTTCAGGGTGTTTGCTTGAGTAGATGGGACACATTGGATCGTACCCATTCTTGTATTATTATTGCTGTTGTATCTAGATAAACTCCATCAGTCAGAAATTGAATTTGTATATTGGTAGACCTAGTCAGACTTGTATTGGTAAGACTTAGAGCGACGGGTGTATGTTCGCTTCTTTTGAGGTTTTGATGTCTCGCTTTATTTATCTTTTCTTTCTGGGATGATTTTCGCTGTTGGACGTCGTATATATGTTTATTTCGTGGTTGTGATTCCGCTAATTGGTGAAGAGCTAGCTCCCGCCTGGGGATGCCTATATACATTGCTTGTATGCGGTTTTGGATCAAAATATAGAAGGGTGGTGCTGTCCAAAATTTTAAATCGAAAAATGTTTTCAATTATAGTATAATCCACTTGTGCTTTTATTTATCATACCTTTACTTTAAAAACTTTACCTCTATTATTTTTCTTAAAATGGTTTAGATTTTTGGGTTTTGGATTACTTGAATTAGGTGGGGTCCTATAGACTTCACATGATTCAAGTGCCAGTCACGCGTCTTTTTCCGGTTCTTGACAGCATACTTCTAAATGTGTGAATTATCGGGTTCTCTTTTCTCTGCTTTCACTTTTACCTAGTGAAATATCACTTTGTATGGTAAAGTTTTAGCAGTTTTGACGAGCAATCTTTTCGGTTATGTTAAATCGTCTTATATGCTAGGGCTTTTGATCATTGCTTCTGTAGAAGCCCAAAGATAAACTTTTCAAAAGTAGCATGGGAATTTTTAATTAACATTTGGACTTTTCAGATGATTGTAAAGATTATTTTTGTTGGATCCTTGGTCTGCAACGGTTTTCTTTCTGGAGTAGCTGTAGCTGCTTAAAAGTTTATGTAATGTCATATAGGGAGGAAGTGTGGTTAAATAATACTGCAACTTTTCTTACTTCAATGCAAATCGGCACTCTCCGATTCATTCTTTTTTTATTTTAATAAAATTTATCACTCCTTGTTTTTCTATCCTTGATATGGTTTGGTGATGCCTGCTAGTCTTTGCAGCATCAATGCCCAATATGCAATTGTCTGTCGGAGTTGAGTTCTTGTATTCTAATCCCCTGATCTTTTTACCGTGCAGAAGTTATTTCCTTTTCGAGCCACGAGAGGCATGCATTTTCACAATGATGCAGTCTTCTAGTTAGAATCTGTAACAATTCGAGCTGGTACAAGTATGCTCTTTTATGGATTGTGCCTGAACATCTTATACAATTTTTAAGCCTGTCTTCCTCTTTTATCCTTGTTTCTTTGGTTTGTGCTGATCTTTTCATACTGCAATGATTTTATAGATGGTATTTTTAAAAGTCCAATGGTGTAGAATTTTAATAGTCACCCTTTTATTACAGATGAACTGATTATCTATTTTCCATCCTTTTTAGACTTTTAGAAGTATGCGTGCTTCCATACTGTGTATTATGTCCATCATAACATTTTTCTCAGCTGAATTGCTGATTTTTGTTTGGTATTGAAGTGAGAGCATCTGCTGATATTTCATTGTCCTATTTCCAAAATTCATTTTTTAAAGGTTTTTCTTTATTCGTTGCAGTAAAAGTATTTCGTTTTATGATAAATGTATGTGTTTTCAGTTATACTTCATATTCTAACCTTGCACTAATCATAAGGACTAGAAGATTATGAGAGACATTCATGCAAATTCGGTAGCTGGCATGTAGAAATCCTACGTTGAAATGGATTAATATAAACTGGTTGTTCACATGTTTCTTTTCTATGAATCAAGGTAAAGTAGACGACTCATAAAGTCCTTGAATGGTCCATCATGCTGGTGTGTAAAATCCTATGTTACACTTTAGGTAGTGAGCATTAATGTATTAGGTAGAAGGTGCAAACCTTTTGTTTGTTTTCACATGTGAACAATCTCAATTGATATTCCATATTAAAACTACGAACTTAGGAATGTTACAACTTTGTAAGCGATCCACATGAAAACTCACTCTCATATACACTTTCCAAAAGGTGATATTGCCCCCACTATGGAAGTACAGCAGAAGTCAATCACCTCCAAGATACAACAAAGCCTTTGAAACTCTTTTAGAAAATAATGAGAAGAAAATGCAAAATCTGTGAAGAGATAGACTTAATTTATAGAGTTGAACAGACAAAACTGTTTGGACGGTTGTGACTGTTCAGAAAACAAAACTGCAGTAGACAGTTTTTCAGGAAACCTTTGAATTTGAAATTCAAAAAAGGCAAACGCTGTTATCAAGTCAACTCCAAGATGCCCAAAGTGTCCTATCAAAGATAATAATAAATAAGTATTATAAGCCCGCTAGAAATTAGGCCCACTTGGCTTATAACCCGCTTTGTTCAAAATATTACTTAAATATTGGGAATTATTATAAAGGCTTGGACATTCGTCTCTCCATCCAATATGACACTATTTCCCATATACAAATGCTACCAATAGATTCAAACTACCAACATATAGAGCTGTGTTTTTTTAATTGGAGAACTAACTCAACCAGTTATTAATTTTTACACTTGAAAGAATTTGATAGATTATGGCATGATAGATTATTGCAGACCGCAGCCCTCATATCATCTCATATCATTAGGACAACAATTTTTTCGGACCTTTCAAGGGCTTGATTGTTTTGATGTTTGATATTCATGCAAACGGGGCCACGAAAATTAGAGTGTGTACTGGGCTGATGTTACATATCTTGAGCTGCTCGAAGCTCGGCCCAAGATCTTAAAAGCTCAATCAAGCTTGTTCGACAATTCAATGAGCCGAACCTGAACAAAAATTTAAGCATGATATTGTATACGAACGAACATGAATCTGGCAGGCTCAAACTCAGCTTGTTTAGGGCTAGCCTAGGTCAAATTAAGATAAGCGAGTTGAGCGAAATATAAGTTGAATGAGTCGAGCTTTTTTCACGAGCCGAGCTTCTCGCGAGCTTGATTTAAGTTTTCGCTTAACAAGTTTAGACCGAACAAAGGCCAAGTTGCAGAATTTTCAGGAGAATGCGGAATTTTCTTTCTGTATTCATTCCAAATAGGAGAAAGTTTAGATAGAATTGCTCCAACTTGAAACGAATCAGGAACTTTAATTTCAAGTTCGTTTAGTTTAGAGACGAGAATTTGTAATTCATGCACTTGATCCATGATTGGCATGTCATCAGTCATCTTAAATTCAAAAATTTAAGCACTAGAAATTTATCAGCACCTTTCTTCTCATTTTTGTACTTTGTTTCAAGGGTGCTATAGATTTCTATTGGTGTCTTCATATTTCTGTAAAGATCATACAGATGATCGGTGAGTGAATTGAGAATGTACCTGTGACAAACCAGTTCATCTTCTTCACGTTTGTTTTTCTTTGTCTTGGCATTCTCGGCATCATTTGAAGTTGAGGTTGAATCTGGGATTGGCGGCAAGTCTAGATCGAGCATGTAAAAAATCTTCAAGGTGGTCAACAAGAACACCATCTTCAAGGCGGTCAACAAGAGCACGTAAAAAATCTTCAAGGCTGCAACGTCCCGCTTCCCAGAGTACGCTAAGGTAGGCACGTGACATAGCCAACCATGCTATCTGTGGATAGGAATTATCCTTCCACAGTCACATTACGGCTGTAGAGATATCAAGAACAATAATAAAACTATCTAGCATATGTCCATAAGCCAAAATAAAATGAGTCAAGAATAAATAATGCGGAAGCAAGAGATCCAATACAAGAATAATTGAAAAGTATGTCCCATAATGCGGGCTCACACCAGGAATAAAATGTTGAAAAGTAAAAGACTAACTACTACTGAGTCCTCACTGCTCAGCCCGCTGGCTGAGGTACTCCTGCTCGGACTGCAGCAAAGGTATGGAATCTGGGCCATGCAAAATCCAGACGTCAGCGTGTCATAACATCAAGCAATAAAATATAAATAGGGTAACAAGACATAAACATAAATGGTAAAGCAGGTGTAACAACAATATAAATCAAGACAGTGAAAGGCAGTGTACAGTGAGTAATCTAAACTGGTCTATTGGGTTGAATAGTCTCAAGTCTTTGAAATCAATTTGATTAATCATCGATGTAACTCAATAGTATCCCGTGCATGCCCGGGACCACGGTCTAAGACTTTCGGGCTGAAACCGAGACATGCCGCTAGGCACTAAAACAGGAAATATGTGAAGACGAACGATGTCAGCAGTATCATCCCGAGGCTGGCCTAGCCTCTAAAACTGATCAGTAAAAGCAAGTAACTGTCGAGTTACAAGTCAGGTTTCATCATTGATTTCCCCATACCCCAAAGTTATATGTGGTCAAGTCATGTATTAAATAATCTAGGGCTAATTGCCAACACAAGATCAGGCTGGTACAGCTTTGTCTGGATAGACAACAGGAACGGTCCGTAAAGACAACATGTCATGTTTGTTGGCATTAGACACAAGATCAGGTAACGGGTAAGACCATGGTACATCAGGTCAAGCCAGGTAATATATAAAGGTGTCACTTTATGTCAAGAATTGTACGGTACCATGTCGGGTCAAGTAATATGTGTAGCAAGTCATGTCAGGGTGTACAAGATATCATGTGGGTGCTCATAATCAACTAGCATAATCATGGTTATAAATAAACAAGCATGGGTATTATCAGAATAATAAACTGGCACATGTAATATGATATGCAAATATGTACAGATTAAACTACTTGGATGCACGGTTGTCAGTTTGGGTTTAAGGGATAGTTTTAACATTTCATGAATGCAGTATAACAAATGTGGATGATAAAATCATATTAATATGTACCAAAACAATCTAGAGATGCAATTGAATATGAATTAGGCTAGATGTATGCAACCGGTCGTCCGATAGGGTATAAACTACAAAAGGGTATTATGGCTATGCAAACAATTATGATTATGTGATCTAACATATAAATGTGGTTACTAGGTTTAGTAAACTAAATGCAACAGTTAGGTTTCCAGTTCTAGATCTGAAATATGCAAACGGAACATCGTGCTGTTAACTTGGAACTCATGGCTTTAGATTCTATCTATAAGTTTAATAAGAAAATAGATAAATTAATATAGGAATAGTATGAATAGCATGTAGTAAGTTTCACTTGCCTCGACGGATCGCGAAACGGTAAACGGAACGTCACGCGTCGGCGGGAAAAGTCGTGACGCGCGCACGGTACACGGAATGAGTCCAAACAACGAACAGTGGGATCATACGGGTCAGATGTCCTCGCTGGGTCGTCGAGATCGTTGACGGCCCGACCGGATTCCGGCGATCTAAAAACAACAGTAAACATAAATTCTAGAAAAAAAGAGAAGAGAAGAGGAAAAGAAGAAGAAGAAGAAGAAAGGATTGCTTACTGTGTTGTGCGCAGGGGTCAGGG
Source organism: Agapanthus africanus (assembly GCA_030015575.1). Classification (NCBI taxonomy): domain Eukaryota; kingdom Viridiplantae; phylum Streptophyta; class Magnoliopsida; order Asparagales; family Amaryllidaceae; genus Agapanthus; species Agapanthus africanus. Next base: position 774,271,125 of record CM057341.1, read on the forward strand.
GGACGAGGTGGTGGCGTCGGGGTCACCGACGGTAAGGTGCCGGCGAGGGTGCAGGTTTCAGGATGTGGTTTTGATGGTTGTGGGGTTCTCGGGAGAAGAAGAAAAGGAAATAAAGAGGAGAAGGGAATGAAGGGGAGTAGAGGAGGAGATGGTGGTGGCGGTGATGAGGTTGGGGATCGTCGGTGAAGCGAGGGGCTGAGGTTGTTGGGTAATCTGTGGGTGTGTGCAGGGAAGAGAGGAAAGAAAAAGAAGATGAAGACGAGAAGGAGGATGAGAAGAAGATGAGATGGAGATGGTGACGAGGCAGAGGCGGCGGCTAGGGTTAGGGTTTCTCTGGTGGGCTCGTGACGAGGTTGCATGGGAGTTAAAAAAAGAACATAAGAAGAAGAAGATGTAGAAGGAAGGTGAGGATAACACGGGGGAGGTGACGGGATTCTCGCGCACCGCGAGAGGAGAGAGAAACAGGCGCAAGATGAGAGAGATAGAAAGAAACGAGAGGAGAGAGAAAGAGGAGGAGAGATAGATTCGTTTGGTAGTGGGGGTGAGAGAGAAAGAGTAAGAGAGAGAAGGAAAAAAGTGAGAGAGAGAGGGTGTCGTGGGGCCCAGCGATGAGGGTTTTGATTGGTTAGGGAAACTGTTAGGAAAAATTTATAAAAGATTTACTGGGTTTTAAAAAAAAATAATATCGTTGGCTTCGAAAATCTGATAGGCTGTAAAAATATTTTTAAGCTGATTTAAAAAGATTTAAAATAAATAGGATTTGGCGGGATGCAAAATATTTCAGAATTGCATCCGGATCGGGTCCAAAATTTTGAATTTGAAATATGAAAATTATTAGCAAGTTCCAAAAATTGAAATGAAGGATTTTGTAACAGAAAAGAATACCCCCAAGAACGGACGCACGTACGTGCGTGTAGCCGTCCAAACACGTCCGTTTCACTGAATAGGACGAGAACACGATGCAAGGACACTACCACAGGGTTAGAGATATCAAGCAGGCCATGTCAAGTATTTTAAAATTATTTTAAGTAACTTAAATTGTTATATGCAAGAATATGTGATGTTAGGGTACTCTACAATTAAGAAACAATAAGCTCAAGCAAGCGGGTTGAATATAAAGTAACTACCATTCGCAACTAAACACGGTAAATGAATTAAACACCACAAACCACACATACGGCAATAGAAATTGGTATAACAGAACTCTGTTGTTACAAAGGCGGTCAACAAAAGCACGTAAAAAATCTTCAAGAGCACGTAAGTTGAATGAGTCAAGCTTTTTTCACTAGCTGAACGAGCCAAGCTTCTCGCGAGCTCGATTTAAGTTTTCGCTTAACAAGTTTGGACCGAACAAAGGCCAAGCTTGGCTTGTTCAGCTTTTTCATCAGCCCTACTCAATGAATCCTTAATAGGGTTGTACTTGGATTTGGATATCCGGATCCATATATTTCTTTTGGATCCGGTCAGATACATATATAGGTATGAATGAGCTGCAACATCCAGATAGAGAACGAGACCTCGACCGATCAACCGATCAAGAATTTGGACCATGATCGATCATTTCGACCTGGAAAGAGATAAAGAAAGATGGGCCCCCAACACATGGGCCATATATGGATGCACATGGGTCTTTAATATAATGAGACTTCATCCAAAAGACTCAAACCTTATGGAGGTTTATCTCAACTTATATCTTATATTCATATGCATCTTATGGTTTTTCTAATGTGAGACTAAATGTTAACCGTATTCTCAACATATACAACCTGCATGCATATACAAGAAAATTTATCATTTTAACTTTATTTTTCAGTTAATAATGCTTTTTAAACCTCATATTTTCACTCATTTTGTAAATTATGTATAAAACAACAGCTTGACATATTATATCACCATAGTTGTTTCAAAATATGCTAAATAGGCAAGTAATATTTATAGTTTATTTAATAATTATTTATTTATTCATATAATATTCCTTTGTAATGAGTATCTGTCTATCAAATATTTTAAGCAGTCATATCAATGAAGTAAGTTAAAGTAACATATTATTGTTCAATGTATATATTTGTTTTATCTTAAATCTTTTTTTATACCCATTTCCGATTCTTGTATCCTCGTATCTATCTCTTTAATATCCGCTGTGTGTTCATATCTGATTTTGTCAAACACGGATATGACCTTTTTTTTACAGAACTGTATATGTTTCTGATCCGGTGGCAACCCAAAACAGGCACACATTTATGCATTAATAGCAAAATTCATATATTACAATGATAAAGACATATATGACAATATTGACACATCACTAGTCAACAAACCATTGGAGGTAATGTGGTCTAATGATAACTACTGCCACAATGCTAGTGGCAGGAACCTGGAGCACTTTTTCTGTGCTGGTGTCGCAGAATTTTCATATATCAAGTTCTCTTTATTTGATCGGACCAAGAAATTCCATTTTCATTTAAAAGCTTTTCATTGCATCAGAAAAAAAGTATAGTCTTGATCTTTTGAATGATCATCAAGAGCTCTCAACACTTTATTTGACTTAAGGACTAGGAACAGCTTGCATATGCAAAGCAAGCTCCCATGTGACATTCACATGTGATAGCATCTTAGATTAAGGATCCTTATCTTGTTTAATCTTATGGAATAGATCCCGCTTTGTAATTTCAACACTATAGCTTTACAAATTCTCCTCTCCCTATTCTAATATCGAGGGATTTATTCCTCATTCAAATTGTTAAGCGTGATTCTATTCTCGCTGAAAGGCATCAAATTGGAAAGCCCGCCATTATAGCCATAACACTTAATTCGGCACAATCAATGTTATAATAGCGTGATATATTACATTTGTTCATTCATAAAGATTAGTGCCTTCTCTTGTTGGTGCAGTTTTAATTCGGCATCTTACATACGATAGATGAGATATTTGTTACATACGATAGATGAGATATTTGGAATTTATGCATATGATTTCGTGTATGCATGCATATCGACAATTATATACGATGAACAAATATATACTAAAAGCTTCATAAACGTCTAGCAAGAAGTGTGAAATGGCTATAGACGAAAGAGATAAGGCGGCCCCAATTCATCAGAAACAGTAGAAATCGGTTCGGACAAGCATGTATCTACCAAAAGGCTGTCTCTTTGCATATCTTGCGTACGTTATGCATGCCCCTTTTGTAGGACCTCAAGCTTGGCGAAAGCGAAACAAGCGAGCATGGCAATGAAGAAAGAAACTGGTAGTGCTTTCCTCTCTTTGTCATGTAAGCCAAATACTATTTGGGGCATTCTTTTTGCAGGGGGTGTGGTCCTAATCATCAAGGGCCATTGCATTTTAAAGAACTAACCCGGTGATTGGTGTTGCAGGTAATTCCGATGATCCTTCGTGTTCACGGCTGTTGCTTTCCTGAGACAGAATGTCAGAATGTGCCGTGTCGTCGACAAAAGGTACACCTGAAGCGACTTATCAATCACACTTAAAAGAATTATTCACTTGGAAAGCTATAGGTAATATACCCTGTCATGGATGACGCTATCATGATCGATCTTTAGAGATGATTTGATTCCGCGAAAAGCCAGTGGCTTGATAAACAATGAACATGCACGGCGATTTCCTAACCTTTGGACGCGCATGGTACAAAGACTATCCTTCGTGATACTTGCTCGTCGCGGATCACTTTTTACATTTTTATTGTTCGTCTGCAACTTTTGGAAATCAGATTTGCGTATGCGATCCTGGCAAATGATGCCAAATGTTTTGCTTAGCTTGTCATGCATGTGTTCATTCTTGAATCTTGTGACTGAGTGATTAAAGATGCTTGCATGCATAATTTAAACTGCAGATGGCATATCGGCATGAGATTTTGCCTGGACACAGGACTGCTAAATGCACTGCAGATGACACCGCAACATGTGATTTGTTCATAAGCACTGTAGATTTGAAAAGCTAATTTAAAAGTTTAGAACGCAATTGAAGTTGGGAGACACAGGCCAGAGAGCTTCACGTGAAGTAATCACCCTCATTCTTCAGTCCCCTCCAGTGATGCATTGACACGTGCGCCGTGCGCCGTGATTACCACTAGTATTAAGCATCAAATCTGTTACATAATCATGAAGAATATACTAATCGATATGATCTAAGTGATATCAGGAGCATCAAGTTAATGATCTTCCTTATCTCCATCAGATTCTTATAAAGCTTTGATATTGGATTCTTATAGAGTTCAGGAATCAAAACCAGTGAGACGTTTGGACCAATGTATCAAATATATGTATCAAATATTGGACATCGGGATTTTATCGGATGAGTGTTTCCTTCCAATAATCCTGCAGAATACACTTGAGGATTACAGTACTCTATGTGAGATATCGGGAGCATCAAGCTGGTTATCTTCCTTATCTTCATAAGGTTCTTATAAAGTTTTGATCTTAGGATTCTTTTCAAGCTTAGGAATCAAATCAAGCGAGACGTTTGGACCAATGTATCGACTAATATGACATCAGGATTTTATCGGATGAGTTTTTTTCAATATCTGGTGATATATAGGTGATATTAGTTAATACATTGATATCGAGTGGCAAATTAGAGTATACTGGGTGTCAATATCGGAATCGGAATTTCCACGTGCATGTTCGGCATATTGTCTTGTCTATATTGTCTTGTCTATGATGAACATTATATATATTTAAATGTAAACTAGATGATATTAAAATATCATCTTTTGTAGACTTATATTATGCCGATCATTATACATATCTTCATGTTTATGATGAGTTGATAAGTTATGTAACGGCCGATATTTTGTTGATATGATAATTCCCGATATATTGGCTAATATTAAGCCCAAACGATATGCATCGAAACAATGGCATAACGAGATATCGGTCAATATTACCGATATTTGATTCACCGGTTTGGACTTGTGCAGCTTTTTGAATGTCTATGCAAGGATTACGATCGATTTCAGTAAAACGAGAAATGTGGTTATCAAAGATATCGGAGAGCTTCTTTCCTATGCTGGAAAAGCCAACTTTGCACAACTTTTTCCCCCGATAAACAGCTTCGTCCATCTTTGATAATCTGAAGCTTATGTCACCAATTTCAGTGTGATTTTAATACTCTATGACTGTTGATTTGTTTATGCAAAATGCACTATTATCGGTAAACCGTTAAAACTTGCGACCTTTTGATGCAAGTGCAAGTAATATCAAGATATTTACAGGAGCTTTGCTATGACTATATGATATTTAGACCCTTTGCATGTTCAATTTCACCATTGTCGACCTCTCTTTGTACCTAGACTAGAATGCTCTACATCATTCTAATATTTGATTGAGCCCTCAATAATTGATTGTATCCCTTCCTCTTATCATATTTCAAACTTACCATGTTGTGGCATTGATTATTAGGATGCCATGTTATGCAAGTGATTAGTTAGGCAATGGTGTGTATTAAAGTCAAAAAGTTTGTTAGGCACTGCTTAACCTTAAACAAATTAAAATCTTGATCAATTTTATGCCCATATTCTGTACCTCAACCAAGATGCAAAGCCATTGAAAGAACAGGAATCATAGCCTTTAAAAAGCATTTTTTTCTTCAAGCATAGACACAAAGACAGCATCTTAGCCTTCTTAATTAGACAAGGCAATTTAACCATGGAGATTAAGAAAGAGTGGCATTTTTCCAATTATGTTAAAATAATATTTAACCAAATGATTCATGTCTGTTTCATTCACCATCATCGATGCTCAAATTCATTCCCTCGGCAAAAACATAATTATAAGTGATCGAGTGGGAGCATCATTCGCTGGAAAAGTTCTCGATAGTGATAAAGAAACAGCATGTGTATGTGAAATTATAAGGACATCAACGTTTTGAATGCGATTGATCCGTAATGTACCGACCGTTCTAATGGATGCTTCTAGATCGAATCGGTTCGTGCCATCCTCACACTGCTAATGTCATTGTCATCAGACTATTGATAATGCGAAGCTACGTTAGGAATATATGTAAAATCATATGTAGAGCCTGTTGTGATTCTGGCTGGTTGAACTTCATTCTTTGCTTGGCGTTCGTTCAAAATTCCAACAAAAGGACAATCTTATATCATCAAGAAAAGAGACCTTTTTTTTACAAGATATTATATTTCAATCATAAAAAAGATGCATGCTACTATTCTCTTACAAGCTATCCATTTTATATCAAAAATTATCTTAGAAAATTAAAACAGAAAACCACCCACAATATTATCTTTCACTTTTGATCCTAGATTCCCTTACAATACTACATCCAAACGAATGCGCCGCCTCTAAAATGCTACCATCTGTAGAATCTTTGTAACTAGGGCCCCACATACGAGTGCACAAATGTGTGCTTCTTTAGCCTATACTCTCTCTCATCTAATTCTTCTATATATACCCCACCCCCATCAATCATTCTTTAGCCTATACTCTCTCTCATCTAATTCTTTGAAGACATACCAGTCTCAACTTGGAAAACAAGTTTGATGTCGGGTGTTTGGGTATTCAAGAATGGAGTGGTGAGGCTCGTCGAAAATCCCGCGAACGAGCAGTCGTCGACCGCTCGCCGCAAAGTTTTGCTTCATATTCCAACAAACGAAGTTATAACTTCGTATTCTTTCCTTGAGAGAAAGCTCTTCGGTCTTGGATGGGAGCGATACTACGACGATCCGGATCTCATCCAGTTCCATAAAAGATCGTCGGTCGATCTGATATCGCTCCCGAAGGACTTCAGGCAGTTCAAGTCCATGCACATGTACGATATAGTTGTCAAGAATCGAGATTCATTTAGAGTCATTGACGTGTAAAAGAGAGTTGTGAAGAGGAAGAGGAAGAGGAAGAGGGTTCTTTGTTTGCATGTCATGTTGAATTGTGGTGTTGTATCATGTTTGATGATGATGATGATCTCTGGTGATGGTGTGTTTGTTTGTTTGTTGTTTTTGTTTGTTTGATTTGATTTGTGGTGAACATTGTGCATGTGATGGTGCATGGTGTTATATATAGAGCAAGGAGAGACAGAGAGACTTGATGTGCGCTACCTGTTGATAACTATATATTGTTCATATGCATCTCTATTGGTACATCAATTGAGTTGTTGGTTGAAAATTTAGTATTGATTTACTAAGATTCCATTATGTCTTGTACGGACAGTCAGTCCCCAATACAATTTTTCTTTCTGATTCTGAATCGGATAGCGACGTTGAATTTCCCACAAAATAAAGGGCTGGCCACAAATAAGAGAGAGAAAGAGCCAGAAGATAGTGATGGATGAGAGAGAGAGGGAGAGAGACTATAATAATAATTAATTAAAAGAAAAACGAGATGAAGAGGCTGGAAGGTGACAAAGAGATTAGGGGGGCCATGTGAATGGATCACTGCCTGGGTCGTTGGAGGCTGACACGTGGACAAGGTTCACCAATCACTAATGGCAGAAAAAAGCCTCCTTGCATTCTTATTATAAGTTTGGTTGAAATTTTGACAGGCTTCTCGTCTTTATGTCTCGTAATTTATCTCGTCTTATATCTTAAGAAAACCGATACATAATCAATTGTATGTGGATATATACCTGATTAAAAACGAATCAAATGTGATCCTCTTGGATGCCATGGTTTAACAACATGCATCCAATTGAGATGACTTGACTTGGCAGTTGGATAAGAAAGTGATAGGCCATGTTGGTATACCCGCCCCCTCCTCTTTGTGGGTGCGGGCAATCTCTGCCACATGTCTCTCATAAAAATAATACTTAATATTTTTTTAAAAGCCACAATACGATTAATGCACTTTATCTTTTCAACGGAAATGAAATTGTAAAGGTCTAAATGTGGACTTTAATACAAGGGTTTTAACTAAATGGATCCTCAAAAAAAAACCCTATACCTGATAATTTCTATTTACTCCTCCAAAACCTTTGAGTTGTTACTTTCTACACCCTCTCAAGATTTCCATCCGAAGATAACGTCGCCGTTAGGAATTTTCAATACTTCTCTAATCACCATCGACTTCATTTGAGAACCAATTTTTTTCTATTTCAAAGCTCTCTTTCCAATTACTCCCAACTTTTCTCCTTTCGATTTAGATTTTACACTTATCTTAAGTTACAAATCTGACCATATTCATATTCCGCTAATGCATTGGAAGAGAAGGTCGAGGAAGAAGATCCTGCTTCCATGGCGTATTGAGTTTTGATAGAGTAAATCCATAAATCTAATTTTGATTAGGGGCCGAAGTTGGTATTTTAGATGTAGAAGAGAGGTTTAAGATTTTTAAAACTCTAGCCTTGACATCCGTCCGTTAGATGCTTAAAACCAAGGTAAAAGAAAGAGATTTTTTTTGGCAAGTTGGGGGCTTATTAGAATCATTTAGTGTTTTGGGAGAATAAACAGAAATTATCAATTATTGTTACTAGATACTATACATATTAGAGATCGTCTTAGACGGTTTCTAATACTAAAAGTATGGTCTCTAAAGATTATTATGGACCGTTCTTATTTTAAACGGTCGATAATACACGGTCGCAAAAAGAGTGGTCGCCGACACGTGTATTAGCGACCGTTGCGAACGGTCGCTAATGACTTATTAGCGACCGTTCGTCACGGTCGCTAATGCTATACCACGTGGACAAACCGACAACTCTAAATTGTTTTCTGTATCAGTGAACGGTCGCAAATATGGGTATTAGAGACCGTTCCTGTAGCTTGAACGGCCACTAATATCCATATATTTTTGATTTTTTTTTTACAGAAAATGCATTTTCCCATACAATAATACATTTAATCACAGTATAATACGCAAATATAACGTTTCGATCACAAACAAATGTATAAACACGATATATCACAAACCAATAGCATTTCCATTACAAACCATTATAAATCCAACCATTTTAACAACTCAAACAATATGAAAAATATGAAACTGTCTCCAAATCAACACAGGCAATATTGTTTTGAATACAAATAATACATTACTTACTAAATGTCCAATAATATGAAAAACTCTTCAAATCACACGTGCAATCCTAATTCACTAAACCCCACGAACCCTGCAAATCCAAAACAGGTTTAATAAATATATGAACTCAAATCATAATTTTCGAAATTAAACAACGCACTAGCTACATTAATTAACACATGTAAATGCATACCTCACTAACTTCCACCGTTGTAATCGCTACCAGAACCTCGCCTTGATAACTATCGATTCGCGTTGTCCAACAATACAATAAAAAAACTCTCCAACAGAACCTCGTCTTGAAAACTATCGATCCGCGTTGTCCAACAATACAATAAAAAAACTCTCCAACAGAACCTCGTCTTGAAAACTATCGATCCGCGTTGTCCAACAATACAATAAAAAAACTCTCCAAATTGGGCGCAATTCCAGCCCACTCAACCCTGTGAACCCTGCAAATCCAAAAAATAAATAAATACATGAACTTAAATCATAAGAGTGCTTACATACACGTATTTTTGGGTTTTGCTTATAGCGTTTAGGACGGTGGATAAGAGCTCCACCTCTAAGTATCTGGGAAATCTGACGCATTTGCTTCTCGCTGCAACCCTGAGCCGACAAAAGCTTGAGTAAAACATGGATATCAATGAGTCTAACTTATAAGATGGTTTATATCAAACAAACATTACCCTTTAAACACAAGTTCCTTTTTCTCTTGTAATTTCAGTATCCTTCACTCAATTGTGCACTCAATCACAAATCTCACGATTCTAGTAAATATGGATAGAGAATGAGACATAAGGCATAACACCCGTCGACGCTCGATGACATACTTTCACCTCAATTCCAGCTTTGGAATTGCCTGCCGATAATGCGCTGGCCAGTAACGAGACAAGAATCGCAGCGAATGGGAACGAAGTGTGACTTCACTCCCATTTGAGACGGTAACCCTTCGCTCCCAGTCATGACGGTTCTTGTTTCGTTATCGGCCAGCGTTACATCGGTAGGCAATTTCTAAATTGGAATTGAGGTGAAGACATATCGTCGAGCGTTAACGGATATTGTGTCTTGTGTCTCACTCTCTATCCACTTTTACAAAAATCATGATATTTGTGATTGAAGGCACAATTGAGGTGAAGAATCTGTGTCTGTGTTTGAAGAGTAATGTTTATTTGATATAAACCATTTTATAATTAGACCCCAAAGATACCAACAGAGACGAAACTGGTACATCGAACATAACTACAATATATACAAACCCACAGATATTTAATGAGTTTTTACGTTAAACTACCTTAAAAATTATACTGACACACACAAGTATATATTTATATACGAACAGAAATAACATACGTACCAGATGTGCGGCACGGATGTTTCACACGTCTGTTTAGATTATTATGGTCCTTAATGTATACAGTTTCTACTAGTGCAAATTACAGCCCAAAAGATCCTCAACCCCATAACATACTAGAATATAAAAATACATTTGCTCAATTTTCCTGGCAGATCAAATTTCATTGTAGGCTAGTAGGGTTTTCAAGACAACAATATTAAAGGATTTGATATAAATTTTGATTTGGTTTATAAATAAAGCTACAATTTAAAAATCTAAACAGTAAATCTTGGACAATAAGATTTCGAATCATTAAATTTACAAAATACAAGTTAGAAATTAGGATGAATATATTTGTGAAATATTTTATATACAGACACACACACATACACACTCACACATACACGCGCGCGCATTCACACATACACTCGCTCACACACTCACATACGTACGCGCGCGCGCACTCACACATACGCACAAACACACATGCGCGCACACACTCGCTCACACACTCATACATATCCTCAACTACCTAAATTTCATCTTACCCTAAATCTAATAATTTCTTATAATCCATCATATTCCAAATCAATCTAACAATTATCACAAATGTCACAAATACCAAGTAGTGAGGTATAATTTGTAATTGAGGTTTATAATTTGTTATTAAGATTTATAAGTTGTTATTAAGGTTTCTTTAGGCTTTATTGATTCTTCAATTTGTACAGCTCATCATCACAAATTTCATAACCTAACATCCATATGTAATTGAAAAAGCCTAACATCCACATTTAATTTCAAAAATTTATAATCTAACATCCACACCACAATTTCACGACCGACATCAAAATTACATCACAATTCATAATTAAACTCACAATTCATAACCTAACATCCATATTTAATTGAAAAAATAATAATTGGAGGAGAAAACCCTTAACCTTTGATCAGATTTTGAACACTAGCAGCAGCGATACCTAAAAATATTTAGATAAGAAAAAGGAATTTTTTGGGAAGAATTGGGGAAAAATGAAGAGGGGAAATCACCTCTATGGTTCAAATTCGCAGACTATGAAAATTTTGGGGAAGAATGGGAAAGAGAAAGTCATCTCGTGGGTTAAAAGATCAGAGAACAATATGATTCCATCAACAATAAATCATACACGACAACAAGATTTTGAATCATTTAATTTACAGAATACAAACTAAAAGTTAGGATGAGTTTGTTAAATATTTCACGCGCGCACGCTCACGCACACATATATATGCACTCACATCGTCACACATACACGCGCGCACGCTCACACACCCATACACTCACACATACACTCGTTAACACACTCACATATACACTTGCTCACGTGCGTGCGTGCACATACGTGCACGCGTACACACTCATATCTACGCACAAATACCCACATGCGCGAGTGCACATACGTGCATGTGTGCACACACACTCGCACACTCACACACAAACACTCTTCAAATTTCTATTTTAAATTCTCAACTTTTATATCCATAATTCTAAAACCCATCAACCACTTTTTAAATTCCCCATTTTCTTCACCAAACACATTATAATACTTAACATACGGTGAAAATTTGGTAGAATTGGGAGAGAAGGGGGAATGGGAACCCGCTGGTGAAAATTGGAAAGAAGGGGAAGAGAGCCTTCACGGCTAAAATATGCAGGGAGTATTAGCGACCATTTTATATGGTCGCTAATACTTAATACACGGTCACCAAAACATTGGTGACCGTTTATTAAGAACTGTATATTTTATACGGTATCTAATACCCTATTAGGGACTGTATATAAATGAACGGTCCCTAATACCCCGTCAGTTAGGTATTTTAAGGTTTATAAATTCTTCAATATCTTAATTTGTTATTAGGGTTCATAGTTTGTACTAAAAAAATTCATAATCTAATATCACAATTGCATTAGCGAGCAATTTTTTGATATCCCATATGCATAGTTTCATTTCTAAATAGACCATCTTTAATATGCACAGTTTCGTCTCTAAATTAATTGAATCCCCATAATTTGTTTTAGTTATAAATTTTTCTTATTATTCATAATGACCCTAACCTTTTCCCTTCCTTATTAATATTTTTTATATTATTATCAGTGCTAATAGAAAACTTTATCCACCTATTTATATAAAGAGAAGGAATTCCATCCTCTATGTGTATTGAACTATGATTCACTTCAATCGTAGATGATTTTATACTAATTTACTCTTAACTGGCTAGTTGTTTCAATTAATTTTAATTTCCAAAGAAATTTAAAAATGAGGAATCACACGTGGAATTGCAATCAAAATCAAAGTTTTTTATAACCTTATATCACAATTTCATGATTTAATTGGAAAAAATTTTAATTGAAGGGGAAAAACCCTAACCTTTGGATAAGAATTGGAAATTTTTTAGACAGAATTCCGAGCACCAACAGCAGCAGCAACTTAAAAAAAATTATATAAGAATTGGGAAATTTTTACAAAGATTTAAGGAAGAGGGGAAAATTTTACGTTGGGCTTCCTTTTCACAGGCGGCTTTGGGTGAAATTTGGGGAGGAATTGGAGAGAGAAAGCAATCCCATGGGTGATAATTGCAGGGATTTTTAGTGACCGTTTTGAATAGTGGCTAATATAAAATATACGGTCGCTAATGCATTAGGGACCGTTTATTGATGACCGTATATATTATACGTGAAAGTCTACCCTAGCACCACCATGAGGTTTAAACCGGTATCAAATTTAAAAATTTCTTGGTGCTAAGCTACACTAACTAAGTATCAAACTAGATGATTAGGGTTTACATGATATATAAAGAACTTTACACTAAGAGAAAGAAACTACAACCTTTGTAGACCGTGTCCTTCTCTTCTAAAGCTCTGGGTGGTAGTCCTTACTACTCCACCAGGCTCCACTTGAAGAATGAACGAGCTTCCTTGCGATAACCTTTGTGCCGAAGATGATCCATCCGAAACTCCACTAATCTAAGTTATCTCTTCACTAAACTCTTATTAGTGAAGGAAACACCCTAATTTAAAGTGCTAATCTAAACTAGGATGATGAAGTAGGGGTTTAAAGCTCACCAGGTTTGTCCAAAGCCCTATGATGCATATCACATGTGAGGGTTAGGGCTTGGAGAGTGCGGAAGAAGATGGAGAGAGCTAAAGAGATTAGCTCAAGCACAAATGTGAACAAGTGTAGAATGGCTAAGCTCTCTTTTGCTTACTTATTGAAGCATGAATAAAAATCAATACAAATATTGAACCATGCTTCAATAGTGCAAGCAATCAAATAAATAAATGATAAATTCCATGCTTCACCCATTCCTCAAAAGTCTCCCCATTTTCCCTTCTTTTTCTATTTTCCAAAAATTAAAAATGCATGTCATGCTTCATAAAATACACACGGCACACACACATACATATATGAGATATGTATATATTAATATATGTATATATGATATATGCATATGTGTGGAAGCATGAATAAAAATCAATACAAATATTGAACCATGTTTCAATAGTGCAAGCAATCAAATAAACAAATAATAAATTCCATGCTTCATCCATTTCTCAAAAGTCTCCCCATTTTCCACCTCTTTTTCTATTTTCCAAAAATTGAAAATGCATGCCATGCTTCATAAAATACACACACACACACACATACATCATATATGCATATATTAATATATACATATATCATATATGTATGTATGTATATTAATATATGCATATATGATGTATGTGTGTGTGTGTGTGTATTAAGAAAACAAAATAATTAGGGAGTTATAATATTAGTTAATATATAATTATATCAAATATAAATACACATCAAATTATTAAATGAACACTTGATTTAATAATCCTGTTATATCACATATAACCGACTAATATCATTTATCTGTATATCATATTATCAAATCAACACTTGATTCAATAATCCGGTTATATTACATATAAGCTAACTGATATCAAATAACCGCCAGATTAGAATACAGTATCACATACTCGTATTTAATCAGGCCCCCGCACATATCAACATATGTGCCCTACTTCGTTTCGCTTGAACTAGGAAACTTCTATGTGGGACTCTAAACACTCGTCAATACGCCAGCAGTAGGTAATGATCACATCAGTTATCCATAAGCCGTTAGCAGTACTAGCTGGATGTAATGGCTACCTAGGTATTGAGCGAATGGAAGATCAACAAGCAAGCTTGTCCAAACTTTCATGAAACCTATAAGTAACATTTACCGTACAGTCCGTTCTTTTCGTCTGATATATCACATATCAAGTCTAGGGATGGAATTGTCAGACGCCAGTAACTTGATAAATCATACCGATGTATGGCTCATAACGGTTCGAAAAACTACTGATAATTCTTACCAGTAAATCTCATCAGCCCTGACCAGGGACTTACTGTTATAGCCAATCGAGCATAGCGCAACATCAACTCCCAATACCGGGAGAGACGAAACCCTTCCTATCGCTCACTGCCTGTACCAAAAATCCACCTGTTTGCACGACTCCTTTGAGCCGTGGTAGGGAGGAAATCAAAGCACGGTAGGAACCACTCAAGACACTATGACGCTCTCGGGTTTACAGACTAACCTGTACCAGTGTCACCAGAGAACTGCTATTTGACGATATGTATGGTACCATCTAGGAGTTCTCGGCGAGTTCTGTTCGGTGTATCCATTCTCTAATGAGCACCCGTGTACAATCTTTGATGTCAAACACCAATGGTTATGGGATCAACCATCGCCCCGTACAGGGTCAAGAAACGTACACACTAGTCTACTCTAGAATATCGATACCCTGTCTCGATATCCCCTCGACTAGGAACAATTAAAGGATGTACTTGTACACTACACAAGTCCCAGTAGTATGATTCGCATCATAGTCCTGGTAGTCAAGCAAACATCTTAAGGGCTTTATCAACATGTATCCGAGAGACAGTATAATAATACAAGTATACATGTTAAGATAAAAAACAACCAGATAGCATACTATCATATCGAGCAAGAAATTCCTCTATATATATGTTCAAGATTCCACTATATCATATAATAATGGCCTCTAGGGCATACATATTCCTAACAATCTCCTACTTGCAATAAGGCCATGTGTTGTAGTATCTCATACCCAACAACCCAAAAAGTCTCTTAAACTGCGTCTGGGGGAGGGCCTTCGTGAGTGGATCCGCTATGTTGTCCTTGGTGTCAACTCTCCTGACCTCGATCTTCCGTCGATCTACCATCTCCCGGATCAGCTGATACCCTCTAAGAATATGTCTGGATCGCTGATGGGACCGGGGTTTCTTGGCCAAAACCACAGCTCCATTGTTATCACAATACATAAGTATTCGATACTCAATGGTTGGAACCACACCAAGTTCAGCTATGAACTTTTTCATCCAGACAGTCTCTTTGGCAGCATTGTTGGCAGCGATGTATTCAGCCTCCATCGTCGAGTTTGCTACGGTATCTTGCTTGGAACTCTTCCAACATACCATCCCTCTATTGAGGGTGAATACAAAACCCGAGACCGACTTACTGTCGTCCTTATCACTCTGAAAGCTTGAATCGGTAAAAGACTCCACCTGGAGTTTACCGTTACCAGACACCAAGAACATTTCTTTAGTCCTTCTCAAGTACTTAAGAATGTTCTTTACAGCTGTCCAGTGCTTTTCCCCAGGATCTGATTGATACCTGCTCACTACACCTAGTGATTAAGCTATATCCGGTCTGATACATAATATTGCATACATGATAGACCCGACTGCCGAAGCATAGGGTATCTCTTACATGCGAGCCCTCTCCAAATCAGTCTTGGGAGATATCTCTTTGAAGAGAGTGATTCCTAACCAAGCGGGTAAATTACCATGCTTAGAATTTTCCATACTAAACCTCTTTAGTATAGTGTCTATTACCTGGATTGGGACAATCCCAACATCCATTTAGATATCTCTCTACAGATCTTTATCCTCAGAATGTAAGAGGCATCATCTAAATCTTTCATTGAGAACTTTTATTGTAACAATCTAGTTCATTTATACCAATTCCAGTTCTCGTATTTCCTTAATTATGGTATTTTCCTGATTTATCGTGTTTTGGGTGCGAATAGTATTTTACATTGCATTCGACCCGACCCGCTTGCTTGAACTTATTTGATTCATACTTATGAATTATCCTGAATTGTTACGTAGACTGGTGCATTTTCATGTTTAGTGCATACTGGAATTTTATCTGGCATTTGCATTTTTACAATATAACATTTTAAGTCACATAAAATATTTTAAAAATACATTGCATGGTCTGCATGATAACCCTAACCCCGTGGTAGCATCCGCGCATCTTGTTCTCATCCCGTGCAGTGAAACAGACGTGTTTGGATGGCTACGCGCACGTACGTGTATCCGTTCTTGGGGTATGCATTTTCGTTACCTGAGCATTCATTTTGAATTTTGAAAGTCGCACATATTTTTCGTATTTTAAATCTGAATTTTTAGACCCGACCGGGGCGCGTTTTGAAATATTTTTGTATCCCTCCAAAATTCAATTTATTTAATTTTAAAATTTAGTTTAAATATTTTCATACGATTTCTTTAACAAACTGAAACCTCTGATCTAAAATTTTAAATCTAAAGATCTTTTAAAATTTTAAATCTAATTTCATAACAAACTAACAACCCCTTCCCCTCTCTCTCCTCTGCATATATATATTTATATATATTTTATTTATTTAAATTTTTCTTTCCTTATTTAATTCACAGCCTCTTCTTCTTACTTCTTCTTTTTTCTTTCTTTCTTTTTCTTGATCTTGTTTTTTTGATTCCGGTGATCACCGCCGGAGCCGTGCTCGTCGCTGACGATCCGAGTGATCCAGTGAACGTACCTGACTTGCGTGATCACCATCGTGCGTTATTTGGAACCGTTCCGTGTACCATGTGCGCGTCGCGACATTTCGCCGACGAAGGACGTTCCGTATACATCCGTTCTTGTTCCGTCTAGACAAGTTAATCTTGCTACATGCTATATAATTCATTTTATACCTATTTAAATAAATATTACCATACCTATAGTTTAAATCTAGTACCCCATGTTTAATTTTATAACGTTTCGATGTTCCGTTTGCATCCGTTTATATCATTTTAAATCTAGATTATGAAAACTTATCTTGTGACATACTAGATTACATTATACTGCATCCATATCATTTAAAATATATATCGTCGTAATATTTCTTATTATTATCTTTAATTAGTTTATAATCTGCATTTTATAATGTTATACATTTGAAAATATTATAGTTTACACATAAAACGTCGTTGAAAAAGCGGATATGACAAATCTGAAATTTACTGTACACGTTACTTTATAAAATTCATTATAAATCATAGAAAAATCATTAGTATACGTTCTTTAGTTCGTTATTAATCTAATTCAGAATAATATAACTCTATGAAATATTTACTTGCAAAATAAATTATTTAAATAACGTAAAATGCAAATGAAAATGTCTCTAAACTGCTGTCCAGGGAAATTCCAGCAGTAGACTTTCAATTTCGAATGTTCATAGAATTTTTTAGGGACAACCTGAGATGCTTATACTTATAAAAATGAAAACCTTATTGTATTATCTTTGTTTTGGTATAAGACACGTCCCTTTTGGAGAACGTTTGTTATTTTTAAGCTATTTTACAAATCAGGGTGACGCTGAATTTCTGAACGGAACTTTCTTGTGCATGGTTAATCAATACCACTTTTATAGTTATTAATCGCTTTGAATATGTTATCCATATTAATATTATTATATCAATATTTATATCACATATTGCTTAGTTGTACATCCCACATTACCATTTTATAGTTTTATAACTTTTCGGATACCCGTTTGCATCCATCGCATTTAAGATACATATAATTGCATCCATAGATCACATTACTACATAATACTGTGATATTAACACTCCATATTTAATAAATTTCATCTTAATTAATATTGGAACAATAAATGTAACCCTAATCGATAACTGTGTATCCATATCCTTGAAATTATATCTATTTGCATACCATATCACATTATTCCATTTTATTGTTATATTAGTACCCCATACTTGTTTTGTGTACCCATACTTATTATAGTTTGATTATGACTACCCACGTGATACTTGTGCACTCCTGACATGACTTGATACATTACTACTTGACACGACTTGATACCTGCGCACTCCTTGACATGATTGATACTTGTTCACTACCTGACATGACCTGATGTACCATAGCTTAACCTGTTACCTGATCTTGTTACTAATGCCAACAATCTTGACCTGTTGTCCCTACGGACATTTCCTGTTGTCTATTCAGACAAACCTGTACTTTCTTGACCTTGTGTTGGCATTAGCTCCAGATTTATCAATACCTGACTTGAACACACAACTTGGGGGTATGAGGAAATCAATGATGAAACCTGACTTATAACTCGACAGTTCGATACTTTTACTGATCAGTCTTTCGGGCTAGGCCAGCCCCGGGATGATGCTCCTGACATCATTCGTCATTACATACTACCTTTTACTGCCTTGCGGCACGTCTCGGATTCAGCCCGAGGGTCTTAGACCGTGGTACAGGGCACGCACGGGATACTATTGAGTTACATCGATGATTCATCAAATTGATTTCAAAGACTTGAGAGTAGTTAACCCAGTAGACCAGTTTAGATTACTCACTGCACATCACCTGTGCCTTACCCTTCACTGTCATTATTTATGTTCCTATTATACCTGTTTTACCGCTCATACTCATACCTGCATGCCTTGCTACTCCTTGATTTTATTATTGCTTGATATTATGACGCACTGACGTCTGGGTTTTGCATGGCCCAGATCCTCTTCCTTTGTTGCAGGCTGATCAGGAGTATTTTCCGCCATCAGGCCGAGCAGTGAGGATCCAGTTAGTATCCAGTTTTACTTTCCAGGTGTTTTGTTTCTATTGCTTCCGCATATTATTTCTTGACTCGTTTATTATGGCATATGGACATGTACTAGATAGTTATTTTATTTTCCTGTTCTTGATATCTCCCAGACAGCCGTAATGTGACTGTGGAAGGATGTTTCCTAGCCACAGATAGCACGGTTGGCTCTGTCACGTGCCGATCTTAGCGCACTGTGGGAAGCGGGGCGTGACAGGGTTTGTTTGGTATCAGAGCCATATGATTTAGGTTGATCGGGTTTGATTCTTTTTTAGTTGGGTATTGGACCCAATACACGAATCGGAAAACTCGTAATTAGGAACATGTCTTGCCACCTTATTCTCGTGATTCTTGAATCTTATCTTTCTCTTGATCGTCGTCTTGATGATATGCAAACCGCTTTGCATCTCAACTTGAAACCTTTTGGTTCCCTATTGTTTCTTCTTGTCCCTTGGATTCTGATACTATGATTTGGGCGACTTGAGTGGAGTTATGTGATTGTAACTATGAACCGCAGTATGGTTACAATGCGGTACTCTATTTAAATAACTTGGAGTCCTAATCTTGATTCACTTCCTTATTTCATGGTCGTTATATTACCTTACTTCTCTTGCTTTCCAGTTCATGTTTTATCGCAAGCTTGAATTCTGTTTACCGTGCTTATCTTCTTCAGTGTTTGGCTTCAGGTGCAATCATTTCAGGTATCCTACTTGATCATGTCTTCCCCGCATTAGAATTATTCAATTCTGGTGCATCCCTTTGTTTGTTGTCGTCGTCTTGGGAATGGATTTTCTCGGCACTTTCCACGCTCACATTGATTGTAGGGCAAAAAAAGTGATTTTCCATATTCCCGGACATCCGGAGTTTGTTTTGCTGGAGGTAGCAGTTCTGTCGGGCTAGTCGAGTTTATGGCTAGGCCGACAAGCAATGTTCTTTCGTCAATGGAAGTTGATAAGGAGGAAGCGCCAGCTGTAGTTTGAGAGTTCATGGACGTGTTCGAGGACATCTCGGGTTTACCGCCAAAACGAGATGTGGAGTTTGCGATCGATCTTGTTCCTGGTGCAGCGCCAATCTCAAAGGCGTACTATCCAATGGCACCAGTGGAGTTGGAAGAAGTAAAGAAGCAGGTTACCGAATTTCTAGAGAAGGGTTGAATTCGTGCAATTTACCTTGGGGAGCTCCAGTTCTTCTAGTAAAGAGGAAAGATGGCACAAGAAGGATGTACATCGATTATTGAGAATTAAACCGGGTGACTATTAATAACAAGTACCCGATCCCTCGCATTGGCGAATTGTTCGAGCAGCTTAGTGGCGCGAGGGTATTCTCGAAGCTGGATTTGCGGTCCGGATATCATCAGGTCCGAGTTAAATCAGAAGATATTTGCAAGACCGCGTTTCGAACTTGGTATGGACATTACAAGTATTTAGTGATGCCATTCGGAGTCACGAATGCACCGACGATATTTATGGACTTGATGAACCGAATCTTTTCACCAATCTTGGGCCAGTTTATAGTGGTGTTCATCGATGATATTCTGGTCTACTCGAGAAGCATTGAAGAGCATGCAGAACACTTGAAGATCGCACTGCAGACATTGAAGCAAGAAAGATTATATGCAAAGATGAGCAAGTGCAAGTTTTGGCTTGAAGAAGTGAAGTTTTTGGGGCACGTCGTATCCGGAGATGGAATCGCCGTTGGCCCCGAAAAGATTGCAGCAGTTCAAGATTGGCCGATTCCGAAGAACGTTGCTGAGATCAGAAGCTTTCTTGGACTTGCCGGATATTACAGAAGGTTCGTGGAGAATTTTGCTCGTTTGGCTAAGCCTTTGACCAAGCTTACGTGCAAGAAAGTACCATTTGTGTGGATGGTTAATCAATACCAGTTTTATAGTTATTAATCGCTTTGAATATGCTATCCATATTAATATTATTATATCAATATTTATATCACATATTGCTTAGTTGTACATCCCACATTACCATTTTATAGTTTTATAACTTTTCGGATACCCGTTTGCATCCATCGCATTTAAGATACATATAATTGCATCCATAGATCACATTACTACATAATACTGTGATATTAACACTCCATGTTTAATAAATTTCATCTTAATTAATATTGGAACAATAAATGTAACCCTAATCGATAACTGTGTATCCATATCCTTGAAATTATATCTATTTGCATACCATATCACATTATTCCATTTTATTGTTATATTAGTACCCCATAATTGTTTTGTGTACCCATACTTATTATAGTTTGATTATGAGTACCCACGTGATATTTGTGCACTCCTGACATGACTTGATACATTACTACTTGACACGACTTGATACCTGTGCACTCCTTGACATGATTGATACTTGTTCACTACCTGACATGACCTGATGTACCATAGCTTAACCTGTTACCTGATCTTGTTACTAATACCAACAATCTTGACCTGTTGTCCCTACGGACATTTCCTGTTGTCTATTCAGACAAACCTGTACTTTCTTGACCCTGTGTTGGCATTAGCTCCAGATTTATCAATACCTGACTTGAACACACAACTTGGGGGTATGAGGAAATCAATGATGAAACCTGACTTATAACTCGACAGTTCGATACTTTTACTGATCAGTCTTTCGGGCTAGGCCAGTCCCGGGATGATGCTTCTGACATCATTCGTCATTACATACTACCTTTTACTGCCTTTCGGCACGTCTCGGATTCAGCCCGAGGGTCTTAGACCGTGGTCCAGGGCACGCACGGGATACTATTGAGTTACATCGATGATTCATCAAATTGATTTCAAAGACTTGAGAGTAGTTAACCCAGTAGACCAGTTTAGATTACTCACTGCACATCACCTGTGCCTTACCCTTCACTGTCATTATTTATGTTACTATTATACCTGTTTTACCGTTCATACTCATACCTGCATGCCTTGCTACTCCTTGATTTTATTATTGCTTGATATTATGACGCACTGACGTCTGGGTTTTGCATGGCCCAGATCCTCTTCCTTTGTTGCAGGCTGATCAGGAGTATTTTCCGCCATCAGGCCGAGCAGTGAGGATCCAGTTAGTATCCAGTTTTACTTTCCAGGTGTTTTGTTTCTATTGCTTCCGCATATTATTTCTTGACTCGTTTATTATGGCATATGGACATGTACTAGATAGTTATTTTATTTTCCTGTTCTTGATATCTCCCAGACAGCCGTAATATGACTGTGGAAGGATGTTTCCTAGCCACAGATAGCACGGTTGGCTCTATCACGTGCCGATCTTAGCGCACTGGAAGCGGGGTGTGACAGGGTTTGTTTGGTATCAGAGCAATATGATTTAGGTTAATCGGGTTTGATTCTTTTTTAGTTGGGTATTGGACCCAATACACGAATTGGAAAACTCGTAATTAGGAACATGTCTTGCCACATTATTCTCGTGATTCTTGAATCTTATCTTTCTCTTGATCGTCGTCTTGATGATATGCAAACCGCTTTGCATCTCAACTTGAAACCTTTTGGTTCCTTATTGTTTCTTCTTGCCCCTTGGATTCTGATACTAGGATTTAGGCGACTTGAGTGGAGTTATGTGATTGTAACTATGAACTGCAGTATGGTTACAATGCGGTACTCTATTTAAATAACTTGGAGTCCTAATCTTGATTCACTTCCTTATTTCATGGTCGTTATATTACCTTACTTCTCTTGCTTTCCAGTTCATGTTTTATCGCAAGCTTGAATTCTGTTTACCGTGCTTATCTTCTTCAGTGTTTGGCTTCAGGTGCAATCATTTCAGGTATCCTACTTGATCATGTCTTCCCCGCATTAGAATTATTCAATTCTGGTGCATCCCTTTGTTTGTCGTCGTCGTCTTGGGAATGGATTTTCTCGGCACTTTCCACGCTCACATTGATTGTAGGGCAAAAAAGTGATTTTCCATATTCCCGGACATCCGGAGTTTGTTTTGCTGGAGGTAGCAGTTCTGTCGGGCTAGTCGAGTTTATAGCTAGGCCGACAAGCAATGTTCTTTCGTCAATGGAAGTTGATAAGGAGGAAGCGCCAGCTGTAGTTTGAGAGTTCATGGACGTGTTCGAGGACATCTCGGGTTTACCGCCAAAACGAGATGTGGAGTTCGCGATCGATCTTGTTCCTGGTGCAGCGCCAATCTCAAAGGCGTACTATCCGATGGCACCAGTGGAGTTGGAAGAAGTAAAGAAGCAGGCTACCGAATTTCTAGAGAAGGGTTGAATTCGTGCAATTCATCTTGGGGAGCTCCAGTTCTTCTAGTAAAGAGGAAAGATGGCACAAGAAGGATGTACATCGATTATTGAGAATTAAACCGGGTGACTATTAATAACAAGTACCCGATCCCTCGCATTGGCGAATTGTTCGAGCAGCTTAGTGGCGCGAGGGTATTCTCGAAGCTGGATTTGCGGTCCGGATATTATCAGGTCCGAGTTAAATCAGAAGATATTTGGAAGACCGCGTTTCGAACTTGGTATGGACATTACAAGTATTTAGTGATGCCATTCAGAGTCACGAATGCACCGACGATATTTATGGACTTGATGAACCGAATCTTTTCACCAATCTTGGGCCAGTTTATAATGGTGTTCATCGATGATATTCTGGTCTACTCGAGAAGCATTGAAGAGCATGCAGAACACTTGAAGATCGCACTGCAGACATTAAGGCAAGAAAGATTATATGCAAAGATGAGCAAGTGCAAGTTTTGGCTTGAAGAAGTGAAGTTTTTGGGGCACGTCGTATCCGGAGATGGAATCGCCGTTGGCCCCGAAAAGATTGCAGCAGTTCAAGATTGGCCGATTCCGAAGAACGTTGCTGAGATCAGAAGCTTTCTTGGACTTGCCGGATATTACAGAAGGTTCGTGGAGAATTTTGCTCGTTTGGCTAAGCCTTTGACTAAGCTTACGTATAAGGAAGTACCGTTTGTGTGGATGGTTAATCAATACCACTTTTATAGTTATTAATCGCTTTGAATATGCTATCCATATTAATATTATTATATCAATATTTATATCACATATTGCTTAGTTGTACATCCCACATTACCATTTTATAGTTTTATAACTTTTCGGATACCCGTTTGCATCCATCGCATTTAAGATACATATAATTGCATCCATAGATCACATTACTACATAATACTGTGATATTAACACTCCATGTTTAATAAATTTCATCTTAATTAATATTGGAACAATAAATGTAACCCTAATCGATAACCGTGTATCCATATCCTTGAAATTATATCTATTTGCATACCATATCACATTATTCCATTTTATTGTTATATTAGTACCCCATACTTGTTTTGTGTATCCATACTTATTATAGTTTGATTATGAGTACCCACGTGATACTTGTGCACTCCTGACATGACTTGATACATTACTACTTGACACGACTTGATACCTGTGCACTCCTTGACATGATTGATACTTGTTCACTACCTGACATGACCTGATGTACCATAGCTTAACCTGTTACCTGATCTTGTTACTAATGCCAACAATCTTGACCTGTTGTCCCTACGGACATTTCCTGTTGTCTATTCAGACAAACCTGTACTTTCTTGACCCTGTGTTGGCATTAGCTCCAGATTTATCAATACCTGACTTGAACACACAACTTGGGGGTATGAGGAAATCAATGATGAAACCTGACTTATAACTCGACAGTTCGATACTTTTACTGATCAGTCTTTCGGGCTAGGCCAGCCCCGGGATGATGCTCCTGACATCATTCGTCATTACATACTATCTTTTACTGCCTTGCGGCACGTCTCGGATTCAGCCCGAGGGTCTTAGACCGTGGTCCAGGGCACGCACGGAATACTATTGAGTTACATCGATGATTTATCAAATTGATTTCAAAGACTTGAGAGTAGTTAACCCAGTAGACCAGTTTAGATTACTCACTGCACATCACCTGTGCCTTACCCTTCACTGTCATTATTTATGTTACTATTATACCTGTTTTACCGCTCATACTCATACCTGCATGCCTTGCTACTCCTTGATTTTATTATTGCTTGATATTATGACGCACTGACGTCTGGGTTTTGCATGGCCCAGATCCTCTTCCTTTGTTGCAGGCTGATCAGGAGTATTTTCCGCCATCAGGCCGAGCAGTGAGGATCCAGTTAGTATCCAGTTTTACTTTCCAGGTGTTTTGTTTCTATTGCTTCCGCATATTATTTCTTGACTCGTTTATTATGGCATATGGACATGTACTAGATAGTTATTTTATTTTCCTGTTCTTGATATCTCCCAGACAGCCGTAATGTGACTGTGGAAGGATGTTTCCTAGCCACAGATAGCACGGTTGGCTCTGTCACGTGCCGATCTTAGCGCACTGTAGGAAGCGGGGCGTGACAGGGTTTGTTTGGTATCAGAGCCATATGATTTAGGTTAATCGGGTTTGATTTTTTTTAGTTGGGTATTGGACCCAATACACGAATCGGAAAACTCGTAATTAGGAACATGTCTTGCCACCTTATTCTCGTGATTCTTGAATCTTATCTTTCTCTTGATCGTCGTCTTGATGATATGCAAACCGCTTTGCATCTCAACTTGAAACCTTTTGGTTCCCTATTGTTTCTTCTTGTCCCTTGGATTCTGATACTAGGATTTGGGCGACTTGAGTGGAGTTATGTGATTGTAACTATGAACTGCAGTATGGTTACAATGCGGTACTCTATTTAAATAACTTGGAGTCCTAATCTTGATTCACTTCCTTATTTCATGGTCGTTATATTACCTTACTTCTCTTGCTTTCCAGTTCATGTTTTATCGCAAGCTTGAATTCTGTTTACCGTGCTTATCTTCTTCAGTGTTTGGCTTCAGGTGCAATCATTTCAGGTATCCTACTTGATCATGTCTTCCCCGCATTAGAATTATTCAATTCTGGTGCATCCCTTTGTTTGTTGTCGTCATCTTGGGAATGGATTTTCTCGGCACTTTCCACGCTCACATTGATTGTAGGGCAAAAAAAGTGATTTTCCATATTCCCGGACATCCGGAGTTTGTTTTGCTGGAGGTAGCAGTTCTGTCGGGCTAGTCGAGTTTATGGCTAGGCCGACAAGCAATGTTCTTTCGTCAATGGAAGTTGATAAGGAGGAAGCGCCAGCTGTAGTTTGAGAGTTCATGGACGTGTTCGAGGACATCTCGGGTTTACCGCCAAAACGAGATGTGGAGTTTGCGATCGATCTTGTTCCTGGTGCAGCGCCAATCTCAAAGGCGTACTATCCGATGACACCAGTGGAGTTGGAAGAAGTAAAGAAGCAGGTTACCGAATTTCTAGAGAAGGGTTGAATTCGTGCAATTCACCTTGGGGAGCTCCAGTTCTTCTAGTAAAGAGGAAAGATGGCACAAGAAGGATGTACATCGATTATTGAGAATTAAACCGGGTGACTATTAATAACAAGTACCCGATCCCTCGCATTGGCGAATTGTTCGAGCAGCTTAGTGGCGCGAGGGTATTCTTGAAGCTGGATTTGCGGTCCGGATATCATCAGGTCCGAGTTAAATCAGAAGATATTTGCAAGACCGCGTTTCGAACTTGGTATGAACATTACAAGTATTTAGTGATGCCATTCGGAGTCACGAATGCACCGACGATATTTATGGACTTGATGAACCGAATCTTTTCACCAATCTTGGACCAGTTTATAGTGGTGTTCATCGATGATATTCTGGTCTACTCGAGGAGCATTGAAGAGCATGCGGAACACTTGAAGATCGCACTGCAGACATTGAGGCAAGAAAGATTATATGCAAAGATGAGCAAGTGCAAGTTTTGGCTTGAAGAAGTGAAGTTTTTGGGGCACGTCGTATCCGGAGATGGAATCGCCGTTGGCCCCGAAAAGATTGCAGCAGTTCAAGATTGGCCGATTCCGAAGAACGTTGCTGAGATCAGAAGCTTTCTTGGACTTGCCGGATATTACAGAAGGTTCGTAGAGAATTTTGCTCGTTTGGCTAAGCCTTTGACCAAGCTTACGCGCAAGGAAGTACCATTTGTGTGGATGGATAAGTGTGCGTCAGCTTTTGAGGCGTTGAAACAGAGATTGATAACCGCTCTTATTTTGACCATACCAGACAGTTCCGGAGGATTGGTGATTCACAGCGATGCATTTGGAAAAGGATTGAGATGTGTTTTGATGCAGCATGGGAAGGTTATAGCCTACGCATCGAGACAGTTGAAGACCTATGAGAAGAATTACCTAACTCATGATTTGGTGCTAGCAGCTGCGATTTTCGCTTTAAAGATTTGCAGACACTACTTATTGGGCGAAAGGTCGAAATATTCACCGATCACAATAGCCTGAAGTATGTGTTCACACAGAAGGAGCTTAATATGAGGCAGCGTAGATAGTTGGAGCTGATGGCTGACTACGATCTTGATCTTAAGTACCATCCGGGGAAAGTTAATGTTGTGCTAGATGCGCTTAGTCGGTTGCCAGCAATTCAGATGTTGACCGCACAGAAGGAGATTATGGAAGACTTTCGGAGATTTGAGTTGGAGATCGTGCTACCGCATTCTTCAGGACAGTTGATGCAGCTGCAAGTACAGTCGTCATTGATCGAGAGAATTAAAGCAGCGCAGTCGAAGGACCCAAGATTGCAAAGGTTTCGAGAAAAGGTTGAAGCTAGACTTCGAACGGACTTATTGATTCATGAGGATGGTTCGTTACGGTATGGTAGCCGTTTGTGTGTGCCAAAAGGAGATATTCGTGAAGAAGTTTTGAAGGAGGCACACAGTTCCGCGTATTCCGTACATCTAGGAGGCACAAAGATTTACCGTGATCTACGACAACATTTCTGGTGGAGAGGTATGAAAAGGGAGGTTGCTCGCTTTGTAGCAAAGTGCTTGGTGTGTCAGCAAGTTAAGGCTGAACATCAAAGGGTTGCTGGTTTATTGCAACCACTTCCGATTCCTCAATGGAAGTGGGAACATATAACCATGGATTTCGTGATAGCTTTACCGTGGAGTCCAAAGGGCAGCAATGCAGTTTGGGTGATTGTTGATCGATTGACCAATGCAGCTCACTTCATACCGTTTGGAGTTGGTCAGTCAACGGAAGCGTTAGAAGAACGGTACATGCAGGAAATTGTGAGATTGCATAGAGTACCTGTGAGCATCGTGTCCGACCATGACACCCGATTCTTATCACACTTCTGGAGGAGCTTACAGGAAAGTTTGGGGACTCGATGGAAGTTTAGCACAGCTTATCATCCTCAAACAGATGGCCAGTTGGAGAGAATGATCCAAACTCTTGAAGATATGTTGAGAGCTTGCATGTTAGACTTCAAGGGTTCATGGGAGGATCATCTACACTTGGTGGAGTTTTCGTACAACAACAGCTTTCAGGCGACTATTCAGATGGCTCCATTCCAAGAATTATATGGTCGCAAGTGTCGTTCACCTGTTTGTTGGGACGATGTTGGAGAACGAAAATTGTTGGGACCGGATTTGATCGTGCAAACAGTGGAGAAAGTTAACACTATCTGGAATCATATGAAAGCAGCGCAAGATCGGCAGAAGAGTTGGATCGATATATCGAGAAGAACTCTAGAGTTCGTTGTTGGTGATCTAGTATTCTTGAAGATATCACCGACTAGAGGAGTGATTCGTTTTGGGAGTCGAGGAAATCTTAGTCCTTTATTCGTTGGGCCTTTCGAGATTTTAGAGCGTGTTGGAGAAGTGACTTATCGATTGGTGTTACCACAATCTTTGGCGAATGTTCATGACGTGTTTCATGTATCTCAACTCCGTAAATATGTTTGAGATGAAACACACGTGCTGGATCATTCGGAACTGACTGTACGAGAAGATTTAACCTTTGAGGAACTACCGATGTCGATTGTGGATCGAAGGAAAAATGTTCTTAAGAACAAGGTTATCCCTCTCGTACTTGTTTCTTGGGGAAATCGCTCGCATGGAGAATCAACTTGGGAACGAGAAGATGAAATCCGGCAGAAGTTTCCACATCTATTCTTGTTGTTTCTTGATTGTCTATCCTTTCTTGTTCGTGGAATTTCGAGGATGAAATTCTTTTGTAGTTGGGTATAATGTAACAATCTAGTTCATTTATACCAATTTCAGCTCTCTTATTTCCTTAATTGTGGTATTTTCCTGATTTATCGTGTTTTTGGTGCGAATAGTATTTTACATTTTACATTGCATTAGACCCGACACGCTTACTTGAACTTATTTGATTCATACTTATGAATTATCCTGACTTGTTACGTAGACTGGTGCATTTTCATGTTTAGTGCATACTGGCATTTTATCTGGCATTTGCATTTTTAGAATATAACATTTTAAGTCACATAAAATATTTTAAAAATACATTGCATGGCCTGCATGATAACCCTAACCCCGTGGTAGCATCCGCGCATCTTGTTCTCGTCCCGTGTAGTGAAACGGACGTGTTTGGATGGCTACGCACACGTACGTGCATCCGTTCTTGGGGGTATGCATTTTCGTTATATGAGCATTCATTTTGAATTTTGAAAGTCCCACATATTTTTCGTATTTTAAATCTGAATTTTTAGACCCGATCCAGACGCGTTTTGAAATATTTGTGTATCCCGCCAAAATTCAATTTATTTAATTTTAAAATTTAGTTTAAATATTTTCATACGATTTCTTTAACAAACTGAAACCTCTTATCTAAAATTTTAAATCTAAAAATCTTTTAAAATTTTAAATCTAATTTCCTAACAAACTAATAACCCCTTTCTCTCTCTCTCCTCTGCATATATATATTTATATATATTTTCTTTATTTAAAATTTTCTTTCTTTATTTAATTCACAGCCTCTTCTTCTTACTTCTTCTTCTTTTTTCTTTCTTTTTCATGATCTTGTTTTTTTGATTCCGGTGATCACCGCCGGAGCCATGCTCGTCGCTGACGATCCGAGTGATCCAGTGAACGTACCTGACCTGCGTGATCACCCTCGTGCGTTGTTTGGAACCGTTTTATGTACCGTGCGCACGTCGCGGCATTTCGCCGACGAAGGACGTTCCGTACACATCCGTTCTTGTTCCGTCTAGACAAGTTAATCTTGCTACATGCTATATAATTCATTTTATACCTATTTAAATAAATACCATACCTATAGTTTAAATATAGTACCCCATGTTTAATTTCATAACGTTTCGATGTTCCGTTTGCATTCGTTTATATCATTTTAAATCTAGATCATGAAAACTTATCTTGTGACATACTAGATTACATTATACTGCATCCATATCATTTAAAATATATATCATTATAATATTTCTTATTATTATCTTTAATTAGTTTATAATCTGCATTTTATAATATTATACATTTGAAAATATTATAGTTTACACATGAAACGTCGTTGAAAAAGCGGATACGACAAATCTGAAATTTACTGTACACGTTACCTTATAAAATTCATTATAAATCATAGAAAAATCATTAGTATACATTCTTTAGTTCGTTACGAAGCTAACTCAGAATAATATAACTCTATGAAATATTTACTTACAAAATAAATTTTTTAAATAACGTAAAATGCAAATGAAAATGTCTCTAAACTGCTGTCCAGGGAAATTCCAGCAGCAGACTTTCAATTTCGAATGTTCATAGAATTTTGTAGGGACAACCTGAGATGCTTATACTTATGAAAATGAAAACCTTATTGTATTATCTTTGTTTTGGTATAAGACACGTCCCTTTTGGAGAACGTTTGTTATTTTTAAGCTATTTTACAAATCAGGGTGACACTGAATTTCTGAACGGAACTTTCTTGTGCATGGTTAATCAATACCACTTTTATAGTTATTAATCGCTTTGAATATGTTATCCATATTAATATTATTATATCAATATTTATATCACATATTGCTTAGTTATACATCCCACATTACCATTTTATAGTTTTATAACTTTTCGGATACCCGTTTGCATCCATCGCATTTAAGATACATATAATTGCATCCATAGATCGCATTACTACATAATACTGTGATATTAACACTCCATGTTTAATAAATTTCATCCTAATTAATATTGGAACTATAAATGTAACCCTAATCGATAACTGTATATCCATATCCTTGAAATTATATCTATTTGCATACCATATCACATTATTCCATTTTATTGTTATATTAGTACCCCATACTTGTTTTGTGGACCCATACTTATTATAGTTTGATTATGAGCACCCACGTGATACTTTTGCACCCCTGACATGACTTGATACACTACTACTTGACACGACTTGATACCTGTGCACTCCTTGACATGATTGATACTTGTTCACTACCTGACATGACCTGATGTACCATAGCTTGACCTGTTACCTGATCTTGTTACTAATGCCAACAATCTTGACATGTTGTCCCTACGGACATTTCCTGTTGTCTATTCAGACAAACCTATACTTTCTTGACCCTGTGTTGGCATTAGCTCCAGATTTATCAATACCTGACTTGAACATACAACTTGGGGGTATGGGGAAATCAATGATGAAACCTGACTTGTAACTCGAAAGTTCGATACCTTTACTGATCAGTCTTATGGGTTAGGCCAGCCCCGGGATGATGATGCTGACATCATTCGTCATTACATACTACCTTTTACTGCCCTGCGGCACGTCTCGGATTCAGCCCGAGCGTCTTAGACCGTGGTCCCGGGCACGCACGGGATACTATTGAGTTACATCAATGATTCATCAAATTGATTTCAAAGACTTGAGGGTAGTTAGCCCAGTATACTAGTTTAGATAACTCACTGCACATCACCTGTGCCTTACCTTTCACTGTCATTATTTATGTTACTATTATACCTGTTTTACCGCTCATACTCTTACCTGCATGCCTTGCTACTCCTTGATTTTATTATTGCTTGATATTATGACGCACTGACGTCTGGGTTTTGCATGGCCCAGATCCTCTACCTTTGTTGCAGGCTGATCAGGAGTATTTTCCGCCGTCAGGCCGAGCAATGAGGATCCAGTTAGTATCCAGTTTTACTTTCCAGGTGTTTTGTTTTTATTGCTTCTGCATATTATTTCTTGACTCGTTTATTATGGCATATGGACATGTACTAGATAGTTATTTTATTTTCCTGTTCTTGATATCTCCCAGACAGCCGTAATGTGACCGTGGAAGGATGTTTCCTAGCCACAGGTAGCATGGTTGGCTCTTTCACGTGCCGATCTTAGCGCACTCTGGGAAGCAGGGCATGACATTTATGATAAGAAGATCTTGACTGAGTGTAGCATAAGAATATCGTTTCCTATCAAGAGTATGTCATCCACGTATAATACGAGGAAGACAACCTTATTCTCTACAACCTTTTTGTATATACACGGTTCATCTACATTTTTGATGAATTCAAACTCTTTGATAGCTTCATTAAAACAGATGTTCCGGCTCCTTATGCCTGCTTTAATCCGTAGATGGATTTAAGCAGCCTGCATACCTTTCTGCTGCTCTCAGTATCCACGAAGCCCTCTGGCT
Organism: Agapanthus africanus; assembly: GCA_030015575.1. NCBI lineage: Eukaryota > Viridiplantae > Streptophyta > Magnoliopsida > Asparagales > Amaryllidaceae > Agapanthus > Agapanthus africanus. Next base: position 774,303,950 of record CM057341.1, read on the forward strand.
GTGTCATGTACATGCTCTCTTCTAAATCACCATTTAGAAAAGCGGTCTTGACATCCATTTGCCAGATTTCGTACTCATGGTATGAAGCAATGGCAATTAGGATCCTGAAGGACTTAACCATAGCGACTGGAGAAAAGGTTTCATCATAATCGACACCAGGTCGTTAACGAAAACCTTTAGCAACAAGCCTAGCTTTGAAAGTCTCAACCTTTCTATCTACACCAATTTTCTTCTTAAAGATCTACTTGCTCCCGATGGGTTTTACCTCTTCAGGAGCAACTTCCAAAGTCCATACTTAGTTGGTGTACATGGATTACATCTCAGATCGCATAGCATCCATCCATTTCACAGAGTCTTCACTTGTGATGGCCTACTCGAAACTAATTGGGTCATCATCTTCCATGATGCAATTCTCGCTCCCACCGTCTATGAGAAAACCGCAGTATCTCTCAGGTGGATGAGAAACTATACTAGATCTGCGGAGTGGCTGAGATTCGTCAGAGACTATTGGATCCTCCGGTTCCACCAAATTATCAGTTGTAGTTTGTGTAGCTGGAACTTCTTTCAACTCTACCTCATTACCACTAATTTTTTTACAAGAAATTCCTTTTCTAAAATGGTGGCATGTTGAGCAACAAATACTTTTTGTTCCCCACTATGGTAGAACAGATATCTATGTGAATTTTTTGGATACCCCACAAACTTGCAAAGAACTGATTGTGCCTCGAGTTTGTCCTGATTCTGCTTTTTAACATAGGCCGGACAATCTCATATCTTAACTCTTTTAAGATATGGTTTCTTTCCACTCCATATCTCATATGGTGTTTTAGACACAAATTTTGATGGAACTTGATTCAATAGGTATGCAGCTGTCTCAAGTGCATAACCCCAAAAGGAAATAGGTAACTCAGCAGTACTCATCATAGAGCGCACCATATCTAATAGGATGCAATTCCTCCTCTCCGATACTCTGTTGTGCTGTGGTGTATATGGAGGAGTAAGCTGAGAGAGAATCCCATTCTCTTTTAAATAGTCTTAAAACTCCGTGCTTAAGTATTCTCCTCCCCGATCTGATCGAAGGATTTTAATACTTTACCTGTTTGGTTTTCTACTTCGTAGTTATATTCCTTGAATTTTACAAAAAACTTCAGACTTGTGCTTCAACAAGAACACATGTCCAAATCTTGAAAGATCATCGGTGAATGTAATGAAGTACGAGAAACCATTCCTGGCATGTGTAGACATAGGACCGCATACATCACTATGTATTAGTCCCAAGAGTTCAGTAGCTCTTTCTATATAACCAGTAAACGGAGTTTTGGTCATCTTGCTTTTGAGACATGACTCGCAAGTTTCATAAGATGTAAATTCAAACGGATTCAAATATCCATTTTTATACAACTTAGCTAGTCTTATTGCATTGATTTGACCTAATCTACAATGCCACAAGTAGATTTCGTTCATTTCTGAACTTTTCCTTTTGTATGTGTCCTGTATGCTTAGAACTGTCGTTTGATTTAGAACGTATATACCATTATTTAACATACCAAACCCAATCAACACTTGATTTAGGAAAATATTCATAACATTATCCTCTAATGCAAAGTTATATCCTTCTTTATGCAACAAAGAAACTGATATAATATTGCACATTATATTTGGTATGTAATAACAGTCATTCAGAATCAACGTATTACCATTTAGTAATACTAGGTGATATTCGCCAACTGCTTTGGCTACAACAATTGCTCCATTCCCTACTTTTAGAGACATATCACATTTTCCCAGTTCTCTACCTCTCTTTAGCCCATGCAACAAATTACATACGTGGGATCCTGATCTGGTAGCTAATACCTAAGACGTAAAGCAAACTGAGAAACAGTTCTCGGATACGAACACTCCCGAAGAAGATGCATCAGCATGCTCTATCTTCGTTCGGGTTGCGTGGGAATCCTGATATTCCCCTATTCCTTACTCAGACTTATGACAATCATAAGAAAAAGCGGAACCAACGTTCCCCAGCTCAGTATAATAAGCTGGTTCGGTCAATACATCCATATTATTATCTTGATTAAGGCGTGTCATTGGTCGCTACCTGGAGAGAGAGAGAGAAGGAAACACATTAGCGTGCGCTCTTTGCAAGATTAGATTGGTTATTATCTTATCTAATCAGGATGGTTCCGACTGTTTTTATCAATTGTTTCTTCAAACCATAAAAGGTAATATTAGCCGGGATTAATTACACCCTATAAGTTAGCCAATCGACCAGCCAGGTAGGTATTGGTACTCCAAGGGAGTCTCCCCATACTTTCGCATGGAACTAATTAAATAACCTCGTTTCCGCAGGAGCACAACCCCATTAACACCTTTTTTAGACACTTACTGGATTAGCTAATTGTAAAGTGGAAAACTCTTCCAGGAGTAACTATTACTCGCAGTGGGTATTGGGATCCAACTATCTTATAGAAAGTATGCAATCTCATTGCAAATTTCAACACTTGAAATTCCCAATATCTGTTTTTACCCCCATGCGGTTTATGACCTTGACAAGGTCAACAAACCATAAACCGCAAGTCAAGTTCAACCCGTTCATTTCGTGATTGAATTAAACCTACCCGCACGACCCTTGACAAGGTCAACAAGGCCGTACGACTACCCTAATCCAATCGCATCACATGAGACAGATAAGCACTAATCAGCTACCGCACACTATACTTTGACAAGGTCAACAAACGCAGCACGAATACTAAATAGCACTTATCTCAAATGACGGAGGGTTACGACTGGTTTTTAAGAAAACCTTTAACGTAATGAACTTAATATCGTTGTAGAATCTAGTATTTTGAAAAGGAGTGGTTTTTGTAGCGTTTGCTAGTTTTGCTAAAAAGGTCACTCCCAGTGAAGGGATCTCGGCTCTTTCCTCATAGAATGAGATACTGGATTTTTATCAAGGAATACCACTATGCAAAGCAAGAACTAGAGAAGTTATAAAAACAAAACCGAGTGGGTTGTAGTATTTGCTAGTTTTGCTAAAGAGGTCACTCCCGGTGAAAGGATCTTGGCTCTTTCCTCATCGAATGAGGCACTGGATATTCATCAAGGAATACCACTATGCAAAGTAAGAACTAGAGCTATCTTTTTGAAAATTTCGATTCTACAACATTTTTAGGTTTCTTTTCTTTCCATTAATCCCATTGATAAAGTCTCATCATTTATATTTCCATAAACATCATAGAAAAGAAACGAAAATAGAACGTACGCTTATGCCATCCGCATTCGCCACGGCGCCCCATCATGCATCGTTAGGTTCCTTAACTAACGGCAAAGCGGGGGCTGGACTAGCGCGGGTGCAAAACATAAGCAACGTTTATTTTATATATATATATATATATATATATATATAACATTCGTATCACGCAGTTATATGATCACATCAAAGAACCAAGTAGCAGAAATCAACATATGAAATATTGGATATATTAGGAGGTTCGTATTTTAAATTAAGCCAGTAATGAAAAACATGGATTCCACGGTCGTGATGAATAGCCAAACCCACATCCCTAAACCCCTACGAGAGCGGCAAGAAACCCTTATAATTCTAGAGTTAGGAGACCCGGTCTCGACTCCTTGAGATGGTCTCTCACTGGACTCTAGAACCCGGTTACTTGTGCTTCCCGCCTTGGGTCTATCCTAATGCGGAAAAGTAAATAACATACATCAATAGTGACATCATCCTCAACCCGTAAGTGTCCCAATAAATGAATATTACATACAAATATTACATGAATGAAAATTGAAAAACTCTTATCTCACGCAGAAACCCCCGGCTATTTAATCACGACGATCCAACATAACATATCACAACATCATATAATATCACATGTCATCAACATAAGTATATATGTGTATCCCGAATTCCATTGACATATAGTAACGAGATTGGGGATACCCCACATATTACACTTACGGTCGCAGAAAAGAAATGAGAAACTACAATATTTAGAATCCGCAAATACCTTAGACATCATAAACCCGGAATATCTCATATTCCGAATTTCATGCCTAACCTATAAACCTTGCATTTTAGTCTCAAATTGAAAACTCTTTTCAATAAGTAGTCAGATAATTCAACAAGATTCCCGACCGTGTGATCGCGTACTATACAGGATTGTGACGGAGTTTTGATCCGAATTAAAACTCCGTGTCAATCGATCAGACGAGACTAAACGGCTTGATTTACAAAATACTAAATAGTTTTCTCAAAACTAAGTATTGTGGATTCCAAATATTGTATCACATATCAACATAATCTAGACGACGTTAAATATTTCGATCGACTTATCAAACACCCACAAATCACAGAGATCTCAACAACTTGAGACTCACTAAAAACACCTAGAAAGTGCAAAATAAGATACTGGAGCAGCACAATAAAAACGATGGCAAAACACCACAAAGTTGCGGCGGAACCGCGGCCAAACTAGAGCTTAGGCCGCGGTTCCGCGGCTCTTTAATGGAGTTGCCTCCTCAAATTTCTTGAGGCTCCACTAAATACCCTGCATGATTTTCTGCATATTTTTAATTTGAAAATTTTCAACTTTTGAAAATCTGGACAGAAACTTGATAAAAATGGGTTTCGAAATTCGATCGAACCCTTTAACGTCATGTAGACTTCCCCTAATGTTCTAGCCTGGCTCTGATACCATGAAAGTCTACCCTAGCACCACCATGAGGTTTAAACCGGCATCAAGCATGTAATTTTAAAAATTTCTTGGTGCTAAGCTACACTAAGGATCAAACTAGATGATTAGGGTTTACATGATATATAAAGAACTTTACACTAAGAGAAAGAAACTACAACTTTTGTAGACCATGTCATTCTCTTCTAAAGCTCCGGGTAGTAGTCCCTACGACTCATCTAGGCTCCACTTGAAGAATGAATGAGCTTCCTTGCGATGATCTTCGTGCCGAAGATGATCCACCTGAAACCCCACTAATCCAAACTAGCTCTTCACTAAACTCCTATTAGTGAAGGAAACACCCTAATTTAAAGTGCTAATCTAAATTAGGATGATGAAGTAGGGATTTAAAACTCACTAAGTTTGTCCAAAGCCCTATGATTCACATCACATTTGAGGGTTAGGTCTTGGAGAGTGAGGAAGAAGATGGAGAGAGCTAGAGATATTAGCTCAAGCACAACCGTGAACAGGTGTAGAATGGCTAAGCTCTCTTTTGCTCACTTATTGAAGCATGAATAAAAATCAATACAAATATTGAACCATGCTTCAATAGTGCAAGCAATCAAATAAACAAATGATAAATGCCATGCTTCACCCATTCCTCAAAAGTCTCCCTATTTTCCACCTTTTTTTCTATTTTCCAAAAATAGAAAATGCATGCCATGCTTCATAACACACACACATATCAAATATATATATATATATATATATATATATATATATATGTATATATATATGTATATGTATATATGTATATATATATATATTAAGAAAACAAAATAATTAGTGAGCTATAATATTAGTTAATGTATAATTATATCAAATATAAATATAATCAAATTATTAAATCAACACTTGATTTAATAATCTGGTTATATCACATATAACCGACTAATATCATTTATCTGTATATCATATTATCAAATCAACACTTGATTCAATAATCCGGTTATATCACATATAACCTAACTGATATCAAATAACCGCCAGATTAGAATACGGTATCACATACTCGTATTTAATCAGGCCCCCACACATATCAACATATGTGCCCTACTTCTTTTCGCTCGAACTAGGAAACTTCTGTGTGGGACTCTAAAGACTCGTCAATATGCCAGCAGTAGGTAATGATCACATCAGTTACCCATAAGCCGTCAGCGGTACTAGTTAGACATAACGGCTACCCAGGTATTGAGCGATTAGAAGATCAACAAGCAAGCTTGTCCAAACTCCCATGAAGCCTATAAGTAACACTTACCGTACAGTTCGGTCTCTTCTTCTGACATATCGCATATCAAGTCTAGGGGTGGAATCGTCAGACCCCAGTAACTTAATAAGTCATGCCGATGTATGGCTCATAACGGTTCGAGAAACTACTGATAACTCTTACCAGTAAATCTCATCAGCCCTGACCAAGGACTTACCGTTATAGCCAATCGAGCATAGAGCAATATCAACTACCAATACCGAGAGAGATGAAACCCCTCCTATCGCTCACTTTCTCCATGTGACTTGGGACTGCATCCAAAATCCATCTGTTTGCATGACTCCATTGAGCCGTGGTAGGGAGGAAATCAAAGTACAGTGGGAACCACACAAGACACTATGACGATTTCGGGTCTACAGACTAACATGTACCAGTATCACCAGAGAACTGCTATCTGACGATAGGTATGGTACCATCTAGGAGTTTTCGACGAGTCCTGTTTGGTGTACCCATTCTCTAATGAGCACCTGTATACAATCTTTGATGTCAAACACCAATGGTTATGGGATCAACCTTCGCCCCTACAGGGTCAAGAAACGTGCACACTAGTCTATTCTGGAATGTCGATGCCCTGTCTCGATATCCCCTCGACTAGGAACAATTAAAGAATGTGCTTGTAGACTACACAAGTTCCAGTAGTATGATCCATATCATAGTCCTGGTAGTCAAGCGAAAATCTTAAGGGCTTTATCAACATGTATCCGAGAGACAATATAATAATACAAGTGTATATGTTAAGATAAAGAACAACCAGATAGCATACTATCATGTCGAGCAAGAAAGTCTTATATATATATGTCCAAGCATCCACTATATGATACACTAATGGCCTCTTGGGCATACAGATTCCTAACAATACGGTCGTTGATATGTTATTTGCGACCGTTCAAAACTAAATGGTCGCTAATAGTCCGTCTCTAATACTTACGTTTTCTAGTAGTGGGTTTTTCAGTAATTAGCCAAGTTTTGAGGGACCATTTAGTAAAAAAACCCATATCTTAAATAATGAAAGTACGCGGCTTGAACCGAGGTCTTTAGGGTCAAAAAACATATATCTTTACCACCAGACTAACTCTAAACTTGTTATATATATATATATATATATATATATATATGGAAAGATTCATCAAACAACAAACATGCATTCAAAAATTTATTTTAAGCTACAGGGAAGAGATCACCAAATATGGGATCAGAATTACAAGGTTTAACAAAACGAAAACAAAGTTCTCTAACTCCCTTTCCGTCCTCTTTATCATGTCGTAACGATGGTTCTCATAAAGAGTCCTTCCCTATTTATCAGCGCCACACTCGTCGGTAAAGGAAGACATGACAGCCCGCTGAGCCCGGATCTGACTCAGCATATGAATTGAGCGGTCCTTCAGAGGTTTTGTAATCAAGCATGCCCCATGAATGCAGTCGATCTTGTCTCCGCCGTGTCGAGCATCGTTAAAGTCATCTCCGCTGGATGAGGGAGAATGCTGTCAAGGATGGCCAGGAAAGTCATGCGAAGCCAAATAGAACCGGCAGGGAGAGGAGACCCCCTATAAATCATAAGCTCATGCATCACCGTGTCGCATTGATCATCCGTAAGAGCGGGATTCGCCAGACGAGCAACAAAATGAGGAATAATCTCTTCAATGGGCACCTTCCATGGCTGTCGAGGAGCATGTGGGCGAATGAAAGCCATGGTTCTTTCTCTGTTAAAATAGTTCTTCCTTTTAAATGAGAAGATGAGTACTGCTTCAGATTATAAAGAGAAGTATTTAAGTCTCGGCATAGAAAATATTGTGCATGGTGGAACTATTTCCAAGCTCTGACTAAAAGAAGATATTGGAAAAGAAAGGATTGACTCAAAAAAAGAAGAGAAAGAAAGTAAAATGATTCCCTCATCAAATGAGGCGGCGTTTTACGTGAAACACAAATGAGCGCCGGCGTGCAAACCACGTAGACGCCTGTCTTGAATAAGATTAAATTCTAAGGCAGTGCATCACGTGAAATACACGTGAGTGCCGGCGTTCAAAGCACGTAGACGCCTGTCTTGAATAAGATTAAATTCTAAGGTAATGCATCACATGAAATACACGTTAGTGCCGACGCCGGTATTTAGTAGGATTAAATCCTATACCAGCGCCTCACGTGAAAGGCACATGAGCGCCGGCGTGCATAGCACGTGAACGTTAGCATCCTAATTAAAATGGGTCTGCTGGGGTAGAATTAAATTCTACATGGAAAATATTTCCATGAATATTCCGTGTTAAACAGATCTGTTGGATCAAACATCCAATGGTGATTAAAAATCATCAAAAGATAGAATTAAATTCTATATGGAAAAACGTTGGATTAAAAATCCAATGGTGATTAAAAATCATCAAAAGCTAGAATTAAATTCTATATGAGAAAATATTTCCCTAATCTTTCTAAACTAGAAAGATATACTCTGTTAAACAGAGAACCCTTGGATTAAAAATCCAATGGTGATTAAAAATCACCGTTTGAATTAAAATATAAAATTAAATTCTATATGGAAAAATATTTCCCTAATCTTTCTAAACTAGAAAGATATACTCTGTTAAACAGAGAACTCTTGGATTAAAAATTCAATGGTGATTAAAAATCATCGTTTGAATTAAAAGATAGAATTAAATTCTATGCATAGGAAAATATTTCCCTAATCTTGTTAAAAACAAGAAAATATATTCTGTTAAACAGAAAATCTCTGGATAAAAAATCCGCCGGCGGATAAAATTTCCCGAATAATTTTTGAGACCAATTAAATCAATTGGTATCTCTTAATGAGAGATTTTTTCAAAACTGATCAACAGTTTGCAATTCCTATATAAAGAACTTGAGACTTCAAGTCTCACAGACACATAGATAGAGAGACCCCCCTATAAGTTTTGGCAGTTACAATCGAGAATTCAATTCTCATGCTGAAGAGAAATCCTTGCTCTTCTCGAACCTTAAGTAAAGAAAACGAAAAGATAAAAAAATTTCTCCTTTGCCTAACACATAAAAATATATAAGGGTTTACCCCTCCAAAAGAACTTAGTTCTCTCTTTAGATCTGAGACCCGCAAGGTAAATCTTCCATAAGTTGAAAATTTAATTCTTATCAGGATGATTTTGTTCTTCAGGCTCAAGATCTAAGGGAAAAACTAGAGATGAGAAAAGAAATAAAAAAGAAAAGAAAATGGAGGTTATATTCCAGGAGTTTAATTTCTCTGAAAATAGGGTTTAACCCTATATGAAGAACTTAGTTCTTACAATAAAAAAAGAAAAACTTAGTTCTCAAAGAAAATCTGATCCCTAGATGCTCAAAACAGTGATCTCGGTGATCATTAATGACTAAAACGCCATTAATAGAAGTATAACTTCTGTTACACACACACACACACAGAGTAAATATCTAAAAGGCTCAGCGCCTTACGTGTTTCAAATGTGAGCATCCAAAAAGAAAACTTAGCGCCTCACGTGATAGCACGCGAGCACCAGAAATCAAAACAGATTAGTGCTTAGCACTATTGCAGCGCCACACGTGAAACACACGTGAGCGTCAAGAAACTTAGCGCCTCACGTGAAATACACGTGAACGTCAAAAAACCCAGCGCCTCACGTGACAACACGTGAGCGCTGGACAAAAGTGCTTAACACTATATATATAGTGCTTATCACTGCTGAATGAGGGAAAAGCCCAGGACTGAGCCCAAATTGGTTAAGTCTTTGAAACTTCAATGCAGCCGGGCCCATATGCTCTTTTGATTGATCTTAACAAAATTTAATGATCCCCAAACATATTGCTAAGTTGATCTTAGTCTCATATAAGACTAATGTATTCTTAGTTAAAATAAGCTGACCCAAATGCTCATATATTTAAGTTGATCTTAATCTAAAACCATATTAACGGTCCTTAAATAAAATAAAATATTTTTTGAACTGACGGAACATACAACCTAGGTTCAAACCCCAAATCTCATATATACGGATTTGGACTAATCCACGCCCTACGGGCGACGCCATAAACTAGTCTTCGTATACAATCCATGGACAACCAAAAGAAAAAAAATAACACACGACACAAAGTGACCTACCAAAGCAGGAGAAAATTGTTATCACAACGCGATAACGTAATTAACTGCAGGGGCTTACGCCTGTAGGGAAGAGCGTCCCCACAATCAAAAAACCACTCACAAATGAAGGGGAATATGATAAAATTTGGTACATCGGTCGCATCTATCCAAACCTCCGATATACGGTACCATAAATCAACTTGGTATCTTCAGTGATGTGGATGGATATGTTCTAAATAGCATATGTCCCCAAATTCAGGCTAGAAGTCTCAATGTCTCAGTCTAGTATTCGGCGGTAAACAGATTCTGGCACGTCTGGTGGGACTTCTTCCTCTTTCCTCTCCACGATTCGTGTGTCGTGTTTCGCGAACAAAATCGCGGTTCTCTATATTCATGGTTGCCCCTGGATCCAAGATACTAAAACTTGGTATTTCTCCTCGGTGCAGAATCAATGGTTCTCAACTGCACGTCCTGCAAAAACAACTCTCACTCCGCCTCAACTTGAGGAGCGACGTACAGGCCTAACATGGCCTCCATCTTCTCAATACCGGTGGGGCAAGTCACACAGGCCACCACCGGACCATTCTTCGGGACCATTCTCCCACCCATGAGCTTTGGTGCCACAACACCATAAGAAGAAGCTTCCCGAAGTTCGGTCTTCCATCGGCTGGCGACCGTGACGGCTCCTATCAGTACGCCGTCCAACTTTAGAGTCCCGGTCTTCAACAGGCTAGAGAAGAACTCGAATGGGATCATAAAGAAGCCCATGATACCAGAGGGAGCTACCCCAAAATGGCTAGCCGTCCCTACTCATGCTACCTGTGAAGCCGACAAAAGTGCTTTCTCTTCCAGACGGTCGGTCTTCGATAGATTGGCCAATTCCTCTCTAACTCTAATAAGGACGTCAGTCTTCAACAGGCTGACGCCAAGCGAAGCTCCTCAGCAACACTGGGGGCATGATGAAGGCGTCTCTAGTACGGAGGCCGTTCCTACTGCAAGACATTTTTGACGTCGCCACCGGCACCGAGTAATACGAGCTGGGTTCAACTCCCCCTCTAGGCTCACCCCACCAGCTTATGTGGTGGGTATCAATGCTGCTGTTCCAACTGGGAACAGTTTCGACGTGCTTATGAGGGTACGTAAGAACTTCCCGACGGTGGTACTGAAAAAATCACCTCCGTCGGCAGAATCCCCAGTACAGAAGCAGCCAGAGCAGCCTTACCAACGGCTCTCCTCACAGATATATAGAGTCTGGCGGAAAGTTCAGGACTCTGTACTTGATGAAAGTTACTCTTGTCGACCCAAGAAATCTAACGGCCGACAAGAAAAGACTACTCCTCTCCCATACAACGGGAGAATACTCCTAGAAAGGCGCATGTTACAACGGCTCCTTCAGCTCCAACCTCTAATAAAAGAATGAGGACAGAGAAAATTCTACCGCCAGCGGCAAAATTCAAAGGCGAAGGATTCAAATGCCCCAAATTTAGGGGCATAACAATTCATACGGTCTATATGGCCAACGGTAAAGTAGAAAACCGTGCTTCGGTGAGTCATAAGCCGCATACTCGGTCGCTCAAAAAAGCTCGGGAGCAACAGTAAAAACTACAAGAGATGCTGACCAAAATGGCAGCACTCAACGAGGCAAAAGAAATTCCGGACAAAGAAGCCGAATAGTGTCAGGAGCAAGAAACCGATACAGAGTTCTTGCGACGAGTGCTGGAGAAGAAAGACAAAGAAACTGTGGAGCAAGCTGCTGATATCAAGCGGATGGCTCTTCTTTTCCAGAATATGTTTGGAATGATGATCTAACCCGAACCACCAGCTAAAGATCCTCCGGTGCTTATCGAAGATGATAGAGGAGAAACATCAAATCATCCCCTGTCCTTATCAACGGCTAAGGAGGAAACAATCTCCATGGCGGCTCTGGATGACTATATTGCTCAGCAAATTAGAGTTCATCATGCCAATGAAGCCACCAACCAACTCGTTAAAACCGGGCGACTATATCCGGCCTGGTATGGCCAAATAAAGTACCCAACGAGATATATGATCCCGAAGCTCCACGTTTACAAAGGAACGGGTAATCCCTACCAGCACATCGCACAATTCAGAGCTTTGGGCAGCAATATTGGAGGCGTCGACAAATTGTTGCTTCGCCAATTCATCGGAAGCTTTTCAGAAACAGCTTTCGAATGGTACTCGAAGCTCCAAAATGACTCTGTGAAAACCTTCTCTGAAATGGAGCTGTTATTCACGCAACGGTTCACCAGAGCAAGTGGACGCACTCCGATCAAGGCCCTAATCAATGCCAGGGTCAAGCCGGGAGAAATATGGGTCCAATACGCGATCCGATGGCAGAAATTATGGTCCAAATAGGAACAACGCATTGAGGATTCTCCGGCTGTTGGAATGTTTATTGGAACGATAGATCCTCAGTCAAACGTGTCCCAATTCATGACCTTCTTCAAGCCCACCATGTTCAAGTAGCTGATTGACAAGTTAACATAGATTAATCAGATGGGTCATGGCCCTTCCTCCTCAAATAAGGACCCTCGAAATAACAAGGAAAAAGGAAAAGCAGCCTTTGTTGCCAACACGCAATAACAACCGAGCGGTCCAAAATCAGCTGCTCGCCAAAACAATGCACGTGTGCTCCGTCTTTAGAAGAAAGATTGGGACATGCTTACTCGTTCCCTCATGATAAAACGAGGAGGTTATTTGAGCTAGTAATGAGATATATTCTGATCACATTGCCAAACCCATGGCATCCAGTACATGCCGGCGACGTCAATTACCCCAACTACTGCTCCTATCACAGGATAGTTAGCCATCCAATTAAGAATTGCTATATCTTCAAAAACTGGGTCGAGGACCAGTACCAGAAGAGGACGTTCGCATTGTCCGATAGCTGGAGGGTAGATCCGCCCCAAAAGTATGTTCCTAAAAAAGTGGACGCGCAGGGGGCTTCATGCTCACTCGTAGAAGAATCTCCATGGGAAGTAGTCCTTTCAACAAAGATTAAAAGAATGCTGAAGGACCTGCAAGCATATCCGGTGATTAGGTGGAAGAGCCCACTTGAACCCAAAATCATAGAAGGGATGCTGAAACCACATCCCGAACCGAAAGTCGTTGACAAAGGGAAAAGCCCCAAGTCAAGCCTTCAAAGTCTTCTAAGAAAAAGAAGAAGACTAAGAAACCTTTGCAGCCTGCTGAGTATGACGACAAGCGTACAGATCTTCAAAAATACATAGATGCGCTGGAAGAATATAACCAGAAGACACGAACACCGGTCACGCTTGAAGAATTCCTTAATCATATTCTTGAGGACAGAGACCGTGACGATGCTGCGGGAAATGACTCATCAGAAGGAACAGAAGACCGTGTAGCTCATTCATCGTTATATGATGAAGTATCTCTGCTAGCGTCAGAAAGCGACGTAGAGGAATTGGGGGCAGAATCGGCACTAAAATCCCTAAAATTGCCAGAAGAAGACCCGATGGAGAGGATGCTAAACGAAGCCTTTCAGAAGAGCAAAGATGACCGAGAACGCGAAACGGCCATATACAAAAAGGCCAAGCGGCAGCGTCTAAACAAAGAAGCCGCGACGAGGAAATGTCATGAAGTTCTTCGGACAAATCAAAACACGCCTGTGATAAATAAAAGCAGGACTAAAACTGAGAAGTGGTTCGCCAAAGCCTTTCCCATTGGGATGAAACTGCCACCGCTCCTGATGTACACTCCTGGGGTCCCATATTTCGACGGTGGAGAATCATATCCAAAATACTGCCTATAGCATCTAAGGGTCGCCCACCCCATTGAGGAGTGCAATACCTTCAAGAAGCGGTGGTAAGGATATGCTGCCCATCGAAAACACTTCAAGAGGGAGAAGCGCGAAGTTCACGCTCCTCAACGTGAGGATGACGAGACGAACACACATAAAGAAACAACTGGTAACTATCATATGGTTGGTACCGGTCCAGAAGGGGAAAAACCTCAAGTTCTCACCTTCGGGAGCGATTTCGAGGACGAAATGTCCCTCAACCCTTTCTTTGAAGACTTCATCTCGGGAAAAGAAGAGGAGAAGAAGAATTGCGAAAATATTCAGCTGTGTAACCGTATGCTACCTGAGAAGAACTTCGAACCTGCAAACAAATATTCGAACAAAAAAAGGAAAGGGAAAGGGAAGATACCCGAGGAAATCGCCTTTGATAAAGAAGCAGTCAAAGAACCCGCTGCAAAGGACCCGCCTAAGAAAAACAAGATGTACTACAATATCCTTACACATTTGAGAAAAATACCCTCACAACCGAGTATACTGGATGCTCTCCTCCTGTCCAAAGAGGCATATGATTCCTTGATCAAGGCCTTATAAGAGCCAGATCAGTTCCTAGCTCGCAGAAGAGAAGATGAAAGATGAACTAGTAGAGATCCACACGGCTGATATTACATTCAGCGATGAAGATCTACTCCTCGGTATGTGTGAACATAATCGACTGCTATACATCATCGATGTTGCCACGATATCAAGATAGGGAAAATCTTTGTCGACAACGGATCCTCCATCAATCTTCTCAATGTCAAGGTGCTGAAAGAAATATGTATGAATGTTCAGCACCTTGCCCAAGATAAAATTACCATGTTGGGTTTGACTCACAGTCATCACGGACGCTGGGGTCTGTAATACTCACGCTACTCTTCGGGCTGCTCATTACTGACATCAAATTCCATGTTATTGACGCCAAAACTTGCTACAACGCCATACTTGGTAGGCCTTGGTTATACGAGTACAATATCATCCCTTCGACACAATATCTGTGTATGAAGTATTTCAAGGATGACTCGGAATACACAGTCACGGGAGAACTCAATCCGTTCTCGGTGAATGAAGTGAGAAAGTATGAAGATGCGAAATACTTTCTGTTGGACTTCGAGGATACTGAAAGGTGACATAAGCAGGAGAATAAACAAAAATCCACGGCCGCCATTTCGATCT
This sequence comes from Agapanthus africanus, assembly GCA_030015575.1. Taxonomy (NCBI): domain Eukaryota; kingdom Viridiplantae; phylum Streptophyta; class Magnoliopsida; order Asparagales; family Amaryllidaceae; genus Agapanthus; species Agapanthus africanus. The sequence continues at coordinate 774,319,018 of CM057341.1, forward strand.
TTGGAAGCGATAACGAGGAAGATGAACAAATATTCTACTCGGGGTAAGCTCAAAGGGAAAACAATAAATACGGGTCATCGACCCTTATCTTGGTCTTTGGCTGCGACTCCGAGGACGACACCAATCCAGTGTTCTATATTGGACCGTCGACGTAGACTCTTGCCGAAGCGGATCAGAGTCTACAAATTATAATGCCTTCGCTTCGACACTACAGGAAACTTGATGCGCTCAATATATACAACGTGCAAGAACTGGAAACTTTCAACGTGCTTCCTAAGTGAAGAGGTGAAAAGGCGATCCTCTTCTACAAATCTATGGAGACTAAAGAGGAAAAGGAAGTCTGGTATGGTGCCAACCCTACTCTTAACAAGTTTCAGCTCATCCGTATGCCAAGATATTATGTGAAGAGATTAAATTTTTTTTAAAACCCCAAGGTGTACCTCTCGAACAGACGGTTCGACAGGACCAATTCTACAAAAAAATTTGGGATATTTCCGGGACTCAACGAAAGAAGCCCAACAGGGAGATAGAAACAACTGGGATGGGATATATTCAGTCCAAAAAATAGGACCAAATCTATAGCTCCTACATCATAAATAGCTCGAGTGAAGAAGAAAACGCTCTTCTAAACAGCCGTGACGTGAAATCGGAGCGCCTTGAGAACGTTAAGTATGTCGCTCGAAGAACAAATTGACAAGATAATAAAAGAAGCTTGTCAGGCGAGCCGAGACAACCATAGCCACGAAATGGCCATATATGAAAAGGCCAAGACGCAACATCTCAGTTAGCAATCAATGAAAGAAATAGACCGTGGTACTCTTCATCCACAGCCTGCTGAGTACTTTCGTGAAAAAGGAAAATTCAGAGGTAGAGGTAAAAATAAGGTGAAGAATGCAAACAACGTTCAAGGACAACAAAGCAGGTCCAAGATACAGTTTAATCGAGAAAACATCAGTTGGAGCCCGTCCTTTATGAAGAAGATGGGTCGGAAATACTCATTCCTTCGAGACAAGACATGGAAAATATTCAACCTCGTCATGAAGTACCAAATAATGACGCTTCCGGAGTCTTGGCACCCCGAACAGATAAGTGAGGTCCATTATCCGAATTATTGATCCTATCATCGAGCAATAAGCCATCCCTTTGAGGGCTGTTTCACATTCAATGACTGGGTGGAGGACCAATACCAGCAAGGCATGTTTATATTGTCAAATAGCAGGAGGGTAACCCCGCTACAAAAGAACGAGCCAAAGAAGACCTATACCGTTAGGATAGGACCAGCTCGACCGCGAAAATAGAAGTGGACTCGTACCTGTCATATGGTAACTCACTTAAAAGAGGGAGAGGACGAGAATATGATTGGCCTCTTCTGCTGCTTCACAAATGAAGATGATGACGAGGAGATTTCAGAATTTCCACCAGCACCAAAAGAGCTGGAGGACGGGATACATATCACGACGGACAACTTAAGAAAAATTGAATTAGGAACGGAGGATGAACCGAGCCCGACATTTTTCAGTGAGCTGCTATCAGAAAAATAAGTAGCCACACTGAAAAACGTGCTTATGCAGTACAAAAACTACTTCGCTTGGAACTACTTTGAAATGCCGGGTTTAGATCTAGAAATAGCGGTACACAAACTGGCCATATCACCAGACATAAAGCCAGTCAAACAGGCATCAAGAAGGATGCGGCTCGAACTTGAGATGAGTATCAACGCCGAAGCCAAGAAATTAATCGACTCCGGCTTTATCCAAGAAGTTCAATATGCCGACTAGATCGCCAATATCGTTCCGGTGATAAAGAAAAATGGGACAGTTCGCATCTGCATGAACTTTCGGGACCTCAACAATGCGTGCCCGAAAGATGACTTCCCAGTACTTGTTACCGAGTTGATGATTGATATCACTTCCACCCATGAAATCTTCTCCTTCATGGATGGATCTTCAGGATACAACCAGATAAAGATGGATCCTGAAGATCAGAAGCATACCGTCTTCCGGACTCCGTTAGGCGTATTTTGCTACTATGTGATGCCTTTCGATTTGAAAAGCGCCGGAGCCATATACCAAAGAGCCTTGAAAAAGATATTCGATGACCTCATACGAGAGATCGTCGAATGTTATATTGACGACCTCGTGGTCAAAAGAAAATCTCAAGAGGAACACTGGGAACACATAAAGATTGTTTTCGAGCATCTTCGGAAGTATAATCTGAAAATGAACCCCCTAAAGTGCGCGTTTGGAGTCTACTCAGGCAAATTCCTAGGCTTCATCATAAACCACCGATGTATCGAAATCGATCCCGAAAAAATCAAGGCAATTATGGAAATGCCCTCGCCAAGAACCCTCAAACAACTGCGGTCTCTTCAAGGAAAACTCGTGTATATCCGGCGGTTCATAGCCAACCTCTCCGAAAAATGTCGTCTCTATAGCCATTCGATGAAGAAGGGGACCCTGTTCGTCTAGGATCAGATGTGCCAAAACGCATTAGACGAAATCAAATAATACCTACAAATCCGTCGGTATTAGCCGCCCCAGTTAAGGGAAAACCCCTTATTTTATACACGACGTCCCTCGAAGCTTCTCTAGACGCCATAGGCACAAGAGAACGAACAATCAAAGGAGAGAGCTTTGTACTATCTAAACCGACTTCTCCTGGGGGCAGAAAGCAACTATTCCCCGATCGAAAAGTATTGCCTGGCATTGATCTTTGCAATAAAGAAGCTCAGTCATTACGCCTTGGCACATGAGGTCCACCTCATATCAAAAGTGGATTCTCTAAAGTATCTGATATCAAAGGTCATACTGATAGGAAGGCTTGCCAAATGGGCCCTCTTGCTGATGGAATTCTCGATAACGTATCGACCCCTCAAAGCGGTGAAAGGACAAGCCATCGCCGACTTTCTCGCGGAATATCCGATACCAGCCGACTTCCCCTAAATTGAGAGCTGCCGGATGAGCACGCTGTCGGGGTAAAAAATTACACCCCGGTTGACCAAGTTAAAGTCAGTCAACCCTAGGCAAATGAGCCCGAGTCCAAGCAAGCGGGCCCAAGCCCTAGTCAAGACCAAGCATGGAATGGGATGGCTCCATGCCAAAAGAAGGCGATTGATTAGTTTAAATACATTTTTTAGAATTAAATGTATGGAAAATGGGTAAAAGGCCAAAATTTTGTAAACCCTATGGTTTATGTGCAAAAAGAAATAAGCATATGAGGCATGGGGAGGCATAAGTGCCATTTAGAAAAAAACCAAGGGGTTATATGTAAAGTGTATAGCTTATAAAGGAAAACATGATGAAAAAATCAACAACTTTTCATTTTCTCAAAAAATTCTTGGGTTTGTGCCTCTATCTCATTTCTCTCAAGTTCTCCCTTTCCTTTTCTTTTCCAATTAAATCAAGAGTTTAACTCTTGTTTTTCCAAAAAGAAATAGTTTTTCACCATAAAACTCTTGAAGGAGAGTTTGGATCCCCCCATCAAATCCCTAAAAGTGAGATTTTTGATCTCATCATCCTTTTTCTCTAAGATCCAGCAAAAGGAGAGAAGGAGGAAGACGACCCACCTCCAAAAATCCCACTTCGGGAGGATCCGAGGCTCTAGGGAGAAGAAATGGGTCTCTTTTGATCATCTCCGAAGATCTTCGAGGAGTTCAACTCCAAGATCCAAATCCTCAAAGGCGTTTAACTTCACATCTAGACCTTTTAGGAGTTTAACTCCAAATTCAAGTCATTTAGGAGTTTAACTCTAAATCAATATCCAATTTATTACATAGAATTTAACTCCAAATCCAAATCTTTTGGGAGTTTAACTCCAAATATATACCTAATTCCTATTTGGGAGTTCAACTCCAAAGCCCCTCGGAAGTTCAATTCCCAGCTTAGGGGCTAACCCCTTTCTCTGCTGGAGTTTCCAGTGGTCGCGTGCTGCGCACGTGACCCGTTAGCGCCCAGCAGTCGCGTGCCGCCCACGTGACCTGCTAGCGTCCAGTGCCCACGCGTAGGGCACATGATCCGCGGGCGCCCACGTGCAGGGCACGTGACCCGCGGATGCCCAGTGCCCACATGCCACTCACGTGACCCTTCTCATTAGGAACCTCGGTGATTGGATGGTCCCATTCTTATGTACAGTTGGTCTCAAGACGTTTTAAGAGTTGACCAAGAGAGTACAAATGTTGGAACGATCGAAGCAAGAGTCTACCCTGGACTCTTAGGGTGACAAGTTTTGGAAGAGCAGAAAAGATGACAACCATAAAAGTGGGAGCTCCAACAAGACCAACGCCTTCAATGCGTCTGACAACGAAGACAAGCAAAAGGCGGGCAGATAAAAAATGGACCGGTCCCGAAAGCTAGTGCTAGGAGGAGAAGGGCCTTCTCTAGAGGAGAAGAAAAACAAGATTTACTCTTTCAGGAGGGACAAGATTCGCAAGATATTCATGGATGCCCTGAACAACGGTATACAATTGCCGGAGTCGAAGAGACCTCACGAAGCAAAAATGACCGACAATTCTCTATATTGCCCGTACCATAGAGTAGTGAGCCATGCGATCGAGAATTGCTATATTTTCAAAGACTGGGTCGAGAAGCAATACAAGACCGGAGAGATCGAACTGTCCAAGAGTGTGTTGGTGAACAATCAAGCTGCAACCACCAACTTTATACAGACAGAAGCTGAAGCCTTCTGGGATCAGACGGCTGCATCCGTTGCCCTGAGATCCGACTCGCCGCAACCTCTATAGAGCATGCACATGTCTAAAATGATGAAGAATATGCTAAAGCTACTTCAGAAAGTGCCCAGAACGGAATGGGAGGGGCAGAAAGAGCCCACCGTTCCAGTTACCAATTCGGCTCGATCAAACTCAAAATCCAAAAAGCTCAAGAAGAAGAAAAGTGCAGCTCGGCGTGAAAAGAGTCTGCAGGGAGATCTACTATTCAAAAATATATCGATTCTCTCGACGACTATGAACAAAAGGAAAGAACTCTAATTCAATTGAAGGAGTTCTTCCCCGTAGAGGAGCTAGAAGAAGACTCTGATGACTAGATGTCACGACCCACCCCTAAACACAGATGGTATTGTCCGCTCTGGCCGAAACCGCACGGTTTTGTCCTTTTGAATGAACCCGGGGCTACTTCCCAGTAGGTCACCCATCCCAGAATTTTTCTGGCTCAAGCACGCTTAACTATGGAGTTTTTCAAAACTCCGGAGTTTCGATTCATCCAAAAGGAGCCTCTGTGTTATAAGAGTGGTATCATTCCATTTATAGTTCAGATCATGCCCTCTTTCCGAATGGAATTCGATACTCTCCATTGTTCTGGTGGGTCCCTGTGTGCATCCGTATCGATTACATCCCCACCTCGATACCAGATAATATCTCACTTCTTATGGAGTAGGTGGTATTCAGCCCTAACTCCACCTGGGGTATTACATTCCCCCCCAACTTAGAACAATGGTTCTTCCTCGAACCACAGACTTACTTTTGATGGACCGGCTCTGAGACCATAATTACCACGATCCACCCCCAAACACAGATGGTATTGTCCGCTCTATCCGAAACCGTACGGTTTTGTCCCTTTGAATGAACCCGGGGCTACTTCCCAGTATGTCACCCATCCCAGAATTTCTCTGGCTCAAGCACTCTTAACTACGGAGTTTTTCAAAACTCTGGAGTTCCAATTCATCCAAAAGGCGCCTCTGTGTTATAAGAGTAGTATCATTCCATTTATATTTCATATCGTGCCCTCTTTCGGAATGGAATTCGATACTCCTTATTGTTCTGGTGGGTCCTCGTGTGCCTCCGTATCGGTTACATCCCCACCTCGATACCAGATAACAGCTCACTTCTCATAGGGTAGGTGGTATTCAGCCCCAACTCTACCTGAGGTATTACACTAGATCCCTATAATGGCCTGCTATGTCGTCCATCTTGGTATCGACTCTGAGGAAGAACTCTGTTTTCCCGAAGAGGACGAGGAGCTCGCCACAAAGGCCAACCAAATCCAGCTCAGGAGCGGCAGGACTCTATCGCCAAGTCAGGGTAACGCCCCAAAAGGAAAGAAAAAACAATTCGCTAATGAAGAAGATAGCGGAAAGCTGGCTCATGAAAACACGGGTCCTTCCTCAGTGGACTATAATGTCTTGCCCCATCACTGGAAGCTTTTGTCTTTCATGAGTATCTACGATGCCTTGGTCCTATCTAAGGAGCTTAGAGATGTGCCCATTCACGCTCTACAAAACCCCGAGTGGTATAAGACTCGCTTTGCGGAAATTAATATGAAAGAAGCCCAGTACACTCTGCATGCCGTTGCGGTCACGTTTAAGGACGAAAACCTGCTACTGGGAACGGCTGAGCATAATCGGCTGCTTTACGTGACCGGTTACAGCGACGGAGATCAGATTATTCGCATATTGATTGATCCTGGATCCTCAATGAACATTATGAATGTCATGCCCCGCTTCCTAAAAGAAGGTGAAGGATGATGTGGCAAAGTCCGCAACCTAACTGTATTGAAGGTGGTCTATTCAATACAGTTACGTTAAACGTATGAATATCTAACATGTAGGATGTGTACCAAAATCAAAGTAATAAAAGCGAAAGGCATTTATTTCCATTAACCAAATTTTATTATATCCCAAAGGAAAGAGTAAAATAAACTAAGTAGTTTAATTACATCAAAGGAGAAACAAAAGCCCTAAATATCTGGGCAACAACAAAAATTAAATCTAGCTAATTTTCCGTCGTCAAGTCTGCATAATCTTCATTAGTTGGCTCCACACCTTGATCCTCGCCATAATACTCATTCTCATCCGACGGACATTCCAAAGATAGAAGAAAAAGAAAGTCCGTCTGCGAGTTATACTCAGGTAGGATTGCCTCATAAGGAAGTAAAGGTATAGAAACGAACAGGTGTATATAAATATAATGAATATGATGTACATGGGTATAAAGGTATGAGATTGTATGCAAATTTGATAGAGGTATATGTGAATATGAGTAGGTTGTGTGAGATATATGTTTGGTAAAAGTTCAAGTCAAGTCAAATGGATATTCAGTCTAAGAGTTAGATCAAGTTAAACCAGGTGTGTATTGATGGAATTGACTGGTGAACATACTCGTATCCTTGAGGTATCACATGACTAGCTGGCGCTCGTGCCTTGGATGGCCATCAATGCGGTAGCGTGAACATCCCCGAAAGGTGTCCCATGACTACTATGGAGTTTTGTCTAGCATGAATATCACTCAAGTGCATAGGTATTTCAACCCTTCAGTTCCATAATAAACAACAAGTCTAAACTGGTAAAATATCCACATCCAAGATACCGAATAACTCGTGCCTCATAAAGAAAGGTAGATAAGGTAACAGGTGGGTATAGCACATGATGTGAGTTTAGTGTTGAGTATTAATAGGTATTGTAAACATTTTAGTTTGTCAAACAAGGGTCCGGATACTCGCGATTATTCCGTTGTGGCTACAGAACATCAACTGGGGAAGTGAAATGTACCGTTTCACTTCCCGGGATCATGATCGAGTAGTAGGGGAATCCGCGTTCCGAATCTCCTTGCCTAATCAAACTACCCATCCCAGTGGTTCAGTATAAAGGTTTAGACGAATTAGAGTTAGTGCGTATATCTCTAGGCATGGAATTTCCACATTGTATGTCATCCACATATTGGATCATTCGCCCTCAAATAGGGTTAGTATTCGCCCGAATATCGGGTTAGTAGTTGTCCACACATTGGACCATTCACCCCAAGTAGGGTTAGTATTCGCCCGAATAACGAGTTAGTAATCGTCCACACATTGGACTGTTCACCCTGCCTGCAGAGATCTTCATATATAAGTATTCCATACCTAGCTCCGCGCATTCTAACGCTAACCGTATCATGTGTCATGTATGTCATAAACTGGAAATCAAGAAGTTGATCTCATTTAATATGGCTTTCCACAGCCGCTCGTTTTGTCTTGTTATCTTTTAAAGTTTGTAATGTACTTCGTGTCATCTTATAGAACACTTAGTTAAAAAAGGATAATAGTGTTTAATTATATTTATTTGTTTATAAGAAAATCATGATATTTGGAATACTTATCTCTTAGAAACCCATAGTATTTTACTGAGAAATTATCCTTTTAATAAAAGGTTAGGGTATTTATTTGAAAATTTTCTTTTAATAAAGTTTTAGAAATCTTTAGGAAAATATCGTTATAAGGGTTATGGTTTTTGTTGGAAATAGCCTTTTAGTAAAGGTCAAGGTATTTAGATGAAATTATCTCTTTTTAGGATGGATTGAGATATTTTATTGTAAATAATAATTTTATGAAATTATAGTGTTTTAAGTTTAGGGTAACGTTTTAGAAAATACGTTCGTGTTGGCAACCGCTGCATATGGATGGCATGATTTTGTGTCCTTTTCAGGGAAGATTGCCTATCAACCACGAGATACTCGCGTAAAACATTACCCTATTATTAGGGTAACTCATTAGACTTTAGTTAATATTCTAAGAAGAATTAATATAAAAATATCCTTTCGAGTGAAAGGGACAAAGTTGGAAAAACGATATGCCGTTATTTCGATTTAATATTATCCCCTTTCAAAAAGGTAAAGGGATTTAACAAAATTACAGTAGTTGGTGAAAAAATGTAAGTAAAATATATATATATCGTATCTAAAACATTTATTCCAAATATCTTATCTTATATGGATATTTTAAACAAATACAACATTTTAATAAAACGAGAGTATTTTGTGGAAGTAACATATTTCGAGATCACAAAGGTAATGGGGGTAAGTGTAGGCATGTAAGGGGGTGAATTGCTACCCGTGGGTTATAACATTAAGCATATCATATTTCGTGCAGGATGAAGATGCAATATTCATACATATAGAGTTAATTAAAGACCGTTTTAAACATGGGTATTATCATCATTAGGAGGTACAAAAAAATAGGCATGCAGGAATATTTTTAATATCATTTTAATATGAGATTAGGGATTAGGAGTTGAAACCAAGATCATTATAAGAAAGAAAATGACAGAGGAGTGGAGAGAGGCGGATCCAACCTTTTGTTTGAGTCGGATGCCGATAGGTTGAAAGCGTAGGCTCGTCCTAAATCCTCAATAGTTCCGCGCTCGGATTTTTTCTCGATATTTGGGTGGAACCACAGCATCGGCGTCGTCGATACGAAGGTGTGGATATTTTTTTCAGAATTTTTGGAGTTCTGAGGTGTGAGAAATCAGCGTTTGAAGGTGTCTATTTATAGGGTTTTTTTTTTCCAACCATAAAATCCAAAAAATCTGTTTAAATCCCCCAAAATCTGCTCCCCAAATGATTGCAGAATCATCAGCCGCCGCCGCCAGCGCTTCGTGGTTGGATCAAGATCCAACGGCCTGGATCGCACCGTACGCGCACCTACTTGGCCGCGAGAGGAGACCATGCGTTTTCGTGTGGTCCCCACCACGTGAGCGCAGCCGGGTGATTCTGGGCCGTTGGATCTTGTATCCAACGGTCCAGGATCAAGGGATTAATATAATATTTTTTTTATTTTTTTAAAAAATAAAAATAATAAACTGTTTATTATTTAAAATTTTAATTGGTTTTAAAAAAATTGTTAAAAATAGTTAAAATACGGGAAAATTATGGAAAAATTTCAGAAAATATATTTTATTGTTATTTTTAGTATAAAAATAATTTTGGGCTAAAACCAAATAATATATTCATTTCTATGGTGTTAGGTAGTTATTATAATTATTTAAAAATCTAGTTTATTCTTTAAAATGTTTTTTATTTACGAATTAATTATTTTAATTGACAATAAAAATATGTAGATTATTTTAAGGCATTATAAAATTTTATTAAAACATTTTATGCCTATAAAAACAATAAATATATTTTAGAAAATTCCTTTAATCATTTTTCAATGCTTTGAAAATTATTAACATTACTTTAAAAATATTCTCTATCAACGAAATATGTAAATAATTATTTGATACTAGAAATTTAAATAAAATATATTTTATTAGGTATTAGAAAACACGGTCGTTACAATCTACCCTCCTTAAAATAATTTCGTCCTCGAAATTTCAGAAGGTAGGTCAAGAAAAATCACTAATAAGGGATTATCGTGGTTTAAAAATTTTGGGTCTCGCTCTCTCGTCCCGTTTCCCCACTTTCGTGTATGTCTGCCTAGGAGTTCTTTCTTCATATAGTTTTAGACAGCTGGATTGCCTTGTCGCTCAAAGTTTCATCCTTCTAGTATCTCGACCGGTTGCTGCTCGTGGGTTACGCCAACCTTTCAGTGATCTCGGAACGATCAAAATTATGGCTAGGGTTGCCAGCATACCCTCCAAGAAAAGTAGCAAAGTAGGCTTTACAAAAACCCACCGTCTCCTTCTAAGATGTTAAGCGGCCAATGAGTCGTGGGCTGAGCTTTCCGCGCTCGCTGCATTGTATAATCATCTCCACTCTTTTTTTTCTACAATTATCTCAATCTTACAAATTCTCCATCTTCAGGATCGTCCCAACCGATCGGCACTTTTCCTATATAAAACTTGACCCCTCTCATCCGCTTCATGTGTTTCAACCATCCGTGTCCTCACGTTCTCCTTAGAGTAGTGTTTTTATATCTTCAAGATGAACATTACCATTGTTGGTTCTAGATCAGGATGGGAATAGTTGCTTTCACGAGTCTTTAGTTGTCTTAACGCATATGCAACTATATCGCTACACTGATACATCGCACCACTAAGTCCCTTCTCCGAAAATCGTAGTTGATGCTTAAAGCTTCTGGGTTTGCTACGAATGGAAAGGATGGTTGTGATAGTTATGATCTACCCTCCTTAGATTAATTTCAGATTTTGAAATTTCCAAAGGAGTAGCCACTACTAGGCTCGGAAATCAATAACGCTGTCAGGAACCCTCTTTGCTGCATGGGTCGCTCCCGAGAGTTGGTGTATCACTTGATGCATGGAAAGTCTCTGAAGGGTTTAGGTATTAGGAACTCGGAAAATGTAAAATCAGTAGTTGCATCTGGATAGGAAAGTTTGGAAGTTGACGGAAGATTGTGAATTGATGGAAGACTTGAGAGATATAACATAAAGGCAACTGGTCGAAATTACGGAAACTAGAGCAATTATGGTGCGTCTAACTAAGATTTGCATCGAAAGATAAATAAGTATGGTATCGAAAAGGAAGGTTGAAAAAGAAAAGAGTACCTTTGTTGTCTTGCCACGTAGCATCAGCCTTCTTGGCTGTCATGGTGAAGGTCTGACGTTTGGGTCCATTCCACTGCGCTTACTGAAAAACACGCTCCTGTGATGGTAAGGTTGGTCCCTTTGGTGATGCCCCTTGACCGGTTGGTTGAGTAGAGGAAGGTGGTCGGTTTCCTTGTCGTGTTGCCACATAGTTAGCCAGCTTGTTGACGGGGCCTGATTGTCTCCCTCTCTGAGGACTGTCCCCAATAGTATGATCCGGAGACCCACAGACTATGCAAAGTTTGTTCAAAATGCGACAGTCTCTCATGTAGTATCTGGTCCTACCACAATGGTTGCATATAACGACTGGTTTTCTGAAGATAGTTGGTCCTGCTGGTCTCTTGGGTTGTTGTCTCCCGTTGAATCTTGAAGATGTTCCTCCAAGAATTTGATTGGCTGGTCGTTTAATGCCGGAAAAACGGTCATCCTTCCTTATGCGTCGCTGAAGGTCTTCAAAGTTTCGCGCCGTCTCTAAAATTTCATCATCAGTCAAAAGAGTAGCAGAAGACATGGAGGTCTATGTCTTCAGGTCCAACCCTTGTCAGAATCTCTTAGCATAAAGTTCTAGGGTTGCCACCAGATGATGCACGGATCGACTTAACCTGGCGAACTCCGAAGTGTACTTGTCCACTGACTTATCCCACATGCTCCCTTGTTGGAGTTGTATAAACTCTCTTTCCATTTCTAGGTGTTCCACGGCTAGAAAGTACTGGGTATCAAAACGTTGTTTGAACGTTTTCCAGTCGATGTGTTCCTTCAATCTACTTTCCTCTGCCTCCTACCATATTCTGACACTATCCGTAAGTTGTAGTTTGGCAATGTTCACCCATGCGTCCTTCGGAATTTGAGCGGCACTGAGATCATTGACTGTTCCTTTGAGCCATTCTTCAGCTTCTAAAGGAGTTTCCTTCCCAGAAAAGGTCTTAGGGTGGAGTGACCTGAACTACTTCACTCCCGCCGAACCTTGAGAAACTGGGGCTAGTGCCTTACTTAAAATCTCTGCTTACTGCTGCCTACTTTCTCATAACTCCTGATGAAGGGTAGCTGTCTGCTGCTGCTGTTTCTCCAGTAGTTCTTGCATCATTTGTAGCATAGCTGCTTGCTGAGCAGCGGCTTCATTGACTCCATTTCCTCTTCTGTTGCAGTTATGGTGTCGTCCGGCCATTGATGCTCAAAATAGGTTAGGTTACAAATAGGCTGAGGGGTGAGACAAGATAATAACTTACATGGAAGAACAACAATTAATGCAAGAGAAAAACTAAGAAGAAGAGCAAGAGACACAAAAGAGATTTTTGCTCGAAATTAAGATTTTATTATCCAACTTCAATAAGAAGAGTACAACCGAAAAATAAGGACATGCCCCTACTGTTCTACATCGCTTTATTTGGTCAATAGAAAAAGGGAAAGTCTTATTAATCTTGATTATGGGAGTTCAACAAGTTGTGATAGGCTCTCGCACTAAGAAAGGTACGGCATTTCCCACCGGGTCTTGCGGGAGAAACTGCCTGAGTTTCTTCGGCTTCGATTTCTTCCTCACTTAAAGCTTTGTCCTTCGACTCATTCTCGGCAGAAGCCTCGTTCTCTAATTCCCCCTCTATAGGGTCTTCTTCTTATGCAGGAGCCTCCCCATCAGGACCATATTCCATAAGATACCCTTCCGTCGCAGAAGCCACTTTTTCTGGCCCCTCCACTATATGCTCTTCTTCCATATGATCTTCTTCTTCATTTTCGGAGTCATTGGCCATTATAGGCTCCGGAGCATCGACTTCTTCGTCTTCCGAGTCGCTGTCGGAAATAACCGCCTGAGAGTCTACGAATTCGTCGTCTGAATCTCCAGATGTTGCTTCAAAAGTAATATCGGACATGTCATCCTCGTCGGAAAGATTTGCCATGACCTGAAGGGAAGGCCATGGTCAGGGTACAGAATGTCAAGAAAGGGAAAAAGGATATAGGAAAATTATGAAATCGGTATAAATGGATAAGATTCACAAATATAATAAGTCTGTTAACGGTTTTACTTTAGTACACAAGAAGGACCTGCATGGGCCACCACTAAAACCTGTCACGCCCCGCTTCCCAAAAGAAGATGAAGGATGACGTGGCAAAGTCCGCAACCTAACTGTATTGAAAGTGGTCTATTCAATACTGTTACGTTAAGCGTATGAATATCGAACATGCAGGATGTGTACCAAAATCAAAGTAATAAAAGCGAAATGCATTTATTTCCATTAACCAAACTTTATTACATCCCCAAGGAAAGAGTAAAATAAACTAAGTGGTTTAATTATATCAAAGGAGAAACAAAAGCCCTAAACATGTGGGCAAAAACAAAAATTAAATCTAGCTATCTTCCGTCGTCAAGTCTGCATAATCTTCATTAGTTGGCTCCACACCTTGATCCTCGCCATAATACTCATTCTCATCTGACGGACATTCCAAAGATAAAGAAAGAAAAGGAAGGCCCGTCAGCGAGTTATACTCGGGTAGGATTGCCTCATAAGGAAGTAAAGGTATAGAAACGAACAGGTGTATATAAATATAATGAATATGATGTATATGGGTATAAAGGTATGAAGTTGTATGCAAATTTGACCGAGGTATATATGAATATGAGTAGGTTGTGTGAGATATAAGTTTGGTAAAAATTCAAGTCAAGTCAAATGGATATTCAGTCTAAGAGTTAGATCAGGTTAAACCAGCTGTGTATTGATGGAATTGAATGGTGAACATACTCTTATCCTTGAGGTATCCCATGACTAGCTGGCGCTCGTGCCTTAGATGGTAATCAATGCGGTAGCGTGAACATCCCCGAAAGGTGTCCCATGACTACAATAGAGTTTTGTCTAGCGTGAGTATCACTCAAGTGCACAGGTATTTCCACCCTTCAGTTTCATAATAAAAAACAAGTCTAAACTGGTAAAATATCAACATTCAAGATACTGAATAACTCATGTCTCATAAAGAAAGGTAGATAAGGTAACAGGTGGGTATAACACATGATGTGAGTTTAGTGTTGAGTATTAATAGGTATTGTAAACGTTTTAGTTTGTTAAACAAGAGTCCGGATACTCGCGATTATTCCGTTGTTGCCACGGAACAACAACTGGGGAAGTGAAATGTACCGTTTCACTTCCCGAGATCATGATCGAGTAGTAGGGGAATCCGAGTTCCGAATCTCCTTGCCTAATCAAACTACCCATTCCAGTGGTTCAGTATAAAGGTGTAGACGAATTAGAGTTAGTGCGTATACCTCTAGGTATGAAATTTCCATATTGTATGTCATCCACATATTGGATCATTCGCCCTCAAATAGGGTTAGTATTCGCCCGAATATCGGGTTAGTAGTTGTCCACACATTGGACCATTCACCCCAAGTAGGGTTAGTATTCGCCCGAATAACGGGTTAGTAGTCGTCCACATATTGGACTGTTCACCCTGCCTAAAGAGATCTTTATATATAAGTATTCCATACCTAGGTCTGCACATTCTAACCCTAACCGTATCATGTGTCATGTATGTCATAAACTGGAAATCAAGAAGTTGATCTCATTTAATATGGCCTTCCAAAACCGCACATTTTGTCTTGTTATCTTTTGAAATTTATAATGTATTTCGTGTCATCTTAAAGAACACTTAGTTAAAAAAAGGATAATGGTGTTTAATTATATTTATTTGTTTATAAGAAAATTATGATATTTGGAATATTTATCTCTTGGAAACCCATAGTATTTTACTGAGAAATTATCCTTTTAATAAAAGGTTAGGGTATTTATTTGAAAATTTTCTTTTAATAAAGTTTTAGAAATCTTTAGGAAAATATCGTTATAAGGGTTATGGTTTTTGTTGGAAATAACCTTTTAGTAAAGGTCAAGATATTTAAATGAAATTATCTCTTTTTAGGTTGGATTGAGATATTTTATTGTAAATAATAATTTTATGAAATTATAGTGTTTTAAGTTTGGGGTAACGTTTTAGAAAATACGTTCGTGTTGGCAAC
The DNA here is from genome assembly GCA_030015575.1 of Agapanthus africanus. Taxonomy (NCBI): domain Eukaryota; kingdom Viridiplantae; phylum Streptophyta; class Magnoliopsida; order Asparagales; family Amaryllidaceae; genus Agapanthus; species Agapanthus africanus. Next base: position 774,334,262 of record CM057341.1, read on the forward strand.
CGCTGCATATGGACGGTAGGATTTTGTGTCCTTTTCAGGGAAGATTGCCCATCAACCATGAGATACTCGCGTAAAACATTACCCTATTATTAGGGTAACTCATTAGACTTTAGTTAACATTCTGAGAAGAATTAATATAAAAATATCCTTTCGAGTGAAAGGGACTTAGTTGGAAAAACGATATGCCGTTATTTCGATTTAATATTATCCCCTTTCAAAAAGGTAAAGGGATTTAACAAAATTACAGTAGTTGGTGAAAAAATGTAAGTAAAATATATATATGTCGTATCTAAAACATTTATTCCAAATATCTTATCTCATATGGATATTTTAAACAAATACAACATTTTAATAAAACGAGGGTATTATGTGGAAGTAACCTATTTCGAGATCACAAAGGTAATAGGGGTAAGTGTAGGCATGTAAGGGGATGAATTGCTACCCATGGGTTATAACATTAAGCATATCATATTTCGTGCAGGATGAAGGTGCAATATTCATGCATATAGAGTTAATCAAAGACCGTTTTAAACATGGGTATTATCATCATTAGGAGATACAAAAAAAATAGGCATGCAGGAACATTTTTAATATCATTTTAATATGAGATTAGGGATTAGGAGTTGAAACCAAAATCATTATAAGAAAGAAGACGACAGCGGAGTGGAGAGAGGCGGATCCAACCTTTTGTTTGAGTCGGATGCCGATAGGTTGAAAGTGTAGGCTCGTACTAAATGCTCAATAGTTTCGCGTTCGGATTTTTTCTCGATATTTAAGTAGAACCACAGCGTCGGCGTCGTCGATACGAAGGTGTGGATATTTTTTTCAGAATTTTTGGAGTTCTGAGTTGTGAGAAATCAGCGTTTGAAGGTGTCTATTTATAGGGTTTTTTTTCAACCATAAAATCCAAAAAATCTGTTAAAATCCTTGAAAATCCGCGCCCCAAATGATTGCAGAATCATCAACCGCTGCCACCAGCGCTTCGTGGCTGTTGGATCTTGATCCAACGGCCTGGATCACACCGCACACGCACCTACTTGTCCGCGAGAGGAGACCACGCGTTTTCGCGTGGTCCCCACCACGTGGGCGCCGCCGGATGATTCTGGGCCGTTGGATCTTGTATCCAACGGTCCAGGATCAAAGGATTAATATAATATTTTTTTATTTTTTATTTTTTTAAAATAAAAATAATAAACTGTTTATTATTTAAAATTTGAATTGGTTTTAAAAAAATTGTTAAAAAAACGGAAAATTATGGAAAAATTTCAGAAAATATATTTTATTGTTATTTTAGTATAAAAATAATTTTGGGTTAAAACCAAATAATATATCCATTTCTATGGTGTTAGCTAGTTATTATAATTATTTAAAAATCTAGTTTATCCTTTAAAATATTTTTTATTTACGAATTAATTATTTTAATTGATAATAAAAATATGTAGATTATTTTAAGGCATTATAAAATTTTATTAAAACATTTTAATCCTATAAAAACAATAAATAGATTTTAGAAAATTCCTTTAATCATTTTTCAATACTTTGAAAATTATTAACATTACTTTAAAAATATTCTTCTATCAACAAAACACGTAAATAATTATTTGATACTAGTAATTTAAATAAAATATATTTTATTAGGTATTAGAAAACACGGTCGTTACAATGAACTTGTGGATTCTGAAGAGTTTTTTAATGGACGTCCGACACCTGTCAAGGGAAAGGATTGTCATTCAAGGGTTCAATCAAAATTACCAGCAAGTTCTGGGACCCATAGCTTTGCCGATCAGGTTCGGGGACCAACAAATCGAAACTAAGATATACGTGATTGAAGCCGACACGTCTTATAAAATTCTCCTGGACGGCCGTGGCTCCACGATTACGGTATCGTTCCGTCAACTCTCCATCAATGGATGAAGTATACCAAAAATGGTGAAGAAAGGCGTATTGACAGAGACATCCAGCCGTTCGGTGTGCATGAAGTCCGATATGAAGATTCTCGGTACTTCGTGAACCCCCAAAATACTGAGCCACGACTGACCAAAGACAGAACGGCTCCGAAACTCAAAAGCAAATCTGAGCCGTCTGTCACTTTCAAAAGCAAAAACACTCAAGTGCGTCCGCATTTCGGCAGTGACACTGATGAATCCGATGCTGAAAGTCCATCCTTCCATAAAACTCGTCCTCATTTCGGTAGCGATACGAACAAGTCTGATACTGAAGGCCCATCCGATTGCAAAATTCGCCCTCATTTCGGCGGCGACACTGAAGGGTTGGAGGTAGAGGACCTTCCTTGCAACAGCTATGCAGATTGGGCCCTTATGCAAAAAGCGAAGCTAAGAGAAATCTTCAAGATTACAGAAGGGTCCCTAGCTATCACAAGGGAGCCGGAACAAATGTGCAAGGAGCTAGATATTTTGTCAGTTTCTACTGTGAACCACTGCAAACTTTCTAAATTCCCGGAAGGAAAAGTGGACAGAAGGGCATTTTATTTTATGGGTCAAATCCTATCATGCACCCGGACGATTTATGTGTCACGTACCTTCCCTATAAGAGAGGTATAAGAGCTTTCCTCAATCCCAGATATTATGCGCCGGAGATGCGGAAATATTTTAAAAAGTGCGGATGTCACTTATATCAAACGAAATTCGAAGCAAAGTTTTATGAGGGGCTATGGCATTTGCCTCAGGTCCAAGCACTCATCGAAGGGCAAATTCCAGATAGACGGGAAATAGGTTTCATTCAATCTGATTCCAAAGCATGCTACATGATCCATGTTGGTGAAGCCAGCGAAAGGTCAAATGTTGACGATGAGCTAGTCGAGCCAGAAGAAGCTCTTCGAGAGCTCGAAGATGGCGGACAAGCAACCTTTGACGAGTTAATCGAGATTGATTTGGGAATGCCCAATAATCCAAGGCTGATCTATATCAGCTCACTCTTGTCAGAGGAAATGAAAGAGCAGATAATCGCCTTGCCGCATGAGTTCGCCGACTGCTTTGTATGGAAGTACAAAGAAATGCCTGGTCTCTCACCTGAAGTGGCTGTGCATAAGCTGGCTATTTCTCCGAATGTCAAGCTAGTCAAACAAGCTCCTCGATGAATTAGAAGGGAGCTGGAAGAAAAGATCATCGAGAAAATAAAGAAACTCATCGATGCCGGCTTCATCAGAGAAGAGAAATATGCGGATTGGATCGCATTCATCGTCCCAGTGAAAAAGAAGAATGGGCAGATCCGAGTCTGTATCGATTTCAGGGACCTGAACAAAGCATACCGTAAAGACAATTTCTCGCTATCGGTCATGGAAATGATGGCCGACGATACTTCAATTACGAGCTGTTCGCCTTCATGGACGGCTCGTCTGGATATAATCAGATCAAGATGTCGCCCGAGGATAAGAAACACACAACATTTCGAACCCCAATCGGGATATACTGCTACAAGGTGATGTAGTTCGGACTGAAGAATGTGGGCGCCACATATCAAAGAGCAATGATCAAAATCTTTGATGACTTAATTCATAAAGTCGTTGAATATTTTGTTGATAATTTGGCCGTCAAGATTAAAACCAAGGCCGATCACATCCGAGATCTCATGACCGTTTTCACCCGACTAAAGGAACACGATATGAAGATAAATACTCTAAAGTGCGTTATCGGCGTGTCATCAGGAAAATTCTTGGGCTTCATAGTCCGGCATCGGGGGATCGAAGTTGACCCATCAAAAATAAAGGTCATCCTGGAGATGCTTCCTACAAAGAATCTGACGCAGCTAAGATCCTTTTAAGGAAAACTCGCTTACGTACGAAAGTTCATCTCGAACCTATCGGGAAGATACATGCCCTTCTCGAAGCTTGTGAAGAAAGGAGCTCTTTTCGTCTAGGATGCCGAATGTCAAGAAGCATTCGAAAATATCAAATAGTACCTGTTGCACCCTCCAGTACTTGCTGCTCCTGTTGGAGATAGTGCCCTCAGAGTCAATTATTGGATCACAGGCACGTGATTGCAATGATTGAGGGAGGACCTGTCCCAGTAGGACAGTCTTACTCAAGATGATAGTATGCTATCTGGTTTATCTTTATCATCGTGTACTGCTTTAGGTGACCTTACGAGTCGCTATTACACGTTGATAGAGCCCCTAGGATTCTTGCTTGACTACCAGCAGTATGAGGGCGATCATATACGTGGGAGCTGGGGTCTATAAGCACATCCTTAAAAGGTCTCTAGTCGTGGGAGTTTCGAGACAGGGCATCGATTCTCCAGAGTAGACTAGTGTATACAGTCGAGACCCCGACGAGGGGCGGTGGCCGGTCTCACAAGCCACTGGTGTCAGTTGGTTCACCTAAGATATACAGGTGCTCATTGGGTTATGAGTACACCGGACAGGACTCGCCGGGAACCTGCTAGTTGGTATTATACCTGACGTCAGATAGCAGTTCCCTGGTGACATGTGTACAGGTTAGTTCATCGACCTGAGATAGTCATTTGTCTCGTGTGAGTTCCCACTGTGCTTTGATTACTATCCTACCACGCTCAAAGGAGACGTGCAAACAGGTTTTAGTTGGGTACAGTCCCGAGCCACATGGAGGCAGTGAGCGGATCTGCAGGGGTTCGTCTCTCCCGGTATTGGGGGTGAGGTCGCGCTGTGTCTAGGAGAGCCAGTACATGAAAAGTCCTTGGCCAAGGCAGGAGATTTGCTGGTAGGTATTCCAGTAGTATCTCAGGGTGTTCTGGGCTACACTCCGACACGACTTGTACCGCTTTTGGGGGTCTGACTTTTACCAACCCCCTAGGCCCGCCATGCGATGCTCATAGACGAACGGACCGGACTGTACGGATATTGTCACTGACAGGCTCAGTAGGGTGTCAGGATGAGTTCGCTCATCGACGTCCCTTTTGGTCAATAGCTGGTAGCCCTTCACGTATGGCTAATACCTCTGACGTGCTAGTGGTTAAATCCACAGCCATAGTATTGACGAGTCTTTAGAGTCCACCACACTCAGTTACTCAGGTTTCGGGCGAAACGCTGTAGAGGCCGTATGGAGATATGGCAGGGTTCGATCAGATTCGTGCGGTATTGCACGGATCGTGATCGGACGGTTTTTACTAGCCGACTTTGGTTTAAGCCGGATCCTAGTATTAGATAGTGTAGTTTTGTCTCTTTGCATTTGTGTTCAGTGGGAATACAAATGCGGGCATGTATATGCAGTAGCGGGGTTTTCCTGTAATTTATTACGGGATCAGTTTTCTGAAGTTGCCAGTTTACATTCCGTTCCGGCCGGTTTTCCTTTGTTCCTTCGCGGCCGGACTTTATCGTTGGTGGGGGTTATTAGCAAGAGTGCAAATAACTTATTGTGGAGGGTTTTCTTGCATTATGTGTGCTTCATGATTGTTCCTTCATGATGAGATTCCATTTTGGTCTCTTTCTTGTATTAATGAGAAAGGAGTTGATTAAGAAATTGATTTGGCTTTTGGATTTGAAATGTGGTGACTTTTTGATCATTATCTTCACACATTTCTCACTTGGATTATTGATTCTCTTTCTCCACCATTTGGATGAGTGGGCCGGCCACACTAGAGGAGAGGAGAGAGAAGTTCATTTTTGATGTGTGGCATTTTATCTTCATCTCATTCTATGGTTGCAAAAGACTAGCTCCAAAGCTCATTCTCTTTCTCATTCTCCTCTCAATTCCTCCATCAAGGCAACTTCAAATACCCCAAAGAGACATAGTATTCTACACTAGTCTACATCAAATCTTGGACGCGTCGGCTAGCCAACTTCGCGCCCGAGTTGCCTCGGTCCAGAGATGGGAGCCCGTAAAAGAATCCGGCTACGTCGTGCCCTTTCCGACGAGGAGGTGACGGACGGAGATTCCGCGGGAGATCGGAGTGGAGACGAAGACCGAAGGACACGGATCGCTTAGTATACTTCTCTACCCATCTTATTTTAGTTTGCTAGAAGCTAGGTTAATGGACCGATCCGGGGTAAAAGTGCGCGGTGGTGCCGGTTTGCTAGTTTGCAAAGTTTTTCGTTTCTGGCGTCGGATCGACGGCCGGGGCGCCGCCGTGCACTTACATTGGTATCAGAGCCACGCCGTTAACCTAGCCTAGCTTGCTCTAGTATGTTTAAAGACTCGATCGAACAAAATCCCAAAAACCGTATTTCGTGTGCACATGTGTTCTCTGTCGAAATTTTTTCAGCTCTAAAATTTTTTCAGGTCATTGCAGAAACACAAGCAGGAAATTCTAAGAATTCTGGTAAAATTCGATGCAGTGATCCTTTATTACGACCGTGGAAATGCGGCCAAACCCCTGGTTTGGCCGCGGTTCCGCGGTGGGAAAGTGTCTTCATTGCACAAAATTTTTCCAGTAGGCTTTTGAATATGAAATAGGGCTTTTGGGATATTCTTTTTGGGCCCAGATTTTCTGTAAGTGCTACAGTACTGCTAGGGGCCCACTTCGATAAATTTGTTCGATCGGATATTTTAAACATGTTAGTTCACGGTATTTACATTATATCTGCGACCGTGAATGTCATTCGATCGGTAAATCCAGTCTATCTGCTATAGCCCTTTTAGACGGATTTGCGAACGTGACATTCACGTTGATGTTCTGTGTTGTGCTGTGATGTTGCGGATCGGTCGTGGGGGATAGCCTGGATGCAATGGTAGTACGGTTTTGTTTTATATATACATTTGATATTGCATGGCCAGCGCCCGACATGTGGACTGCCGTCACTGCCTGTTTGTATTATTCTTTTGGGGCACGACCGGGTCGAGGTCGATGTACCCGTTGTATGTATATTTTACTTTCTGTACTAGGATTACCCCGCGGAGGGGTGCACGGATAGCCGGGTTCTAGAGGGGAACAAGCCCGCATCTCATGGAATTGAGACAGAGGGGGCTTTATTCTAGAATTGGCGGGCTATTCGCCGCACTCGTAGGGGGCACAGGTTGACCCAGGAGGGGTGCCCAAGTAACCGGATTCCGTGAAGTGCTGGGTGGTCCATTCATGTTGCTGAAGGGGGCTGCCTCGCTTCAGGTTTTGGCGGGTAACTTGCCGCGCCCGTAGGGGTCTAGGATTTTCATTGCACAGGTTATCCACACGAACAGGGGAACGTCGGGTTTCAGTAGCGGCTCTATGAAACCCGGGGATCCCAGATATCTGTATTGATCTGTGATGCTGTACATTTCTGTGATGTTGCATTTTATCACGCCTTGAGCGAAAATTATATATATTATATATATACTAGTAGATGTTGTATATGTTTTGCATCTGCGCTAGTCCAGTCCCCGCTCTGTCGTTAGTTAAGTAACCTAACGGGTGATGACGGGACCCAGTGGCGAATGCGGATGGCATATACGTACATCATTATTTTCGTTCTTTTGTGGTGTGATCAATTGATGGGACCGCATTGATTCGGATCAATGCAAGCAAAACAAACCTATTCTGATGTTGTTGGAACACTTTTCAAAAAGCTGTTATTGCAAGGACGTTCACTTTTGTTTTGCACAGTGGTATTCAGTTGGAATATCCTGCTCCTCAGTCGACGAGGCAAGGGCCGAGATCCCTTCACCGGGAGTGACCCCTTGGACAGAAGTTTGCGTCAGGGCAATAACTTCACTATAGCCGATTACTTTTGCTTTGCATCGTGGTATTCAGTTGGAATATCCTGCACCTCATTCTACGGGGAAAGAGCCGAGATCCCTTCACCGGGAGTGACCTCTTTAGCAAAGGTTTTCGTCACTATATTTTTAAAAGCTATCCGGTTCCTTCAACGATATCAAGTTCATTACGTTAAAGGTTTTCGCCAGAAACCATTCGTAGCCCTCCGTCGTTTCAGACGGGTAGCACATAGTATTCATGCTATGTTTGTTGGCCTTCGTCAAGGCATAGTGTATGGTAGCTGCTTGTTACCTTTCTGCTGCATAGATAGATGCGTTGGTTTGGGACAGTCGTATAGCCTTGTTGGCCTTCGTCAAGGGCTTGTACGGGTGGGTTCAAATTAACCTGGACAATGACGGGTAGAACTTGACATGTGACTTATGATTTGTTGGCCTTCGTCAAGGTCATAAGAGCATGGGGCAAAAATCCACATCGGGAGTTTCTAAAGAAACTAAAACTTGCCAGATATGCGCATACCTTCTGGAGTGTGATAATGTGAGCGGATTCCGTCACGTTATCATGCGATGATAGTTGGATCCCGATTCCCACTGATGAGTTGGTTTACTCCTCGGGTGATCCCGGCTAATTCTTCTTTCAGGTTTGGGGAAGAATTTGACGTTACAGTGGGAGGTTTCCAGATTAGATAAAGTGATAACCATTCTGATCTTGGTTAGAGTGCACGCTGAGTGTTTCTTTTCTCTCTCTCTTTGGCAGCGACCATTGACCCGACCCTAGACTATGACTCAGTGACCAAGCTAACCGAACCTTCTTAACACTGGCTTTTGGATTGTCAGAGTTGCAAACCTCATTGCCACTCCTACTTTTACCCTTTTCTCGAGGACACCCCGTATTACTACGAACGTCCACTTCCATTGGACAAAACCATCGTATGGTTATATACGAACTCGAAGGAATTCGAGGATGGTTTCCGGTTCTGGAGAAAATGAATAGGACTATTTAGTTGTCTTTTCCTTTTACCTTCTCTCAGCTTGTGAGTACTTCTTGGTTTAGGAGATAGTACACCTATTACGCAAATTGGATAGTCTTCTTCCAAACCATAGGCTGGTGCCGAACGGTGGGGAATGAAGAAAACCAATTAGCCTAAACGGTGTACAGAAGGTATTAAGTTAAGACAAAGAAAGGGATTAGTAAGAGGGCAAAGTAAATTGCGACTGCTATTCAAGACAAAACCAAATAACTCTTCGCCAATCCTAAATCACCTTTGTATTTCTCCAGGACACTCCGTATCACTATGAAGATCCCAAGTTTATTGGATACTCCATCGTATGGTTATATACGAACTCGAAAGGAACTTGTTCCAGTTCGGGGATGGATTCTCGTTAAGGAGAAATAGGAATAAGGTTCATTCGGTTGTCTTTTATCTTCACCTTCTCTCGCATTGCGAGTGTTCCTAGGATTAGGACAGTACACCCATTATGCTTATTGGATAGTCTTCTTCCAAACCATAGGCTAGTACCGAATGGTAGGGAAGGAAGAAAACCATTTGGCCTAAAGGGGTGTGCAGAAGGTAATGACTAAAGACATATAAAGGGATTTGGAGAGATGACAAAGAATTATACGGTTACAGTTGTGAATCTGGAGAATGGAAGAGGCATTACTAGGAATACCAGGATACCCCATTGAAACATTTCAATGTTTCAGTTTCACTGTGTACTGTTAAAAGAAAACTGATTTCCCAATTAGACACTTACTCCAGGGTATGTATTTACCAGGTTTGATTCTCATATCTGTATGGTTTTACAGATGATGAGTGGGAGTAAGTTATTGGGAATTAGGTGATCATCCTCATTATATCGGGATTCGTTGTAATTGGTGATATTTGAGGAAATCACCTGGGTTGTTTGCCGGACGGCAAATATTTGGTTTTGAATATCCGTTGTTGTGCACCAATTTCAAATTGATATATCTGTACGTCTATTTTTATAGAGTGAGAGATACCTTTTTGAAATTATGTCTATGACATTTACCTATATCATTGGATGGTTAGGTAAGGAGCATTGAACAGCGGTGTAATTCTTCTTAACCATAAGTACAGTTTTCAACCTACGACACACAGTGAATGGGCCACTAGACTCAGGAGACTTATACAGAGTATTGTATATTTTCCAGTGTCCATTAGGACAGAGGGGTTGGTCCTTGTACTATATTCTGTTTACTTATGACTTCTCTAGTTCTTAGACATGTGTTTCGTAGAAATGCAAGGTCCAAGTTTTGAGAAGTTATAAGTATAAGATTAAAGTAGAGAACCGGGTATTGCAAGTATCGGGATTCTTCAAGGTGATCGAAGATATAGATACTTGTATATGGTATTCAGTTGATAGTAATGATTAAGAGAACTTGCTTCCCTTTCAGGTTACTCATAATTGGAAGCATTGCTAAGTTGAGTAACGCTGATCGGCCTCTCTTCCATTTAGTTGACATGCACTGGAGACAGCTGCATGATTTGAATCTGGTTCAATTAAATCAGTGCCTCTGTTTCTATATTGGATATAGAACAGTTCATATCTTGACATTGTTAAGATACGGGGAGTTGTCCGGCTTATGCTTAAAACCAGACTCCGGATAACTCAAGGCACGTTTCTGTAATGGCTGTTTGTGGGTTGACCCGGGCTATGACGAGGGTTGGTTTTCTACCATCTGGAAGATCAATAGCGATATTGTTCTTGACTCGCCACAGTTTTAATTAAAAATAGATTTTTTTTTCAGAAAACAGTAGTGGGAGTATGGTAGAACTGGAAGTGATTCCAGAACCGCAAAAGATTACTGAAGATTTGATAAGAGCCTAAAGATTCAATCTGATTTGACATTCCATTGGCCACTCCGCAGATACGGTGGGTAACCTCAGGCACTCGAGAGGTACTTCGGTATGCTCAAGGACGGTGGCAGGGAAATTCTTGTTTACCCAAAATTTCCATTGCTGTTGTTCCAGATTGTGAGATCCGGCAGGAGGATGAGTATAGCGTCGTTCTAAACTAGCTTTAGAAGTGCACGTCTATATGACTCTGCCAGAGGGTTGTCTTAGTCAGTGGGAGCAGCGAAAGAATGGTGGACAAGTGGCTTATGTCTATTTATAGACTAAAGCAGATATAGCGGAGATAGATCATCTATTTCTGATGTGACAGTCATAAGTTTGACTTCATCAGAATAGGGGATGGATCTGTTAAGAAGGTAGTAGGGTGTGATGTCCTGGTATTTGATGACATACACGGAGTAGGAAGTGATATTCCTATACTACGATTGGTTATACTTTGGTTGTCACACAGTGGTTTCTCCACATAGGAATTGGATTTTATATCGTACATTCTGGTTACTAGATCTATGGTTTTAGATTTAGATTTGGGTAGGTTCCCAATCTGGGTACTTAGACAGCATTCTATGAGTATTTAGAATGGACGACTCCTGGCACGGTAGAATACCTGCAGGTGATGGAGTCACCCTCTATAAAGGTGTCTTACAGACTAAAGGGGAGAGGGATACGCATGATTGGCAGATCACTTGCTTAGGCAATTGAGTCAATCATGAGATGTCAAGTACCACACCAGATGTTGTTTTTGCAGTAGGTGCAATAAGTTGATATTAATCCAATTCAGGAGAAACAGTTGGAAGCAGTTTTAGAACATAAGTTGATGTTCTAGGGATATGATAACAGTATTCTCCTTCGGGAGACAGTTATCATTTCAGGCTTCCAAGGTGACCTGGATGGCAGAGTGGATGTCAGAGTTATAGTTTTCCCTCTGACGAGGGGCAGTATTTTGGACAGGTGGTCTAGGTGGATACTGAGGGAAGGCATGGCGCAGGATACTGATTAAGTTCAGTTGACGATACAGTCTAAGAAGTTTGGATTTGGAGTTCACTTATGAGCTAGGTCCCATCATATATCCAGACACATTCTAAGACAGGTATTGCTCATTTCGGGAGATGGCTTTCTCCGCGAACTTGAGATAAAGAGAGACATAGAAAGAAACATCAGAGCGGATCCACCCACTGAGGCTATTCCTCAAACGCAATAGTTTCGCAAACGAGCTTTGTGAGACTGACTAGTAGAGGAGTTGGGTGTTCGGTATCACACGGGCTATGAGTATGCGACATTGCAATAATTAGCCTTGATTGCAAGTGGGAGATTGTTGGAGATAGTGCCCTCAGAGTCAATTATTGGATCACAGGCACGTGATTGCAATGATTGAGGGAGGACCTGTCTCAGTAGGACAGTCTTACTCAAGATGATAGTATGCTATCTGGTTTATCTTTATCATCGTGTACTGCTTTAGGTGACCTTACGAGTCGCTATTACACGTTGATAGAGCCCCTAGGATTCTTGCTTGACTACCAGCAGTATGAGGGCGATCATATACGTGGGAGCTGGGGTCTATAAGCACATCCTTAAAAGGTCTCTAGTCGTGGGAGTTTCGAGACAGGGCATCGATTCTCCAGAGTAGACTAGTGTATACAGTTGAGACCCCGACGAGGGGCGGTTGCCAGTCTCACAAGCCACTGGTGTCAGTTGGTTCACCTAAGATGTATACAGGTGCTTATTGGGTTATGAGTACACCGGACAGGTCTCGCCGGGAACCTGCTAGTTGGTATTATACCTGACGTCAGATAGCAGTTCCCTGGTGACATGTGTACAGGTTAGTTCATCGACCTGAGATAGTCATTTGTCTCGTGTGAGTTCCCACTGTGCTTTGATTACTACCCTACCACGCTCAAAGGAGACATGCAAACAGGTTTTAGTTGGGTACAGTCCCGAGCCACATGGAGGCAGTGAGCGGATCTGCAGGGGTTCGTCTCTCCCGGTATTGGGGGTGAGGTCGCGCTGTGTCTAGGAGAGCCAGTACTTGAAAAGTCCTTGGCCAAGGCAGGAGATTTGCTGGTAGGTATTCCAGTAGTATCTCAGGGTGTTCTGGGCTACACTCCGACACGACTTGTACCGCTTTTGGGGGTCTGACTTTTACCAACCCCCTAGGCCCGCCATGCGATGCTCATAGACGAATGGACCGGACTGTACGGATATTGTCACTGACATGCTCAGTAGGGTGTCAGGATGAGTTCGCTCATCGACGTCCCTTTTGGTCAATAGCTGGTAGCCCGTCACGTATGGCTAATACCTCTGACGTGCTAGTGGTTAAATCCATATCCATAGTATTGACGAGTCTTTAGAGTCCACCACACTCAGTTACTCAGGTTTCGGGCGAAACGCTGTAGAGGCCGTATGGAGATATGGCAGGGTTCGATCAGATTCGTGCGGTATTGCACGGATCGTGATCGGACGGTTTTTACTAGCCAGCTTTGGCTTAAGCCGGATCCTAGTATTAGATAGTGTAGTTTTGTCTCTTTGCATTTGTGTTCAGTAGGAATACAAATGCGGGCATGTATATGCAGTAGCGGGGTTTTCCTGTAATTTATTAAGGGATCAGTTTTCTGAAGTTGCCAGTTTGCATTCCATTCCGGCCGGTTTTCCTTTGTTCCTTCGCGGCCATACTTTATCGTTGGAGGGGGTTATTTGCAAGAGTGCAAATAACTTATTGTGGAGGGTTTTCTTGCATTATGTGTGCTTCATGATTGTTCCTTCATGATGAGATTCCATTTTGGTCTCTTTCTTGTATTAATGAGAAAGGAGTTGATTAAGAAATTGATTTGGCTTTTGGATTTGAAATGTGGTGACTTTTTGATCATTATCTTCACACATTTCTCACTTGGATTATTGATTCTCTTTCTCCACCATTTGGATGAGTGGGCCGGCCACACTAGAGGAGAGGAGAGAGAAGTTCATTTTTTATGTGTGGCATTTTATCTTCATCTCATTCTATGGTTGCAAAAGACTAGCTCCAAAGCTCATTCTCTTTCTCATTCTCCTCTCAATTCCTCCATCAAGGCAACTTCAAATACCCCAAAGAGGCATAGTATTCTACACTAGTCTACATCAAATCTTGGACGCGTCGGCTAGCCAACTTCGCGCCTGAGTTGCCTCGGTCTAGAGGTGGGAGCCCGTAAAAGAATCCGGCTACGTCGTGCCCTTTCCGACGAGGAGGTGACGGACGGAGATTCCGCGGGAGATCGGAGTGGAGACGAAGACCGAAGGACACGGATCGCTTGGTATACTTCTCTACCCATCTTATTTTAGTTTGCTAGAAGCTAGGTTAATGGCCTGATCCGGGGTAAAAGTGCGCGGTGGTGCCGGTTTGCTAGTTTGCAAAGTTTTTCGTTTCCGCGTTTCCGGCGTCGGATCGACGGCCGGGGCGCCGCCGTGCTCTTACAGCTCCTATCCTAAATAAACCGTTGATTCTCTATACCGCCACGCTAGATGAGTCACTTGGTGCGCTCCTTGCCCTGAACAACAAGAAGGGAAAAGAAAATGCCCTATACTACCTCAGTCGAACTTTAGTCGGGGCGGTGCACAACTATTCCCCGATTGAAAAGCAATGCCTGGCTCTGATATTCGCTGTGAAGAAGCTGAAGTATTATCTGCTCGCTCATCGGGTTATCCTGATCTCCATGGTCGACCCGCTTAAACACTTAATGACAAAAGCAAGCCTAGCCGGTAAAATGGCAAGATGGACTGTCATGCTACTTGAATTTGACATAATCTATACTTCTCAGAAAGCAGTAAAAGGGCAAGCTTTCATCGACTTCCTTGTTGCTCATCCTATATTAGAAGGGTCACCGCTCAATTGCGAGTTACCCGATGAACAAGTGATGTACCTTGAGGATGACGGGCCATGTTAGGAGATCTACTTTGACAGAGCCTCATCAATAAAGACCCCCAGCAAATCAAGCATCCCAGTGATAAAAGCGGGGATAAGATTGGTGTTCGTCACGCCATCAGGAGGAACCCTACGACGTTCCTTCGCTCTTACCGAGCCTCGCACAAATAACGAAACTGAGTCCAAAGCTCTGATAGCTGGTCTAGAGCTCTCTATAGAAAGGGAAATCCTTCGGCAACAGGTTTACGGTGACTCCCAGCTTGTCATCAACCGAGTGAGCGGCGACTATTGCTCGGAACTTAGGCACACTAGCAAGCTAATTTTCGAAGATGGCAACATGGATTTAAAAAATTTCTAGTTTGATAAAGTTCTGAAACCATGAATCGAACTTAAGAGTTAGGAATTTCTAAAAAAACTAGCGAGCTAAACTAATCTACTATGTGTAGAATACTCACATTCTCAAGTTTTTTTCAAGTGCTCCGGATCGCGCTTGCAAACCGGTCTTCCTTTGCCGAAGATGATCCACCTGAGGGAAACGATCCAAGCTCCAGTTTCGTCTAGCAAAGCAACTGATGCTCCTAGGTCGCTAGCAATGGAGAGTGGGGATGCAGGAATTTTCCACTATCTTTTTCTTTCATATCCAAAGCTCAAGTAAGCAACTAAAGAAGAAGGAGGAGGTGGTGAAGAAACATGGGCATGAGCAACTCAAGAAAGAGTGAGAGAGTGAAAAAATCAAGAAGAGAAATTAGCATGTAGAAAGAATGGCTTATACATCATTTTGCATACATACAAAATATCTCACAACATTTTCAATAAACTAATAATGGTCATACCTCTCTCCATACCTCCAACCATGTTCATGCCACCTCACCCTCCACCTCATTTGCAAATGATTTTCTAAAAAGAAAATCTTATAATGAGGTGTTCATCTTCTAGAAGATATTCCGTATAAATACGGAATACAACCCGGTATACGTATTGAAATACATATACGCGTTTTCGTATAAAAATACGAATAGCCAAGAGAGAAAATGAATAGTGAACAATAATACTAGAATACATATATTAAAAATACACACACACACACACATAAATTATTAAATCAAAACTTGATTTAATAATCCGGCTTAATCCTAACCCGCTAGTATTATTAACCGTCCAATTAAAGTCTGTGTAGCATGTATAAATATTTAATTAGATACCTGTATGTACCAACATATGTCATCTACATCATATCGCCTGAACCGTGAAAACCCTCTGTGTGGGACTCTAAAAACTCGTCAATACGCTGACAGTGGGTTTAACCACAAGCACGTCAGCGGCACTAGCTGTACGTAACGGCTGTCCAGGTATTGAGCGAAAGAAAGGTCGACGAGCAAATTTATCCGTACCCATACTAAACCTGTCCGTGACAATCTCCGTACAGTCCGGTCTGTTCATCTAAGAGTATCGCATATCAGGTTTAGGGGGTGGATAAAGTCAGACCCCTAATAACGCGATATTTTGTGTCGGTATGAAGCTAATCACCCACCGAGAAACTACTGATCCAAATCAGTAATTCTCGTTCACCTTGGCCAAGGATTTCTGGTGATGGCCACCCGTGCACAGCGCGACATCAACCTCCAATACCGGGAGAGACGAATCCCCGAAAATCCGCTCACTGCCTCCATGTGGCTCGGGACTGTACCCAACTAAAATCTGTTTGCATAACTCCTTTGAGCCTTGGTAGGGTAGTAATCAAAGTACAGTGGGAACTCACATGAGACAAATGATGATCTCAGGTCGACAGACTAACATGTACTCAAGTCACCTGAGAACTGCTATCTGACAATAGGTATAATACTATCTAGCATGTTCCCGACGAGTCCGTCCAGTGTAACTCATAACCCAATGAGCACCTGTATACTATCTTATGTGACTAACTGACACCAATGGCTTGTGAGACCGGCCATCGCCCCTCGTCAAGGTCTCAAAAAGTACACACCAGTCTACTCTGGAGTATCGATGTCCAGTCTCGATACTCCCTCGATCAGGGACATTTAAAGATGTGCTTATGGACCACCCAGCTCCCACGTATATGATCGCCATCATAATGCTGGTAGTCAAATAAGAATCCTAAGGGCTCTATCAACATATAATAGTGATCTGTAATATCACATAATACATTTATATGATGATAGAGACAAACCAGTTAGCATACTATCATCTCGAGTAAGACTGTTCTACCCGTATAGGTCCTCCCTCAATCATCACAATCGCATGCTTACGATTACAATAATAGACTTGTGGTCACTACAGCCAACAATCTCTTACTTGCACTTAAGGCTAATTATTGCGGTGTCGCATACTCACAGCCCGTGTGATACCGAACACCCAACTTCTCTACTAATCAGTCTCGCAAAGCTTGTTTGCGAAACTATCGTGTTCGAGAAATAGCCTCAGTGAGTGGATCCGCTCTAATACTTCTATCTTTATTTCTCTATATCTCAACTTCTCGGAGAAAGACTATCTTCCGAATTGAGCGATACATGTCTTAGAATTTGTCTGGATATCTGATGGGACCAAGTTCATAAATGAACTCCAAATCCAACAAACTTCTTAGACTGTATCCTCCACTGAATTTAATCAGTATCCTGTGCCATACCTTCCTCGGTATTCGCTTGGACCCCCTGTCCAACATACCGCCCTTTAGAAGAGGGTAAACTTTAACTTTGACAGTCACTCTGTCATCCAGGTCATCTTGGAAGTCTGAAATAATAACCGCCTCCTGAAGGAGGCTGCCGTTACCATATACCAAGAACATCTTCTTATGTTCATAACTGCCTCCCAATGTTTCTCCAGGATTGGATTAATATATGCTTATTGTAGCTAGTGCAAAAGCAATATCTGGTATGGTACTTGACATCTCATGATTTACTCAATTGCCTAAGCAAGTGATATATCAATTATGCAAATCTCTCTCCTCATCAGTCTAGAAAACATCTCTTTAGAGAGGGTGCATCCATAATCCGTGGGTACACCACCATGCCAGGAGTCGTCCATTTTAAAATACTTTAGAATAGTGTCAAAGTACCCGAATTGGGACACTTCCCAAATCTAGATCTAAAACCATAGATCTAGTCACCAGAATCTCTGATATTTTGTCTAGATCCTATGTCTAGAAATACCTTGTGACAACCACAGTATAACCGATCGTAGTATAGGAAGATCACTTCCTATCAAGAGTATGTCATCCAAATACCAGGACATCACTCCCTACTACCTTCTTACCAGGTCCATCTGTTATTCTGATGAAATCAAACTCTATGACTATTACATCAAAAATAGATAATCTATCTCCGTTATACTTGCTTTAGTCTATAAATAGACATAAGCTACTCTATGACCGTCACATCAAAAATAGATTATCTATATCCGCTATACTTGTTTTAGTCTATAAATAGACATAAGCTACCGGCCCACCACTCTAACGCTGCTCCCACTGACCACAATAACCCTCTGGCAGAGTCATATACACGTGCACTTCTAAAGCTAATTTAGAATGGCGTTAATCATCCATCTGCCAGATCTCATAGTCTAGGACATCAGTAGTGGCAAGTTTGGGTCATCAAAGCCTCCCTGTCACAGTCTTTAAGGAGACCAAAGTCCCTCTGGGGTGGCTGAGGTTACCCACCAAATCTGCGGAGTACCTAATGGATTGTCGAATCTAATTGAATCCTTAGATTCTACTAAATTTTCAGTAATCGTTTGTGGTTTTGAAATCACTTCCAGTTCTACCATACTCCCACTAATGTATTCTGAAAAGAATTCATTTTACTAAAACGGGTGGCGAGTCAAGAACAATATAACTGTTGATCCTTCAAATGGTAGAATGTTAACTCTCGTCAAAGCCCGGGATAACTCACAAACTGTTATTACTGAAACGTGTCTTGAGTTTATCCAGATTCTGATTTTAAGAATAAGCCGGACTACTCCATATACCTTAACATCGTTAAGATATGAATCCATTCTATATCCAATTTAGAAACAAATGCACCAATTTATTTAATTTGAACCAGATTCAAAATACATGCAGCTGTTTCCAGTGCATATCGACTAAATGGAAGAAGGTCATGCAGTATTACTCATCAAGGAGCACACCCACGGATGAGTAACCTGAAAGAAAAGCAAGTTCTCAAATCTATTACTTACGACGGAATACCCAGTATAAGTATCTTTATCTTCGATCACCTCGAAGAATTTTGATACTTTCAATGCATGGTTCTCTACTTTATTCTTATACCCACAACTTCTCAAAATTTGGACCTAGTATTTCAACGAAATGCGTGTCTAAAACCAGAGAAGTCATAAGTCAACGGAATATAGTACGAGTACCAACCCCCTTGTCCTAATGGACATCGGACAACATATAATATTTTGTATAAGTTCTCTGAATTTAATGACTTAAACCCTGTGCATTGAAGGTTGAAAACTGTGTTATGGTTAAGAAAAATTACACCGTTATTGAATGCACATTACCAAATCATCAACTGATAAATGTAAATGTCATAAACATAATTTCAAAAATTTATATCTCACTTTATAAAATAAACGTACAGATATATCAGTTAAACTGGTGCATAACAACGGATATTCAAAACCAAATATTTATCGTCAGGCAAAACCCAGGTGATTTCCTCAAATATCACCAATTATAAAGAATTTTGATATTGAGGATCTAATCACCCAATTCCCAATATTCTACTCCCACTCAGCATTTGTAATGCCATACAAATGTGAGAATAAAATTTGGTAAATACATACCCTAGAGTCAGAATCAAATTGGGAAAGCAGTTTTAACTCAAACCATGTACGTCGTAACTTGAAAACTGTATTATAATTAAGAAGAATTACACCGTTGTTGAATGCACCTTACTTAATCATCAACCGATAAAGGTAAATGTCATAAAAATAATTTCAAAAAATTATATCTCACTTTATAAAATAAACATATAGATATATCAGTTTAAAACTGGGGCATAATAATGGATATTCAAAACCAAATATTTGCCGTTAAGCAAAACCCAGGTGATTTCCTAAAAAATCACCAATTATGAAGAATTCTGATATTGAGGATCTAATCACCCATTTTCCAATATTCTATTCCCATTCAGCATCTGTAATGCCATATAGATATGGGAATAAAGTCTGGTAAATACATACCCTGGAGTCAGAATCTAATTAGAAAAGCAGTTTTAACTAACATCGCACAGTAAGACTGAAACATGAAAATGTTTCAAGGGGTGCTAATAATGCCTTTTCCACTATTCAGATTCATGATAGTAATCGCAATCTCCTTATCCTCACTCCAATCCCTTTATATGTCTTTACTTCTTACCTTATGTACACCATATTTAGGCTAATTGGTTTCTTCCTTCCCTACGTTTCAGCACCAACTTAAGATTTGGAAGAAGACCATCCAATAAGTGTAATATGTGTACTCTCCTAATAGTATGAGCCATCGCAATCTGAGAGAAGAGAAAAAGAAAAGACAACCGAATAATCCTATCCAATTTCTCCAGAACCGGAATCCATTCTCGAACTGAAACAAGTTTCTTCGAGTTCGTATGTAAATATACGATGACATACCCAAACAATATGGATTTTCATAGTGATACGGTGTGTTTTGGAGAAATGCAAATGGGAAGTAGGAGTGGCAGGGATATATGCGGTTTTGTCGTGAATCATGACAATCCAAAGCTAAAGTTTGTAAAAAGGTTCGGTTAACTTGGTTCATAAGTTTTAATCTAAGGTCAGGTCATGGTCGCTGCCAAAGAGAGAGAGAAAAGAAACACTCAGCGTGCACTCTAACCTAAATTAAATTGGTTAATCATTTTATCTAATCAGGATGGCTCGTACTTACTGTTTTCTCGAATTCTCCTTCAAACACTAAAAGGAAAATTAGTCGGGATCATCTGAAAATCACCCGAGGAGTTACACCTACTCATCTGTGGGAATCGGGATCCACTATTATCGCATGATAACTTGATAGAAGCCACTCAAGTCACCACACTCCACAAGGTATGCGCATGCTTGGCAAGTTTCCTTTATATTTGAAACTCCCGATATGATTTTTGCCCCAGGCGCTTATGACCTTGACTTTGGCCAACAAATCATAATACGCAAGTCAAGTTCTACCCGTCATTATTCAGATTAATTTAGACCCACCCATACACACCCTTGACTTTGGCCAACAAGGTGGTACAACTGTCTTAAACCAATGCATCTATCTATGCTACGGATAGGCAACACAGCTACCATTCACGATATCTTGATTTTGGTCAACAAACACCGCATGAATACTATGTGCTACTTATTCGAAACGACAGAGGGATACAGCTGGTTTTTGGCGAAAAACCTTTAAAGTAATGAACTTGATATCGTTGAAGGAACTCAAGTGGTTTTACAATATATAGTGGCGTAAAGTTTGCCCAAAGAGATCACTCCTTGTGAAGGGATCTAGGCTCTTTCCTCATCGAATGAGGTGCTGGATATTCCTAACCGAATACCGCCGTGCAAACTAAAAGAATCGACTATAGTGAAGTTATTATAATGACACAAACTTTTGCCCAAGAGGTCACTCCCCATGAAAGGATTTAGGCTCTTGTCTCGTCGAATGAGGTGCTGAATATTTCTAACCGAATACTGCCGTGCAAAGCAAAAGAAAACGCCTGTAATGTCAGTTTTTAAAAATTGGTTCCAACAACATCATTTAGGTTTTTTTTCCTTGCATTAATCAGAATTAATGCAGTCCCATCAATTAATCATATCATGCCAGAAAGAAACGAAAATAATCATGAACATATATGCCATCCACATTCACCACAGGGTTCCGGGTCTTCACCGTAAGGTTACTTAACTTACGAAAGGGCGGGGACAGGATTAGCGCGGATGCAAAACATATATAGCGTCTATTAGATATATATAATATATATGAACATTCGTCTCACGCATGATATCAAGTAACATCACAGAAGCATCACAACAGAATCGCAGCGGAAGCAAACACAATATGTAAATACGGATAAACTAGGGAAAATACATTTCAATGGAACCAAATATGAAATGCAATTTTCCCAATTGTGTGGATACCCCGTAGTATCAGACCCTAGACCTCCACGAGTGCGAAAAGACACCCACCAATCACAGAAGCAAGGCAACCGCAATCAACGAAGTGAGTGGGCCACCAAGCACTTCCAAGATTCGGTGACTTAGGCACCCTTCTGCGGGTCAGTCCTATACCCCCTACGAGTGCGGAGAATAGCCCGCCAATTCGAGAGTAAGGCACCCCGGTCTCAACGCCATGAGATGGAGGCCCGTTTCCCTCTAGAACCCGCTACTCGAGCACTCCTCTGCCGAGTAATCCTAGTGCATGTAATGAAAAAACTGAATATACAATGGTGAATTTGTCCGCAACCTGGACGTGCCCCAAACAATAATACAAGCCGTGATGATGGCATTCCATATGCCGGACGCTCGCCATGCAATATGAATACACATTATGTCGCAGAGAACCACATTAAATACTATGTACACCGGGCTATCCATCGCGACAAATCCAACATAACCATAATCACAGAGCAACACAGAACATCAACGCGAATATCATATTCGTAAACCCATCTGATTGTGCATATAGCAACCAGTCGGATTATACCGCGCTATGGTATTCACGGTCGCAGAAACAAATGTTCAGAAAAACTCAAATTTAAAATTTCGATCGATTAAAACTTTCCGTATTGGCCCCCCAAGTACAAACCAGCAGACAAACAAATTTGGACTAAAACCAAATATTCCAAAAATCATATTCCCATGAGATAGAGCCCAAGAAAAAATTTAGGGCACTGTAGCCAAAATTGGACCGTAGTTCAGCAGCCAAATTGTGCATTTGGCTTCTGTTCCGCGGTCGAATTTTGGGCTTAGGTGTCCAAATTTTTTCTTAGCTCTAATTTTTCCTGCACATAATTTTAGTGCAACTAGAAATATTTTGGAACAACTTTGAAATTTGAACAGTAAGCATGGATTTTGGAAATGCGATTTGGAAAATTCCGTCGATCGAAATTCTAAATTAGTGCAAACAATTCTTGCTTTTAGCATGGCTCTGATACCACTGTTGGGAACTTAGGCACACTAGCAAGCTAGTTTTCAAAGATGGCAACATGAATTTAAAAAATTTCTAGTTTGCTAAAGTTTCGAAACCATGAATCGAACTAAAAAGCTAGAACTTGCTAACAAAAACTAGTGAGCTAAACTAATTTACTATGTGTAGAATACTCACATCCTCAAGCTTCTTTCAAGTGCTCCGGATCGCGCTTGAAAGCCGGTCCTCCTTTACTGAAAATGATCCATCTGAGGGAAACGATCCAAGCTTCAGTTTCGCCTAGCGAATCAACCAATGCTCTAAGGTCGCTAGCAACGGAGAGTGGGGATGTAGAAATTCTCCACTATCCTTTTTTCTCATATCAAAGCTTAAGTGAGCAACTAAAGAAGAAGGAAGAGGTGGTGAAGAAATATGGGCAAGAGCAACTCAAGAAAGAGTGAGAGAGTGTGAAAAAATCAAGAAGAGAAATTGGCATTTAGAAAGAATGGCTTATACATTATTTTGCAGCCATACAAAATATCTCACAAGATTTTCAATAAACTAAAAAAGGCCATATCACTCGACATAACTCCAACCATGCTCATGCCACCTCACCCTCCACCTTATTTGCAAATAATTTTCTAACAAGAAAATCATATAATGAGGTGTCCATCTTCTAAAAGATATTCTGTATAAATACGGAATACAACCCGGTATAAGTATTAAAATATATATACGTGTATTCGTATAAAAATACGAATAGCCAAGAGAGAAAATGAATAGTGAACAATAATACTAGAATAAATATATTAAAAATATATAAATAAATTATTAAATCAAAACTTGATTTAATAATCTGGCTTAATTCTAAGCCGCTAGTATTATCAACCGTCCGATTAAAGGTAGCCTGTATAAATATTTAATCGGATTCCTGTATGTACCATCATACGTCATCTACATCATATCGTCTGAACCGTGAAAATCCTCTGTGTGGGACTCTAAAGACTCGTCAATATGCTGGCAGTGGGTTTAACCACAAGCACGTTAGCGGCACTAGCTGTACGTAATGGCTGCCCAGGTATTGAGCGAAAGGAAGACCGATGAGCTGTAGGGATTCCTTAGCACCATGCCTAGGCTTTGGGTTGCATCATACATACTATAATAAAAATTTATAGGGTGCTAAACAATTCCAATCTTGAATCGAACTAGAAAATTTGGGTAACAATAACTAGTATCACATACTAACAAGTGTCTAACACTAAGAGGTGAGTAATACAACCTTTGTAGATCTCATCTTGTGACTCCTTAGATCAACTAGGGTTTGAACCGGTTCGTTTGAATCCTTCCAAGTCCACGACGATCCACCACGAAGTCCCTTTGCTCAAGCTCCTAGCTTCACTTGATCTTTGAAGAAGTGGAGCAAACAATTTACACTAGTGGGCTAGACTAATATAGATTGGTGATGTGGATTTGGATCTCACTTAAAAACCTTTTCTTTTTATGTTCTTCACTCACTTTCAAAAACCTAGAGAGCTTGAAGGAGGAAGAAGAAGGAGAATGGCTAAACTTAACTCATGAGAGAATAATCAACATAATCAAGAAGGAGAGAGTGAATTATGTCATCCTTAACCATGGTTACAAAATATCTAGATATTTTGAGACTTGAGTTTAAGCAAAACCATGGGCTACTAAAACCATGGGCAATGAAACCATGGTTTTGACTTTAGTCAACACAAGAGAAGAGTGTAGAAAGTCAAGCATGATTTTATTCCCATTTTGCTTTTCTCAATAATCAAAATATATAAATATATTACCATGTGAGTCTTGCATTACCATCACCAATGTATCATCAACCATGACACATGTATGCTTGCATGTGTGCATCCATATCAACATATACATACACTCATGCATGCATCATAAAGAAATAGGTTTTAATAAATGAGCTAATGGACTTAATATTAAATCAACACTTGATTTAATAATCTGGTCATATCACATACAACCTGTCCAATAGTAAACGCCCGATTAAAATACGGTATCAAGTACACGCATTTAATCGAGCTCCCGCACACCACCGCTTGTGCAGGTCCCGACAATTCCTTTGAGTTTCGGTCTTGCGACCGTACTCCCCAGGCGAAGTGTTTCACGCGTTAGCTGGGCCCCTGATCCGCGTAGACCAAGGGCGAACACTCATCGTTATCCCATATGCACCCCACATCTTTTCGCCTGAGCTAGGAAACCCCTTTATGGGATTCTAAGACTCGTCAATATGCTAGCAGTAGGTAGTGATCATATCACATACCCACAAACCGTAAGTGGCACAAGCTGTACGTAACGGTTCCCAGGTATTGAGCGATCAGAAGAAACACAAGCGAACCTGTCAAAACTCCCACCGAGCCAACTGGCAACACTTACCGTACAGTCCGATCTCTTCGTCAGATATGCTGCATATCGAGTCTAGGGATGGTATCGTCGACCCCAATAACTCAATGAGTCATGCCGGTATATGGCTCATAACAGATCGAAACTACTGATAACACTTATCAGTAAATCTCATCAGCCCTAGCCAGGGACTTCCTGTTATAGCCAATCATGCATAGCGTAACATCAACCCCCAATACCGGGAGAGACGAAACCCCTCTTATCGCTCATTGCCTCCATGTGCCTCGGGACTGTACCCAAAATCCACCTGTTTGCATGACTCAGTAGTGCCTTGGTAGGGTGGAGATCAAAGTACTGGTAGGACACACAATATTCTATGACGATCTTGGGTCTACAGACTAACATGTACCAGTGTCTCCTGAGAACTGCTATCCGATGATAGATATAACACTACAAAGGATTTCTCGGCGAGTCCGTTCAGTGTACCCAGTCTCACTGAGCACCCGTATACAGTCTTTGGTGTCACCACACCAATGGATATGGGATCATCCATCGTCCATCATATGAGTCAAGTAATGTATACGCTACTCTACTCTGGAATATCGATGCCCCATCTCGATACACCCATGACTAGGAACATTTCAAGGATATGCTTATAAACTACACATGTCCCACTAGTATGATCCGCATCATAATCCCAGTATCAAGAAAATATCCTAAAGGCTTTATCAACATGTACTAAATAAGTAATATGCATGAACAAGTGAACATGTTAAGATAAAGAACGACCAGATAACATACTATCATGTCGAGCAAGAATGTCCTTTGAATATATATATATATATATATATATATATATATATATATATATACATACATACCGATATATCCACTATCATATAATGGCCTCGAGGGCATACATATCCAACACGAGCAAACTCATCCGTACCTCTACTGAGCCTGTCTGTGACAATCTCCGTACAGTCCGGTCTGTTCATCTAAGAGTATCGTATATCTGGTCTAGGGGGTGGATAAAGTCAGACCCCTAATAATGCGATATTTCGTGTCGGTGTGAAGCCCATCACCCATTGAGAAACTACGGATCCAAATCAGTAATTCTCGTCCACCTTGGCCGAAGAATTTTGGTGATGGACACTCGTGCACAGCGCGACATCAACCCCCAATACCGGAAAAGACGAATCCCCAACGATTCGCTCACTACCTCCATATGGCTCAGGACTGTAATAAAATAAAACCTGTTTGCACAAATGCTTTGAGCCATTGTAGGGTAGTAATCAGAGCACAGTGGGAACTCACACAAGAAAAATGATGATCTCAGGTCGACAGACCAACCTGTACTCATGTTACCTAAGAACTGCTATCTGATAATAGGTATAATACCATCTAGCATGTTCCCAGCGAGTCCGTCCAGTGTAACTCACAACCCAATGAGCACCTGTATACTATCTTAGGTGACTAACTGATACCAATGGCTTGTAAGACCAACAACCGCCTCTCGTCGGAGTCTCGAAAAGTACACACTAGTCTACTCCGGAGTATCGATGCCCAGTCTCGATACTCTCTCGACCAGGGACATTTAAGGATGTGCTTATGGACCACCCAGCTCCCACGTATATGATCGCCATCATAATGCTGGTAGTCAAGCAAGAATCCTATGGGCTCTATCAACATGTAATAGTGATCTGTAATATCATATAATGCATGTATATGATGATAGAGACAAACCAGATAACATACTGTCATCTCGAGTAAGACTGTTCTACCCGTATAGGTCTTCCCTCAATCATCACAATCGCCTACCTGTGATTAGAATAATAGACTTAAGGGTACTGTAGCCAACAACAAGATATATAAGCCCGAGTTAGCTCGATACATAAGCCGGGTGGTGGAACTCATGAAACAGTTCACTCATATTGAACTAATGAAGGTCTCTAGGGCGTTGAATGGAATAGTCGACGTACTCGCTCGCCTATCCAAACAGCTAGCTAATCCTGACATGGATGAAATTCTGGTCACAGTCAGGAGTCGGCAAATTCTGCCACTAGTCTCTTAACGGGAAGAGAAAAGCGCAGAACAAAAGAGCAATCCCGTTGAAAAAGTTCTGATCATTCAAGACAAGCCCGATTAGGGAGAGCCCTTCATAGAGTATCTCCGATACTACAAGCTGCCCGAAGAAAAATCTGCTAGGGTTCAGCTGAAAAAAAGAGCTCTCCGATACGTGTTTGTAAAGAATATGCTATACCACTGATCATATGACCAACTCTGGCTCAGATGTCTGTCATCGGCCGAAGCCTAAAAAGTCATGAAAGAAGTTCACTCAGGCGTCTGCGGAGCTCACGAGTCCGGCCCCAAAATGCGGCTTCAAATAAAACGGCTTGGATATTTTTTGCCTACCATGATAAGGAATTGCGAAGAGCATACAAAGAAGTGTCATCTCTGTCAAATTCACGGTGACTTCATCCATATGCATCCCAACCCGCTGCATCCTACTGTGGCGTTATGGCCCTTCGATATTTGGGGCACCGATATAGTAGGCCCAACTGATCCTCCGCCGTCCAAAGGCCACCGGTTCATATTGGCCGCACCGACTACTTCTCTACATGGGCTGAAGTTGTTCCATTAAAAGAAGTCAAGACAGAAGATATTCTGACATTCTTCAGGCAAAATATTCTATACCGCTTTGGTACACCGAGAAGAATTATATCTGACAACGGGCCTTCTTTCAAGAGCTTCAACATCTCAAGATTCGCTACTCAGCATAAGATAGACTGTAGATATTTCTCTATCTATAATCCAAGAGACAATGGGCTAGCTGAAGCCTTCAACAAAACTCTATGCAATCTCCTGAGAAAAATGTTTCAGCCAACAAGAGAGATTGGAATCACAAGCTCCACGAGGCGTATGTGGGCATATCGTACCACGCATTGCACTCCAACTCGGTCCACTCCATACTCATTACTCTTCGGAGTGGTGGCAATCCTCCCCCTAGAAGTCGAAGTTCCAAGCTTAAGAATAGTCGTTTAGCATGAGTTGACAGAGGAGGAAAACGTCCTCTTTCGTCTCGAAGAGCTCAACATCCTCGAAGAAAAGAGGCTCACAGTATAGCAAAATCTAGAGCTGTACCGAGCCCAAATGTCATGGGCCTACGATAAGATGACCCGTCTCCGTGCTTTTAAGAAAGGCGAATTAGTATTGGTCCTTAAAAGACCGATCATCCCCAATCGACATGCCAAGGAAAAATTCGAGCCAAACTGGGAAATTCCATACGTTATTGAGAAAGTGTTTGAAGGAGGATCTTACCAGCTAATAAATGCCGAGGAAGAAAGGCCCATGCCACCCATTAATGGCTGATATCTCAATAAATACTACGTGTGAATGCTCCAAGTCGCAGACAAAATGAGTACACCAGCCATACGGTCTGGATCATACATCCTATAAAACCGTATACAATCCACGGGCGCAAATGACCCCTATCTCTCTCAAGTACTAATGGCGAGACTACATCTGAGGTCCTACCAGTGATGAATCATTAAAAAAAGTATGTCCACAAGCAAAACGGATGAAAACCCGAAAGGGCTCCGTGAGTAAAAACAGCTGTTCCCCTCCGAACGGCGGCCTAGACTTTGCGTCTCGCTTGAGATTCGGGGCAGATGCTATTTGGTTTTATCCGTCTACCTCTCCGAAGATGCCAAATTTATTTATGGCACCGTGTATCGGAGGTTTAGACGGATGCGGCCGATGTAGCAGACTTTGTCAGATTCCCCCTCAGGGTGAGGGGTTTTTGATTGTGGGGACGCTCTTCCCTGCAGGCGCAAGCCCCTGCAGTTAATTACGCTACCGCATCGCGGTAACAACTTTCTCCTTCTCGAGAATTTCACTTCGTGTCATGTGTGTTTGTTTTATTTGTGTTTGCCCGTGGATTGTATACGGAGACTGAGTAATGCCGTCGCCCGTAGGACGTGGATTAGTCCAAATCCGTATTTACTTAGATTTGGGTTTGGTGTTTTTAGTTTAAGGATGCATTAGTCGCATTGCGGCTAAGATCAACTTAAACGTTCGTTAAGGATACGTTAGTCCTGTTTTAGACTAAGATCAACTTAACGTCGTGATTAATATATGGCCGTCAGGGCTCGTCACCTCTCTGACGTCGTTGAAGGATTACAACGACAGGTGTCAGAGGAGTTCAGAGATGCACTCTTGAACCAAAGTTGATTTGGGGTTTTATCATTCATTTAAATGTCTAAGGATACGTTAACCGTATCTGGGGCTAAGATCAACTTAAACGGAACCGTTTAGATCCGGCAAAAGAGCATTTGGAGGCTCTATTGTTCCAGTTTAGGGACGTAGTGGTCCATTTTCCAGTTTAGGGACGTGGTGGTCCATCGCCAGTTTAGGGACGTGGTGGTCCAATATTAGTTTAAGGACGTCTCGGTCCGATATTAGTTTAAGGACGTCTCGGTCCGATATTAGTTTAAGGACGTTTCGGTCCACGAGTTTAAGGACCCCGCAGTCCATATACGTGTGTGGTCGTCGGGACCCGTCACCTTTCTGACGTCGTTGAAGGATTACAACGATAGGTGTCAGAGGAGCTCGGAGATGTACCCTCGAACCGGATATAAATTGATTTAAGGGAGCAATATCGCTCAGCCAATTTAATTTGAGGACTTACGGCCATGATTGGGCTAAGTCCAAAGTATTCAACGCTTTTTATTTGTTCTTGGTCTGTTAGACCTGTGTTGAGGCTTGGCTTATTTTTAAATAATGCATTGCATTATTTTCTTCTTTTTTTTTGTTTGGGCTCTGCCCATAAAAGATGTAGAGCATCAATTTATTTTGGACTCTGCAAGGCAACTGCATAGCATTTTATTATTTTGTTTGGGCTCTGCCCATTTATAAATGATGCAGAGCATCAATTTGATTAGGCCTGTTTGGTCTTTTAATTGGGCCTGGCCCTTCAGGAAAAGAAATGTATTGCATTTGTCAGGTGCTTTGCGCCAATTACTGAGCGCAAGCGCTTGTGGTTAGGACACGTGTCATGCTCTGGTGAGCGCAAGCGCAACAGCGCAGTGCGCTGCGCTAGTGCGCTGCGCTGTTGCGCTGCTGACACGTGGCGCGCTCTGGTGAGTTGCGCCAATTCCAGAGAGCAAAGCTCTATTTCAAGAGCGCGTAGCGCAAGTGGTTCTATAGCTGACACGTGGCGCCCTCTTAAGAGCGCAACAGCGCAGTTTGCAAGTGCAGAGCACTAAGAATCTTTTAGATTCAAGAACATAAGTGCAAAGCACTGTTTAATTTCTTGATCTAAATTTAGATCAAAGAAAAATAATAATTTTTTTTTGTTTCAAGAACCAGAGGTTCATAAAAGTGCAAAGCACTATTTTTTCTATTTTTTTATTTTATTGTCTTCTTGTTTTAAAGAACCAGAGGTTCATAAGAAGTGCAAAGCACTGTTTTTTTTATGTAAAGATCATTGATCTTGTTTTTAGATCAATGATCTATTAGAAGAAATTTCTTCTTCTATTTTATGAAGGTTCTTTACCTTTTTCTTGGAATTTTCTCAGAGTTCTCTCTGTTTGAAGCTCTTGACCCCCTTTTTTTTAAGAAATGTTGATGCCTTTGAATTGAGGCTTAGGGTCCTTTTTATAGTGCTCACAAATTAGTTAAATTTGTTAAAGAGATCATTCTCTGAGTGATTTGGGGAATTTTCCCCACCGTTGGATCTTTGATCCAAGGGCTTCTGCTTTGCAGAAGAAATTCTTCTTGTTTTAACAAGAACAGAAAAGATTTCTTAGAAATTTAATTCTGTTTGGCGCAGATCTCCCTGCGCATGACACGTGTCGCGTTGGGCCGCTGACGTATCTGCGCTGCGCTGACGTATCTGCATCATTTTTGGGCGCTGCGCTGACGTATCTGCGCCGGACACGTGGCGCGTTGCGCCCGGGATTTGAAGCGTTGCTCCAAAATTTGAATTTTGAATTTCCAGCAGAGCTTTGCTCTGATTGGGGGAAACAAATGCCCCCCACCGTTGCGCTCACGTGGCGCGCACGTGAGTGCAGCGGTGGCAAGCCCCTGACTGTTGGATCAAGGGGTGAGCTGAAACGGCGCAAGCGCCTTATAAATAGGACCTATGGCCCTTTAGAAAACTTCACCATTTTCTAGATTTTGATTTCAGAGCTTTGCTCTTGCTTTGAACTTCAGAGCTTTGCTCGTTTCCACAGTTAGAACACTTTTTAGGTAAAATTAATTTAAATCAATCTTAATCAAAAGAGCTTTGCTCTTATAGATCTTTTGATCTAAAGAAATTCCCTTTGGGGTTTCACCAACAGAGCTTTGCTCTCGTGAATCCACAGATCTATAGAGATCTTGTTCATGGGTTTTAACCCATGAGCAGAGCTTTGCTCATGGATCCAAAAATAGATCTTTTTGATCTAAAAACGAAGAACTTCTAAAAGTCTTCAAAAGATTTTAATTTCTTTAAGAGTTTTAAATAAATTTTCTCATCATCATCACAGATCTAGGCTCTTTTAAGGAATCTTATTCCCCTGAGACCAGAGTTTGACAAGTGTCACTCTATGATAGAGCTTTGCTCTGAAAGAGAAGATTTTCTCCTTGTCTATAGGGATTTTTTTTTAATGGGAATGTTTTCCTGGGGACCAACTGACAATCTCATCCAATGATAAGGTTGTCTTGTTAACTGACGTATTGTCATCCAGATTTTGTGGGTCCCCCTTTGGTCCCCTACTCACTGCACTGCTGTGTGGTGTAATTAATTAAGTTACATTTAATCTAATTTAATTAATGCATTTTTTTAGACGCCAAATGTTGGAATTGCAACACTAACGGCTGAATTTGTTCTTTTGCAGCGATTATGTCTGAAGACACTTCATTCCCGTTCATCCGCTCGGAGGAGGGATTTCCCGAGGCGCCCTTGGACCGTGAAGCCCTAACCATGATTAGAGAGTACGACCCGGAGTACAAGAAACTCCACCTTTGGGGGTCTTGGTATAACCAGATTATTATGGGTCGACGCAGCTTCACATGCGCAGTGCCGTCTGAGCCCATCACGACAATTCACTACGCTACCCCGCCTTCAGTGCAGTATGCCGTGGAGATGATAAACTGGACCGCGAACAGCTTTCTTCATCCCGCTATGGATGCGGTTCCGGTTCAGCGTCCTATGGTTTTGGATATCCTAGGACGCCGTATCTGTCAGGGGGAAGCACGGCCCTGAGGGCAATCATATAACCTTGGTTTGATTCCCTGTCACCCGATTGGCTATCTGCCGTGGACCCGGTACATCCTGTCGACGAAGAAGTCGCAGTTGATAAGACTAGGATTGTACACCGCGGTCTACGTCTCTCTCTTTCAATATCCTACGCTTCCCACCTGGTGGTTCAAGGCTTTCTTGGAGCAATGGAATATTCTCACCCACACTTTCCTTGCCATGGATCGGGAAGTGTCCATTTCTTTAAAGGAATTCGCGGAGGTATCCGGCCTACCGGTTATGGGGGAACACTATGAAGAGCTGCTCCCGACAGATGAGTACGTCTTCGGTGCTAAGCCGATAGTAAGGGGGATCACGCCGGAAAGTGCCATTCAACATCAATTCCCGAGCCTGATCAAGGTGTTGAACATCTACGAGTCCCTTTTTATCGAACACGGGAGTCGGGGGGTTAACTTTGAGGACTTCATTGCTCGTTTCCTTCGTCCAAGCGTCATTTCATCGGGATCTGCCAAGTTTGCCACCTTGGATGACCCTTTCGGTTTAGGTTCGGATAACCTGCCAGCGAAAGACATAGACCAAAAGGACTTTTTTCTTCCTAACTTCCCAACCATGTCTTTTGCAGAAATTGCGGCCCCTGGAATGGATGAGGAGGCTTTCTTTTTAGGATTTCTCAGATTGCGGCTGAGTTGGTTCGCGATCCCAATGCACTCTCATCGCATGCGGCCTTCCGTCTTCTACCCAGCTCACCGAATGGTCATCGGGATAAAGGTGGCCGTGGGGATCGCTGGCCTGGCGCACCTATATCATGGCCTCAGCCGAGCAGCGGATGCCAACGAGCCCGAGGTCCTGCACGTGGTCTTCCCGATGCACTACTTTGCATCGTGGCTCGAGCTACACACGGCTGGTGTCTTCGGCATGCATAAAAGGCCTTTATTCTTTGACAAGTGCGGTTTTCCTCGCATTTTACAGTTGATTGGCTCATCAATCGTGACCCCTTCACCACGGGACGCCAGAGGTTTACTGCTTCGCCCTCACACCGTTGGAGTCGGGATGTCCTTCATTGATAAGGTATTGACCATTGGAAAAGCGTCCACCTCTGCGGTGCGACCATTACAGGACTCCTTCAAGGATGGAGCTTCAGTGTTAACGGCCCGGGAGATCCTCCATTTGTATTCTATTAGACCGGGTTTCCTAGTCTTTAGGCAGGGCGGTGCAGCAGTCTTTATAAGATATAACCCGCATCGTTTTGCCCAACAACTGGGTTACGATCAAGGGATACCCTTGGAAGCTTTCTTACTG
The DNA here is from genome assembly GCA_030015575.1 of Agapanthus africanus. Taxonomy (NCBI): domain Eukaryota; kingdom Viridiplantae; phylum Streptophyta; class Magnoliopsida; order Asparagales; family Amaryllidaceae; genus Agapanthus; species Agapanthus africanus. The sequence continues at coordinate 774,367,688 of CM057341.1, forward strand.
GAACCTGCTATCAATGAAGAAGGGATGGAGAACGCGTTACAGCACTTCATGCGCTTGAACACGGGTTCTCATTTTTTTATCAGCATGCCGGCCTGTGCTCCACGACTCCTCAATGTATATAGAGAGTGGTACAATCATGCGACGGGGGCCGTTATAAAGGAAGAGAGGCGAGTGTTGATCGACCGTAAAGAAGTACCCCCGGCACCAATCGTAACGCTCCCTTAGCGCCAAGGATCCTGGTGGTTCCTCCTCTAAAAGATGCTGGGGGCAGACCATCACGTGCGCAAAGCCCTCCACATGAGCTGCCGCTCCCTGATATCACAGACGCACCTCCCGCACCCTGTGCTCCAGTGGAGACAGTGGTTGTACCCTCGCCGGAGTCTGGCGTGGGTGCGGACATCGGGACCCGTCGTCCCAAAGTGGCTGCTAAGCGGAAGTCGATCCCCCGCGAGCCTAGGGTCGGGGGTCAAAAGAAAAAGAAATCGCTCTTTGCTGCGGACGTCGTATTCGGCCAGGAACCCCATGCTCCCTATGCTGAAGGTCTGCTCGAATACGGGACTAACGCAGGATTATTGATGCCGCCGCCGGACGATACAGACTTGGAGGCTGCTCTCAGAGCTTCGGCATGGTTGGCGAGGCGTGACGCGTGGTTAGCTAAGCTTGCGCAGTCAGGTAACTACTAGTCACATTTTCCTTATTACAACATATCTCCCTTATCACCCTTGATTAACGCTTTTCTCCTTTCTTTCAACAGGCATCACTGACGAAGAAGCCATTGCCGCTTCTTTGAAGACTTTCCAAGAGGAGGAACGTCTTAGAGCGTCTATGGGCCTTAGTAAGTTTTAATTCATCAAGTCTCCATCTCCCTTGTGTTATGGTCGATCTAACCTTCTCTCTTTTTATTGTAGAAACCTCAATGCCGTTCCCACCAAGCGACACAAATGTTCCGCCAGCCGCCGATATTCCTGCTTCCTCTGGGCCACCGTAGGAGGTTCGTCTTGAAGAGCCGATGAGAGATGCCTTAAAGGCTCTGGAGGCATCCCTGAACGAGGATGACGACGCCTTGAAGGAGGCGTCTCAAAGGTCTATCGCGACAGCCCGGGAGGAAAGGAAGAGGCTGAGGCATGAAGCGAAGGCACGCAGGGCTGCCTTGGCTATGGGAGCGGGTCCCAGCACTGTCCCTCATGCTGATACTCCATCCGAAGAGGCCCCTGTCGCCTTATCCACTGCCCGCAGAGAGGTGGCGCGCGCAGTTCGGAGCGCAAACGGTAAATCCACTTCAGGTAATGTTTCTCTCAGAGTTTTTTGTTATAAGGATTTTAATGTCGTTGGTCCTTATATCTCTTATCTTGCAGGGTCAAGTCCGACCGAAGGGGAAGCGGAAACCGTTGATCCCAAAGAAACAAAGGAGGCGGTACCTGTCGAACTCGAGCCGACGGTGGGCAATGTCGTTGTGGCTTTGGAGCCTAAAGTGGAGGTCGAGGGGCCTACCGCCGAGAAGGTCATTGATGCCGAACCTGAAGTGGTGGCAGATGATATGATTATTATAACTGAGTCCAGGGTGGTGGCGGATGAGGCGCTCGAGGCCGGCGATCCCCCGGCGACGGTGGACGATATAATCGCAACTACTGAACCCGAAAGAGTAGTAGGTGAGGTGGCCATGATTCCCGAGGACGAGCCAACTGCTCCTTCTCTGGAATCTGGCAATACTCCAATCATAGCCCTTCCCGTCTACGGCCCTCCGCCATCTCCAGGTCTTGCGAGCACGATGACGGTCCCCATCGAGTCGGGTGACGAGGCCACGGGAGGTGGTCTCATGTCGATAGAGGAGGGAGTTGCCTTCGTTTCAGCCGGGAGTTCCTCAGGTAAACCTCAAGTGGCTGCTTTTCTTTACTTTACAATCTATTCTGACAAGTTCACCTTTTCGTAATGCAGGTGCAGCTAGTGCCGATGCCCCACTGCTCGAGGGAGCGCCTTCAACGACTGCTTTGGCGGTGGTCACCTCTCAACCTTCTCTCATACCCTCGAAGATGTTGGAAGGTATGTGTTTACGATTTATTAATCTTGTTTTCCAGACATATAATTCGTGTACTAAAGTCACACTGTTGTGTTTTCAGGCGCGCTTTTTGATCATGTATATCAGATGTTGCTCCCACACTTTTCCTTCCCATCTGAGCTTGCTTCTTCCTCTGGTGGCGTTGGTGAGTATGATTTCCGTTGACATCCTTCCTCTCTTTTTTCTTATTGATGGAATTACCTCTAACCTCTTTTTCTCATCTCAACTGCAGTGCTACAGATTGAAGGAGGGGATAAAAGATCAGCTGCGCCACCAGCCCTTCCGACCTTACCACCTGTCTCAACTGGTACAATGACCATCATATTGGTAACTTTCCTCTCTTTATTTTCTGTACTGTTATCTGATCGCATCCTGTTTCTTTCAGCTGTCGTTCTGGCTTCGGCGTCCTTTGAACCTCGCATCACAATGCCGGTAGGTCCTTATCTGAGGAGTCTGTCTTCAAAAGGCGCCGCGAATAGTCTGCGCATGTTGAGTGACTATGTCGAGGAACTCGACGTTGAAACTCCTACATCTGCCGCAGACTTCGCTATGGTAGTTAACCCGATGCTAGCAATACTCGTGAACTTTCATGATGAGGGCATCATTGCATCCTGGGTTAACCATTGTAAGGAGATCGAGGGTCGCCTATATCAGTTGGAGTCGCCGTGTCCCGCTCCCGAGACCGTGGCTGCCAGTAATCAAAGGACAGCGTGGATTGAGCAGAGCGCTCCTTATTTCCGCCATCTCGAACAAGAAGTCATTTCAAGGCGTAAGGAGCGTGGTGAGACTTCGAGCAAGTCTGCTCAACTGCATGCTCGGGTGGAGGCCAATGCCGCACGGCTGAAGGTTATCTTTGAGGGCCTCCTGCAATGCCTCTCCGAAGGGTTATCATTGAGGCAAAAACTTGACGTTGTCGAGCGAGCTGCACCCAGCCAGGAAGCAGCCCAGAAGGCGGCGGAGGAGCAACTTTCATCCTTCTTGCAGCAGCGGGCTCAGGTGGAGGCGGAGGTGGCCGCGGCTGCCACTCGAGAGGAAGCGCTGAAGGAAGTGCGAGAGCAGCTTGTGAACTTACTAAAGACACTTCCTCCTCAGTAGCTATCCATTTTTGTATCGTTTGTACTTATAGATAAAAGAATGTATATGTATATTTTTTTATCCTTTGACATAATGTATTCTGTATCCGATCAAGTTTATGAATAAAAGATACACCTTTTTTATAATGTGTCATTTCCTGGTCTTTTCCTTCTTTTATTATCAGCATATCATCTTAGCGAACATGGTTGACAGATAGTAGGGCACGCATCTTGACTTTCCTAAGAATCAGCGATGGCTTAGGCCGCAGGTTCAGATCTGCTGCCTAAGACTTTTCAACTCCATAAGCCGTGAGGGTCTCATAGAGAATTTTCTCCCTACGGATCGAGAGGATCTCGTAGGTGGGTTTTCTCCTTAGGAATCGTGAGGATTCCTAAGTGTGGTTTTCTCTTATAAGTCGTAAGGATCCTACAAGAGAGTTTTTCCCTCTTACGGGTCGAGAGGACCCACAAGCGGTTATTTCCTTTCTCGTCGAAATTCGACTTTGGAGAGTGAGACCCGTGAATAGTATGCAAGAGACCATTTTGGATTGACTTGCAGGGTCCCATTGTTCAGGAAGCAAGTTTTTTAGTCCCTGCTGCCTGAGGCTTCATTTGCAAGTTGAGACGAATCGGGAGTTTCCCGCGGAGACAATGGTTTCTCTGCGAGCCGACGCGAATCAGAAGGCTCTCGTCAAGGAGTGTTTGTATCCGTGAGTCGAGGAGTTTGCTAGGGATTATTTGTTTCCCAAGCGCCAAGAATTATTTGTTTCCTTGGGGTTTGAAACGAGTCGAGGATTCCCACGGGGGCACCGGTGGCTCTGCGGGTCGACGCGGCTCAGGGGGCTCTCGTCAAGGAGTGTCTGTATCCGTGAGTCGAGGAGTTTGCTAGGGATTATTTGTTTCCCAAGCGCCAAGGATTATTTGTTTCCTCGGGGTTTGAAACGAGTCGAGGATTCCCACGGGGGCACTGGTGGTTCTGCGGGTCGACGCGGATCAGGAGGCTCTCGTCAAGGAGTGTTTGTATCCGTGTGTTGAGGAGTTTGCTAGGGATTATTTGTTTCCCAAGCGCCAAGGATTATTTGTTTCCTTGGGGTTTGAAACGAGTCGAGGATTCCCACGGGGGCGCTGGTGGCTCTGCGGGTCGACGCGGATCAGGAGGCTCTCGTCAAGGAGTGTTTGTATCCGTGAGTCGAGGAGTTTGCTAGGGATTATTTGTTTCCCAAGCGCCAAGGATTATTTGTTTCCTTAGGGTTTGAAACGAGTCGAGGATTCCCACGGGGGCGCTGGTGGCTCTGCGGGTCGACGCGGATCAGGAGGCTCTCGTCAAGGAGTGTTTGTATCCGTGAGTCGAGGAGTTTGCTAGGGATTATTTGTTTCCTAAGCGCCAAGGATTATTTGTTTCCTTGGGGTTTGAAACGAGTCGAGGATTCCCACGGGGGCACTGGTGGCTCTGCGGGTCGACGCGGATCAGGAGGCTCTCGTCAAGGAGTGTTTGTATCCGTGAGTCGAGGAGTTTGCTAGGGATTATTTGTTTCCCAAGCGCCAAGGATTATTTGTTTCCTTGGGGTTTGAAATGAGTCGAGGATTCCCACGGGGGCGCTGGTGGCTCTGCGGGTCGACGCGGATCAGGAGGCTCTCGTCAAGGAGTGTTTGTATCCATGAGTCGAGGAGTTTGCTAGGGATTATTTGTTTCCCAAGCGCCAAGGATTATTTGTTTCCTTGGGGTTTGAAACGAGTCGAGGATTCCCACGGGGGCGCTGCTGGCTCTGCGGGTCGACGCGGATCAGGAGGCTCTCGTCAAGGAGTGTTTGTATCCGTGAGTCGAGGAGTTTGCTGGGGATTATTTGTTTCCCAAGCGCCAAGGATTATTTGTTTCCTTGGGGTTTGAAACGAGTCGAGGATTCCCACGGGGGCGCTGGTGGCTCTGCGGGTCGACGCGGATCAGGAGGCTCTCGTCAAGGAGTGTTTGTATCCGTGAGTCGAGGAATTTGCTGAAGTCACTGGCTTCTTCGGTTGAAATGAACCGTTGAGGTTTGGCTTCGTCGTCTGACGGAGTCCGCTGGGAAAGTATGGTTCCTTCTTTGTTTACGCCCTTGGATTGTATACAGGGATCGATGTGATCTTGACTGTAGGGCCAAAGTTTTATCATTTTTTTTCTTTTTATTTTATCTTATTTCCGCGATACTCTATCATTTCAGCTTTTATATCGCGAAGGTCGCGACTGCCCAATCATTTCGGCTATTTTTCGCGGTGCCCAATCATTTCTGCTATTTATTTTAGTTTTACTCGCTGCTTTTTATTGCGAGCTGCCCTATCATTTCGTCTATTTCGCATGCATACATTTTACTTGCTGCTTTTTATTGCAAGTTGCCCTATCATTTCGGCTATTTCGTATGCATGTGCGGCCTATCGGCTTTTCGCCGTAAACCTGAAATTAGACTCTGATTTCGGCATCAGCACCGCTACGACTGGGATATCGCCAGGAGCGAATCATCATTTGCCTCTGTCATTGTCGAACAAAGGAGGCTTAGCGACCAGGGTTAGGGTCCTGTCGGCTAAGGCTTTTGACCTTATGAGCCGTAAGGGTCTCACAGAGCTATTTCTCCCTACAAGTCGTGAGGATCTTATAGGTGTATTTTCTCCCTAGGAATCATGAGGGTTCCTAAGTGTATTGTTCCGCTGTAAGTCGTAAGGATCCTACAGGAGGGTGTTCTCCTTGTAAGTCGAGAGGATTTACAAGGGTTGTTTGCCATGCAAACATATCCCTAGTCACGGATGAGACTTGGTTAGGGAAATGTTTATTCGCGCCCGTGGATTGTATACAAGGGTCAGTATTGAGCCACTTGTAGGGCAATATCGAAGGTTGTGGGGGTTGCTTAAGCACAGGTTTAGGTCTCTGTAACTTAAGACTTTCAACTCTTATGAGCCGTGAGGGTCCCATAAGAGAGTTCTTCTTACGAGTCGTGAGGATCTCGCAAGTGTATTTTCTCCTTAGGAATCGTGGGGATACCTAAGTGTGTTTCTCCCTTGTGAATCGTAAGGATCTCACGCGGGTGGTTTCTCCTTACAAGGTCGAGAGGGCCCTATAAGTGTCTTTTTAACGAGGTTGCGCCCTTTCGGGTTTTCACAAACACTCGCTGGTAGTCCTGCTGTTTTTACTCACGGAGCCCTTTCAGGTTTTCATCCGTGCCCATTTTGCTTATGGACATACCGTTTTTTTTTTATTCTTTTTATTTTTATATATTTTCTCTTTTTTTTTTATCTCATCAGCCTAAAGATGCTGCGGTAGTAGTTTAAAGACATTTCGGTCTGCTGTTAGTTTAAGGACATTTCGGCCCGTCGTTAGTTTAAGGACGTTTCGGTCCGTTGTTGAGAAGGCCGGTTACTTTTTGTAAAGCTTGAGCTTAGGAAGATAGCGAGCGGACATATTCGTCGTCATCTATCATTGACCTAGGCTTTGGCTTATTAAGCATAGTATTTCTTTAGGAAGCGACCGTTTATCGGCCTGAAAGGCCTTTCACTGTGCATGTCCATGAGTAGATAGGCCCCACCCTGGTAAACCTTATCTATGATGTACGGGCCTTCATAGTTTGGCTCGAATTTTCCCCGCTTGGCGCGATTGGGGATCATAGGCCTTTTGACCACTAACACGGGTTCGCCTTGGCGGAACGTCCTTGGTCGGGTCAATCTTTCGTATGAGCGCGTCATCTTTTCTTTATAAGCTTCCAGATTTTGCTGCGCTATGAGCCGGGTTTCATTAATGGCGTCAAGCTCCTCAAGCCGAAGGTGAGCATTTTCTTCATCCGTCAGCTCGTAGCGGACTGCCACTCGTAGAGAGGGTAACTCTATCTCGAGGGGGAGTACTGCTTCTGTACCGAACACCAACGCATACGGCGTTGTGTTCGTGGCCGTCTTGAATGCAGTTCGATATGCCCAGAGAGCTTCTTGCAGTCTTTCGTGCCAGTCTTTTTTATTTCGGGACACCGTTTTCTTCATGATCTTCGTCAAGGTCTTGTTGAAGGCCTCAGCTAGACCGTTAGCTCGCGGATTATAAACCGAGGAATATCTCCAGTCTATATTGTGCTGCTTTGCAAAGCGACTGATCTTGTGGCTTCTGTAGGCTGGCCCATTATCGGAGATGATCCGTCGCAGAGTTCCAAACCGATATATGACATGCGTCTTGAAGAAATGGAGGATATTCTCCGTCTTAACTTCTCTTAACGGTACTGCTTCTACCCATTTAGAGAAGTAGTCAGTCGTCGCCAGGATGAAACGATGTCCCCTAGACGATGCTGGTTCGATGGGGCCAACTATATCAGTTCCCCATATTTCGAATGGCCAGCTAGCCACTGTCGGGTGTAGCGGATTTGGATGCTGGTGGATGAAGTCCCCATGAATTTGGCATGAGCGGCATTGCTTCGCATATTCGATGCAGTCCTGAATCATCGTGGGCCAGTAGTAGCCCATCCGTTTTATCTTCAACTTCATCTTAGGGCCTGCTTGGTGGGAACCGCAGAGTCCGTCGTGAACTTCCTGGACGACTCTTTTCGCTTCGTCAGGTCCTAAGCATCTCAGCCACAAAGAATCAAATGACCTCTTGTACAGAGTATCGTTGACGAAAGCGAAAGACAGGGCTCGTTTCACGAGCTGATGTCCTGTGAACGCTTCTTCAGGCATTTGGTGGGACTTGAAGTAATCTATGAAGATTTCTCTCCAATCCTTGGTATTTTCCCAATCTTTTACTTGCAGGGTTGTTTGCTCGTTCGCTCCTTTTTCTTAGGATGATTCCAGAGATATTTCTGCTGGGGCAAGCACTCGACGGCTTTGTACCACGATTCTAACGTCATCGAGGTTCTCGTCAGCCAATTCTTTAGCAAGTTTAGCCAGTGCGTCCGCTTTGCTGTTTTCCGCGCGCTGTATGTTCTCCAAAGTATAGGAGGCAATTTGGGTTAGCAGTTGTTGCACTTTTTCACCGTATTTTACCAATTCCGGTTTGCACGTTTGGTAGTCGCCATTTACTTGACTAACGACCAGTTGAGAATCCCCGTATATGAGGAGGTGTTCAATTCCCATGTCAATGGCGATCTCGAGGCCTGCTATCAAAGCTTCATATTCAGCTTCATTATTCGTTCTCGGCTCTGTTAAGGAGAAGGCGAAGCGCATTATTCCTCCTTGTGGGGTCACGAAGATGATTCCTACCCCCGATTTGATTATAGGGGTACTTTGTTTGCACTTCTTCACGGAAGAAGCTCCGTCGAAATAAAGCTCCCATCGGGTATTATCACCGTCGATCGCATCAAACGCATATTCGTCTGGAAGATCGCAGTTTAAAGGAGAGTCGGCCGGTATCGGATGTTCAGCGAGGAAGTTGGCGATGGCCTGGCCTTTCACTGCCTTGAGAGGTTGATACGTTATTGAAAACTCCATCAAGAGTAGGGCCCATTTAGCGAGTCGTCCCGTCAATATGGCTTTTGACATCAAGTATTTAAGGGGGTCTACCTTTGAAATGAGACGGACTTCATGCGCCAACGCATAGTGCCTGAGCTTTGTTATCGCAAAGATCAACGCCAGGCAATGTTTTTCAATGGGGGAGTAGTTGCTTTCTGCCCCCAGCAGAACTCGACTTAAGTAGTAGAGTGCTCTTTCTTTCCCTTGATCGTTCTCTTGTGCCCATAATGCGCCTAAAGAACCTTCGAGGGCGGTTGTATAAAGAATGAGAGGCTTTCCCTTGACCGGAGCAGCCAACACCGGCGGGTTCTGCAGGTATTGCTTGATCTCGACCAGTGCGCTTTGGCATTTTTGATCCCAAACGAATGGGGTTCCCTTCTTCATCAGGTGACTGTAAGGACGACACTTTCCTGAAAGATTGGCTATAAATCTCCGTATGTATGCGAGCTTCCCTTGGAGAGATCGCAACTGTTTGAAAGTTCTCGGCGGAGGCATTTCCATGATCGCTTTGATTTTTGATGGATCTATTTCAATACCTCGGTGTCGAACAATGAATCCTAGGAATTTTCCTGAGGAAACTCCGAATGCACACTTGAGCGGGTTCATTTTCAAATTGTATCGTCGAAGGCGTTGAAATACGGTCTTCAGATGTTCGAGATGTTCCTCGTATGATTTGCTTTTAACCACAAGATCGTCGATATAACATTCGACGATTTCATCTATAAGGTCATCGAAGATCTTCGTCATGGCCCTTTGATAAGTGGCACCGGCATTCTTTAAACCGAAGGGCATCACTTTATAACAGAATATACCCAGAGGGGTCCTGAAGGCGGTGTGCTTCTGGTCTTCGGGATGCATCTTTATTTGATTATACCCTGACGAGCCGTCCATAAAGGAGAAAACCTCATGAGTGGACGTATTGTCTATCATCAGTTCGGTGACTGGCACTGGAAAATCGTCCTTCGGGCAAGCTTTATTAAGATCCCGGAAGTCTACGCATATGCGCACTGTTCCATTTTTCTTCATCACCGGGACGATATTAGCAATCCATTCAGGGTATTGAACTTCCTGGATAAAGCCAAAGTCTATCAGCTTTTTGACTTCGGCGTTGATGCTCATTTCAAGCTCGAGCCGCATTCTTCTCGGCGCTTGTTTAACTGGCTTGACACCCGGGGATATCGCCAGTCTATGTATAGCAACTTCCGGATCTAGTCCTGGCATCTCGGAATAGTTCCATGCGAAGCAATCTTTATGCTGTATGAGGACGTCCTTTAACGCAGCCACCCTCTCTTCAGACAGCAGCCCGCTGACAAACGTCGGTCGCAGATTGTTTACTGTCCCCAACTCAATTTTCTTGAGGTTATCTGCAGTGGTATGTATTCCATCCTCCAGTTCTTTCGGGGCTGGGGGAAATTCTGAGATCACCTCATCATTGCTGTTTTCGAAGCACCAGGGAAGGCTGTCCATGTTCTCGGACTCCTCTTTTAATATCATTATCATGTGACAAGTGCGAATTTTCTGCCAATCCCAATGCGGAGTTGGTTCTGTTCTTGTGTTTTCGGGTTCGTGCTTTTGTGGCGGCGCTACCCTCCAGTTGTGGGACAACGCGAATTTGCCAAGCTGATACTGGTCCTCAATCCAATTCTTAAAGGTGAAGCAATCTTCAAGCGGATGCCCTACTACTCGATGGTAAGAGCAATAATTTGGGTTGGAGACTTCGCCTGCTTGCTCAGGGTGTTTAGACTCTGGCAGTGTAAGCATTCGATGTTTTAGAGCAAGATCAAGTATCTTCTTCGTCTTGTTCCGAGGAAATGAATATGCTCGACCCATTTTCTTCATGAGGGCCAGGTCAATAACGCTCGACTCTCGTATGCGTGGTTTCTTAGCTCTGCTTTGTGGTTGTTGAGCGCCTTTTTTGCCTTTCGACTTGTTTTTGCTTTCGCGTCGAACCTTTTTTGTAGCAGGTTGACAAGGAGCGGCATTTTCATCCTTCACGGCCTGTTGGAGAAGGCGTTGCGTTCTGGCTTTCTCGTAGATGACCATTTCGCGGTTATGGTCGTCTCGGACCTTTTGACCCGCTTCTCTTATAAGCTTGTCCATTTGTTCTTCGAACGATGGACTGGGTTCCTTTGCATCTGGCACTTTCACTGGCTCAGGATTAACGTCCTCCTATTGAGTATCCGCCTCTTCATCGAAGTCATATACGACGTAACAACCAGGTAGTAACTCTCGCTTCTTCGACCGGATGTATCCGAGCCCTTTTGTTTCCATTCTCCCGTTAGGCAGCTTGCGTTGAGTTCCGGGAACATTCCAGACCTTGTCATAGAATTTGGCCTTTCTAACGGTCTATGTGAAGGATATCCCCTGGCGTTTCAGCAGTTTCTTCAAACCTTCGGTTTCTTCAAACCTTCGGATAGGCTGAAGCCTGTCGAGCGTGGGATCCGCGCCATGCCAAACTTCTTTTTCCACCTTGTTTTCTTCTGAACGGTAGAATAGGATTGCCTTCTCGCCTTTTCGTCCGGGAGGGATATAAAATGTCTGCAATTCTTCCACACTGTTGGTGTTGAGTGCATCCATTTCTTTGTAATGTTCAAGCGGCACCATGGTTATCTGCAGACTTCACTCTTCATCGGTAGAAGCCCGTATTGAAAGCCGAGCAGGGAATACAACATGAACTTCATCCTCCGAATCACTACCGAAGATCAATGAAGGAACGGATGGTCCCGGCTTGGCAGATTGGGATGGACCCGCATAAATTATATCCTCTTCGTCCTCGGTGTCACTGCCGAAGACAGGGATAGTGGCGTTAGTTTTGTTTTCCGGCTTGTGACACCTTTCCGTGTCTTCGAAACTCGGCAAGAAGTATTTGGCATCTTCATACTTGCGAACTTCATTCACGGAAAACGGATTCAATTCTCCTGCCAGAGTGTACTCGAGACCCTCCTTACAATATTTCATACACTGATGTTGTGTAGAAGGGATGATATTGTACTCGTGCAACCATGGTCGACCGAGCAGAGCATTGTAGCACGTCTTGGCATCTATGACATGGAATTTAATATCTGTGACGAGTAGCCCGAAGCGTAACGTCAATATCACAGATCCAAGAGTTTTTGATGATTGGGAGTCGAAACCGGAGATGGTGATCTTGTCCCGGGCGAGGTGTTGGACGCTCATGCAAATTTCCTTTAACACCCGCACATTGAGTAGATTAACAGATGATCTGTTATCGACCAAGATTTTACCTATCTTTATGTCATGGCAGTATCCTGAGACATAAAGGGGACGATTGTGTTCGCACGTCCCGAGGAGAAGGTCCTCATCGCCGAAAGCAACGTCGGCCGTGTGCACCTCTTCCAATTCATCCTTCATCTTTTGTTCGGCCAGGAAGGCTTGGAACTGGTCCGGATCTTGTAGGGCCTTAATCAAAGAATCCCTTGCTTCTTTTGATAGCAATAGGGCATCGAGAATGCTGAGTTGTGAGGGTAGCTTTCTCAGATGCGCCAAGACATTGTAATCCACTTTATTCCTCTTTGGCGGGTTCTTGGCGGTTAACTCTTCCGCAACTCGGTCATCCAAGGCGATGTCTTCAGAGACCTTCTCTTTCCCTTTGTCTTTCTTGTTTAAGGGTCCGAGATTCTTTTCAGGTAGCGTCCGATTGCGTAGCTGTATATTCTCGCAAACCTTCGGTCCTTCTTCTTTCCCCGATGTGGATTCTTTAAAGAGGGGGCCAAGCTCTAACTCCTCATCAGAATCGCTCCCAAATATAGGCACTTGTGATCCTCCGGCGTCAATCATGCAACAGCCATCGGTAGTTTTATCAAGCACTTCGATCGTTCTGCTCTGCTCTCGGCGAGCTTTGCGTTTTTCCCGCTTAAATTGTTGCCGGTGAGTAACATATCCTTGCCACCACTTATCGAAAGCTTTACACTCTTTAGTGGGATGCGACACCTTCTGATGGTATAAGCAATAGGAGGGGTGCATTTCCGATTCACTGGTGATGTTTCCTTCAGAGGATGGTAGCTTCATGCCCATTGATATGGCCTTAGCAAACTTTTTCCTCATCTTGAATCGGCTTTTGTCGGTAGCGGAGGTGTCTCGCTCCAGCAGGATCGTCTCAGCTCTTTCATGAAGTCGCTGACGCTTGGCCCTTTCAAATATAGCCACTTCGCATTCTCGATCAGCTTTACTTTTCAGTCGAGCTTCGTTAAGGAACGCGTCAATCATTTCGACTGATAGCTCCAGAATTCTTGATCCGGTATCTGCCCCCAGCGTTTTAGTGCCAGAAGTCTCTTCATCGTTCGTGATCGCATGGGAGATCATATAACAGCTCGCTGCATTTTCCTCGGATTCATCCGATGAACTTTCTCCCTCATCTTCCTCTTGAAAGACGTGATTGAGGAACTCTTGGAGCGTGATGGGAGTCCGCGCCTTTTGGTTGTATTCATCTAGCGCGTCAATTTGCTTTTGTAAGTCCGTGCGCTTATCGCCAGGCTTCACGGGTTTCTTAGATTTCTTCTTCTTCTTTTTCGAAGATTTTGACGACTGGCTGCAAGTGCTTGAACCCCTTGAACCCCCATCATTGGTCTTTGAAGTTGGACGTGGCTTCAACATCCCCTCAACGACCTGCGGTTCCAATGGGTTCTTCCACTTGATCGCTGGACACGTCCGAAGATCATTTAGCATTCTCCTCGTTTTAGATGATAGTACAACCTCCCATGGAGTTTCTTCAATGACAGAGCATGTTGCCCCCGGCGTATTCGTCCCTTTAGAGGTGTGGGGCTGCGGGGGATTCACCTTCCATTTGTCAGATAACGCAAATTTGCCCTGTCGGTATTGGTTTTCAAGCCAATTTTTGAAAACGTAACAGTCTTCGATCGGATGTCCTAGCACTCGATGATAAGGGCAATAATTAGGGTCGTTGACGTCACTTGGTTGCAACGGGCATTTTGGATCTGGCAGATTTATGAGTCTGTTGCGCAACGCCAGCTCGAATAGCCTCCTCGTTTTATCGCGGGGGAAGGAATAAGGACGTCCCATCCTATCCTCAAGGGGTATGTACGGGCGCGTATTGTTTGGACGAGCAACCGGCTTCGAGTCGCTCGGTTGTTGTTGAGCATTAGCGACAACGATCGCTTTTCCCTTTCCTTTGTCATTTCGGGAGTCCGGCTTTGGGAGAGGGGGTTTATGGCCCATCTGGTCCATCTGCGCTAGTTTGTCAATCAAAGCCTGGAAGGAAGTCGGCTTGAAGAACATCATAAACTGTGAGATGGTTGCTTGTGGATCAAGGGTTCCAACAAACATTCCCACCGCAGGGGCTTCTTCTATGCGCTGCTCACACTTCGACCATAGATTACGCCACCGTATAGCGTACTGAACCCATGTCTCGTCGGGTTTTACCCTAGCGTTTATCAGTGCCGTCATCGGGGTACGTTCACTGGCACTTGCAAAACGTTGGGTAAACAGCAGCTCCATTTCCGCGAAGGTTTTAATAGAATCATTAGGGAGTTCAGAGTACCACTCGAACGCCGTATCTGATAGACTTCCAACGAACTGGCGGAGCAAAAGCTTGTCATCATCGCCGGTGTTACCGCAAATCGCCTTGAACTGGGCAACATGCTGATGGGGATTGCCGGTCCCCTTGTAGACATGGAACTTGGGAATTGTGTAACCCGGCGGGTACTTGATTTGGTCATACCAGCCCGGATATGGCTGCCCCATTTTTACGACATGGCCGGCTGCCTCGGCCGCATGATGAACCCTTATTTGCTGGGCTATGTATTCGTCCAGATCAGTTTTAGAGATTGTATCCTCTTTAGCCGTTGATAGAACGGGCTGAGGATTTGATGTCTCTCCCCTATCATCTCCAAGGACGATCGGGGGTTCTTCAGTCGGGGGATCTTATTGTATCATCATCCCTATCATGTCCTGGAAGAGGAGGCCCATACGCTGTATGTTGGCCGCTTGTTCAGCAGCCTCTTTGTCCTTCTTTTCCAATATTCGGCGAAGGAACTCGGTGTCAGTCTCTTCCTCTTGGCACTCATCTAAGGACGCTTCAGGGTTTTCTTTTGGCTCTGTAAGTGCGGCCATGGCATTCATCATCTTCTGGAGCTTTTGTTGCTGCTCCTGAGCCTTGGTCACTGATCGGGTGAGCGGTCGGTGACCCGTAGAAGTGCGGCTTTCCTCCTTTCCAGAAGCCATATAAACCGTATGAACTGTTATGCCCCCTGACTTGGGGCGTTTAGGTTCACCGCTTTTAAACTTTGCCACTGTCACGGGAGCTTTCTCTGGCCTTCTTCTTTTGTGGACCATTGAGGTTGAAGGAGCCGTTGAAGTGGGCATCCTAGCAATTGTTGCCCCCTGCTGTTTAATGGGGCGGGTTTTGTCCTTTTCCACCTTTGCCTTTTTCTGGCGATGAAAGTGGTCTGGGTCAATCACGGAGTCTTGAACCCTCCGCCAAACTTTATAAATTTTTGACGACAGCCGTTGAGGGGGCTGTTCCTGCTTTGTCTCCGGAGCTCTTTCCATAGATGGAGATCTTTTCAATGTAGCAATTGGAGAGTTCTTTCTCACCTTCCTCAGCAATTCAAAGTTGTTCCCAGTTGGAACAGCAGCGTTGACCTCCACCACTGGAGCCGGTGGAGTTATCTTTGAGGGGGAGTTGCCCCCTGCCTTCCTCACTCGTTGCCAACGGCGACGTCGAGCACGACGAGCCGTTGGGATTGGCTCAGCGATAGAGATAACTTCTTTTTGCCCCCTGTCTGAATGAGGCGCCGCCGGTATTAACCTCTTAAAGACTGAGGTTGTTCCTTGCGGGGTAATATCCAATCTGTCAAAGATAGATCTTCGTGCAGGGGCAGGAGCAGGAATCATCAGTCTTGAAAAGACTGACTCTTTGGCGGGAGAAGCCGCCTTAACGACTTCTGGAACAGTGGCCGTTGCCCTCTTTGGGACAGCCAATTTAGAGTTCAGATTCAGCCTGGTGAAAACAGAGGCTGTCGGTTTGGTAGCGGACGACCCGTTGATAGGGGTCGTGGTAGCAGTGAGCCGGTCGAACACCGACTTCTTGTTCACTTCCGGTGCAAGTATCGGCATAGAGAAGCTTGTAGGTGGGACCATGGTCCCGAAAAACAGGCCGGTGGTGGCCTGGGTCACCTGTTCTACCGGCAGAGCGAGGAAAGAGGCCGCTTGGGGCCCATGTGTTACACCTCTAGGTGAGGTGGAGCGTCCGTTGCAGTGGTACTTCGCGCATTTGGTGCAGTTAGAATCCATGGATGCTTGAGTTCTGCGCCAGACAAAAGACCAAATCTTAGCAACTTGAAATCCGAAGGCAACCATTTAACAAACCGCGATTGGTTCGCGAAGACGACACACGAAGTGTGGAGTGGAAAGAGGAAAAGGTCCCACCGGGCGTGCCAGAATCTGTTCCCCTCCGAACGGCGGCCTAGACTTTGCGTCTCGCCTGAGATTCGGGGCAGATGCTATTTGGTTTTATCCGTCTACCTCTCCGAAGATGCCAAGTTGATTTATGGCACCGTGTATCGGAGGTTTAGATGGATGCGGTCGATGTAGCAGACTTCGTCAGATTCCCCCTCAGGGTGAGGGGTTTTTGATTGTGGGGACGCTCTTCCCGGCAGGCGCAAGCCCCTGCAGTTAATTACGCTACCGCATCACGGTAACAACTTTCTCCTTCTCCAGAATTTCACTTCGTGTCATGTGTGTTTGTTTTATTTGTGGTTGCCCGTGGATTGTATACAGAGACTGAGTAATGCCGTCGCCCGTAGGACGTGGATTAGTCCAAATCCGTATTTACTTAGATTTGGGTTTGGTGTTTTTAGTTTAAGGATGCATTAGTCGCATTGCAGCTAAGATCAACTTAAACGTTCGTTAAGGATACGTTAGTCCTGTTTTAGACTAAGATCAACTTAACGTAGTGATTAATATATGGCCGTCAGGGCTCGTCACCTCTCTGACGTCGTTGAAGGATTACAACGACAGGTGTCAGAGGAGTTCAGAGATGTACCCTTGAACCAAAGTTGATTTGGGGTTTTATCATTCATTTAAATGTCTAAGGATACGTTAGCCGTATCTGGGGCTAAGATCAACTTAAACGGGACCGTTTAGATCCGGCAAAAGAGCATTTGGAGGCTCTATTGTTCCAGTTTAGTGACGTAGTGGTCCATTTTCCAGTTTAGGGACGTGGTGGCCCATCGCCAGTTTAGCGACGTGGTGGTCCGATATTAGTTTAAGGACGTCTCGGTCCGATATTAGTTTAAGGACGTTTCGGTCCACGAGTTTAAGGACCCCGCAGTCCATATATGTGTGTGGTCGTCGGGACCCGTCACCTTTCTGACGTCGTTGAAGGATTACAACGATAGGTGTTAGAGGAGCTCGGAGATGTACCCTCGAACCGGATATAAATTGATTTAAGGGAGCAATATCGCTCAGCCAATTTAATTTGAGGACTTACGGCCATGATTGGGCTAAGTCCAAAGTATTCAACGCTTTTTATTTGTTCTTGGTCTGTTAGACCTGTGTTGAGGCATGGCTCATTTTTAAATAATACATTGCATTATTTTCTTCTTCTTTTTTGTTTGGGTTCTGCCCATAAAAGATGCAGAGCATCAATTTATTTTGGACTCTGCAAGGCATCTGCATAGCATTTTATTATATTATTTGGGCTCTGCCCATTTATAAATGATGCAGAGCATCAATTTGATTAGGCCTGTTTGGTCTTTTAATTGGGCCTGGCCCTTCAGGAAAAGAAATGCATTGCATTTGTCAGGCGTTTTCCGCCAATTACTGAGCGCAAGCGCTTGTGGTTAGGACACGTGTCATGCTCTGGTGAGCGCAAGCGCAACAGCGCAGTGTGCTGCGCTGTTGCGCTGCTGACACGTGGCGCGCTCTGGTGAGTTGCGCCAATTCCAGAGAGCAAAGCTCTATTTCAAGAGCGCGTAGCGCAAGTGGTTCTATAGCTGACACGTGGCGCCCTTTTAAGAGCGCAACAGCGCAGTTTGCAAGTGCAGAGCACTAAGAATCTTTTAGATTCAAGAACAGAAGTGCAAAGCACTGTTTAATTTCTTGATCTAAATTTAGATCAAAGAAAAATAATAATTTTTTTTGTTTCAAGAACCAGAGGTTCATAAAAGTGCAAAGCACTATTTTTTCTATTTTTTTATTTTATTGTCTTCTTGTTTTAAAGAACCAGAGGTTCATAAGACGTGCAAAGCACTGTTTTTTTTTATGTAAAGATCATTGATCTTGTTTTTAGATCAATGATCTATTAGAAGAAATTTCTTCTTCTATTTTATGAAGGTTCTTTACCTTTTTCTTGGAATTTTCTCAGAGTTCTCTCTGTTTGAAGCTCTTGACCCCTTTTTTTTTAAGAAATGTTGATGCCTTTGAATTGAGGATTAGGGTCCTTTTTATAGTGCTTACAAATTAGTTAAATTTGTTAAAGAGATCATTCTCTGAGTGATTTTGGGAATTTTCCCCACCGTTGGATCTTTGATCCAAGGGCTTCTGCTTTGCAGAAGAAAATCTTCTTGTTTTAACAAGAACAAAAAAGATTTCTTAGAAATTTAATTCTGTTTGGCGCAGATCTCCCTGCGCGTGACACGTGTCGCGCAGCGCAGAGCGCAGCGCAACTGCGCTAGCGCATCTGCGCTGACACGTGTCGCGCAGCGCAGTGCTTGCGCAGCTGAAGCGTTGCTTCATTAAAATAGAGCTTTGCTCTGATTGGGCGCGCCTTCTTGGACGCTGCGCTGACGTATCAGCGCCGGACACGTGGCGCGTTGCGCCCGGGATTTGAAGCATTGCTCCAAAATTTGAATTTTGAATTTCCAGCAGAGCTTTACTCTGATTGGGGGAAACAACAGCAGGACTGCCGGCGAGCTTGTGAAAACCCGGAAGGGCGCAAACTCATGAAAAGTGATGAAATACACTCGCAAAATCCTGTCAACCTTGTGAGGAGAAAATCGATGCGTGAGATCCTTACGACTCACGAAGGAGAAACACACTTAGGAATCCCCACGATTCCTTGGGAGAAAATACACCAGCGAGATCCTTTCGACTCGTAGCGAGAAAATGCTTTTATTAGACCCTTACGGCTCATAAAATTAAAAAGCTTTAGGTGATAGGGATCTAAATCTGTCTTCTAAGCCATCGCTCCCCAACGGGTAACGGCAAATGATGAGTCGCTCCTGGCATTACGCTTCAGTGTTAGCGGTGCTGATACCGACCGAAAACCCAAATCCAAAGTTTTCCCAAAGGCAAATGATGAGTCGCTCCTAGCATTGCTTCAGTGTTAGCGGTGCTGATGCCGACCAAAAACTCAAACCCTAAGTTTTCCCAAAGAAAAATGATGAATCGCTCCCAGCACTACGCTTCAGTGTTAGCGGTGTTGATGACGACCCAAAAACCAAATCCCAAGTCCTCCCGGGTAAATGATGAATTGCTTCCAGCATTATTCCAGCGCGGCAATGGTGATGCTAAAAAAAACCAAATTCCAAGTCCTTCTCAAATTCAAAAGCCCCACCAAACAAGACAGAAATCAAACAGATCAAATCAACGTCCCATCCGGCAACACTTCTAAGCTCAAAAATCCCACTGGACGGGTAAGGAACTCCCAAAACAAATCAAGCCTGACACCGCAAAAAGCGGAGCAAGTCAACTTCAATCCTGACACCGTAGAAAGCGGAGCAAGTCAAATAAAATCCTGACACCGCTAGAAACGTAGCAAGTCAACTTCAATCCCGGCACCACAGAAAGTAGAGCAAGTCAAATCAAATCCCGACACCACAAGAAACGGAGAAAGTCAACTTCAACCCCGACATCGCAAGAAGTGGAGCAAGTCAACTTCAATCCCGATACCGCAGAAAGTGGAGCAAGTCAAATCAAATCCTGACACCTTAAGAAGCGGAGCAAATAAACTTCAACACCGACACCATAAGAAGCGAAGCAAGTCAATGTTTACCGCCGAAAGCCGCGAAAGACAAGCGTCTTGCCTGAATTTGGAGGCAGATGCTATTTGGATTTATCTGTCCACCTCTCCGAAGAGGCCAAGTTGATTTATGGCACCGTGCATTGGAGGTCTGGACGAATGCGGCCGTTGTAGCAGACTTCGTCAGATTCCCCCTCGTTGTGAGGGGTTTTTTAATTGTGGGGATGCTCTTCCCTACAGGCGCGAGCCCCTATAGTTAATTACGTTACAGCATAGAGATAACCACTTTCTCCTGCTCCGAATGTTCTCTTCGTGTCGTATGTGTTTTATTTTATTTTTGGTTGCTCGTGGATTGTATACGGAGACTAATTTGTGGTGTTGTCCGTAGGGCGTGGATTAGTCCAAATCCATATTTTTTTAGATTTGGGTTTGGTTTGATTTAATGATTGTTAATCTCATTTAGGATTAAGATCGACTTAAATATTTGTTAAGAATACGTTAGTCCGATGTTGGACTAAGATCTACTTAACGGGTGCACGAGATCATCTTTGATCCAACGAAAGAGCATTTGAGCTCTATCGTTTTAGTTTAAGGACGTTACAGTCCACAGCTTGTTGAAGGACATTACGGTCCATGGGCTAGTTTAAGAACATTACGGTCCATAGATCACCATTTAACGGTAAGGTCGTAGTTTAAGGATATTGCGGTCCATAGCTAGTTTAAGGACATTACGGTCCGCTGATCACCATTTGGCGGTGAGGTTGTTGTTTATGGACATTGCGGTCCATAGCTAGTTTAAGGACATTACGGTCTATGGGCTAGTTTAAGGACATTATGGTCCATGGGCTATGCTCATGGGTTTGAGAGTGCATCCAAGAGCTGTTGGTTGTCAGGATCCTCCAACTCTCTGACATCGTTGAAGAATTACAACGACATATATCAGAGGTGTGGAGAGATGCACCCTTGAACCGAACTCCAGATTGAAGGGAGAGATCATGGTGTAACGAATATTATTTTAGATGCCATGTGTCAGGAGATCATTGGCCATCTCTGGGACCAAGATCGATTTGGAGGGGACCTGAGTATAGGAAGGCTCGGTTGATTGATGGTCAAAAGGTTTTTGGCCTTGAGAGACTTGGCTGATTTAGGCTAAGGTTGGCCTCTCACAGTATTAAACACTACTAAATGTTTGGCGCTCACGTGCTCCCACGTGAGACTCTTAAGCAGTGTTAAACTCTGAAATTCGGAGCGCTCGCATATGGCACGTGAGGCACCTGAATATTGGGCACTATTTCTTTGGGCTTATTCCCTCGTTCTATATATGTAAGAGTTAAACACTTAAGTCTTGTAACCATCACGTGTAGACACGTGAGGCGCCACTAAGTTGGGCACTGCCTCCTTCCAATTTATCTTCCTATTCTTTTCTAAGTGCTAAACACTATTGGAGGTCATGTGGGATCACGTGACTCGATCTCAATTGTTCCATTGTGTTCCTTAGAGACGCTCACTTGGGACACGTGATCTGTTGTTATAGTGTTAAACGCTAATATGCATGGGGCTCTAGATCTAGGTCTTGAGAACTTCAAGTCCTTTGTTTTATAAGAATTAAATTCTTATGCAGGGTTAAACCCTAGTTCTATCAGAGGAATTAAATTCCTATATCTTTGGAAGAATTAAATTCTTCAAACCGAGTTCTTTCCTCTAAGTTTTGGAACCGCGTAACAGAATCTCCCCGATGAGAATTAAATTCTCAACTTGTGGGAGATCCGCTTCTGCAGACCTCAACCAGAGGAAGAACTAAGTTCTTTTTTGGAAGAGTTAAATTCTTGTAAAAGGAGATAAAATGATCTCTAAGTCTTTTCCTCACCTAGGGTTTCTTTTTCTTTAAAGGGAACTCTTCTTTTTTTTTTTCTCAAATCTTATGGGAGGGTCTCCTCTTCTTTCTAGAGTATTCAATTCTCCCTCTATATTTTTCTTCCCCTCTCTCTGTGTGTATATCAATCTTTCCTTTCTTTTTTTCTCCTCTCTTTACTCCTATTTATATGAGAAGAAAAAGAATCAATTTGTTAAGAAAATCCCTCATTGAGAGATCATGATTGATTCCATGATCTTTTAGATCAATCGGTGAATTTTATTCACCATTGGATTTTTAATCCAAAGGCTCTCTGTTTAACAAAGAATATTTCTTGTTTGTTTAGCAAGATTATGAGTATCTTGTTAGTTTTAACAAGATCAGAATTTTATTCTATCATATCTTTTAGTTTAACAAGATCAGAAATATATTGTCTTAATATAGAATTTAATTCTATCATATGGATGTCTCGTTAGTTATAACATATTATCATATGAATATCTTGTTAGTTTAATAAGATTAGGAAAATATTTTCTTGTGATAGAATTTTATTCTAGCAGATGATCACCGTTGGATTTTTGATCCAAAAGTCCTTTGTTTAACAGAGAAGATCTTTCTAGTTTGAGAAAGATCAGGAAAATATTTCCCTAATTTTAATTCTAGAATTTGATATGAGCATTTTAAATTGGGGCACTCACATGTTTTGCATATGAGAGGCAAGAGAACTCACTTGTTTAACATGTGACCCTTGCTGTGGGTTTTAGCCTGTTTATATTCAGCGCTCATATGCTTTTCATATGAGCGCTCACGTGTTTTACACGTGAGGCCTATTTGGCTATTGGTGATTTATGTTCAGTGCTTATATGCAAAGCATATAAGCGCTCACGTGTTTTACACGTGAGGCTTGTTTGGCCTTTTAAGTTTATTTTATTCAGCGCTCATACGCTTTGCATATGAGCGCTCACGTGTTTTACACGTGATGCTTGTTTGGCCCTTAATTGTTTTATTTTAAGCGTCCATATGCTTTGCATTTGAGCGCCCACGTGTTTAACACGTGAGCCCAAATTTTGAGGACTCTCCCTCCTTTTTTATAAGGGAACAAGTAGCTCTTGGCCGAAAATTTTGGCGGGAACAGTCAACTCATCGCAAAAACCGGAGCAAGTCATTGACCGTCCAAGTCATAAATATGGCAGCATCGACCGTCCAAGTCGCAAAAAATGGCAGCACCAACCTTCCAAATCGGAAAAATGGTAGTACCGACCGTCTACATCGAAAAAATGGCAGCACCGATCGTCTAAATCACAAAAATGGCAGCACCGACTGTCCAAGTGGCAAAAAGGGCAGCACCGACCGTCCAAGTCGCAAAAATAGCAGCACTGACCATCCACGTCGCTAAAATGGTAGCATCGACCGTCCTCATCGCAAAAATGGCAGTATCGACCCTCCACAGCGAACCAAATCAAATTAATCTCCATATAGAACAAAATCTATCAATTTTATGCACACAACTCATACACGCGGTGTGCATTTCTTGATGGGGGCACTTTGTTGGGGTCAAAAATTACACCTCGATTTACCAAGTCAAAGTTAGTCAACCCCCAGCCAAGTAGGCCCGAGCCCAAACAAGCGGGCCCAAACCCAAGTCAAAACCAAGCATGGAAGAGGTCGGCTCCATGCCAAAAGAAGGAGATAAATTAGTTTAAATACATTTTTTTAGAATTAAATGTATGGAAAATAGGCAAAAGGACAAAATTTTGTAAACTCCAGGTCTTATGTAAAGCGTGTAACCTATAAAAGTAAATATGATGAAAAAATGATGAAAAAAGAAATAAGCATATGAGGCATGGGGAGGCACATGTGCCATTTAGAAAAAAAACCAAGTGGTATATGTAAAGCGTGTAACCTATAAAAGTAAATATGATGAAAAAATCAACAACTTTTCATTCTCTCAAAAAATTCTAGGGTTTGTGCCTCCATCTCCTTTCTCTCAAGTTCTCCCTTTTCTTTTCTTTTCCAATTAAATCAAGAGTTTAACTCTTATTTTTTCAAAAAGAAATAATTTTTCACCATAAAACCCTCGAAGGGGAGTTCAGATCTCCTATCAAATCCCTAAAAGCGAGATTTTTGATCCCGCCTCCTTTTTTCTCCAAGATCCAGTAAAAGGAGAGGAGGAAGAAGAAATCCCACCTCAAAAAATCCCACTTCGGGAGGATCCGAGGCTCCAGGGAGAAGAAATGGGTCCCCTTTGATTATCTCCGAAGATCTTCGAGGAGTTCAATTCTAAGATCCAAATCCTCAAAAGAGTTTAACTCTACATCCAGACCTTTTAGGAGTTTAACTCCAAATCTAAGCCTTTTAGGAGTTTAACTTGTTGGGCTTCCCTTGCACCTAGTCTAGGGTTTGGTAACATCACTCATGCCACTTTAAAATTTAGAGAGGTGCAAAGCAAGCAAACCATGAATCAAGCTAGAATTTCTAAGGTAACAAAGTTTGTATTACATACAAATAACTAAAGAGATAAGGATTACAACCTTTGTAGTCCGTTCCTTCACTTCATAAGCTCCGTGTTGAGGTCCCTTCGCTGCGATCATCAAGAACTCTGACTCTCGTGAGGCTCCAAGAGGTGAATGATGCATCTTTCTTGAAGTCTGCTTGATCCAAGATGATCTACCTTGAAGAATCTCTAACCCAAGCTTACACTTCACTAATGAAGCAATTAGAGAAGTGAACACCCTAATCTAAGTGGCTAGAATAGATGAGGATGATGAAGTAGGAATTTTGCTCTTTTTTGTTTTCAATATCTCACTTTTATTCACTAATTTCACAAAACCTAGTGAAGCTTTTTCTTTTAGAAGCAAGAAGAAGAAGAAGAAGCAAAAACTTTTGTGTTGAATAATGAATTATTGTTGTGGTTACAAATTCAACCATGAGTTAAGAATGAAGGCTTTAACTCATGTAGAGAATAAACTAAGGTTAAGGGTTTGGGTTGGGTTAACAAATATCAACACAAAATATCAAAGCTAAAGACAAAGTCAAAGCTTCATGAAGCTTCATGGAAGCTTCGTGTAAAAGTTAACCCTAATCCAAACCCTAACTAGGTTTAAACCCTAAATCAATGTTGCATTTGTAACCCTAACTTGTTACAATATTATATATCACATATACAATATATTTTTGTAACAAAAGAAAATAATACAATTAACATATACATCAATGTATTATCCAGTGAGAAAATGAATCAATAAAGCGAGTTTATATTAGTTAACGTAATGTAATATATCACATTTACAATTATACATTAAATTATCGAATCAACACTTGATCCGATAATCCGGCTATATTACATATAACCGACTAATATAACATGTACCATTTCATCGAATCAACACTTGATCCGATGACCCTGCTATATCACATATACCCGGCCGATATCTCATATCGTGAGAATAGAATACGGTATCTCATATCGTATTATTCTCGGTCCCGCACATATCACATATGTGCTCCTACTCCATTTTGCCTGAGCCAGGTAACCTCTGTGTAGGACTCTAAAGAATCATCAATACGCCGGCAGTAGGTGATGATCATATCAAACACCCATAAGCTGCAAGCAGTCAGCTAAACGTAACAGCCACCTAGGTATTGAGCGATCAGAAAATTAACAAGCAAGCTTATACATTCTCCTGTGAATCCAATTAGTAACACTACGGTAAAGTCCGGTCTTTTCGTCTCATATGCCGCATATCAAGTCTAGGGGTGGTAAACGTCAGACCCCAGTAACCGATAAGTCGTGTCGATGTGAGGCTCATAACAGGTCGAGAAACCACTGATAACTCTGTAGGGTTACTAGGCACACTCAAGAGGTTCCAAAAGGCATCAACCATGCCAAATTCAAATTTTTCATGTGCCTAAGAATCCTATGCAAGATCGTTAACTAGAGAATAGGCGAAAAGCAAGCAAGTAAACAACTTTATTGCTAAGTGAAAGAGACTACAACCTTTGTAGATCTGCTCCACCATTTATTTAGCTCCGTGTTGACGTCCCTCCGCTGCGATCATCAGAATCCCGTACTCTAGCGATGGTTTTGTCAGAGAAATAATCGGGCTAGGTCGTTGACTTCGATGCCGAAGATGATCTACGTCGAGGCGACTCAAACTGAAGCTCCATCTTCACTAGGTCAAGAAACTTGTGAAGAAAACACCCTCTACTACATGGCAAGTGATAGAGGATGAAGAAATAGGAAGTGGGTTCACTTTGGATTTGGATTTCTCACTTGGAATCATCACTTAGAATTTTCTAGCAAGCTTTTTCTTTCTTCATAAAGAAGATGAAGAAGAAGGAAAAGAATTAATTAATTAGAAAATTCAAGTGATTCTTATCATATAGCAACCATGGGTTAGTTTAACTCATGTAGAGAATAAACTAGGGTTTAGATAATGGTTAGGTTTAAGAATAAAAACAAAATGGTGAAGCTTCATGAAACTCCAAGAATAAAACAAAGAAAGCCACCATATTTGTTTTTGCCCAAAAAAATAAATGAATAATTAAATGAGTAAATCAAACCCTAACCATTAACCTAATCATAGTTTAAAGCATACACACACCCAAGTTTGCATGTATCATCAAACATGATACAAACAAGTGCACAAAAATATATCATATATACAATGTCCACAATCTAGTGAGAAAATAATCTTAAGTGAACCAATACTAGTTAATGTAAAGTAATATATCAAATATATAATTATACATTAAATCACTAAATCAACACTTGATTTAATGATCCGTTCATACTGCATATAACCGACTAATATCAAGTGTATCAATGTATCGAATCAACACTTGATTCGGTAACCCGGCTATATCTCATATAGACGTCCAATGATACAAATCGCAAGAATAGAATACAGTATCACATAATGGTATTATTCTTGGTCCCGCACATATCTCATATGCGCTTCTATTTCGTTTCGCTTGAGCCAGGAAACCTCTGTGTAGGACTCTGAAGACTCGTCAATACGTCGGCAGTAGGTGATGATCATATCGAACACCCACAAGCCGCAAGCGGTCTGCTAAACGTAACGGCCACCCGGGTATTGAATGATCAGAAGATCAACGAGCAAACCCGCTCACACTCCTGTGAATCCAACCAGTAACACTACCGTACAGTCCGGTCTGTTCGTCTGATATGTCGCATATCATGTCTAGGGGTGGTAAACGTTAGACCCCAATAACTCGATAAGTCGTGTCGATATGAGGCTCATAACGGGTCGAGAAACTACTGGTAACACTTACCAGTAAATCCCTAAAACGGCCTTGGCCAAGGACTTCCTGTTATAGCCAATCGAGCACTGCGCAACATCAACTCCCTATACCGGGAGAGACGAAACCCCTCCTATCGCTCATTGCCTCCATGTGACTCGGGACTGTACCCAAAAACTACCGTTTTGCACGCCCTCTTGGACGTGGTAAGGTGGAAATCAAAGCACAGTGGGAATCACACAAGACTCTATGACGATCTCGGGTCTACAGACTAACCTGCACCATTGTCACCAGAGAACTGCCATCTGACGTAAGGTATAATACCATCTGGGAGTTCTCGGCGAGTCCATCCAGTGTACCCAGTCTCCACTGAGCACCCGTATATCATCTCTGATGTCAAACACCAATGGATATGAGATCATCCATCGCCCATCTATATGGGTCGAGAAGCTACACGCTAGTCTACTTTGGTATATCGATGCCCCGTCTCGATACACCCACGACTAGGGACCTTGAAGGATGTACTTATGGACTACCATGTCCCCGCTAGTATGATCCGCATCATAGTCCAGGTAGTCAAGTACACATCCTAAGGGCTTTACCAACATGTAACAGAGAGACAATCGGTGTGCACGTTAAGGTAAAAAGTAACCAGATAGCATACTATCATATCGAGCAAGAAAGTCATCCCTATATATGTCCAAGCATCCACTACAATATACATCCCATGTATGGTAATGGCCTCTAGGGCATACATATAACTAATAAACTCTTACCAGTAGCACTCCATATCAGCCCTGGCCAGGGACTTCCAGTTATAGCCAATCGAACACAGCACAACATCAACTCCTTATACCGGGAGAGACGAAACCCCTCCTATTGCTCATTGCCTCCATGTGATTCGGGACTGTACCCAAAAGCCACCGTTTTGTACGCCCTCTTGGACGTGGTATGATGGAAATCAAAGCACAGTGGGAATCACACAAGACTCTATGACAATCTCGGGTCTACAGACTAACCTGTACCAGTGTCACCATAGAACTGCCATCTGACGTTAGGTATAATACCATCTGGGAGTTCTCGATCAGTCCGTTCAGTGTACCCAGTCTCCACTGAGCACCCGTATATCACCTCTGATCTCAAACACCAATGGATATGGAATCATCCATCGCCCATCTGTATGGGTCGAGAAGGTATACGCTAGTCTACTCTGGTATATCGATGCCCTGTCTCGATACACCTACGACTAGGAACATTTGAAGGATGTACTTAGCGACTACTCTGTCCCCACTAGTATGATCTGCATCATAGTCCTGGTAGTCAAGGGCTTTACCAACATGTAATCAAGAGACAATCAGAGTACATGTTAAGATAAAGAGCAACCAGATAGCATACTATCATGTCGAGCAAGAAAGTCATCCCTATATATGTCCAAGCATCCACTACAATATACATCGTATGTACAATAATGGCCTCTAGGGCATACATATAACTAACATAACTCCGAATCCACATCCAATTTATTACATAGGAGTTTAACTCCAAATCCAAATATTTTAGGAGTTTAACTCTAAATCTATACCTAATTCCTGTTTAGGAGTTCAACTCCCAGACCAGGGGCTAAGCCTCTTTCACTGCTGGAGTATCCAGCGGTCGCATACCGCGCATGTGACCCGTTGGTGCCCAGCTCCAACACACAGGGCATGCGACCCGCTGGCGTCCAGCGCCCACGCGCCACTCACGTGTCCTTAGGACACTCCTCACCTCTCTTTTTCCCTTACGCTCCACACTCAAAACACATCCCCCGTTAGAAAAATTTCTAACGGGACGCTGCCCTGCACCCCGCAAGGGGGCTGCTAGCCCTCTTGACCCCCAGCCCGCTATCCGGGTAGTGGGACCCCCGTAAACTCTGCGAACCCCCAATATGTCCTAGACCCCCTTCAAAACACAACACACACTGCACATTGAATTCGTATGACCAGTTTTACCCGTCAATCGGAGGTTTGCGCGCTCTAAAAGCGAGGGATAATTAACGGCAGCTTAGTCCGCGGCTGCCGGAGATTCGGATCCCTACAATCAATAAACCCCGGTCTACCCTAGGTAGGGGGAATCTATACATGCCTGAGAAGCGCACGCATTCACATCTCAATGGGGTGAAGAAAAACACCCTACGCACTCGTTCGACGCAGTCGAAGAAGAAAAAGAAGAAAATGATTCTCAATAAAAACTCTATTTTGATGGAGTATCTTCCATGAAGACGTGAAAGAAGAATACTTCCATAATCAAAACCGGAATGGGCCTATCTTTGTGACCCTACAAGGAGGAATATTGCGTTACGCCCTCTCCTTGACAGAGCCCATGACTAATAATGAAGCGGAATATGAAGCTTTGATAGTTGGTCCGATTTGGGAATCAAAAACCTCTTCATATATGGAGACTCCCAGCTGTTTATTAGTCATGTAAACGGTGACTATCAGACATGCAAGCCAGAACTAATAAGGTATGGCGAAAGCATACCCCGAGCGGAAAATAGCAAAACGGATGCGCTAGCCAAGTTGGCTAAAGAATTAGCCAACGAAGACCTCGATGAACCGCAGGATCCTCGCGCAAGCAGATGCATCTTCGGATGAAGACGTGAAAGGGCCACCCGAAAGAAAAAAATGACCAAACAAGAAGTTCTCCAAATAGAGGACGAAGAAGAGGTCAAGGACTGGAAGGAAGTCTTCATAGACTACTTTAAGTCCCAACGAATGCCTGAAAATGCGTCGTTTAGATATCAGCTCATGAAACGAACTTTGTCATTCGCCTTCATTAATGATATTCTATATAAGAGATCATTCGACTTCTTATGGCTAAGGTGCCTAGGGACGAAGAAAGCAAAGAAAATTATCCAAGAAGTACATAACGGACTTTGCGGCTCTCATCAAGCGGGTCCAAAAATGAAACTGAAGATAGAAAAGATAGGCTACTATTAGGCCACGATGATTCAGGACTGCCTCGAATACGCGAAGCAGTGTCACTAGTGCCAAATACACGGGAACTTCATACATCAACATGCAAATCCGCTACATCCAACAGTAGTCAGCTGGCCGTTCGAGATGTGAGGAACTGATATAATCGGCCTTATCGAACCAGCGTCATCCAGGGGACACCGGTTTATACTTACAACAATCGACTAGTTCTCTATATGGGCAGAACCCATACCGCTAAGGGAGGTGAAGATTGAGAATATCCTCCACTTCTTCGAAACCCATGTCATCTACCGGTTCAGAACTCCGCGACGGATAATCTTGGATAATGGACCTGCTTATAGAAGCCATAAAATAAATCACTTCACATAGCAACACAAGATAGACTGGAGATACTCCTTAGTCTATAATCCTTAGGCCAATGGTTTAGAAAAAGCATTCAATAATACCTTGACCAAGATTATAAAAAAGACGATGTCTAGAAACAAAAAGGACTGGCACGAAAGGCTGTATGAACCTCTTTGTTCGTACCGAACAACGTTCAAGATGGCCACAAATACAACACTATACGCATTGGTGTTTGGCGCTGAAGCAGTACTCCCATTGGAGATAGAGCTCCCCTCACTAAGAATAGCAGTTAAATACGATCTAAAGGATGAAGAAAATGCTCATCTTAGGCTCAAGAAACTCGATGCTCTTGACGAAACCCGCCTTATAACACAGCAAAACCTGGAGGCTTATAAGACAAGAATGACACAGTCATATGAAAGGCTGACCAGGCTGAGAACATTCCGCCAAGACGAACTCGTGCTGGTCGTCAAAAGACCAATGATTTCCAATAATGCAAAATAGGGAAGTTCGAGCCAAATTATGAAGGCACATATATCATAGATAAGGTTTACCAATGTGGTGCTTATCTGTTCATAGATATGCATGGCGAAAGGCCGTTCCGGCCAATAAACGGTCGATTCCTCAAAAAGTACTACGCCTGAAGAGTCGCGACTTAGGTCAATGATAGATAACGACGCTTGTGTCCACCCGCTATCTTCCTGAGTCAAAATTCTGAAAGTGGTGCCAAATAATGTTCGTCCCAAATATGGGAATATTGGACAGAGATGTCCCTAAACTAATATTGAACCAAAATGTCCTTAAAACTAATATTTGACCCAAACATAGGAATGTTGGACCGTGACATCCCTAAACTAATGTTGAACCGAAATTTCCTTAAACTAATATTCGTCCCAAACACGGGAATGTTGGACCGAGATATCCCTAAATTAATGTTGAACCGAAATGTCCATAGACTACTATTCATCCCAAACACGGGAATATTAGACCGAAATATCCTTAAAAGTAATATTCGTCCCAAATATGGGAATGTCTGACCGAAATGTCCCTAAACTAAAAATGGATTGAAATGTCACTAAACTAAAGATGGACCACTGCGTTCGTAAACTGGTATTGGACCGCAATTTCCTTAAACTAACATATTGCCCCATGGTGGGGTCTCCATATCGAGCGCCGTATACAATCCACGGGCATAAAACAATTCACACCCTTCCCAGGTCCCATTTGATGCGGTCCTTCGAAAAATGTCGCGATCTACAACTGTCAGTGCATTTCCTTACGGGCCGCCTAAAAAAAGGGTATGTCCACAAGCGGAATGGGCACGGATGAAAACCCGAAATGGTATCTTGAGTAAAAATAGCAGGGCTACCGGCGAGCTTGTGAAAACCCGAGAGGGCGCAGACTCATTAAAAGAAAGGAAAAGATGCAACTTACAAATTCCTCACGACTTTGTAAGGAGAAAATACCCGCGTAAGATCTTTACGACTCACAAAAGAGCAATACACTTAGGAATCCATACGATCCCTAAGGAGAAATTGCACTTGCGAGATTCTCACAGTTGGGGTCAAAAATTACATCCCGATTGACCAAGTCAAAGTCAAAGTCAAGCTTAAGCCAAGTGGTCCTGAGCCCAAGCAAGCGGGTCCAAACCCAAGTCAAGACCGAGAATGGAAGGGGCCAGCCCCATGACAAAAGAATGAAGTTGTAAATTAGTTTAATGTATTTTTTAAAATAAATGTATGGAAAAGGGGCAAAAAGCCTAAAATTTTGTAAACATCATGGCTTATATGCAAAAAAAATAGGCACATGAGGCGTGGGGAGGCACAAGTGCCATTTGGAAAAGCCCAAGGGGCTATATGTAAAGTGTGTAGTTTATAAAAGGCAAACATGATGAGAAAATCAAGAACAAATTTCATTCTCCTAAAAAAAAATTGGGTTTGTGCCTCCATCTTTTCTCTCTCAAGTTTTTTCCTCTTCCTCTTCATTTCCAATTAAATCAAGAGTTTAGCTCTCTTTTTCTTAAAACTAAATAAAATTTCACCATAAAACCCTCGAAGGGGAGTTCATATCTCCTATCAAATCGTTAAAAGGGAGATTTTATTTAACCTCACCTCTCTTTTCCCCAAGATCCGACAAAAAGAGAGGAGGAGGAAGAAGACCCACCCCAAAAATCCTACTTTGGGAGGATCCAAGGCTCAAGAGAGAAGAAAGATGTCCTCTTTGATCATCTCCGAAGATCTTTGAGGAGTTCAACTCTAAGATCCAAATTTTCATAGGAGTTTAACTCCAAATCCAGATGTTTTAGGAGTTTAACTCCAAATCCAGATCTTTTAAGAGTTTAACTCCAAATCCAAATATTTTGGGTGTTTAACTCCAAATCTACACCCAATTCCTGTTCGGGAGTTCAACTCCAAAACCCAATGGGTTAACCCCTTCTTCCGCTGGTGTTTCTAGCGGCTGTATGCAGCGCATGTGACCCGCTGGCGCCCAGCGACCGCACGCTATGCACGCGACCCACTGGCGCCCAGCGGCCGCGCGCCATGCATGCGACCCGCTGGCGCCCAGTGGCCATGAGTTGTCTCACGCGTCCTTAGGACGCTCCTCACCCATCTTAGACTCGGATCTGCCCATTCTTCTTTTTCACTGGGATGATACATGCGATCCAATCCGTATATTTCTCTTCTCTGATGAAGCCGGCATCGATGAGTTTCTTGGTTTTCTCGATAACCTTTTCTTCCAGCTCCTTTCTCATTCTTCGAGGAGCTTGTTTGACTAGCTTGACATCAGGAGAAATTGCCAGTTTATGCACGACCACTTCAGGGGAAAGACCAGGAATTTCTTTGTACGTCCACGAGAAGCAGTTGACGAACTCATGCAGCATGGCGATTATCTGCTCTTTCATTTCCTCTGACAAGAGTAACCTGATATCAGTTGGCCTTGGATTATCGGCCATTTCCTAATCAATCTTGATTAGTTCGTCGAAAGTTGCTTATCTGCCATCTTCGATCTCTTGAAGGGCTTCTTCTGGCTCGGATAGCTCGTCTTCATCATTTGACTCTTCGCTGGCTTCACCAATATGGATCATGTTGCATGCCTGGACATTAGGTTGAATGAAACCTATGGCCCATTTATCTGGGATTCGTCCATCGATGAGTGCTCGGACCTGAGGTGAGTGCCACAGCCCCTCATAAAACTTTGCTTTGGAGCTCGTTTGATATAACCGACATCCCCACTTTTTAAAATGTTCCCGCATCTCGGGCGCATAATATGTGAGATTTAGGACGGCTCTTATGCCTCTTTCATAGGGAAGGCATGTGAAAGACAAATCATTCGGGTGCACGACAGGATTTGACCTATAAAACAGAATGCCCTTCTGTCCACTCTTTCTTCTTGGAACGTAGAAGGTTTTCAGCTTGTCCATGGTGGAGACTAACAATACATCAAGCTCTTTACACATATGCTCCGGCACCGTTGTGATGGTTAGGGATCCTTCTGTAACTTTGAAGGTCTCTCTTAGCTTTGTTTTTTGCATGAGAGCCCAATCTGCACAGCTGTTGCAAGACGGGTCCTCATCCTCTGATTCTTCAATGTCGCTGCCTAAACGAGGGCGAATTTTGTTGCCAGATGGGCCTTCAATATTAGACTTGTCCATATCACTACTAAAATGAGGGCGAATTTTATGGAAGGACGAACTTCCAGAGTCGTACTCATCAGTGTCAATGCCGAAATGCGGACGCACTTTGGGTTTTTTGCTTTTGAAAGTGACATCCGGCTAATATTTGCTTTTGAGTTTCGGGACCGTTATGTCTTTGGTCAGATGTGGCTCAACACTTTGGCGGTTCACAAAGTACTAAGAATCTTCATATCGGACTTCATGCACACCGCATCGCTGGATGTCTATGTCAATGCGTCTTTCTTCGCAATTTTTTGTATACTTCACGCCCTGATGGAGAGTTGACGGAATGATGCCGTAATCGTGGAGCCACAGCCGTCCTTTGACAGGTGTCGGACGTCCAAAGACAAACTCTTTAGAGTCCGCAAGTTCATGATGTTCACTGAGGATCCCAGATCAATCAATATGCGGTTAATCCGGTCTCCGTCATTGTACCCTGTTATGTAAAGAGGCCGGTTATGTTCCGCCGTTCCCAGTAGTAGGTCTTCAACTCTAAATGTAACTGCGGCTGTATGCAGAGTGTATTGAGCCTCTTTCATATTAATTTTTTTGCTAAATGAGCCTGATATTGCTCAGGGTTTTGCAGGTCACGAATGAGAAGATCTCTGAGCTTCTTGGATAGGACCAGAGCATCATAGATGCTTAAGAGAGACGGAAGCTTCCGGAGGTGAGCCAAGACATTGTAATCAACCGGAGAAGAACTCGAATCTTCAAGAGTCGTCTTTATACTATTTTCTTCATTAGCGACATGTTTTTCCTTCTCTTTGAGGCATTGCCTTGCTTCGGTGGTAGAACCATGCCGCTTCTGAGCTGGATTTGGTTGGCCTTCGTGGCGAGTTCCTCGTCCTCCTGGGGAAAACAGAGTTCTTTCTCAGAGTCGCTGCCAAGATGGACGACGTAGCAGGTCACTATAGAGATCTCGTTATCAGAGTCTTCTTTTAGATCCTCCAGAATCTCTGCCGCTTCTATGGGGAATTTTCCCGCCAAAAATTTCTGTGCAAAAGAGCCCAAAGTATCAAATAGAAGCAATACGCTTAAGAAAATGCAAACCAGTATTTTCTGGGCTGTATTTTGCCA
This sequence comes from Agapanthus africanus, assembly GCA_030015575.1. Classification (NCBI taxonomy): domain Eukaryota; kingdom Viridiplantae; phylum Streptophyta; class Magnoliopsida; order Asparagales; family Amaryllidaceae; genus Agapanthus; species Agapanthus africanus. Next base: position 774,402,388 of record CM057341.1, read on the forward strand.
AACTTCTGAATGAGAATCAAGGAAATTATGATGGCATTGAAAGCGTCTCAAAAATCCTTCGATTTGAAATATTACGGGCCTCATAATTCTTCCGGAATCAAAAGTTATGACCAAATGTGTTATGCACGTATAGTCTAAGTAATGCTCTACTACATTGGGGATACATTTTTAGTCCTACATCGGGAAAAAGAGAGATCCTTTCTCTACCATATAAATAAGGGAGGATATTTCTTATAAAAATAGGATTCAATCCTGAAAGGAGCTTAGTTCTTCAAGTTAGGGCCTTAGCTGCCCTCCCATGAAGTGCAAACGCCACGTGCGACGCATATGCGCCCGCCACGTGCGCCCACTAAGTGCGCCCACCAAGTGTGCACCACGTGCGACGCACGTGCGCCCACACCGTGCGTCCGCCACGTGCAATGCACATGCGCCTAACACGTGCGACGCACGTGCGTGAACGCAAAGAAACCTTTTTTAAGCAGCTAGCAGTTTAAGCGCCAACCCGTTCTTCCCCCTGATGAATAGGATATGGTTCAAAGGGTACATCCCTCCACATCTTCGATACATAGCGCTGTAATCTCTCAGCGTCGTCGGTGAGGTGGTGGGTCCCAACGACCAATGATCCCTCTTTCCAAATAAGAAAGAACCCACTCCCCATAAACTTCCAAAAACAAAAAAAGAAAGCTTCAAAAAGAAACAGAGAATTAAATTCTCAAGGAAGAAGATCTCCCTCCTTAAAAACTCTAGGTAAAAGGAAAAAATTATATAGAGATAAAAAAAATCTCATTTACATATCTAAAGGGTTTAACCCTTCTCAAAGAATTTAGTTCTTTCTCTGGATCTGAGATCCACAAGACAAGTCTCCCATAAGTTGAGAATTTAATTCTCATCGGGAGGAACTTGTTCTTAAGAATCAAAGATTCAGAAAAGAACTAGGAATCAAATTCCTCAAAATAAAGCATATAAGAGAAACCCAGATCTCGTAAAAGAACTTAGTTCTTAAAAATGAAGCCTGATCATAAATCTAAAAAACAAAGATCCTATTGATCATTAATGGGCAAAAATGCTATCAGCAGAGGAGAAAAGCGCCCAGTGCCCAGCACCGCACGTGTTCCTCACGTGGGCGCCACAGAAGAGAAGAGTGCTTAGCACTCGCTGGGCAGTGTCCAGCGCCGCACGTGTTCCTCACATGGACGCCACAGAAGAGAAGCGTGCTTAGCACTCACTGGGCAGCGCCCAGCGCAGAACATGTTCCTTACGTAGGCGCCATAGAAGAGAAGAGTACTTAGCACTCACTAGGCCGCGCCCAGCACCGCACGTGTTCCTCACGTAGGCACTATAGAAGAGAAGAGTGCTTAGCACTCACTGGACAGCGCCCAGCGCCACACGTATTCCCCATGGGTGCGCCGAAAGAAAAAAAGAGTGCTTAGCACTCCACAAGTAGTCCAAAACGGCTGAGTGTTCAACACTCATTGGGCAGAGCCCAGCGCCTCACGTGCTCCCCATGTGGACGCCATAAAGAATGCCTAGCACTCCATATAAAGACAAAAAGAGTAATGTGTTCAACACTTATTGGGCAATCCTTATGACTGAAAGCTCCACATGATCATATGTAGGCATCAAAACTCATATAAGTGCTCAACACTTTCTGCATAAAAAAGTGGACTGATTAAACAGAGCCCAAACAAGTGCTTAGCACTTTTTTAGAAAAGAGGGGAGACTAAGCAGACTAAAGCCTAAATTGGCTAAGTTGCTAAAGTCTTGCAAATGAGTCCAAATGCTCTGTTGTTAGGTCTTAAATAAAGAAGATCCTAAAATGTTGTTAAGTTGATCTTAGTCTTAAATTGGACTAACGTATCCTTAACAAAAATTCTTAAGGCCACAATAACCCCCTTTTCCCTCAAATATGGGATTTGGTTTAACGGTACATCTCTCTAAGTCTCTGATATATGTCATTTTAATTCTTCAACGTTTTCGGAGATGTGGCGGGTCCCGACAACCAATAACTCCTTTATTGTCCCAACTTGATATAAAACTTTATCATGACTGGGAATGATATATCCCACGTTGATGCACTTCCAAATTGACGTGCACACCCCAAATCGGATCGCACCCCAAATTAGGTGCATTCCATATCACCATTATTCGCTTCGTCATGTAACAAATACACGTGTGCACAAGATAGATAAAGGACCGAGAAGTCCCTAAACTAATATTCGCCTCCAAAATGGCGATAATGGACCGAGATACTCCTAAACTAACAATGGACCGAAATGTCCCTAAACTAATAATCGCCTCCAAAATAACGATAATGGACCGAAACGTCCTTAAACTAAAATAATATAGCCCAAACGCTCTTTTATTGGATTCTAATAAAAAATGATCCTGAAATCTCGTTAAGTGGATCTTAGTCTCAAATTGGACTAATGTATCCTTAACAAAAACAAATCGAGCCCCAAACGCTCACATACATTTAAGTCGATTTTAAACTCAAAATAGATTAACGGTCCTTAAATAAAAAACCCAAATCTAAAATATACGGATTTGGACTAATCCACGCCCTACGGGCGACAACATAAATTAGTCTCCGTATACAATCCACTGGCAACCTAAACAAACAAAAACACACACGACACGAAGTGAACTTCCGGAGCAGGAGAAAGTGGTTATCGTGATGCAGTAACATAATTAACTGCAGGGGCTTGCGCCTGCAGGGAAGAGAGTCCCCACAATAAAAAAATGCCTCGCAAACGAGGGGGAATCTGATGAAGTCTGCTACAACGGTCGCATTTGTCCAAACCTCCAATGTACGGTGCCATAAATCAACTCGGCATCTACGGAGAGGTGGACGGATAAATCCAAATAGCATCTGCCTCCAGGATTCAGGCAAGATGTTCTATCCCGGTTCGTCTCTGTTTTCGGCGGTGAACAGATTCTGGCACGCCCGGTGAGACCTTTTCCTCTTTCCACTCCAAATTTCGTGTGTCGTGTTCGCAAACAAAATCGCGGTTAGCTATGGTTGCCTTTGGATTAGAGGTACTAAGATTTGGTGTCTTGTTTCTGTGCAGAAGAAAAGAACATCAATGGCTTCCAGCTGCACAACTTGCAACGGCAATTCTTGCTCCGCCCCAACTAGAGGAGTGACTTACGGGCCTAATGTGGCCTCCATCTTTTCAATGCCGGTAGGGTAGGTAACAGAAGCCATTACTGGATTGTTCTTCGGGACCATACTCCACCAATGAGCATTGGTACCTCAACGCCGCAACCCGAAGCTCCTAAGAAGTCGGTCTTCGATCGACTTGCAACCACAACGGCCCTTCTCAACGGACCGTCCAAATCCGATGCCTCAGTTTTCAACAGGCTGAGCCAAAGCTTTAACGTCTCAGTCTTCAACAAGCTGAGCCAGAACCAAAACGGGCTCGCAAAGAGGCTCGTTGTACCTGAAAGGGCTGTCCTAAAAAGGATAGCCCTCCAACTCCAGCTACAAATGAAGCCGTTAAAAGTGCTTCACCAGTCAGGAGATCGGTCTTCGAGAGGCTGACCGTCTCCAATCAAATCTTGCCAAGGACGTCGGTCTTTAACAGGCTGGCAACTGCTGGAGCTCCTCAACAAAACCAGGGGCAAGCTGCAGTCGCTTCCGAAACCGAGGCGGTCCCGTCAGCAAGATACACTCGACGTCGCCACTGGCGCCGAGTGAGGAAAGCTGGGGGAAACTCCTCTTCTGGACTTACCCCACTAGCTCCAATGGTGGAAGTTGATGCTGCTGTTCCAACCGGGAACAACTTTGATCTACTCAGGAGGGTGCGAAAGAACTCTCCAACGGCGGTGCTGAGGAAATCGCCACCGCCTGCAGAAGCTACGGTGCAGGCGAAACCGGAGCACCCCCATCAACGGCTCTCCTTCTAAATTCACAGGGTCTGACGAAAAGTCCAAGACTCCGTGGTTGACCAGAACAACTCTCGTCGACCGAAGAAATTAAAGGCTCAGCAAGAGAAAGACCATCCCTCCATCATACAGTGAGGGGTGTCTTTTACATAGGTGCCTGTTACAATAGCTCCTTCAACTTCGACCTCCCACAAAAGGATGAGGCCGGAGAAAATCCAACTGCCTGCGGCAAATTCCAAAGCTGCTGGACCCAAACGCCCTAAGTCTGGGGGCATGATCGTGCATACGGTCTATATGGCTTCCGAGAAAGAGGAAAGCCGTGCTTTCATGGATCATCGGCCACAAACTCGGTCATTGAAAAAAGATCAGGAGCAACAACAAAAGCTTCAGGAAATGCTGATCAAAATGTCAGCACTTACTGGACAGAAAGAAAGTCTACAATCAGCATCTGAACAGCGCCAAGAGCAGGAGACCGATACAGAGTTCATGCGAAGGGTGCTTGAAAGAAAGGACAGGGAGGCCGCGGAACAAGCTGCTAAGATAAAGCAGATGGAGCTTTTATTCCAGGACATGGTTGGAATGATGATCCAGCCAGAACCTCCAGCTGAAGATCCGTCGATAGTCATCGAGGATGATAAAGGGGAAACATGAAACCCTCTTCCGGCTCTATCAATAGTTAAGGGGAAAATGTAACACCCGAGCCCAATACTACTTTTTCTGTTATTGGTTGAGCATTAAATATTACTCATTTTATTTATCTTGCTTGTTTGGGTCTTACTGTAAAATTTCATTTGGCTAAGTCATTTTTGCATATAACAAATTTTAGCACCTAAAATAAAATTAAAAATATCTATCTTGGCCTACTCGTCACTCCTAGCCGCGTGGTAGCGTCCGTGCGTCAAGTTCTCATCCCGTTCGGCGAAACGGGCGAGTTTGAACGGCTACGCGCGCGTGCAAGTGTCCGACTTGGGGGTATGCTTTTTAATCAGAAAACATTTCATTTTAAAATTTGGCACCCGCTTAAAATCCTATTATTTGAATTTCGAATTTTTGGACCCAACCCGGGCGCGATTTGGAAATGTTTCATTTAGCGCCAAAATCCTAAATTAAAATAATAATCAAACCTTATATTATTTTCGTTTTTATACCAATCTCACGGTTATTTGAATCTTTAAAATAAAATTTAACCTCTTAAAGAAATCTCCTCAACCAATCACGAGCCGTGGGCCCCCTCCATTATTCCTATCTCTCTTTCTCTCTCCATCCCTCGTATCTCTCTCTCTCTCTAATTTCCCTTTTTCTCTCTCTCTCTAACCCTCTCTCTCTCTATCCCCTATATATATAAATCTCCCCAGAACGAACCGAGAACCCACGAACCCTAGCCCCTAGCCACTGTGCCCGTCGCTGCCGCAGCCCCAGCGCCGACGCCACCACCACCATCACCCTCGCCTCTTCGCCCTCGTCGCAGCCACTGCACCCCCTTCTCCCCGTGTGCTCGGCGCCACAACAGAGACCTCCAGCCAACCCGCGCCTTCTCTGTTTGGCCGGAAACCACCGTCGGCGACCCTCGTCGTCGTGCTGCGCCACCGCCGACCACCTCCTCTTCACCTGCACACCAGGCCCGACCACTTCCTCTCCCTCCCCACCTTCTTTCCTTCCCTGATACTTACCGCAGCCCTAACCCATTGCCTGCATCATCCCCGCCGGCGCCCCACCGCCGTCGACCCCATCGCTGTCGCAACCTCTGCAATCCCAGTAAGCTTTCCTTCATCTTCCTCCTTCCTTTTCCCCCTCTAGTTTATCCTCGACTGTACATAGAGTTTCTAAACTTGTTGTGGCTGTTTTGCATCTCGCCGGAATCCGGCCGTACCGACGACTTGATCCGACTTTCCAGCAAGGTACCCCGATCCGCGTGGTCCCATTGTTCGTTGTTTGGGTTCGATCCGTGAACCGTGCGTCCGTCGCGTGTTTCCCCGCCGACGTTACGTCCGTTTTTCCCGGTTCGCGACCCGTCGAGGCAAGTATCACTTGCTACATGCTATACTAAACAGTTATATATGTTTTGACTCGTTAAACCTGCAAAACTTAACTCGGTATAGTTATTTTCTCATTTGGTTGCAATATGACATATATCATTTTACAGTTAACCTAAAATTACAGTTTGCCACTTTAACCCTAATAACGAAGTTTACCCGTTAATCACATTTTACCGTTTAAAGGATGATAGCCTTTACACATGTAGCTCTATTACATTCTGATATTGATATAACGGTATTGCACCATCATGTGATCTATTGCACCGCAAAGGGTGCTCGAAACCTGCTAATATGATAAAACGGCTGTACTATACTAATGCACTACTGTGATTAAATGAACTGCTTACTGTTGTTTAATTTATTGCTTATTTCCTGCTGATTAATCCCCTGTTCGAATATATACCTGTTGTGAGCACACCCACAGTATTGTTACATCTTGACCTGACTTTGCTACACATGATATATACCGATGCACCTGACATGGTACCTTTTACTATCGACTTGACCTGTTGTATCATGACCTGACCTGTTACCTGATCTCATGCCTAATGCCAACAAACCTGACATGGAGTCCTCATGGACCAAGCTTGTTGTCTATCCAGACAAACCTACTGTTACCTGAACTTGTGTTGGCATTAGTTCTTGACTACTGAATACCTGACCTGACACATATAACTTGGGGGTATGTGGAAATCAAAAGGGTAATCTAAAGTGTAACTTAAAAGGGTATTACTTGATCCGTGGTCCCGGGGGGTAACGGGACAGAGCCATTCGTGACTCTTACATTTTCCTGATCCGTGGTCCCGGGAGGCAACGAGACAGAACCACTATTGGTTCCCATCTTCCTAATCCGTGGTCCCGGGGGGTAACGGGACATATCCTTTGAGTTACATGGAGGATTGCTCGAATTGATTTCAAAGACTTTAGAATAGAAAACCCGATAAAACAGTTTAGATACCCACTGCACACTACCCTGCACTGCTTGTTTCATACTATTGCTTCATTCATGTTTATTTCTGCATTGCCTATTATACTGTTCATATTATATTATTGGTTGACGTGACGCGCTGACGTCTGGGTTTTGCATGGCCCAGATTCTTTACCACTGTCGCTGACCGAGCAGGAGTACTTCAGCCAGCAGGCTGATTTGTGAGTCCCGTAGTGATTAGTTTTATTTCCTGCATTCTTATTTCCAGATGTGAGCCCGCATTATGGGACATACTTTTCTATTATTGTATTGGATCATTTGCTTCCGCATTTATTTATCATTGACTCTTATTATTCTGGATTGTGGAATGTGTTAGATAGTTTTATCTTGTTCTAGATATCTCTACAACCGTAATGTGACTGTGGATGGATACTTCCTACCCACAGGTAGCATGGTTGGCTATGTTACGTGCCCAATCTTGCGTACTCTGGGAAGCGGGGCGTGACATGGTTCTTTTGGTATCAGAGACATAGGTTAGTTGGGTTGATTCTTTTGTAGTTTGGTATTGTACCCAATACACGAATCAGAATACCCGTACTTAGGAAACATGTCCTACCACCTTGACCGTTTTACCATTCTTGAATCACATTCTTCCTGATTATATCGATGTGCAAACTTACTTTGCGTGTCGAGTCGAAAACCTGATTTCTTGTTATCTCTAGGACTTAGGCGACTTGGGTGGAGTTAAGTAATTGTGGCTATGATACCGCGGCATAGTTACAATGCGGTACTCTATTTAAGTATCTTGGAGTTATATCCTTGGTTTATATATTGAATCTATCATCATGCTAATGTTGGATGTTTTGATTTCAGGAATATGGCAGATAAGAATTTCAAGACGTATCAGAGGCGCGTGGATGAAGCCGCCATGTTAGGAGTAATACGTGGAATGCTGGAAAATCAGAAGAAGCATACTGAGCTGATCCAGCAACAAGCAGATTCTTTTCAGGAAGGTTTGCAGGCCATTCGACAGTCTGTAAACAACGCTGGAGCTAAACCAGTTGACCGGGTAGGGACCGTGGCAGATTTCAGACGTTTGGGTCCGACTACATTCACTGGTTTGGAGGAGCCGTTGCCAGCCGAGCAGTGGCTAGTCGACATGGAGAATTTGCTGATTGTGGCACAGATTCCAGAGGACAAACAAGTTGATGTGGTGCGCATTCAACTAGTGGATTACGCCCGAGAGTGGTGGCTGGTGGAGGAGAACCGCTTGCCCAAGCCGATCAGTTGGGCGGAGTTTTCTAAGAGTTTCCTAGAGAAATTCTTCCCGCGGACTGCACGGGAAGAAATGGAAGATAAATTTATTGGGCTGAGGCAAAATGGAGCACCCGTGGACGTGCATGCAGCGGAGTGGACGAGACTCAGCCGTTTCGCTGGACCTTTAGTCGCCAACGAGGCAGACAGGGCACGGAGGTTCATGCGCAGTTTGGATGTGGACATCCAGAGGCAAATTTTCTCCCTGGGTTTGACCACTTTCTCATAGGTTCTTACGGCAGCCCGGGAGCAACAGAGTCTATCGGGGATGAAAGGGAGCCTGCAGCAGACAGCAGTTGCGGCCAGGAAGCCCGCATTTGTACCTAACCGAGATCATGGGCGAAGAGGTATTCCAGTGGATCGACGTGGTGTAGCACCCATGAAGAAGCCTGTGGTCGTTGATCGAAGAAAAGGCATGATTTGTGACTACTGCCGTTTACCTGGGCACATGCAGAAGGATTGTCGAAGGAAGCTGGGACTTTGTTTGGTTTGTGGAGCGGCTGATCATGCAGTTGATGCCTGTCCGTCGAAGCTTCGTACGAGGGATGAATTTCAGAAGCCTCCGCAGAGACCGTTCCAAGGGCAGAAACAGCTGACTCAAGGACCTAATCAGGCTCGAGCTTTCACCTTGACAGCTGAAGAAGATAAAGCATCAGGAGAAGTGGTTTCAGGTACTTTACTCGTTCATGGTTTTCCCACGTCGGCATTATTTGATTCTGGTGCATCCCACTGCTTTATGTCATCCAAATTTATAACTACACACTCGATTACCTGCACGACCCTGTCTAGTTTTGGGACATACACACTGGGAATGGGAAAATCATAGCTAGTAGGGAATGTAGAGATTGTACAGTTGTTGTGTGCGGATGGGAACTCTTTGCCGATTTCTTGGTAATTGTTACGGGCAGCTATGAAGTTGTCTTGGGAATGGATTTTCTTGGCACTTTCCACGCCCACATTGACTGTAGGGCAAGGAAGGTAATTTTCCAGATTCCCGGACATCCTGAGTTTACCTTCACTGGGGGAAGCAGTTCCGTCGGGCCAGTCGAGTTTAGGGCTAGGCCGACAGACAGTGTTCTTGCAGCTATGGAAGTTGATAGTAATGAAGAGCCGGCAGTTGTTCGCGACTTTATGGACGTATTTGAAGATATATCGGGCTTACCGCCGAAGCGAGACGTGGAGTTCACGATTGACCTCATCCCTGGTGCAGCGCCAGTATCTAAAGCATATTATCCCATGGCACCAGTGGAATTGGAAGAAGTTAAGAAGCAAGTCGCTGAATTGCTTGAGAAGGGTTGGATTCGAAGCAGCAACTCGTCTTGGGGAGCTCCAGTTCTTCTAGTAAAGAAGAAGGATGGCACGAGAAGGATGTGCATCGATTATCGAGAATTAAACCGGGTAACTATTAAGAACAAGTACCCGATCCCTCGCATTGGAGAACTTTTTGAGCAACTTAGTGGCGCGAGGGTATTCTCGAAACTGGATTTGCGATCCGGATATCATCAGGTCCGAGTGAAAGCAGAAGATATTTGCAAGACGGCGTTTCGAACTCGGTACGGACACTACGAGTATCTAGTGATGCCCTTCGGAGTAATGAATGCGCCGGCAGTATTTATGGACTTGATGAACCGAATCTTTTCACCATTCTTGGACCAGTTTATTGTGTTATTCATTGACGATATTCTGGTTTACTCGAAGAGTTCGGAGGAGCATGCTGAGCATTTGAAGATCGCACTGCAGACATTGAGACAGGAGAAATTGTATGCGAAGATGAGTAAGTGCGAATTTTGGCTGGAAGAAGTGAAGTTTCTGGGGCATGTTGTGTCGGGCGACGGAATCGCCGTCGATCCCGAAAAGATTGCAGTAGTTCGAGATTGGCCTATTCCAAGAAATGTGGCTGAGATAAGAAGTTTCCTTGGATTAGCCGGATACTACAGGAGGTTTGTGGAGAACTTCGCTCGTTTGGCAGAACCATTGACCAAGCTTACGCGCAAGGAGGTACCTTTTGTATGGACGGATAAATGTGCATTGGCTTTCGAGACGTTGAAGCAGAAGTTGATAACCGCCCCTATCCTGACCGTACCAGACAATTCCGGAGGACTGGTGATTCATAGCGACGCATCTGGGAAAGGATTGGGATGTGTTTTGATGCAGCATGGGAAGGTCGTAGCTTACGCATCAAGACAACTGAAGACCCATGAGAAGAATTATCCGACTCATGACTTGGAGCTTGTGGCTGTGATCTTCGCTTTGAAGATTTGGAGACACTACCTTTTGGGTGAGAGAGTCGAAGTTTTTACAGATCGCAAGAGTTTGAAGTATGTGTTCACCCAGAAGGAGTTGAACACGAGGCAGCGTAGATGGTTGGAGCTGATGGCCGACTACGACCTTGATCTCAAGTACCATCCGGGAAAAGTTAACGTTGTGCCGGATGCGTTTAGTCGGTTACCAGCGATTCTGGTGTTAACTACGCAGAGGGAGATCATTGCAGATTTTCAAAGATTCGACTTGGAGGTTGTGCTACCACATTCTATGGGACAGTTGATACAGTTGCAAGTACAGTCATTCTTAGTTGAGAAGATTAAAGCGGCACAATCGTAGGATCCTAGACTGCAAAAGTTTCGAGAGCAGGTTGAAGCCGGACTACGAACAGATTTACTGGTCCACGAAGATGGTTCGTTGAGGTATGGTAGCCGTGTGTGCGCGCCAAAGGGAGAAGTGCGTGAAGAGCTTATGAAGGAGGCACATAGTTCAGCTTACTCTGTACATCCAGGGGGCACGAAGATGTACCGTGATATTCGACAGCATTTCTGGTGGGAAGGCATGAAACGGGAGATTGCTCGCTTCGTGGCTAAGTGCTTGGTATGTCAGCAAGTCAAGGCTGAACACCAAAGGGTTGCTGGTTTGTTGCAACCACTTCCGATTCCTCAGTGGAAGTGGGAACATATAACCATGGATTTCGTGACGGCTTTACCGCGGAGTTCAAAGGGCAACAATGCAGTATGGGTGATTGTCGATCGGTTGACCAAGGCAGCTCACTTTATTCCTTTCCGGGTTGGTCAATCAACGGAGACTTTGGCAGAACGGTACATGCAGGAGATTGTAAGATTGCATGGCGTACCGGTGAGCATCGTGTCCGATCGGGACACTCGGTTCTTATCACACTTCTGGAGGAGTTTACAGGAAAGTTTGGGGACTTGATTGAAGTTTAGCACAGCTTATCATCCTCAAACTGATGGTCAGTCGGAGAGAACGATCCAAACTCTTGAAGATATGTTGAGAGCATGCATGTTGGACTTCAAGGGTTCTTGGGAGGATCACCTACACTTGGTGGAGTTTTCCTACAACAATAGTTTCCAAGCGACTATTCAGATGGCTCCGTTTGAAGCTTTGTATAGTCGTAAGTGCCGTTCACCTGTTTGTTGGGATGATGTTGGTGAACGAAGATTATTGGGACCAGATTTGGTAATACAGACCGTTGAGAAGGTTAACGCCATCAGAAAGCATATGAAGGCAGCTCAAGACAGACAGAAAAGTTGGGCTGACACGTCAAGAAGACCTCTAGAGTTCGCCGTGGGTGATTTGGTATTCTTGAAAATATCGCCGACTAGAGGGGTGATACGTTTTGGGAGTCGAGGGAAGCTTAGTCCTCGATTCGTTGGACCCTTCGAGATATTGGAGCGTGTTGGAGAGGTAGCGTACCGTTTGGCGTTACCGCAGTCCTTGGCAGGTGTGCACGATGTGTTTCATGTATCTCAACTACGAAGGTATGTTCGAGATGAAACACACGTTTTAGATCATTCGGAGTTAACAGTACGGGAGGACCTAACTTTTGAGGAGCGACCGGTTGAAATCATGGATCGAAGGGAAAAGGTTCTTAAGAACAAGGTTATCCCCCTTCTGCTAGTTTCTTGGGGAAATCGATCGCACGGAGAGTCCACGTGGGAGCGAGAAGACGAGATCCGACAGAAGTTTCCTCACCTTTTCCCGTAGTTTTCTATCTTGCATTCTTGGAATTTCGAGGACGAAATTCTTTTGTAGTTGGGTATAATGTAACACCCGAGCCCAATACTACTTTTTCTGCTATTAGTTGAGCATTAAATATTACTTATTTTATTTATCTTTCTTGTTTGGGTCTTACTGTAAAATTTCATTTGGCTAAGTCATTTTTGCATATAACAAATTTTAGCACCTAAAATAAAATTAAAAATATCTATCTCGGCCTACTCGTCACACCTAGCCGCGTGGTAGCGTCCGTGCGTCAAGTTCTCATCCCGTTCGGTGAAACGGGCGAGTTTGAACGGCTACGCGCGCGTGCAAGTGTCCGACTTGGGGGTATTCTTTTTAATCAGAAAACATTTCATTTTAAAATTTGGAACCCGCTTAAAATCCTATTATTTGAATTTCGAATTTTTGGACCCAACCCGGGCGCGATTTGGAAATGTTTCATTTAGCGCCAAAATCCTAAAATAAAATAATAATCAAACCTTATATTATTTTCGTTTTTTTACCAATCTCACGGTTATTTGAATCTTTAAAATAAAATTTAACCTCTTAAAGAAATCTCCTCAGCCAATCACGAGCCGTGGGCCCCCTCCATTATTCCTATCTCTCTTTCTCTCTCCATCCCTCGTATCTCTCTCTCTCTCTAATTTCCCTTTTTCTCTCTCTCTCTAACCCTCTCTCTCTATCCCCTATTTATATATATCTCCCCAGAACGAACCGAGAACCCACGAACCCTAACCCCTAGCCACCGTGCCCGTCGCCGCCGCAGCCCCAGCGCCGACGCCACCACCACCATCACCCTCGCCTCTTCGCCCTCGTCGCAGCCACTGCACCGCCTTCTCCCCGTGTGCTCGGCGCCACAACAGAGACCTCCGGCCAACCCGCGCCTTCTCTGTTTGGCCGGAAACCACCGTCGGCGACCCTCGTCGTCGTGCTGCGCCACCGCCGACCACCTCCTCTTCACCTGCGCACCAGGCCCGACCACTTCCTCTCCCTCCCCACCTTCTTTCCTTCCCTGATACTTACCGCAGCCCTAACCCATCGCCTGCATCATCCCCGCCGGCGCCCCACCGCCGTCGACCCCATCGCTGTCGCAACCTCTGCAATCCCAGTAAGCTTTCCTTCATCTTCCTCCTTCCTTTTTCCCCTCTAGTTTATCCTCGACTGTACATAGAGTTTCTAAACTTGTTGTGGCTGTTTTGCATCTCGTCGGAATCCGGCCGTACCGACTACTTGATCCGACTTTCCAGCAAGGTACCCCAATCCGCGTGGTCCCATTGTTCGTTGTTTGGGTTCGATCCGTGAACCGTGCGTCCGTCGCGTGTTTCCCCGCCGACGTTACGTCCGTTTTTCCCGGTTCGCGACTCGTCGAGGAAAGTATCACTTGCTACATGCTATACTAAACAGTTATATATGTTTTGACTCGTTAAACCTGCAAAACTTAACTCGGTATAGTTATTTTATCATTTGGTTGCAATATGACATATATCATTTTACAGTTAACCTAAAATTACAGTTTGCCACTTTAACCCTAATAATGAAGTTTACCCGTTAATCACATTTTACCGTTTAAAGGATGATAGCCTTTACACATGTAGCTCTATTACATTCTGATATTGATATAACGGTATTGCACCATCATGTGATCTATTGCACCGCAAAGGGTGCTCGAAACCTGCTAATATGATAAAACGGTTGTACTATACTAATGCACTATTGTGATTAAATGAACTGCTTATTGTTGTTTAATTTATTGCTTATTGTTGTTTAATTTATTGCTTATTTCCTGCTGATTAATCCCCTGTTCGAATATATACCTGTTGTGAGCACACCCACGGTATTGTTACATCTTGACCTGACTTTGCTACACATGATATATACCGATGCACCTGACATGGTACCTTTTACTATCGACTTGACCTGTTGTATCATGACCTGACCTGTTACCTGATCTCATGCCTAATGCCAACAAACCTGACATGGAGTCCTCATGGACCAAGCTTGTTGTCTATCCAGACAAACCTACTGTTACCTGAACTTGTGTTGGCATTAGTTCTTGACTACTGAATACCTGACCTGACACATATAACTTGGGGGTATGGGGAAATCAAAAGGGTAATCTAAAGTGTAACTTAAAAGGGTATTACTTGATTCGTGGTCCCGGGGGGTAACGGGACAGAGCCATTCGTGACTCTTACATTTTCCTGATCCGTGGTCCCGGGGGGCAACGGGACAGAACCACTATTGGTTCCCATCTTCCTGATCCGTGGTCCCGGGGGGTAATGGGACATATCCTTTGAGTTACATGGAGGATTGCTTGAATTGATTTCAAAGACTTTAGAATAGAAAACCCGATAAAACAGTTTAGATACCCACTGCACACTACCCTGCACTGCTTGTTTCATACTATTGCTTCATTCATGTTTATTTCTGCATTGCCTATTACACTGTTCATATTATATTATTGGTTGACGTGACGCGCTGACGTCTGGGTTTTGCATGGCCCAGATTCTTTACCACTGTCGCTGACCGAGCAGGAGTACTTCAGCCAGCAGGCTGATTTGTGAGTCCCGTAGTGATTAGTTTTATTTCCTGCATTCTTATTTCCAGATGTGAGCCCGCATTATGGGACATACTTTTCTATTATTGTATTGGATCATTTTCTTCCGCATTTATTTATCATTGACTCTTATTATTCTGGATTGTGGACATGTGTTAGATAGTTTTATCTTGTTTTAGATATCTCTACAACCGTAATGTGACTGTGGATGGATACTTCCTACCCACAGGTAGTATGGTTGGCTATGTCACGTGCCCAATCTTGCGTACTCTGGGAAGCGGGGCGTGACAGAAAACAATCTCCAAGGTTGTTCTTGATGACTATCTAGTTCAACAAATACGAGCTCATCAAGCAAATGAAGCGGTTGGCCAAATCGTCAGAACTGGGCGACCTTATCCAGGCTGGTATGATCGAATCAAGTACCCGCCGGGATATACGATCTCCAAGTTCCATATATATAAGGGGACAGGCAATCCACACCAGCATGTAGCATAGTTCAGAGCTTTGTGCGGCAACACTAGAGGCGATGACAAATTGTTGCTTTGCCCGTTCGTTGGCAGCCTGTCGGACTCGACATTTGAATGGTACTTGGAGCTCCCAAACGAATCCGTGAAAACATTCACAGAAATGGAACTGCTGTTCACACATCGGTTCGCCAGTGCAAGCGAGCGCACCTCGATTATGGCATTAATCAATGCCAGGGTAAAGCCGGGAGAAACCTAGGTCCAATATGCGATCCGGTAGCGGAACCTATGGTCAAAGTGTGAACAACGCATCAAAGAATCCCCTACCGTGGGCATGTTCATCGGGACCCTAAATCCGCAAATGACTGTGTCCCAGTTCATGACGTTCTTCAAGCCGACTACCTTCCAAGCCCTGATCGACAAGCTGGCACAAATAGACCAGATGGGCCACGGGCCTTCCTCCTCAAAAATGGACCCTCGAAATGCCAAGGGTAAAGGGAAAGCAGACTTCATTTCCAACACTCAACTGCAACCGAGTGACCCGAAACCGGTTGCTCGCCAAAACAACATGCGTCCGCGCCTATACCTGGAAGAAAGGCTAGGACGCGCTTACTCATTTTCCCGTGACAAGACGAGGAGACTGTTTGAGCTGGCAGTAAGTAACAAACTCATCATATCGCCAGACCTACGGTGACCACCGCAATCCGGCAATGTCAACAGCCCTAACTACTGCTCCTATCACAGAATGCTGAGCCACCCAACTGAGGATTGCTACTTCTTCAAGAACTGAGTTGAGGACCAGTATCAACAGGGAAAATTCATGCTGTCTAAGAACTGGAGGGTGAACCCGCCTCAGAAGCACACTCCTAAAAAGGTGAATGCACAGGGGGCATCATGCTCGCTCGTAGAAGAAGCTCCATAGGAAGTCGTTCTCTCAGCTAAAACCAAAAGAATGCTGAAGGATCCCCAGGCATGTCCGGCAGTCAAGTGGAGAAGCCCACTTGAACCGAAAACCATTGCAGGGATACTGAAACTGCGTCCTGTACCGAAAATCGTCGACAAAGGGCAAAATCCCTAAGTCAAGCCTTCAAAGTCTTCGAAGAAAAAGAAGAAGACCAAAAAGCCTGTGCAGCCTGCCGAGTATGACGACAAGCGCACAAACATACAAAAATACATTGACGCGCTGGAGGAGTACAACCAGAAGGCGCGGACACCAGTCACCCTCGAAGAGTTCCTCAAGCATATTCTAGAGAACGAAGAGAGTGACAACGATGAGGAAAATGACTCATCAGAAACCGAAGACTATGTAGCAAGTTGCCACATGATTTCCCATTTTCTTTAAATGACGAAGAAGCCCCCACAGCATCAGAAAATAACGCAGAGGGACTAGGGAAAGGATTGGCTCCAAAATCCCCGGAACTGTCGGAAGACCCAATCGATAGGCTGTTAAACGAAGCTTTTCGAAAAAGCAAAGCTAATTGAGAACGCGAAACAACCATATACGAAAAGGCTAAGCGTTAGCGTCAGGATGAACAAGCTACAGAAAGGAGGAGTTGTAAAGTACTCCGACTAGACCAAAGCACACCTGCGACAAACGACAGCAAAATCAAGACAGAGAAGCGGTTCGCCAAAGCTCTGTCAGTGGGAATGAAGCTGCTACCTTTCAAAGGAAACGCGCCGGGGGTCATATGCTTCAACGGAGAGGACTCATATCTGAACTACCGCCTATATCATCGGAGGGTTACTTATCCCACTGAAGAATGCGGTGCCTTCAAGAAATGGTGGCAAGGATACGTTGCCGATCAACAATACTTCAAGAGGATGAAGCGTGAAGCTCGTCGATAGTGAAAAAGTGCGACGAATGCGTGTGAGAAAATGACTATCAGCTGTCATATGGTTCATACCAGTTCGGAAAAGGCAAAACTCTAAGTTCTCACCTTCGGGAGCGATTCTGAGGATGAAACAACCCTTAGCCTTCTCTTCAATGACTCCACCTCCGAAAAAGAAGAGGAGGAGAAGAACTATGAGAATATTCAGCTGCGTAACCGTACGTTGCCTGAGAAGAGTCACGGACCTACAAAAAAAGGTCCGGGAAAAAAGGACAAAAGGAAAGAGAAAATCCTTGAGGAAATTGCCCTCGACGATCGAGTTGTCAAAGAGCTCGTAGCCAAGGACTCGCCTACGAAAAATAAGGCGGATTATAATGTCTTAGCACATCTGAGGAAAATGCCCTGGAAATTGAGCATACTGGATGCTCTCCTCCTGTCCAAAGAGGCACGGGATTCTCTGATCAAGAAATTACAAGAGCCTAATCAATTCCAAGCTTTCCTCGCAGAAGTGAAGATGAAGCACGAGATGGCGGAGGTTCACACAGCTGACATTACATTCAGCGATGAAGATCTCCTCCTCGGAACGTGCGAGCATAACCACCTGTTATACGTCACCGGATACTGCCACCACATCAAGATAGGCAAAATCCGTGTCGACAACGGATCCTCCGTTAATCTTCTTAATGTGAAAGTGCTGAAAGAGATTTTCATGAACGTTCAACACTTGGCCCGAGACAAAATTACCATCTCCGGGTTTGACACACAGTCATCACGGACGCTGTTGTCCGTAATACTGATGTCACGCTTCGGATTGCTCGTCACTGACATCAAATTTCACGTCGTTCATGCCAAGACTTGCTATAACGCTTTGCTCGGCAGGCCCTGGCTACATGAGTATAACATCATCCCTTCTACACAACATCAGTGTATGAAGTATTTCAAAGACGATTTGGAATACACCGTCACGGGAGAGCTAAACCCGTTCTCCGTAAATGAGGTCCGAAAATATGAAGACGCAAAGTACTTCCTACCAGACTTCGAAGATACAGAGAGGTGTCATAAGCTGGACGATAAACGGAAGTCCGTTACCACCATCCCGAATTTTGGGCATGATACCGAGGAAGATAAAGAAATAGTCTACTCGGGGCAACCCCAAGGTAACAAGCCCGGACTATCTACTCCTATTTGGTCTTTGGCAGTGACTCTAAGGACGAGGCCAACACCGTATTCTCCGTCCGCCCATCAGCACAAACCTTTACTGAGGCCGATCAGAGTTTACAAATCACAATGGTTCCGCCTCGGCATTATAAGAAACTCGATGCGCTCGATACATACAGCGTATAAAAGCTACAGACTTTCTACGTACCTCCCAGGCGAAGAAGTGAAAAGGCGATCCTCTTTTACCAATTTACGGAGACTAGAGTAGAAAAGGAAGTCTGGCACGGTGCCGATTTTGCATTTGATAGGCTTCAACCAATCCATCTGCCAAGATACTACGTGGAGGGACTGAAAAGGTTGTTGATATGTCAAAGTGTACCTCTCGAACAGACTGTTCGACAAGCCTAATTCTACAAGAAGATTTGGGATAACCCTGGGACCCAGCGAAAGATGCCTAATAGAAAGATGGAGACAACCGGGCTCGGATACGTTCGGTCTACGAAACGGGAGCGATTCCGCGGCTGCCGCGTCATAAACAACTCCGGTGAAGAAGGGAATGCTCTTCCAAATAGCTGTGACGTTGAAACAGAGCAAAATCCCGCTCTAAGAATGTCAAATTCATCATTCAAAGAACAAGTTGACAGGCTAATACAAGAAGCTTTTCAAAAGATCCGGGACGACCGCAGCCGCGAAATGGCTATCTATGAAAATTCCATGACGCAATGCCTCAACCAACAGTCCGCAGAGAAAGAAGACTACAATACCATTCATCCTCAGCCAGCTGTACGTTCTCGCCTGTAAGGAAAATCCTGAAATAGAGGCAAAAACAAGGCAAAGAAAGCAAACAACGCCCGAAAACAGCAAAACGGATCCAAGAAGCCGTACACTCAAGGAAAAGATAGCCGGAACCCGTCCTTTATGAAGAAGATGGACCGGGAATACTCTTTCCCTCAAGATAAGATAAGGAAAATATTCAAGCTTGTCATGAAGGACCAAATGATGACACTTCTGGAGCCTCGGCAGCCTGAACAAATAAACGAGGTTCATCATCCGGATTATTGTTCCTATCACCGAGCAATAGGCCATCCTATTGAGGACTGCTTTACCTTCAAAGACAGGGTATAAGACCAATATCGACAAGACAGGTTCACTTTATCTGACAGCTGGAAGGTAAACCCGCCGCAAAAGTATGAGCCAAAGAGGACCTATACTGCGAGGATAACACCAGTTCTACATCAAGAATGGAAGCGAACTCGTACCTGCCATGTGATAACACTCTCGAAGGAGGAAGGGCGCAAGGCTATGGATGACCTTTTCAAGTGCTTCGCAAATGAAGACAAGGATGAAGTGATCTCAGAATTTCCACCGGCACCAAACGAGCTGGAAGATGGGATACACGCTACGGTGGATAATCTATGGAAAATTGACTGGGGTACGGAAAACAATCCGAGTGAGCTGCTATCTAAAAAGCAGGTGGCCACTTTAAAAGATGTACTCATGCAGTATAAAGATTGCTTCGCGTGGAATTATTCCAAAATGCCAGGTCTAGATCCAGAAGCAGCAGTACATAATCTGGCCATATCGCCGGACATAAAGCCAGTCAAATAAGCGCCGTGGAGGATGCGACTCAAACTCGAGATGAGCATCAATGCTGAAGTCAAGAAGCTAATCGACTCCGGCTTCATCCAGAAAGTTCAATACCCTAACTGGATCGCGAATATCGTTCCAGTAATGAAGAAAAATGGGACAATGCGCATCTGTGTGGACTTTCGGGACCTTAACAAAGCTTTCCCGAAGGATGACTTCCCAGTACCTGTTACCAAGCTGATGATCGATAACACATCTACCCATGAGGTTTTCTCTTTCAAGGATGGATCTTCGGGGTACAATCAAATAAAAATGCATTCTGAAGACCAAAAGAATACTGCCTTTCAGACTCCGCTGGGCATATTCAGCTACAAAGTGATCCCTTTTGGTTTAAAGAACGCTGGTGCTACCTACCAGAGGGCCATGACGAAGATTTTCGATGACCTCATCCATAAGATTGTTGAATGCTACATCGACGACCTGGTGGTGAAAAGCAAGTCTTAGGAGGAACATTAGGAACATCTAGACATAGCGTTCTAATGTCTTCGGAAGTATATTCTGAAGATGAATCCTTTAAAATGCGCGTTTGGAGTCTCCTCAGGAAAATTCCTAGGATTCGTCATACGGCACTGGGGTATCGAAATCGACCCTTCGAAGATCAAGGCTATTATGGAGATGCCAACGTCAAGGATTCTCAAGCAGTTGCGATCCCTTCAAGAAAAACTCGCGTATATCTGACGGTTCATAGCCAACCTCTCGGGAAAATGCCGTCCCTACAGTCATCAAATGAAGAAGGGGACCCCATTCGTGTGGGATCAAAAATGCCAGAATGCGCTAGACAAGATTAAGCAGTACCTGCAAAATCCACCAATACTGACCGTCCCGATTAAAGGAAGGCCCATCATCCTATACACAACGGCCCTTGAAGGTTCTCTGGGTGTGCTATGGGCGCAAGAGAACGACCAGGGAAAGGAGAGAGCTTTGTACTATTTGAGTCGAGTTCTGCTAGGGCAGAAAACAACTACCCCCTATCGAAAAGTATTGCCTAGCACTGATCTTCGTGATAACGAAGCTCAAACATTACGCTTTGGCATATGAGGTCCATCTCATATCAAAGGTGGATCCACTCAAATATCTGATGTCAAGGGCATTCTAACAGGAAGGCTTGCCAAATGGGCCCTCCTATTAATAGAGTTCTCGATAACTTATCGACTCCTCATAGCAGTGAAGGGCCAAGCCATCGTCGACTTTCTCGCCGAGCATCCGATACCAGCTGACTCCCTCTTAAATTGCGAGTTACCTGATGAACATGCGTTCGACACAAAGGAAGAAAAGAATGATACCCGATGGGAACTCTACGATGGAGTATCTTCCATGAAAAAGCGAAAGCAAAACACCCCCATAATCAAAGCTGAGGTGGGCCTTATCTTTGTGACTCCGCAAGGAGGGATACTACGCTATGCCTTCTCTTTAACGGAGCTAAGGATTAATAACGAAGCTGAATATGAAGCTCTGGTAGCAGGTCTCGAGATCGCTATTGACATGGGAATCAAAGAACTCCTCATATACGGAGACTCCCAGCTGATTGTTAGCCAAGTAAATGGCGACTATCAGACGTGCAAACCAGAGTTGATAAAATACAGCGAAAAAGTGCAACAACTGCTAATGCAAATCCCCTCTTATATCTTGGAGAGTATACCGCATGCAGAAAATAGTAAGGCGAATGTATTGGCCAAGCTGGCTAAGGAATTGGCCGATGAAGATCTCGACGACATAAGGATCACCGTGCAAACCCATAGAGTTCACACGCCGGCAGAAATATCTTCAGAAGATTCAATAGAGCCATCCAAAGGAAAAGAAACGACCAAACAAGTAGCCCTCCAAATAGAGGATGAAGAAAAGGTCAACGATTGGAGGGAAGTCTTCATAGACTACTTCAAATCTCAACGAACGCCCGAAAACGCGTCGTCTAGACATCAGCTCATGAAACGAGCTCTGTCTTTCGCCTCCGTCAATAATATTCTATACAAGAGCCGCTTAACTGTTTGTAGTTAAGGTGCTTGGGGCCAGAAGAAGCAAAGAGAGTCGTCCAAGAAACTCACGATGGATTCTGTGGTTCTCATCAAGCCGGGCCAAAGATGAAACTGAAGATCAAAAGAATGGGTTTCTATTGGCCCATAATGATTCAGGACTGCCTCGAATATGCGAAGCAGTGTCACTCGTGCCAGATTCACGGGACTTCATCCATCAACATCAACATCCAAATCCGCTACACCCAACGATAACTAGCTGGCCGTTCGAAATGTAGGGAACCGACATAATTGGTCTCATTGAACCGGCATCATTCAAAGGACATCGGTTCATACTAGTAACGACCGATTACTTTTCTAAGTGGGTAGAAGCAGTACCACTATGGGAAGTGAAGACAGAGAATATTCCTCATTTCTTTAAGACACATGTCATCTACCGGTTCGGCACTCCGCGACGGATAATTTCGGATAATGGACCAGCCTACAAGAGCCTTAAAATCATCCACTTCGCATAACAATATAAAATAGACTGGATATACTCTTCCATCTATAATCCCTGAGCTAACGGTCTAGCTGAAGCTTTCAACAAGACCTTGACAAATATTATAAGGAAAATGGTGTCGAGAAACAAAAATGACTGGCACGAAAGGCTGCACGAAGCTCTCTGGGCATACCGAACAACGTTCAAAACAACCACGAATACGACACCATACGCGATAGTATTCGGCACGAAAGCAGTGCTTCCTCCAGAAATAGAACTCCCTTCTCTTCGAGTAGCGGTTCGATTCGAGCTGACAGATGAAGAAAACGCTCATCTCCGGCTTGAGGAGCTCGACGCTCTCGATGAAACTCGCCTTATAGCACAGCAGAACCTGGAGGCTTATAAGGAAAGGATGACGCGGTCATATGAAAAACTGACCAGGCTGAGAACATTCCGCCAAGGCGAACTCGTGCTAGTCGTCAAAAGACCTATGATCTCCAACCGTGCAAAATAGAGGAAATTCGAGCCAAACTATGAAGGCCCGTACATCATAGATAAATTCTACCAAGGCGGAGCCTATCTGCTCATGGATATGTATGGCGAAAGACCCTTCAGGCCAATAAACTGCCGATTCCTAAAAAAATACTATGCTTGACGAGTCATGACTTAGGTCAATGATAGATGACGACGCTCGTGTCCGCTCACTACCTTCTTGAGCCAAAAACTCTGAGAGTAGTATGCAAAGAATCTCCGTCACCTAAAAAATGGCGATTACAGAATGAGATGTCCTTAATCTAAACGGCACCTCAAACATGGAGACAACGGACCGGGATGTCCTGAAACTAAATTTTCGCCTCAAACATGGCGACATTGGACCAAGTAGTCCTTAAACTAGAAATTATTTGCCTTAAACATGGAGATAACGAACCGAGATGTCTCTAAACTAGCATGTCGTCTCTAAAATGGTGATATGCTTCCTTGAGATCTACATTGCAATCGAAGCTCCAACGGCGAAGACTGCAACTCAAACCCCACTGGCTACACAGCTACTCCAGCGATGAAGTCACCCCTAAGTCCCATTGACAAACAGATGGGTAAAAAAAGGTATGTCCACAAGCAAAATGGGCACGGATGAAAACCCGAAAGGGCGCCGTGAGTAAAAACAGCAGGGCTACCGGTGAGTTTGTGAAAACCCAGAAGGGCGCGATCTCGTTAAAAAATATAGTATGTTCACAAGCAAAATGGGCACGGATGAAAACCCGATAGGGCGCCGTGAGTAAAAACATCAGGACTACCGGCGAGTTTGTGAAAACCCGGAAGGGCGCAATCTCATAAAATTTTCACTTACGAGATTCTCTCGACTCGTAAAGAGAACTCTCCCTATGAGATCCTCACGGCTCATAGGATTCAAAAGCCTTAAGCTACAAGGATCCAAACATGTTCTTAAGCCATCGCATTCCCCAAGTTGCCCTACAAGCAGTCCAATATTGGCCCTTGTATACAATCTACGGGCACAAATAAATATAGAGCTCACCTAATTTCACCAATGGCGTGAAATGTCCTCATATGGTGAACGACACTTGTAAGTCCTCTCGACTTATAAGGAGAATACACTCTTGCAAGATCCTTACGCATTGCAAGGAGGAACACACACTTAGGAATCCCCACGATTCCTAAGGAGAAAATACACCTATGAGATCCTCACGACTCGTAGGGAGAAATAACTTTATGAGACCCTTACGGCTCATAAAATCGAAAAGTCTTAGTCGGCAGGATCCTAACCCTGTTTACTAAGCCATCTTTGTTCAAATCGACAAAGGCACATGATGATTCTCTCCTGGAAATATTCCAGTGGTAGCGATGCTGATGCCTAAACAGGTGTCAAACTCCAAGTCCTTCCACGGCACATGATGATCCGCACTTGGAAATATTCCAGTGGTAGTGATGCTGATGCCTAAACAGGTGTCAAACTCCAAGTCCTTTCATGACACATCATGATTCGCTCCTGAAAATATTCCAGTTGTAGCGATGCTGATGCCAAGGTTGTTATCAGATTCCAAACTCGCAATAAAAAACATTAGCGAGCAAAAAAATGCATATGAAATAACCGAAATCAACTCACAATAAAAATCAGCGAGCAAAATAATGTGCATATGAAACAGCCGAAATGATGGGGAAACTCACAATAAAAAATAGCGAGTAAAAACAAAACAAAATGATATAGCTGAAATGATTAGGTACCACAGATAAAAATCCGAAATGATTGGGCAATCGTGAATTTTGTGATATGAAAAGCTGAAAAGATAGAGGATCGCGGAAATCAAAAATAAAATTAAATAAAAGGAAATTTTCTTTCCCCTGCAGGTGAGTCTACACCAACTCCTATATAAAATCCATGGACACAAATGAAAAAGGGAACCATGTTTTCTCATTAGGCTCCGATAAAGAGAGAGCCAGATCTTGATGGCAACATCTACAGACTAGATATCAACCTGACGTTCCTTCTTAGTGTAGATGCGACGTAAAAAAAAACCCCAAGGGTCGAACAAAAAAGAAGCCATGGCCAATTCCTAGCTCCAAGTCTTGCCAGTTCATATACAATCTAGAGACAATCTCGGTGTTCCTTCTTTTTCCATCAGGATGCAGACGCAACATCAACAAAGGCCTGAAAGTCGAAACAAAATGGAGCCATGGAAAATTTCTAGCTCCAAGTCTTGATGGTTTAAATACAACTTAGAGACAATCCCGGCATTTCTTCTCATTCCATCAGGATGCAGACACGACGTCAACAAAGACTAAGGGTTCAAATCATAAGTGGAGTCACGGCAAAACCCTAGCTCCAAGTCTTGACGGTCCATACACAACCTAAAGAGTATCCGACGTACCTTCTCATTCCGACAGGAT
Organism: Agapanthus africanus; assembly: GCA_030015575.1. NCBI lineage: Eukaryota > Viridiplantae > Streptophyta > Magnoliopsida > Asparagales > Amaryllidaceae > Agapanthus > Agapanthus africanus. The sequence continues at coordinate 774,427,569 of CM057341.1, forward strand.
GCAGACACGACGTCAACAAAAGGCCCAAGGGTCGAAATAAAACGGAGCCATGGCAAATTCCCAGCTCTAAGTCTTGATGGTTCATATACAACTTAAAGACTCCTCCGGCGTACCTTCTCATTCTATGAGGGTGCAGATGCGACGTCAACAAAAGCTCCAATGAGACAAATCGAAACGGAGTGACAGCAAAATCCCAGCTCCAGCTCGACATTCTTCTCATTACAGCAGACGCAATGTCAATAAAGGCTCCAGATAACCAAATCAAAAAGATGTGACGGCAAAATCCCAGCTCCAGCTTGACAATCTTCTTGTTACAGGATGCAGACGCAACGTTAACAAAGGCTCCAAGGACCCAAATCAAAATAGAGTGACGGCAAAATCCTAACTCCAGCTCGACGTGCTTCTCATGCTAGCAGGATGCAGATGCAACGTCAATAAAAGACCCATGGGTCAAAGCAAAAATGGAGTCGCGGCAAAATCCTGGCTCCAAGTCTTGAAGGTTCATATACAACCCAGAGACTACCACGACGTTCTCCCTCATTTCACCAGGATACGGACGCAACTATCAAATGAAATTGGAGCAATGGCATATTCCTAGCTCCGGACTTCACTTGCAATACATACAGCATAGAGGTCCTACAGATGTCCACCATACTTCAGCAAAGAATCGGCGCGACATCGTCAAAGCAAAAAACGAAGTAACGGTATATTCGTAGCTTCGGGTCTTGACAGCAGCTCATATAAAACCCGAAAGACCATTGGAGATCATCCCACACCAGTGCGGACTGGTTATGACTCATCGGGGGCTCCAAATCGGGCCTAACCTCAGGTAAAAAGCGTCCTGGAAAATTCCTAATGCTTGCTCTTCTAACAGTAATATAACCTAAGGGGATTACTTGAAGACGTCTTTTCCAGCCTTCGAAAGGATCAGAGACACGACAGTTATAGGGCAATAGCATATTCCTAGCTCTGGACTTAAATTGCAATACATACAGCATAGAAGTCTTACAGATGTCTACCTTACTTCAGCAAAGAAACAGCACGGTATCGTCAAAGCAAAAAACGAAGTGACGGCATATTCCTACCTTCGAGTCTTGACGGCAACTCAAATAAAACCCGAAAGACCATTGGAGATCATCCCACACTAGTGTGAAATGGTTATGACTCATCGGGGGTCCAAATTGAGCCTAATTTCAAGTAAAATGCATCCTGACAAATTCATAACCCTTGCTCTTCTGACGGTAATATAACCTAAGGAGATTACTTGAAGACGTCTTTTCCAGCCTTCGAAGGGATCAAAGACACGACAGTTGTGGGACGATAGCATATTCCTAGCTCCGGACTTCAATTGCAATTCATACAGCATAGAAGTCTTACAGATGTCTACCCTACATCAGCAAAGAAACGCCACGTCATCGTCAAACAAAATGAAGCAATGGCATATTCCCAGCTTTAGGGTCTTGAAGGCAACTCTTATAAAGCCTAAAACACTATCGGAGATCATCCCACACCAGCGCGGAGTGGTTATGACTCATCGAGGCTCCAAATTGAGCCTAACCTCAAATAAAAAGAGACATGACAAATTCCTAACGCTTGCTCTTCCGATTGTAATATAGCCTAAGGAGATTACTTGAAAACGTTTTGTCCAATCTCCGAAGGGATCAAAGACACGATAGTCGTGGGGCTACTCGAACAACGGCTTAAAGACCGAATATCGAGGAATACATCAGCCAACGCAATGGTACCACGGACTAAAACCTTAGTACCAAAAACCTAACGGATCCCTGTCGTAAAGAATGGGGGTTATCTATATTTCACGTTAGGATAAACCTGTGAGAACCTCTCGAATCATCTCGACTCGTAAGGAAAAACATCTTCATGAAACCCTCATGGCTCATGAAGATGAAAAGCCTTAAGCGGCGGGGATATCAACCTGTTTCCTAAGCACTGTGGCCTTACAAGTAGATCCAAAATGACTCTTGTATACTATCCACGGGCCACATTCTCTAAATTTGCATTGCCGATGAAGAGGAAAAACCACTTGCGAGTCCTCGCGACTCGTAAAGAGAAAAGCCTCTTATGAGATCCTTACGACTCTTAAGAGAAAACACACTTAGGAGCCCTCACGACTCCTAAGGAGAAAATACACCTATGAGGTCCTCTCGACTCGTAGGGAGAAACATCTTTATGGGACCCTCACGGCTCATAAAATTGAAAAGCTTTAGGCAACAGATCTAAACCTATTTCCTAAGCCATCGCCGCCTTACAAGAAAGTCCAAATTGACTCTTGTATACTATCCGTGGGCCACATTCGCCAATAAGGTGAAGAAGCTACTTACGGGTCCTCACGACTTGTAAGGAAAAATACCCGAGTGAGATCTTTACGATTCACGGAGGCGATGAACACTTAAGAATCCTCACGATTTTTAGGGAGAATATGCACCTATGAGATCCTCACGACTCATATGGAGAAAAAAGCCTTCTTTAGATCCTTACGGCTCGTTAAAAAAAAGCCTTAGGCTACAAGGACCCTTAACTTGTCTCCTAAGCCAATAATTCTATGGCCATGCATAATTTTGCACTACTTCACCCACATACATATCTACGTGGGCAAATTAGTGGGGGGCATTTGTTCCTGCCAAAAATTTCTGCACAAAAGAGCCCAATGTATTAAATAGCAGCAATACGCTTAAGAAAATGAAAACCAGTATTTTCCGGGCTGTATTTTGCCAAACTTCCGAATGAGAATCAAGTAAATTATAAAGGTATTGAAAGTGTATCGAAAAATCTTTCGATTTGATATATTACGGGCCTCATAACTCTTCCGGAATCAAAAGTTATGAGCAAATGTGCTATGCATGTCTAGTCTAAGTAATGCTCTACCACACGGGGGATACATTTTTAGTCCCACGTCGGAAAAAAGAAAGACCCCTTCTCTACCACTCTCATATAAATAAGAGGTGATACCTCTTAGAAAAAATAGAAATCAGTCCTCAAAAGAATTTAGTTCTCCATAGGAGCTTAGTTCTCTAAGTTAGGGCATCAGCTGCCCTTCCATAATGTGCAAGCGCCACATGCGACGCATGTGCTCCAACCATGTGCGCACCACGTGCTCCCACCAAGTGCACAACAGGTGCGATGCATGTGTGCCCATGCCGTGCGTCCGTCACGTACAACGCACGACACGTACGACGCACGTGCGCGAACAAAAAAAATCTTTTTCAAGCAGCTAGTAGTTTAAGCTCCAACTTGTTCTTCTCCCTGATGAATGGGACATGGTTCAAAGGGTACATCCCTCCACACCTTCGATACAAAGTGTTGTAATCTCTCAGTGTCGTCAGAGAGATGGTTGGTCCCAACGACCAATGATCTCTCTTTCGAAATAAGGAAGAACCCCTCCATAAGCTTCCAAAAACAAAAACAAAAAGCTTCAAAAAGGAACAGAGAATTAAATTCTCAAGGAAGAAGATCTCCCTCCTAAAAACCTCTAGGTAAACAAAAAAAAATATAGAGAGATAAAAACATCTCATTTACATATCTAAAGGGTTTAATCCTTCTCAAAGAACTTAGTTCTTTCTCTGGATCTGAAATCCACAAAACAAGTCTTCCACAAGTTGAGAATTTAATTCTCATCGGGAGGAACTTGTTCTTGAGAATCAAAAATTCAGAAAAGAACTAGGAATCGAATTCCTCAAAACAAAGCATATAAGAGAAACCGAGTTTTCATAAAAGAACTTGGCTATTAAAAATGAATTTTGATCCTAGATCCATAAAACAAAGATCCTATTGATCATTAATGGGCAAAAATGCTATCAGCAGAGGAGAAAAGCGTCCAGCGCCACACGTGTTCCTCACGTGGGTGCCACAGAAGAGAAGAGTGCTTAGCACTCGCTGGGCAGCACCCAGCGCAGCACATGTTCCTCACATGGGTGCCACAGAAGAGAAGAGTTCTTAGCATTCAATGGGCAGCGCCCAGACCCGCACGTGTTCCTCATGTGGGCGCCACAGAAGAGAAGAGTGCTTAGCACCCACTGGGCAGTGCCCAACGCTGCACGTATTCCTCATGTGGGCGCTACAGAAGGGAAGAGTGCTTAGCACTCACTAGGTAGCACCTAGCACCCAATGCCTCACATGCTCCCCACGTGTGCGCTGCAAAAGAAAAAAGAGTGCTTAGCACTCCACAAGCAGTCCAAAATGACTGAGTGTTCAACATTTATTGGGCAACGCCTAGCGTCTCACGTGCTTCCTATATGGATGCCATAAAAAGTTCCTAACACTCCATATAAAGGCAAAAGGAGTAAAGTGTTCAACTCTTTTTGGGCAATCCCCATGACTGAAAGCTCCACATGATCATATGTAGGCATCAGAACTCATATAAGTGCTCAGCACTTTCTACATAAAAAAAGGGGATTGATTAAACAGAGCCCAATCAAGTTCTTAGCACTTTTTTTAGAAAAAAATGGGAGACTAAGCAGACTAAAGCCCAAATTAGCTAAGTTGCTAAAGTCTTGCAAATGAGTCCAAATGCTCTGTTGTTGGGTCTTAAATAAGGAAGATTCTAAAATGTTATTAAGTGGATTTTAGTCTCAAATTGGACTAAAGTATCCTTAACAAAAATTCTTAAGGCCACAATAACCCCCTTTTCCCTCAAAAATGGGATTTGGTTTAATAGTACATCTCTCCACACCTCTGATATATGTCATTGTAATTCTTCAGCGTTTTCGGAGAGGTGGCGGGTCCCGACGACCAATAACTCCTTTCTTGTCCCAACTTGATATAAAACTTCATCAAGACTGGGAATGATACATCCCACATTGATGCACTTCCAAATTGACGTGCACACCTCAAATCGGATCACAACCCAAATTGGATGCATTCCATATCACCATTATTCGCTTCGTCATGTAATAAAGACACGTGTGCACAAGATGGATAAAGGACCGAGAAGTCCCTAAACTAGTATTCGCCTCCAAAACGGTGATAATGGATCGAGATGTCCCTAAACTAATAATGGACCGAAATGTCCCTAAACTAATATTCGCCTCCAAAATGGCGATAATGGACCGAAATGTCTTTAACTAATATTCGCCTCCAAAATGGCGATAATGGACCGAAACGTCCTTAAACTAAAATAATAGAGCCCAAACGCTCTTTTGTTGGATCCTAAATAAAAATAATCCCGAAACCCCGTTAAGTGGATCTTAGTCTCAAATTGGACTAATGTATCCTTAACAAAAACAAATCGAGCCCCAAATGCTCACATACATTTAAGTCGATCCTAAATTCAAAATAGATTAATGGTCCTTAAATAAAAAAAACCCAAATCTAAAATATACGGATTTGGACTAATCCATGCCCTACGGGCGAAAACATAAATTAGTCTCCGTATACAATCCACTGGCAACCTAAACAAACAAAAACACACACGACACGAAGTGAACTTCCGGAGCAATAGAAAGTGGTTATCGCGATGTGGTAACATAATTAACCGCAGGGGTTTGCACCTGCAGGGAAGAGCGTCCCCACAATCAAAATCGTCTCACAAATGAGGGGGAATCTGATGAAGTCTGCTACAACAATCGCGTCTGTCCAAACCTCCGATGTACAGTGCTATAAATCAACTTGGCATCTTCGAAGAGGTGGACGGATAAATCCAAATAGTATCTGCCCCCAGGATTCAGGCAAGACGATCTATCCTGATTCGTCTCTGTTTTCGGCGGCGAACAGGGAAGAACTCCTACAATTGAATTAGATTCCTTCCTTTTCTTCATATTCTTCGAGGGAATTGATATGCCTTTGAATGGTCGATTTCCCCGCAAACTCCCTTTCGCTTCAAGCTGCACCTTTCTTTTTCTTCTTCTTTAGCCTTTTGGATTTTGGGCCCAATTGAGCCAAATTAATAGCTGGAACGGTGGGCTTCTTCTACCCCTCCTATTCTGTTCTGAGCTCTTTCTGAAATATCCTTAGCATCTTCTTTGTCTTATTAGATATGTGCATACTCTACGGAGGCTGCAGCGAGTCGAATTCATTTCTCGGGGCAGTGAATTCTGTCTGTAAAAAGTTGGTGGTTGCGGCTTGATTGTTCACTAACACACTCTTGGACAGCTCGATCTCTCCGGTCTTGTATTGCTTTACGACCCAGTCTTTGAAAATATAGAAATTCTCGATCGCACGGCTCACTACTCGGCGGTACGGGCGATACAGAGGATTGTCGGTCTTTTTTGCTTTATGGGGTCTTTTCGACTTCGGCAATTGTAGACTGTTGTTCAAGACATCTTTGAAAATCTTGCGGATCTTGTCCCTTCTGAAAGAGTGGAATTTGTTCTTTTTCTCCTCTAATGAAGACCCTTCTCCTCCTAGCACCGATTTTCGAGCCCGGTCTATCTTTTATCCGCCCGCCTTTCGCTTGTCTTCATTGTAAAACGCATTGAAGGCATTAGTCCTTTTAGAGCTCCCACTTTTACGGTTGACGTTTTTTCTGCTCTTCCAAGGATTGTCACCCAGAGAGTCCAGGATAGACTCTTGCTTCGAGCATTCCAACATTTGTACTCTCTTGGCCAGCTCTTGAAATATCTTGAGGCCTGCTGTACATAAGAATGGGACTATCCAATTGCTGAGGTTCCCAATGAGAAGGCTGACGGACTGGTCCTGCTCCAGCGGCGGTTCGCACTTGATCGTAAGATTACGCCATCGGCCCAACCTCGGTGCAAAATACGTGGAAACATAGGAATGTGTGGAGCCTGGATCAAATAATACCCGTGCATCAAAAGAACATACTGGCAGAGTACCTGTCACGACGGCATTGGATGCCTGTGCATCCTGAGGAGTCAATGCGAACACTCGGGCCTGTCCACCACTAATAGCCGGCTGTCCTCTGCCTCTACCTCGGCCTCTGCCTCTGCCTCTGTCGCCTCGTCCTCTCTGAACTGGACCGCCTCGCCCACGGCCTCTAGAAGCATCTGGCTGGCGTGAAGCATCATCAGGCGTAGGAAGTAAAGCTCTCTGAGAAGGTGGTGAGGGTGGTAAGGTCACATGCGGGACTGTCGCCGCGCCCGGACGCCCCATGGTACAGTCTCTGATACGGTGGTACTGACTCCCACACCGAAAACATCCTGGAGACGACTGCTGGGTCTGTGGATATGAACCAAATAACTGACCTCGTCTCAATCCTCTGCCTCCGCCATCCCCCGGAAATAATCTATCACGATGTCTGCCCATCTGCCGCTGAGCTGGCGTATCAGTACGGATCCTCTTCGGCCCAGAAGCGACCGGAGTCTCAGAAATACGCTCCTCCAAAAGTAAGGCCGCATCCATCGCGGCTGCGTATGTATCAAAGTGCTGGGTGCCGATGGCAAGGAATAGCTGTGTATCAAGCCCTCGTACAAACCTCTTTATTCTCTTCTCTTCTGTGTCGACTAGGTACGGTGCATATCGAGACAACTGGGTAAACTGTATATCATACTCCGACACTGTCATCCCAGGAGTCTTACGCAAAGACTCAAAACTACGGGCCCGAGCATCTCGGACACTCTCCGGAAGAAAACGGGCAAGAAATGCAGATGTAAACTCATCCCAGGTCATAGAAGGCAGACCTGCAGCTCGGCCTCTCTCTACTGAGTCGTACCATGTCTGGGCAAGACCCTCCAGACGAAAACTCGCAAACTCCACCAATCTATCCTCAGAACACCTCAACGAACGGCCAATCCGTGCCATCCTATCGAGAAATGTCTGTGGGTCCTCTGTCGCATCTGTACCGGTAAAAGCTGGGGGTCTCAATCTCATGAACTCCTGTAGTGAAACAGGAATAGTCTCCGTAGTAGCAGCAGGAGTGACCATCTGTGCAGCAGGTACGATCGTGGTCTGTGCGGTGGAAGGAACGTCCTCGGATCTCTGTGCCCGGCTGGACTCAACTAAAGATCCCATCATCTGCCGCAACTCTTGCATGCCGGCCTCTAATCTGGCAATACGGTCAGGATGAGGCGGATCAGTAGGACCCTGAGGGGTAGGCGTATCCTCCCGCTCGATCCTCGCCTCAGACGAGCCCGCTCGAATCTCATCCCTAGCGGCAGCCCGCTGAGCTCTCGTAGTCTTTGGCGGCATCGAAGCTGGAATAAGAAACAGGACTGATAAGATCATTGCAATTGAATCAAGGAATGCAAGGAATCAAGAAAGGAAATACAAGCAATTATGTCCTAAGGTTACTTAGGCGGAGTACCGTATCGTAAGTATGCCGCGGATCATACCCACGCTACGCCACTCTGCTTAAGTCACCTACTCCATCTACCAAGGTCGTCCTACACTCAGAAAGGTAAAACCTACGCTCTGATACCAACTTTGTCACGACCCGAAAGTACGGAACGTGACTGGCGCTTAGATTACGAGACGTCTAAAGGCGTACCGTAACCTAAGTCAGCCAAAGCCCAGAAATCTAACCCAAAATCAAAAGAGAGTGAAGGAAAACCTTAAATAAAGACGATTTTCAAATCAATTAAGTTGCAAAGAATCCCTTTTTAAAACATCAAAAATTTCTGAAAATTTCGGCAGAGTCTCCCCTGTATTTTCTATCCCCAAAAATGGGTACAACAAGATAATACATATGAAATCATAAAAAATGGCATCCCCAAGCGGGAGCTAGCTCTTCGCCCAAGGCGGATCACAACCACATGCAATATAATAGTAATATCAAGAAAAAGAGCATAAAAGAGATGCAAATACCAGATAACCCACGTCGGCTCAAGTGAGCTCGACCCAAAAGAACCACAAATATACAAGTCTCTCAGTCTCATCACTACGTCGCATATACAAAACAAGTGGTAGATGGAGAATACTAGATACAATGATAAAGCAAAAAGAAATAAGTATACTCGCCACCCACCTACGGGCGATGTCGCGAGTCTGAGCAAAAGGAACTGATGACAAGATAGCCCGCCGCTACAAGACTGACGGGTCCGACCTGCAAGACACTGTGGCACAACGGGGGTGAGTTGCCAGCTCGTGAGTAAATATAACATCTACTAAGGCAATCGTAAGAATGCACGCAATGCGGAACAACATGTATGTCCATATGTGCTATAATATCTCTAGTATGCATGCACAGGTATGCAAATGTCATTTTTAAGTCTTTAAGGGTTTTAATGCTAAGGTTATTGAATTCCTAACGTTAAAACATGAACATCTGTATAGTAGCTAAATATCATCAAGAAATCATCTGAAAACCTGTGTCAAGCATCGACACCAAAAAAAAGAATCATATCTGTCTCAATATCGGGCTCCGTCAGTCCGGATCGGCCCATATCATAAATCTCACGACAACGGTCGGTATCCTCCGGATATCCGCCGCGCCAGACATCACCGGTAGGTAGTCTTCCCCTGCCAGGCTCATCGTCTACAACTCGATCTTCTTGCCCCGGGGTACCATACCGGGCCCACCATGTACCCGAGACGGTTCATCCACTCCTCGAATCGGGTCTCGAAATCCAACAGAAAACATGAAAACTCATGGTGGACGACACATACATCACGAGAAAACCGCAACTTTTGTTTTGAAAAGGATAAATATAAGGTTTTGTTAAATTCTTGCGGTTTTCCCCAAAAATCCAGAAAATCGCAGCAAAACTGAAATCCTCAAGAAAATCATAATGCCCACATGTTATATATGATAAGTGTCTATGATATCAATGTATATGATGTGAGAGTTTGGCTAGAAATCTATGTAAATATGATAGTAATGCGAGGTATATGCGTGCGATACAATCTCAAATATCATGCATGAATGCAATGGCGTTACTAAGCTAAACAGGTTTTTATAGTGCACGTGGCATGGCAAATACCAAAGGCGTGTGTGTCACATGAATAGTGCGCGTGCAATAGATGCCAATGGTAAGGTGTTCGTGTCCTACGAAATGATATCGCATATGTATATATGAATGTCATATGAATGTCCATGCAATCTAGTATAGGGTTAGCTGTAAGGGTATGCAATGTACATAAATGGATAGGCTAGCTAACAATATAATTATTGCATAAAGTAGGGTAATCCTAACTAAGGGGGGGGCGCCTCGCGCCATCCAGACGATTCCCCCGTAGATGAATATATCTACTCACCAGAAATCCCCGCTAATCTGATCCGGCCACCGCTTTGCCTTTGCGCGCCGTGTCCGATGTTTCTCCGACCGATCCTATATTTGCACAATACCAAGCATAAGGTTACAACACCTAAAACGATGCAAGTCACTATATACAATTATCGACGCTCTCAATTTAGTCATAGCACGCCCTCGGTGCGCGGGAAAACGCACGAAAATCGCTAATTTTTAGCTAAAATCGTCATTTCGGGGAAATCGACAAAACTAAAACCCGGCTAAACAAAACTCCGCATTCACACACCCTAATAGTCGTATAAGATGTTAATTATATCGCCTAAATAACACAATTAGATCACCTTCTAAAATTTTAGAAATACTAGTAAGCAATTAGCATAGCGATTCTATGTAAATGTCGAAATTTTATCGATCTAGCGAACGCAACATCGCTCAATTAATCACTCTAACCAATTGGATAACCAAAGCCCTAACTTGAATCCATCAACCATGCTACAAACCCTAATTACAACATCAATTCCCTTTCTTGAATTTCCTAAACAAGAATTCATAAGCAAATTACACACTAAAACTACTAAATCTAGCAACTTAAACAACAATTAACAACTAGATTAGGATTTATACCTTCCAAGTTATGATACTCTTGCAATTAGCCTCTAAAGATGCCTCTTTTCTCCTTGTATTAGTCCAATTTGGGGTTGAGAAGGAATGGAATAGGGTTTAGGTTTGAATTAGAGAAGAAAAGTGTGAATTTTTGTGGATTTCGGAGGATTTTTTGCAAGAATTTTGAGCTAAACAAAATGGGGGAAATGGGAGGGGTTTGCTGCAGGTAGCACGACCTGGAGGTGGAGGAGGGTGTGTTTGTGTGAATGGTGTAGAAAATTCTACACAAAAACCCTTTCCCAAGCTCAATTAATGACTATCACATCAACTTTTACACAAAAAACCCCATTTTGAGCCATTTTTCCATTAAATTTCAAACCATAAAACTAAAAATGTGAAAGTCATGACACAATTTTTTTACACCTTATTTTAGCTTATAAAGACTCCTAATTAAGAAATTTACCTAATTAAATTTGTATTTATCCCTAATTAAATGTATTTAAAAAGGCTTAAAATAATAAAAAAAATAATTAATTACGAAAAAAAAATTTTATTTAACTAGAAAATTATAAATGACATTTTAGTGACAAAATTATAGTAATATCTTATCTAAATTTTTTATAATTAGGTCTACAATGAAAAATATCTGTTTTGACTTTTTACGGAAAAAGCCGAAAAATTTGCCGATTACCGAAAAACTGCCTAAACGATTTTCGAAGGGTTACAATCTTCCCCCCTTAAAGAAATTCGGTCCCCGAATTTAGAATTTAACTACGCGTACCTTCAAAAAGATGGGGATATCTCTTCCTCATCTCGACCTCGGTCTCCCAGGTGACCTCCTCGCTGTTCGGGCCACGCCAAAGAACTTTGACAGACGGTATGACCTTCGACCTCAATTTCTTCACCTGCCGATCCAAAATGACCACCGGCTGCTCGGTGAAAGAAAGATCATGCTCTAACTGGATCGTCTGGTGCTGAATCGCCTGGGAAGGATCATGAAGGTACTTGCGGAGCATCGAGACATGGAATACGGGGTGAACATCGGGGAAGCTGGGCGGAAGAGCTAGCCGATAAGCGACTGGACCAACACGCTCTAGGATCTCGAAAGGACCAACATATCTAGGACTCAGTTTCCCCTTCCGCCCAAATCTCATCACACCCTTCATCGGAGAGACCTTCAGGAAAACATGATCGCCAACAGCGAACTCGAGTCGGCGACGACGCCTGTCAGCATAAGATTTCTGCCTGCTCTGTGCCGCTCTCATCCTATCCCGAATCAGCTGTATTTTCTCGGTCGTCTCCTGCACGATCTGCGGCCCCAAAATGCTGCTCTCCCTGAGTTCTGTCCAACATACTGGCGATCGACATCTCCTCCCATATAAAGCCTCAAAAGGTGCCATCTGAATCGTCTCCTGAAAGCTATTATTGTAGTAAAACTCGATCAAAGGCAAATGACGATCCCAGCTACCACCAAAATCTAAAACACAAGCTCTGAGCATGTCCTCAAGAGTCTGAATCGTACGCTCTGACTGACCGTCAGTCTGAGGATGAAAGGTTGTGCTAAAACTCAATCGGGTGCCCAAAGCTTCCTGGAGTTTCTGCCACAATCGGCTGGTAAACTGGGTGCCACGGTCGGACACGATGCAAGTCGGAACACCATGCAGTCGCACTATCTCATCAATATAAACCTGGGCGTACTGAGAAAATCCAAAAGTGGTCTTCACTGGCAGAAAGTGAGCCGCTTTCGTCAGTCGATCCACAATCACCCAAATAGAGTCGTACCCTCGACTGGTCCTGGGTAGACCCACAATGAAGTCCATGGAGACATGCTCCCACTTCCACTCAGGGATGGGCAAAGGCTGTAACTCGCCGGCTGGCCTCTGGTGCTCGGCCTTGACTTTCTGACAAGTCAGGCATCTCGACACAAAATCTGTAATATCCTTCTTCATCCCGTCCCACCAGTAAATCTCTCTCAAATCACGATACATCTTGGTGGAACCTGGGTGAACACTGTATACTGATCTATGTGCCTCCTCGAGAATATCACGCCTCAGTCCCTCTGAATCTGGCACGCACAGTCGAGTCCCAAATCGAAGTATCCCCTGATCATCAATCACGAACTCAGAAACTCTGTCCCGCCGAATCTGCTCAATAATCTCTAAGATACGGGCATCACCGGACTGTGCCTCGTGGATACGGTCAAGTAACTGTGGGCGTGCTCTGAAATGGGCCAGCTGTCCCCCTGTAGGAGTAAACTCGAACTGCACTCTGCTATCACATAAAACCTGCCAATCCGCCGTCGACTGCATCTGTACTGCGCTCAAACAAGATAAGCTACCTCCGGGCCTCCTACTCAAAGCATCTGCCACCACATTCGCCTTGCCCGGATGGTATAAAATCTCGCAGTCATAATCCTTCACCAACTCCATCCAACGGCGCTGCCTCAGGTTCAAATCTCGTTGCTGGAAGATATATTTCAAACTCTTGTGGTCAGTGAATATCTGGCACGACTCACCGTATAGGTAATGTCTCCAGATCTTGAGTGCAAATACCAATGCAGCCATCTCTAAATCATGGGTGGGGTAGTTCTGCTCGTGTTTCCTCAGCTGTCGAGAAGCATACGCGATAACTCTGTCGTGCTGCATCAATACACATCCCAGCCCCACTCTAGAAGCATCACAATATACCATGAACCCGCCTGATCCTGAAGGCAATGCTAACACTGGAGCAGTAGTCAGACGAGTCTTCAACTGCTGGAAACTATCCTCACATGCCTGGGTCCAATCAAAAGGAACCCCCTTCCGGGTCAACCCGGTCAACGGTGCAGCAATGCGGGAGAAATCCTGGACAAAACGTCGATAATAGCCGGCCAGACCTAGAAAGCTACGAACCTCTGTAACTGATACCGGTCTAGGCCAACGCTGAACTGCCTCGATCTTCTTCGGGTCCACGCAAATACCATCTCTCGTCACCACATGACCCAAGAAATCGACACTGTCTAGCCAGAATGCGCACTTGGAGAATTTGGCGAACAGCTGATGCTCCCTCAAAGTCTGCAATGTGATACGTAAGTGCTGCTCATGCTCCTCCCGGCTCCGAGAATAAACCAAGATGTCGTCAATGAACACAATGATGAACTGATCAAGATACGGCCTGAATACGCGGTTCATCAAATCCATAAAAGCTGCCGGGGCATTGGTGAGCCCGAACGACATCACCAAGAACTCATAATGACCATATCGAGTACGGAAAGCTGTCTTCGGAATATCCTCCTTCCGAACCCGCAACTGGTGATAACCTGATCGTAAGTCAACCTTCGAGAAGAACCCTGCACCCTGGAGCTGATCGAATAAGTCATCAATGCGGGGTAGGGGATACCTGTTCCGCACAGTAACCCGGTTCAGCTGACGATAATCAATGCATAAACGCATACTTCCGTCCTTCTTCTTAACAAACAAGACGGGAGCACCCCAAGGTGACACACTCGGTCTGATAAGCCCTTTGTCCAGCAAGTCCTGTAACTGATCCTTTAGCTCTCTCAGCTCCGCCGGGGCCATCCGATAAGGAGGTATAGAGATAGGCCCCGTGCCAGGGATCAAGTCAATACAGAACTCAATCTCGCGCTCTGGTGGCAGACCAGGCAGCTCGTCAGGGAATACATCAGGAAACTCTCTCACAACAGGGACCTGGTCCAACGGAACCTCTGTGGAGCTAGTATCACAAACATAAGCTAAGAATCCCTGACACCCTTTCCTTAAGAGCTGACCAGCGCGAAGAGAAGAAATCAAGCTGGGAAGGGTAGCACTACGATCTCCCTGAATAATAAGAACCGGCTCACCAGGAAAACTGAATCTGACTGCCTTTTCACGGCAGTCCACAGATGCATAACAGGTGGCTAGCCAGTCCATACCAAGAAGAACGTCAAAGTCTAGCATATCGAGGAGAATCAAATCAACTGAAGAATCTCTCTCCCCGATACGAACGGAACATGATCGGTATACTAAACGGGCAACAAAAGACTCGCCTACCGGGGTAATAACGACAAGCGGCTGATCTAACGGAGAAGACTCTCGGCCCAACCTCGGTGCAAAATACGTGGAAACATAGGAATGTGTGGAGCCTGGATCAAATAATACCCGTGCATCAAAAGAACATACTGGCAGAGTACCTGTCACGACGGCATTGGATGCCTGTGCATCCTGAGGAGTCAATGCGAACACTCGGGCCTGTCCACCACTAATAGCCGGCTGTCCTCTGCCTCTACCTCGGCCTCTGCCTCTGCCTCTGTCGCCTCGTCCTCTCTGAACTGGACCGCCTCGCCCACGGCCTCTAGAAGCATCTGGCTGGCGTGAAGCATCATCAGGCGTAGGAAGTAAAGCTCTCTGAGAAGGTGGTGAGGGTGGTAAGGTCACATGCGGGACTGTCGCCGCGCCCGGACGCCCCATGGTACAGTCTCTGATACGGTGGTACTGACTCCCACACCGAAAACATCCTGGAGACGACTGCTGGGTCTGTGGATATGAACCAAATAACTGACCTCGTCTCAATCCTCTGCCTCCGCCATCCCCCGGAAATAATCTATCACGATGTCTGCCCATCTGCCGCTGAGCTGGCGTATCAGTACGGATCCTCTTCGGCCCAGAAGCGACCGGAGTCTCAGAAATACGCTCCTCCAAAAGTAAGGCCGCATCCATCGCGGCTGCGTATGTATCAAAGTGCTGGGTGCCGATGGCAAGGAATAGCTGTGTATCAAGCCCTCGTACAAACCTCTTTATTCTCTTCTCTTCTGTGTCGACTAGGTACGGTGCATATCGAGACAACTGGGTAAACTGTATATCATACTCCGACACTGTCATCCCAGGAGTCTTACGCAAAGACTCAAAACTACGGGCCCGAGCATCTCGGACACTCTCCGGAAGAAAACGGGCAAGAAATGCAGATGTAAACTCATCCCAGGTCATAGAAGGCAGACCTGCAGCTCGGCCTCTCTCTACTGAGTCGTACCATGTCTGGGCAAGACCCTCCAGACGAAAACTCGCAAACTCCACCAATCTATCCTCAGAACACCTCAACGAACGGCCAATCCGTGCCATCCTATCGAGAAATGTCTGTGGGTCCTCTGTCGCATCTGTACCGGTAAAAGCTGGGGGTCTCAATCTCATGAACTCCTGTAGTGAAACAGGAATAGTCTCCGTAGTAGCAGCAGGAGTGACCATCTGTGCAGCAGGTACGATCGTGGTCTGTGCGGTGGAAGGAACGTCCTCGGATCTCTGTGCCCGGCTGGACTCAACTAAAGATCCCATCATCTGCCGCAACTCTTGCATGCCGGCCTCTAATCTGGCAATACGGTCAGGATGAGGCGGATCAGTAGGACCCTGAGGGGTAGGCGTATCCTCCCGCTCGATCCTCGCCTCAGACGAGCCCGCTCGAATCTCATCCCTAGCGGCAGCCCGCTGAGCTCTCGTAGTCTTTGGCGGCATCGAAGCTGGAATAAGAAACAGGACTGATAAGATCATTGCAATTGAATCAAGGAATGCAAGGAATCAAGAAAGGAAATACAAGCAATTATGTCCTAAGGTTACTTAGGCGGAGTACCGTATCGTAAGTATGCCGCGGATCATACCCACGCTACGCCACTCTGCTTAAGTCACCTACTCCATCTACCAAGGTCGTCCTACACTCAGAAAGGTAAAACCTACGCTCTGATACCAACTTTGTCACGACCCGAAAGTACGGAACGTGACTGGCGCTTAGATTACGAGACGTCTAAAGGCGTACCGTAACCTAAGTCAGCCAAAGCCCAGAAATCTAACCCAAAATCAAAAGAGAGTGAAGGAAAACCTTAAATAAAGACGATTTTCAAATCAATTAAGTTGCAAAGAATCCCTTTTTAAAACATCAAAAATTTCTGAAAATTTCGGCAGAGTCTCCCCTGTATTTTCTATCCCCAAAAATGGGTACAACAAGATAATACATATGAAATCATAAAAAATGGCATCCCCAAGCGGGAGCTAGCTCTTCGCCCAAGGCAGATCACAACCACATGCAATATAATAGTAATATCAAGAAAAAGAGCATAAAAGAGATGCAAATACCAGATAACCCACGTCGGCTCAAGTGAGCTCGACCCAAAAGAACCACAAATATACAAGTCTCTCAGTCTCATCACTACGTCGCATATACAAAACAAGTGGTAGATGGAGAATACTAGATACAATGATAAAGCAAAAAGAAATAAGTATACTCGCCACCCACCTACGGGCGATGTCGCGAGTCTGAGCAAAAGGAACTGATGACAAGATAGCCCGCCGCTACAAGACTGACGGGTCCGACCTGCAAGACACTGTGGCACAACGGGGGTGAGTTGCCAGCTCGTGAGTAAATATAACATCTACTAAGGCAATCGTAAGAATGCACGCAATGCGGAACAACATGTATGTCCATATGTGCTATAATATCTCTAGTATGCATGCACAGGTATGCAAATGTCATTTTTAAGTCTTTAAGGGTTTTAATGCTAAGGTTATTGAATTCCTAACGTTAAAACATGAACATCTGTATAGTAGCTAAATATCATCAAGAAATCATCTGAAAACCTGTGTCAAGCATCGACACCAAAAAAAAGAATCATATCTGTCTCAATATCGGGCTCCGTCAGTCCGGATCGGCCCATATCATAAATCTCACGACAACGGTCGGTATCCTCCGGATATCCGCCGCGCCAGACATCACCGGTAGGTAGTCTTCCCCTGCCAGGCTCATCGTCTACAACTCGATCTTCTTGCCCCGGGGTACCATACCGGGCCCACCATGTACCCGAGACGGTTCATCCACTCCTCGAATCGGGTCTCGAAATCCAACAGAAAACATGAAAACTCATGGTGGACGACACATACATCACGAGAAAACCGCAACTTTTGTTTTGAAAAGGATAAATATAAGGTTTTGTTAAATTCTTGCGGTTTTCCCCAAAAATCCAGAAAATCGCAGCAAAACTGAAATCCTCAAGAAAATCATAATGCCCACATGTTATATATGATAAGTGTCTATGATATCAATGTATATGATGTGAGAGTTTGGCTAGAAATCTATGTAAATATGATAGTAATGCGAGGTATATGCGTGCGATACAATCTCAAATATCATGCATGAATGCAATGGCGTTACTAAGCTAAACAGGTTTTTATAGTGCACGTGGCATGGCAAATACCAAAGGCGTGTGTGTCACATGAATAGTGCGCGTGCAATAGATGCCAATGGTAAGGTGTTCGTGTCCTACGAAATGATATCGCATATGTATATATGAATGTCATATGAATGTCCATGCAATCTAGTATAGGGTTAGCTGTAAGGGTATGCAATGTACATAAATGGATAGGCTAGCTAACAATATAATTATTGCATAAAGTAGGGTAATCCTAACTAAGGGGGGGGGCGCCTCGCGCCATCCAGACGATTCCCCCGTAGATGAATATATCTACTCACCAGAAATCCCCGCTAATCTGATCCGGCCACCGCTTTGCCTTTGCGCGCCGTGTCCGATGTTTCTCCGACCGATCCTATATTTGCACAATACCAAGCATAAGGTTACAACACCTAAAACGATGCAAGTCACTATATACAATTATCGACGCTCTCAATTTAGTCATAGCACGCCCTCGGTGCGCGGGAAAACGCACGAAAATCGCTAATTTTTAGCTAAAATCGTCATTTCGGGGAAATCGACAAAACTAAAACCCGGCTAAACAAAACTCTGCATTCACACACCCTAATAGTCGTATAAGATGTTAATTATATCGCCTAAATAACACAATTAGATCACCTCCTAAAATTTTAGAAAAACTAGTAAGCAATTAGCATAGCGATTCTATGTAAATGTCGAAATTTTATCGATCTAGCGAACGCAACATCGCTCAATTAATCACTCTAACCAATTGGATAACCAAAGCCCTAACTTGAATCCATCAACCATGCTACAAACCCTAATTACAACATCAATTCCCTTTCTTGAATTTCCTAAACAAGAATTCATAAGCAAATTACACACTAAAACTACTAAATCTAGCAACTTAAACAACAATTAACAACTAGATTAGGATTTATACCTTCCAAGTTATGATCCTCTTGCAATTAGCCTCTAAAGATGCCTCTTTTCTCCTTGTATTAGTCCAATTTGGGGTTGAGAAGGAATGGAATAGGGTTTAGGTTTGAATTAGAGAAGAAAAGTGTGAATTTTTGTGGATTTCGGAGGATTTTTTGCAAGAATTTTGAGCTAAACAAAATGGGGGAAATGGGAGGGGTTTGCTGCAGGTAGCACGACCTGGAGGTGGAGGAGGGTGTGTTTGTGTGAATGGTGTAGAAAATTCTACACAAAAACCCTTTCCCAAGCTCAATTAATGACTATCACATCAACTTTTACACAAAAAACCCCATTTTAAGCCATTTTTCCATTAAATTTCAAACCATAAAACTAAAAATGTGAAAGTCATGACACAATTTTTTTTACACCTTATTTTAGCTTATAAAGACTCCTAATTAAGAAATTTACCTAATTAAATTTGTATTTATCCCTAATTAAATGTATTTAAAAAGGCTTAAAATAATAAAAAAAATAATTAATTACGAGAAAAAAATTGTATTTAACTAGAAAATTATAAATGACATTTTAGTGACAAAATTATAGTAATATCTTATCTAAATTTTGTATAATTAGGTCTACAATGAAAAATATCTGTTTTGACTTTTTACGGAAAAAGCCGAAAAATTTGCCGATTACCGAAAAACTGCCTAAACGATTTTCGAAGGGTTACAGGTTGTTATCACCCGGCTCATGAGTAAAGACTTGTGCTTGATTGGAAGTCTCCCGATCAATTTGAGCCATGAGCTGCATCACAACGTTCGTCAGGTCGTCAATTTTTGAGTAAACCTTGGCCATCTCTTTATCTTTGCTCCTGAGCTGTTTCCGTAGTTCTTGAAGCAGCTCTTGCTCTGCTGTCCTGGGGCGGAAAGTCGGCTCTTTTTCGCCGTCCGAGCTTGACTCCATATAGAATTAGGGGCTTTCTGCTTAACAGCCTCATCGAGAGGGTTTTCATCATCCAGCGGAAGCGGCAATCACATTCAAGACAAATTGGGCTTGGAATGTGGTAGCATCATCCTTGCTTTTACTGTGAAGGTTGTCGCTAGTACGCATGCTTGCCATGTAGACCATGTGGATAGCATATCCAGCCGTCCTTTCATTATTGACAGCAGATTTCGTAGATCGCTATCATGGCTATCATGGCCCATCTATTTCGGTAATAGACAATCGATTAAAGACGAATGGCCTTACCGAGTTCTTAAGTGGTGCTGGTGCTTCTTTTCTGGATTTGCCCCGCTGCTTTCACATGGCACAAAGTGCCTGATATACTCTTGGAGACACAGTGTCATGCTTTCTCTATTGGGTTTAGGACACGTCTCTTTATAGTATCGTTCAGACTGTTGTCATTTTTATTCTAGCGGTCATGGCATTTTTCTGAACCCACTTCAGAGGTTCAAAGAAATTGCTGACGTTTACGCCCGACTCAGCCGTCGTCGCGGGATAACCCTGCTCTTGGAACCTCACAAGATTCTACTTGGCCAGAGTCCTGGCCCTCTTGTTGGCTCGATACCTGAGCCACTTCTGTCTCTACCTTTCTGTTTTGAGCTCTTGGGAGGCTTTGACTCTTCAGGAAGGCGCCGTAGACCGATTGACAGAGAGTCCAGCGAAGACACCCGCTAGCACGATTGTCAGGGGCACCGTCTGTGCTTACTAGAGATGCTTTGTATCTTAATTGGTGTTGACGGCCTTGCCCCCAGTCGGAACAGTGGAGAGCCGTTCGAATATGGATTTGCATTTGGGGTGGGATGCTTTGGCGACCACAACGTTCTGCCTCCTGCCCGTTGAGGTCGGTTTAGCCACTTGGTTTGCCGGGTCCTCCGCCAGATGAACGCTTCCGGTAGGGTAGATGATGACGGAACCAAATTGATGGGGCGGTTCCTCCCATTGCTAGCTGAGACTTGCAGGGAGAATCATGCGGGCATTAATCTTGACAACGTACGGGATCAGAGTTGCCTCAGAGATCAAACTGGTCCTTGGAGACATTCTTGTTGAATTTGAAGATTGTTATTAGAAAGCTGTTATCTTGTATAAAGAAATATGATTTCAGTATAGGAAATCGATATATATGTTGATCAAGTTCGCATGAACGTTTAACCTGAAATATGGGAGGAGAGAAAAGATCCCACCGGACGTGCCAGAATCTGTAGGGTGTTTTTCGTCACCTCATTAAGATGGGAATGTGTGAGCTTTTCAGGCGTATTATAGATTCCCCCTTTAGGGTAGGCCAGGGTTTATTGATTGTGGTGATCCGAATCTTCGACTGCCGCAGACTAAGTTGTCGTTAATTACCCCTTACCTTTAAAGCGAGAGAATCTCTAATTGACGGGCCAAACTGGTCATGCGAACTCAATGTATAGTGTGCGTCTGTGTGTGTCTTGAGGGGTTTTTGATATATCGGGGGTCTCGCAGAGTTTACGGGGGTCCCTTGGATCAAAAGATAGAATTAAATTGTATATGGAAAAATATTTCCCTAATATTTCTAAACTAGAAAGATATACTCTGTTAAACAGAGAACTCTTAGATTAAAAATCCAATGGTGATTAAAAATCACCGTTTGAATTAAATTCTATATGGGAAAATATTTCCCTAATCTTTCTAAACTAGAAAGATATATTCCGTTAAACAAAAAACACTTAGATTAAAAATCCAATGGTGATTAAAAATCACCGTTTGAATTAAAAGATATAATTAAGTTCTATGCATGGGAAAATATTTCCCTAATCATGTTAAAAACAAGAAAATATATTCTGTTAAATAGAAAATCACTGGATCAAAAATCCGACGGTGGATAAAATTCACCGAATGATCTTTGAGACCAATTAAATTGTCACGCCCCACTTCCCGGTGTACGGTGAAAGGGACGCGACGAGGTCCGCTACGTATATACTTAGAAGTACATACGCTAAGCGTATCTAAGCAATATAAAAGTAAATCACAAGAGATAAGAGATATAGAAATAACAGCAACTTTATTGATAACATTCTTTTGTACAATGCATGAAAAGTAAATACAACTGAAATGAAAAGCGATGCCTAAACAATGGCATAACATGAAATGAAAATACTGAATAGAACAAGATACAATGTCTAGAGCTCAGGGTCTTCGTGAAACTGCTCAAAGTCTTCACCGATGGGCTCGATCTCTGTTGGGTCTAAAGCACCTGACGACATTCAAAGAAGAAAGAAATAGAATGTCGTCAGCGAACAGGTCGCTCGGTAAGTCCCAAAGATAATGAAGAATTAGAAAAGACAGAATAAGATATATTTTCTAAAGAGTTTGTAAAATATTGTAGAATATTGTGTTAACGTTGTTGTTTGTAGCTTGGTACAGAAGGATGCCAGTGTATACGAGAGGGGTCTCTATATGCTAGAGACCAGGGCAAACGGAATGTACAAGGAACCGTTAAGCCACGGTACAACAGCAACGGAATATAGGTTAGGTGTCTTAATCTGACCACCTCGTGCCATCTTTAACACCTTCCGTACCAATCTACCCCTTAAACCCCGTAGTGTTTTGATTGTATTGTTGTATTGTATTGTATAAGTTGGATGACTGACCAAAACCATAATATCAGTAAACAGATTGTAACCGCATAATCAGGTAAATGGATTAACGGGATAATGGATGTATATCCATGGTTTGATTCAGTCAAATTGTATAGATTGTTAACTGGATTCTGGGATTCATGTGTTCATATTGAGTTGGAATATTAAAGAATATAGATTTACTTGACTCATATTCAAGTCAGAAATAATCAGACTCAAACCCGAGTCAGACTAAAAGAAATGTAATTTGAAGTTCTATCATTGTTAGGGTCCTTATTGTAATTTATAAAACTTGAGAGGGTTTTATGTAAAAATACTTTTATATAGTTTTCAAGATACACCTCAAGTATTTATTATTCGTCTTTATTGTTATAATGAGTGTGATTTTATTTTATGATATTTCGAGTGAAAATAACTTAATTACATAAATAAAGATATCAATTTGTAATATTGATTTATTTGATATTCATGGTATTTTAATGTAACTTTTAATCTTGTAATTTTTAGGAAAAAGTGGAAAATTTATTTTATAATAAAATAGGTGTTTTTAATAAATATTTTATTTTCCTAAAATCTTATTTTTCTTAAATGTCGTATTTTAAATTTTTCGAGACCGAATACTCCTTGCGGAGGTCTGAATCTCACACTACTAAGCCCGAGGGTGCACGATAAACCGTACTATCCCTAACGAGTTCCCCAAAGGTGGATTGCAGTGGCGCTTTGCAAAGATTTAATAAATACTAATCATTTAGAAAACGGTTTTATAAAGATAAAGTATTTATTTGTAAAAGGTGTAAATTTCCGTATTTTAGATTCTAGGGTTTCCTAAGCCAGCTAGCCTATTTCTAAATGGTCTAAACGACAAGTCATTAGAAGCCTCAAATCGCCTCTTCACCGCCAATTGTGGCCAGGTAAGTGCCAGGTGAGTGGGAGGCTCTCCACTACAAGTAGTGGCCCTAATTAAGTAATCACTCGCCATAAACACACTTGCCTAGACACCACAAAGTCAGATTTAGATAAACGATCGATGTCCACAACTTATCGTATTTTCTATTAAAAGATATTTTTTTTAAAAAATGTATCCAACCTAAAACTTTTAGAAAAGGTTTATTTAAGAAAATGGTATTTTAATGTAAAATCTTGTTTATTGTATTCTAAGTTTTCAAGGTAGCGTGTTATGGTTGCATATGAGTGTGTGAGGAGGTAGGTCATTACCTCGTGATCTACTTTAAGGTATAACAATGTTAAAGGGTTAAATGTGATAAACTAAACATGGTGGTATTTAAGTGAAAGAATACGATATATTGCAAAAGCTATCATTTCATGTGTGAAAACTTGTTCAAATTAATTTTTAAGTGATTAGTAGTCAACATGAATATGTTTAAGCATTATGGAATTAGTGATAAGTGAGATTTGATAGAAAACCGAATCGGAAATCGGTTTGTTCCGATTTCCGTCGGGTTTGTAAAGTCGAATTATTATGAAGGAAAAGAAAGGTAGAAAAAAAGGACTTACGCGTTTAGACAACGCTAGAGAGTGAGAGGAAGATAGAGGGTTTGCCGGTACGTCGAATCGTCGTTGAGTGGTCCTAGCACGATTACCAGGATTCCGCCGTCGATTTCGTCAGTGCTTCGCCTTTCGCTCTTTTTCTAACGTACCAAGTTCTCTTGAGATTTTGAGAGAGTGGGCTTAGAAAAAGTGATGAGAGGGTAGAGGGTATGGGGGTTTATATAGGGTTAGGTTAAAGTTAGGGTTTTTAATAAAAAAAAATATAAAAAATATATAAAAATTCATTAAAACCCATTAACCCTAGGAGTAAAAGAGATTTATTGGGCAATTTAAAACCGATCCAGGTATAATAAGTGTGCAGGAGGGTTGACCAAGTCATAACACAACTTTTCTCTGTTGGTGACTCGGCCGTCCGGCCAAGTCCGGCCGGCGGCGCCGGACCGAGTCAGCCGAGTCAACGGCCGGCGGTGCCGAGTCGGGCCGAGTCAGGGTTCCAATGGTCGCGGATTCTTCTGGGATACAATTTGGTATATTTACTTTTTCATGTGCAGTACATATTTTGTGAGTTATGACCTTTTGACCGTTGACTTCCAAAAGAAATTAAAATAAAATAAATACAAAAATAATGCGGGCATGAGATTTGAGCTCTGGTGGCTTAGTTCAGTAGTGCAAGGTATTACTAATGAGCTACAAGCTCCTTCTTGTAATTGTTATGGGAAAATAACTACTTAAAGTGGTAACAGCAACATTAAATACCCCAAGTATTACTTTAATTTTATAACAATTTTATGTACACTAAAAATGGAGTTATTTAAAAACAAAATAATTACTCATATATATATTGTGCTCGGGTTGAAATACTCTTTTATGGATTTTTTTAAAAATTTAAAAAAAAATTGTATAGAAAAGTGTATAGGAAAATTAGGGTTGTTACATTCTACCCTCCTTATAAAAATTTCGTCCTCAAAATTTGTAAAAGGGAAGTGTAACAAATCCAAGAAAAGTTTGGTGCAGTATGCGAAAAATAACAAGGTGGTGCAAGGGTTTTAGAAATGTGAAGAACGTGTGAAGGAATGAAAGGATGCTAAGGTTTTGGTAAAATTGTAAAAGAGGTGAGAGAATTTTGGGTTAGGACAGATTCAAAATATATGATTCAAGAAATATGAAAGAAAGGGTTCAAGGAACATGGTTGTAAAGAATGTTTTAGTTACCGGTTCTTGTGTTATATTGCTTAGGTTGTTCACGCAGACTAGAACTGCATGATAAGGTTTCATACAGCTCTGACCTGCATGGGCCACCAACAAAACCTGTCATGCCCCGCTTCCCGGTGTACGGTGAAGGGGACGCGACGAGGTCCGCTACGTATATACTTAGAAGTACATACGCTAAGCGTGTCTAAGCAATATAAAAGTAAATCATAAGAGACACGAGACATAGAAATAACAACAACTTTATTAATAACATTCTTTTGTACAATGCATGAAAAGTAAATACAACTGAAATGAAAAGCGATGCCTAAACAATGGTATAACAGGAAATGAAAATACTGAATAGAACAATGTACAATGTCTAGAGCTCAGGTCTTCGTGAAACTGCTCCAAGTCTTCACCGGTGGGCTCGATCTCTGCTGGGTCCAAAGCACCTGACGACATTCAAAGAAGAAAGAAATAGAATGTCGTCAGCGAACAGGTCGCTCGGTAAGTCCCAAAGATAATGAAGAATTAGAAAAGACAGAATAAGAGATATTTTCTAAAGAGTTTGTAAAATATTGTAGAATATTGTGTTAACGCTGTTGTTTGTAGCTTAGTACAGAAGGATGTCAGTGTATACGAGAGGGTTCTCTATATGCTAGAGACCAGGGCAAACGGAATGTACAAGGAACCGTTAAGCCATGGTACAACAGCAACGGAATATAGGTTAGCTGTCTTAATCTAACCACCTAGTGCCACCTTTAACACCTTCCGTACCAATCTACCCCTTAAACCCTGTAGTGTTTTGATTGTATTATTGTATTGTATTGTATAAGTTGGATGACTGACCAAAACCATAATATCAGTAAACAGATTGTAACTGCATAATCAGGTAAATGGATTAACGGGATAATGGATGTATATCCATGGTTTGATTTAGTCAAATTGTATAGATTGTTAACTGGAATCTGGGATTCATGTATTCATATTGAGTTGGAATATTAAAGAATATAGATTTACTTGAATCATATTCAAGTCAGAAATAATCAAACTCAAACCCGAGTCAGACTAAAAGAAATGTAATTTGAAGTTCTATAATTGTTAGGGTCCTTATTGTAATTTATAAAACTTGAGGGGGTTTTATGTAAAAATACTTTTATATAGTTTTCAAGATACACCTCAAGTATTTATTATTTGTCTTTATTGTTAAATCAATTGGTATCTCTCAATGAGAGATTTTCTCAAAACTGATCAACAGTTTGCAATATCTATATAAAGGACTTGAGACTTCAAGTCTCACGGACACATAGATAAAGAGTCCCCCATAAGCTTTCGCAGCTACAACCGAGAATTCAATTCTCTTGCTGAATAAAAGTCCTTGCTTCTCTCAAACCCTAGGAAAAGAAAAAGAAGAGATAAAAAAATATCTTTTTTGTCTAACACATAAAAATATACATGGGTTTACCCCTCCAAAATAACTTAGTTCTTTCTTTGGATCTGAAATCCGCATGGCAAATCTCCTACAAGTTGAGAATTTAATTCTCAACGGAATGATTTTGTTCTTCAGACTAAAGATCTAGAGGAAAAACTAGAAATGAGAAAAGAAAAAAAAGATGGAGGTTATATTTTAGGAATTTAATTCTTCTGAAAACAGGGTTTAACCCTATATGAAGAACTTAGTTCTAACAATAAAGAAAAGAATGACTTAGTTCCCAAAGAAAATCTGATCCCTAGTTCCACAAAACAGTGATCTCGGTGTTAATGGCGAAAACGCCATTAATAGAAGTTTAATATATATATATATATATATATATATATATATATATATATATATATATATATATATATATATATATATATATATACAGAAAGTAAATTTCTGAAGGACTCAGCGCCTCACGTGTTTCACACGTGAGTGTCTAAAAAGAAAATTTAGCGCCTCACGTGATAGCACGTGAGCGCCAGAAAGCAAAATAGATTAGTGCTTATCACTATTGCAGTGTTTCACTTGAAATACACGTAAGCGTCAAGAAACTCAGCGCCTCACGAGAAACATACGTGAGCGTCAAAAAACTCGGCGCCTCACGTGGCAATATGCGAGCGCTGAACAAAAGTGCTTAGCACTATATATATGTGCATTGCGCTACTGAATGAGGGAAAAGCCGAGGATTGAGCCCAAATTGGCTAAGTCTCTGAAACTTCACTGCAGCCGAGCCTATATGCTCTGTTGATGGATCTTAACAAAATTTAATAATCCCCAAACATATTGCTAAGTTGATCTTAATCTCATATAAGACTAACGTATTCTTAGTTAAAATAAGCTGAGCCCAAATGCTCAAATATTTAAGTTGATCTTAATCTAAAACCAGATTAACGGTCCTTAAATAAAGTAAAATATTTTTTGAACTGACGGAGCATACAACCTAGGTTCAAACCCCAAATCTAATATATATGGATTTGGACTAATCCACGCCCTACAGAGGACGATATAAACTAGTCTCCGTATACAATTCACGGGCAACCAAAAGAAACAAAATAACACACGACACAAAGTGACCTACCGAAGCAGAAGAAAGTTATTATCATACTGCGATAACGTAATTAACTGCATGGGCTTGCGCTTGTAGGAAAGAGTGTCCCCAAAATAAAAAAAACCCTCTTAAATGAGGGAGAATCTGATAAACTCTGCTATATCAGTCACATCTATCCAAACCTCCAATATACGGTACCATAAATCAACTTGGTATTTTCGGAGAGATGGATGGATATATTCCAAATAGTATCTGCCCCAAATTCAGGTTAGACGTCTCAACGTTTTAGGGTGTTTTTCGTCACCCCATTGAGATGGGAATGCGCGCGCTTGTCAGGAATATTACAGATTCCTCATGCCTAAGGTAAGCCGGGGTTTATTGATTGTGGAGATTCGAATCTCCGGCAGGACCGGATTAAGCTGTCGTTAATTACCTCTTACTTTTGGAGCAAGAGAAACTCCAATTGACGGGTCAAACTGGTCATATGAACTCAATGTGCAGCGTGCATATGTGTGTGTCTTGAGGGGTTTTGGGTATATCGGGGGACTCGCAAAGTTTATTGGTGTCCTAAGAATGCGTGAGATGTGTTTTGAGTGTGAAGTGTGTGGGAAAAAGAATGGTGAGGAGCGTCTTAAGGACGCGTGAGATGGCATATAGGCGCTGGGTACCTGCAGGCCACATGAATGGTGTGTGGGCGCCGGGTGCTAGCGGGACGCGTGCGTGGCGCATGGGCGTCAGCAGGCTACGTGCATGGGCGCCAGCGGGCCATGTGCATGGCGTGTGGGCGCTAGCGGGTCATGCGCCCTGTACCTGGGCTCTGGGCACCAGCGATTCACATGCATGGCATATGGGCGCTGGACGCCAGCGGATCACGCGTCCTGTACGTAGGCGCTGGGTGTCCGCAGAAAAAGGGGCTTAGGCCCTAGACTGGGAGTTGAACTCCCGAGTGATTTTTGGAGTTAAACTCCTAAAAAAGGATCTTTTGTGGAGTTAAACTACTAAAGATCTGGATTTTTGGGGTTCAACTCTTTTGAGGATTTGGATCTTGGAGTTGAGCTTCTCAAATATTAGTTTGAAGTTAAACTCCTAAAGAAGAGATTCTTGTTCAGAGTTAAATTCCCAAGAGATTTTCGGAGACAATGAAAGGGGACTCCTTTCTTCTCCCTTGAGCTCTGAATCTTCTCTTGAGCCTTAGATCATCCCAAAGTAGGATTTTGGAGATGGGTCTCCTTCTGCCTCTTCTCTGTTGGCTGGATCTTGGAGAAAAAGTGGGTGAGACTTAAAAATCTTCTTTTTTAGAGATTTGATGGGAGATATGAGCTCCCCTTCAAGAGTTTTATGGTGAAAAACTATTTCTTTTTTGAAAAAGAAAAGTTAAACTCTTAATTTAATTTAAAAAAAGAAGTTTTAAAACCTTGAAGAAGGAGAAGGAGACACATAACCCTAGAATTTTTGAGAGAATGAAAGTTGTTTTGATTTTTTCATCATGTTTGCCTTTTATAGGCCATACACTTTACATATAGCCCCTTGGGCTTTTCCATATGGCACTTGTGCCACCCCATACCTTATGTGCTTATTTCTTTTAGCACATAAACCATGAGATTTACAAAATTTTGTCTTTTTGCCCATTTTTTCCACACATTTATTTCTAAAAAAATAAATTTAAACTAATTTATTGCCTCCTTTTTGGCATGGAGTCGGTCCCCTCCACGCTCGGTCTTGACTTGAGCATAGGCCCGCTTGCTTTGGCTTGGCCCCATTTGGCTAGGGGTTGACTGACTTTGATTTGGTCAACCGGAGTGTAATTTTTGATCCCAACAAACGTCTCAATCCAGTTTTCGGCGGTAAAAAATATATATAATAGAGGTAAGGTGCCGCCGGAGGGAATTTCCTCCTATGGCATCGAGAAAATACATCATCCACGATTTTTTCTGTTGATCGGCATCCATCATCTCCATATTTATCATTTAAGATGTGGATATACCGAATTTCATTTGATTCCAACACTTTTTCATCGTTGATTTAGTTGGTACAAAATTAATGGTTTACCGACAATAGATCCTTTTACATTGATAATTCAACGGTTGTAACAACCCTAATTTTCCTATACACTTTTCTACACAAAATTTTAAATTTTCTTTTTCAAAATCATAAAGGGGTATTTTAACCTGAGCACAAGATATAAGTAATTATTTTGTTTTTAATTACAAGTTACAAGAATGTAATAACTCCATTTTTAGTGTACAAGAAATTACTTTAAATTTAATGTATACTTGGAGTATTTACTCTTGCTGCTATCATTTTAGGTAATTAAATAACTCCATAATTACAAGAAGGAGCTTGTAGCTCATTGGTAATACCTTGCACTGCTGAACCAAGCCACCAGAGTTCAAATCCCATACCTCACATTATGTTTAATATTGATTTTTTTTAAAACCTTTAAAATACCAAGAGTTTACACATGCATATCTCACAAAAACCCCACTACACCCAAATATGTAACACTTGCAGGAGTTAGATGAACCGTCGGGGGGGGATCCAGGCCACCGGACTCGGCCGGGAATCGGCCGACTCAGTGCTCCGACCGAGTCACGGACGAGTCACCCCCGATTCGGCCGATTCCGGCAATGGTCACAACATGAAACTTGTGTCTTTTCATATTCTCTATGCACCTGCAAAATTTCAGCCTCATATCACTTCCATAGATCTTTAAAAACCCCAATTACTCCACTTTTAATACATTTTTATTACATTTTATCACATTTTTATTTTTAACTTCTCATCTACCCTAACCCTAGCCTAACCCTATAAATACCAACCCTACACACTACCCTCTCACCGCCAAAATCTTGAGCCACTCTCTCAAAAGTTTTCCAAGAAGTGTGTGCTTTGAAAACAAGTCCGCGGCGAAGCTCCGACGAGATTCCGGTGGGAATTCCGGCGACGTTTTTAAAAACAACCGGCGACGAAGCAACGCCTCGGCAACTTCTTTAGTTCCCCTATACTCTTTAGTATAGATCGAAACCCGTAAGTCCCAGTCTATCTCCCTTTCTAATTCTCAAAAATACGAAATTACGAAACCCGACGGAATCGGAACAAATTCGATTTCCGATTCGGTTTTCTATAAAATTTCACTTCTAATCAATTCAAACATGTCTAAATATCTTTATCATGATTATTAAACTTGTAAAAATCAATTTGAATAAGTTTTCACACATGAAATGATAATCTTTTCAACTTACCGTATTTTTTTCACTTTAATACCATCATGTTTCAATTTCACATTTAACCCGTTAACATTGCTATACCTTAAAATAGATCACGAGGTAATGACCTACCTCCTCATACACATATATGCAACCATAATACACTATCTTGAAAACACCTAATACGATAAAATAAGATTTTACATTAAAATACCTTTTCCTTAATAAATCCTTTTATAAAAGTTTAGCTTTGATACATTGTTTAAACAATATCTTTAATAGAAAAAAATACGATAAGTTGTGGATATCGATCGTTTATCTAAACCTGAATTTTTGGTGTCTAGGCTAGGCAAGTGAGCTTAGGTAACTTTAAATGGCCCGCCTCACGATTTGTGAGCGGATCCCTCCTTCCTCACTTGTACTTACCTGGCCACAATTGGCGGTGAAGAGGCGATTTGAGACTTCTAACGACTTGTCATTTAGACCATTTAGAAATAGACTGGTTGGCTTAGGAAACCCTAGAATCTAAAATACGGAAAATTACACTTTGCAAATAAATACCTTTTACTTTATAAAACCGTTTTCTAAAAGATTAGTATTTTACAATGTTTGCAAAGCGCCGCTACAACCCATCTTTGCGGAACCCGTTCGGGATCGTACGGTTTATCGTGCACCCTCGGGCTACCAGTGTGAGATTCAGACCTCCGCAAGGAGCATTCGGTCTTGAAAGGTTTAAAATACGGCATCTTAAGAAAATGAGAATTTTGGGATATAAAATATTTATTAAAATTATTTTTGTATAAACATAGGTATATTTATCATTTAAATATCTATTTTATTATAATATAAAATTTCCACCTTTTTTCTAAAAATCACAAGAATAAAGTTTACACTAAAATACCATGAACTTCAAATAATCAATATTACAGATAAATACCCTTATTTATAAAACCAGGATATTTTCACTAGAAATGTCACAACATAAAATCCACCCTCATTACAACTCTAAAAACGAACAATAAATACTTGAGGTGTATTTTGAAAAGTATATAAAAGTATTTTTATATAAAACCCCCTCAAGTTTATAAATTACCCTAAAGACCCTAGCAATTATAAGATTTCGATTCACATTTCTGATTGTCTGACTCGGGTTTGAGTCTGATTAATCTGACTTGAATATGATTCAAGTCAATCTATAATCTACAAGATTCTAAGTCAATATGAACACATGAATCCATGAATACAATCATCAATTTACACAATTTGACTGAACCGAACCATGGATATATATTCCTTTTACATGATTCTCAGTATTCCATTTACATGAGTCTACGGTTATAACAGTTTCCTGATAAT
This sequence comes from Agapanthus africanus, assembly GCA_030015575.1. Classification (NCBI taxonomy): domain Eukaryota; kingdom Viridiplantae; phylum Streptophyta; class Magnoliopsida; order Asparagales; family Amaryllidaceae; genus Agapanthus; species Agapanthus africanus. Next base: position 774,459,746 of record CM057341.1, read on the forward strand.
ATGGTTTCGGTCAGTCAATCAATCTTACAATCAATACAATTTATAAGATAACAATACAAACAAGACATCGCAGGGTTTAAGGGGTAGACTGGTACGGAATATGTTAAAAGTGGCACGAGGTGGTCATTTAAGACGTAATTACATCCATGCCGTTGTTCCGTGGTATTATCGACGGAGCCTTGTACTACAGGTTACCAAGGTCCCCGGTGTAAGTGAGACTCCCCTCGTATACACTGGCATCTTCTGTACCAGGCTACAAACAACAGCGTTAATACAACATTACAATATTATAATACAACATTAAAAACTACTCTCTCTCTCTCTCTCTTACTCTCTGTCTATTTCTCCCTTATCTTTGGGACTTACCGAGCGACCTGTTCGCTGACGACATTCTATTTCTTTCTTCTTTGAATGTCGTCAGGTGATTTGGACTCGACGGAGATCGAGCCATCTGCAGAAGACTTGGACCAGTTTGCTGAAAAACCAGAGCTCTAGTTTCATTATACACTTTTCCTTTCTGTATTTTTCATTTCATGTTATGCTACTGTTTAGGCATCTTTTTATTTTAGTTGTATTTCCTTTTCAAGCATTGTACAAAAGAATGTTACTAAATAAAAGTTGTTGTTCCTTTTATATCTTGTCTCTTATGTATTTATTTTATATTGCTTAGATACGCTTAGCGTATGTACTTCTGAGTATATATGTAGTGGGCCTCGTCGCGTCCCCTTCGCCGTATACCGGGAAGCGGGGCGTGACAGGTTTTGTTGGTGGCCCATGCAGGTCAGAGCTGTATCAACCCCTATCATGCAGTTCTGTTCTGCGTGAACAACCTAAGCAATATAACACAAGAACCAGCAACTAAAACATTCTTTACAATACATGTTCCTTGAATCTTACAATTTCATATTCCTTGAATCTATTCATTTCATTTGAATTTGTCCTAACCCAAATTTTTCTTCAGGGTTATGGATTCCCTGAACAACAACTGCACCAATGTCAACAACACACCTCCAACTCCAGCACTACCTCTCACACCAGCTGTTTCTGCTCCACTCAATGAGCAAACGGTTCTGCTTGAGGCAATCCGCAGCCTCCTAGAGGGACAGCAGTAACTCCTGAACCGTCCGGAGACTGACGCACCTGGGGTGAAACAATTCAGAGCTTTACATCCCAAATAGTTCTCAGGAAAGGGGAGCCCACTGGAAGCTGAGGAATGGGCTCAAAGCACAGAGGATGATCTGGCGGCAGCACAAGTGCCAGAAATAGCTTGGGTCCGAGCTGCAAAGCTGCAACTCACGGACAATGCACAGAACTGGTGGAAGGCGGAAGAAAGCCGTCTTGAACAGCCTATTGAATGGAAGACTTTTCGCGAGAAGTTCGACGCGAAATACTACCCTGTGACTGCCAGGTTTGCCATGGAGCAGCAGTTCATTCATCTACAACAGGGTTCAATGTGGGACAAATCAGTAGATGAATACGACGCTGAATTCACCATGCTCAGTCGGTAAGATATGTCACAGTATTTCAAATTTTTGATATCACATACTACACAACTAACACAAGACCATAACAGATTTGCGGCACACCTGATACCGACGGATGAGATCAGAGCCCGTCGATTTCAACAAGGTTTGGACACGGAAATCCAGGCCACACTAGCCACAGGGAAATTTCCAACTCATGAAGATGCTCTGGAAGCTGCCCGCAGTTATGAGGTAGTGATAAAGGCAAGGGGCAGACCTCAGTCTGCAGGAGTGAAACTCCCTGCCACTCAAATGGTAGGAGGGGCCTCTTCAAGGCCAGCTGTCGAACTCAGAAGACTGGAAGAAGCCAAGGATCGGCTAAGACCTGATTTTTGCTTTTATTGCAAGAGGGAAGGGCACTTGTGGAAGGACTGTAGGCGCGCAAAAGGCCTATGCTTGGTTTGTGGCGCGTCCAATCACGGAATTAGAAACTGTCCTTATAGACGCAACCCAGCACACCTACCCATCAACTACCCGCAGCAGCCAGCTATCCAGGCTCCTGCAACTCGTCCTACACACCCAGCACCACTTCCACGTGGATTTCCTGCTCAGCCAAATCGTCAAATCCACCAGGCACTGAGAAACATGCCTCGAGTACAGGGGAATATGCCTCCAGCTAGGAGGAACGTGCCACGGCGACAGGCTTTCACCTTAGCAGCCATAGAACCTAAAACTGTGAACCAAGGTAACCCAAGTAACTCCCTCACAACTTTGACCAAAACTTCTTTACAATCTTTAGTTCTGTCATCAAACTGTTACAGTTTCCTTTTAAAAATTTCGAGGACGAAATTTTTATAAGGAGGGTAGAATGTAACAACCCTAATTTTCCTATACACTTTTCTACACAAAATTTTAAAATTTTTTTTTCAAAATCATAAAGGGGTATTTTAGCCTAAGCACAAGATATAAGTAATTATTTTGTTTTTAATTACAAGTTACAAGAATGTAATAACTCCATTTTTAGTGTACAAGAAATTACTTTAAATTTAATGTATACTTGGAGTATTTACTCTTGCTGCTATCATTTTAAGTAATTAATAACTCCATAATTACAAGAAGGAGCTTGTAGCTCATTGGTAATACCTTGCACTGCTGAACCAAGCCACCAGAGTTCAAATCCCATACCCCACATTATTTTTAATATTGATTTTTTTTAAAACCTTTAGAATACCAAGAGTTTACACGTGCATATCTCACAAAAACCCCACTACATCCAAACATGTAACACTTGCAGGAGTTAGATGAACCATCGGGGTATCCAGGCCACCGGACTCGGCCGGGAATCGGCCAACTCGGCCTTGACTCGGCCGACTCAGTGCTCCGACCGAGTCACGGCCGAGCCACCCCCGATTCGGCCGATTCCGGCGATGGTCATAACATGAAAGTTGTGTCTTTTCATATTCCCTATGCACCTGCAAAATTTCAGCCTCATACCACTTCCATAGATCTTTAAAAACCCCAATTACTCCACTTTTAATACATTTTTATTACATTTTATCATATTTTTATTTTTAACTTTTCATCTACCCTAACCCTAGCCTAATCCTATAAATACTAACCCTACACACTACCCTCTCACCCCCAAAATCTTGAGCCACTCTCTCAAAAGTTTTCCAAGAAGTGTGTGCTTTGAAAACAAGTTTGCGGTGAAGCTCCGACGAGATTCCGGCGACGTTTTTAGAAACAACCGGCGACGAAGCAACGCCTTGGCAACTTCTTTAGTTCCCCTATACTCTTTAGTATAGATCGAAACCCGTAAGTCCCAGTCTATCTCCCTTTCTAACTCTCAAAAATACGAAATTACGAAACTCGACGGAATCAGAACAAATCCGATTTCCGATTATGTTTTCTATAAAATTTCACTTCTAATCAATTCAAACATGTCTAAACATCTTTATCATGATTATTAAACTTGTAAAAATCACTTTGAATAAGTTGTCACACATGAAATGATAACCTTTTCAACTTACCGTATTTTTTTCACTTTAATACCATCATGTTTCAATTTCACATTTAACCCGTTAACATTGCTATACCTTAAAATAGATCATGAGGTAATGACCTACCTCCTCATACAAATATATGCAACCATAATACGCTATCTTGAAAACTCCTAATACGATAAAACAAGATTTTACATTAAAATACCTTTTCCTTAATAAAACCTTTTATAAAAGTTTAGCTTTGATACATTGTTTAAACAATATCTTTAATAGGAAAAAATACGATAAGTTGTGCATATCGATCGTTTATCTAAACCTGGCTTTGTGGTGTCTAGGCTAGGCAAGTGAGCTCAGGTAACTTTAAAAGGCCCGCCTCATAATTCGTGAGCGGATCCCTCCTTCCTCACTTGTACTTACCTGGCCACAATTGGCGGTGAAGAGGCGATTTAAGGCTTTTAACGACTTGTCGTTTAGACCATTTAGAAATAGACTAGTTAGCTTAGGAAACTCTAGAATCTAAAATATGGAAAATTACACTTTGCAAATAAATACCTTTTATTTTATAAAACCGTTTTCTAAAAAATTAGTATTTTACAATCTTTGCAAAGCGCCGCTACAACCCATCTTTGGGGAACCCGTTCGGGATCGTGCGGTTTATCGCGCACCCTCGGGCTACCAGTGTGAGATTCAGACCTCCGCAAGGAGCATTCGGTCTCGAAAGGTTTAAAATACGACATCTTAAGAAAATGAGAATTTTGGGATACAAAATATTTATTAAAATTATTTTTGTATAAACATAGGTATATTTATCATTTAAATATCTATTTTATTATAATATAAATTTTCCACCTTTTTTCTAAAAATCACAAGAATAAAGTTTACACTAAAATACCATGAACTTCAAATAATCAATATTACAGATAAATACCCTTATTTATAAAACTAGGATATTTTCACTAGAAATGTCACAACATAAAATCCACCCTCATTACAACTCTAAAGAAGAATACTTGAGGTGTATTTTGAAAAGTATATAAAAGTATTTTTACATAAAAACCCCTTAAGTTTATAAATTACCCTAAGGACCATAGCAATTATAAGATTTCAATTCACATTTCTGATTGTCTGACTCGGGTTTGAGTCTGATTAATCTGAATTGAATATGATTCAAGTCAATCTATAATCTACAAGATTCTAAGTCAATATGAACACATGAATCCATGAATACAATCATCAATTTACACAACTTGACCGAACCGAACCATGGATATATATTCCTTTCACATGATTCTCAGTATTCCATTTACATGACTCTACGGCTATAACCGTTTCCTGATATCATGGTTTCAGTCAGCCAATCAATCTTACAATCAATACAATTTACAAGATAACAATACAAACAAGACATCGCGGGGTTTAAGGGGTAAACTGGTACGGAATATGTTAAAGGTGGCACGAGGTGGTCACTTAAGACGTAATTACATTCATGCCGTTGTTCCGTGGTATTATCGACGGAGCCTTGTACTACAGGTTACCAAGGTCCCCGGTGTAAGTGGGACTCCACTCGTATACACCGGCATCTTCTGTACCAGGCTACAAACAACAGCGTTAATACAACATTACAATATTATAATACAACATTAAAAGCTACTCTCTCTCTCTCTCTCTCTCTTACTCTCTGTCTATTTCTCCCTTATCTTTAGGACTTACCGAACGACTTGTTCGCTGACGACATTCTATTTCTTTCTTCTTTGAATGTCGTCAGGTGGTTTGGACCCGGCGGAGATCGAGCCATCTGCAGAAGACTTGGACCAGTTTACTGAAGAACCAGAGCTCTAGTTTCATTGTACACTTTTTCTTTCTGTATTTTTCATTTCCTGTTATGCCACTGTTTAGGCATCTTTTTATTTCAGTTGTATTTCCTTTTCAAGTATTGTACAAAATAATGTTACTAAATAAAAGTTGTTGTTCCTTTTATATCTTGTCTCTTGTGTATTTATTTTATATTGCTTAGATACGCTTAGCGTATGTACTTCTGAGTATATACGTAGCGGGCCTCGTCGCGTCCCCTTCGCCGTATACCGGGAAGCGGGGCGTGACAACGGTGAAAAGGTGGTAGATTCATATGATGTATCCATATCTTAGATGATAAAGAAAGATATGGTAGGTGCCGATCATTGGAAAAATGGTGAAGGGTGTAGTTTTTGACACCACCTGACGAAAAAACCTCCTAGGACCTATTTTCTTCATTATTCTCATATATATATATATATATATATATATATATATATATAGAGAGAGAGAGAGAGAGAGAGAGAGAGAGAGAGCGCAAACCAATGAACAGTGACTGTAGTATTTGCCAGAGGCTTATCGGGCTGAGGCGATACCAATTGAAAATAATCCTAAGGAAGGGGTTGAATATGATTAATCTAACAATACCCACAAATTAAATAAAATCTTAATCATACTTGCACAAATATCACTATTGAGTTACTCAACAAAGGATCTATCAATAACAATAAGTAGTTAAGCAAACTGCAATTATGAAAAAAGAATAAGCAAATAGCTCGCAAATAAAGAAATAGCAAACTCAAGACAATCTCATACACAATCTTTTTGTTAGAGAGGTTCGGACAATGATCATGTCTCGGTTCCTAGTTCCCTTTCTTTAAGCACTTTAGCCCGTTCCTTTAATCCTTCACGTTCTCTAAAGACAACACGTTGCGCACTCGCAAACAAAACACGTCGCTCGACACACGAGCGACTTCTCTCTACAAGATGATCTTCTCTCTTCTTACAAAGACATCTTTGCATCCAAAAGTCCTCACACAAAGAATAGAGAAGAAAAATTACAATCCCAAATCTCTAAAATGTGTTTGTCTCAAAGCTCAAACTAATACTTTAAGGAGTATGGATATTCCAATTAAGCTCTTAGTGATTTTGAGTGTGAGAATGAAAAGATAAACAAAATCAAGTTTTTCTTTCACAAGAAAATGAGTATATTCACCCTTTAAAAGATAACAAAAATCTCTACTTAAGAAGTTAGAAACCCAAGCAAAAACCTATTTTTACCATTCAAAATAAAACTGGCCATTATGAATGACATCATCAAATCAGACCGTTTCCAGACGTCCGCAAGCCAAATGGGCAGACATCTGAACAAGGAAATGTCATGGCTGATTTTCTTCTTCTGACGTCTGCCCCGATGAGCTCCAGACGTCTGGCAAGGGGTCTCCAAAAAATAGAGCACACCCGAGATGTCTGAAGTTCAATAGACAAACATACAATATTAATAGACTTCCAGACATTAGTCAAAAATGACCTTCACACGTCTGGTAAAAGGTCTCCAAAGGACAGAGCGCACCATAAACGTTTGAAGTTCAACTGGGAGACATCTGACGTTAAAAAACATGCAGTATTAAAAGTCATTCAGAGGTCTACCAAAATTGTCCTTCAGGCGTCTGGAAATCTGCACACTTTCTGACATTTCAAAAGCTACAGAGACCAGATGTCTGAAGCATAACGGGAAGACGTCTGAAGCATAGAAACCTGGAAAAAGTGCTTTTTAAAACAAAAAAAAGTTTTGAAAGATAAAACCATGCAAGGTATAAACCAAATTTTTTATGCAAGATTTTATGTGTGCTTGAGCTCTCATTGGATAATCGCATAGGCTTCTTATAGATTTTGCTCTTTTAGCTCGAATTCTTGAATTCTTTGATTCTTAAATTCTTTAAACTTGGACTTTGTCTCCTTAGCTTCTTGAAGCTTGAAATAGATTATTGAGGAGCTCTAGTCCATTATCGTCTAAGCTCCAATTGATTTGCCGTTTTAACTCAATTTCCTCCATTCTCCATCACAGGCTTGTGTCATTTTATAACCTGAAATCTTTCTCAAATCGACCAAGCTCATATACAGCGTTATGAAATATGCAATATGAAACACATGTATAAATCTATTAATATTATGTAACATTATCAAAACTAAATAGTAAGATTGTGAAAATCTATAAGCCATCGCTGATCCCCCGATTCCGCCACTAATTATTATTAGGGTAAATTGTCAAAAATCCCCCAACCCGCTCGGGAGTTCTCTAAAAAAGTCATGAAATTTTCGAAATTGTTAGGAAGGATCTTTGTGAAAAAACCCTGGGCCGGCATTGTGTTCTCTCAACCGTTTGGATGTTATAGGCAACTGTTTAGACATTACATGCAAATGTAACTGCTTAGATAGTACATGCAACTGGTATAAAGGGGGTTTTGATTGGGCCGGCTTTTTTTTAACAAGAACAAAAAAGCCTAGGGGTTTGTACACAAGTTTGAAGTGGGCTGGGGCTTTTTAATAATTTACCCTTATTATTATTATATATTTTGGCAAGCTTGAATGAACTTTATATAAAGCCCATTCCTCTTTAAGGCTGGAGTACATAGGGCTAGGTTTCATGCTGTCAGCTTTTGGTGTCTATTATCAGTCATTCAACATCCCTCTTTCAAGGGACATTGTTTAGTTATCTTTTGGACTCTTGCACCTCCACATGCACTTAATGTTGGCATTGATATTTTAAAAATATCTTATCCAAGCATATACAAAAAGGCATGGAGCTAGATATCCTTGGCTACTTTTTTCGTTCACACAATTTGGCCCTTGATTTTTCTGCCTGCCTCTTGTGCCTTTTTAATTGGTCAAAAAGGATATCACATGCATTGAGTGAGAATGTGCATGTTTGATAGACCACTGAGGCTCAGGACGACAAAAGTCTTGAAAAACAATTGACTAAGGCAAGTAAATTAGTATGAGAGTTTACAATTAACATAAACAAGAGCACTATTCTGTAGATTCCACAAAATGGTAGTGATGGAGGCTATGATCTCCTTCAGATGTTGTCCTTCGTCGATCCTGTGATGGCGGTCTTTGACGGTTGAAATTTGGTTTGCGAGTTGTTGAGCGTGTGGATCTCAACGGGTTGACATTGACGCCGAGCTATCTGCAAAAAAAGTCCCGGAGTGGGTGACCACCGTAGGACCCTCCGACGATGAAGTTAGTGCCGAGGAATGGGTGCAGAATAACGGCGTATTAGAATAAGTTCGAGTTACTTGAGTCGTCTAACATAGGGGTTTATATAGCGGTCGCGTGGAACGAGCAGGCGCGAGATCGTCGCCGTCAGTTACGCCGCTGCATTATCCTTGCATTAATGGCGGGATACACCCATTAATGAGGGGACACGCTAGCATGGGACGCAGAACGTGGGGAGGTGGATATCTCGCCCTGGCGAGATACACGGAGCCGTTGCGGGGGCGCTTGGGTTCCGCACTCTCGGTTGATCGGGAAAGCCGAGGAAGCTCGGCCTGTCAGATGGCTCGGAGACGAGCAGTGAGGCCGAGGAAGCTCGGAGACGAGCTGTTGGTAGTTTGCTAGGTGAAGGTGGAAAGTACTCAGATAGGTCTCTTGAAGGGTCTGACACTTCCTCGAGATGAGCTCCCGAGGAATGCCCCTAATGCAACTCATTTATTCCACCTCCGTAGCTTTCGAGACACGTCATCCGCCACGTGTCGTAATCTGAGGAAATACCACTTGTGAGCATCATCATTAGCCCCCCACTCTCGTTCTAACCTATTTATGGGTCGGGTCAAGAGTGGCCTGCTCGGTTTTTCTTCGGCTCAGTTTGGCGTCGAGAATCAGAATGTGGATCGCCCGGGAACGACATGGCGTTTGGCGGTTGCGTCGTTTTGATCTTTGGGCCCACGTATCGTCTCGTCGTGCGCCTGAATTTTCGCGCATATCTCTGATGGCATCAACGGATCAGTGAAATGATTGCGCTTTAAAGAGGAGGCGTTGTTTCAGTGGATTCGTCAGTTGGGGTACGCGCCACGTGTTCGATGTTGGTTGGCGGAAGTGACAGGTTGTCTCTGACTCCTGCAGTTGAAAAGACGTCTCTAATGGCCGATCGCCACGTGGAGTCCCGCCGGCCGCTGGGCGCGACGGTTCGTTTTGGCGGGAATCAATCTAGGCCGTAGGATGTTCTCCTTTGGGGTGTATAAATAGGAGGGGATCATCCTAGGGCTGGCACTTTGCTTTAATTTCCTTTCATTGCTGAAGATTGTTCGGCGCTCCACTTCTTAGATCGGATCCTCTGTTGATTTTTCTTCGATGAGTCCCTTCCTTTGAATCAGGTTATATGTCTTCATCCGAGGAGTCTGTAGGGATAGTAAGGGTAGAGTCGGACGATGAGGCCTCAGTTTCTGGGGCCGAGTCCAGTGGGTCTTCCTTCTCTTCGGCTTCAGATAGCCAAGAGGGTTCTTCTTCTTCTTCGTCTTCTGTGTCGGGTTCACCCCTTAGAGTCAGGGCTGCCCTTGTCACTCGCCGTCGGGCGGCTACGAGGGCTCCCAAGGTGTGCATCGGGAACACCCGCGATGCGCTCTCCGTTTTGAAGAGTCTAGACGAGCTTTGCGAAATTCGGACTCGATTCCACATCCCCTCCAGCTACTCACTCCGTTTAGGTAGAGAGGGTGAGCAGGCAGACTAGGTGCAGGACATGGAGATTGCCTTGTATTTGTAAGCATTCCGGGCAGGAATGTGTCTGCCCTTCCTAACCGAGATTTGTGGGGTGCTTCGTTGCTTCCGTCTTGCCCCGGGCCAGCTAGCGCCGAACTCGTGGAGAATCCTCCTTGGGTTTCTGGTCCGGCTAAAACTCGATCAGATCTCCTTTAGTTTGACCTTCCTTATGTCTTTCCATTGTTATAAAAATCATCCCGGCACCGTTAAGGAAGAGCCGAGCTGGGTGTATTTTTTATATAAAAAGCGTAAGGGTGGGACGGCCGGGTCGGGGGTAGTAGTCGTCCCTTCTTCCATCCACGAATGGGAGGAGAAGTTTTTATTCGCCGGGCCACCTGAAGGCGAGGATTGGCTTGTACCTACACAGTGGCACAGGGCCAACTGCTCAAGGGCAAAGCAGTCGACTTCCTCCCAGGTGAGAGTGGTGTCCCAGTGGGAACCAATCCAGCAGACGGATGTTCTGCTATTCGAGCAGACACTGAGCTAGGCTGGGCTTAGTCCTGCGCGTTTTCTGGGTAAGTTAGGGCCTTCGACGACCTGTTTAAACTTCGTAAACTTCTTTCACCTTTTCAGTGTCGCTAACTCCCTTTTGTTTGTGTGTTCTTTTTTGCAGAGCCCATGGACCGATCGAAGATCCTAGCTGCCATGACCGCCAAGAACTAAAGAAGGAAAGCCGGGGGCGCAAGCTCGTCCCGACCCGGTCCGAGCTCGGCCCTGAGGCCAATTCCACCGTCCAAGCCTTCCACCTCTCCCCGAGACCCAGAAGAACACCGCGGGGGGGGGGGGAGGGAGGTCATAAGCACGCGCGGGACCCGGCACCCCGGGCAAGAAAGGAGGAGGAGGCTGAGCCCGCCGAAATCCCCTTCAAAAGGCTGAAGCGGATAGTCTCTCGGCCTCCTTCTACCGGGATCCCAGTGCAAGAGGGCGACTTCTGCATTGAGGTGCCCTTGGGGCTCTCCGTAGCCGACAGCTTGCTTTCGAACATGGAGCAGGCATCCGGGGGCAAAATTCCCCGGGGGACCATGAAAGCCCAGGTGGCCGCTATAGCGCAGGAGGCAGTTCAGATCGGTACTTGACTTTTCTTAAAATTTCTTAAGTCTTGTTTCCTCGGTTTGAGCTTTCGAACCCGTTTGCTGCTTTTCTCAGGTCCTTCATCACTGTGCTCTCCTCGTCGCCATGGAATTCGAGGTGGTAGCCCCGGCCATGAAAAAGACGGGCGAATCCTCCTCGCGAGAGGAAGAATTCTACCTCCAACTGCGGCAGGCGTAGGAGAAGGCGGCTCTCTTCAACACTCGACTGGTCACCGAGGGGCTGATGAACTCCAAGCTGAATGAGTCTCATCGGCTCCTGGATGAGTCCAACTGGGTTGTCCAGCCCAGGTTGGAGGTGAAAGTGTTTTTTAGCACCACTACTGGGCTTTACAAGCATCAAGCATGCCAATTTTAAATTTTTGGGATGCTAATTAACACTAAACAAGAATCGAAACTAGATGATTAGGGTTTAAGTATGATATAACAAAAACTATACTAAGAGAAAGATGGTTACAACCTTTGTAGACTGTGTCCTTCTCTTCTCAAGCTCCGTGTAGTAGTCCACGCGACTCTACTGGCTCCACTTAAAGTTGGATCAAGCTTCCTTTGCGATCTTCGTATCGAAAATGATCAACTCGAACTCTGCTAATCCAAGCTACCTCGTCACTAAACTCTTTAGTAAAGAAAACACACTGCACTAAAGTGCTAATATTGTGTAGGATGGTGAAGTAAGGGTGTTGTTTGTGTAAGTCTGCGGTAGCCCCCCGGCCGTCTGTCCGAGGCCAAAATACGAAAACGAAAACTTTTTCTAAACTAGAAACCGGCGCTATCGCATACTTTAAATCCCGGATCAAACCATTAATGCAAAGAAATGATTCAAGCTCAATCAAAATACTGAAAGGAGTGCATGAAAATTCTGGAGCCCTAGAACCACAACCCCCCAACTTTATAAATCTTCACTTTTGAAAATAAGCCCCTCAATGGAAAATTCAGCCAAAGAACAAAACAAGAAGAATTTGGCCAAATCAAGAAAGCAAACTGGCAACTTCAAAATGAGATCCGGTAACAAAATTACAGGATAACTCCGCAACTGTATATACATACCCGTATTTGTATTTCAACCGAATACAAATGCAATGAGACAAAATCTACACAGTATATACTAGGGTCCGGCTTAAACCAAAGCCTGCTAGTATTATCCGTCTGAACCATGACACGTGCACAAGTGCACGCGTACGTTCGAACCCTGCCATAAATCCAAACGGCCTCTACAATGTTTCGCCCGAAATTGAGAAACTGTCTGTGGGGGACTCTAAAGACTCGTCAATATTTTGGCTGTGGATTTAACCACTAGCACGTCAGTGGCGCTAGTCGTACGTAACGGGCTACCAGGTATTGACCAAAAGGGAGGTCGATGAGTGAACTCATCCTGACACCCTACTGAGCCTGTCAGTGACAATATCCGTACAGTCCGGTCCGTTCGTCTATGAGCATCGCATGTCGGGCCTAGGGGGTTGGTAAAAGTCAGACCCCCAAAAGCGGTACAAGTCGTGTCGGAGTATAGCCCAGAACACCCTGAGATACTACTGGAATACCTACCAGTAAATCTCCTTCCTTGGCCAAGGACTTCGTGTAATAGCTCTCCTAGACACAGCGCGATCTCACCCCCAATACCGGGAGAGACGAAACCCCTGCCGATCCGCCCACTGCCTCCATGTGGCTCGGGACTGTACCCAACTAAAACCTATTTGCATGACTCCTTTGAGCCGTGGTAGGGTAGTAATCAAAGTACAGTGGGAACTCACACGAGAAAAATGACGATCTCAGGTCGATGAACTAACCTGTACACATGTCACCAGGGAATCTGACGTCAGGTATAATACCAACTAGCATGTTCCCGGCGAGTTCTGTCCGGTGTACTCATAACCCAATGAGCACCTGTATACATTTTAAGTGAACCAACTGACACCAATGGCTTGTGAGACCGGCCACCGCCCCTCGTCGGGGTCTCGACTGTATACATTAGTCTACTAATGGAGTATCGATGCCCAGTCTCGAAACTCCCATGACTAGGGACACTTTAAGGATGTGCTTGTAGACCCCAGCTCCCACGTATATGATCGCCATCATATTGTTGGCCGTCAAGCAAGAATCCTAAGGGCTCTATCAACATGCAATAGTGATCTGTAATGTCACCTAAAGCATGTACACGATGATAAAGATAAACCAGATAACATACTATCATCTTGAGTAAGACTGTCCTACCGGTATAGGTCCTCCCTCAATCATTGCAATCATGTGCCTGTGATCCAATAATTGACTCTGAGGGCACTATATCCAACAATCTCCCACTTACACTCAAGGCTAATTATTACGATGTCGCATACTCACAGCCTGTGTGATACCGAACACCCAACTCCTCTACTAATCAATCTCACAAAGCCCGTTTGCGAAACTATTGCGTTCGAGGAACAGCCTCAGTGAGTGGATCCGCCCTGATGTTTCTTTCTATGTCTCTCTTTATCTCAAGTTCGCGGAGAAAGCCATCTCCCGAAATGAGCAATACATGTCTTAGAATATGTTTGGATGTCTGATGGGACCTAGTTCATAAATGAACTCCAAATCTAAAACTTCTTAGACTGTATCGTCAACTGAACTTAATCATTATCCTGCGCCATGCCTTCCTCAGTATCCGCTTAGACCTCCTATCCAAACTACTGCCCCTCGTCAGAGGGAAAACTATAACTCTGACAGTCACTCTGTCATTCAGGTCACCTTGGAAGCCTGGAATGATATCCGTCTCCCGAATGAGGCTGTCGTTATCATATCCCTAGAACATCCACTTATGTTCTAAAACTGCTTCCGAACGTTTCTCCAGGTTTGGATCAATATCAACTTATTGCCGCTCGTGCAAAAACAACATCTGGTGCGGTACTTGACATTTCATGATCAACTCAATTGCCTGAGCAAGTGATCTGCCAATCATGTATATCCTTCTCCTCTTTAGTCTGTAAGACACCTTTAGAGAGGGTGACTCCATCACCTACAGGTACACTACCGTGCCAGGAGTCTTCCATTCTAAAACACCTTTAGAATGCTGTCTAAGTACACAGATTGGGACACTTCCCAAATCTAGATCTAAAACCATAGATCTGGTAACCAGAATGTCAGATATAATATCCAAGCCCTATGTGGAGAAACCACTGTGTGACAACCAAAGTATAACCGATCGTAATATAGTAATATCACTTCCTACTATGTGTATGTCATCCAAATACCAGGACATCACACCCTACTACCTTCTTAACAGATCCATCCCCTACTCTAATGAAGTCAAACCTATGACTATCGCATGAGAAATAGATGATCTATCTCTGCTATATCTGCTTTAGACAGATCCATCCCCTATTCTGATGAAGTCAAACCTATGACTATCATATCAGAAATAGGTGATCTGTCTCCGCTATATCTGCTTTAGTCTCTAAATAGACATAAGCCACTTGTCCACTATGCTTCCGCTGCTCCTACTGACTACGACAACCCTCTGGCAGAATAATATACACGTGCACTTCTAAAGCCAGTCCAGAACGACGCTATACTCATCCACCTGCCGGGTCTCATAGCCTCGAACAACAGTAGTGTCAAGTCTGGGTAAACAAGAACCTCCATGTCACCGTCTTTGAGCATACCGAAGTACCTCTCGAGTGCCTGAGGTTACCCACCATATCTGCGAAGTGGCCAATGGAATGTCAAACCAGATTGAATCTTTAGGTTCTTATTAAATTTTCAGTAACCATTTGTGGTTCTGGAATCACTTCCAGTTCTACCATACTCCCACTACTGCTTTCTGAAAAAATCCATTTTTATTAAAACTGTGGCGAGTCAAGAACAATATCACTATTGATCTTTCAGATGGTAGAAAGTCAACCCTCGTCATAGCCCGGGTCAACCCACAAACATCCATTACGGAAACGTGCCTTGAGTTATCCAGAGTCTGGTTTTAAGCATAAGCCGGACAACTCCCCGTACCTTAACATCGTTAAGATATGAACCGTTCTATATCCAATATAGAAACAGAGCCACTAATTTAATTGGAACCAGATTCAAATCATGCAGCTGTCTCCAGTGCATGTCAACTAAATGGAAGGAGGCCGATCAGCGTTACTCAACCTAGGAATGCATCCAGATATGAGTAACCTGAAAGAGAAACAAGTTTCTCAAAACCATTACTATCAACTGAATACTATACACAAGTATCTATATCTTCGATCATCTTGAAGAATCCCGATACTTGCAACATCTGGTTCTCTACTTTACTCTTATACCTATAACTTCTCAAAACTTGGACCTTGTGTTTCTACGAAACACTTGTCTAAGAACTAAAGAAGTCATAAGTAAACAGAATATAGTACGAGTACCAATCCCTCTGTCCTAATGGACACTGGACAACATACAATACTTTCTATAAGTCCGCTGAGTTGAATAACTCAAACCCTGTGCGTCGTAGGTTGAAAAATGTACTATGGTTATGAAGAATTACACCGCTGTTGAATGCTCCTTACCAAACCATCAACTGATATAGGTAAATTTCATAGACATAATTTCAAAAAGTTATATCTCACTTTATAAAAATAAGCATACAGATATATCAATTTGAAATTGGTGAATTACAACGGATATTCAAAACCAAATATTTGCCGTCCGGCAAACAACCCAGGTGATTTCCTCAAATATCACCAATTACAACGAATCCCGATATAATGAGGATGATCACCCAATTCCCAATAATTTACTCCCACTCATCATCTGTAAAACCATACAGATGTGAGAATCAAACTTGGTAAATACATACCCTGGAGTAAGTACAGATTGGGAAATCAGTTTTCTATTAACAATACACAGTGAAACTGAAACATGTAAATGTTTCGAAGGGGTATCCGGGTATTCTTAGTAATTCCTCTTCCATTATCAGATTCACAACTGTAACCGTATATTTCTTTGCCATCTCTCCAAATCCCTTTATATGTCTTTAGTCATTACCTTCTGTACACCTCCTTAGGCTAAATGGTTTTCTTCCTTCCCTACCGTTCGGCACCAGCCTATGGTTTGGAAGAAGACTATCCAACAAGCGTAATAGGTGTACTGTCCTAATCCTAGGAGCACTCGCAATGCGAGAGAAGGTAAAGACAAAAGACAACTGAATAAACCTTATTCTATTTCTCCTGAACCAGAATCCATCCCCAAACTGGAACAAGTTCCTTCAAGTTCGTATATAACCATACGATGGAGTATCCAAATAACTGTGGATCTTCGTAGTGATATAGAGTATTCTGGAGAAATACAAAGGAGAAGCAGGAGTGGTAATGAAATACTTGGTTTGGTTAATTGGTTTTCTTCATTCCCCACCGTTCGGCTCCTGCCTATGGTTTGGAAGAAGACTGTCCAATTAGCGTAATAGGTGTACCGTCCTAATCCAAGGAGCACTCACAACCTGAGAGAAGGTAAAAGAAAAAGACAACTGAATAGTCCTATTCATTTTCTCCAGAACCGGAAACCATTCTCGAATCTAGAACAGGTTCCTTCGAGTTCATATATAACCATACGATAGTTTTATCCAATGGAAGTAGATGTTCATGGTAATACGGGGTGTTCTGGAGAAAAGAGTAAAAGTAGGAGTGGCAATGAGGTATGCAACTCAGACATCCCAAAAGCCAGTATTATAAGAAGGTTCGGTTAACTTGGTTACTGAGTCATAGTATAGGGTCGGGTCATGGTCGCTGCCGAAGAGAGAGAGAGAAAAGAAACACTCTGCGTGCACTCTAACCTAGATCAGAATGGTTATCAATTTATCTAATCAGGAAACCTCCCACTATAACCTCAAATTCTCCTCCAAACCTGAAAGAAGAATTAGTCGGGATCACCCGAGGAGTAAACCAACTCATCAGTGGGAATCGGGATCCAACTATCATCGCATGATAACGTGACGGAATCCACTCAGGTTATCACACTCCAGAAGGTATGCGCATATCTGGCAAGTTTCAGTTTCTTTAGAAACTCCCGATGTGATTTTTACTCCATGCTCTTATGACCTTGACTTTGGCCAATAAATCATAAGTCACATGTCAAGTTCTACCCGTCATTTTCCAGGTTAATTTGAACCCACCCGTACCTACCCTCGACTTTGGCCAACAAGGCAGTACGACTGTCCCAAACCAACGCATCTATCTATGCAACAGAAAAGTAACAAATAGCTACCATACACTATGCCTTGATTTTGGCCAACAAACATAGCATGAATACTAAGTGCTACCCGTCTGAAATGACGGAGGGCTACGAATGGTTTTTAGCGAAAAACCTTTAACGTAATGAACTTGATATCATTGAAGGAACCGGATAGCTTTTTATAAAATATAGTGGCGAAAACCTTTGCTAAAGAGGTCACTCGCGGTGAAGGGATCTCGGCTCTTTTCCCGTAGAATGAGGTGCAGGATATTCCAACTGAATACCATAATGCAAAGCAAAAGGCAATCGGCTATAATGAAGTTATTACCCTGACGCAAACTTCTGTCCAAGGGGTCACTCCCGGTGAAGGGATCTCGGCCCTTGCCTCGTCGACTGAGGTGCTGGATATTCATAACCAAATATCACTGTGCAAAACAAAAGAGAACGTCTTTGCAATAACAGCTTTTTGAAAAATGTTCCAACAACATCAGAATAGGTTTGTTTAGTTTGCATTGATCCGAATCAATGCAGTCCCATCAATTGATCACACCAATAAAGAACGAAAATACGATGTACGTATATGCCATCCGCATTCGCCACTGGGTCCCGTCATCACCCGTTAGGTTACTTAACTAACGACAGAGCGGGGACAGGACTAGCGCGGGTGTAAAACATATACAACATCTACTAGTATATATATCAATATATAATAATAGCTCAAGGCATGATAAAATGCAACATCACATAAATGTAATAAGCATCATAGAACAATATAGATAATCTGAGATCCCCGGGTTTCATAGAGCCGCTACTGAAACCCGACGTTCCCCTGGTCATATGGATAGCCTGTGCAATGAAATCCTAGACCCCTACGGGTGCGGCAAGTTACCCGCTAAAACCTAAAGCGAGGCAACCCCCTTCAACAAAGTGAATGGGCCACCCAGCACTTCACGGAATCCGGTAACTTGAGCACCCCTCCTTGGGTCAACCTATACCCCCTACGAGTGCGGCGAATAGCCCGCTAATTCTAGAATAAAGCCCACTTCGTCTCAAAGCCATGAGATGTGGGCCCGTTGCCCTCTAGAACCCGGCTATCCGTGCACTCCACCTTGGGGTAATCCTAGTACAGAAAGTAAAATATATACAACGGGTACATCGACCTCAGCCCGGTCGTGCCCCAAAAGAATAATATACAAACAGGCAGTGACGGCAGTCCACATGTCGGACGCTCGTCCCGCAATATCAAATGTACAAATACAATTAAACTGTACTACCATTGCATCAGGCTATCCACCACGACAAATCCGCAACATCACAGCACAATACAGAACATCAACGTGAATGTCACGATCGTAAATCCGTCTAAAAGGGCTATAGCAATTAGACAAGATTTACCGATCAAATGATATTCACGGTCACAGATATAATGTAAGTACTGTAAACTAACATATTTAAATTTTCGATCGACAAAATTTCCCGAAGTGGGCCCCAAGTACAACTGTAGCACTCAAAATAATCTGGGCCAAAAATAAACATTCCAGAAACCCCATTTCCAAGTCAGAGAGCACTGTAGAAAAAATGGTGCAGTGCAGCTATAGTACTGCGGCGGAACCGCGGCCAAAATAGGGGTACGACGCGGTTCCGCGGCGCTACAGTGACCTCATGCTACAAATTTTCTGCAGTGTTCTAAGAAAATCCTGCCTGATTTTCTGCAATACTCAAAATAATTTTTCGACGACAAAAAAAATTTGACAGAAACTCAGAAAATGAAAACGCGGTTTCGGAAATTTTGATCGATCAATATTTTAAATACGTTAGAACAAGCTAGTAAAGGTTGATGGCGTGGCTCTGATACTATGTAAGTCTACGGTAGCGCCCCGGCCGTCTGTCCGAGGCCAAAATGCGGAAACGAGAACTTTTTCTAAACTAGAAACCGGGGCTATCGCATACTTTAAATCCCGGATCGAACCATTAATGCAAAGAAATGATTCAAGCTCAATCAAAACACTCAAGAGAGTGCAGGAAAATTCTGGCGCCCCAGAACCACAAAGCCCCTCCCCCCACTTTATAAATCTTCACTTTTGCAAATAAGCCTCAATGGAAAATTCATCCAAATAACAAAACAAGAGGAATTTGGCCAAATCAAGAAAGCAAACTGGCAAATTCAAAAAGCGATCCGGTAACAAAATTACAGGATAACTCCGCAACGGTATATCATACCCGCATTTGTATTTCAACCGAATACAAATGCAATGAGACAAAATCTACACAGCATAATACTAGGATCCGGCTTAAACCAAAGCCTGCTAGTATTATCCGTCCGAACCATGACACGTGCACAAGTGCACGCGTACGTTCGAACCCTGCCATAAATCCATACGGCCTCTACAACGTTTCGCCCGAAACTTGAGAAACTGTCTGTGGGGGACTCTAAAAACTCGTCAATATTTTGGCTGTGGATTTAACCACTAGCGCGTCAGTGGTGCTAGCCGTACGTAACGGGCTACCAGGTATTGACCAAAAGGGATATCGATGAGTGAACTCATCCTGACACCCTACTGAGTCTGTCAGTGACAATATCCGTACAGTCCGGTCCGTTCGTCTATGAGCATCGCATGTCGGACCTAGGGGGTTGGTAAAAGTCAGATCCCAAAAAGCGGTACAAGTCGTGTCGAAGTGTAGCCCAGAACACCCTGAGATACTACTGGAATACCTACCAGTAAATCTCCTGCCTTGGCCAAGGACTTCATGTAATGGCTCTCCTAGACACAGCGCGATCTTACCCCCAATACCAGGAGAGACGAAACCCCTGCCGATCCGCCCACTGCCTCCATGTGGCTCGGGACTGTACCCAACTAAAACCTGTTTGCACGACTCCTTTGAGCCGTGGTAGGGTAGTAATCAAAGTACAGTGGGAACTCACACGAGACAAATGACGATCTCAGGTCGATGAACTAACCTGTACACATGTCACCAGGGAACTGCTATCTGACGTCAGGTATAATACCAACTAGCATGTTCCCGGCTAGTCCTGTTCAGTGTACTCATAACCCAATGAGCACCTGTATACATCTTAGGTGAACCAACTGACACCAATAGCTTGTGAGACCGGCCACCGTCCCTCGTCGGGATCTCGACTGTATACACTGGTCTACTAATGGAGTATCGATGGCCAGTCTCGAAACTCCCATGACTACGGACACTTTAAGAATGTGCTTGTAGACCCCAGCTCCCACGTATATGATTGCCATCATACTGCTGGCCGTCAAGCAAGAATCCTAAGGGCTCTATCAACGTGCAATAGTGACCTGTAATGTCACCTAAAGCATGTACACGATGATAAAGATAAACCAGATAGCATACTATTATCTTGAGTAAGACTGTCCTACCGGTATAGGTCATCCCTCAATCATTGCAATCACGTGCCTGTGATCCAATAATTGACTCTTAGGGCACTATATCCAATAGTTTGCTCACTAGGGTTCTCACAAGCTCAAGATTTCACAACTCATGTGAGGGATTGAGCTTGATGGTGGAGGTGAACTAAATGGAGAGAGCTAGAGAGCAAATGAGCTCAAGTAAATGGCTTAGGTGATAATGAACAATGTAAAGAATGGGTTAATACCCCACATTATTGAAGCATCCAATATCCATCAATATAGAATTATAACCATGCTTCAATAGTGTAGGACGATGAATAAAAAAATTATCAAGCCATGCTTTACACCATGCCACAAATCATTTTCTATTTTCAAAAAATAGAAAATCCATTCCATGCTTCATATTATACACACACACACGCACTAATATATATATATATATATATATATATATATATATATATATATATATATACATTATGAAGAATAATTAGTGAGCTAATAATATTAGTTAATATATAATTATATCAAATATAAATATATATCATATTATTAAATCAACACTTGATTTAATAATCCGGTTATCTCATATATAACCGACTAATATCATTTATTTGTATATCACATTATCAAATCAACACTTGATTCAATAATCCGGTTATATCACATATAACCTAACTGATGTCAAATAACCGCCATATTAGAATACGGTATCACATACTCGTATTTAATCAGGCCCCCGCACATATCAACATATGTGCCATATTTGGTTTCGCTTGAACTAGGAAACTTCTGTGTGGGACTCTAAAGACTCGTCAATATGCCAGCAGTAGGTATTGATCACCTCAGTTACCCACTAGCCATCAGTGGTACTAGCTGAACGTAACGGCTACCAAGATATTGAGCGATTAGAAGATCAACAAGCAAGCTTGTTCAAACTCCCATGAAACCTATAAGTAACACTTACTGTACAATCTGGTCTCTTCGTCTGATATGTCGCATGTCGATTCTGGAGGTGGAATCGTCAGACCCCATTAACTTGATAAGTCATGCCGATGTGTGGCCTATAACGGTACGAGAAACTACTGATAACACTTACCAGTAAATCTCATCAACAACCCTGACCAGGGACTTCCTGTTATAGCCAATCGAGCATAGCGCAATATCAACTCCCTTACCGGGAGAGATGAAACCCCTCCTATCACTCATTGCCTCCATGTAACTCGGGACTGTACCCAAAATCCACCTGTTTGCACGACTCCTTTGAGCCATGGTAGGGAGGAAATCAAAGCACAGTGGGAACCGCACAAGACACTATGACGATCTCGGTCTACAGACTAATCTGTACCAGTTTCACCAGAGAACTGCTATCTGACGATAAGTATAGTACCATGTAGGAGTTCTCGGCGAGTCCTGTTCGGTGTACCCATTCTCTAATGAGCACATGTATACAATCTTTGATGTCAAACACTAATGGATATGGGATCAATCATCGCCCCATACAGGGTCAAGAAATGTACACACTAGTGTACTCTGAAATATCGATGCTCTGTCTCGATATTCTCTCGACTAGGAACAATTGAAGGATGTGCTTGTGGACTACCCAGGTCCTAGTAGTATGATCCTCATCATAGTCCTGGTAGTTAAGCCAACAACCTAAGGGCTTTATCAACATGTACATGAGAGACAGTATGATAAT